>CM043316.1:62673072-65073072 GCA_023736055.1 Quercus glauca | reverse complement strand
CCTATAACTGATTATCTAATTGGGCCAGCCTTTTGGGCATTTCCAATTAGGCTTTAATATGTGGTTTGGAGTGTGACCAAAAGGGAACAAATAAGACATTAGCTCCAATGGGTTTTGGGTTTTTCTGTCAACTCTTGACAAGTCTAAAGTTACCATTAATTATATTTAATGCCACTATATAAATATAATTGCACTCTAGGCCTTATTAATAAATTATATCCCAAGACTTTATTGTATATGCAACCCCTTCATAAAATATTCGTAGTAATACAAAGTCATAAATAAAGACTGCCACTTTGTTAATTACTACATCTTAATCCTTGAGTACCCGGTTTAATCCTTTTAAGTTATTTATCATATATTTATGAAATCCAATTTCATAAATATATACTTTAGTAATTTCTTACCAAAGTGGTTAGGCCTAACTCTCTGAATAACAAACCCATTAAACTTATCTCAAGGGAATATTTTATATCTCCGTTAAGAGACTATGAATTCCATCTTGAGAATATATGTTACATCAACACTGAATGTGGCTGCCCAACATACTGAGATTTTGACCGTTACTTTAGATCTCACTCCTAATATATCAAAGCAACCTACACTTCATGATCAAGTCCATTATTCTCTCAGGATTAAGAGTTCATGTAAATAGAAGTCGTGAGATTTATTATTCAATTGACAGTTATTATGAGAATAATAAATCTCACAGCGGTCCAGTTCAATATGTCTTAACTCTAAAAACATATTAACGTATCAACTAGAAATCATCGCTTCCATGATCAAGACAAATCATCTTAGTTAATATGTTATAGTCTTTGCAGATGAAATATCCAATTTCATTACCAACTACGAACTAACATTCTAAGTTTACAAAGAACTTGTGATTTATATATTCTGTGACTTTTTACATAAATCACATACTATGCATCTCATGGACTATATGATAATGTCCAAATATTCATGTTACCATTATTTCAGATAATAATAAAACAACTTTATTAATTACAATATTAAGTCATACATCATGTTATATGTAATATCATACATAATATAATACATAGCATCCTCCAATAGGATTTAAGAGCACTAATCCTAACAGTTAGCTCTTGAGCTTTTTGTATTTTCTTCATGTCCAGAGTGTTCATCATCATGAACACGATGTTCATTTTTTCAATAAGAATTCTATTACCTATTAAAAAAAAAAAAAAAAGCTCTAACAAGTGCAAAGTGCATGATCTACCATAATAGTATATATTCTGAGGGGATGGAATTTTATGTATCATTATTGCACTATACTTTGGCTAGGCTTGTTTTTTTTTTTTTTTTACAAAACTTTGGCTAGGCTTGTTGAAACAATGTTAAAAGGGAGGATGACTATTGTTTATTGGAAACAACAAAGGTCATTTTTTCTAGAATGTGATTCAGGACAGAATGGGTAGAAAATAAAAATAACGGGGAATGAAGAACAAGACAAATACTAGGCTTCACCACGTAGAATCTACCTAAATCCTAATCATGCTTGGAATCACTACCAAGTTTAGAGAAACATATCTAATCAGAATTTTTGTTCAAATTACACTGCTTCAAACATTCTCGGAGCCTCTTTTTTATAGTTTTCAAGGATTGCATTAGGGCACAATTACATTTGATAAAATCCTAAACAACATTAAAGTCTAAATTCAAAACTGAAATATTTTACTTGGTAATGAACTCTAGCTCAAATGATATATCTTTCTTCCGTAAGAATGGAGTGAGATGAGGTTGTTGGTTACAGATTTGGGGTGTGACAATAAAAAAATTTAAAGAAAAATATTTATTCAACAAATTTAACCAATTGATTTGATCTCTAATATGCCATTCAAATGTTTCAGGGTTGTAGCTACTGCAGTGACATATATGAGACGTGTTTACACCAGGTATTTAAATAATAAATAATTGCTTGATGATGGTAAAAATATGCTCATTTGGTAATAATAAGCTCATGGCTTGTGCTTTGCTTTTGATCCTAGTAACTACTATGAAGTTCTTGTGAATTTGTACCAACCACTTGATAATTGATAATTGATAATTGATAATTGATTACTACTTGTTTGTTTTATTGTTTCGCTTCTGGTTAACAACTAAACATCTCTCCTTTTTCTTTTCTTTTTTGGTAATTTAATTGCACTTCTTATATATGTCATGTCACATGTTACAAAGTATTTTAAACATGCTTTACTAATTTCTTTACTCATCTTTGATTATATGCTATATAACACAAACAAATGGGGCAATTTATTATGCTGATTTTGGTGCTTGTTCATATCCCCAGGTGTTGGCAATAGTTGCACACTTATACATATGCAAATATTTCATCCCAATTTATAATTCAGCATATCTATATGAGTGATTAGTTTCTAATGCTTACCAATTTGAAGTTGAGCTGTAGTAATTTTTTTATGTAGGAGCATAAATTCATAGACAGACAAAACTAGAACACCAATTATAAATATTATTATTTCAAAAATGGTAAAATTGATCCCTTAATTAAAGTATTAATTTTTCTTATTCCAAGAGTTAACAATTTAATAGATAGTGCTAGCACAGTAACACTTATCTCAATTTAAATCAGTAAAAGGAAAACAAGAATTTTAGTGACAAAATGGAAAACTTTTGAAGAACTCTTCAAAAGAAAAATCACTCCAAGGGCTAATCAATAACAAACTAGCTTAACTAACTGCTGATGTCACTGCCCTTATTAATAACTACCTAATAGCTTGTATCACTAACTGCCTTAACACAGGCATACTACTAATCACTTCACTTTTACAAAGAGCATATCACTAAGAGTACATTGCATAGTAAATATAACATGTTGTGGAGAAAGTGAGAAAGGGGTGCCTTTGCCACATGCCTTTTTTCCTTGCTCATCTTTTTGTAGATATGCAGGCTTGAAAAGGTGTGCAGATAATGCATGCATTATAATGATAATAAGGGGTATTAACTATTAAGCATAGATCTCAACTATATCTCATTTAAGTTTTCAAAGACCGAATATTATAAAACTTTTGAAATAAACTCATTCTATTTTGTAGAATAGATTAGGTGATTACGTTGGTTGTCATTTATACTACTATTTAAGGGGCTTCTCCTGTTTGAACCAAATTTTTTTTGGTTCCAAAATACCCCTACACCCCTAAGTTTAAGTAGAGGCAAAACTAAATGATAGTCTAGTAAAAATATATATCTAACTTGCACTAAAACATTGCTTACAAAATAGAAACACTTTTTCACTAACCCACTTCTTTAAAGCAACTATTTAGAAAGTTCAAATAAGATAGTTAGAAATGTAAAATAAATCATTTTAAAAAATCCTAAATTTTAGATAACTTAAATAATAATAAAAGAAAAGAAAAAGAAACAAATAGTTTCTTCCATCTCCTCCCTCTCCTCCACGTATTGTAACATTCCCACCATTGAAAAGAAAAAAACACTAGCCTCAAATCCACGTTCAGATCCTATCAAAAAAGCAAAAGAAAAAAAGACCACGTTCATTCCAATAACAACTTCTAAAAAAACTGAAGCAGTTATAAAATCCATGTTGCCATTTTAATTTTTAACCCAAGGGGTGAAGGTCTTGCCACTGTTTGACATCAAATATGATGACTACCCAGTAACCACATATAGTGAATGGCACTTTATCAATAACATTTTCTCTTTCAGTGTTTGTGCCTTCATGTGTAGGTGAATCTCATTTACAGACAAGATCATGGTGGCCCTTCATATCAAAGGTCAGAATTTTATTTATTTATTTATTTTTCAATACTCACACATGCGTGATGATCATGGACTCTCTGCTTTATTTGATGTCGCCCAAAAGGCTGTGGAAAGGAAATACATGGAAATGGCTTTCTCTGTTAAGTGATTTTTGTTGTTTTCCTCTGCTTCCTACTTTCCAATATCAGGCGGAGGCTTACTGTTTTATCCTTATTTTTCATTTCATTTTTTTTTCCCTGAAAATTTCCATTTATGCTCTGTGTGACTATGTGAGTGTGTGTGTTGCCTCTTATAAGCTGATTATTTCAACAATAGTGGAGGATCTGGATCCATAAAAATGACCAATATGTCACTTGGTGGATGACAAGTGAAAGTCATTTGGAATGTGTGCCATGATGCAACGTGTACAAGTGAAAGTCATTTGGTATTAATAATTCAATCTTGATTGGTTTTTATTTATTTTTTGTTATTATTATTATTTTTATAGGATTTTTTGTTATTATTATTGAAGTGAGTATGTGATGGCTGATGGGTTTTAATGAGTATGGTCTGGTTAGTATGTGATGCATTTTATTTACTGTCATAACGTACAAATTACTGTTAAGATTTTTTTTTTAGAAGAGTTAAGATTTTTTTTTTTTTTTAAAAGAAGATTTTGGTTTTTGTTAATAGTTTGATAATAAGTTATTGTACTTTAAACATTGTCTTATAGGTATAATTGTACTTCGCCATGAAAAAAAAGTACTGTAGTAATTAAGGTCAATTCTAAATTTTATTTGTATTACAAAACAAAGATATGAATCATTTGATTTTTAAAGTATATAAAGATTTACATTAATCAAAAGATACATTAATTTTAAGAATTTTGATAATTATGTCGTAAAAATTTAATCTCATTTGTTTAAGAACTTTGATCAACCACAAAGTTAGGGTAGCTATTTAACATATAAATATTTATTTAACTATAATAGTTTTTTAGTACCTACTTGCTAAAGACAATATATCTATTCTCTAAAAATTTCTAAGAATGATAACGAATATCATCATTTTCCAACAATAAACAACTGAGTTTTACTAAGAAATTAAAAAAAAAAATAGTAAAAGGCTTGTGTCATCGAATATCATCATTCTGACTTTCTAAGAATTTTTATCATTAAAAACTCAATACGTAAAGAAAATTTTTAGGATGTTAAAATTTAGCAGGAGTAATTTAGACATTACACAATAAAATATTTTAAGAATCATAAGCTTTCATTAGGGTTTAACTGAGAGAATAATAATATGACATATTTGCTCTTTTCCAAAATATTAAGGGAAAAATTGCTTGATTTTAAAGTTTAAGGAAGAATTGTAAACTATCCCAAACATAAAGGATGAAAAATATTTTTTTCCTAAGTTTTTATTTTTGTTTTTGTGTGCAAAACTATGTGTTTTTACTTAAAATAGTGTGTAAAAGAAAAAATATACAAAAAGTCAACCCAAGAAAATTGTATGCAGAATAGTGAATTTTGGCTCAACAAAGTTGATTAAACCAACAAAAAATTTCTAAAAACACAACAGAATGACGCAACATTTTTATAATACCTTTATAATTTTGTTATATTTTATTTTAACTTGTAAAGAATTGACAACTCAGCAGTTTTGAAAATATTGTGACAACATCAAGATGTATTGACATTTTTCACACAAAAAAATGTTATATCCATGACATTTTTACAACAAATCATAAGTAGTAGGTTACTACAAGTTGATATTGGTGGACAAAAAAGTAGTTTCATTAGTAAGTTTAAATTAGAATCAATAACAATTTACCATATTTGATTTGTTATTAAAATGTTGTGAAAATTATTGTGGACAAACCAAAAATAATATAGCAAATATACTACAATTTTATGCATTCACAAAAAAAAAAAAAAAAAAAAAAGGGCCAGCAAAATAGTGAAAGTTGTAGCGAAATTACTATAACTTTTCCCATTCTCTCTTTTTATATATATATATAGAAATATACATTGCACTTACCATGTAAATTTATATTGTAAACACATAAAAATTGGTAAATGTTGTACACATTTGCAAAATTTGTACAATTTTTTTTTTGCAAATGTATATAATATTTGCTACTTTTTGTGTGTATACAATGTAAGCTTATATTACAAGTAAAAAGTAAACATATAAAGATCCTTTAAAATAAAAAATCAAAAAAGCTAACCAAGTTGGTGAACTTGAAGGAAAAAAAAAGGAGAAAAAATGCAAGTCACTAAACCAAAAATACTGTTCATAACAGTATTCATGAGCCTATTCGCTTTTTTTATATATAGAAAAAAAAAGAGCACAAATCGATGACTAAAAAAAAAAAAAGTACATATTGAACAAACCCAAAGTAGTGTAATTTTTACACATTCACTTAACAAGTGTCACAACATTTTCACAAAACATTTATTTTCAGTTGTGGTTTGTCACAGTTTCATATTTTATTATTTTATTTTGACTTATAAGAAATTGACACCTCAATAATTTTGAAAATATTATGAAATTTGTTGTGTCAGTATAACAATATATATATATATATATATAAGGAAAAAAAAAGTACAAACGGAAGACTAGAAAAAAAGAAAAAAAGAAGACAAAGTGGCTCAATAAACCAAAATGGCACTGTAAATACATTGCCTCTTTTTATATAGTTAATAGATAATAGATTTTTAAAAATTTTGATGGTTATTAGTTGTTGAAGGCCTAGCAAACATAAAACAATATATGAAATATACCTAAAGTAAATATTAACTAATTGATTATCATGTCATGTTCCTATGTAACTACTTGACTAAAACCCCAACTCAGTCAAAAAACAAACATAAAAGCCCAAACGCACCGCGCAACAAACAGTACAACGTTACTAACTTTGCTCGGTGCTGGGCCTGGTTGGTCCAACCTGTTCTGGCCCAACTGCTAGAACTACAATAGACCTTTGTATTTATTAGGTTTAGGTTTGGGCCTAATCCTAATAGGGAATTTAGGCTGAAGTGTAGTCTTATGGGCCCAACTGGGTTGGGCTTTGGACATGGTGAACATCATTTTTTTATTGGGTCTTTCACTTTCCTAACCCTTAATTATTAAGTGGATATGAGCTGCATTTACTAGGGGAAAACTTTGAGATGTTGAGGTCACTTCTGGCCCTATAGGATTTGAAAGGCCAATATAAGCTTAGGAATGTAATTGGGTGGGATCACCAATTGCGCATTGGTGTATAACACATGCCTTGTAGTCATCGTAGATTTAGAATTAGAATGATTGATATCTTACGACTTTTGAATATATTTCAATTTGAAGAGAGAAGCGATTTTCCAATTTGCATTGACTAATAACTATTGACACAACCCTTGTTTCCGGTCCACCAAGCACCATGTTTTCACTGATAAAGGAATATATGCTTATTTCTTAGGAAAATCAAAGTTTATGTTATATTTCATATTAGCTTCTAAGTTTTTAATGTTGTCAATTAAAATTTTACACTTATATGCTCTAAAATTATCACCCGCCTAGATTGATAAAAGGTTTATCGACCCTTTTAAAGTTATGATTAGAGGAATTTAATCTTCAAGCCAACAAAGTGTAGTGAATTTCAAAGTCATTTTAAAACAATCAAGGCTTTAGATTCATCTCATTCGATTTATTAAATTTTTGAAGAAAATTTTAGTGAAGGCCCTCTGAAATTAAAGTTGAGAAACCTTCATTTTTGTAGTGTAAATTTAAAAGATTCAAATGTCATTAATCTCTATTAGAGTCAAGCCCATGATGTATTAAAAAAGAGAAGATGTGGATGACTAGGATGAGTGTGATATTCAAATCAGAGAACTGATTGGTAGAAAATTATATAGCTTTTTTTTTGTTGATGAACTGAAAAGAAACTTTTATCTTAAACGCATGGTTCCTTTTTTGGTCTAATTGTACCACTTGTCCACTGATTATCGATATCATTATTTGCTTTTTTACATTCCTAGTCTTATGTACCACAGAAAATGGGTTGTACAGTATACACTTTTGTAGTCTAGATTTCCTAAGCACTTTGTTAGCTACCTTTTGAGTCTGACAGCATCTAGTACTTGCAGAACAAAGTAATATTTCACATCGGGTAAATTCTCAACCCTTTCACCTCAAGATTAAAGAAGAATGCATACGGATAAAAAGGTTTTAATTGATACCATATTTCCGTGAAACTTACGAAGCATCTTGTCTTGTTTTCTTTTTTATAGCATTGCATGTTAACTTGACGTAAGAATCTAATAATACAGTGTCATGCATGTTGGTGTAGGGTTCAATATAAGATGCGAAAATCAAGGTCTCCATATATAGGATAATACCAATGACAAATGTCAAAGACATATATGAATGACTTGACATATTTTTTTGGGTGGGTTCGAAGTGATAACTTGAGATTAATAACAACGACATAAAATTCAAAGACATATATAAATGACTTGACATATTTTTTTGGGTGGGTTCGAAGTGATAACTTGAGATTCTTATTCCAATTAATGCAACTTTATTTATTTATTTTAAAAACAAATTGATCCGACTTACATGCAATTTGAAGTTAATCACTTTTTGCTTTGAAACATATGTGCATCAAGTTGAGTTTCACTTTTCATGCATGTGTGATTTAATATGCTTTGGCATTTTATGTTAGTGCTTACCAAAGCAAAGTATTTATGCTTGTGCTTATAAAGTACATTTTATGTTGAGCAACTCATGCACACCCCATTAGCAGCACACACATGCAGCACCAAATGCATGCCTCATCGGCACTACATGCACTCATCATCAGCACCATACACATGCAGCACCACACACACACACCACACTCCTAACACAAACTCGAGCTCAGGTTAAGCTTTTGAACTTGAGATCCAACAAAATTTCATTATCAAATGCTTAAATCTCCAAAATCAAGTACACAAATTACAACTTTGTCATCTTATAGTCCCACCTATTATATTAACCATTGTTCAAATTACAACTTAGCTTTTATAATATTGCTTCCAAATATTACATTTTTGATAAGGCTCTCTCTCTCTCTCTCTACCTGGGTTTATAGCCTCACATTTAACCTATTCATTTTCTAAGTTACACATATGCATGATATTTGTTGGGATGACAATTGTTATACTTGTCCATTTCTATGTTTAGTACACGTCTATATATATTTGGAAATGTGATTGTTTAGATTCTAAATTAGTATGTGACATTGACTTGATAATATGCCCACTTAAATTTCAGTCTTAAATTTCAGTTGGCACTTTTCAAGAACAGGAAGAAAGAGAATCTCTTTGCAAATCGGGAATTAAATCTTTTCATTTTGCCTTTTTATATACTTGTTTAGATGGATATTGTAACAATATCTTAGTATTATACCGATGGTATTAGAATTTAAAGCAAATCTAAACGCGTCTGTTGGTTGCAATTGGTTGGGCAGGAATTACAGATTTAGCAAGAAAAAAAAAAAAAACACACACACACACCCCTATAGTTGTGTTTTTAAAAACGCGGATAGAAAAAAACCCAATCTAGGGGGCTTTAGCCGTGTTTCTAAACGCAGCCCAAAGATGTTCTATAACCGCGTTGCAGAAAACGCAGCTACAGGTCTGAGCCTATAGTTGAGTTTTAAAAACACAACTATAGGTCTAGGCTATAACCGCATTTTAAACGTAGCCTAAAGCGGGTTCATAGCTGCGTTTTGTAAAAAACGCGGCTATAAGTTTCAATCTATAGGGGGTGGAAAAACGCAACTATAGGGGGACCTGTAACCGCATTTAAAAAAATGCAGCCATAGACCCTGTAGGGGGCTATTGTCATGTAGTAAACGTGGCTATAACTTATAGCTGCGTCTTTTGTAGTGAAAGGAGATCCCATAATATCACTAAACTATAAGTATTTTGACATGCACCGAATAATTTGACAAGTTGTAAGCATAACAATGTCCCGGTGTCCCACTAGAAAGTTGATCACGTTATATTGTCTATATTTTGGCAAGCCCACTTTGTTTTCTTTTTTCTTGGATAGATTGACACTAACTAGGGAGGTGAGATTCGAATTACAAACTTAAACTACAAAGAATGTCATACAAACTGAGTTATCACTTGCAAGTTGCAACTACTTTAAAAATTCAAAGCAACATAGTCTATAAATACTAAATACACTGTAATGAGCATTACCTTTCCAGTTTGGGATAACAAACGAACTTTCCATCCAATAAAAAAAAAAAAAAAAAAAAAAACGACGAACTTTCCAGTCTTGAAGTTTTTATGCTACTCAATGTGGGCTAAACAAACTCCTTTCTTCTTTGCCCAATTGGCCATATGTTTACCAAAATATGGCCTAATTTATATTTAGATTGTCTCATTATATTTGTAGTATTTATTGGACAAATCCATCATCTTGACTGGGGTTATGAGATGTAAAAAGTTACATTTATCACCACAATATATATACATGGGATATGGTTTTTAAAATCACCAAAAATAAAAACAGATAAAAAAAAGGACTATATCATATTCTCCTTCCTTCTATTAGGCATGAAAGTATTACAGACCCAAAAAAGAGAAAGAAAAAAAAAGGCAGTATCACACATGATGCAGCCATTGGCGCTTTGGATTTTGTAGCCATTGATGCCATTAAAACAAAAATGTCTGTGATAGCATTTGGTGATCTTAGGAGTACCTAATAATTATTCTATTACAACTGTCCCACGACAAAAGTGGGGGGATGAACCTAAAAGAACTTGGGAATTCTCAATGGCAGGCAGCAATGATAGGCCTTGCATTTTTGGAATTAGGAACATCAGGGGGTGGAGATGGCAGCATGGTGAGTGCCAATATTCCACTTATCGCAGCTGCAATAGCCCCCACCACGAATGCTGGTAGATTACCACCTCCGAATAAGGAATCCCAGGGCCCACTAGTAACCGATACGAGCATCTAAAAAAAAAATAATAATAATAAGGTTGTGAATTCAAAATTTATTAAACAAATATCTAACTAATCCAAAAAATATCATATAAGATGAAAGCTGAGGTTGTGCATTTAAAATTTATTAAAAACACCATTAAATACATATGTGTTGATTGGAAGATTTTTTAAAAAAAAAAAATAGATACAATAATATCTAAATTGCCCCCTCTGTTATGATATATACTCCATGCGTCCTACTTTTTTTATCCTCTATTCTATTTTAAGATGTTCCAAAATATTGTCTTGTTTCTAAAAAAAAAAATCATTAAATTTACTAATGTTCCTATTATACTCCTATTAATTTACTAATTCAATTTTTTGATAAATTTTTTTAAGGGTAGTTTTGGAAACTTATACATTTTTAAAAGGTAGACAAGACAATAAATAATGTTCCCTTAAAAAATTTAATTTTTCAAATAGAACAAAAAAAGTGGGACGGAAGGAATATATGTTTAGCGTAGGAAAAAATCAGATTAAAGTATCTATTTAATAACAAAAAACTTTACGAGTTTTTTTTTTAAGCCAAAAATCTTTATGAGTTGAAGTAACTAGAACCTGGGAAATGTGATTGAAAAATAAAAGATAAAAGAATAAAGCAAACTGAAGTGAAATCTACCTGAGGCATCACGATTGCAAGATTCAGAACTCCCAAAGAAAGTCCTGCAAAGATCCAACACTTATAAGAGAAATATGCCCCAAAGCAATCAAAGAATTCGTTTGGATATATATATATATATATATATATATATATATATATATATATATATGGGATAAAAGAAGCCATACCTTGGCCCGCGCCTGATGTGTTAGAAAATATGGAAGCTAAAGCGAAAGGAATGCTATAAGTCACCTGCACCAATATGCAAGGAATGTTTTATTTATTTTTCTCTCAACAAATAGTTCCTTTATTTGAATATTGTCCCTACATTAATTTATATAACTCTAGCTTTAACATTTATTTTGAATCTTAAAAAGTGTAACATTTTTTTCCTTTTTTATTTATTTATAATTTAATAGTTGAGAAAGAGGGAAGTATTGAATTATTATTATTTTTAAATTCAATGATTAGAATGATGGTTTGAAAATGAATTTTGATTCTATTTGGTAATCTCACTAAAATACAGATCTTCTGGCATGCACTAAATAATTTTAGCGTAACATAATGACATTAATTAATTTGACATAAAATTCAAAAACTGACAAGGATTAAACATTAAATTCCAAAAACTGTAGATCTCTCTGTCTCCCTCTTTCATGTCAAAGAATTGTAACGTAAGCGCAATCAACATTTATCAAAATGAATTACAAATTAAATAATAGAGGAGAGAGAAAGAAAAGGCAAGGTGTGGCTCACGGAGTAGGATGGGGCCAAAAATAGAAAACGGGAGGAAGTGAGAAAAAGAATTGTAACACATCTAGAAAACGTGCAAAGATATCAAGAATCGACAAAGAAAGAAAGAAAAATGATATTACAAATTTGGATCGACATCTTGTGCAATATCAAATGATATCTAATCTAATGGAAGCTATAAAAGTTAATTTTTTAACTTTTTTTTATTTGTCATATTGGATTTGGATCTAATTACATCCGGTGTGTTGATGTACGAGATCTCAATCTTACAAATCTTACCCAAAAAATAAATAAATAAATAAATAAATTTAATAAAGTGAGGTAGTAAGCATATAATTGGTACTATTTAAACACCATGATAAATGATTGTTTAAATTACTTTTTTTTTTTTTAATAATAGATGGCATTAATTTATAGGATTTTTATAATAAAATTAATTTATATCATCTTTAACATCACCCAGAAAAGAATTATTATTATTGTTGTGTTGGGTAAGAGTAATTATTTTATGCATTGATTATGTATTATCAATTTATCATAGCGTGTAGATGCACAATCATGTAGGACCCACATATTATGATAAATACAAACTTTTTATGGAAATTTTTTTGACTTTTTGACAGTTTTTTTAATATTTTTTTTATTAAATTTCTATTAAAATTTTCTTAAAATTATCTATTAATAAATTTTTTAAAAACACTTGTTAACATGACTTATAATATACTAATAGGTATATGTCAGTTAGTCAAAGTTCTTAGACTTCAACCCACACTTCAAAGTTGAAGTGATTATAGCTAAGGAAAAGTGTCTCATGAAATCTATTACTCACAATATTGTGGGACCTATGTATCCTGCGAGAAAAATGTCTCATAAAGCAACCTTATTAGATAGGAGTAATTTTTATAACAAAGGTAATTCAAATTTCTAATTCCTCAACTATGACATAATACATATATATGCAATGCATGAGATACGTTTTATATCGAGTAGAAATGCTTACCGATTGCGGCACACCCAACACCGCGAAGAGAGCCAAAGCGCCGGCCTTAATGCCTCCCGGTGGTGGTGTCCCCACCGGATGACCATTGCGAGCCTCCTTGGCCAACTTGGTAACCAACACAGTCATGGCCAAACACGCAGCTAGCACGAAATTAGCAATACCCCATAAACGCTTCACTCCCCCAAGCCCACGCGCCAAGTGCTCCACCCCTAAAGATGTGAAACCCAACACCACAGAGTTAAGCATCAACCCCAATGCACCAGTGCGTACACCCACGTTGTACAAGTCCTTCAGCTTTCCTTTCGCAGCAGCATCACCTCCAAACACCTCTCTCCCCATCCAATCAGTGTCAAAGAGAACGAAAGGGAACCATGCAATCCAATTGAAACATGTCACCAAGAGCAAAATCCACATGGGTCTTTTAAGCTCTTTGAAAGCCCCCGCTATTTCACCAAAACATGGTACTTTTCCATCCTCTTCTGCAGAATCTCTTTCTGGTTCTGTAAAAGTTTTTTCTTTCACCAGAGTGAGAGCCAATGTGGTCAAAGTTAACAACAATGCAATAGAGATGAAAAAACAAGTCTTGAGATTTGCACAATACGCATCACAAGCTTTAGTGTGTGTGAAAGGCAAAATCGTGTAGAGTTTTTTGAGTGAACCAGCAGTATAGCCTAATACGTTACCAACAGCCATGAAGAAAGAGAACATATTATTGGCTATACGCATTCTTTTCTGGTCATTTGCGGAAAGATCAGCTAGAAGAGCACGACATGGACCTTGTAACATGTTGTTAGCAACATCAAGGATCCAAAACCCAACCACAAACACAGCGACTGCACGTGGCTTCAAGGGTTTGTTTAAGGAATCACCAGAGAGGTGACCAAAGTCAGCAGCATATCCGATGAGGAAAACAGAGGAGGCGACGAGGGCAGCTCCGGCGGCAATAAAGGGTCTACGGCGACCGAAACGAGAGGTGGAACGGTCACTGTAATAGCCAACTATGGGTTGAACAAGCATGCCGGAGATAGGACCACAGAGCCAAATGAAAGCAGCCCATTTGTGAGGAATACCCAAAAGCTGAACATATGGGGTCAACAAAGATAGCTGAAGAGCCCATCCAAATTGAACCCCAGCTGCTATTGAAGACACCAGAAAGATATTCCTCACCGGACTCGCTTTGCTTTCAGAACTAGCACTTTCAACTTCCATGGCAGAGAAGAGACTATTTTCTTAGATTTTGTTTGTGTGTGTGAGTGAGAGAGTTTGGTATGCGCTTGATACTAATTTATATTTGAGTGTGGAGGCAATTTAGGCCGGTGGGCTTGGCTAATTTTGTGCCTTATCCATTTACCTTTACACTTTACAGTTTACAATGAAAACACTGTCACTGCCTACGCGTGTATCACAGTCTTAATAAAGAATCTTTTCCTTTTATTTCGACAGTAAATTGTGTAGTTCTCTCCATATTTGAATTTATGAAAGGGTCCACATTTTAATAAATGACACTATATAGATACATAGATATAGGTTAGGAAGAAACGCTTAATTTCTGTCCCAGGTCTTTTTGGTGTTGACAGAAAAAAGCTTGCTTGCTTTACTATCATCATAGAATTATATGAGAATCTAAATGCATACTTCCATAACTATATATTTTTAAAACTAATTCTATTAAATTAAATAAATGGTAGATATATGTTAGGAATATATATAGTATTTCTTCCAGAGGTCTTTTGGGTTGTCATGAATCTTGCTCAGTAGCATGGGTAGGGTATGATAATTTGTTTTATTTATCATCTTCATTGTTACTTCCAAAAACCATATGCAATGTTGTACTTTTAAAACTATTTCTAACAACTCATCTTGACTAATATAATATTTATCTGCATTTATCTGTATAAGTACGGTACATCTATACGATATATCTATACGGTTTTTTTTTTTTTTTTTTTTTTTGAGAATTTTATTTCATTGAAAGCTTTTGACTTTATACTCAACTTTTTCTAATGTTACAAGATAAGTTTTCGAAAACTCGCACTTTTCGAGACTATTTGGTTTAAATTTTTCTATAAAGACTCCTTGTAAAAACCTTCTATATATATATATATATATATATATATATATATATATTTGCACCATACATTAGATTATATGCCATATGATATTTTCTTAAAATTGTAGGAGTTATAAACAATTACCATAATTACCAGATTTCAAATAAATAGTTTTATATTTGTTTTTGATACAAAGTAGTTTTATATTTTGGTTATATTGTATGCTGACTAATTATTAGATATTCGCGAATCACCACTAACATATTACTCCACACAATAAATCCTATCCAGTTTTTTTTTTTTTTTTTTTTTTTCATATTAATTCATGAGCTTATGTCATATTTTTTTTAATATAATTGTAGAGTTCCATGCCATTGTACTTCAAGAGTATCTACCATTTTTTAAAATTATATAATTTTTATAATTTTTTATCTTAAATTATATATATATTTTTATCAATAGTCCATACTTAAGTTTTATTATCACAGCCAACATTAACAAATTATTGAGTTGATTGGAGTAGATATTACACTGATAATGAGCATTAATCTATTATTTTTGAGAAAAATATTTAATCCTCTCAGAGGATTAAATATTTATATTAATGTGATACTCTTTTATTTTATATTAATGGTGAATTGATCTCATCATAAATTTAATTAATGAAACTCACCTTTAATTCATATGAAATAAGAAAATTGCTCTGATAGTGCTAAATAATTATCCATAATTTGACTTATTCAATATTAATGTATCCCAGGTACCCAGTTACTCATTAATTAGTTAGTTTTAATATTAATTTTGGATGTTGTGATACATATTGTAAATTAATTTCAAGTTAGAAAGTGTTAATTACAAAATATATATATATATATATATATAGGGAAATTATTGTATACTCTCGGAGTACCATAAATGTGTACTCTCTCAATACCATAAATGCGTACTCTCTCCTCTTACATGAATAGTTGGTCCCACTAATTAAATTTATGATGGGACCCACTATTCATGTGAGAGAAGGGAGTACATATTTATGGTACTCCGGGAGTACCTAATAATTTTCCACACACACACACACACACATATATATATATATATATGAGATTAAATTCTATAAGGACGTAGTGTAAAACTCATGTTTTACCCCTCCAATCCCAACATGCCACATCATCTTATCACATATTTAAGAATAAACACAATCACATTTAATCAATTCTAATATTCATATATAAATCCAACCAAATTGGAAATTTATTGAGATGTTATTAGGTGTGATAGGATGTATTGAATTTTAAGTAAAACGTTGACGTGGCAATCACTTATTGGATGGTGTAAAATATGAGTTTTATACCCCATTCTTATAGAATGTAATCTCATATATATACACACACTTTATGACGGATATTGTAAATGATCTTATAGGGTAAATAGTTTCATATTTTGTTGTTGATGATTTCATAGTTGGGGGAAGGAAATTTTGAATTCTGGATGTTTTCATTGAAAATATTAGGAGGTGCCAATCAATTTCAACTGACACTAGTTTTTTTTTTTTAAAAAAAAATACTAATATGATCATTGACTTTGTTAAATTGGGAGTTGGGACCACAAAAGTTCTCTCTCTCTCTCTCTCTCTCTCTCTCTCTCTCATGAACATCTCAATTATTTTTCTTTAATTTGTAGTTCATATGCAAATAATTGTATCACTTTGATCACACTTTTTATTTTTAACTTTGATATATGTTATCACTGTTACTCAAATTTGCCTCCCTAATTTATCATTAAGATTTCATTATATTCTTAGATCCTTTAATCATTGAAATCAGTTCTCTTCCCCAACCCCCTCCCCCCCTTCCCCCCCCCCCCCCCCAAAAAAAAATCAAAGCCACATTTAAATTAAAAAAGGGTAAAAATGCAAAAACACTGATTAAACTTTTGGTCAATATCAAAGTGACTCTGATTGCAAAATTTGAAATTAGAAGTTTGTGAATTTTGAAAAATACTCAAAATAATCATTGTGTCTAAATTTTCATCTTAGTTGAGAAAAGACATAGGGAAATTTTTTTTAATTAAAATATAATTTAATTTTTTATTAAAATATATTCTAAAATAAATTTTTAACAAAAAAATGAGAAGATGGCGATAATATAGACATAACGATTAATTTCAATATTTCTCAAAGTTTAGGGGTTTCTTATTTTAAATAGAAGATCAAGGGATTAATTTGATTTTGACTTAGAGTCCAAGGGGTGTTTTTGCCTTTTAATTATATATATATATATATATATATATATATATATATATATATATATTTATTTATTTATTTATATAAGTGGAGCCATGAGCTTTGTAGCTTGATTGGAGGTGACAAATTGTTTTTTTTTAATAAAAAAAATTGGCACATTCTAATGCACAAATTACTTAGGGGTTTAGAAGAGAAATTATTCAAACTACAGGATTAGTAGTATATTGTATTTATTTCAAAAAAAAAAAAAAAAAGAATAGTGGAAAATTGGACAATCTCACATGGAAAAAAGTGATTAGGAGTTAAATATGGTAAGTAAAGGGTTATTTGTCATAGGGTTTTTTTTTTTTTTTTTTTTTTTTTTTTTTTTTTTGGTATAACTATTTAATACCCTCTTCTAAATAAAAAAAAAAAAAAACTTAGGGTATGTTTGGTACGTTGAATGGAAAATAAGATACAAATAATAACTTGTATTACTTGGAATAAAAGGTGTTATAAGTTGTACGTTGCAATATTATAATAAAACTTAAAATCTTTATGTAGAAAATATCTTATTTACAATTAAAATACTTTAAAAAAAATTTAAATTTGAGAGAAAGATGTTATTTTTGGATGATTTTATATTTTTATAATTGTTATGTGCATGTAGAAATATTGTATATTTGAAAATATATTAATTTGATAAATTATTCACATACTAAGGAATCAATGTTAGAACCCTTTTTTAAAAGAGAAATAGTTATTTCTCATTTTAAAGAATAATAATTTATAAAAAATAACCAATTCTTGTAGTAAAAACATAATCAAACTATTGAATAGCTAAATTAAATAATAGCTATTATATTATAGTATACCAATCATGCCCTTAGCTAGTGCAGTGTACATAAATGTTTTACAAAATAAGTATGATACATGTTTATTTAATAAATATATGAATAAATAGAGAAATAAAACTACAGTCACAGAAACAGTTACAACAATTTCATAACATGCCATAATTTTCTTACCACCTCAAACTTGGACCATTATACAAATTTAAATTGTAGATTGTGGTGGGCCCAAGTGTGAGGTATCAGGAAGTATTGTAAAATTGTTGTTAATTTTTGTTGCATGTGATCATAATTTTATTGTAAATAAAGAGTCAACTATAAAATTTATAGAAAAGAACATACTTGATCCAATTAGTTTTAGAAAATCAAACTTAATTTAATCAGAATTTGTTAATATTAGGTTGTTTAGTGTGCATTTGATATCAACCTATTTAGTTTTTTTTCTAAATGTTTGTTATAATTTACTTTTTTTGAGGTTGTTATAATTTACTTGTACTTTGACAAATAACAAAAAGCGAGGATTTAAAAAATTGTATATAAATGCTAAATACTATATAAAAAGATGACGTTATTTAATTATTTCAAACTAACATATTGTAATTCAATATATATATATATATATATATATATATATAAAATATGGGTTTTCAAGAACTTATGTGGAAACATTATAAGAAATTAACATATATAAAGTTTAAATATTTTTTTCTAATTATTGAAATTGACAATTATTGTATAATAAACATTTATTATGATTGTATTTGTATATAGAACTATGTATTCTACTATTTACTATTTGAAGAAAACATTATATGGCAAGATTCTAATATATAACATGTGTAAATATAATAGGTTTTACAGATAATCCTTATACGATTTAAACTTGAATAAAAAAAAATTATTAGGTTTCTAAAAAAAAGGTGAAATAATGATTTAGAAAATTGTAGGGTTTTTAGAAGTTTTATATGACAAAATTAGAACAAGTTATCAAAGAGTCAAAGAATTTTATTTTAAATTATACACAGGTATAAAAATATTCGTTAACCCAAGCAGTGCATGTGAAAGTTCAACAAGAAATATTTATATTGTATACATGTTTATTAATTAATAAGTATTAATAAATAAAATGTAAAATAAGAGAATTGGTAAAAAAGAACTAGTCTAATTTAATTAGAATTTACTCAGATAAAATCAAGCCTAGCTAATTAATTAGAATTTTTTAAATGTTGCGTTGCTTTATTAAAAATAAAAGTGAGTTATAAAATTATAATTAGTTTAAACTAAGATAGTTTTTTTTTTTTTTTTTGAGAAGGAAACTAAGATAGTTTAGTACTGTTTGTAAGCTCTGACTCTAAAATCAAAATAAATAAATTAAAATGATATAATGATGATATTAAAATGTGGCCAGTCGATATATTTTGTCTTGCTATCATACATAGTAAGTTGTCCATTGCAGAGGTGAACCGAGTTTTTTCCAAAGAAATTAATAGAAAATATTCCTTTTTATTAATTCATACAATATGCACCGCCGAATGTAATTAATGCTGAAAGAGTTTCAAATTAAGAACCTCCCATCGTTTCAATGCTCACCACATTATACACTCGACCAAAATCCTATTACCAGTATAGCTTCTTATAAAAGTCAACTCATTGATAAAATACACATAATATATGAACAAGCTATCATTGGGTGTAAGTTTGCATTTGCTGGATGGGAATTATAAGAAGTTACTGTAGCGTTTCCTTCTCATTAGCTTTAATAATCCTGATAAAATCTGCTATAGTTTCTTTTTTTGATTATAGTAGACCCCACTAAGAAGGGAGCACCACATTGTCATACTTTGGAAGTACTTAGTATTTCTTTTTCAAAGTCATCTATTTAGAGAGCTTACAAGAGGAGGGTGTTCAGGAATTTATATACACATATTTAAACTTACACTTAAATAATGTGGAACACTAGGATCATAACAATGAGGTTAAGGTAAACAATGCTAGGACCACAACTATGTATACAATTTTTGCCACAATTTGTCACATGACAAGTTGTGAGTAGTAGAGATATACAATGTGGAACACTAGGATCATAATAATAAGGTTGAGGTGAACAATTCTAAGACCACAACTATTTGTATAATTTTTGCCACAACTTGTCACGTGGTAAGTTGTGAGTGGTAGAAATATAAATCCACAACCTTTTTGAATCACTATGGATATGTATTGCGTCATTTCCTCTTTGGAAATCGTGCTCTACTTTATTTCTATGATTTTTCCCTTTACTCTCATTTCATTTTTATGTTTTTTTTTTCTTCTATAAATTACTTTCCTTTAATTACTACTCAAAAAACTTGTAGACTTGTAGTACCAATATGAGAAATTATTCATTACTTCCGGAGAAATCCGGTTAAAGGAGTGATTTTGTTTTTTTAATTTCATAGTTCACTATTAAAGTTCTCAACCGTAATTCCAAAAATTATTAAAGTTTTCAATTATAACTCCATTTTGGAAAAATAATTTCTCTAATTATCCCACCCGCACCCCCCCCCCCCCCCCCATCTTGGTTAATTGAATCAATAACTTTAGAAGCACAACAAAATTTACAATAAATTTCATAATTGTTTGAGGCGACAAATTGTTAATGGTAGATAATAAAATAATGCTAGTCATGGCCCCATATGAGAATCAATAATAAACTTTCAACTCAAAAAATGTGAAATTTATTATGAAAACTAGAGGTGTTCGCGGTATGGTGCGATGTGGTTTGGGGTCATTTTTAGCACCGCACTTTACGGTGCAGTTTAAGTAAAACAATAACTGCACCGCACCTTATTTTTGTAGTCACATATGCAGTATGGTGCGGTGTGGTGTGCTGCGGTTTAGAGTTTAGCCAAAACCATAACTGCACTGTATATCATTTTTGCGGTCATATGTGCCATGCAGTGTATAAGATGCAGTTTGAAGTTGGTATATTTTTCAAATTTTGGGTTTTTCTTACCCAGCCCAAAACTAGTTTTTCCCTATGTTTTGGGCCATGTTTTACACTATTGAGCTAGTTTTTCTTTATTTTGGCTTGGCTTTCCTAGTCAACACGTGCTAAAATTATCAAACTTTTTTTTTTTTTTTGAAAACTAGGGTTATTAAACTATTAATAATATATTTAATATTGAAAATAAATAAATATATTAATATATAAATAGGGTGTGGTGCGGTGCGGTTTGTGCGGTTTTCTTATTATAAAACCACAAATTGCACAGCACCATGCGGTGCGGTGCATTGTTACTTGTGGTGCGGTGCGGTTATACCATTTTGCAAGCGGTTTTGGTGTGATTTTTGAAATTTGTACAGTTTATGCGGTTTGGTGAACACCCCTAACAAAATTGTTATGCCAATAGCATTACTCTAATTGAATTAACCCTTTCATGTTTTTTTTTTTTTTTTTTAATGGGAAACAATTAACCCTTTCATTTCTGTTTGGTATCTTGTAATTTTTGGTAAGTTGCTTATTTTTGTAAAAGACCTTTTTTTTTTAAATAAATAAAAAACTAAACAATAGGATTTTGGGTGTAGAAGAAATTTTTCTCTCCCTCAATTATATTCCGAACAATATGATGTAATTATGTGAATTTGTCTAATTTTTATGTATTTCAATAATTGCATGCCGTAATTAGTGCGTACATTATATCGTATATTTTACGTATGTACATATTTTTTATATTAAAAAAAAAATTCTCTTTAATCATACAAAAAAATATTCTAAAAAAGAAATTTTATTTATTTATAAATAATTAAACATATAATATAAGAATTAAACGTTTCACATATTATATTTATATAACTGTTTATTTTGTTAAAGTGTATATTATATATAACGATAAAATTATCAAAATAAATATTTTTAATTCATTTCTTATTACATTTTATGTTAAATAATAATATTTAAATATTTAAATTTAGTTAGACTGTTTTTTTTTTTTTTTTAAATTGAATGATTAGATTTTATTGTCAAATATAATATGTCTGAATGTATTTTTTTTTTATTATTAATAATATGATAGTTACAACAACAAATAGGGGGGATTTGATCCCTGATTCTCCTCATTATAAAAAAAAAAACAAATAATGTCACTTAGTTACAAGACATTTAGCATATGCATGTAGATTAAAATTTTTAAAGAATAAATAAAATCATTTTAAATTATAATAGTATGAGATATTATTTATTTATATGCATACTTTGTAAGTGAATGAAGGAATATATTAAATATTATCTATTTCATTCATTCATTAGAAATTTTACTTGAGAAAATAACTACAAAATAAAAAAATCATAATAAATATATCAAATGCTTAACCTAGTTGATTTTTTTTTTATCATCTGATAAAATTGTATTAAGATAAAGTAAATATATTATTAAATTGGAGTATAATAAAATATAAGTACCTTCATATGTATACTCATTCTTTTAGTCCCAAATTACGTTTTTCCAATACCCTTTTTTATGCCATATTTTTATAACTTTTTAAAAAAATTTAAACCAAATAAAACACATAAAAATGCTTAAATTAATGATTGTGAGAGATTTTTTTTTTTTTTTTTTGAGAAAAAGATATGCGCTTATATTAAAAAATCAAAGAAGGCTAAAATCAGCCTGAACAACATCAAGGATGTCTGGTGGTACATCTTCCATCCAGACAGTTAAATTAGGCAATCTAATTGCCGTTCTCGCTAGTGCATGAGCAACATTATTTCCTTGCCGACGTACATGACTAAAACTGATGCTAGAAAAGTATGGAATCAATGTTTTAACATCTTGAATCAAGTGACCATGTAAAGCCAGAGAGGAGTTAGTATTGCTGAGATCCTTGTAAACGATATCCTAACCGCCTTCAATAACCACTTTAGAAAGGCTAATTTCCAATGCAAATTCCACAGCTCTCCTCGATGCTAGTGCTTCTATCTGAGCTACTATTGTTGGGAGGTGGACTTGCTATGACAGTGAGGCCATAACAGCACCATCTGAATTCTGAATCACAACACCTATCCTAGCTCTTCCTTGCTTCGAAAAAACTACGCCAACATAGTTTACTTTGCAAAAATCTCGTTCAGGTGTCTTCCATCTAGTGTGGTTCCTATGCTGCATCTTTAAGGTCGCTAGATGGTGGCTTTGAAGCTCAACTCTTCGTGCCTTCGACAAGGGTAGGATTTTATTTAAGGGATAGTCATTTTCCTTGAAACAAATCAGTTGGTTTCTGCGATTCCACACTGCCCAACCCATGAAGGCCAGGAGTGCAACATCTTTGTTGTCTGAAAAGGCGTAATTGAATATCTCTTTCACGCTGCTACCTTGTAGACCCGAGAGCCATGTCCACTGGGTGTCCGAGCTCTAAACAACCTGCACATCAGAGCAGGAAAAAATAACCTGTAAGCAATCTTTATCCCCGACCTTGCAGATATTGCAGAGGCCATCAAGGATGATTTTTCTTCAATTTAAATTCTTCCTGGTGGGCAAGGCTTCCCTACAAGCACGCCACACAAAGTTTTTAACTTTGCTAGGAACTTCTAAGCTCCACAATTTTTTCCAGAAAGCTAAGTCCTGAGCTAGTCTTTGTGTCGTATATGAATTTTCTTACAAGATCCTGCCCGATTTAATTGAATACTGACCCAACGGGGTGAAGGGCCAGACAAGAACATCAGGTTCACTCGATGAACTTAATGGTATACTCTTAATCACATCTGCTTCAGCTGCACCAAAAACATGATCAATAATGTCATATCTCCAACTCCTTGTGACGGGGTTTATGAGCACTTCCACATTAGAGTTTTCTTGTCCCAAAAGAACTGGTGTGGTGATTTTTGCTGCATTCCTCGAAGGTAACCAGTTATCCCCCCAGATTTCGATTTGCTTCCCATCTCCCACCCTTCATATAGCTCCCTTGGTTATGACATCTCGACCCTTCAAAATACTTCTCCAAGCATATGAGGTGGATGAAGAATCTTTCACCTCTAAGATAGTCCCTCTAGGAAAAAATCTCACTTTAAAGACTCTATAAAAGAGGCAATTATTGTCATGAAGGAGACGCCAAGCTAATTTGGATAACATGGCCTCAATGAACATAACAAGGTCCTTGAAACCCAAACCCCCTTGATCTTTGTGTTGGCACATATCATCCCACTTCACCCAATGTACCTTTCTCCGATCCCCCCTTTGTCCCCACCAAAACTTACAAACCAGTGACTTGATATCATAGCACAAATTGGTTAGGAGCTTGAAGCAGCTCATGGTGTAAGTAGGTATCACTTGGATGACTGATTTGATAAGAACTTCTCTTCCGACTTGGGATAAGAGCTTTCATTCCCACCCTTTTAGTCTCTTCCACACTCTTTGATTCAAATGATTAAAGCTTGCTCTTTTGTTTCTTCCCACCATGGCTGGCAAGCCTAGGTACTTTTCATATTGCTTTAACACCTTGACTCCAAGATCACCCATGATCTGATTTTGCATTTCAACTGAGGTAGTCTTACTAAAAAATAGAGACATCTTGTCTCTATTTAACTTTTTCCCCAATACTCGTTCTTAGGAAGAGAGTATTTCTAACACCTTTTGACAATCATGAGTTGTTGCCCTGCAAAACAAGAGACTATCGTCTGCAAATAATAAATGTGTTAGTTTAGGGTCATTCCAACAAATAGACACACCTTGAATGTCACCATTACCCTGCTACTTTTTTTATCATTCTATGGAGACCCTCCAAACACAATAAGAAGAGGTAAGGGGATAGTGGGTCCTCTTGGCAAATACCTCGGCTTGGTTTAATACTTCCCATAGGTTCACCATTAATCAAGAGAGAGTAAGTCACGGATAAAATGCATTCCATTACTAGAGCCACCCATTTGTCATTGAAGCCCATTTGTATCATAACATCCCTTAAAAAAGACCACTTAACCCAGTCATAAGCCTTACTCATATCTAGTTTGAGAGTCATGAAGCCCATCTTTCCAGAATTGTGATTCTTCATTGTGAGAGCTGATGGCTTTAGAATGTGACTTTTTTCCCAAATTATATTTTATATGGTTTCGTGACTTTCACCCCTAGCTATATGTTTCTTTTTTTTTGCCTAGAATGCCGTAAGTAGTGATTGACAGTTTGACACTTGGATGATGGCGGTGTAAAATTGGTTTTTATATTTTTTATTTTACGAGTTTATCATTTGTCATAATTTTTTTTCTTTTTAATATCATTTAGCATAAGTTATCAAATGTGAAATAGGGATCCATAAAACAATTAAATTTTTTTTTTTTTTTAAAAAAAAGGTGTATCAGATTTTTTATTAGACAGTACTAATGCCTTTTCATTAGGTATATACTAGTTGCACATGCTTGCTGTGGAAAAAAAAGAACTGTAGTAATTAAGGTCAATTCTAGATTTTATTTGTATTATAAAACAAAAATATGAATTATTTGATTTTTAAAGTATATAGAGATTTACATTATTCAAAAGAGATACTAATTTTAAGAATTTTGATAATTATGTCGAAAAAAAATTAATCTCATTCATTTAAGAATTTTGATCAACCACAAAGTTAGGGTAGTTATTTAACATATAAATATTTATTTAACTATAATAGTTTTTGTGGGGCTCCAAATGTTTAACAACCCCGGTCCATTCCACATCGGGCTCAAGGTCCACGCCGAGGAAAGGCAGAGCCCGAGGATAAGCGAATGAGGCCCAAGTGGCTAAGGGACCTCGCCGAGGACGCCCACGTCCTCGACAAGCCGATGTTGATTGATGGAAGCTGTCACTCGTTCATTAAATGCATGCCACCAACACTCTGGCCGCATTAATGGTGAAGTGACCAGTGAACAGTGCAGCCTTGGTTACTCCAACTAATAGAAAGCCTGTAGAGGTGACTAATGGGACAAGCCCTCAGATATAAGTTCAGATGACCGACAAGTGGACAGCAGAGATCAACTAAACGAGACTATATAATAAATAGAACCTCCAGCGCCAAAAAGAGGGGGGAGGGACTCTTGGAGAAAGAGATAGAAGTGGTTTTCAAGGAGTCCGAGGACAACCCTTGTCTTTGTCAGTTCTAAAGTTAAGTGATCCTTGGACTGAGCCGAGGACGAACTTTCTTCATAAATACTTAGCAAAAATCACTATTATTATCCTCCCAAATACTTAGTCAAATTCCTTTATTGTTATTCCTGTGAATCTCATGTCAATCATAGTTCGCTTTGCTGGTATTTAGCCCTTCTACCCATGCTCTACAAATGTTATTGTTTGGGTCCAAAACAATTTGAGTCCCTACAGTTTTTTAGTACCTACTTGCTAAAGACAATATATCTATTCTCTAAAAACTTCAAAAAATGATAACGAATATCATCATCTTCCAACAATAAATAACTGAGTTTTGCTAAGAAATTTAAAATAAAAAATAAAAAATAAAAAAGATAACAAAAGACTTGTGTCATTGAATATCATCATTCTATCTTTTTAAAAAATTTTATCATTTAAAACTCAAAATACGTAAAGAAAATTTTTATGGAAGCTGTCACTCGTTCATTAAATGCATGCCACCAACACTCTGGCCGCATTAATGGTGAAGTGACCAGTGAACAGTGCAGCCTTGGTTACTCTAACTAATAGAAAGCCTGTAGAGGTGACTAATGGGACAAGCCCTCAGATATAAGTTCAGATGACCGACAAGTGGACAGCAGAGATCAACTAAACGAGACTATATAATAAATAGAACCTCCAGCGCCAAAAAGAGAGGGGAGGGACTCTTGAAGAAAGAGATAGAAGTGGTTTTCAAGGAGTCCGAGGACAACCCTTGTCTTTGTCAGTTCTAAAGTTAAGTGATCCTTGGACTGAGCCGAGAACGAACTTTCTTCATAAATACTTAGCAAAAATCACTATTATTATCCTCCCAAATACTTAGTCAAATTCCTTTATTGTTATTCCTGTGAATCTCACGTCAATCATAGTTCGCTTTGCTGGTATTTAGCCCTTCTACCCATGCTCTACAAATGTTATTGTTTGGGTCCAAAACAATTTGAGTCCCTACAGTTTTTTAGTACCTACTTGCTAAAGACAATATATCTATTCTCTAAAAACTTCAAAAAATGATAACGAATATCATCATCTTCCAACAATAAATAACTGAGTTTTGCTAAGAAATTTAAAATAAAAAATAAAAAATAAAAAAGATAACAAAAGACTTGTGTCATTGAATATCATCATTCTATCTTTTTAAAAAATTTTATCATTTAAAACTCAAAATACGTAAAGAAAATTTTTAGGACATTAAAATTTAGCAGGAGTAATTCATATATTACACAATAAAATATTTTAAGAATCATAAACTTTTATTAGGGTTTAACTGAGAGTATAATAATATGACATATTTGCTCTTTTCCAAAATATTAAGGGAAAAATTGCATAATTTTAAAGTTTAAGGTAGAATTGTAAACTACCCCAAACATAAAGGATGAAAAATGTTTTTTTCCTAAGTTTTTGTGTGCAAAACTATGTGTTTTTACTTAAAATAGTGTGTAAAGAAAAAAAAATACAAAAAGTCAACTAAAAAAAATTGTATGTGGAATGGTGAATTTTGGCTCAACAAAGTGATTAAACCAACAAAAAATTTCTAAAAACACAATAGAATGACGTAACATTTTCATAATACATTTATAATTTTGTTATATTTTATTTTAACTTGTAAAGAATTGACAGTTCAGCAGTTTTGAAAATATTACGACAACATCAAGATGTCTTAACATTTTTCACACAAAAAAACGTTATGTTTATGACATTTTTACAACAAATTATAAGTAGTAGGTTACTACAAGTTGTTATTGATGGGCAAAAAAGTAGTTTCATTGGTAAGTTTAAATTAGAACCAATAACAATTTACCATATTTGATTTGTTATAAAAGTCTTGTGAAAATTATTGTGGACAAACCAAAAATAATATAGCAAATATACTACAACTTTATGCATTCACAAAAAAAAAAAAAAAAAAAAAAAAAGGCCAGAAAGTTAAACAAACCATAACTACAGTCTACTGTAGCGAAATTACTATAACTTTTCCCATTCACTATTTTTATGTATAATGCATATATATATATAGAAATATACATTGCACTTGCAATGTAAATTTATATTGTAAACACATAAAAATTGGTAAATGTTGTACACATTTGCAAAATTTGTATAATTTTTTTTTTTGCAAATGTATATAATATTTGCTACTTTTTGTGTGTATACAATATAAGCTTACATTACAAGTAGAAAGTAAACATATAAAGATCCTTTAAAAGAAAAAAAACAAGCTCAAACCAAGTTGGTGAACTTGAAGGAAAAAAAAGGAGGAAAAAGGCAAGTCACTAAACCAAAAATACTGTTCATAACACTATTCATGAGCTTATTTGCTCTTTTTATATATAGAGAAAAAGAGCACAAATCGATGACTGGGAAAAAAAAAAAAAAAAAAAACGATGAACAGTACATATTGAACAAACTAAAAGTACTATAACTTTTACACATTCACCCAACAAGTGTCACAATATTTTTATAATACATTTATTTTCAATTGTAGTTGGTCACAGTTTCATATTTTATAATTTTATTTTGATTTATAAGAAATTGACACCTCAATAATTGTGAAAATATTGTGAAATTTGTTGTGTCAGTATAACAATATATCTTATAAATATGTAAAAGGGGAAAAAAAGTATAAACGGAAGACTGAAGAAGAAAAAAAAAAAATGCTGTAGCTACTATAGCTACAGTGCCACTTGAACAAACCAAAGTGGCACTGCAGCAACTGTTCAAAACTTGTGGAAAAAAAAAGGCTCACTACACCAAAAGGGGCACTGTAGAGGCATTGCCTCTTCTTATATAGTTAGTAGAAAAAAGAGCACAAATCGATGATCGGGAAAAAAAAAGAGTACATATTGAACAAATCAAAAGTACTGTAGCTTTTACACATTCACTTAACAAGTGTTACAACATTTTTACAAAACATTTATTTTCAGTTGTGGTTGGTCACAGTTTCATATTTTATTATTTTATTTTGACTTATAAAAAATTGACACCTCAATAATTGTGAAATTTGTTGTATCAGTATAACAATATATATATATATATATATATATATAAAAGAAAAAAAAAGTACAAACGGAAGACTAAAAAAAAAAAAAATGTAGCTACTATAGCTATAGTGCCGCTTGGGACTGTAGCTGCTATTCAAAACTTAAAAAAAAAAAAAAAAAAGACAAAGTGGCTAACAGAAAGGGAACTGTAGATGAACAGTGAAAAACGTTGTATGAATAGTGCAAAAATACTGTAGAAAAAAAAAGCACAAATTGATGACTGGGAAAAAAATAAAAATAAAAAAAAAAGCGATGAACAGTACATATTGAACAAACTAAAAGTACTGTAACTTTTACACATTCATCCAACAAGTGTCACAACATTTTCACAAAACATTTATTTTCAGTTGTAGTTGGTCACAGTTTCATATTTTATTATTTATTTTGATTTATAAGAAATTAACGCCTCAATAATTGTGAAAATATTGTGAAATTTGTTGTGTCAATATAACAATATACATGCGGGTTCTTATAAATATTTAAAAGAAAAAAAAAGTACAAAAGGAAGACTGAAGAAAAAAAAATGTTGTTGCTATTGTAGATACAGTGCCATTTGAACAAACCAAAAGTACTGTATCTTTTACACATTTACCTAATAAGTGTCACAATATTTTCACAAAACATTTATTTTCAGTTGTGATTGGTCACAGTTTCATATTTTATTATTTTATTTTGACTTATAAGAAATTTACACCTCAATAATTGTGAAAATATTATGAAATTTGTTGTGTTAGTATAACAATATATATAAAAAAAGGAAAAAAATACAAACAAAAGACAAAAAAAAAAAAATTGTAACTACTGTAGCTATAGTGCCGCCTGGAACTGTAAATACTGTTCGAAACTTAAAAAAAAAAAAAAAGAAAAAAAAAAAGAGGCAACCTCACCAAACTTTCAATGTAGATGAACAGTGGGATACATAGAATAAACCGTGTATAAACACGGTAGCGGCATAGCCGTTTTTTATATAGTTAATAGATATTCTATCCGGCTATCCCATTTCATGCTCAAGTCCACTTCTTTAAAGTAAACTTTGACTACTTTAGTATTTTTTTTCCAAAAAACTAAAAAAAATTAATTAATTAGTTATATATGTTCTCAGGCTACCCCTATCCCATTTCATACTCAACAACACTTCTATAAAGTAAAGGTTGATTAAACAGCTATATATCCCATCCCATTTCAATTCATAGATGTTGAGGGTTTTTGTAGTTGGGACATATATGCATCACATTTTGACAAGTTAGAGTAAAGGTTGATTAAACAACTATATATCCCATCCCATTTCAATTCATAGATGTTGAGGGCTTTTGTAGTTGGGACATACATGCATCACATTTTGACAAGTTAGAGCACCAGTACTGGTGGTGTTAAAAAATTATATTACTATTTTTAGTACTACCAAATACCAAAATGTGACTCCATAACTACAGTGCACAGCTACTTTTGGTTGTGCACGGTAGCTTACATGTTTTTTTTTTTAAATATTATTAAATTATTGAGTTCACATTACTTTTAATAAAAAAAATCTCTTTTCGTTGTGTTCACACTGTTTTTTAATTAATTTTTTATATTATTTTAATCAAATAGCTAAAAGTATAGGTCCATTGATATTTGGTGTATTGTAAAGTGAGAAGGTAAAATAGATAAAATAGTTTTTATGGAGTCATATTGCTAAATTTATAGCTTCACTAATGTGAATGCTCTTATCAATCACATTTGAATTTTTAGGGTAGTACTTACACGAGAGTCACCTATTACAACATGTGTTCCTTCTTAGACCATAAAATATTATATAACGAGTAAAATAAATGATATGATAAATAATGTTTATTTTTTTTATTTTTTTTATTTTTTTTTTTTATAGTGACGTAGGGTTAAGATTGAGTTCTTTAAAGAAAATAATTTGGTTTTAAAGTGTTCGACAATATATCAAGCTTAATAAATAAATTCAACAATCTCAAATGATTGAACAGTAAATAAAAGCAATGAATATATTTAATTATCAGCTTCAAATGAACATCATGCAATAAAATGAAAAGAGAGAAAAGCTATTTTTTTTTTTAAGAGAAATGATATGCCTACAACATTTTTACCACAAATCTTAAGTGGAAGGTTGTTACTATTTGTTATTGTTGAGGCAAAAAAGTAATCTTAGTGTTAGGTTCAAATTTGAACCAATAACAACTAACCACTTATGATTTGTTATGAAAATATTGTAAAAATGTTGTGGACGTAGCATCTCTTTTTTTTCTTAATTGGTGGTATCGTAATGTCGGCAAAAAATAAAATGCGAGTGTCCCACTTCTCTCTTTTTAAAATATGAAGCTTTGACTCAAATTTTCGTCACCAAGTTTGACTGGGGGCGGCTACAAATGCTCTTTCAATTCTTCAAGTGTTGCTAAACGAAGGAAAAATATAGGAAAGGTCATAAATGCAAAATTGTTTTTCAAGAGAAGTGAGATATGGAAGAAGGTCAGAAATAGGGAAAAAATTGGCAAATGCCCTTTTTGAGCAAAAATTGTAGCGTTTTGCCCCCTTTCCCAAACTAATTAGGGAAATGCCCATCTTTTGTAACTCGATTTGAGATAAATTGAGTTTTAAAAAAAAAATTTGGAGCCCTATAGTGGCGTTTTAAGGAGCCTATAATAACGTTTTAAGTACCTATAGTTGCGTTTTGTAACTCGACCTCTATGAAATCGAGTTATAGACAATTTTTTATTATTTTTTTTTACCTATAACTCGAGTTCATGGAGGTCGAGTTAGAAAACGCTACTATAGGTCTTTAAAACGTCACTATAGGCTCCGTAAAACGCCACTATAGGGCCTAACTCAATTTATCTCAAATCGAGTTTCGAAAGAGGAGCATTTCCCTAATTAGTTTGGGAAAGGGGGCAAAACGCTACATAATTTGTGCGAAAAGGGCATTTGCCTATTTTCTCCTTGGAAATAGTCACTCAAATAGTGTTGCTAAACAAAGAAAACCTTTTACTCAAAAAAAAAAAAAAAAAAAAACAACAATAACAACAAAACGAAGAAAACCTAGATGTAGATCTATTGAATTAGAGAACCAAATTGTTGGGAATTTTGGAGTTAATGTGCTCAATGTGTTTCTGTTGGGAAGTTAATTCTGCATGTAAAAGTGAGCTCCCCACATTCTAGGCGGTGCGTGGTTACATAATTTTAGCATTGCGCAATAGGCCTATTCAGCCATCACCCGCCACCGACGGAACTAGCTGGAGCCAAGCCAAACCATGCTGCCAATCTCAAGGCTGCTTTGCAGGTGTTTGGTAGGGTTTCACGTGTATCAACGTTGGTTGGTGCGGCAAGCAATGTATGGACGTGCACATTGATCTAACTACACCAACCGCTATGTGTGTGTGTGTGTGTGTGTGTGTGTGTGTGTGTGTATATAGCGTCATTATATGTGTTTCATGCATGCGATAAGGCTATTTTTTAAATATTTATTTTGGGTTTAGTGTTATTATGTTTAAAAGTGAGATAAAGATACTATGATAGTGTCCAATTTTTAGGATTGATAAAAATTTGAAATTTGAAATTTAAAATAAAAGTGGTAATTCAAATTGGAGAAGATAAAGGAAAAAAAATAAAACTTAGAAACTTTTTTTAAAATAGTAAATTACTCTTTTAACCAGTTTTTGTTTTTAAATTTAAAATTATTTAACTAAAAGATAAGGGTATATTGGAGAGTGTAAGAATTTATGTGAGGGTATTTTAATATACAAAATGATGAAACCCAAACAGGAATCCTGTTATTAATAATGTGTGTGTGTGTGTGTGTGTGTATTATTTTAACATATACATATATAATCATGTTTCAGTTTATAAAATACAAGCACTTAAGAGAGAGAAAGAGAGAGATCATTTTATCTAAAATTGAAATTGGAGAAAATTTAACCTTGACACAACCCCTAGGTGTGGGTAAAAAATCTTGCCCCATCCCCAGTACCCCACCATTTTTGCGGGGTGGAGAAAACTATCACAGGACAAAGTGGGTAGGGTGGGGAGATATTACCATCCCTAAGTTCTCCTTGCTATGCTTTCTATAAAGATTGTGAATTGTTTGAGATATTTTGTGTGGGTTTTAGAGAACCATTGTGAATATGATTTTTTTTTTTTTTTTTGATGATTTGAGTTGTTTGATGATTCTGTGCGAGTTTTTTTTTTTTTTTTTTTTTAATGATTTTGATGTGATTTGGTTTTTTATTTTATTTTAACCAAACTAACTGCATCAAACTGATATGGTGCACAACACCTTTTGTAGACCAGTTCCCACTCCTCCACAGGTGAGGTGCCATTAGGGATGGGGGAAAACCACCCTTGTAGGTGCAATGCAAAAAAGCCCCCTAAAACTAGCCATACCGCACCATGTACAACACTATATTGGTTAATCTGGCTTGGATTTATTTTTCGTTATAAATGGAATGAAAAATTTAAGGCTATTGAATGGACAATTCAAGAAAATAAACATTAACATAGTGGAGTCAATTAAATTAGGACTTGAACATCAAATAAGTTTAATTGTCTAGTAGGTAAGCTTCTCCTATATTTTGGCATATTCGCATAGTGCATCTTTTATGGACTCTCAAGGTCATCATAGCATTTCGAGTATATATTTGCAAGGTTACTTAGGGGATCCCAAGGTACATAGGTTTCCAAAATACTCTTTTTGGCTCTCTACACCACAATTGCGAGGTGGAGAAAACTCTCGCGGGATGAAGTGGGTGGGGCGGGGAGAAATTACCATTCCTAAGTTCTCCTTGCTATACTTTCTAAAAAGATTGTGAATTGTTTGAGATATTTTGTGTGGGTTTTAGAGAATTATTGTGAATATATATATATATATATATATATATTTTTATGATTTAAGTTGTTTGATGATTCTGTGTGAGTTTTTATTTATTTATGATTTTCATGTGATTTGGTTTTTTTTATTTTTTTTTACCAAACTAATTGCATCAAATTGATATGGTGCACAACACCTTTTGTAGACTAGTTCCCACTCTTCCACATGTGAGGTGCGATTAGGGATGGGGAAAAACCACCCTTGAAGGTGCAATGCAAAAAAATCCCCCTAAAACTAGCCATACTGCACCATGTATAGCCCTATATTGGTTAATCTAGCTTGGATTTATTTTTTGTTATAAATATAATGAAAACTTTAAGATTGTTGAATGGACAATTCAAGAAAATAAGCATTAACATTAATGGAGTCAATTAAATTAGGACTTGAACATCAAATAAGTTTAATTGTCCATTAGGTAAGCTTCTCTTGTATTTTGGCATATTTGCATAGTGCATCTTTTATGGATTCTCAAGGTCATCATAGCATTTCGAGTATATATTTGCAAGGTTACTCAGGGGATCCCAAGGTACGTAGGTTTCCAAAATACTCTTTTTGGCTCTCTACACCACAATTCTCAGATCTTCCCCAAGAAAATATTACGAGTACATAGCATAAGTTATTGTACATTTACCAAGAAATATCTGCCAAACTATTTCTATTTAGATTGTACGAATACCATTTCATTGTCTCATAACAACAATAATTCATCCACTTCATTAGTCGGTATTTGGTTTGCGGTGATGTGATCTTGATATGATGTACATTATCTTAATGTGACATTAAGATGTTTTGTTCATTTGATTTTTTCTAGATTATAGTAATTTAAAATTACAAAATATATCGCATCACTTTATTAGATGGGGGTAATCTTACATTAATTATGGTAGAATATAATATTTTATAAAATTGACAAAATTTCCCATACTAATAAATTTTATTTACAAAATTAACCTAATATATTTTTAAAACTTAGCCTCTCTCTCATCAAGAAAAACACATCATGTATCACATATATGTGTCATCCCTATAGCATGAGGGTGGACCTCATACTTGTGGGGTCCACACTCATATGAGAGGGAGGACTTATGCACTAGATGCATGATATACCTCTTCCTCTCAAACTCAAATTCCAACCCCCTGTCTCTTCCTAAAAGAACATTACAAGCCTAACCCTAGCCTCCCCTCCTCTCTCTCTCTCTCTCTCTCTCTCTCTCTCTCTCCAAATCTCAAGACTCTAGTGCCAGTGATAGACCACCACCGTCGGCCTCATCTTTGATGCTCTTCTTTGTCAATGTCTCTTTCTCCTCTCCCACGGTATCCACCACCATCATCTTCGTTGCCCATGGTTTCATATTTGATTTCGATGGGAGAATTTCAATTTTGATTTTTGATTACATGTATTAAGCTCTAGAGTTTTGATTTCATCTCTTTCGTCTACATTTCGCCGATGGTCTCTCTCTCTCTCTCTCTCTCTGCAAGAAGACGAAGGGATGGGGGAGATTGGAGAATATTCTTGAATTTTGGTTTGTTCTTTGTTTGTTTGGTTGGTGAGAAAGTGAAGAAAATGGCACTGTTTTATTTCTATGGATTTGAGTTGTTTGGTTAGTGAGAAAGTAGAGGAAAGTGTAATAAAAATTCGTTAAGTTATTTTGTGATTTTTAATTAAAAAATAAAATTTTGTTTAGTTATGTCAAATGGATATTTTAAAAAAATTCAAAAGTAGAAATGGTAATGATCCTGCAAATGTTAGGAGCCTACCAAACACAGTAAGTTATATTATTATAATAAGATTACTTGAATTTAATATTACAAAAATGTAATGTAATATCATGTGAAGCAAACACTACTTTAAAGTAATGTTTGATTAAACAAGTATTTGTCCTATCCCATTCCATATATCTTGATGATTTTTTTTGTTATTGCCTTGTTGGGACATGCATTGCCTTTTTTTTTTTTTGAAGAAAGTTTCAACTTATGGCATTCATTCCTGATAATGTATTTTATCATCAAACCAAGACACCAATCAGTTTTTGGTGTAGACGGAAATTGAACTCCTAATTCTTATTCAACTATCAGAGACATTACCAGTCAAAATAACTAGAATCCATGACATGTATTGCATTTTGATAAGTCAACAGTTACATTTGGGTTCTCTCTGATAGTCAAGGCCGACTCAAGGGTGTTACTTATGCTAGTGAGTCACGTGTTGGTCGTTACCATGCGTGTTTCTCTATAGCAAATAAAATAATACATAATTAATGTGTAAGAGCAATGATATGATCAATAATGAGAGAAAAAAAAATAGTGACGTAGGCTAAGAAAGAGTTTTTTTTTTTTTTTTTAATAATAAAAATAATCTGGTTAAAGTATTCAACAGTAGATCAAAGCTTGATTAATATATTCAAAAATTGTCAAATTATTCAACAGATCTGTATACGTTTTTGACCATCAATTATAAACTAGCTTTTTTTTCTTAAATTATTAATTATTTTTAAGCCCCACGTTACTTTTTGTCTTTAACTTTATCCGGAATAATATAAGTTTCATTTTTTTTTTAAATACAATTTTTTTTTTTAACTTTTTGTCTCATAATATGTAAAGAAGTTACTAAAAATAAGTCATTCTTAAACGGATGGACACGTGTAATATATTTCTAAGAAAAATATCTTCAATACAACAAAATTCTTGTAACTGTGGTACTTTCCCTTCTTTTTTTTTTTTTTCTTTTTTAGGGTTATCACTTGTCTCTTTTCACATGTTTATGCTCATATGCAAAGGTTTTTTTCTTCTCCTCTAAACATTATAATTGAATTAATGACTGAGACCACCTGGCTGTCAAATGTGATTTTTTTTTTCATACTAGGTTATACATATAAAACCTACACTTTTGTGCGGAAGTAATGACTGACACTTTGATTGATCCAATATATATAATGGAGGAATAATATTGGTGACATGAATATGATGAATTAGAGAGGCCGGGTCTAACAGACTTTTTCTTTTATATTTATTGTACGTGTGAACGCATTGTCACTGTCATTGTCCCACAACATCTAAAGTAAAGTTTGATTAAAAAGATGGTGTGTCCCTATCCCATCTTTTTTTGTTTTTGAGAAGAAGAGAACTCGTGACTATAGTCATCATATCTCTAGATATATTAGCACTTCTAGGTTTTGAACATAAATGTAAAGACTCACAAGTGTACGAGCGCAACTCTTACGGACTTTAATTAAGCCTTGTCAATACAATAGTCCATGACCAAATCTCCGTGTTGGAACCCTCAAACAAAAAAAGGGCATCAAGGAGAAAAGAAAGGTTTCTAGGATTTCTATTCTGTGGGTGGCTGGCTATGAGAGAGGCCACATTTTCTGACCACTTTTTTTTTAGTAAATAATTTTCTCACCACCTTTTTTTGTCTAGAAAAAATGTGTTAAATTGCTCAATACAGTAAACCCTAAAGCTAGGGTTTTCTATGACGTTAGGTCCAAGCATGTTGCACACCGCCAATACCAGGAACAAAACTAGTATGGTTGAACCACTTGAAACATTTTGATTTAAATTCTGGTGTGCTTTTTATTGTTTTTGGTGGTATCGTGGTTTAATTTGAATAAAGTTTGTCTAAAACTTGATGGTAGTTAATAATTACAACTCCACTTAATATATTTTTATAGAAGGTAAATTTTGACAAATTTATCATTAAATTACATTTTCTTTTTATATCATTTATGCTTGTAAAATTTTTAGTAGATCAAAGATCAATAGCTATTTCATCTATCAAAAGTTTAAATTTCAAATTTTTGTAATTCAAATTATGCATGCATGAAAAATAAGTTTATGAATTAAATAGTAAGTAAAATCCGATTAACAAGAAATTTGACATGTGTATTAAAGGTATAAAGAACATGCAATCTAACAGTTAAAATTTTAAAATATGTAGTCATATTAATTTTTATAATAAGAGTTGTAATCTTAAGCTACAATCAAGTTTGTAGCGGCCAAACTTATTCCTTGTCATTTTGAGCCGGTAAAATTTCCTTGTCTTTTATTTTATTTTATTATTTATAAATTTCTCAAACTAGGGAGGGTATTTTGATGAATTACTACCCTATTAAGTCTCGTGAAGTGCATTGGTCTCTCTCTTTTTGGGCTGTTTGTCCTCTTTTAGCCTGCGGTATTGTTGATACTTTCTTTCAGCAGCACAAACATGCAAAACAAGTCACCAAATCAAATTGCAAATTGGCACATGTGCATCAATTTCTCACCACTGGTTACTAACTTAAATACTATCACTATCTTCAGCAAGGGCGGCTATCATGTTTTCGTAACATGCATCCACTTTCTCACAAGGGGGTGGACCCACATGTGTGGGGTCCACCCCCTTGTGAGAGAGAGAATGCATCTTTCGAAAACATGGTAGTCTTTTTCCTTCAGCAAGACCTGAACGTCAGGCTATCGCTCGCATACACTCACAAACAGTATATTATAATAAAATGATAGGTGGCAACAAAGGACAAGACACGTGTCGAATTATGGAGGGCTGCAAAATAGAATGATCAACATGTAAGGGATGCGGTGGCAATACTTTGTTTAAAGCACAAGGGGGAGACACGCTGGTTACTGTATTTATAGGCTTTTAAAAAGAGAAGTCAACCTGTAATGATTACACAATGGACAAGTGTCCTTAAGGATCAAGAATATGATACTCAATATAATGCTAGTGTATTTCCTTTTAAACCAAAAAAAAAAAATATATATATATATATAATACTAGTAACACCTAAAATTTTATAATTTTTGTCACAACTCGTCATACGAGGTGTGAATGGTGGAAGTTAAATGGTGATGAGTTCACATCTCTACCTTGCACAACTCGTCATTTGCCGAGTTGCGATAAAAGTCGTGACTACTCTACTCCATATTGCACATATAATCTTCCATAATTAGCAAAACATCTATTAAAAAAAAGTTAATTAATGCTCTAAGTGGTTTATAAAATATTTTTATAATCTTTTATGGCAAAAAAAAAAAAAATTAACTAATTTTTTTTATTATTTTTTATATTATTCATTAAAGTAGTATATATCAAAACAAATTGTTTTAAGAGCATTTATTAACTGAACCCCTAAAATATATACAGGGGCTTGCATTCTAAGCAAGGACACCTTCTTAGACTGATAACTCTTTTGTTTTGCTTAGTAATTTCTAGTTTAGACAGTGGTGTAATCCTTTTAAGGCATTAATGCAAGTAAGCAACAAATTAAATTTAAAATTTGGTCTTTACCCCCTATACTCTACAAACATTTATATTTATGAAGTGATTATCACACTAAGAGTATTCGGTGGTGGGTAAAGTAGTTCACATAACCAAAGCATATATAATATCTTAGGTTAGATAATAAATTCTTATTCGTTTGGGCAAGAAAGAACTTGTAACTTTTTAGAGACTAAATCAAAAAACCAAAGTGAGATGTATAAAGATTAATTGCAGCATTTTGCGATCAAACTGATGTATGAATTAAAAATAAGTACAAATACACCCCCCCCCCTCCCAAATGTGTTAAAAATTTAAATAACCATATTCTATTATGCATTTTTTTTATATGGTATATTTTATTATGTATTATAGTCATTTAATATACCTTTTGGTCCAAAACAAACCTAAATAAATAAATAAAAAGATATATTGTGATGGTGCATGAAATCAGTCCCATCTTTTTTTAGCAAGATATATAATAAATTTTATTTATTTAAAATCACATTGTACAATAAGAAAGTGGAAGACCTTTACTATAATTACTATATAAAAAAACAACATATCCTCATGAACAAATTAACTAATAAAGTTTTTGATAGTTGAATAAGAAATCATTTTGATTTGATCGTTGGAGGATCCTTGAGCTGGTTGAAACTCTATATATATAAAAAATTAAAAATTAAAACTCAAAGAAAAAAAGCTCATCCTGATTTGATCGTCGAAGGATCCTTGAGCCAGCACTGCACTGCATTGAGTCCTTTTGATCTTTCTTTGTTTTGCAGCACCCCACCAAGTTGAGTTCGTTCAGATTTTCTCAACCTTGCAACAACTAATCCTTCGAATTGCATTACTAAAAAGCATTCATATTTTGTCCAAAGCAATATATGATATGGCCACTAATACATTCTTTATAATTTTAGCACAAAGGCTCTATTTTTTATCAATAAATCTATTTTAACTAATTATTATAATAGTTTTTATCTCTCTATGTCTCTCTCTCTCCATAGTTACTTCTATGTGATTTTTTTTTTCTATAAATAATTCAATAGTTGAAGGAGATGCGATTTGAACATTATCTTTAAAAACATCAAAAAATGTTAATTTAGCCATAAGACTCTTGGCCTAGCTTTCTATGTGCTCATTATTGACTATAGGTTCTTCTTAATCAGAAATGAAATATAAGATTTAAGCATATTTATCGGAAAAGCTGACACATTCTATAAATATAAGAATCACATTCTATGTGCTTTTCCGATAGAATGTGATTCTTTGCTCTCTTTATGAATATAAAACTTATTTTGATCTTGGCCACCAACAACTAAAAAATTTTGCTTTTTTTTTGGGTGGATAATTTAGAATTTCTTGCGTGTACGTCTTGGTATTTATCTACTAAATAATTAAAGCTCGTAAATGAAGCATGCATTATTGGCATTTGGCAGTGATTACGTAGAGAAGGCAATATAATAAAAGAAACCTGGATGAGTCTGTTGGGCACAGGGAGGAAAACGATGAAGCTCGTTAATGGCTGAACGGCAAAAGAAACAAACAAAAGGGTTTGTTTTTCTGGGAAACAATGTGGCCCGTATTTTCTGCTGAAATTTGGGCGGAGACTTGTTGGGTTGGTTGGCAGTGATTGGTGGCGGAGCTGCGGAGGTGTCTCTTTTTCTGTGCCCCACATTGCATGCCACCAGCTTCCGGTTCAGTTACACCAAAAAGTAATAATGATACATTCACTTCCTCTACTGGCTACTAGTAATAATGGATATTAAACAACCATTGTCTTTATATACGTATTGACCTAAACCGCTAGCGGAATCCCATGCATGTTCCACTAGCTTTTATCCATATCTCAACCCTTAATTTTCTTTCATATTATCTGCAATTTTTTTTTAGAGAGAGAGAGAGAGAGAGATTATCTGCAAATTTGTTCACCATATTTTCTAGACTTCTCTATGTTTTTTACTTATTATTTTTTAAAGGGCATGTTGAAAGAAAGAAATTATTTAGTGCACCCGCAGATTGCATTAACAATGTCTAATATTTCACATATCCATTCAAAAATTGATAAAGTTTGACTAAAGACTTGATTGTAGCTCATAGTTATAACTTTCAATTAAAAAATTAATATTGCTATATATTTTGAAAATCTAATCGTTAGATTACATGTTCTTAACACATATGTCAATATTTGTGTTAATCGGATGTTATTTATTATTCGATGCATAAACTTATTTTTCATGCATAGTTTTATACTACAAAACTTGAAATTTAAACATTTAATTAATTATATAAATATTGATGTTTGATCTTCTGTAAATGTAGCAAGCATGGAGGATATAAATAGAAAATTTAATTCAATGGTGGCTTTGTCAAAGTTCACATCCAAGAAAAATATATTGAGTGGAGTTGTAGTCATTTACTACCTTAAAGGCCTGTTTGGTTGGAGGGGTGGAAAACTGAAAGGATAGAAAATTGTGAGATGATGGAAAAGTGGGAGGATAGAAAAGATTTTAATTTCTCTAATTTTTGTTTGGTTGGGAGTGGAAAAATGGAGAGATAGAAAAAGTGAGTTTATATAAATTTACTCATATATCCTTGTTAAAAAATGATGTCCAATTAAAACAAAAAAAGTGACGAGCAACCAAAAAAAAAAAAAAAAAAAACCAACTATCACACCCACCATCAAAAAAAAAAAAAAAAAGGCAACCTCCAGGAAAGAAAAGAAAATAAAGAGGCAATGTGCCACCCCTTGCCCAAAAAAAAAAAAAAAAAAAAAAAGAGATAGGGACTGGACATGTGCATTTTTGTCTATTAAGCCGCTCCATTTTCTCCCTTCAGTTTTCTTTTCATTTTGGAGAGAAAACTTTTTGGTAAGCCCGGGGAAAAAACATCTAGGCCCCATAATTTATTTTCCTTTCTTCCCACCCAACCAAACACACTCCAAAAAAAAAAAAAAAATTCCTTCCCATTTTCTCTCCAAAATTTTCCATCCACCCTATTTCACCTCCAAACAAACACACCCTAAAAAATGACATGTTTTAATTTGATGACTCATATAACTGGTTTAAACTGTTAAAAAGAAAAAGATCAAAATACTATATATATATATATATATATATATATGGAAGCTATGCCGTTTTGGCGAGTCCACCAAATCTATCAATAAAGATCGATTGATGAGGTTTTAAGTGTTCGCCAAGAACTCTTTTTCCCATATCTTTTTCATCATAATGAATTATGAGTGAAACTTATTTAATTGAAGCCATGAATTCTTTTTTTCAGTCAGTTCATTGTAGATCAAATCTTCAAGGAGGTTTCTTGGAGAGTGCTCGTAGTATATATATAGATGGGAAGCTATGCCATTTTGGCGAGTCCACCAAATCTATCAACAAAGATCGATTGTCAAGGTTTTAAGTGTTCGCCAAAAACTCTTTTTCCCATATCTTTTTCATCATAATGAATTATGAGTGAAACTTATTTAATTGAAGCCATGAATTCTTTTTTTCAGTCAGTTCATTGTAGATCAAATCTTCAAGGAGGTTTCTTGGAGAGTGCTCGTAGTATATATATAGATGGGAAGCTATGCCATTTTGGCGAGTCCACCAAATCTATCAACAAAGATCGATTGTCAAGGTTTTAAGTGTTCGCCAAAAACTCTTTTTCCCATATCTTTTTCATCATAATGAATCATGAGTGGAACTTATTTAATTGAAACAATGAAGCCCTTTTTTTAGTGAATTCATTGTAGCTCAAATATTCAAGGAGGTTTCCTGAAGAGTGCTTGTAGTTTCGATTTGTTGACACACGATCATTCGTGAAGGGATCTAGATGTAGAAGAAGTTTAGAGTTATGAAGCTATCATGGTCGCATTAGTGAGTTATCTATTGGGCCTATAGAATTTAGGTACAAATGTTTTGTTCTAGTTGTTAAGCTAATTTTATAGTAGATTGTCTCAGTTGGAGTTGGAGTAGGTTAACCTCATAGTGGTCTTTCCTTTGGAGAGTTCCCCATCGATCTTCTACTTCGTCAGGTATATGTCTCATGCTTTTAATTATTGCTTTAATCATTTTGCTATATGATTTGGTGACCTACCGAATTGAGTTTGTAGTATTAATATTTTGGATCACTTTATTAGGTTAAATTGGTAATTTACTGATAATATCTTGCATATTTAACGAAGAGGTCTAAACAAGACTTGACAATCTTCTTTTTTTTCCTTGCCGAAGGAATATTTTCCTTTGACTGAATAGTTTAAGCAACTTTTAATTTAAAGATTTATCACGACTTGTGGAAGAGAGGTGGTAAGTGAATTAACAGTTTTATTATTATTAGTATTATGCCTGTGCAGTACACAGCTTAACTAAGAATCATATATAAATTTAAAAATTATTTCAATAGTATAATTAAAATTGATTAATAAAATAGATAGTAAAGTAAAACAACAAAAAATACTTTAAACTACTTGATAAAACCAACTTTATTTACTTATAACACAAACTAAAATAGATTATAAATTAATTTACAATAAATAATAAAACCTCTTTTACATTTCTTAACCTTTTTTATAATTGAGTTTTAATTAGAGTAATACTTTAATGTACTTCCACTAATTAGAGTAATACTTTTATAAATTATAGTACTTATATTGAGCTAGCTAGTGTAATTATGACATATACAACCCAACTATTATTATTAAAACAAAAAAAATTGCGATATATTATTGTGGTCAAATCAAGTCATGTTTGTGCTCAACCTGCACCCAATTTAATCTTATTGGATGGAGGAAAACTCAACCCACCATCGATCAAAGAGGCACAATGGATTGGTCGACACTAGAAAGGCAAAAAACGACAAAGATCCAATTAGATAACAATAGGGAGGAGTGGAAAATGGTGAAGATCTAGTGAGATCTCGTCAAATTTGGTAGAGATCTTGTCAGATTTTGTGATGGATATCCGCTAGATTTATCCTTTATCGCTGTTCAGATTAGGTAGGTCAGATTCTAGTAGGTGAACTCACCACTTGGCCTTTCGTTGCCAGGTTTTGAAGGCAACATCGATTATTGACTGCCATAGTCGTATCTGGTGCAAATCGAGTTAGCTCCGGTCAGGTGGAGTAGGTCTTTGGACACCCTTAAGTTTTGAAAAAAAAAAAAAAAAAAAAACTACTACACTTTATTAAGAAAGTTTTGACACCATTTAATTAAAATATAAAAGCCATCTGTGGGGATAAGAGCCCAAACTTGTATACTGGGCCTTAGGCCCTTTCGTGAATGCGTCCGAGGAGGAGTAAATAATCAGGAGAGACCCCGGAATAAAAGACCACGCGAGGAGAGGATGGAGGAATATAGTTCGAGGAGGTTGGCTTTCTCGGACAGGACGAATGTTGGTCAAGCAAGTGTATGGATGATTTAAAGTGACCCTTCAGAAAGTTTCAACGATAAAGACGAACTTCAAGCACGTACAAAGGTGACAATAATACGAAAATATCTCAGAGGAAAGCTGGTACCATCGCATCAAATGCACTGCAGCAACTTTTCTGGCCGCATTTATAGGGAGAAGACTCCTGAATAGTGCAGTTTTCATCTACCGCCACTCACAGATAACAAAAGAAGATGCTTGATGGAATATGTACTCAAGTGAGGGTTTAGATGGGTAACAAGTGTATAATCAAGATAGCCTGAAAGGACCTATATAATGTAAAAGATCTCCCATGAGAGGGGGATCGAAAAAGGAGGAAAGAAAGAAGGAAGAAAGAATTACTGTAGCACTGAGTTGTACTAACTTTCATATCTATTGTATTGATTCATAAACTATCTCCTCGGACAACCATTTCTTCAAGCTTTACGCGTAGTTCATCCTTGTTCATCGTTGAAATATTTACTAGCCGTTATTGTAAACCACTAAAACCTAGCTCTTTGGCCCATTTTTTACAAATTTATTGTATTGGGCTCACTAAACCATCGTCCAACAATTTGTGACCCTACACCATCAATTTCTTTTCTTTTTTTCCATAAAAGTTTCTAAAAATATTTTCTAATACCAATGCCTTTAGGATATCCGTTAACTTTTCACAAAATATATATATATATATATATATATATTTTTATATATTTATATGTTAAATTCAATAATATGTGTGAATTTAATTGAACCAAATATACTGTTTTTGTTTGTCCATCGCCTCCGCAATATTTTTAGAGGCCACTCCCCATGAGATAAGCTACATATATTCTTATTGATCCATACACAGTCATACAAGGCCAAAAATCTTCTTAGACTGAGCCAAGAAACCCTTGACAACTTCATAGCCAATAGATTCTGTCAAGCGGCTTTTGAATTTTGATTCTAATATGATGCCATTAGAATGTCAAATAATTAGTTTACATATGCAATTCCCATCATCAACAATTATTACTGCTGCACAGAATATATAGAATTGTTATTTTTGCATAGACAAGGAAAGAAGAAACAGAACCTTGAAATTTCAGTTATTATCAAATGCTATTCTGTACATATAGAACTAACAAAAACTATGGCCAGATGTACCTTCCATCTCTACAACAATAAATTGCCCTGAACAACTTATTTATCACCCTAAATTTTCACATTCAAAAAAGTGATGACTTATCACTCATCAACTACTAAGTAACTCGCATGAGATCCCACTTGCCACAAATGCCAGAGATCTCCCATTGCCACAAACTACTTGCGCACCCTACATCGAAAAATGAAGCAGACTTACCAATTACATAAACACAAGGCCTTTTTTTTTTTGTGAAGCTTTGAAATGCCATAAAATTATAAACTTCGAATTGTATCCACTCGGTCAATGACATCCAAAGCTTTGATCCGGTCAATATCAAAGTCAAAGACAGGAACAGAAAATGGCCTCCTAATGGGAAATGGGTCCTTTTTAGTTTCACTTGTTGGAGAATGGCTGCTACTTTTACTCAGCCTGTGGTGCTTTCTTAACCTGCTCTTTGCAGTGTCAAATTCCTGACTCTTACTTATTCCAGGCGTCAATTTCCGCTTGCTAACATCCCGAAGCATCTCTTGGTCTTCAACTGTCAATGTGGGGGATGGAGAGTTGGGTTTGTGTGTAGATAACTGCATTGACGTCTGGTTTGGGGAGCAGATTGGAGATTTGACTGGAGACCTGATTCCACCATTGCCAGCCCTAGCTTGACTGACCAGATGATGAAGCCACACTACCAATTCGAGAATGTAAGCTTCGGTTTTCTCCTTATCTGCATGGTGGAGTGTTTCGATCCTGAGTAAGTCAGTCTGACCAGCAGGTTTTCGGTTCACTTCAGACCTAAAAACATTTAATCTGGAACGAGAAAAAGAATTGTAACACATCTAGAGAACATGCAAAGATATCAAGAATCAACAAAGAAAGAAAGAAAAATGATATTACAAATTTGGATCGACATGATCTTGTGCAATATCAAATGATATCTAATCTAATGGAAGCTATAAAAGTTAATTTTTTTAACTTTTTTTTATTTGTCATATTGGATTTGGATCTAATTACATCCGGTGTTGATGTACGAGATCTCAATATTATAAATCTTACCCAAAAAAAAAAAAAAGAACAACTTAATAAAGTGATGTAGTAAGCATGTAATTGGTACTATTTAAACACCATGATAAATGATTGTTTAAATTACTTTTTTTTTTTTTAATAATAGATGACATTAATTTTTAAGATTTATATAATAAAATTAGTTTATATCATCTTTAACATCACCCAGAAAAGAATTATTTTTATTGTAGTGTTGGGTAAGAGTAATTATTTTATGCATTGATTATGTATTATCATAGTGTGCAGATGCACAACCATGTAGGACCCACATATTATGATAAGTATAAACCTTTTATGGAAATTTTTTTGACTTTTTGATAGTTTTTTATTTATTTATTAAATTTATATTAAATTTTTTTTTAAAATTATCCATTAATAAATTTTCTAAAGACATTAATTAACAAGACCTATAATATACTAATAGATACATGTCAGTTAGTCAAAGATCTTAGAGTTCAACTCGTACTTCAAAGTGATTTTAATTAAGGAAAAGTATCACATGAGACTTATTACTCGCAATATTGTGAGACTCATGCATCCTGGGAGAAAAATATCTCATAAAACAATCTTATTAGATAATTTTTATAACAAAGGCAATTCAAATTTCTAATTCTTCAACTATGACATAATAAATATATGCAATGCATGAGATACGTTTTATATCGAGCAGAAATGCTTACCAATTGCGGTACACCCAACACCGCGAAGAGAGCCAAAGCGCCGGCCTTAAATGCCTCCCGGTGGTGGCGTCGCCACCGGATGACCATTGCGAGCCTCCTTGGCCAACTTGGTAACCAACACAGTCATGGCCAAACACGCAGCTAGCAAGAAATTAGCAATACCCCATAAACGCTTCACTCCCCCAAGCCCACGCGCCAAGTGCTCCACCCTAAAGATGTGAAACCCAACACCACAGAGTTAAGCATCAACCCCAATGCACCAGTGCGTACACCCACGTTGTACAAGTCCTCCAGCTTTCCTTTCGCAGCAGCATCACCTCCAAACACCTCTCTCCCCATCCAATCAGTGTCAAAGAGAACGAAAGGGAACCATGCAATCCAATTGAAACATGTCACCAAGAGCAAAATCCACATGGGTCTTTTAAGCTCTTTGAAAGCCCCCGCTATTTCACCAAAACATGGTACTTTTCCATCCTCTTCTGCAGAATCTCTTTCTGGTTCTGAAAAAGTTTTTTCTTTCACCAAAGTGAGAGCCAATGTGGTCAAAGTTAACAACAATGCAATAGAGATGAAAAAACAAGTCTTGAGATTTGCACAATACGCATCACAAGCTTTAGTGTGTGTGAAAGGCAAAATCGTGTAGAGTTTTTTGAGTGAACCAGCAGAATAGCCTAATACGTTACCAACAGCCATGAAGAAAGAGAACATATTATTGGCCATACGCATTCTTTTCTGGTCATTTGCGGAAAGATCAGCTAGAAGAGCACGACATGGACCTTGTAACATGTTGTTAGCAACATCAAGGATCCAAAACCCAACTACAAACACAACGACTGCACGTGGCTTCAAGGGTTTGTTTAAGGAATCACCAGAGAGGTGACCAAAGTCAGCAGCATATCCGATGAGGAAAACAGAGGAGGCGACGAGGGCAGCTCCGGCGGCAATAAAGGGTCTACGGCGACCGAAACGAGAGGTGGAACGGTCACTGTAATAGCCAACTATGGGTTGAACAAGCATGCCGGAGATAGGACCACAGAGCCAAATGAAAGCAGCCCATCTGTGAGGAATACCCAAAAGCTGAACATATGGGGTCAACAAAGATAGCGGAAGAGCCCATCCAAATTGAACCCCAGCTGCTATTGAAGACACCAGAAGATATTCCTCACGGGACTCGCTTTGCTTTCAGAACTACTGAACTAGCTCTTTCAACTTCCATGGCAGAGAAGAGACTATTTTCTTAGATTTTGTTTGCGTGCGTGAGTGAGAGAATTTGGTATGCGCTTGATACTAATTTATATTTGAGTGTGGAGGCAATTTAGGCCGGTGGGCTTTGCTACTTTTTGGAGAAATTATAAGTTATTCGTAGCGGATAAATAACATAATCTATCATTCTATTAGAAGACTCTTATCTATTTAAAATTATTAAATTAAATTTTTTTTAAATAAAAATTAATTATTAATTAAGTAATTTTAAACAAACAGAAGTATTTTAATAAAATAATAGAGAAATGAGAAGATTACGTGCCTTATCCATTTAACTTTACAGTTTACAATGAAACCACTGTCATTGCCTACGCGTGTATCACTGTCTTAAAGACTCTTTTCCTTTTATTTCGACAGTAAATTGTGTAGTTCTTGGTTTCTCCATATTTGAATTTATGAAAGGGTCCACATTTTAATAAATGATATTATATAGATATATAGATATAGGTTAGGAAGAAAGGCTTAATTTCTTTCCTAGGTCTTTTTTGGTGTTGACAGAATTAAGCTTGCTTGCTTGCTTTACTATCATCACAGAATTATATGAGTATCTAAATTGATACTTCCATAACTATATATTTTTAAAACTAATTCTATTAAATTAAATAAATGGTAGATCTTTCTCACAAAAAAAAAAAAAATGGTAGATATATGTTAGGAATATATATAGTATTTCTTTCAGAGGTCTTTTGGGTTGTCATGAATCTTGCTCAGTAGCATGGAAGCATGGGTAGGGTATGATAATTTGTTTTATTTATCATCTTCATTGTTACTTCCAAAAACTATATGCAATGTTGTACTTTTAAAACAATTTCTAACAACTCATCTTGACTAATATAATATTTATCTGTATTTATCTGTATACGGTATATCTATAAGATATATCTATACGGTTTTTTTTTTTTTTTAGAATCTTTATTTCGTTAAAAGCTTTTGACTTTATCCTTAACTTTTTCTAATGTTACAAGATAAGTTTTTGAAAACTCGCACTTTTCGAGACAATTTGGTTAAAATTTTTCTATAAAGACCCCTTTTAAAAACCTTCTATATATATATTTGCACCATATATTAAATTATATGCCATATGATATTTTCTTAAAATTGTAGGAGTTATAAATAATTACCATAATTACCAGATTTCAAATAAATATTTTTACATATTTTTTGATACAAAATAGTTTTATATTTTGGTTATATTGTATGCTGACTAATTATTAGATATTCGCGAATCACCACTAACATATTACTCCACATAATAAATCCTATACAATTTTTTTTTTTTAATTTCATATTAATTCATAAGCTTATGTCATATTTTTTTTAATATAATTGTAGAGTTCCATGCCGTTGTACTTCAAGAGTATCTACCATTTTTTTAAATTATATAATTTTTATAATTTTTTATCTTAAATTATAATTTTTTTTTATCAATAGTCAATACTTAAATTTTATTATCACAGCCAACATTAACAAATTATTGAGTTGATTGGAGTAGATATTACACTGATAATGAGCATTAATCTATTATTTTTGAGAAAAATATTTAATCCTCTCAAAGGATCGTAATGTGATACTCTTTTATTTTATATTAATGGTGAATTGATCTAATCATAAATTTAATTAATGAAACTCACCTTTAATTCATATGAAATAAGAAAATTGCTCTGATAGTGCTAAATAATTATCCATAATTTTACTTATTCAATATTAATGTATCCCAAGTACCCACTTACTCATTAATTAGTTAGTTTTAATATTAATTTTGGATGTTGTGATGCATATTGTAAATTAATTTCAAGTTAGAGAGCGTTAATTACAATATATATATATATATATATATATAGGGAAATTATTGTGTTCTCAGAGTACCATAAATGTCTACTCTCTTCTCTCACATGAATGGTGAGTCCCACCATTAATTTAATTAGTGGGACTCATCATTCATGTGAGAGAATGGAATATGCATTTATGGTACTCTAGGAGTACCTAATAATTTTTCATATATATATACGAGATTAAATTCTATAAGGACGTGGTGTAAAACTCATGTTTTACCCATTCAATCCCAACATGCCACATCATCTTATCACATATTTAAGAATAAACATAATCACACTTAATCAATTCTAATACCCATATATAAATCCAACCAAATTGAGAATTTATTGAGATGTTATAAGGTGTGGTAGGATGTATTGAATTTTAAATAAAATGCTGACGTGGAAATCACTTATTGGATGATGTGAAACATAGATTTTACACTACATCCTTATATAATTTAATCTCATATATACACACACACTTTATGATGGATATTGTAAATGATCTTATAGGGTAAATAGTTTCATATTTTGTTGTTGATGATTTCATAGTTGGGGGAAGGAAATTTTGAATTTTGGATGTCTTCATTGAAAATATTAGGAGGTGCCAATCAATTTCAACTAACACTAGTTTTAAATATTAAAAAAAATACTAATATGATCATTGACTTTATTAAATTGGGAGTTTGGACCACAAAAGTTCTCTCTCTCTCTCTCTCTCTCTCTCTCTCTCTCTCATGAATATCTCAATTATTTTTCTTTAATTTGTAGTTCATATGAAAATTGTAAGGACCTGATTTGAGTCCCTAGCTCAAAAGGTGGATGGACTTAGGCCCAAAAAGCCCAATACAATGAATTTGTAGAGAGTATGTTAGAAAACTGGGCTTTAATGAGTGGGACAACAAATAAATGGATTCAAATGACAAGAAAAGGAAGGTAGATTGATTTAAACTACAGAAAATCATCCTCGGCATAGTCTGAGAAGATTAGTTCTTATATATTGATTCTCAAATTGGATTACAAATTCAGTTCTTGATTGCTATAGTGTTTTCTTCTCTATTTTTCAATCCCCCTTTCTTCAGTGATCTCTTACATTATATATCTTCCTTTCAATGATATTGGCCCTCTATTTGTTGAACGTCTAGACCACTACTTGAGTGCTTGTCCCATTAGACACCCTTTCTGGACCACTGTGAGTTGGGGTATAAAAGGCAGTACTGTTCAGGGGTCTTCTCCACATAAATGCGGCTAGAAAGTTAGTTGCAGAGTATTCAATGCAGTAGCAACAACTTTTCCTTAGATATTTCCTAGCTCCCAGTCTTCCTGTACGTTCATAATGCATGGCTTTATCAATAAGACCCCCTGGAATGTCACCTTGGATGACATGAGACACATCTTGATCTTTGTTGTGTTTAGCCAAGGGGATATTCCTCCTCGGACAACCTCTCCTAGCCTTTACAGTCATGGCTTGCTTATGAGGTTCAAAGTCTCAATCCTTCCTCATTATTGATTTATTCTCGGACCATTGTGCCTCCTCGGACAAGGCCCAAGGCCCAGCGTATTTTTGGGCCTGCGTCCCCACAAAAATAATTGTATCATTTTGATCACACTTTTTATTTTTAATTTTGATATATGTTTGTTAGGTTCTAAGGAATTAGGAACTAATGTATTAGAACTCTAATTTGTATTATTGGCAAACCGTGACAAAAATATTTTAATCTTGTTTAGACTTGCTCAAAGTATATTTATATGTAAGTTAGAATCGAGTGTTCTGCAGGATTTACAATGTAAATCTGCCTGACTCGATCGATCGAAAGTTGTGCAGATTGTTTTTCTGCAGAATTTTCCAATTCAGCCTAAGCCCATTAAGGATTAGGGTTTCAGATCTACTTCTCCCACTATATAAAGAAAACCCTAGCCACGTTTTTAGAGGAGCTCTGGTTGTATTGTTGCTCATACTTTGCTGTTTGTGTGAATCTCTTGTGAGATCATTGAGGAGCTTTCCTTCACATGAACTTAGGGTTTTCAAGGTAGAGATATTATCAACACCTTGATGATCAACTCAATTGTTACCATTGGAGCTTAAAGAAACACAAGCGGGAGTGCTTGTATCTTGTGGAGAATCCAAGAAAGAAGGAATCCATGGAGTCGGAGCTTGCACGTGATCGTGTCAGTAAGTTCTACTGGTAGGTAGCATTAGGAAGTCAAGCAAGGGTGCTTGTAAGTCCTTTTATATGAATTTCGATTCTTTCATATAGTGGATTCAAGTTTACCTTGAGGATAGTTAGGTCAATTCCTCCTCAGATTTTTACCATGTGGTTTCCTGGGTCATCATATCATTGTGTTATTTATATTTCCGCTGCTATATATTCTTGACATGATTGTTTGATTGTGATAACCTAGATTTGCATAATTTGATTAAGTTAATCACTTGACTAATCAATTAGGTTAATACAATTGTTGTTTTAAAGGGTCTAAAAACCTAACAAGTGGTATCAGAGCGGGTAGCTCTCTTGTTTTAGATCTTTTGATCTAAGGGCTGATCCTTGACCCTTGTTGTCATGGACAATTTGAAGTGTCTTTCTGATCATGCTTCTGTTGATTTTATTGATGCCTGTGAAACTCTTCGTAAGGAATTATTGAAATCTATGAAAATTGCTAAGAAATTCAAGGAAGAATTAAAATTGGCTAATCTTGAAAAAGAGGAATTGATTGTTAGATTAGATGAATCTAATAAAAAGAATGAATTTTTGAGAAATCAAATTTTCTCTCAAGATGAAAAGATGAAAAGCTTAGAACAAGAGTTAGTTGAGTCTAAAGCTAAACTTGAAAATTTGAGTAGTACCAAGCTTGCTGTTGATAACAGAAATGTTTCTGTTTCTCTTAAGCCTAAAACTGAGAAAGTCTATATCCCTCCTTTCAAGAGGAATAATAAAGAAAAGGCTTATTTTGCTAGGTTAGACAAAGGTAAAAGTTCTGATGTTTACGCTGAAGTTTCTAAACCTAAATCTAAACCTACTGTTAAAGAGCATAATAAATCTGTTTTTGTGCCTACTTGTCACCGTTGTGGTGTTGTTGGTTATATTAGACCAAATTGTTCTTTGTTGAGGCAAGAACCAAAGCCTGTGACTGAAAACCCCACTAGGAATACTGATGTTTCTAAATTTGTTCTTGTTTGCCACTTTTGTGGTGTCCGTGGTCACATTTGTCCAAATTGTCATAAATTGAAATCTAAGCATTCTATATGTCAATCTAGGATATGTGATGATATTTCTCCTGCCATAAGTCCATATAAATTGTTTCATATGCTTTTGAAAAATTTAAGTTTGTTGGCTTGTGAAAGGAATTTGCAGGATTTCAGTCTTTCTCAGAAGATTTGTGTAATCTCTCAAATACACTCTGCTTCTTATGGATTTTCACCTACAAAGCCGAAGACTCGTGCTATATGGGTGAGAAAAGAACCTTTAAGGTGAGTGTTGCTGACTTGTCCCTGATTTAATTCTTTCAATTGTTTGTGGACATGTCTTGTTTCTGTTTTTGGTTGTTTTGTTTTTTTGGTTGTTTTTAAAAAAAAAAAAATTCAAAAACATTGAAAATTTTCAAAAAGACAAAAATATTTTATTTTGAGTCTTGTTTTATTTTTCTTGAGGATTACATGAATTTTGATATCTCTCTCTTGATTTAGAACATGCTTGACATTGTAGAGAAACTTGAATAGTATGTGCTAAGCTATTTCTAATTTTTTATGAGTATGTACTAGTATGTACTAGTTTGTACATGTACTCAATGATTAATTAAGAAATTGATATTTCTTATTTGTGTACCCTCTATGACTTAGTTTAGCACTGTCATGCATTGCTTTTGCATTGTTCATTTAGCATAATATATGCTTTTTATTTTTGGTCATAAAATTTTTTTAATACCAAAAAGATTTTTGTATTTTGCATTATTTTTCTTAGATTTGAAATCAAGGATTGGCCATATTATCTTTACAAAACAGGTTTATGTACCTAGTTTAGGTTGGATGAGCTTATTTTATTGCACTCTACTAGTTTGAGCTTTGTAGTGCATGTTGTGTGGGAAGATGTTTATAGTTTTTGATGACTTTGTCTTGATCTTGAAATCATATGCCTTTGATTGTCGGACTTGATCCTTTTGAGAAAGGCATAGATAACCATTTCACCACTGTTCACTAGCCAATCATGAACACCTTAGTGCATATCGTAAGATTTTGTGCTCGAAAAAGTGTAGTACATGCACAAAAAGAACATAAGGTGTAGCCTTGGTTTAATTGCTTAATGCTTAAAATTGGTGTGTACTATTAGACTTGATGCCAAATCACATAATTAAAATTGGTGTGTATATTATGAGGCAAAAATCAAGAAACTTACATGATTGCAAGCTTTTGTTCTAGGAGATGTGAGAGTTATATGATGTAACTCATTAGGTGATAGACTCTTTCAAATTCTATGTGATGAATTTTGTAAACTTTGTATTTGATTTCTATTCACATATCATCTCACATGTATCTCAAGCTTTTGCTAGTTGCACACACTACACAAGTTACTCTTTGCTAAACTTGGTACATTTTATTGTGTGTGATCTTGTTGTGGCCATCCAAGATTAAAAGTTCCTTGATCTTAATACAAAATGTGTTTAAAGTTTGAGAAATTGGAAATTCTAGGGCTTGAATGTACCCGAATTTGGGATTTTTGTTCAAATTGAGTTTAATTGATGAAATTGGCTTGTTGAATTGATGTAATTGTTCATTATTATCTGTATTCTAACTTGTGTGATGATCAATTGGTCAATTTTTTATAAAAACGTAACAAGTGGTTTTAAATTTTTGGGATTTTTGTTAGAAACTCTATACTCAAGCCAATTTTGTGAAATTGAACTTAAATTGAACTTAGTTTCACTGCATTAGAGCATGCATCATGACATATTTTTTCATGCATCATTTGTGTTTAGGATCACATGCATTGCATTGATTTCTGTATCCATCTTGCAGTTTTATAGTCATATCTCTCATTGTTTTCACACACAGCATGCATACACTTTGCTAAATTGGGTACTCAACTTGATTTAAAAATTGATTGATTAATTTTTGAGTTATGTACTTTCTAGTATATGCTATTTGTATGTGTTAATTGCTGAAAATATTTTTCTTAAAAGATATGATGGATAATCAATGTGCAAATTTTTTCTCTACTCATGCAACTGTTTATGGGTCGCATAGTGTCAAGTTTGTATTTATTGAAAGAGAGAATATTTTTGTTATGTGTATCCTCACCTTATCAACTTAGTTTTTAAGTTAGGTTTGTTTGTTTTTTTTATCCCTACCTCCTAAAGTTTTCCCCAAAACTGTTTTTCCCAAAACTTGTTTTGTTTTTCCTATTTTTATAGGGGGAGAAATTTTTTTAACCTTTGTGGTTCATAGGGGGAGTTGTTGCTCTTCATAGGGGGAGCTGTCTCTATTTTCTCTTACTCTGTTGCGTATGTTTTCTGTCTACCTTCTGATTAGGTAGTCTTTGTCGATACGTGACAAAAAGGGGGAGACACAGATGACCTGTTTGTTTTGTTTAGGGGGAGAATATAAAATCTTTTTGATGTATCTAATTTAGGGGGAGAGTTAGAATTTATTTTGTTATATATATTTCTTGTTTCACTGCTTATTGAGTTATATTTATGATGTTATTCATTGGTATATCTCTTTATTTTGTGTTTTGTGAAATCAAGATCTTATTTGTTTACTTGTATTATTTCCACACATGCGTTTATGTGTTTTGTTTAGTGTTTCAGGAAATATACAGGTTGATTCAATTGAGCTACTGTCTACACTTGCAACTGATGGATAGTAGTTAGGTTGGATTATTTTGTAATGGGCATTATTTTTTGTAAAGGGCTTTTACTTGTAACTTTGAGCTTTGTGTTTGTGTTTTGTCACGGATTGCCAAAGGGAGAGTTTGTTACGTTCTAACGAATTAGGAACTAATGTATTAGAACTCTAATTTGTATTGTTGGCAAACCGTGATCAAAACGTTTTAGTCTTGTTTAGACTTGCTCAAAGTATATTTATATGTAAAGTTGGAATTGAGTGTTTTGCAAGATTTACTGTGTAAATCTGCCTGACTCGATTGATCGAAAATTAGGCTCGATCGATCGAAAGTCGTGCAGATTGTTTTTCTGCAGAATTTTCCAACTCAGCCCAAGCCCATTAAGGATTAGGGTTTCAGATCTACTTCTCCCACTATATAAAGGAAACCCTAACCACGTTTTTAGAGGAGCTCTGGTTGTATTATTGCTCATACTTTGATGTTTGTGTGAATCTCTTGTGAGATCATTGAGGAGCTTTCCTTCACATGAACTTAGGGTTTTCAAGGTAGAAATATTATCAACACCTTGATGATCAACTCAATTGCTGCCATTGGAGCTTAAAGAAACACAAGCGGGAGTGCTTGTATCTTGTGGAGAATCCAAGAAAGAAGGAGTCCGTGGATTCGGAGTTTGCACGTAGTCGTGTCAGTAAGTTCTACTGGTGGGTAGCATTAGGAAGTCAAGCGGGGGTGCTTGTAAGTCCTTTTGTATGAACTTCGATTCTTTCATATAGTGGATTCAAGTTTACCTTAAGAATAGCTAGGTCAAATCCTCCCTAGGTTTTTACCGTGTGGTTTCCTGAGTCATCATATCATTGTGTTATTTATATTTTTGTTGCTATATATTCTTGACACGATTGTTTGATTGTAATAACCTAGATTTGCATAATTTGATTAAGTTAATCACTTGGCTAATCAATTAGGTTAATACAATTGTTGTTTTAAGGGGTTTAAAAACCTAACATATGTTATCACTGTTTTACTCAAATTTGCCCCCCTAATTTGTCATTAAGATTTAATTATATTCTTAGATCCTTTAATCTTAGTTGAGAAAAGACATAGGGAAAAAATTTTAATTAAAATATAATTTAATTTTTTATTAAAATATATTCTAAAATAAATTTTTAACAAAAAAATGATAAGACGACGATAATATAGACATAACGATTAATTTCAATATTTCTCAAAGTTTAGGGGTTTCTTATTTTAAATATAAGATCAAGGGATTAATTTGATTTTGACTTAGAGTCCAAGGGGTGTTTTTGCCTTTTAATATATATATATGTGTGTGTGTGTGTGTGTGTGTGGAGCCAAGATCAGCTTTGTAGCTTGATTGGAGGTGACAATTTTTTTTTTTAATAAACAAATTGGCACCTTCTAATGCACAAATTACTTAGGGGTTTAGAAGAGAAATTATTTAAACTGCAGAAATAGTAGCATATTGTAATTATTTAAAAAAAAAAAAAAAAGTGGACAATTGGACAATCTCACATGGAAAAAGTGATTAGGAGTTAAATATGGTAAGTAAAGGGTTATTTGTCATAGTTTTTTTTTTTTTTTTTTTTCCTTTAACTATTTAATACCCTCTTCTAAAATTAAAAAATTAAAATTAAAAACTTAGGGTATGTTTGGTACATTGAATGGGAAATATGATACAAATAATAACTTGTATTACTTGGAATAAAAGGTGTTATAAGTTGTACGTTGTAATATTAGAATAAACTTAAAATCTTTATGTAGGAAATATCTTACTTACAATTAAAATAATTTTAAAAAAATTAAATTTGAGAGAAAGATGTTATTTTTGGATGATTTTATATTTTTATAATTGTTATGTACATGTAGAAATATTGTATATTTGAAGATATATTAATTTGATAAATTATTCACATACTAAGGAATAACTGTTGCAACCTTTTTTTAAAAGAGAAATAGTTATTTCTCATTTTAAAAAATAATAATTTATTAATAAAAAAATCAATTTTTGTAATAAAAACATAATCAAATTATTGAATAGCTAAATTAAATAATAGCTATTATATTATAGTATACCAATCATGGCCTTAGTTAGTGTAGTGTACATAAATGTTTTACAAAATAAGCATGATACATGTTTATTTAATGAATATATGAATAAACAGAGAAATAAAACTACAGTCACAGAAACAGTTACAACAATTTCATAACATGCCATAATTTTCTTACCACCTCAAACTTGGACCATTATACAAATTTATATTGTAGATTGTGGTGGGCCCAAGTGTGAGGTATCGGAGGTATTGTAAAATTGTTGTTAATTTTTGTTGCATGTGATCATAATCTTATTATAAATAAAGAGTCAACTATAATATTTATAGAAAAGAACATACTTGATCCAATTAGTTTTAGAAAGTCAAACTTAATTTAATCAGAATTTGTTAATATTAGGTTGTTTAGTGTGCATTTGATATCAACCTATTTAGTTTTTTGCTGAATGTTTGTTATAGTTTACTTGTACTTTGAAAAATAACAAAAAGCTAGGATTTGAAAAATTGTATACAAATGCTAAATGCTATATAAAAAGATGACGTTATTTAATTATTTTAAACTAACGTAGTTGTAATTCAATATATATAAAATATGTGTTTTCAAGAACTTATTTGGAAACATTATAAGAAATTAACATTGTAAGGACCCAATTTCTGGGCGACCCCCTTACAATGAATTTGTCGAGAGTGGATAGAAGGGCTAGGCTCTAACGAAAGATACAACAATCGAGTGGGTTTACAAGATCAAAAATAAGAAACTAACTAAGTATTCTTAAGGAGAGTTCATCCTCGGCCCAGTCCGAGAAGCTTTTTCCTTAGAATTTAGCGAACACAAGGGTTGCCCTTGAACACCCTGGAGGCCCATTAACCCTCCCCCCAAGGGCCAACCGGCCAGGGACCAACCTCCATACTTCTGAGGTTCTATCTATTATATAGTCTTGATTAGTTGATCTCTGCTATCCACTTGTCGGTCATCTAATCTTGTGTCTGAGGGCTCGTCCCATCAGCCGCCTTTGTAGGCTTTCTGTTAGTTGAAGTAACCAAGGCCTCACTGTTTGCTGGTCAAATCACCATTAATGTGGTCAGAGTGTTGGTGGCGTGCATTTAATGGGTGAGTGACAGCTTCCTTCTATCAATGTCGGCTTGCCGAGGACGCGGGCATCCTCGGCGAGGTCCTTTAATGACTTGGGCCTCTCCCACTTATCCTCGGGTTCCGCCCTCTCCTCGGCATGGACTTTGGGCCCGATGTGGAGTGGGCCGAGGTTGCTAAATATTTGGGCCTCACAATAGCCCCTCAAAATTCTGCTGTCTGGCCTCACGGGCGGGGAGGAGGATTTTGACGTTCTCGGGCCTATGGTCTTGGCCTGTCGAGCCTTACCTTTCTGTCAGTGTCACCATCCTTTCAACTGCCCAGGGGATGTTCTTAGCATTTCGGTATCTGGAGCGTGCCTTCATTAAATTTCGGCGACTTTGTGTCTTCCATGTTCAACGGTGTGATGATGAATGGACGGTGGGGATGCTCCTAGCTCATTGGGCGGGAAAGTTGGTGCGGTTATTTTTAATGGGGTATAAATACCCAATCAAACTGATTTGACCCTTCACTTTTGCAATCAAGAGATCCTGTGCACTTCCTTCGAATTCGGTCACTTCTCCAACTGCACCTGCAACTTTCTCTGGCATAAAAAGCCCGCCCGAGGAGCTTTTCCTTATTTCTATAAGTCTTCTTCTCCCTTCAGTTCATACTTTTCCGCCGAGTTCCTTGTTAACTCTTTAGGATGGGTAGATTTAAGAAATTAGTCGAGTCTGAGGAGATAATGGACAAATTCATCGCCGACTACAAGATCCCCGATACAGTGGGTCTGAGGTACTGTGGAGCAGGGGAGTGGAGTACTAGGAGGAAAGTGGGTGAGGTGGCGGTTCCTATAATCGCCTTTTTAGAGGGTGGGATGAGGATTCGCATGGGGTCGGTGACGAGGGACTACCTCAGGCACTTCGGTCTATCTCCCACTCAGTGTGCCATCAACGTATTTAGGATCTTGGGCTGTGTAGATGCCCTGAATGAGAAGATGGGGCTGAGGCTAACCCATCATGACGTGAACTGGTGCTACAACCTCCAGCGCCTGAAGGAGAAGTTTTATTATATGAAGACGAGGGACGATAGGGTCCGGCTGATTTAATGCCTCCCTAAGTCCAGCAAAGGTCTGAACCAAGACTTCCTTATTGTATCTGGGGAGTGGCACGAGGGCCTTCATTGTCCAACAGTGGAGGGTATACCAGGTGGGGCATTCAGACTAGGAGGGGGTTTAAGTTGTTGTGTTTTAGCGTTCAACTTTACTTGGTTTTTAACAGGAGCTCGCTTTCTTTTATACAGATCCGCGCGCTTTTGAGCGTCACTTCAATTTGGTTAATAAGGAGGACCTGGAGAAAGTGCTAAGGTCGGAGGTCTTTGTGAATAAAGACAACGACCAAATTAGGGCCGCTCACGTGATCCTCGGATACAAACTGACCCAAAAATCGTTCTCGGTGCCGAAGCACGTGATCCGAGCTAGGGATCCTCGGCTGCACAACATCACCGTAGTCGAGTGCGGAATCCTGATCCCCAAAGGGTATCTTATTCCCGAAGGTGTACCGTTGGTGGGTACTTCTTCATCAGCTCAGGCCGCCGAGGTCGAGGAGGAAGAGTTAGAGGAAGAGGAAGTCGCGAACTCTGGTCCCTCTGAGGGCAAGTTTGGTGTGTTTGACCAGCTCTATTCGGCCGACAATCCTTCTGGCGATTTGGGTGATCCCAGCTTATCTGAGGCGGATTTTTTGTCCGAATAGGCCTCTTTCCAATCCGAGATGAGTTTTAAGAAGCGACCTCAGAAGAACTTGCTGGCACTGATCGAGGGGCAGCCGGGGAAGGATGCGCTGGGGACGAATGCACCGAAGAAGTCCCCTCTTAGGCTTCCACCTCCTTCACCCCAACAGAGTCCACCATCTGGGTCCAAGTCTCCCAGTCCTCTGCAGAAGAAGGACAAGGGAAAGAGGCCTAGGGAGGGTGAAGAGACTGATCCTTCCGGGGGTGACACTCGGCCACCATCTAAGCAGCTGAGGATAGGGTGCCGAGGTCAGGAAAAGCAGACCGCTGTTTAGCCCGGGGCCCAAGCTTGGTTGCCTGCCCCTATGCTCCATGGGGAGCCCTTGAGGGATGATGCCTCCCTTAGGGACCCTCGAGGGAGTGAAGGTGCATATGTGGTTGATGCTTCGGAGAGGGCTTTGCTACTCCCAACGAATATGGCCTAACTGGAGGCTCTAAGGAGTAAGGAGGTCTTCCTCGGCCTCAAACAACACTTGGGCATGGTAAGTTCTTTGATCGCTTGCGGTCTTTATGACTTCCTGTTTCTTGACTCCTTATATGTTGCGCATTGGTTTCGATTGGCAGGCTATCCAGGCAACCTTCAAGTTGGAGGATATAGCCAGTAGCCAGGGCAAGACCGCGGGCTCGGAGCATAAAAGGCTGTTAGACGCTGCATGGACCCTTGAAGCCTCCAAGGCTGACCTTAAAGAGGCGAAGGGCCAGTTGAAGGAGATGAGGAAGGCTCGAGACATCGCTGAGACGGCTCTTTCGGCCGCTGAGAAGTTGGCCTTAGACCAAACGGACCGCCTGCTCCAGGCAAAGAACCAGCTGAGGGTCGCTGACGGGGAGATCACGGCCCGAAAAGAGAGGGTGCTTGAGGCAGAGAGGGCTAGAGGCATTGCGAAGTCTGCCAAGGACGAGGCTCTGAAAGCCAAAGAAGGGGCTGAGTCTGCCAGGGCCGTGACTGAGGCCTCCAAGGGCGAGGCCGCGCAGAAGGCCTGTGAGGAAGGGGTAGCCGAGACAGAAGACACACTTAGAGCCCAAGTGCCGGAGGTATGTAGACTTTATTGTTCCCAGGTTTAGAGTGAGGCCCTTAAGCAAGCTGGGATTAAGGCTTCATCCGACCTGTGGAAGGTGGAGAATGTGTACTATCCTGTGGCCATCCGTAAGGATGCCCCTCCAAACTCTGAGGCTGAGGTGACTGCCAAGGGCGTTGGGGTTGTTTCTGAGGAAGGCGTCCCAGCTGCCCTTACTTCGGGCGAGCCTACCAAGGAAGCCGATCCTCCTAGGACCATTGAGACGAGTGAGAGCCTTGGTGCGGGTGTGCCTAGAGAGGCTGCAGACCCTCCAGCCGACGTCCAAGCCTTTCAAGTTGAGGGGGTATCTCTTCCAGCTGACCCACCCCAGGTCGTAGCTCCAGGCGAGGGTGACAAGGACCCTGAGGCCTCTGCTGCCCAGCCCCCTGTTGGAGGAATTGAGGCAGAGCTGAAGGAATAATCTTCCGTAGTACCCTTACTTTGTTTTTCTTTTTCATTCATTTTTTTTTAAACATTGTAAATGGTGCGTTATGCTTGTATAACTTTTTCTAGGGGATTCAGTAAAGTGCGTATTTTGTCTCTTTTTATCTGTTTTGTTTGTATTGTATATTGTATATACATATCTTCTTTAGTTGCATGATTTTGACTTTAACTGCACTTTAGCCGACTCCACTGGTCATCGTCCGTCGCAGGGCTCATTACTTAGTACCAAAGTGGTTGGTTTTTGCCGTAGGTTTGGGCCCACGGTCAGTACAAAACCCTGGTTTTGTCCAGTACTTAGATCGTCCTAAAGTGACTAGTTTCCCCATAGGTTTGAGTCATTGGACCATGCAAGACCTTGGTTCTGTCTAGTACTTGGATTCCCTTGAAGCTACTAGTTTCCCCATAAGTTTGACGCCGAGGAGCATGCGAAACCTTGGCTTTGCTTAGCACTTGGTATTTCATGAGGAAATGGTTTTTCTGTTGGCCTGAGTCCTTGGACCATGCAAGGCCATAGTTCCGTCTGGTATTTGATTCTTCTTTAGTGGTTAGTTTCCCCAGAGGCTTGAGTCCGAGGACCATGCAATGCCTAGGTTCTGTCTAACTCTTAGTTTTCTTCTTTTGGTAGTTAGTTTCCCCAGAGGCTTGAGTCCGAGGACCGTGCAATGCCTAAGTTCTGTCTAACTCTTAGTTCTCCTTCTGAAATAGCTGGTTTCCTCAGAGACTTGAGTCTGAGGACCATGCAATGCCTAGGTTCTGTCTAACTATTAGTTTTCTTCTTTTGGTAGTTAGTTTCCCCAGAGGCTTGAGTTCGAGGACCATGCAATGCCTAGATTCTGTCTAACTCTTAGTTCTCCTTCTGAAGTAGCTGGTTTCCCCATAGGCTTGAGTCCGAGGACCATGTAAGGTCTTGGTTCTGTCCAGTACCTAGTTTTCTTCTTTAAGTAGTTAGTTTCCCTAGAGGCTTGAGTCCGAGGACCATGCAATGCCTAGGTTCTGTCTAACTCTTAGTTCTCCTTCTGAAGTAGCTGGTTTCCCCATAGGCTTGAGTTCAAGGACCATGCAAGGCCTTGGTTCTGTCCAGTACCTAGTTTTCTTCTTTAAGTAGTTAGTTTCCCTAGAGGCTTGAGTCCGAGGACCATGCAATGCCTAGGTTCTGTCTAACTCTTAGTTCTCCTTCTGAAGTAGCTGGTTTCCCCATAGGCTTGAGTCCAAGGACCATGCAAGGTCTTGGTTCTGTCCAGTACCTAGTTTTCTTCTTTAAGTAGTTAGTTTCCCCAAAGGTTTGAGTCTGAGGACCATGCAATGCCTAGGTTCTATCTAACTCTTAGTTCTCCTTCTGAAGTAGCTGGTTTCCCCATAGGCTTGAGTCCGAGGACCATGCAAGGTCTTAGTTCTGTCCAGTACCTAGTTTTCTTCTTTAAGTAGTTAGTTTCCCTAGAGGCTTAAGTCCGAGAACCATGCAATGCCTAGGTTCTGTCTAACCCTTAGTTCTTCTTCTGAAGTAGCTAGTTTCCCTATAGGCTTGAGTCTAAGGACCATACAAGGCCTTAGTTCTGTCCAGTACCTAGTTTTCTTCTTCTGGACTGTTTGGAGTTAGGGGGCTCCTCTTCAGCACCTGGGAGTCCACCTTTGTAATGACAGCAGCCTCGAGCCTGTTCCGCCGAGGGAGGACTCTTTTTCGGTTTAGCCCCTTTGTCCAACGCACCACTTCTGGTAACGAGGCGTCTTTTGGGTTACTCGAGTAACGCGGTTGACGCTTCGGTGCGCGAGGCGCCTCCTCATTAATGTCCTTACGAATTTACGAGGATCCAGCGGAGGATAAGCCTTTTGGAACTTGGGCGGAGTTAATACCTCCGGTAATCTCTCCTTGGGATTCTGTGCGGATTGGTTTTCACCAATTCTTGCCTTCTATATAAGGCGTTTTGGGGTGACCCTTTCTTCAAACTTTGCAAACACTCTAAGTCTGAATCTCACAAATACATCATCTTCTGGGCATTTCAAGAGTCCTTCCAGGATAGTGACTTGGGTCTGGTGACATGAGGTGGCCCTGTGAAAGGGCGGTGACGAGGGAGCCGAGCCCCTTTCAAGAGCCGAGGATGCTACTCCGATCCTGGAAGCCACCATGGGGATGGAGTAGACCGAGGCCGAAGATCCTTCTTCTTTTCAACCTAGCTAGAGGTGGGACCCTCCTTACTATTTGGAGGGGGATCCAGAAAGAACGTAACCTCCCTCCCCTGGATTTGGATCTGTCAACTTTCCAAGCTGGCAGTGAGAGGGTTGGGAGGGAAACCAGGTGGAACCGTGAGGTGGAATCGTCAGGCGCCACGGCCTCTTCTTCCTTCTCCTTCCTTCCGCCGCAAGTGGAGGTTAGGGAGCTGTGGACGGCCTTAACGTAGGTCTGTCTCCACCTCTCCCTCCGCCACAAATGTTGGTTGGGGAGCTGTGGACAGTCTGAAAATAGGCATGTCTCCACCTCTCCTTCCAACATTCGGCCAGGCTTTAAAACATGCCTGCCTAGGCCTCCCCTTTCTTCTCTTTCCTCTTAGATTCGACACAAGCAAGTCTAGGCGTTTTTCTTTGTAGTTAACTTTAGAACAAGCTTGTATGAATATCTGCTGTAAAATGTAATTGTTCTTCAATATTAATAAAGAAGTAGCCCATTTTCATCTCTTTTTCCTTTTCGCATCCTTTCATTTCTTGTTGTGGTTGCCTTTTGAATGAATATTGTAGCTGTAGACTGCATTATTTCTTTTTTTTTTAGAAGTGTTGCTCTTGATCCTTCCACACTAATTGTCGCACTTGTTAGTGCACAAGTCCTCCCCACAGACGGCACCAATTGTAGGGACCCAGTTTCCGGGCGACCCTCTTACAATGAATTTGTAGAGAGTGGATAGAAGAGCTAGGCTCTAACGAAAGATACAACAATCGATGTGGGTTTACAAGATCAAAAATAAGAAACTAACTAAGTATTCTTAAGGAGAGTTCATCCTCAGCCCAGTCCGAGGAGCTTTTTCCTTAGAATTTAGCGAACACAAGGGTTGCCCTTGAACACCCTGGAGGCCCATTAACCTTCCCCCCAAGGGCCAACCGGCCAGGGACCAACCTCCATACTTTGGAGGTTCTATCTATTATATAGTCTTGATCAGTTGATCTCTGCCGTCCACTTGTCGGTCATCTGATCTTGTGTCTGAGGGCTCGTCCCATCAGCCGCCTTTGCAGGCTTTCTGTTAGTTGAAGTAACCAAGGCCTCACTGTTTGCTGGTCAAATCGCCATTAATGTGGTCAGAGTGTTGATGGCGTGCATTTAATGGGTGAGTGACAGCTTCCTTCTATCAATGTCCGCTTGTCGAGAACGTGGGCATCCTCGGCGAGGTCCTTTAATGACTTGGGCCTCTCCCACTTATCCTCGGGTTCCGCCCTCTCCTTAGCATGGACTTTGGGCCCGATGTGGAGTGGGCCGGGGTTGCTAAATATTTGGGCCCCACAAACATATATAAAGTTTAAATTTTTTTTTTCTAATTATTGAAATTGACAATTGTTGTATAATAAACATTTATTATGAGAAAATAAGCATTAACATAGTGGAGTCAATTAAATTAGGACTTGAACATCAAATAAGTTTAATTGTCCAGTAGGTAAGCTTCTCCTATATTTTGGCATATTCGCATAGTGCATTTTTTTTTTATGGACTTTCAAGGTCATCATAGCATTTCGAGTATATATTTGCAAGGTTACTTAGGGGATCCCAAGGTATGTAGGTTTCCAAAATACTCTTTTTGGCTCTCTACACCACAATTGTGAGGTGGAGAAAACTCTCGCAGGATGAACTGGGTGGGGTGGGGAGAAATCACCGTCCCTAAGTTCTCCTTGCTATACTTTCTATAAAGATTGTGAATTGTTTGAGATATTTTGTGTGAGTTTTAGAGAATTATTGTGAATATGTTTTTTTTTTTTTTATGATTTGAGTTGTTTAATGATTCTGTGTGAGTTTATATTTTTTTATTTATGATGTTGATGTGATTTGGTTTTTTATTTTTTTAACCAAACTAACTGCATCAAACTGATATGGTGCACAACACCTTTTATAGACCAATTCCCACTCCTCCACAGGTGAGGTGCGATTAGGGATGAGGGAAAACCACCCTTGTAGGTGCAATGCAAAAAATCCCCCTAAAACTAGCCATAACGCACCATGTATAGCCCTATATTGGTTAATCTGGCTTTAATTTATTTTTTGTTATAAATATAATGAAAACTTTAAGACTGTTGAATGGACAATTCAAGAAAATAAGCATTAACATTAGTGGAGTCAATTAAATTAGGACTTGAACATCAAATAAGTTTAATTGTCCATTAGGTAAGCTTCTCTTGTATTTTGGCATATTTGCATAGTGCATCTTTTATGGATTCTCAAGGTCATCATAGCATTTCTAGTATATATTTGCAAGGTTACTTAGGGGATCCCAAGGTACGTAGGTTTCCAAAATACTCTTTTTGGCTCTCTACACCACAATTCTCGGATCTTTCCCAAGAAAATATTACGAGTTCATAGCATAAGTTATCGTACATTAATCAAGAAATATCTACGAAACTATTTCTATTTAGATTGTACGAATGCCATTTTATTGTCTCATAACAACAACAATTCATCCACTTCATTAGGGGGTATTTGGTTTGCTATGATGTGATATTGATATGATGTACATTATCTTAATATGACATTAAGATGTTTTGTTCATTTGATTTTTTCTAGATTATAGTAATTTAAAACTATAAAATATATCGCATCACCTCATTTGATGGGGGTAATCTTACATTAATTATGGTAGGATATAATATTTTATGAAATTGACAAAATTGCCCATACTAATAAATTTTATTTACAAAATTACCCTAATATATTTTTAAAACCTAGCCTCTCTCTCATCAAGAAAAATACATCATGCATCAGATATATGTGTCATCCCTATAACATGAGGGTGGACCCCACACTTATAAGGTCCACCCTCATGTGAAAGGGAGGACTCATGCACAAGATGCATGATATACCTCCCCCTCTCAAACTCAAATTCCAACCCTCTGTCTCTTCCTAAAAGAACATTACAAGTCTAACCCTAGCCTCCCCTCTCTCTCTCTCTCTCTCTCTCTCTCTCTCTCCAAATCTCAAGACTCTAGTGCCAGTGATAGACCATCACCGTCGGCCTCATCTTTGATGCTCTTCTTTGTCAATGTCTCTCTCTCTTCTCCCACGATATCCACCACCATCATCTTCGTTGCCCATGGTTTCATATTTGATTTCGTTGGGAAAATTTCAATTTCGATTTTTGATTACATGTATTACGCTCTAGAGTTTCGATTTCATCTCCTCCATCTACATTTCACCGATGGTCTCTCTCTCTCTCTCTCTCTCTCTCTCTCTCTCTCTCTCTCTCTCTCTCTCTCTCTCTCTCTCTCTCTCTCTCTGCAAGAAGACGAAGGGATGGGGGAGATTAGAGAATATTCTTGAATTTTGTCTTTGTTTGTTTGGTTGGTGAGAAAGTGAAGAAAATGACATTGTTTTATTTTCTATGGATTTGAGTTGTTTTGTTAGTGAGAAAGTAGAGGAAAGTGTAATAACAATTCATTAAGTTATTTTGTGATTTTTAATTAAAAAATAAAATTTTGTTTAGTTATGCCAAATGGATATTTTAAAAAAAGTCAAAAGTAAAAATTGTAATGATCCTGTGAATGTTAGGAGCCTACCAAACACAATAAGTTATATTATTATAATGAGATTACTTGAATTTAATATTACAAAAATGTAATGTAATGTCATGTGAAGCAAACGCTACTTTCTTCTTCTTTTTTCCTTTTCTTTTTTCTTTTTTCTTTTTTTTTTTTTTTTTTTTTGAGAATGAAACGCTACTTTAAAGTAATGTTTGATTAAACAAGTATATGTCCTATCCCATTCCATATATCTTGAGGGTTTTTTTTTTTTTTTTTTTTTGTTGCCTTGTTGGGACATGCATTTTTTTTAGAAAGTTTCAACTTACGGCATTTTTTTTTTTTTTTTGTTGCCTTGTTGGGACATGCATTTTTTTTTTAGAAAGTTTCAACTTATGGCATTCGCTTTTAATAATACTTTTTATCATCAAATCAAGATACTAATCGGTTTTTGGTATAGACAGAGATTGAACCCCAAATTTCTTATTCAACCATTAGAGATATTATCAGTTAAGCCAACTAAAGTCCACGACATGTATTGCATTTTGATAAGTCAACAGTTAAATTTGGGTTCTTTATGATAGTCAAGGGTGTTACTTTCACTAGTGAGTCACGTGTTGGTTGTTACCATGTGTGTTTCTCTATAGTAAATAAAATACTAGTTAATGTGTAAGATCAATGATATGATCAATAATGAGAGAAAAAAAAAAATAGCGATGTCGGCTAAGAAAGAGTTTTTTTTTAATAAAAATAATCTGGTTAAAGTACCATTCAAGAGTAGATCAAAGCTTGATTAATATATTCAAAAATTGTCAAATTATTCAACAGAACTGTATACGTTTTTGACAATCAATTATAAACTAGCTTTTTTTTTTTTTCCTTAAATTATCAATTATTTTCAAGTCTTACATTACTTTTTGTCTTAACTTTATCTTAAATAATATAAGTTTTATTTTTTTTTAAATACATTTTATTTTTTATTTTTTATCTCATAATATGCAAGAAAGTTACCACAAATAAGTCATTCTTAAACGGATTGACACGTGGAATATATTCCTAAGAAAAATACACTTCAATACAACAAAATTCTTGTAACTGTTGTACTTTCCCTTCTTTTCTTTTCTTTTTTTCTTTTTTAGGGTTATCACTTGTCTCTTTTCACATGTTTATGCTTATATGTAAAGGTTTTTTTCTTCTCCTCTAAACATTATAATTGAATTAATGACTGAGACCACCTGGCTGTTAAATGTGATTTTCTTTTCATACTAGGTTATACATATAAAACCTACACTTTTGTACGGAAGTAATGACTGACACTTCGATTGATCCAATATATACAATGGAGGAATAATATTGGTGACATAGTTTCCCTACCAAAGCTAATGCAACAGGTTATTCATCTTTTAAAAGTTATCAAACATGAATTGGAGAGGCCGGGTCTAACAGACTTTTTCTTTTATATTTATTGTACGTGTGAACGCATTGTCACTGTCATTGTCCCACAACAACAACAAATAATTCATCCACTTTTTTAAAAGTAAAGTTTGATTAAACAGATCGTACGTCCCTATCCCATCTTTTTTTTTTTTCTTTTTTTGAGAAGAAGAGAACTCGTGAGTCGTGACTATAGTCATCATATCTCTAGAGATCTTAGCACTTCTAGGTTTTGAAAATAAATGTAAAGACTCACGAGTGTACGTCTGCATCTCTTACGGACTTTAATTAAGACTTGTCAATACAATAGTCCATAGACCAAATCTCAGTGTTGGAACCCTCAAACAAAAGGACGGCATCAAGGAGAAAAGAAAGGTTTCTAGGATTTCTATTCTGTGATGGGTGGTTGGCTATGAGAGAGGCCACATTTTCTCACCACTTTTTTTTTAGTAAATAATTTTCTCACCGCCTTTTTTTGTCTAGAAAAAATGTATTAAATAGCTCAATACAGTAAACCCTAAAGCTAGGGTTTTCTATGACATTAGGTCCAAGCATGTGGCACACTGCCAATACCAGGAACAAAACTAGTATGGTTGAACCCCTTGAAACATATTGATTTAAATTCTGGTGTGCTTTTTATTGTTTTTGGTGGTATCGTGGTTTAATTTGAATAAAGTTTGTCTAAAACTTGATGGTAGTTAATGATTACAACTCCACTTAATATATTTTTATAGAATGTGAATTTTGACAAATTTATCATTAAATTACATTTTCTTTTTATATTCTTTATACTTGTAAAATTTTTAGTGGATCAAAGATCAATAGCTATTTCATTTATCAAAAGTTTAAATTTCAGATTTTTGTAATTTAAAATTATGCATACATGAAAAATAAGTTTATGAATTAAATAATAAGTAACATCTGATTAACAAGAAATTTGACATGCATATTAAATGTATAAAGAACATGAAATCTAATAGTTAAGTTTACAAAATATGTAGTCATATTAATTTTTATAATAAGAGTTATAATTTTAAGCTACAATCAAGTTTGTAGTAGTCAAACTTATTCTTTGTCATTTTGAGCCGGTAAAATTTTCTTGTCTTTTTTTTATTTATTTATAAATTTCTCAAACTAGGGAGGGTATTTTGATAAATTACAACCCTATTAAGTCTCGTGAAGTGCATTGGTCTCTCTCTTTTTGGGCTGTTTGTCCTCTTTTAGCCCATGGTATTGTTGATACTTTCTTTCGGCAGCACAACCTTGCAAAACAAGTCACCAAATCAAATTGCAAATTGGCACGTGCATCAATTTCTTACCACTGGTTACTAACTTAAATACTATCACTATCTTCAGCAAGACCTGAACGGCCGGCTATCGCCCGCATACACACACACACAAACAGTATATTATAATAAAATGATAGGTGGCAACAAAGGACGAGACACGTGTCGAATTATGGAGGGCTGCAAAAGAGAATGATCAACATGTAAGGGATGAGGTGGCAATACTTCGTTTAAAGCACAAGGGGGAGATATGCTGGTTACTGTATTTATAGGGTTTTAAAAGCGAAGTCAACCTGTAATGATTACACCATGGACAAGTGTCCTTAAGGATCAAGAATTAATATGATACTCAATATTGCTAGTGACATGAAAAGTCTTATAACTTTTGCCCTGTCATATGAGATATGAATGGTGGAGGTCAAATGGTAGTAGTTTTATATCTCTATTTTTTATAACTCGTCACTTAATGAGTTGTGACAGAAGTCGTAAAATTTTATGTCTTTAGCATTACTCTACTCCATATTGCATATATAATCATCCATAATTGCAAAACATCTATAAAAAAAAAAAAAAGTTAATTAATGCTGTAAGAGTGTTCGGTGGTGGGTAAAGTAGTTCACATCACCAAAGCATATATAATATCTTAGGTTAGAGGTAATAAATTCTTATTCGTTTGGGCAAGAAAGAACTTGTAACTTTTTATAGACTCTTCACCAAAAAAAAAAAAAAACTTTTTATAGACTAAATCAGAAAACCAAAGTGAGATGTATAAAGATTAATTGCAGCATTTTGCGATCAAACTGACGTATGAATTAAAAATAAGTACAACTACAAACCCCCCCCCCCCCCCCCCCCCTTCCCAAATGTGTTAAAAAATAAAATAACCATATTCTATTATGTATTTTTTTATATGGTATATTTTATTATGTATTATAGTCATTTAATATACCTTTTGGTCCAAAACAAACCTAAATAAATAAATAAAAAGATATATTGTGATGGTGCATGAAATCAGTCCCATCTCTTTTTAGTAAGATATATAATAAATTTTATTTATTTAAAATTACATTGTACAATAAGAAAGTGGAAGACCTTTACTATAATAACTATATAAAGAAACAACATATCCTCACGAACAAATTAACTAATTAAGTTTTTGATAGTTGAATAAAAGATCATTCTGATTTGATCGTTGGAGGATCCTTGAGCTGGTTTGAAACTCTATACATATATATATATATATATATATATATATATATATATATATATATATATATATATATATATATATATAACTCAAAGAAAAAAAGCTCATCCTGATTTGATCGTCGAAGGATCCTTGAGCCGGCACTACATTGGTGTCATCGAGTCCTTTTGATCTTTCTTTGTTTTGCAGCACCCCACCAAGTTGAGTTCGTTCAGATTTTCTCAACCTTGCAACAACTAATCTTTCGAATTGCATTACTAAAAAGCATTCATATTTTGTCCAAAGCAATATATGAAATGGCCACTAATACATTCTTTTTAACTTTGGCTCAAAGGCTCTATTTTTTATCAATAAATCTATTTTAACTAATTATTATAATAGTTTTTATCTCTCTCTCTCTCTCTCTCTCTCTCTCTCTCTCTCTCTCTCCATAGTTACTTCTATGTGATTTTTTTTTTCTATAAATAATTCAATAGTTGAAGGAAATGCGATTTGAACATTATCTTTAAAAACATCAAAAAATGTTAATTAAGTCATAAGACTCTTGGCCAAGCTTTCTGTGTTCTCATTATTGACCATAGGTTTTTCTTAATCAGAAATGAAAGATAAGATTTAAGCATATCTATCGGAAAAGCTAACACATTCTATAAATATAAGAATCACATTCTATGTGCTTTTCCAATAGAATGCGATTCTTTGCTCTCTTTATGAATGTTAACGTGTATAATATTGTGGGTTTTAGGCCCAGTTAGGTTACTTGTATAGCATACATATTTACTTGTACTGCACACATATTTACTTGTACTGTACACATATGCCTCATATATAAAGGCAACTATGTACATTCTTTCATTAAAAAAAAATACAATACTAATACATTCAGTATTTCTAACATGGTATCAGAGCCACTGCTCTAATCCTTTGGTGTGCCGCTCTTAAGCAGTCTTGTCTTCTTAGGTGTCATTTGCAGCCGTTGTTGTGACCAGCACCATTGCCTCCACCGTGACTTTAGTACATCAAAGACCACTACCTTGCCGCCGCCACCGCTTCCGCTTCTCCAATCAGACCACAGATTGCACCATCAGAAAGTAATTTCTCCGATTTTCCTTTCCATGAAATTTCGTCTTCATCGCACCATACACACGCCTCCACGCGCCACTATAATTCCTGGTGTCACTTCCATGCGCCGCCACTCTCCGCCACGCGCTTCCATGCGCCTCACGCGCCAGAATTCGGTCTACTGACGTCATTAGCTTCGCCACGTCAGCCCTAGTGACGTCATCACTACTTGCGTCAGCAACACGTCAGCTTGCTTACGTCAGCACTCAGCAGCGATTATGTCATCACCACAGACCGTTGACCGCGTTGACTTTTACAAGGCTGTTGACTTTGACCATTGACTTTTCCTTCGGGGTTGACTTTTTCAATCCAGGTTCTCCTTACTCAGTTTTTCGCGTAGATTTTATTTTTGTTGTCTGTTTTTGTATATTGTGTCTCTAAATGGATAAAAATGATATTTTTCTTCCTCGCCCCATCAATACTATATTAGAAGGGAATAAGAATTACTTATCTTGGTTTCAAGCTATGCGTAGTTTTCTTAAGGTTCGCATGCTCTGGCATTATTGTACTGGTGCAATCACTATTCCTATCAAGGGGGCAAGTGAAGAAGATGTTGCCTTCCTTAATCGCATGATTGAATGGGATAGTCACAACCACGTGATCCTCACATGGATTCGGAACACTTCCATTCCTTCTATCTCCAATCTGTTGGGCAACTTTGATGATGGAAAATCAACATGGGATATGTTGGCCAGAAGGTACTCCACTACTCACGGATCCATGAAATATCAACTAGTGGTTGAATTGCATCAACTTCAACAAGAACCAAGGCAATCCATCAATGACTACTATGATCAGCTTCCCTTCATTTAGGACCAAATTGACCTTTCTGATCCAATTTGGGCATGCTCAAAGGATGCTCAACAATTTGCTACAGTTAGAGATGAATTTCGTCTCTATGAATTCCTGATGTCACTTTATCTCTATGAATTCCTGATGTCACTTCACAAGGACTTTGAGCCCATCCGAGGTCAACTTCTTAATCGCAGTCCTCCTCTCTCTCTTGATACTGCTGTAAACGAGTTGGTTAGAGAAGAAGCTCGTCTTGTAACCCTTCAAACCCAGAATAAGTTCAATGTTTTGGCTATTACTCCTTCTACTCCTCCCATTGAGCAACCTCAGCAATCAGGTGATTCTTCTAGCTCTAGCAATCGTCGCAAGCAGACCAACAAAAAGTTCTGCAATTATTGCAAGCGTCCTGGCCACACCATTGAGACTTGTTACCGTCGCAACAAATCTACTGCTGTTGTTGCTAATACTGAGTCTACTCCGCCGATGCCTTCCATTTCAGCTAAGTCCCAGTCTTCTGGATTCACTATCAACCTCTCCCCCACTGAACTACAGGAGATCATAGCTCAGGCTATTCATATGGCTAGTAATGCATCTCTTTCCACTGCTCTCTCAGTTCTACTCGGTAAGTCTCAAACTTAGCTTTTTGATTCTGCCTGTTGCAATCACATAACACCTCACTCATCCTTATTCTCCAAACTTGACCCTGCACCACATCCTCTTAATATTCATATAACTGATGGTTCCACCATGCATAGGAATAGTCTAGGTTTTGTTTCAACTGCTAACCTCTCTGTTCCTGGGGTCTTCCACGTATCTAACCTATCCTATAATTTGTGCCCTGTGGGACAATTAGTTGAACTAGGATATCGCCTTATTTTTTACTATTCTGGGTGTATTGTGCAGGATCCGAGGACGGGGCAAGAGCATGGGACCAGTCCTAGGGTTGAGCGTATGTTTCCCGTGGACAATCTTCATCTTCCACTTGTTGCTCCTGTTTCTGTTGCTACTACTACTACTGTAGTTTCTTCCTTACCTTCTCTCGCACTTTGGCATTCTTGTCTTGGTCATGCACCATCTTCTCGAGTACAACCACTGTTTTAAAAACCGGACCGGACCGGCCGGTCCGACCGGTTCAACCGGGAACCGGAAGCCAATCCGGTCCGATTAAAAGTCCCAAAACCGGTCAACAACCGGAAAACCGGCCAACAACCAGTCAAAAACCGGGGTTGAACTGAAAATTGGAAAAAAAATGGTTTGATGCCCGGTTCGATTTTTAAAACCATGGGTACAACAATTAGCTTCTAAGGGTCTGTTGGGTTCTGTGTCTAAAGACAATTTTGATTGTACTTCATGCCAGTTAGAAAAACAGTCAACTTTACCTTTCAATAACAGTGAATCTATCTCTAATAGTATTTTTGAGTTAATTCATTATGATGTTTTGGGACCTTCTCCTGTTACTAGTATTGGTGGATCTCGTTATTTTGTTGTTTTTATTGATGATTATTCTCGCTATAGTTGGATCTTTCCTATGAAATCTCGTTCTGAAATCTTACCAATATACAGTAACTTTGCAAAAATGGTTGAAACACAATTCTCCAAACATATCAAAACCTTTCGATCTGATAATGCTCTTGAATATACTCAATATGCTTTTCAAGCTCTGTTACATTCTTATGGCACTGTACATCATCTAACCTGTCCAGGTACCTCTCAACAAAATGGTCGAGCCGAAAGAAAACTTCGTCATATTCTTGACACTGTCCGTGCTCTTCTTCTTTCTGCCAAAGTTCCTGCCCCATTTTGGGGTGAAGCCGCTCTTCATGCTCTTCATGCTGTTCATGCTATTAATCGCATTCCAAGCGCTGTCATCCATAATCAAACTCCGTATGAGCGCCTTTTTGGACCACCCCCTAACTATCATTAACTTCACTCATTCAGATCTGCTTGTTTCGTTCTTCTTCAGCCTCATGAGCACAACAAACTTGAGCCTCGATCTAGACTTTGTTATTTCCTTGGTTATGGTGAAACTCAAAAAGGGTATCAGTGCTATGATCCTGTCTCTCATCGTCTTCGTGTTTCCCGTAATGTTGTCTTTTAGAAACACCGCTTGTTTGTTGAACTCTCTCACTTTTGTTCTTCCTTGATTAACTCCTCTGTTTTAGAAATCTTTCCAGATGAGTCTCCTGTTCCTTCTATAGATACTCTTAATCCTCCTTTAGACTTCTCTATCCAATCTCCAGATATTTTTGATGATTCTCCTAGACAGGTTGAAGTTAAACAGGTTGATGACGAGCTACCCCACCTTGAGCCTAGGTCCCTTACTCCTGCTCCTGCTCTGCCTGAAGATCCTTCACAAGACATTCCACCTCGCCACTCAACCTGGGTAAGATCCATTCCTGCACATTTACTTGACTATCATTGTTACACTACCCTTGCTACACTCCATGAGCCTCAAACCTATCGTGAGGCCTCTACTGACCCTTTATGGTAGATTGCAATGAAAGAGGAAATTGATGCATTAACCAAAAACCATACTTGGGATCTGGTTACTCTCCCTCCTAGACAGTCTGTGGTTGGTTGTAAGTGAATCTATAAGATTAAGACTTACTCTGATGGGTCCATTGAGCGTTACAAGGCTCGTCTTGTTGCAAAAGGTTTTACACAGGAGTATAGGATTGATTATAAAGAGACTTTTGCTCCAGTTGCCCGTATCTCATCTGTTTGTGCCCTCTTAGCTGTTGCCGCTGCTAGTAAATGGGACATTTTTCATATGGATGTTAAAAATGCCTTCCTTAATGGGGATCTGAATGAAGAAGTCTATATGCAACCTCCTCCTGGTCTTTCTGTTGAAACAAACAAGGTTCGTCGCCTTCGACGTGCACTTTATGGCCTTAAACAAGCTTCACGAGCTTGGTTTCCCAAGTTCTGCTCCATCATCTTTCGCTTGGGTTACACTGCCAGTCCTTATGATTCTACCTTATTTCTTCGTCGCAATGATAAAGGTACCATTTTGCTTCTTCTCTATGTGGATGATATGATCATAACTGGTGATGACCTCAGTGGCATTCAAGAATTCAAGGATTTTCTTAGTCAGCAGTTTGAGATGAAAGATCTTGGACATCTCAACTATTTCTTGGGTCTTGAGATCACTCGTTCCATAGATGGTTTTTATATTACTCAAGCCAAGTATGCATCTGATCTTTTATCTCGAGTTGGACTCACTGACAACAAGGCTGTTGACACTCCAGTTGAACTTAATGCGCATCTGACACCCTCGAGGGGAAAACCATTGTCTAATCCCTCTCTTTACAAACGATTGGTTGGCAGCCTAGTTTATCTCACAGTTACTCATCCAGACATTTCCTATGCTGTTCATCAGGTAAGCCAGTATCTGTCTGCTCCACGATCGACTCACTATGCTGCTGTTCTGCGCATTCTACGATACTTGAAAGGCACTCTCTTTCATGGCCTTTTCTACTCAACTCAGTCTCCTCTTGTATTCCGTGCATTCTTTGATGCTAATTGGGCAGGAGATCTCACTGATCGCAAATCCACTACGGGTTATTGCTTTCTTCTTGGTTCTTCTTTGATTTCTTGGAGAAGAAACAAACTTTTGTGACTCGCTCCAGTACTGAAGCAAAATATTGTGCCCTTGCTGATACCACATCTGAGCTCCTTTGGCTATGATGGTTTCTTAAGGATTTAGGTGTGTCCATATCTTCTGCTACTCCTCTTTATTCTGACAACCAGAGTACCATTCATATTACTTACAATGATGTCTTCCATGAACGAACTAAACACATCGAGATTGATTGTCATTTTATTCGTTAGCATCTTGTCCATGGTGCTCTCAAGCTCTTCTCAGTCTCCTCCAAAGATCAACTTGCTGACATCTTCACTAAGTCACATCCTAAGGGACGCCTTTGTGATTTGGTTGACAACCTCAAGCTGGTCTCACATCCTCCTTGAATTTGAGGGGGGCTGTTAACGTGTATAATATTGTGGGCTTTAGACCCAGTTAGGTTACTTGTATAGCACACATATTTACTTGTACTGCACACATATGCCTCCTATATAAAGGCACTTATGTACATTCTTTCATAAAAAAAAAATACAATACTAATACATTCAGTATTTCTGACAATGAATATAAAACTTATTTTGATCTTGGCCACCAATAACTAAAAAGATTTTGCTTTTTTTTTGGGGGGGATAATTTAGAATTTCTTGCGTGTACGTCTTGGTATTTCTCTACTAAATAATTAAAGCTCGTAAATGAAGCATGCATTATTGGCATTTGGTAGTGAAGGAAATATAACAAAAGAAATCTGGTTGAGTCTGTTGGGCACAGGGAGGAAAACGATGAAGCTCGTTAATGGCTGAACGGCAAAAGAAACAAACAAAAGGGTTTGTTTTTCTGGGAAACAATGTGGCTCGTATTTTCTGCTGAAATTTGGGCCGAGCCTTGTTGGGTTGGTTGGCAGTGATTGGTGGCGGAGCTGCGGAGGTGTCTCTTTTTCTGTGCCCCGCATTGCATGCCACCAGCTTCCGGCTCAGTTACACCAAAAAGTAATAATGATACATTCACTTCCTCTACTGGCTACTAGTAATAATGGATATTAAACAACCATTGTCTTTATATACGTATTGAGCTAAACCGCTAGCGGAATCCCATGCATGTTCCACTAGCTTTTATCCATATCTCAACCATTAATTTTCTTTCATATTGTCTGCAAAATTTTTTTTAGAGAGAGAGAGAGAGAGAGATTATCTGCAAATTTGTTCACCATATTTTCTAGACTTCTCTCTGTTTTTTACTTATTATTTTTTAAAGGGCATGTTCAAAGAAAGAAATTATTTAGTGCACCCGCAGATTGCGTTAACAATGTCTAATGTTTCACATGTCCATTCGAAAATTGATAAAGTTTGACTAAAGACGTGATTGTAGCTCATAGTTATAACTTTTCATTAAAAAATTAATATTACTGTATATTATAAAAATCTAATTATTAGATTGCATGTTCTTAACACATATGTCAATTTTTGTGTTAATCGAATGTTATTTATTATTCAATGCATAAACTTATTTTTTATGCATAGTTTTATACTACAAAATTTGAAATTTAAACATTTAATTAATTATATAAATATTGATCTTTGATCTTCTGTAAATGTAACAAGTATGGAAGATATAAATAGAAAATTTAATTCAATGGTGGCTTTCTTAAAATTCACATCCAATAGAAAAAAATTTAATTTCTCTTCTTTTTGTTTGGCTGGGAGTGGAAAAGTGGAGAGATGGAAAAAATGAGTTTATATAAATTTACTTATACACCCTTATTTAAAAATGATGTCTGTAAGGACCAAATAAGTTTGGGATGCGACGTCCACCGAGTATGATGGGATGATCCTCTTTCAAATTTGGTCCAAGCCAATGAAATTTATAAGAGATGGAATAGCACAACAAGCATGGAATCTGCCCGCCAGTTTCCTCTTCCTTTTTTCCCCCCACCAATAACTGAACTCCCTCCTCTTTATATAGCCTGTCCTCAGTTCATCCTCACCACCCATCTATACCGGACTTTCGTCCCCTTCCAACACCTGTCAACCTCTCCCCCTAAGGCAGATGGTAGCGGTAGCTAATGTAGCTATGGCTGACACTATTCAGGTCACTTCTCCATTTAATGCGACTGATAAAGCTGGTGCGCTCCATTTATTACTGACGTGACAGGTAGCCACAGCCCTGGCGGCTTCCTGTCTGCCAATGACCTCCTTCCTTAGCTTCGAGGCTCCTCGCATGGCGCGGCGCTTCAGTGGATTTGACCCGTTCCTTGGGCACTACAGTCCTTTGGGCCCCTACCCGTGGTGCGCTCGGCCCAATTCCCCGGCCTCTCTAATTCCTCCTCGGGCCTCGGCTCAGCAATTCGACCTTACACCTTCCTCCCTGATCCTTGGGCACCCACAATGTCCAATTAAAAAAACGAAAAACAAAACAAAACAAAACTATCACACCCAACGTAAATAAAATAAAATAAAATAAAAAAAAAGGCAACCTCCAGGAAAGAAAAGAAAAAAAAAAAAAAGAGGCAACGTGCCATCCCTTGCCCAGGAAATTTAAAAAATAAAAAAAAAAACGATAGGGACTAGACATGGGCATTTTTGTCTATTAAGCCGCTCCATTTTCTCATTTCAGTTTTCTCTCCATTTTGGAGAGAAAACTTTTTGGTGGTCCCGAGGAGAAAACATCTAGGCCCCACCATTTATTTTCCTTCCTTCCCATCCAACCAAACACACTCAAAAAAAAAAAAAAATTTCTTCCCATTTTCTCTCCAAAGTTTTCCATCCACTCTATTTCACCTCCAAACAAACACATCCTAAAAAATGACATGTTTTAATTTGATGACTCATATAACTGGTTTAAACTGTTAAAAAGAAAAATATCAAAATACTATATATATATATATATATATATGGGAAGCTATGCCGTTTTGGCGAGTCCACCAAATCTATCAACAAAGATCGATTGCCGAGGTTTTAAGTGTTCGCCAAGAACTCTTTTCCTATATCTTTTTCATCATAATGAATTATGAGTGAAACTTATTTAATTGAAGCCGCAAAGTCCTTTTTTCAATGAGTTCATTGTAGATCAAATCTTCAAGGAGGTTTCTTGGAGAGTGCTCGTAGTATATATATATAGATGGGAAGCTATGCCATTTTGGCGAGTATCAACAAAGATCAATTGTTGAGGTTTTAAGTGTTCACCAAGAACTCTTTTTCCCATATCTTTTTCATCATAATGAATCATGAGTGAAACTTATTTAATTGAAACCACGAAGCCTTCCTTTCAGTGAGTTCATTGTAGATCAAATCTTCAAGGAGATTTCTTGGAGAGTGCTCGTAGTATATATATATATATATGTGTGTGTGTGTGTGTGGGAAGCTATGCCGTTTTGGTGAGTCCACCAAATCTATCAACAAAGATCGATTGCCATGGTTTTAAGTGTTCGCCAAGAACTTTTTTGCCCATATCTTTTTCATCATAATGAATTATGAGTGAAACTTATTTAATTGAAACCACGAAGCCCTTTTTTTCAGTGAATTCATTGTAGATCAAATATTCAAGGAGTTTCCTGAAGAGTGCTTGTAGTTCCGATTTGTTGACATGATCATTCGTGAAGGGATCTAGATGTAGAAGAAGTTTAGAGTTATGAAGCTACATCATGGTCGCATTAGTGAGTTATCTATTGGGACTATAGAATTTAGGTACAAATGTTTTGTTCTAGTTGTTAAGCTAATTTTATAGTAGATTGTCTCAGTTGGAGTTGGAGTAGGTTAACCTCATAGTGGTCTTTCCTTTGGAGAGTTCCCCATCGATCTTCTACTTCGTCAGGTATATGTCTCATGCTTTTAATTATTGCTTTAATCATTTTGCTATATGATTTGGTGACCTACCGAATTGAGTTTGTAGTATTAATATTTTGGATCGCTTTATTAAGTTAAATTGGTAATTTACTGATAATATCTTGCATATTTAACGAAGAGGTCTAAACAAGATTTGACAATCTTTTTTTTTTTTTCCTTGCCGAAGGAATATTTTCCTTTGACTGAATAGTTCAAGCCACTTTTAAAGATTTATCACGACTTGTGGAAGAGAGGTGGTAAGTGAATTAACAGTTTTATTATTATTAGTATTATGCCTATGCAGTACACAGCTTAACTAAGAATCATATATAAATTGAAAAATTACTTCAATAGTATAATTAAATTGATTAATAAAATAGATAGTAAAGTAAAACAACAAGAAATACTTTAAACTACTTGATAAAACCAACTTTATTTACGTATAACACAAACTAAAATAGATTATAAATTAATTTAAAATAAATAATAAAACCTCTTTTACATTTCTTAACCTTTTTTATAATTGATTTTTAATTAGAGTAATACTTTAATGTACTTACAGTAATTAGAGTAATACTTTTATAAATTATAGTACTTATATTGAGCTAGCTAGTGTAATTATGACATATACAACCCAACTATTATTATTAAAACAAAAAAAAATTGTGATATATTATTGTGGTCAAATCAAGTCATATTTGTGCTCAACCTGCACCCAATTTGATCTTATTGGATGGAGGAAAACTCAACCTACCATCGATCAGAGAGGCACAATGGATTGGTCAACGCTAGAGAGGCGAAAAATGACGAAGATCCAATTAGATAACGGTAGGGAGGAGTGGAAAATTGTGAAAATCTAGTGAGATCTTGTCAGATTTGACAGAGATCTCGTCAAATTTTGTGATGGATATCCGCTAGATTTATCCTTTATCGCTGTTCAGATTAGGAAAGTCAGATTCTGGTGGTTGAACTCACCACTCGACCTTTTGTTGCTAGGTTTTGAAGGTAACACTGGTTATTGACTGCCACAATCGTCGAATTGGACGCAAATCGAGTTAGCTCCAGTCAGGTGGATCAAGTCTTTGAACACCCTTAAGTTTTGAAATTAAAATAAAAATAAAATAAAATAAATAACTACTGCATTTTATTAGGAAAGTTTTGACACCATTTAATTAAAATATAAAAGCCATCAATTTCTTTTATTCTTTTTTCCACAAGAATTTCTAAAAATATTTTCTAATACCAATGCTCTTAGAACATCCGTTAACTTTTCTCAATATATATATATATATATATTAAATTCAATAATATGTGTGAATTTAATTGAACCAAATATACTGTTTTTGTTTGTCCATCGCCTCCGCAATAATTTTAGGGGCCACTCCCCATGAGATAAGCTACATATACTCTTAATTGATCCATAGAGAGTCATATACAAGGCCAAAAATCTTCTAATCTGTCAAGCGGCTTTTGAATTTTGATTCTAATATGATACCATTAAAATGTCAAATAATTAGTTTACATATGCAATTCCCATCATCAACAATTATTACTGCTGCACAGAATATATAGAATTGTTATTTTTGCATAGACAAGGAAAGAAGAAACAGGACCATGAAATTTCAATTATTATCAAATGCTATTCTGTACATATAGAACTAACAAAAACTATGGCCAGATGTACCTTCCATCTCTACAACAATAAATTTCCCCTGAACAACTCATTTATCACCCTAAATTTTCACATTCAAAAAAGTGATGACTTATCACTCATCAACTAATAAGTAACTCACATGAGATCCCACTTGCCACAATTGCCAGAGATCTCCCATTGCCACAAACTACTTGCGCACCCTACATCGAAAAATGAAGCAGACTTACCAATTACATAAACACAAGGCCTTCTTTTTTGTGAAGCTTTGAAATGCCATAAAATTATAAACTTCGAATTGTATCCACTCGGTCAATGACATCCAAAGCTTTGATCCGGTCAATATCAAAGTCAAAGACAGGAACAGAAAATGGCCTCCTAATGGGAAATGGGTCCTTTTTAGTTTCACTTGTTGGAGAATGGCTGCTACTTTTACTCAGCCTGTGGTGCTTTCTTAACCTGCTCTTTGCAGTGTCAAATTCCTGACTCTTACTTATTCCAGGTGTCAATTTCCGCTTGCTAACATCCCGAAGCATCTCTTGGTCTTCAACTGTCAATGTGGGGGATGGAGAGTTGGGTTTGTGTGTAGATAACTGCATTGACGACTGGTTTGGGGAGCAGACTGGAGATTTGACTGGAGACCTGATTCCACCATTGCCAGCCCTAGCTTGACTGACTAGATGATGAAGCCACACTACCAGTTCGAGAATGTAAGCTTCGGTTTTCTCCTTATCTGCATGGTGGAGTGTTTCGATCCTGAGTAAGTCAGTCTGACCAGCAGGTTTTCGGTTCACCTCAGACCTAAAAACATTTAATCTGGAAGGTTAAGCAAATCATGAAGGGGACAAAAGATAAATGAAGACAAAGCACTCATGCTAAGAACTCACCCTGTATTTGCCCATTCTCCAACCCATCCAAAGCCGTGATGAGCTCTAAATGGATCAACATGCAAAAATAAACCTTCATGGATTAGTAGTTACATTGAATGAAGAACATTAGAGAAAAAAAATAAATAAATAAAAAAATGTAGATATCCGTGAATGAAGAAATTATCAAAAAATGACAAAATGGGCAAAAATAAGCCTCTTGTCACCCATTTTAAATTCACACAATTCCCACCCACAGTGGCCACATCACAATTTGGAAGGGTATCTCAGTAATTCTACTTAAGAAAAAACAGGATAACTGCTATAGTGCCCTTCGTGCATTAGTGATATGCATTCCCCACTGCAAGAAAGTGAATTGAGCAAATCATAAAATGGGGTAACAGATGCACTCATAGCCCAAAAGAGTTGATCTATTAAGGGCTGTTAGGTTTACTTTGTTGTGTTCGCGGCAATTGGAACAAGCCACTGTAGAGTTTTCTCCATTTCAGCTTTAATTTGTGGGATGGTAAGCTGCAACGACACCATTTGACAAAGGTTATGAATAAGTGCATATAAAAGTAAAACTAATAAACCAGTAGTCCAATTTTTCTTTTCCCTTTTTTGGGCCAGAATCAGGAGCTTAGTTTGAAAAGATTTTTTCACTGGGAGCCAAATTAAGAGTATAACAAAAAAGAAAAGAAGTAATCCAATTAGATAATTATCATTTGCAATAAAGATATATATACATACCTCTTCCTTGACCTGAAATGACTGCAATTTTGAGCGCAAGGCGGTCTTTATGGTAGGTGGTAGCCCTTGATATAAAGCATCCCTCGTATTTGGAGGTACAGAACTTGACCGAGAGACCTAATTATAGTCGGATGTTAAAAAAGAAAAACCCAAATTAAAAGTAAAACTAACAAAACTTAATATAAGGCACCAGCTCTCACTTGATTAGCCAACAAACACAACCTCCAGATTGAAAAAGAGAGATTCTCGTGCTATTAAAATGACTTTTCTGCTTATAACAAGGACAATTACCCCAGAGTAATCTAGTACAGTTACCTTTAGACACGTTAAAACAAACCAAAAATAAATGAAATAATAATATAATATGATCTTTTTTTTAATTGGCCCAATCAGATCTCAATTGTATAGCACCTCTGAAACATATGTCCAGCATAAAAATTCCCTCCAAACAAGGGCTACTTTTCCATCCTTACATGCTTCTCATCAGTGATACATACTTTAACTAACCAGGAGTACCTATGAGTTAATACTAGTTCCATCGAATTCACAACCAAAAATTTAACCATCACAGCTGAAGTAAAACTTCCCCAAAGAAAGCAGTAATCATTGGAAATGATTACATGCTAGTAACATACAAATATATAAAACTAAGCACTACAAGAAATATATGTGGACAATATGATCAAACGTTTCCAACTGCTTCATTGTTACATGAGCCTGTTTGTGATGTTTCAGTCACATGTCCAGGTGTTACATTCATCTCATGCCCAGAAAGCAAGCTTGTGAAAAGGTCTTAAATCAAAAAAGCATGTTTCAAAATAACTAAAGAATTGCACTTTTCAGAAACTTGTATTAATGGATTATAGAGTCAGGATTATTTTCTTTTTCAAACTTATTAGATTTCATTGACCATTGCAACTTTAGAGTTTAATTAGGGTGCACCTTGATAAATTACTGATTTTTTTCCAAAAGCTCAAGATGTTAATGGTGAATTTAATAATTTAATCTAACACTCCACATTCACGTGTGAGCCTAAACTGCCCTGATTAAGTGAGGCCCAACATGTGAGAATTTTTTAAATGGGAGGTAAGGTGGAGACAAGGTTTGAAATCAAGATCTCCTACTCTGATACTACTATAAAATTACTAATTATCCCAAAAGCTTAAGTTGTTATGACATTTAATCTAACACACCTACAGTATATTTTTGTGCACTTGGGTAAAACTTATTATTTATCAAAACCATACACAAATTATTTAATACATATGCTGTATATCCATATCATGTATGGTGACAGTAACAGTGAACAGATTAATCGTAGTTTCAACAAAAGAGCAGATAATCCAATACCAATTGCTTATACCTTTCTACCCCTAAGCCATTATTTAAAGACCATTAAAATGTTAAGCAAAAGAGACTAACCAGCTATTAATTATGTGTAATTTTAGGAAAAATGTTAACAAAATGCATAGTTTGGGTGGAAGATGCTTTGGGAAACAAGTATACCCCCAAACAACAGGGTTGTTTTTCCTAATGACCGCAATAGCATCAGTAAATGGTTTGGCTTATAAAAAATTTAAATATTTGTACCTTGTACCAAAAGGCTTTATATGTGTGTGTGTGTGTGTGTGTGTGTGTGTGTGTGTGTGTGTGGTTGAAATATGTAGGTATTTAGGTTTATGCTCCAGACTTGGATTATCAAAATCTAAAGATAGAGAGACCTAAAGAAAAGAAAAACTAGAATAGGAAAAGAAAAAAATTGGTAAAGAACAATAGAGATGTTGAGAGGTGACACAGGAGGATGAGCACTCCTATATGTTGACAAGAACAGAGTTTAACATACCCTGAAGCCCTCCTATATAGATGCTTCCTCTGAATAGATTTACAATACAAGAACATTTTAGGTGTGTCAACAAAACATCATCTTACAAGCTAGTAGTGGATATGCATTTTTTTCCCTCTACTCCACACCACCCTTTTGCAGAGTAACATTAAAATATGTTCTGGAGGAACAACCTAGGTGCTCATAATTACAGTGAACATAACAAAACCACTGTAGTAAAGCTAAAGAAATGTCAAGACTGGATGAATAATAAACTCACAATGGTATCAATTTGGGTAATAATATTTGCATAATGCAACGCAAGACCAGCAGACCCCAATTTTTTATGGTTGTTCTGAGAACCTTTCACTGGCTTGTCATCATCTGCAAGGTCAAAGTGGGAAAAACAGAACAAGTTCATCGAATTAATAAAACCTAATTAGTATCTTGAAAATAAACTTCAATTTCAAGCGCTGTTTAAAGTGAGACAGGCCATATCAAGAAATAAATAATTTAAAATATAGTATCTTTATAGATGGAATGTTAGTTAATAACCTCTTCAAAAGGAACAACAAAAAATAAACAAATAAAGGACATTATCATTCTATCAGATAGATCTGCAATCCAATTTAGCAAGAATTTTGGACTATCTCACAAGGCTCAGAAATGATCAATTTTTGTTCTTTAAAAGGTTACAATAAGGACAACGACAATCCAGCAAAGATTCAATATTTTGAGTGACACTTTTTCTACACACTATTTTTGGTGATACTTTGTTTGCTTACTTTTTGTGAAACACAAACTGCATTACTGCAACCACCCAAAGAAGTATCTGTTCTTTCCCAATGAATATACTTCCTTCCTATTCATTAAAATAAACCTGATTTTGTGTTCATTGATCCCAGTTGAACGCATATACAGTTTTTGGAGGTTTGCATATTAAAACAGGAACAAAAAATGCCGAGACTTTTCATCAACCATTCCCAGGAGGAGGCAAGAAAGAAGAGCAAGAAATGCCTTTAGATGGCTATAATCAGAAATTTCATCAATGTTTGGAATGCATACCAGCACTACCAAAGGCTTCGTGAATCTCCAAATGCAAGAAGTGGACAATGTCAACGAGTTTCTCCATCACCTGCAAATGATAACAGATTGGTCTTTTAGAAAGGAACAATAACAAATAGTTAATTAGAAACAACTTCAAAAGTAAGCGACAAACGGTATCATTATGAGGCTATCACTAAAGAAGAATGGAAAAAGAACAGTCCACTGCTACTGTGTATACAGCTTCTGAATGCATAATGACGATAGCATCATAAAACAAATAAACCAGCGAAGTTGAATCATTAATATCTAGAAACACAAAGTTGCCAAACATTCTCTCCATATGCACCTAGAAAGAGCTACATAAAGCAGTACTGAATTGCTACCTCTTCCAAAATCTTGGACCAGAGCGATTTTTTCTTCAAACTTTTTACATGCTTCCTTTGACTCTTTAACTCTGCTCTTAAAATTGCAAGGCTGTCTCCTACTTGTCAAAAATAAATAAGTTATGAAAATGACATTTAGTATATTAACAAAGAAACAAGATTTAAATACAGCACATCATGACTTTAGAACTAGGGGACTTTGTATATTTTAGCTCAAGAAGAACCATAGTCTAAACCCAAGCCAGACCAAGTTCTGAGATATAAGGTAAAATGTTGCCATTGGACTAGCCACAGAAATACATCATGCCTAGGCCTGGCAGGCTGGCACTACAAAGATACAAACATATTACAAATTAAGAATTAAAGAATGCAACTTGCACATTATGTACATTTTTTTCAATATCAATGAAACATTATTAAATTTTTTTTGGGGTTCAAAAAATTACACTTACACACGCATCCCATGTTTAGATATACAACTATCACAAAACCAGTAATGGTGAAAAATTCTTACACTGGATATAGCCAAACCTGAGAACGGCCATGACTCATATTAAAGAATCAACAGAACTAGACATTCAAACATTCAGGTTCCTACAGTCAACTTGAGAAAATTTATACTGTTTTATGCTTTTTAATAAGCATTATATATTTTTTACTAAGTAAAAAAAAAAAACATTTCTAAATTACCAAACTTGAACAAACAAGAAATTCAAGTTGTGTAACCTCTTTGAGCAGCATTTGAGTTATCCTCTTCTTGATGTTTACGCCGATAATCCTGTTCAAATCTGTCCAAGGCATGCAACTCATGATATAATTCCTGCAACCAAGAAAGAGGTTCGTTTCCTCTTCAGTAAATTTCCAAGGTATAATGTTAAGGCAGCATTAAGCGTGCATAATCAATAATTTTTTTTTTTTTTTTGATAAGTAAAAAGATGTATATTCAAAGAGCTACCTCAGGAAAAACAAAAGGTAGAGCAAGGAGTACAGAGAAGGAAACAAACAACAAGAAAAGACAACAAAACAAACAAAAGCCAACAAAAGAACTAAGTACAGAGCAGAGAATTAAGGAACGAAGGGAGAGAATCACTAGAGGTGATTCCCCAAGCCCTAGTCCAGTCAAAAAGAGAACCACTAAAGAAAGCGAGCAACTGATTATCGGATTTGTCCGTATCCTCAAAGGTTCGCCAGTTCCGCTCCCTCCAGATACACCACATAAGGCACAAAGGAGCTAAATTCCAGATGCTAGAAGAGTGCTTTCCAAACCAATTCCACCAACCAAAAAGCGTATCAGCAACCGATCTTGGCAGAACCCAAGAGATCCCAAAAGTTCTAAAAACCAAGCTCCACAGCTGAAAAGCTTTTTCACAATGGAGAAGCAAATGGTTCACCGACTCCCCGTTACTACGACACATAATGCACCGGTCAACAAAAACAACTCCTCTACGCCTCAGAATGTCCCCTGTAAGAATCTTCTCCCAAGTTGCAGTCCAAACAAAGAAAGAGACGCGCGGAGGAGCTTTAACCTTCCAAATACCTTTCCAAGGAAAGATAATAGGCAAAGGACAGCGAAGCTTGTTGTAGAAAGAGCGTATGTCAAAATCCCCCTTCTTTGTCAACTTCCACCTCATACGGTCTCCGAGCTCAGAACGAGGTAAATTAGAACCCAAGGTACGAAGGAATTCATCCACCTCACCCATCTCCCAATCATTGGGACCCCTTAATAGGCGAACATTCCAGCTTCTCCGAGCCTCCGTCCCCAACCTTTCGAGAGACAAGGCCACTGATGCCTCCCTATTAGAAGCAATCCCATACACTAATGGGAAGGATCGATGGAGAGGTAAGTCCCCACACCACCTATCTGTCCAAAACTTCACTCTATCCCCCACCCCTACCTCAAACTGAATGCAATTACTAAACACCTCCCAACCTTTACGAATACTTCTCCATAAACCACACCCATAGGCACCCCTGCCCAGCTTAGAAGACCAACCCCCCCACTCTTCCCCGAATTTCGAAACTACAACCCTCCTCCAAAGACGAGTCTCCTCAACCCCAAACCGCCATAACCATTTTCCTAACAAGGCTTTATTGAAAGTGGTTATTTTCCTTACACCCAGACCACCGTTCGCCTTGGGAGCACACACCTTATCCCACCCCACCAGGTGAGCCTTCGAATCCCCCCACGAGAAGTCCCTTTGCATCTTCTCAATCTTATTCGCCACATGTGATGGGATGGTAAAAAGAGACAAATAATATGTAGGAAGGCTAGCTAGCGTGCTCTTTAGTAACGTCAGTCTTCCGCCTTTCGACAAATACAGCTTCTTCCACCCAGCCAACTTCCGCTTAATTTTCTCCAAAATAGGATTCCAAATAGAGGGAGATTTATGAGGAGCCCCTAACGGCATACCTAGATAGGTCATAGGCAAAGTCCCAATCCTACAACCCAGAATCTCTGCCAAGGCATGCACATTATTAACCTCTCCTATTGGAACCATCTCGCTTTTCAGGACATTAACCTTCAAACCTGTCACAGCCTGAAAACAAAGGAGAAGCATCCGAACATTAAGGATCTGCTCCACTTCCGCATCACAAAAAAGAATAGTGTCATCCGCAAACAGAAGATGAGAGACACATTCCCCTTCACCCCGTCTACCATCTGCCTTAAAACCCCTGATCAAACCAGCACCTTCAACTCTTTTCAGCATTCTACTTAAAACTTCCATAATAACCAGAAACAACATAGGAGAAAGCGGGTCCCCTTGTCTCAGACCCCTCGTGCTCCTAAAAAAGTCAGCTGGAGTCCCATTAACCAAAATAGAGAATTGAACAGTTGAAATACAAGTCCGGATCCATCTACACCACTTCTCCCCAAAGCCCATTCTCTTCAAGAGATCCAGCAAAGCCTCCCAATTCACGTGATCATACGCTTTCTCGATATCAAGCTTACAAATAACCCCCGGAATCTTACTCTTAACTCGGCTATCAACACACTCATTAGCAATAAGAACTGAGTCAAGAATTTGTCTACCTCCCACAAAACTATTCTGGGACTCAGAGATCAGTTGGTCTAAAACCATCTTCAAACGATTTGCCAAAACCTTAGACAAGATCTTGTACAAGCTCCCCACCAAGCTAATAGGCCTAAAATCTCGGATATTGGAAGCATCATTCTTCTTAGGAATTAAGGCTATGAAAGTAGCGTTCAGAGATTTCTCAAATTTACTGTGAAGATAGAACTCCTCAAAAACTGCTAGAACATCTCTTTCCACCACTCTCCAACAGTGGTGAAAGAAGGCCATAGAAAAACCATCAGGACCTGGGGCTTTATCCCCAGCCAACTCATTAACAGCTAGAAGAATCTCCTCCTTCTCGAACCTCCTTTCAAGCCAGCACCTCTCCGACCCAACTATCTGATCAAACTCCAGACCTTCCGTAAAAGGCCTCCACTCCTCTGTCTCCTGATACAAATTTTTATAAAATTGGACCACTTGAGCAGCCACCTCAGACTCCTCCTCATAAACCACCCCATCCACCTCCAAAATGCTTAGATGGTTAAACCTTCTACGGGAATTAGCCATCTTATGGAAGAATTTAGTATTATTATCTCCTTCCTTAATCCATAACATTCTGGATTTCTGTCTCCATGAGATTTCTTCCAAAGAAAGAAGACTCTCTACTTCGGATCTCACCATAATTCTCTCGCATGTCTCTGCATCAGAGAGGCCAACCTCCCCTTCCTTGGCATCAAGCAATTTCAAAGCCTCTAATAATTGAGACTTTTTGCGTCCGACATGACCAAACTCCGAGCGGTTCCACTGAATGATGTCTTCTTTCAAGGCCTTCAATTTTTTAGCAAACACAAAGCTAGGAGTACCAGAGAAAGAATGCCGATTCCACCAAGAGTGAACTCTATCAAAGAACCCATCCGTCTTTAACCACATATTCTCAAACCTAAACGGACTTTTCCCCCTCGCCATTCCCCCAACCTCCACCAAAATTGGAAAATGATCTGAAACAGGACGAGGTAAAATCCGCTGAATCACATCCGGGTATTGCTCTTCCCAATCATGAGACACCAACACTCTGTCTATCCTAGACATTGAAGGCTGATCGGAGCCGCTAGACCAAGTAAAACTCCCACCCTCCAAAGGCAAATCAATCAAATTAAGATCCTCAATGAACTCCGAAAAAAGTTCCATAGCCGGAGTAAGACGAGAATTACCCGACCGTTCACTCGGGAAACGAACAATATTAAAATCCCCAATGCAACACCAAGGGACGTTCCAATATTGCTGAATACCAACCAACTCGTCCCACATAAGTCCCCTCTCATTATTATCTGTTGGGCCATAAACCCCGGAACACGCCCAGGTAAAGCCATCCCCCACCCCTTTCCACATAACAGACACAGAAAAGGAACCCAGAAGAAAGTCCAACCTCTCCAAGACCCTCTTATCCCACATCAGCAAAACCCCACCCGCCGTCTGGACTGCATCTAAAGCCACCCAATCCACAAAAGGACAGCTCCACAAGCTGCCAACCATTTGTCTGTCCAAGCCAGAAAGCTTAGTCTCTTGGAGGCAAATTACATCACACTTCCACCCACGCAATAAATTTTTTACAACTGACCGTTTCCGACTATCATTCAAACCCCTAACATTCCAAGAAAGAATTTTTAAATTCATAAAGAAATGAATATCCCAACTGATAAATTAGTTCAGCAACCTACACTCTACTTGCCATCATAGTTAACCGAAGATTGCAAGTTCCTCAGCTCTCTCTTCCCTCTATTCTTTTTAATGAGAGCTTTTCTAGGAATTGCAATTTTCCGGTTCAACACTATGACATCCTCCGTCTCCTTCTCAATCTTTTGTAGCAAAGCAATACATAACTTCTCATGTCGACTCAGAGGAAGCCCAACCAGCTTACTAAAACCAGGAAGTCTATTCTTCACCCACCTAGAAATATCTAACGTATCCACACACTCCAATGCCTCATAATCACAGTTCAACTCAGCTGACAAAGGCAGTCCAAAGGGAGTGATAGATCTCAGAGGGATTGAAAAGCTATCCTCTCCTCCCAAACCCCTATCTGAATTATTCAAGTCTTCCACCACCAAAGCACTCTCCCCAGGGGTATCACCCACTGCCTTCGTGGGTATCACAACCAAACCCAAATCTGAATTGTTCAACTCTTCCACCACCAAAACTCCCTCCCCAGTGGCCTCGCCCACTGCCTTCGTGTGAAACACATCCAAACCCGTATCTGAATTATCCAATTCTTCCACCACCAAAACTCCCTCCCCGGGGGCATCACCCACTGTCTTCATGGGTGTGTCCACAAACCCAGCCCTCGAAAAGCTCAAAAAGAAGCCAGAGAGGAAGAGAAAAGTAGAGAAAAAATCCACCGATGGCCGCGGAATCACCAGCACAGACTTACCCGGTGTCAAAATGTGCTCATCGGAGCTACTACCGGCAAAAGAAGGGCCGTCGGCCACCGTCGGAGGTTGAGAACCCCGGCCCAGCACCTCCGGCTCAAGATCGGAGCACAGGGAAAAAGCCGTGGGGCTCGCCTCCATCATCGGTTGCTCATCGGAGCTACTTCCGGCAAAAGAAGGGCCGTCGGCCACCGTCGGAGGCTGAGAACCCCAGCCCAGCACCACCGGCTCAAGATCGGAGCACAGGGAAAGAGCCATGGGGCTCGCCTCCTTCATCGGACACTGGGTTGGTCTCACTTCACCAGACCGAGAGCTCTCACCCACTTCAAACTGACTTGGGCCAGAACAAGAGGATTTTAAAAAACCCACACCTGGGCCGGTCAGCAGTGGGCTTGTGGCAAGGCCCAGGACTTGATCAGCCTGTTTAGTATCCTTTGCAACCCATTTAAGGGCCTTAGTAGCTCCTGTATTGCAATCCAAAGCCACAACACGTGAATCCCCTCTGCCATGCATATCTCCCACTTTGATTCTGTTCCAGGAAACCCGCCTCCTCCCTATCACATCAACCTCAACGGTAAGACCACTTCCTGACCAGCAAGATCTCCTAGCATCACTCTTCTTCCTCTTTTCATTATCTTTTGAATTTAAACTGGAGCTTGGGAAACGTAACCTCCTGTCTGCCAGAATTTGCTCACCAACCTCTGCCTCCACATCAATGCTTTGCTTCCTCCTGTCCCCTCTCACCACCTCCATTTTATCAGGCTTACCCACCGGAGAAACCCCCACCTTGTCACCTTGACGTCTCAGATTCACCTCCTTCTTCTCAACCAGCTGCCTAAGGTGCTTACTATCCCCTATTCTACCATGGAAGCCTTGCACAACTTCAGCAAAAGTTCTAGAGTTTTGAGCTTCCAAGTTATGCCTCTGCACCTGAGGAAAAAACCTTGGAAGACCAGAACCAGCCATCGCATAATGGGAAGGATTCAGCAGCTTTCTAAGTTCAAGGCCAAAGGCCCTCCAACCAAACTTCTCTTTGCCTTCAGGGATAATAACTGACCTCCTACATCCACCCACTTTGAGTTCAGTCAGTAGCAAGAACTGACCAGAAGAGTTGATGCTCCTTTGGAGAGTGAAAGCAGTGTCCCCATCTCTAAAAATAAAAAACTGCTTGGAACTCTCCCCAACAACAAAGTCTTCAATATTATTCATCAGCCATATTGCTGCATTCTTACCCATGAAAACTGATCTCATAAAGAATCTGCCCCTCTCAAAGATCCGTAGCAAGAAGTAATGGCCCCCTTCCTCTAAAACTAATCTAAAGAATTTGGACTCAATGAAGAAACTACGAACTCCCCCCATAACAAAAAAAGTTCTTCAAGAATAGTACTTTTGGCAATAGCCTATATAAAGGCTTCAATACATAGAACTCAATTATAATTGACACAAGATGGTATGGTATCAATAATTTTTTAGTCATCAGCATCACACTTTGTTTCCCCCCCGGTGAATTGGTATTGGTATTAGTATTGTACTTTCATCCAATCCATAATTTTATCTTTGATCAATAGAATGTAAAGGTGATTTGGGAATACTCACAGCTGTATACTGAACCAAATTCATTAATTGCTGCATCACATTTTCTGCTTCTTCCTTCAATTGCCGCTGGGGGCTAAGTTCTGAACCCAACCTAAAATATCATAAAGATAGCACACAGTAAAACATGATGACCTCATTTGAAATGTTTAAAGAACACATATAAGGTAATAGAGACAAGTTCAACTAGTATTACTTATCAAAATAGCGATCCAAATTGTGCCATTGAGGATCTTTGCAACGATTTCCAAAACGCACCACTTCTCCAGAGAAAACTTTCAATTCTTCTCTGCCAGAATTGCACAACAATATGATTATTTTTTTCTATTCATCTAATAATTATAAAAATGATTGAGCAGAAAATCAAAGTTAATGACAAAAACATCTGAAAAAATTATCACTGTCTCTGCCTACACACCTCTTGTCAGCCGCAGCAATTCTCAGGAGTTCAATCATATCTCTCGAAATTAAACTTTGCACCCCTTCTGATGGAAGTACCACCTCCTTTAAATGTTTAATGTTCTCCTTTGAAAGGGATTGCATTAGATTGGCACCCTTAACAATCGTGTTTGCAACTTCAAAGGCCAAAATTGAAATTTTATTCCCTTTTGTTGTAACCCCTGAGGTAAAACCACTATTGAGGTTCAAATTGGTCATGCTACTTCCAAGCGTGTCCAAAACTTCAACTGCCTTCCCAAGCCCAGCAGTACCAGCTCTCCCCAAAAGTGAGCTCACCTCCGAAACCTATAAAACAAGAACATTTTATGCCTACAGCAATAATATCTACTATATTATCACAATTTTTTTTTTATGAGAATGGTTTTTCCTATTAAACGAAGAGCCAAATTATAGAATAAATTGCAGAAACCATCATCTAACATTTCAGCAACCATGGAAAATAATAGAAACCTATCTTGTCGACTTACTCATAAGATGTAAACAGGCACCTATAATGCAGAACATGTTTGAAAAATAGGAAATAAAAGGAAGAGTATAAAATATTACAAAAAAGAAGAAAAATAACAAGAAAAAACCTAGGCTTCATGATGCAAGGAGCACCAAATCAAAATTATTTCAGATTTTATTTTTTGAATTTGAAATTATTTTTCTTTTTGAATTTGGTCTTTAATGTTGAGGGTTTTATGGGATTTAATTGTAGCCTGATTAGATATTTCCATATTGATGTAACCCAAAAACCCTATTTAACTAGTGCTCTCATAGTTGTGAAAGAGTACAATTTGAATAAGAAATCTATAATTTGAGAATATTTTCTCTTTGTTTGGTGGTGATGCCAAACATCCTCTGGTAGTGATGCCTAAGGCTTTCAGGCAGATTCTAGGTGGTGAAGTCTAGGGTTTGTTTTGTTTATCTTCTTTGTCCCTTTTATCTCTATTGTCTACCTACTTGTGTCTTGCGTCATTATTGTTAAAATGAATTGTTGAAATTCATACATGCATACATGTATAAAGTTCGTAATAAGTTATTATACTGTAACCCACTTTTCTTTTTTTAACAAGTTTTGGCCACAAGGGGACGAAGATGGAGAGATTCAAACTAGTGACCTTCAATTTATGAGGCATGTCCCCACCCAATCGTGCTACCGTGGGGATTCTAAACCACTTTTCTTTCCTCACATCCTTCTTCTCTACCAAACAACCGAAAACTATCCATTCATTTTATCTTTCCAACCAAACATCCATGATGGAACATGAATCTTCTTTCGGCTTATTTTCTATCCTCCCACTTTTTTTATTTTTCTTAACAAATGAAGCCTTAATGTCATAACCCCAACATTTACTATTTTAAAAAAAATAAAAATAATAACCCTAACATTTAGCTATGTATTAGGCAAATTCAATTGAACTTGAGCTTATTCAAAAATTAATGAACCAATCATGAACATGCTTAGCTAGGTGCTAAGGTCATGCTTAATCTAAGATAAACTAATCCTAAAAATATAATCCTTGGCTCAACTAGTTGATAATATTAATGCATCGGCGGATATTTTGGGCTGCAAGGTGGGGAAGTCTGCCAAAGCCTTATGTTGGCATGCCTCTTGGAGCCCCTCATAAGTCGACAACTATTTGGAACCCTATCTTGGAGAAGCTTGAAAGAAGGTTGGCAAGGTGGAAGAAATTATAAAGTTTTATTACCTATAAATATATATATATATATATATATATATATAAAAACTAAATTGCACCCTATTTCTTTTTCTTTTTTTTTAAAGTCATTTGCATTAATGAAAAAGAATACACAAGGGACAAAGGGAAAACACTGAGTATACTAGTGATATACCCAACATTCCCTTGAGAATTAAAATATAATGAATCTAAGAAATCTGACAAACTAGACAGTCTATTATCGTCCAATTGAGTGTGATTTCATCCTCTCTATAGAAAGCTCTTGCCCCTCAAAAGTCATTTCCTCTCCCTCCAAGCTTTCCGCATCAAGCATAATGCAACCATATTTCATGTTCTATTCGAGAAAGAACTTCGTCTCTGCCTCCATCATTGTTATTCTTAATTGCACCCTAATTCTTAGTAGATTAAATCCTTTATTTTATAGGTAAAAGCAATATAAAAATTCTTTATTTTATAACTCTTAAATGGTTATTTGATTGGTCTCGGGTGAGAGGCTTACTAATAGTAACTCCATTCCTTAATTTTTAGAATCATTATCTTTCGATACAGAACCTGTGTAATTTTTTAGATTTCTTTGTGTTTATTTTCATGTACATGAAGTAATCTTGTTCAATAAAATACTTATTTACTTATATATAAAATATCTTAATGGATTAAGGCAATGGAAATTATATTTAAAACTTAAAGCTTAAATGCTTGATATCTTGGTGCCTTTCTCTTATTCTAATCTCCTTTTGCTTCTTTATTATTCTCTCATTTGAATGTTCTTCAACCATGTCAAACTACCACTAAAACTTGAGCTCTTTTGGACCTTAAAAGTCATATCTTACTAAGGCTCATCGGCATAACCTTGGTCATGCTTCTATCTCTATCGATAATCAACCATACAGGCCAAAAACTTAATAAGATGATCCTGCCCCTAAGCAAACATACAAATCCAATGGCCAAGCCACATGGAGAGCTGGAGCCCTCTGAAATTCGGAAAAATTAAAAAGCCTGTAAAATTACTATCTCCCCCCCCACCCGCCGCGCCCCCCCCCCCCCCCCCATTTTACACACACACACTCCATCAAATAGAGGAAGCAAAGTTTAGGAGAAATTTGAATTTATTGTAATAAAAAATAAAAAAAAAATTCACATCCATCTGTAACTAAATTATAAAAATTAAGCTATTATCAAAGGACTAAAATACAAATTAGATAGACATTACATTGCAGATAGAAAAATCAAATTAGAGTTTTAATGTGCTTCTCAGAGTTGGTCCAAACATGCTTAAAGCAGAAAGGCTTAAGTGCTTCTTGCACCTAAAGTGAAGTAGCAGTGCCTTTGGAAAAGCATGCCAAAAGTGAATTTTTTTAGCAAGCTTTTTTAAGAAGAACAAAGCACATTTTTAGAACTTTTTTGTTTGGCAGTTCCTTCACTCATGCCGAAAAAATAGTGTGATATAATTTTTTCATAATAATTTTTTAGGAGTTGAACACATGATTAACTTATGTTATGCTTCTTGTGTTTGGCTGCTTAGAGACTTACATTCACTACCTAATATTAGCTATAGGGCATTAAGGTCTCTAAAGATACCTAAAATTAGTTATAAATTATAAGGCATTATGGTCTCTAAGATTTAAGGAAAGATATTTTTGTAAAACACGAGAATTATATAAAATTCTTATATAATTTCTTTTATATAAGTAATTAAAAATTATTGATATAAACAAAGAGTCACCCAAGTATACAACTAGGGACCATGCAATTAATCACACAAATACATATCTATCAAATCAAGAACATACCTTAAGGACTAACTATGCAAAACTGACATCCAACCCAAAAAAGATTGATCACTAATGCAAAGTAGAACCCAATAGTTACCCACTATGAATCCTTTTTTGTTATCTAGTTTCCAGCACAGTTTATCCTCCCCAATTCCTTTTACGAGGGCACCATTACTCATGAATGCTTTTACTAAAGGAATCTTATATAAATGATTAGCTAATCATTTGATTGTCATATTACCCATTCTTAACTGTTTTAAAATTTTACTTTATTTTTTTTTCTATAAATGTGAAGTTTACTTCAATCAAGCTACTTATGAGAGGACTTTCGTCTCGGCCCCCAATCAGGTATTGTTCGCTTTGGGAGAGGCATGCTTTTTGACGCAACTTCCTTCCCGCATGAATTTGCTCAATCCCACATCAGGGAAAGACGCCTCTCACACATGCCTTATAAGTTTGAGCCCAAGACGTGTGTACCACTACTACACATGTAGTAGTGGTACACACATGTCTTGGGCTGTGTAGTAGTGGTACACACATGTCTTGGACTCGTGCTTATAAGGCATGTGTGGGAGGCATCTCTCCCCGATGTGGGATTGAGCAAATTCGTGAAGGAAGGAAGTTTCATCAAAAAGTATGCCTCTCCCAAAGCGAAAAATACCTAATTGGGGGCCGAGACGAAAATCCTCCCACACTACCCTTGAACTTGCACTTTGTGCCTAGGATCCAAGAGACCTCTGCACTTTAGTGCACCTCAAACTTTCACCAACACCGGTGTTTCTTTAAAAATATCCAATGTTTTTAATTAAATTGATCATATAAAAGTATCAAAACAACCATTAGATATTTTGATCAAAATATTAAACTATTTTTTTCTTGATACTTGTATTGAAATGTTATAAATTTTTTACAAATTAAAATTCTAAATAAGTATGAAAAATAAATGAAATGACCATCCCTTTTTCCAGAAAGAGCAATCTTGAAACATAATTCCTCAATTTTAATTAAGTTATGAAATTGACTTTAAAAGTTTACACTAAATTAGGATAATATTATTTCACAAGGTAACACCATACGGCTCCTTCAAGAAAAACATTTGTCTCCACCACTCTACAAATCCATTTTTCCCAGCAAAGGCTACATTGTCACCATGATATCCTTGCCCCCAAGTGTGCAACATTTTTATTTTTTGATGATGTGGAACCTCACCAAGGCAGAGGGCTCTTTGGACCCACCCTTGAGGAGTAAGCCACAGATACAAAAACCTCACATGCCAAAACCTTGTATTAGATAATCCAGGGGAACTCCTAGTGGGGATCGAACCCTATATGTCTTGGCCTACAGCTCATCCCATGCCTCCAACTACTAGGCTGCACCCTGACGGGTACCCCCAAGCGTGCAACATTGATTAAAGACCACAACCATTTTCCGTTTCAAGAAATAGATAAAATCATTGTGCCAAGAGCATGGTAAGTGAAACTGATTCCTATAAAATGTCCATTAAGCAATGACCAATTAGGTTTCAAAAAAACAAAATTTCTTCCATTTTCCTAAACAAACTTTGATATAAAAACTATATTTTACTCTACCAAACAGGCCCTAATTGGTTGCTTGTAAGTAATTGATGGAAACAATCAAGCAATTTAACCGGGAAATGCTACATGCCTATCAGTCCTCTCCTATAATTTCTTTTACAGTGGAGAACGTGAAGGTACTGAACTCTATCTAATATGGACCTGCATTGGCCAAAGAATAAGCCTTTCTTCAACGCTTGCCATACATTTGATACAAGCAATGAAGAGTATGAGAATAAACAAAAATATCAAAAGATTCAAGAATTGTGGTCTAATTTCGATGTGGGGCCTTCTTGCAGCTTTCATTGGCTACATTAGTCATTATTGAGTCTTAATATTAAGTTTCTTCAGGTTAGAAAGTTGTTGGTTTAGTTTTATTAAAGTTTTGCTAATTAGGGGTAGTTTGGTAATTTCCCGATTTTTGGGAATGGGCTGTACTAGAGACCCATGTCTTATTTCTCTATTTTGAGAACTTTATTTGATTAAGTTCTTAGTTACTTTTCTTTGTTATTAGGAGTCCTTATCTTTCTTGGAAAAGGTCATTCAGGAGTCCTAGTCATTTGAGGAAAGGGTTTGGCAATAGGCAAAAAAAAAAAGGCTTTATCCTCGTCAATAACATTCAAATAAAGAGAGATCGAGTTTATTAAAATTCCAGTAGCTTATTTTAAGTTTTGAGTGTGTGATTGCCTTCTCCTTTTTAGTTGTAATTGCCTAGAGTTTTATCTGTCTTTGTTTCTCGTTATATTCATTGTTTTGACACCAAACAACCCTCTACTCATTCAGGATCCAACCTTTGTACCCTTAAACTTCAAAGCATATTCAAGAATTCTTCAAGATCTCATCAAGAACCCTAATTTAGTACTGAATTTATAAAGATCCTACATCAAAATTGGTATCAGAGCTTCTTTTATCCTGCGTCAACACTTCTTGTTGCTACATACTAAAGTTCAAATTCATTAAAATATTAAGAAATGATTAGCATTTAAGCTCTTCCTGTATATTTTTCTAGAAATTTAATTACTACAGAATATCAATGAACAAAATTACTGAAAATGCTTAAAATGCCCTTTTTAGCTTCTAGAATCTATTCTTAGTTTAAGTCTCTCCTAATTAGCTAGAATCAAAGAATCTGTATATCTGTTCTCCCCAAAATGGGAAAGAACTTACAATCAATAATCTGATGATTGAATCAAATCCTTGATTATAACTTTTTCTCATACCAGGACAGATTATAAAACTTCAAAATTCATGCCACTTTCTTACATGCTTAGTTTTTGTCCCATTTGTGATATCATAACATGTTTCTAAATTGTTTATTCAACCATAAGCAACAACATAGGATAAGGCCATGATTAGAAAAGGATATTAGGAAAGGGCTCTGGAGCTTCCAAGTATTCTTCTAAAGAAAGGACTTCACCATGACATTAAAGGAAACACTTTAATCTCCCCCCCCCCCCCCCCCCCCCCCCTCCAAATGGCAAATAGTCAAAACGCAAAAACCCAAGACAAGGCCTTAATTTTCAATGAGGCTTTGGTTTCCAAATCTGCTTCTGATGAATGAAGACATATGTCCCAACTAATTTAACATTGCATTTTAAAATTCTATTCCGAGTCAACCATGAAAAGAAAGAATAGATAGATTGCTTTAAGGAATTCATGAACTGACATCATTGCTACATTTTACCATCCTTATTTTGAAAGCTCCAATTTATATTAATGGATTCCCTCCAAGGAAGAGCCTGTGGCCACAATTTTTTTTTTTTAATTAGCAAGTTACGCACCCATCAAATGGGTCTTGAACCCACGACCTCACCCTCCATCCCATTATTATGAGAGAAGTGCCGACTGAGCTTTAGCCCATTGGCAAGTCTATGGCCACAAATGCTACCGAAAACAAGCATACCTAGAAGAAATAGGAACCTGCCTCTAGGAGCCCCATCATTCCATTCATTTTTCAATCAAAAGATGAATTCTTAGTTCCAACACAACAGTAGAGAAAAAAACAAGTAAACAACAAGGTAGAACCTACCTTTGCAACAGCTGCCTGCTTAGACTTGGTTGACCTAGATTTGTTCGATAACACCCTAGACATGCGGGGAATCCCATCAGTGATTTCTTCCTGACTCAGTCCATAAGAAACTACGTTTGTCTCCGAATACGAATATGGATCTCTCAACTGCTTATCCCTTTCACCAACGGGGGTCGGGGTCGAATGACTATTTATTTTAACGGGCAATGCAGAAGACTGAAAAACCATTCCAGACTCATCATTGGCATGACCATTAGCATGTGGAAAGCTTCGACCGGGAGCATTATCTACAGTCACATCATTGACAGTGAATCTTCCCGTCCTCGAGCAAATCCCGCCCATTGTACCAATCACTGCAAACTATAATAGCTCACTTTTTATTCACAGAATCCATACAACAGCCAAGGAATTGGACTATTTACACGAATTAAGTCCAACCCTTGTATTCAGCAACTCAAAATTGAAGTAATCAGAAGCTTGTTCAATTGTCCACAACCAGGATTTCAATTACAACAGTTTGAAACTACAAAAATTAACTCCTTGTTCCGCCCATACAACCACAGTACCAATTCTGATCACCACTGAGCCCATTAACTCATAGATCACCAAACTGTGAATCAAGAAAACATCCAACCCCATAAATCAGAAACTACCAATCAAACAGAAAGTAGGAATCAAAATTTGAAAAAATTTCACAATACCCATCTCAATACAGAATCATTAGAACTTTTTTTTTTTTTAAAAAAGCAAAAATTGATTAAAGGGCGATCAAAACAAAGAAACCCAGAAACCAAAAACACATTTTTCAAACAAAGATTAAAACTTTAGATCAATCAATCACTGCTAAGCATACCACATACATACATACATACATACATATAAATAGATAAAAGTTTCAGAGAGAAAGAGAGGCTCACCAGTTAAAGAGAGAGAGAAGGGGATGAGTTTGACTTGGATCTGCTGATGATGGTGATGGTGATGGACACAAAGAAAGATGAGGAAGCAGGGGAAGACGAAGAAGAACCCAAAAACAGTGAACAAAAACAACCTTGTTGCAATAGTCTCTCTCTCTCTCTCTCTCTCTCTCTCTCCTGTCTCTAATTAATTAAGGTCTTTTTATTAGTCTTTGTTTTTTGGCTCTTTGTTTATGGCAGCACAGCAGCACTTGCACCTGTGCCTTTACTACGCCAATTTCCCCTCTCTAAATACACTTCCAAAAATATATTTAAAAACATTTCCTAATTTTCTTTTGAAAAAAAAAAAAAAAGAAAGAAAGAAAGAATGCTTCAAAAAAAGGACGCAATGAATTGCTTTCTGTGGTCAAAACCCCAAATATCACACAAAGCCAGCCAGCAGTAGCAAAGTCTTCTTACTTCTTAGTCACCCCTTTTACCATTCAATTCGGCTGTATCACCACTCTCACCACTTCCGCGTGCTATACACTCCCCTCTCTCCACTTGACTCATGAGATTCTTCTTTTTCTTCTTGCTAGGGTTTTTAAAAATGAGTCGTTTTTACAACATTTTTACAGCAATTTTACTTATAAATTTTATGTGGTAAGTTGTTAATAGTTTTAATTTAGATTCTAGACCCAAAATTGAAATTAGTTTTTTACCCACAAATAACAGCTTGCCACCTTAGATTTGTTGTGAAATTACTATTAAAATATTGTGAACGTAGCATTTTTCTTTTAAAAATTAATTAAAACCCCTTTTTTTTACTACAGCTTTTTCAAATAATTTATTTTCAAAATTTATCAAAATAAATCTATACCAAAGGGGCATTCAAAATTAAAAGCTAATGATTTTTTTTTTTTTTTTGAGAATCAAAAGCTAATGAATTTATTCTAACATAGATAAGTAGTTTTTTTTTTTTAAATAAATAAGATAGGATTTAAACTTATGGCAGTGGTTCCTTATAATTACTCTTTACACTTTAACAATTGAGTTAATTGGAACTTACAACATAGATCAATAGATAATAAATTAATAATAGTAGGGAAAAAAAGTTTCTAAAGGGCTAAACTCAGTAGTGTTGCCTACTTTTTTTTTCTTTTCTTTTTTTTGAAAAATATAAGGTAAGAGAAGATGTAAACTTAATCTTTCTTAGGACTTCAATTTTGGATTTATCCCTTACAAAATCATAAGAGAATAATAATCCTTTGTTTTGAATGCTAGACATCTCCATTAGAATTACCAATAAGTGTCAATTGAGATACAATGCTCTTAGTCTCATCCTTAATTCTTGGTAGTAAGGAATAATGAGATTTTTTGAACTAAGCCATTTCTTTTTTGTTTTCCCTTTATTTTCTCTTTTTTCTTAAATGTGGTTTTTGAACCTCATTTTCTTGATGGATTTTCACAATTTACAAAATCCTTTTTTGGGGGGAGGGGGTAAATTACTAACTACTAAAGTCATGTTTTGTAGTTTTTTTTTTTTTTTTTTTTTTTGATATAAAATACTTCAGTTTTATTAATATGATGCAAAAGTCATTACATCTTGAGCCAATGCAGACTTAATAGGTGTAGGATTATCCTCAATCCAAGTTACAAATGTTTCTAAACTTCTAGCATATTGTGCCAAGATGTGAACTAGTTTATTCCCTTGACGATGTCGAACATGTGAGAGTTTTACTGATTTGAAGTCTTGGAGCCGCAGAAGACACGAGGAGATGACATTCACTATAGCTGCAGAGGGCGTGTTGGCTCAAGTGAGGGCACCATGGAGTACCTCCGAGTCGCATTCAAAGACCACGTCCTGTAGTCCGATGTCCCAGGCAAAGTCAATAACTTCCTCCATTGCCTTTGCTTCTGCCTCTAACGGACCAAGTGGCACCCACAATTTCTTGCTCATAGCTGCAACTGCTTGTCCTGCATGATCCCTAACGACGACCCCGACACCAACGACCTGAAGAAAGCAAAAAACAGGGCCGTCGACATTCACCTTATACCAGAGGCTTTGTGGTGAGTCCCAGTTGGTATTTGTGGCAACAGTTGGTACTGTGATCTTGTGGTTTGCGAGTCGATATTCCTCTATCAATTTGACCGCCATCTGAAATATGAGTGTGCTGGGTTGCCAGGTTCCACTTGTTCGAGTTGCATTCTAATTCTTCCATAAACTCCATACGATACTAAGTCCCAGTAACTCATCCCCAACATGTTGGTAGAAAACAAGATGCTAGAGAAAGTCAAGGAAACTGTCAAACCATAGGCCATGGCTGTGGATAGGTAGGCCAGAGATAAGCTAAACTATCTGAGCTTTCTCGCAAGCCCATAATGCATGTTCGCTTGTTTCAACCGCAGTGCCACAGGCATCACAAGTGGGATCATCTAGGATTTTTCTGCGTTACAGGTTGGACTTCGTTGGGAGTAAATTTTTGCATGCTCTCCATGTGAAAGATCGAATTTTCTTGGGAACATTCAAGCGCCACAGAGTTTTCCAAAATATGCCACTATTCTGGTTATTCGATGGACCACTAGAAGACCTATTTGGAGTGTGTGAAAGGGAAAGGGCAACTTTATAAGCCGAGTTCACTGTGAAGCGACCATTCGGTGTGTATGCCCAAAAAATGCAATTCGGTGGATGGCGAAGACTTGGTGGACATTATGTGGTAGGAAGATTTCTTTAATGAGGCCAATCCTCCAATTTCTAGTATCATGATCAATGAGAGTGCTTACATGCGTGTCCACTGGCAGGGCATGTTGGTGGGAGGTGACGCAGAAAGTAGAACAAGTGGGAAGCCACTTATCAGTCCAAATTCTAATGGAGTTCCCATTGCCGACCTGCCATCGATAGCCTTGCTTGACTATCCCCTGAGCAGCCATGATGCTTCTTCACCATATGATGGTTTTCACCCCATTTCAACTTTAAGGAAATCAGTTTTAGGAAAATACCGAGCTTTAAAGACTCTATGGACTAGTGAGGAAGTGTTTGTTTGTAGGTGCCAACCTTGCTTGGCTAGAAGAGCAAGGTTGAAAGCCTTTAGGTCCCGGAATCCCAAGCCGCCCTCAATTTTGTGGGTACACAAATTTTATCCCAACTGGTCCATGCTACGTTGTTCCCTCCATTGTTTTGTCCCCACCAAAAACTTCTTGCCATACTTGTTAGTTCATCACATAGGGCATGTGGGAGTTGGAACACACTCGTCATATATGTTGGGATTGCTTGAGCCACCGCCTTTATGAGAATCTCCTTCCCTACATGAGACAACAATTTTTCCTTCTAGCCAGAAAGCTTATTGTTTAACTTTTCCTTCAAAACTTGAAAAGGGTTGCACCTTGATTTTCCTACCTAGGACGGCAGCCCTAAATAGGTTTCATGTTGCCAAATGACTTCATCCCTAAAACGATTTTTGATGGCATCCTAGATATCTTGGGACACTTTTCAGCTAGAAAATAGAGAGGTCTTCTCATGATTTAGTTGCTAGCCAGATGAGGATTCATAGATTTCTAGTACTTCCTCAAGTGTAGAACATTCTTCAATGGTGGCATTGCAGAAGATCAGGCTATCATCTGCAAAAAAAAAAAAAAAAAAAGGATGAGATATTTTTGGGCCCCTTGGACATGCGGCTACACCACTCAAAAGTCCCAACTCCACTAATTTCCTGACTAAAGCTGATAAACCTTCTACATAAAAAAGAAACAAAAAAGGGGAGAGGGGGTCCCTTTGGCACAAACCCCTAGAAGGGATAATGTGTCCTCGGGGCTACTCGTTGATATTTATAGAATATGAGATAGTGCTAAGACATCTCATCATAAGTTTCACCCATGATTCATGGAAACCTATTTTATACATTATTTTTTCTTAGCATCCCCACTCAACTCTATCAAAAGTTTACTCATATGAAGCTTCAAGGTCATTTCCCCAACTTTACCACTATGCTTTTGGTTGATATGGTTCATGGTTTCAAAGGCAACTAGGAAATTATCAGTGATGAGGCGGTTAGACATAAAGGCGCTTTAGTTTTCACTAATAATTTTTGGGAGGAAGCATTTTAGGCGGCTTGCTAGGACTTTTGAGGCCAAACAAGATATGACATTACTAAGACTGATGGGTCGGTATTGGGTGAACTTTTTTGGGCTTTTTTATTTTTGGTATAAGCACAACATGAGTCTCATTAAAATTTGGGGGGGGGGGGGGGATAATGCCATGATTGAGGAAGTCCAAGACAGTTTTTGTAACACAATCACCAACTAAAGACCAAAAATGCTGATAAAAGAGATGGGGCATACCATCAGGGCCAAGAGATTTCTTGGGGTGCATTTGTTTCAATGCTCTGTAAACTTCATCAGCTCTAAATTCCTGTGTAAGAAAGTCATTCATGTTAGTGGACACCACAGGCTCCACGGCATCTATTAGAGTGGTTGAATCTATCTGCCCTTGTGAGTGGAAAATGTCTATGAAATAGTTGACAATGATACTTTCTATATACATCTCATCATCCTGCCAAACCCCAGCTAAGTCACATATATCAAGGATCACATTACGCTACTTTCGATTGGTGGCTTTGGTTAGGGGTGTCAATTCGGGTTTGCGTGTTGGGTTCGTGTCGTGTCAAAATAGGGGTATTCGACTAAATGGCTCAACCCTAACCCGACCCATTTAATAATTGTGTCACAATCCTTCAACCATAACCCAACCTGTTAATAAGGCGGGTTGACCTCACCCAACCCATTCGACACGCTTAATAAACGAGTCGTGTTGGGCTGACATGAATGTAACACAACCCATTTCAACCTGCATAATATTAAATATAACATCCATCTAAAAATAATTTTTTTTACATCCCAAAAAGCAGTGCATACATTTCAAGTCTTCAACCCGCATTCAAAATAATATAGTTCAATAAAAATATAACGTTCATCTAGAAATAAGTTCTTTACACTCCAAAAGAAGTGCATACACTTCAACCCAAATTCAAAATAACCAAGTTTAACAAAAATAAAATAACATAGTTCAACAAAAATATAATATCCTTAGAACTCGCCAAATGTTAAGTATCAATATTGAAAAAATTTGAGCAAACAGTAAACTAATCCTGACTATGACCGTGATTATCATCCATAGATTCTTTGTTAATGTCTAGATTCATAACATCTTCCACAAGCTCATCCAATTTCATTTGTGCAAGCTCTATGCCAAAAAAAAAAAAGTATTAGTAGTTCTAGGGTTTGTAAAGTTTCAATTGCCAATTATATCCCTTGTAAATTTTTGTAATTACTCACTTTTTTTTTTAATTTAAAATATATGTTAGATATAAAAGGTATTTGACAAATCTAAAATAAAATAAATATTTATTTGTTATACGAGTTAAACGGGTTGTGTTAAGTGGGTCATTTCAGGTTTACACAAATAAATTGGCGTGTCAAACGTGTCTATTGTGGGTTACACGGGTTGACCCACTTATGACACGTTTCTTATCGTGTCGCTTTTGAGTCGACCCACTTATGACCCAAACCTATTAAGGCCTAACCCTAACCCGAAAAAACCCGTGTTGGGTTCGTGTCGTGTTCACTAGTTGGGTCGAACATTGACACTCCTAGCTTTGGTATGGAAGAAGCTCGTGTTACAGTCTCCATCAGTGAGCCAAAAGTTACGCGAGCGTTGTTTCCACATAGTACTCTCGACGTCTAGCTAAACATTCAGTGCATTGCAAACATCCCTGATCTCACTGTCTCTTCCCATGCTACTAGGTTGTTTCTCCAACATTTGTAGTTTGCTTTGCAATTTCTCTATTTTTCGTCCCACATGGCCATACTCCATCTTGTTCCAAGTCTGTAGCCTTGTACGGCATCTCTCAAGGTAGTTCGTGATAGGGAAGCATTCAGTTTCATAAAGGCCCTTTTGCCATGATTCTTGAACCACTTCAGAACAGTAGGGGTCCCTCAGCCACATCTCCTCGAATCGAAAAAACTTTTTGACTGGTCATCAGTGATGGCGGTTACTTTTAAGATGAAAAGAAAGCATAGAGTGGTTCAACGTTGACATGGATATATGGTGGACAATAGCACCGTGAAAGTGCAACCGCCATGCATTGTTGGCAACTGCTCTGTCAAGTCGTATCTTTAAGCGGCCTTCAATGCGATCAATTTTAGACCAAGTGAACGGTGAACCAACAAAGCTCAAGTCATGAAAACCACAAAGGTTGATGGCTTAGCAGAATCGGTCTAACTGTCTACCTGGTCAAATTAAGTCTACCCCCAGATTTTTCAGATTAGATGATAATCTCGTTATAATCCCCGATGCAGAGCCACGGCAGCTAGTTTATTCGGCCAAGAGATACTAATATAGACCACGTCTCCTCCCATTTACTTGTGTCTGGTTGCCTATAAAAGCCGGTCAGACGCCACTTTGCACCAGTTGCGTTACATGTGATATGAGCGTCAATATGCCAACGTGAGAAGCCTTGGACTGCCACCTTAGTTTCTGGTTTCCATAGTAAGGCTAGACCACCACTTTGACCTATACTAGATATGACTAGGCCTTGAGTGTAACCAAGTTCTTACTTTTTGTATTTCATTTCTTCCCATGACAGTATGGTCTCCATCAAGAAAACCAACTGAGGAGCTTCTTTATTTAGTGCTCGCTGGAGAGCACAAACTGTACAAGGGTTCCCAAGTCCTCTATAGTTCCAACTGATGGTGCTCATTGGACTCGGTGGTGCTACGTAGCAACCACCCCCGATCCTAGTCGTTCTGCAAAAATCTTACCCAACATAAGAGTTTCAATCTCAAACTTTTGCTTTTTATCGCCATCAATGTCCCAACCTATGTCCTCAGGCTTGCGTTTGGAGCCTAGCTGGGCTGTGTCCATTTCCATGGAGTTTGTGTGGGGTTGGGCTAGGATAATTCTTTTCCACTTCTTTTGGTTTTAGGCTGTAACAGGTTATGTGGCATCAGTAGGAGCATTGTGAGGCCCATCCAACACATGTGTGCCCTCTAAGGATGTGACCATTATGGCATCAAGTGTGATAGTACACTGTTCCATATTTTCCGCTGTTTCATTGAAGATGCCAGCTGTTAATTATCGCTGTATTACTCTCAGTTGGCTCATCATTAGCATTCAAGTCGTGATCTATCTCTGCGAGATGTAAACAGAAAAGATCGTGGCTTTTCAAAATTTTCGTGTTTGTTGGGATATGTTGGTTGGTGGGCATCCGTTACCGAGATTTCTGCATTTTCCTTATCTCCTATAGCGGTTGCGACAATGGCTGGAATGGCTAATGGCTCGTTGGTAGCGATGGTGGTGGTGGTTGTCTCAGAGAGTGCCGCGATAGTAGTGGGAATAAAGTCGTTGGAAGGTTATGGTGGCTGGACTGGGTGTTTCTGAAGTCGTTCATTACTCGCTCTCAGCCACACACTGTACTGTTGCTCATCCTTACGTAAAGTACCCTTACTACATATCCACATTTTGCAGTCATTCTCATCATGGTTTAGTATACCACACCAGTAACAAAAGGTTGACATGCGCTTATACTGGAAGGATACCCATGAAGGAGATGAATCACCTATGTGCACCATTCTTCCTCGACAGAGAGGTTGGCTAATGAAGAGGAAGAATTTGATACAACTCTCATGTGGACGGACCCTCTCGTGATTACTCCACCCTACGTACTGAACGGACTAAAAATTCGGGACTGGACGGATTCATGGTAGACGGGTGCAAGGTCCAGAAGAGATCTGGTCTTGCTATCTCCTTATCTCCAAAAAACCCTAGATGGGAATACTTGCGGCGCACACCTCATAATGAAGTCCTAATGCAAATAGGAATCTATTAATCGCATACATTAAACGAAGGATCTTCCCTATAAGGAAGGAGATTTGCCCATCACGTTTTGGACTCCTCGATAGAATTTCTACAAGGAAAGACTTCGACTCCAAGTAGAAAAGGTATAGTTTTAACTACTATAAAAGGGCCAATATCCTCACAAACAGAGGTATGCATATTTTACCCACTCTAGCACTCTAGAGTTGTGAGAAGATTTCTGACTTAACCTTCGGAGGGTATTCGGCCGGCACCACACCGGTGCTCTTCGCAAGGTTTTCTCTTCTTTTTGTTGTGCAGGTTCACACTTGAGCGCGCAGGTATCGTGTGGCTCACTGGTGAAATTCTTGACTTCATCAGTTGGCGCCGTCTGTGGGAAACCGCTTAGCTGAGATTCATAAGCCATACTATTGTTTCCCGAACTAAAAGGGTTGCATGGTACTCACTCGCTCGATGGCAACCACTAACAACGTTCAAGGAGATGAACCACCCACGACTGCCCTCGAAAGACAAGTTCGAACTCTTGCGGCCGCCGTGGAACGCCTCACCAAACAAAACCTCGACTTGGAAGAATAGTTGCGCCAGAGGAATGCAGCACCGAATGACCAACAAGAAGACCAAGAAGGGACCAACACTGCAAGAAAAAACCAAGAGAAACCTAAAGGCAGCCATGCCCCAAGCAGACCAGAGAGGCAGAACTTGAGCATGCCATCCCTCACGGATACGACTCCACCACACATTGTCGCAGAGATGCAAGCTATGAGAGAACAGATGGAGGTTATGATGAACGCACTCAAGGGGCGAGTTTCTAGTGACCTTGACGATCTAGTCAACCGCACTAATTCGCCTTTCACTACGGCCGTGAACTCCTTCCCCCTACCACAAAAGTTTCGAATGCCACAGATCGACAGTTACGACGGAATAAAAGACCCTCTAGATCACCTAGAGACATTCAAAACCTTGATGCACCTTCAAGGGGTCGCGGATGAGATAATGTGCAGGGCTTTTCCCACCACGCTAAAGGGAGCCGCAAGGATTTGGTTCAGTCGGTTGACACCAAATTCCATCAGCACTTTCAAGGAATTAAGCGCCCAGTTCACGTCTCACTTTATCGGGGGACATAGGTACAAGAAGTCAACAGCGTGCCTGATGAGCATCAGACAGCGAGAGGACGAGACGCTGAGATCCTACATAACCCGCTTCAATAAGGAAGCACTTTCAATCGATGTGGCCGACGATAAGATACTGGTAGCAGCCTTTACAAATGGGTTGCGAAAGGGTAAATTTTTGTTCTCTATATACAAAAATGACCCGAAAACCATGACGGAGGTCCTTTACAGGGCTACCAAGTACATGAATGCGGAAGACGCATTGCTGGCCCGGGATGACAAGCCAAGGAAGAGAGAGCGACAGGAAGACACCCGGCAGGACCAAGAACGAAAAAGATTCAAAACTGGAGACCGAAGGGACGACTGGCGGCCTAAACCCCCAAGAAGAAGGTTCACAAGCTTCACCCCGTTGAATACCCCAATAGACCAAGTCTTAATGCAGATTAAGGACGAAGGGGCTCTAACCTTCCTAGGAAAACTCAAGAGTGATCCGAGCAAGCGGTCTAGAGACAGGTACTGTCGTTTCCACCGCGACCACGGTTATGATACGTCTGATTGCTACGACTTGAAGCAGCAGATTGAGGTCCTTATCAGACAAGGAAAATTGCAAAAGTTTATCAGGAAAGAAAGGACGGATCCTCCACCTCAAGAGCAGCAACCCCGAAGGGAGAATGAGCGTCCTAGACCCCTAGTCGGAGACATAAGGATGATTGTGGGAGGAACAGCGACAGCAGGCTCATCCAAGAAGGCCCGAAAAATTTACCTCCAAATGGTTCAGAACGTCCAGCTGACGGGCTCGGTTCCAAAGATAGCCTGAAGGGATAGCCCAATAATTGGGTTCTCTGAAGAAGATGCACGACGACTTCATCATTCGCATAACGATGCACTGGTCGTCACCCTACGAGACGAGGAGTACAACATGCACCGAGTATTGGTCGACAATGGCAGCTCAGCGGATATCCTATATTATCCCGCATTCCAGCAAATGATGATTAATAAGGAACGACTGATACCAACCAACGCCCCGCTGATGGGGTTTGAAGGAACGAGAGTATTCTCGTTGGGTGCAATCACGCTTTCGGTGACGGTAGGAGATTACCTTCAGCAGATCACTCGAGACGTGACATTCCTCGTAGTTGACTGCTTGTTTGCATACAACGCTATCCTTGGACGACCAACTCTTAACGCGTGGAAGGCAGCAACGTCAACATACCACCTGATGATTAAGTTCCCCACGGAGTATGGGGTCAGGGAGTTACGGGGGAATCAGGTGGCTGCCCGTGAATGCTACTTAGCCATATTGGAGATGGAGGATCACCAGCAGACAATGTGCATAGAAGAACAGCAAGCCACTGCTGAGCCAGTCGAGGAACTGGAAGAAATAGCTCTAGACAAATCAAAGCCCGAACGAACAACTAGGATAGGGGCATCGGCCAGCCAACCCATACGGCAGGCCCTCAGAGTGTTCCTCAGGATAAATCAGGATGTTTTCGCTTGGAGTCACGAAGACATGCCTGGGATTAGTCGCTCGGTCATGATTCACAAGCTAAATGTGAACCATAAGTTTTCACCCGTAAGACAGAAAAAGCGAGTATTTGCTCAAGAACGGGACAAGGCAATAGCAGAAGAAGTAAAAAAGCTACTCGAGGCAGACTTCATCCGGGAGGTATATTACCTCGACTGGTTAGCAAATGTGGTGATGGTCAAAAAAGCTAACAGGAAGTGGCGAATGTGCGTCGACTTCACGGACCTCAACAGAGCATGCCGAAAAGACAGTTATCCGTTACCTCGGATTGATACACTAGTAGACTCAACGACGAGACACCAACTCTTGAGCTTCATGGATGCCTTCTCCAGCTACAATCAGATCAAGATGGACGAAGCCGATCAGAAGAAAACCTCTTTTGTTACAAGCCAAGGGCTTTTTTGTTACAAAGTAATACCGTTTGGGCTCAAGAATGCAGGAGCAACATACCAAAGATTAATGAACAAAATGTTCGCGCACTAGATTGGGAGGAATGTACAGGTGTACGTCGATGACATGCTTGTAAAAAGCCTTCTGGAACAGGACCATCTAAGAGACCTACAAGAGACCTTCGACACTTTCAGATCGTATAATATGAAGTTAAATCCGAACAAGTGCGTATTCGGAGTAACGGTGGGAAATTTTTTGGGATTCATGGTATCCCAAAGAGGAATAGAGGTCAACCCGGAGAAGATACGGGCCATCATGGAGTTAAAACCGCCGGAGACAGTGAAAGAGGTACAGAGCTTGAATGGTAAAATTGCGGCTTTAAACAGATTCATTTCTAAAGCAACGGACAAATGTCTACCGTTCTTCCGCACCTTGAGAAAATCTTTCAAATGGACGGATGAGTGCCAGAAAGCATTCGAGGACCTAAAGAAATACCTGGCCTCCCCACCGCTTCTCAGCCCAGCCGAACCAGGGGAAGAGCTCTACCTATAATTAGCGGTTTCGCAAGCAGTGGTCAGCGCGGCCTTAATAAGAGAAGAACAAGGAACTCAACTACCCGTCTACTTCATAAGCAGGGGTTTTCGGGGGGCAGAAGAAAGATACCCCCAGATGGAAAAGTTGGCCTTCACACTGGTAACTGCAGCCCGAAAGCTCAAGCCATACTTCCAAGCCCATGCCATCATAGTCTTAACGGATCAACCTCTAAAGAGGGTCATAAGCAACCCTGAAGTTGCCGGACGAATGGCTTTATGGGCAATAGAACTAAGCGAGTTTGATATACAATATTGCCCGCGCACTGCGATAAAGGGACAAGCCATGGCAGACTTCATTGCTGAGTATACCCCATTAGAAGGCAAGGGGGCAAACACCCTCAAAGAATGGAGCATCTACACGGACGGATCCTCAAACAAGCGAGCTGGGGGAGCTGGAGTTGTAATCCAAACCCCAGATGGGGATAAAATCGAGTGCATGATTCAATTAGATTACCAAACGACAAACAACGAGGTCGAATATGAAGCGTTGGTGGCAGGGTTGGACCTCGCAGTGGCAGCAGGTGTTGAAATCATGGTCGTGCATTGTGACTCCCAGGTAATAACAAGCCAAATTAATGGCATCTACGAGTGCAAAAATGAAAGGATGAAGATGTACCTAGAAAAAGTCAAGAACCGGATCGACGGCCTCCAAGTGCGATTCGTTCAAATCCCAAGGGAGGAGAATGAATATGCCGACCGCCTGGCAAAAGCAGCCTCAGCAGAATCCGTGCTAGTCCCTGATCAAGTATTGTCGTTTGTCCAAACTTCCTCAATTATTGACGATGGAAAAGAAGTGCATGAGGTGGATTCTGAGAAGGATTGGACCGCGCCACTTTTCGCCTACCTGAGGACGGGCACATTACCAGACGAAAAAGAGGCAGCCCGAAAACTGAAAGTCCAAGCCTCGCGATTCGTTTTGATCAATAACCTTTTATACAAAAGGGGATTCTCACGTCCATATTTGAGGTGTTTGAATCACGACGAGGCGGACTACGTAATGAGAGAAGTTCACGAGGGCATCTGTGGAAACCATTCGGGGGCACGATCCTTAGTACACAAGTTGATCCGAGCAGGATACAACTGGCCTACAATGCAAAAGGACGCGCAAGGCTATGTCAAGGCTTGTGACAAATACCAGAGGTTCAGTAATTTGATCAAGCAACCAACCGAGGAACTGACACCCATGACGGCCCTTTGGCCATTCGCCCAATGGGGACTAGACATCATGGGCCCCTTCCCGACAGCAGTAAGGCAGCTGAAATTTCTGGTAGTTGGTATCGACTACTTCACCAAGTGGGTGGAAGCAGAGCCCCTGGCCACTATCACGGAGAAGATCATTCGAAGTTTCGTTTGGAGGAATATTATCTGCAGGTACGGGATACCAAAAGTGCTTGTTTCCGACAATGGAAAACAGTTCGACAACAGCGCATTTAGGAACTTCTGTTCGGAGCTTGGTATTAAGAATCATTACTCCTCGCCCGCACACTCGCAGGCCAACGGACAAGTCGAGGTTACGAACCGAACCTTTCTCAAGATAATCAAGACCCAGCTCGAGAGGGCAAAGGGTATCTGGCCTGACGAACTACCAAGCGACTTATGGGCATATCGTACAACAGTAAAAGTACCTACTTGAGAAACGCCGTTTCGGCCAGCATATGGGACTGATTCAGTCATCCCAGCGGAGGTAGGACTTACAAGCTATCGCGTGGAGAACTACAGCGAGTATAAGAACGAATAAGCCTTGCGGCTCCAACTAGATTTGGTGGACGAGGTCCGGGCTACAGCAGAGCAGAGGTTAGCGCGATACCAGAACCTAATGGCAAAATATTACAACTCCAATGTTAGACATAGAGACTTTCAGATCGGGGATCTTGTGCTACGAAAAGTAATGGGAGCTGCTAGAAACCCCTCTCAAAGAAAGCTCGGCCCCAACTGGGAAGGACCATACAGGATCTCATCCTAGCAAAGGAAAGGAACCTACCACCTTGAAACTCTGGACGGACAGAAGCTGCAGCACCCGTGGAACACAGAGCACCTACGGAGATACTACCAATAGAGACGACATAGAAGGCATCAACACCCCCTAATTTTCCAGTTTATTTCTAAGTTTTCAGTAGTTTTTTAATTCGAACAGCTATTTCCCATTGTTTTACTTTGCTTTGAACAATTCTTTCTACAAGTGCTTTTTTAAGCCCAAGGGGGCAGGCACCTCTTTCCTATATAATTTCTTTCAGACTCTACTGAATTTTTTCTACTTAATCTACTTAGTTCAATATCGGACGGTTAAATCTAAGGTCCACATGATGGACGGATCATCCCAAGAGAATGAAAATCTTAAGTCCTATGAAGGACGGATAAAAACATAGTCCACATGATGGACGGTCATCCCAAGAGATGAAAATCTTAAGTCCTATGAAGGATGGATAAAAACATAGTCCACATGATGGACGAATCATCCCAAGAGGATGAAAATCTTAAGTCCTATGGAGGACGGATAAAAACATGGTCCACATGATGGACGGTCATCCCAAGAGATGAAAATCTTAAGTCCTATGAAGGACGGATAAAAACATAGTCCACATGATGGACGGATCATCCCAAGAGGATGAAAATCTTAAGTCCTATGGAGGACGGATAAAAACATAGTCCACATGATGGACGGATTATTACAAGAGGATGAAAATCTTAAGTCCTATGAAGGACGGATAAAGACATAGTCCACATGATGGACGGTCATCCCAAGAGATGAAAATCTTAAGTCCTATGGAGGACGGATAAAAACATAGTCCACATGATGGACGGATCATCCCAAGAAGATGAAAATCTTAAGTCCTATGGAGGACGGATAAAAACGTAGTCCACATGATGGACGGATCATCCCAAGAGGATGAAAATCTTAAGTCCTATGGAGGACGGACGAAAACTTGGTCCACATGATGGACGGATCATCCCAAGAGGATGAAAATCTTAAGTCCTATAGAGGACGGATAAAAACATAGTTCACATGATGGACGAATCATCCCAAGAGGATGAAAATCTTAAGTCCTATGGTGGACGGACGAAAACTTGGTCCACATGATGGACAGATCATCCCAAGAGGATGAAAATCTTAAGTCCTATGGAGGACGGATAAAAACTTGGTCCAAATGATGGATGGATCATCCCAAGAGGATGAAAGTCTTAAGTCCTATGGTGGACGAATGAAAACTTGGTCCACAAGATGGACGGATCGCCCCAGAAGGGTTAAAAACTAAACTCCACAAAGTGGACGGATCTCCTCAAAGAGAATTAAAATAAAAATCATAGGGTGGAAGGATCCCCCTAGTACGGCTAAAATCCAAAGTAGATGGATCAAATATGCAAAACAGTTAAATAAAGCTATATTATAAGATATTTTGCTAAGTCCACAAGGTGGACGGATCATCCTAAAGGATGAAAAATTCCGAGTCTTCAAGATAGACGGACATGATCTAATTCCACAAAGTGAACGGATAAAAAAGAGCAAGATAAGCCAAAACATCGACGAACAGATATATTCCATTAAAAAAAAAAAAAAAAAGGAAAAGAACACATCAAAAAGGTCGACGGAACCCTTAAAGGAAATGTTTATATCACCCCAAAGAAACAGGACGGGGAATCATGAAGTTGTTCAAAAAACTAAGCTATTACAAATTATAAGTTTGCTGCAGGGGTGTCTTTCTTCTCGGTCTGAAGAACTTGATCATCCTTAGGATCACTCTCAACCGCCGTCGGGTTCACCACCGTCTGGCCGTCCTTAGGATCCTTGGGAGCTTCAGGGTTAGGGGGGTGCTCGCTAAACAGATCGTCCGTATCATCTGATTGGGCAGGATGGGCGGATGTTTGCTCAGGGGCATCAATATTGACGGCTGACAAGTCCAGCTCTGGATTTAAGGCCTTCACCTGACAGATGGCATCTTCAAAACCGTCGGTATAAAAAATGCTAAGCTCTGTTATAAGGGCCTTGGAGTCACAATACTCCAGGATCGCGACCTCCTTCGATTGACGAATCTCCTCGTCCTTTTTCTCCAGAGCTTTCTTTAGGTCCTCCGACAGCTTGAAGTATTCGTCCCTTGCCTTTTCAACCGTCTTAAATTTTTTCTCTTGGGCGACCTTCCAGGACTTCAATTCAAGCAACTCTTCCTCCGTCACCTTGGCTTTATTACGAACACGGTCTAAAGTCGTCTCGTGATTAAGGCACCGTCCCATCATCCCCTTCGCCATAATCATGGCCTGCAAGAAGATATAAGTTAAGAAAAAAAAAAAAAAAAAAAAAAAAAAAAAAAAAAAAAAGAAAGGTAATGAGGGGACGGACTCCAAGACGACGGATGTATTACCTGAGCAATACTGAAAAGGGCCGTCTCTCCCATCGCCTCCGTCAAGTGATTACATAAATCCTCATAATCCTCAGTGGTTATGATGGATGAGAGCCTCTCAAGGGCGTATTTGGAATCTTCACGAAGCAAAACGAGAGGTTTCTTCTGGCTTCCGGACGGTCCAGTCATAAGGCCCTTACCGGCCCCGTGCTTCACAGGAGTGACTGTCTTGGTCCCTTCGGCCAGCAAGCCTATGACGGGCTCTAAGGCAACCTTTGGTTTTTTTGGAGCACAGTCACCTTTAGACGGTTGCTTTCTTTTTGCTTGTTTGCTAGAACCCGTCCCCATAGGGTCCGCACCAGTTTCTTTGTTTTTGGCAGCTTGCAATCTGATAGCCGCTCTCCTTTTGGCATCGTCCATCTCTGAAGAGGTAGACGAGTGTCAAGAGTAAGAATGAAATGAATTTAAAAACAAAAGAGGAGAGCGACGGACTTACGTTGACGGGTGCACTCTTCGTACTTAATTGCCTCCGAAGTTGGCTCGGGTCCGTCACAGTACCAATGGATGGTATTGAGGTTGACGAGTTTGGCCCAGGTTCGTTCCTTTGGTGTGGTCTTGGAAAAAAATCTTTTCAAGGAAGCCAAACTCCTCGAGTGTGACTTGTGGGCGATGACGGACTGCACAAAAGTAGACGGACGATAAAAACACGAATTATCAAAAGACTGAATAAATTGTTATATGACGGACTCATACCAGACTGGTTTAATACGCCCCAAACCTTATCGACGGGCATAAAATCCGTTTCCCCTGGGTGACACATCCAACCATCGCCCTCAAGGAAAAAATAGCGGCTCTTCCAGTCTCTGTTTGAGTTTGGGGTTTCATAAATCACCTTCATGACGGAGCTCCTAGGGACAAAACTATACATTTCCCTTGATTTGTCTATCTCGTCTGGACGGTAGCAGTGGAGAAATTCCCTTATCGTCAACCTTCTCCCACCGTCGGACATGGCTCCGTACAGGACCTCCATTGCTATGAAGACCCTCCAGGCATTTGGGGATACCTGGCTGACGGATAAACCTAGGTATTTGAGGAGTTCGCGGTGCAGGGAACTCAGAGGAAACTTGAGGCCCGCCTTGAGCATCTGCTCGTACACTCCTACACTATCTACTCCTTCATAGTAACATTTTTCTAACTTATTGGGCAGACGGATGGGGATGTAGTCTGGGATTTAATAATGGGCACTAAGGGTATTAAAATGTGTTTCCATGATAGTGGATGTAAAGGCATTCACCGTCCAGTCCGGAAACATGATGAACTCCCTAAGTCCATCAACTCTCACGACGAATCTGATTATTTGATCACCATCATCAGTGGAATCCTCCTCTATCTCGACCATTTCTGCATCCTCATTTTTTGAGGACGGGGAAGATGAAGACGTACTCCTCTCGCTTAAATCGTCTTGGTCTTTGTGACCTGACGAGTATATTTCTTCATATTCTCTCCCGTCACGGACGACCGACTGGTTACTTGACGCACTAGACATGGCCTACATATAATGACAAAACCTAAGACTCTGACGGGTGGAAAGGACGACGGGGCATAACATCCGAAGAAAATAATAAATAATATAATATACTATGTGACCCGAATATAGAGGAGGAGACGGATGAAGAGTTACTTACCAAGTAGGGGAAGGAACAAACAAATATGCTGATAACGGGTAAGCAACCTAAACGGATGGATCTCTGACGGGTTAAACGGCCGTATATAATGTAGCAGTAAACAAAGAAATGAGAGGAGGAGAAGAGTGATATTTATAGAAGAGGTGCGCGGAAGACGAAGCGACACCTCGTGCTAAGACAAGAGACAGTAAGAGAAGGACACGCGTCGCAGGTCATAAATGAGTTCCTAATAACCTGTCAGGGTACGGACAAAAATTCGCAGAGTAAATATTATTGCTTTTTGAGCTAAGATTTTGAGTCGTCACCCCATGGGTTCGTTTACTTATACTGGACGGACCCATGGTGTGATGGGGCAACTGAAGAGGAAGAATTTGATACAACTCTCATGTGGACGGACCCTCTCATGATTACTCCACTCTACGTACTGAACGGACTAAAAATCCGGGACTGGACGGATTCAGGTAGACGGGTGCAAGGTCCAGAAGAGATCTGGTCTTGCTATCTCCTTATCTCCAAAAAACCCTAGATGGGAATACTTGCAGCGCACACCTCATAATGAAGTCCTAATGCAAATAGGACTTTGTTAATCGCATACATTAAACGAAGGATCTTCCCTATAAGGAAGGAGATTTGCCCATCACGTTTTGGACTCCTCGAGAGAATTTCTACAAGGAAAGACTTCGACTCCAAGTAGAAGAGGTATACTTTTGACTACTATAAAAGGGCCAATATCCTCACAAATAGAGGTACGCATATTTTACCCACTCTAGCACTCTAGAGTTGTGAGAAGATTTCTGACTTAACCTTCGGAGGGTATTCGGCCGGCACCACACCGGTGCTCTTTGCAAGGTTTTCTCTTCTTTTTGTTGTGCAGGTTCACACTCGAGCGCGCAGGTATCGTGTGGCTCACTAGTGAAATTCTTGACTTCATCAGCTAATATCCACATTGATCCTTACTCGGAGACATCACCCTCGACAGTCTCCCATTGGGCCTGTGTCAACTTGTTCAACAACTCCGAAAGTACTCCCTATAGCCTCAGCATTTACCTTACTCATGTGTTGGATTGGCAGATCGTGAACCTGTACCCAAAAGCTTTCCCTGTCAAATTTGGCATTCTTTACCACCTCATTCTTCCCTGGTTTGTAGAGGCCGAGCAGGTACTTATCAAAAGACCACGGTCCTCGCATCAGTATGTGATCTAGGTCGTATTCATCATCAAAAAGAATCATAGCTGTGTTGGAGCCAAGGTCACAGATGTCAAAACCTTTTTCAGTTTTCCACATGCTCTTTAGGGTTCGAAAGACTACTTCCATGTTGATGCGTCGCTTGGTGAAGAACTTGGCCACAAGTACCTTACAGTCGCTAGTAAGATTAGAGGTTAAAGGGACTGTATGACTTTCTTTCGGTTTCAGTGATAAGCGATCCCATGGTGTGGAGTGGGGAGAAGACGAGGGTATAGGTGTGAGGTGGGATGAGGGTAGAGGAGTAGAAAGTGGAGAAGACAAGATTGGCATAGTAAAAGAAAAAGAGAGAGGTCCCACCTGAAGGGGAAATAGCCTATCAAGAGATAGGAAGTAGTTTCACCGCTCTAAGTTTTCCAAAGAAAACCTAGAGGAGAAAAAATTGCTTTGTTGTTTGTATATAATGATATGCTCATTTTGTTGTGAAATCCTATTATTGGCATCTCCCTACCCAAGATTTAAAGACCCGAACACCAATATAAATAAATAACATCAAACTACTCCCAATCTCAAATAGCTCTTTGAGACTCTTAAGATTTGAGCCGGAGTTGTTTTGAGGAATTAAATAGCTCCGTCTTTTGGGAATGTCACTAAGATTTTCTTTTCCATGGATTAAGTATTGCAATGGAGATTATAACCCTAGTTCCCCTCCACTGAAGAAGTAAACAATGCAAATGAGTTACACTTACAATACTATTTATGGTATATTATTGACATTTGAATCTAATTTCAAGCATTATATTTTCTTTCTAATAAGGATTTAATATTGTAAATTATAAAGTAGATTTTTTTTTCCTTTTTTTTTTTTGGGGGTCAAATATTGGATTAGAAAATTAAACATCTTCACGTTGGTCGTGGCAGATTGATCTAATCAAGTTATGGTTGATATTTTTGAATCCCTTTTTGTCAAATTTGAAAATATAGGATTATTTGGTCAAGAATTGTAACTACTTTTTGACATTTGGCCACACAAATCAAATTATTAGTCGGCAATCCTGCAATGCAGAGGAAAGTTTAACATAATATGATTTTTTTCTCTCTTTTATTTTTTGTCTAAATGAAATTTAATAATTATGATTGTGAATATATATCGAACTATGGAACCATATATTCTAAAATTTATTATGATTGTGTTTATATTATGATATTTTTGAATTATTTTTGTCAAATTTAAAAATATAGAATTATTTGGTCAAAAATTTTAACTACTTTTTGACATTTGGTGACATAAATTAAATTTACTAGTTGGTAAATGCATGAGAAAGTTTAACATAATGTGATTTTTTACTCTATTTTATTTTTAACTACTTCTGACAAACGATGTTGTTCTATTAAATGGGCCAATGGAGTATAAATGCACTTCTAGAAATGATAGCGTATCAGGGCATCTCCAACAGCTTTTCCATATTTTTGTATTATTTGGACAGTGAATAGTGATATTTAATTTTTACCTACCTACTTTTTAAAATACATCTTCCAACAGGATTCTCTATCTTTCTCTATCTCATTTAAATATTATTTTTTCTTTCATTATTTATTTTTTTTATCAACTATATTAATTTTTCAATGAGAAGTGTTACGTCTATAACATTATTTGCAATACTTTCACAACAAAATTTATGTGGAAAGTTATTACTAGTTCTAATTTGAAATCACCACTGAAATTATTTTTTTACTCACTAATATTAACTAATAACAATCTGTTACTCAAAATTTATTGTGAAAATATTGTGGTAGCATTTCTCAATTAGGATTTTTTTTTCCTTTCTTTCATTTCATTTTCATTCATACGTTTCATTTCTTTTTTTTCTCTTTTCTTGTTTTTCTCCTCCACACACGTGTCCAGTGTCCTATCTCTATCCCCCCCCCCTTCTTTTATTTTCTTTTTCTCCCTCATTCAAGAATATTCCAGCGAATCCAGCTCTCATTCTCTCTTTCTTTCTCCAACTCTCTCTCTCTCTTTTCTTTTTCTTATATATATATATATATATATATATATATACATACTTGATTCCAGAACATTCACTAGCTCTCTCTGCAATAAGAAAAGAAAGAAAAGAGGTATAGAGAGAATGAACAAGAGAGATGGGTCACTGTGCCGTCGCTCATCTTCGTCCCCAACGCAGTCTAGATGGGTCAGATGGCTTCTGTCTTATGTCTTCTTCTTTTTTTCTTTTTCTTTTTTCTTTTTTTTTTTTGCTTTAATTTATTGTTGTGATTTGATTAATTTTAAAATTGTGTTTTTGAGTTTGTATTTTGATAATCTGATTATGCTTGAGTTTAGAGATGTTTGAGAGAAATATTGTTGTGTTTGTAGCTGTGAAAGGAGAGAGAAAGAATTGTTTTTTATTGAGATATATGAATTTTTTAAGTAGAAAAATTCATTTGGAGTTGCTACAATGTTCTCTAGATCAAGAGACTGACTGTAGCAACTTCAAAAAAAAAAATTGGAAAAGTTTTGCATATAGAGAATCAGTTGGAGCTAGTTTTTTGGGCTTACTCTCCAAAATATAGATTTAGCTAATCTATTGGAGATGCTCTGAGACTAAGGGATTTACATAATGTTTCCTTCATTTTATGGATTTCTTGGTGATATAATTCTTTTATATCATAATTATGATAATATACTATTATCTCTTTTACAATTCAAAATTCATAAAGAAAAACTTTCTTATTTTATCAAAGTCTTTTAAGGTTTAAAATCTTTAAAAGGAAAATGAAGGCAGGAAAAAAAAAAAGCCGAGGAGAAGGGGAAAAAAACAATAATTGAATTTTTAAAAAAATTTCAAATTCTATATGTAATAATTTGTGGGGCCTAGGAATTCGGCAGCCCAAACCCACTTTATATTGGGCCCAAGGCCCACGCCAAGGAGGTAGAAGTGGCCGAGGATGGAAGTAGAGGGCCCAAGTTGCCAAGAGACATTACCGAGGAGGCCCCTGTCCTCAGACAGCCGAGATCACAAGAGGGAAGGGTGGTAAGTCATCAGGGGCAGCCTTCCAGATCATCCCAAGGAAAAATTATCACCTCCACATTAAATACCCGCGACTGACACCCTGACCGCATTAATGAGGAAATGACATCTGAACAGTGTTGTCTTGGTTGCTGCAACTCACAGGAAGCTTGAAAAGGCGGCTGATGGGACGAACACTCAGGTATAGGCCTGGATGATTAACAAGTGGAAGGCGGAGATCAATGAAGAAGGACTATATAATAGGAGAAACCCCCCATAGAGAGAGGGGGGGGGGGGAGGATTCCTGTAACTACTCTTATTCACTAATTATTAGAGAAAAACTCCTCGGACTATGCCGAGGATAGACTTTCTTGACCTTAGTTCATCTCTGTTTGATTTCCATGAAAGCCATATTAACTGTTGTTCATGCACTAAAGCCTAGTTTTTTAGCCCACTCTCTACAAATTCATTGCATTGGGCTAGTTGGGTTTGAGTCCACTCAACCAAAGCTAGAAGTGCTCAAACCCAGTCCCTACAATTGGCGCCGTCTGTGGGGAGAACTTGTGCATTGGTGCGTGCAACAATCAATCATGGTAGGATCGAGCTCCCGTCAGCAAGGGTCCTTGAAGAGGATCATTTTGGCAGCGGTGCAAGCCAAACGAAAGCCCCCCCTTTATCCCCAAGAGCGTACACGCAATTGTTGCCGTAACTCAGCCTCCGCTCAAGTATACACTTCGAAGCACTGACTACGCGGGGAGGACTACTAAATGAGGGACAGTCCTAGGGGCTCCGGGCGTCAAGTATACGCCCCACACCCCTACCGAAGGGCTGGTTCTCGTGGGTCTAATAGCCTGGAAGGAACATATTGATGTCCTGGAATCTTTCGTTGCAGTTAAACGGAGCTTCAACCGGGCCGGATCGTCGGACCTCATACCTCGGGAAAATCAACGCGCATTGGCAACATTCTTTGATAATCGCGCAGCCTGCGGTGTAGGGCACACAGTTATGTTCCTAATTGTTCCCGCATGGTTAGCTCATTTAAAGTTAGCGGTTGAATGCCACTGTCGGTTTTGTTAAAGTTGGGGTGACAATTTATCGTTACCATCAACGACACCAACTTTAAGTCCCATGGGAGGGGAAAACAACAACACACTCACTCATAAAGCAATTATCACAAAGAAACGAAATATTCAGAAAGTAAAGTAAGTAAAGAGTACAACCACTTCTTTATTAAATAAAAGAAAAGTACATAAAAAGTACATCATAAATACAAAAGCTTAGACGGCTTGTTCTAAAGCTAACTATAAAAACAGAGCCTTTAGCAGGCTTGTTTTAAAGCTAACTACAAAAAGAAAGGCCGAGGCAGGCTTGTTTTAAGGCTACCAACAGCGGTGGAGTCGGTATGGGTGGAACCAGCGATGAGAAAGGAGAAGAAGCGAAAGCGCCTGATAGCCCTATTCCATGATGTTCCCTTGATTCTCTCCCAGTTTCATGATAATTAAGCATTGGAGGCGGCAACACTGGGGCATCAACCATCTCGCAATCTTACAAACCTCCATCGGCAAGTAAACTAGACGCAAATCACTACCAGCTTGGAGCGCAGGCAAATCTGCGTACTGGAGAAAAATGTTATCTACGCCCGCTTCAACTCTCGGCTGAAGGAGGAGGGTCCTCTTTCTGGCTCGGTTGAAAGGAAGGAACGTCTTTGGCCTAAGTTTCCTTCGCCCCCCCTAAGTCGTCCAGGGTTGGAGCAGTATTCTCGGTTCTTGAAGGGGGCTGGGCTTCCTTGCCCTTGCCCTTATCCAGGGCCATCCCATTTCCTTAGGCCTTGTTCACAATCTTGGCAAGGTCCTTGGAAATGCTTAGAGAGTGGAAAACTCAAAGTTCCTATTGAACTCAAGGATTCGTAAAATGTGAGAGAACGACTCCCCTAGAGCACCTTATATAGAAGGCGGGGGCTGGTGGAAATTAATCCACACGGAATCCGAAGGAAGAATTATAAGCGATATTAACCCCGCCCAATTTCCAACGAAACCACCAGCTGCTGGATCTGCGTTAATCCACAAAGACATTAATGAGGGCGTGCCTCGCATACTGAAATGTCGAGCACGCAGCTCGAATAGCCAAAAGACTTCTCGTAATTGGAAGTGACGAAAAGTGGCGCGATGGGGCCACTGTCATACGTGGGGATGGAAGTCCAGGCCGCCTATGTCCAGGTCAGTGTTGGGCTAAGGGCCCAGTCTACGGAAGGACCTCTCCTCGGCAAAGCAAGCTTAAGGCCATTATCACTCTAGGGGCAAGCTTTCCAACGCTGAGGACAAGTCCCTTCACTCTAAGCAGTAATGACGAAGTACTAAACAGAACGAAGATCTTGCATGGTCCTCGGACTCAAACCTATCGAGAAGCTAGTTACTTCAAGAAGAACCAAGGTGCTAGACAGAACCAAGGTCTTGCATTGTCCTCGGACTCAAACCTTTGGGGAAGCTAGTTACTTCAAGAAGAACCAAGGTACTAGACAGAACCAAGGTCTTGCATGATCCTCGGACTCAAACTTATGGGGAAGCTAGTTACTTCAAGAAGAACCAAAGTGCTAGACAGAATCAAAGTCTTGCATGGTCCTCCGACTCAAATCTATAGGGAAGCTAGTTACTTCAAGAAGAACCTAGGTGCTAGACAAAACCAAGGTCTTGCATGGTTTTCGGACCCAAACCTATGGGGAAGCTAACTTCAAAAAGAATCTAGGTGCTAAACAGAACCAAGGTCTTGCATGGTTTTCGAACCTAAACCTATGGGGAAGCTAGTTACTTCAAGAAGAGCCAAGGTGCTAGATAGAACTAAGGTCTTGCATGGTCCTCGGACCAAAACCTATGGGGAAGCTAGTTACTTCAAGAAGAACCAATGTCTTGCATGGTCCTCGGACCCAAACCTATGGGGAAGCTAGTTACTTCAAGAAGAACCAAGGTGCTAAACAGAACTAAGGTCTTGCATGGTCCTTGGACCCAAACCTATGGGGAAGCTAGTTACTTCAAGAAGAGTCTAAGTGTTAGACAGAACCAAGGTCTTGCATAGTCCTCGAACTCAAACCTATAGGAAAACTAACTACTTCCATCAAGGATGGGAACAAGCACAAGCCCATGAGCATCGCTTAAGGCATTCCGAAGTACCTTGAACTTAACTCCACAGCGTGATCAGCAGCTGACGATTTTCTTAAGTTCCTGAGGTGCAGGATTAATATTGTAAAGTCGTCCCCTTAACATTCAATTCAGCAAAGGCAAGTCATATTATTAAGGCTCAATTATTAACCAAAGTCTAAGTGGGAATCATCACTACGGGCTTAATATTTTTTAGCTGCTGATTCAAAATGGAAAGTAAGCCACTGTGGAGATTGTTCAGCTGATAATCAAATCACAAGCGATAAAAGTAGTAGAACCCATCACAATGACAGCAAACGCATAATGTGAAGAATGAAATCTTTCACGATCAATCCAAGAGTCACTTTACAATGTTCAAATATATATATATATATATATATATATATATATAACTGGTGCTAGCCAAAGGGGGGCTACTTCTTCAACTTGATTTTGGGTCCTTCCTTGGGGAGCTGGGCAGAATGGATCTCCGGATCCTTGGGGCCTTCAGGTGGGGGAGCAACCCCAGAGGATCAGCTAAAAGAGATGCCTTCTGGGCATCAAGGGCCTGGGCTTCAGAAGAGGGCCTTGTAGTATCCTGGAGTGCTTTCTAGGCAAGGCCCTCATGTGTCTCCTTTACCTTAGGATGCTCGGCTTCCTTGGCAGGCTCATCAAAAGTAGTAATAGCCAAAGCGGCTTCACTTGGTGCAGTACCAACTTCCTCAGAGACCACCTCAGCCTCGGAGTTAGGTAGAACAGCCTCACAAATAGCCGGTGGGTGGTACACATTCTCCACCTTCCACAGGTCAGATGAGGCCTCAACTCCAGCTTGTCTGAAGGCCTCATTCCAAACTTGGGAATAGTAGAGCCTACATACCCTAAGAACTTGAGTTTTAAGGGCGGCCTCTGTCTCAGACACTCCCGAGGCATAAGCCTCCTCCTCGGCCGACTTCTTAGAGGCCTAAGCCTCCTTCTTGGCAAACTCTACCTCTACCTTAGCCCGTAGGGCCTCATCCTGAGCAAATTCTGCAACGTTCTTAGCTCCCTCTGCCTTAGTTGCCTTTTTCTTCAGCTCTGCAATTTGCTCTTTGGCAATTGTCAGCTGTTCCTTCGCCTCGAGCAAGCGCCTCGTTTGGTCCTAAGCCTGCTTTTAAGCGCCCGCCAGGCCTGCTTCGGCGCTGTCCATAGCCCTTGTCATCTTCTTAAAGTCCTCTCTAGCCTTCGCGAGATCGGACTCGGAGATCTTAAGAGTCCGAGTAGCTTTCAGGCGCTTATCACGCTCACTATCCAGGGCCCTACTCTGGTCATTGGCCACCTCTTCTAACCTAAATGTGGCCTGAATAGCCTGCGAGTTGAAACAGGCTCACAGTAAGTAGGGAACTAAAGAGCAAAATTCAATGAAGGCAAAAGTGTCAGAGATCTTACCATGCCCAGGTACCCCTTGAGATTAAGGATCACTTCCTGCCTTCTCAAGTTTCGTAACTCGGCCATATCAGTTAGTAGCAGCAAGGACCTTTCCAACGCATTGGCCACATAGGCGCCCTCGCCTCCTTGGAAGCCCCTAAGAAAGACGTTGTCCATCAGGGAAGTCCCGTGAAGCATCGACGTAGGAAGCCAAGCTTGAGGTTCGGGCCGAGTATCAACTTCTTTGTCCCGGCCCTACTGCTCGGTCTTTAGCTGCTTCGAAGGTCGCCGGGCCCCATTCTTTTCCTGGGAGAGACGAGATCTATCAGCTCCCATGGGCCACTTGCCTTTATCCTTCTTCTATTTAGGATCGAAGGGCTCAGGCCTTAGTGGCAAGCTTGGCTGAGGGGGAGGAGGTGGAAGCTTGGATTGGGCGGAGGACTCAGTCTAAGCAGGCTGAGACTTAAGGGGAGAAGGAGGAAGCTTGGATTGAGACCCCCCTGGCGCGTCTTTCTCCGGCTGGCCCTCAATCAAATCGAACAGGCTAGTTTGGGGCTTCCTCTTGAAACCCATCTCGGCCTGAGAAGAAATTCCCTCTGACAAGATGTCCGCTTCGGTCAAGTTGGGGTCGGCAAAGTCACTTGAGAAATCTTCGGGCGGATTGATTTCTTCTTCTCTCTCTACACCTCTTCCCTCGCCCTTCACAGCCTGATTGGACTAAGAAGAGCCTGCCGACGGAATGCCTTCCGGGATAGATGGGACGGGCGCTGAGAGTGCTGTCTTGGTTGCTACAACTCACAAGAAGCTTGGAAAGGCGACTGATGGGACGGGCACTCAGGTATAGGCCTGGATGATCAACAAGTGGAAGACGGAGATCAATGAAGGAAGACTATATAATAGGAGAAACCCCCAATAGAGAGAGGGGGGGGGGGGAGGATTCCTGTAACTACTTTTATTCACTAATTATCAGAGAAAAACTCCTCGGACTGTGCCGAGGATAGACTTTCTTGACCTCAGTTCATCTCTGTTTGATTTCCATGAAAGTCATATTGACTGTTGTTCATGCACTAAAACCTAGTTCTTTGGCCCACTCTCTACAAATTCATTGTATTGGGTTAGTTGGGTTTGAGTCCACTCATCCAAAGTTAGAAGTGCTCAAATCCAGTCTCTACATAATTTATTTTCCTGTGCATAAGTATTAAGTAATAGAATTTGGGGATAATTTAAATAATAATATAAATTTGCATCAGCTGTACTTGATGTCTATATAACTATTAAAAATTATTCCATGTAAAAATTAAGTTTTAACCTTAAAAATGAAATCTAAAAACGGCTTATTCGTGAAAAAATTTAAAAAAAAAAAAAAAAAAAAAAAAAAAAAAAAAAAAAAACCTTAACATATAAACAAAATAGAATGAATGTTATACATACAATTTTTTTTTACTCCGCCATTGCTCCAAATTACATTAAGAAAAAATGGATAAACAAATTACAGTCACCTTGATATGATGGCAAACGTCAAATTTGAAATTAGTATCCTTGCCTGGTCAAGCTGTGTGAACATTAGAAATTCCTCTTTAGCAAACAAAACCAAAGAAAAAAACGCGTTTAGGTTCAGGCAATTTGACCAGCAAGCAAACTTACCAAAAAAGGAAAAGTGCGAAGCACAAATATTGTAGAATTCAGCAATGGAGTGGAGATACCCACGTTTTTGTGAAATCAATATCTTTGATAGTCCATTAACATTTAGTTGATTGATGAAGTCTCTACTCTCTCTTATTAAACAAGATATCTGAGTTTGAATACGACTTATACAAAAGATACCCAAATAAAAAATAAAACCTCTTTGATTTCTTGACTTAATGCCCAAGGCCAAGAGTAATTATTAAGGAGGGCCGGAGGGGCTCATAAAAATTAATTACAGAAGGAAAGCCTATAAATTCAAATTCCATCTTATCTAAAAAAATAAATGCTAAAAATATTATCAATTTTACTACATAAGAGTTACAAAGTGATATGGCAATGAATGTAATTAATGGATTTCAACAATCTAATAAATAAATATTTAAATTATTTCTTTTTCTTTCATTGTGATTAATAACACATTATTTTGTAAACTCTATATAGTAAAATTTGTAATATTCCCAATATCACTCATTAAAAAAAAAATAATAATAATCTACCTAATTCGTCAACTTATAAGCTATGAGAAATAGGATCCACTTAGAATGATGAACGCAAAGCTCACAGTTTCGCATGGAATAAAATTCTAAAAATTTCTAATAGTAATTTTTTGTGTGTGGATACGATAGAATACAACTTATAGTGACTTTTTTATTATCAAGTCAAAATACCAATTGATTTTTTTTTTTTTTTTTTTGTGTAGACATAATTCGAATCTCATATCTTTTTTTTTTTTTTTTTTTTTTGAGAGGAAACGATAGTAGACTTTATTTAAATAGAATCAAGTTTATACAATGGGGAAGAGAAAAGAGGGACACACCCCCTCATTCTCTTTTGCAACACTAGCTAAAGCTAGAGCAGCTCAATTACATCGTAAAGATAGACTAGCAAAAAAATAAAATAAAATAAAAACTACCACAAAGAACATCAAACAATAAAATCAATAGAGCGCCAAACAACACCCTCTTGATTTATTGAGACATCAATGTGATGTGGGTTTTTTTTTTTTTTTTTTTTTTTTTTGAAGAAACTTGGAGATGCCCAAAACAATTAGGACTGAGAATTTTTCTTGGAGAAAAGGGGGGGTTGAGTACCAACCCCAATGATGGGAAAATCCGAATCTAATTTTATCTGCTTAGGATGTGATTCAAGCTGGGTATTTAGATCAGAGACTTCAGCAGGCTGTTTGGAAATGAGAAATGTTGGATTGACAGGGACTTTTGAATTTGAAATCCCTTTATTTCTTAAAACACGCTTCCAGCTACGAAGGGAAGATTTTCTCTGCTCCGTATTTTCGGTGTTGACATCTGAACAGGATTCCATTTCAATATCCTCATAATTATCTCCAGGCTCTTCAGTAGAATTTTCAAAATCTTTAACCCTAATCTCCAAATTGGGACCATTTGGATGTAGCACCGTAGAATTTGAAAAACATTCTTTGATAACCTTATCAGGAGATATCTTGGCTTTATCCAAATCCTGAATCTGATCCTGAATAATCAATTTCGAATTCGAATCAAAAGCCAGCATCGAATCTGGAACACCTATGTCCTTTCGAACATTTGAATCTTCCTGAGTAACCGCAGAAAGAAGATTTTCCCGCGCTACAACAGCTGTAATGCTTCCTGCCTTCCTGGTGTATCCGCCGGATGATCTAGATTTCCGATCCCATCCACTATGGGAAGCTCCTTTGCTGGCCTTCCAATATGTTGGGACGACTCAGGTTCCTCAGATACTGATAAAACATCCTCATCATCCACGTCCCGTGCCATTGAATGAGGGATACCAGCATCTTTTTTCCGTCCACCCCCGTGGAGCCATAGAGCGTAGCCAAGGTCCATACTGAAAATCATCCTCATCAGCAGCAAAACATCCTGTTTTCAACTGAGGACACTCGCGATCTTGATGCCCAAGAAGACCACAGCGGTAGCAAAAAATAGGGAGTCTTTCATATTTAAACATAGCCCAATCTCTTTTATGGTTACTCCCCGAGAGCTTCGCCAAAGACTGGTACAAGTGGATTTGAATGCCTCCTTATTGAAATCTTTTGTAGTTTGCAGCGTGAAAAGGATGCTAAACTGAGCCTGTTGTTTAGAGATAGCGACTTCATGGGATTCCACAGCCATAATACCTTTTTCCTCATCAGACAACTTACAAATGTTTCCAAAGTTCCTCCATGGTAGCATCCATATTAACAACAGCAGAAAATAGAAAAGAAAGATGCAGAGAGAAGATTTAAGAGGAAAGAAATAGAAAAAGGGAAATAAAAAACACGACCTCTACCACAATCTGAAAAGAACCAGATTTGAGAGGTTGAATCTCACAAGGAAAACTGTGAGTGTGTAGCTTCTACTGTCTAAGACTACAGAGAGTCTAAGAGAGAGAAGTTTTGATACGCAATACTACTTAGCAGTGTACTAATATCTTCTATTGATAACAAACAACTAATTCATAACAACGTTGGTGGACTAAGAACCACTTAATAATAATAATAATAATAATAATATTGTACTGATCAAGCAAATACAAACCATAAATGATTTTGATCCAGTGGTTCATACTTTGCCCGACTGTAAGTTCTAAATTATGGTCCTCCTGGTAGAAGGCAATATAATTAGCCAGTGTCCTTTGATTATAAAAGCCTCATTTTATTCACAAAGAATGGATAACTACGTTGCTTGCAATTGTACTGCATATATGATTTTTTTTTTTTTTTTGGGAATAAATATTGTAGGGACTGGGTTTAAGCAATTCTGGTTTTGGGTGAGTGAACTCAAACCCAACTAGCCCAATATAATGAATTTGTAGAGAGTGGGCCAAAGAACTAGGTTTTAGCGCATGAACAACAGTCAATATGGCGTTCATAGCAATCAAACAGAGATGAACTGAGATTAAGAAAGTTTGTCCTCGGCACAATTCGAGGAGCTTTACTCTAATAATTAATGAATAAGAGTGGTTACAGGAATTCACCAGCCCCCCACTCTATGGGGGGTTTCTCCTATTATATAGTCCTCTTTCATTGATCTCTGTCTTCTACTTGTTGATCATCCAAGCCTATACCTGAGTGTCTGTCCCATCAATCGCCTTTTCAAACCTCCTGTGAGTTGCAGCAATCAAGACAGCACTGTTTAGAGGTCATTTCCTCATTAATGCGGCCAGAATGTCAGTTGTGTGCATTTAATGTAGAGGTGACAGTTTCTCCTTGAATTGCTCCTCCACCGTGCTCCCATAACTGATCCATGGTACCTGTCATTTTCCTTGGGATGTTCTGGGAGGCTGCCTTTGATGGCACGCCGCTCTTCCCCTCAGTGATCTTGATTGGCCGAGGACGAGGCTCCTAATGGCGTACCGCCCTTCCCTCCTATGATCTCGACTGGCCGAGGACAGGAACCTCATCAACAATGTTTCTTGGCAACTTGGGTCCTCCTTGTTCATCCTCGGACGCTGCTTCCTTCTCTGCATAGGTCTTGGGCTTACTATGAAGTAGGCTGGGGTTACCAAATTCTTAAGCCACACAAATACCTTCAACTCTATTACTCGAAGATTTAAAAGATTATATATGTATATTATTTAAAAAAGTTACAGTTACATGACTTATTTAAAAAATCACAGTACACGTGATTAATTTCTATGACTGTAGTGGATTTGAGGAAGTTTTCTTTTAAACTCTTTCTCATCGTTACTATTTTCACTTTTTTTTTTTTTTTTTTTTTAAATGAAGGTTCCTCAACTTTGTCAACCAGATTGTTTTCAACAAGACTAAACACGACTTTCAAGTTTTAGTCTTAACAACGAGGAATAGTCAAAAGCAATTTTTTATTTAATTACATAATGAAGGGAAAATGGGAAATAATACTATTCAATTCATGCTAATCCTCCGAAGCCTTTTTCCCAAAAATATTTCTAAAAAAAAAAAAAAATCCTCGGAAGTCTGTCCGTGCACGTTATTATCATCACCGAACTACAAAAGATAATATTTTATATATATATATATATATATATATATATTTTTTTTTTTTTTCTTTTCTTTTTTGGTAAATCGATGCTGATATAGATTAACTACTAATAGTTTCTCAAAAAAAAAAAAAAAAAAAGATTAACTACTAATAAATCTATTACAAAAAAGCTCGGCCTTATCAAAAGTCCGCAAGTCCTCCACCATAGGTGGTAGGCTAACAAAATGAACAATCAGAAGATAAGGTGGCTCTAAACTTAATCAATGCATCAGTACATTGGTTAGCCAATGCATCAACAAATTGGAGGTGGGGAAGGAGCCATCTCCCTCTATCTACACACACATATATATATGTGTGTGTGTGTATATATATTTAAAATAAAAGAGTTAATATTATTAAGTGAATTAATGTTAAAGACATAATATTTTTCAAATTGTTGATATGGTCAATTGTTATTGCAAATAACATTATTTTTATTTGAATCCAGATTGATCTAAATTTTTTTTTATGATAATCAGTCATAATAATTAATATCAATAATTGTAAAACCACTTTTATTATACATGAACCATCAATCTACCAATTCATATCAAAAATTATAAACTTATTGTAAATTTAAGAGCATCTATTGGACATCATTGTCTTCCTTCGTCTTTTGTTTTTTAGGGGTTAAAAAAGAGAAATATATTGGAAAACAAAAAGGGTACAGCTAGAGAGACATTCCCATCTCACTGTTTTTCACAAAGGACTATGAAAGGTTGAAGAACTGGATAAGTGGAAAATTAACCCAAGCAACACAAGAGGTAGCCCAAGACTCTAATTTATGAGTTTGAGAGTTGCTTGTTTTAGTTAAAACTAGTATGTAGCCCCGTGCTACCGCACGGGAATGGATATATTATTAATCATGAGTTTGTTCATGTTTAAAAGGCTCAGTTAAGTCTAAATTCATATTATTAATCAGAAAATTTTATTAACAAAACTTAGCAGTATATATATTTTACACAGAAAGATGAACCTTGGTGACAATGTTTATCCAAAAGATCCATTCACGCTTTTGAATCTTCAATCTCTATTGGTGATTGAAATTTTCGCAGCTTAAAAATTTTAAAATTTAAAAAAAAAAAAAAAAAAACCCTCAGAGTTGTACTCATTTTGTAGTTTTACGATGGGTCATTTTGTAACATGATGGGCATTTGTGTGAAGAAAAAACCTCTGAAATTCCATGACTGATAAAAAAAATTCTCTCCAATCTCTTTTTATAGAGAGATGGGTTTGTGCGTGTTTTTATACATTCTTCATAGTTGTATTATCACGAAGCAAGTCCAATGGATTTAGATTGGTACTACCGATTCCCAAAGCATGAGTGTTTAATGTGTTATTAATTTCATCTCATTGGCTTCTACACATGACAGCAAAATTAAAAATAATTAGATTGTACCCGTGTATAATAAAATTGGACTCCAATTTTAGATTCTAATTGAACAACTGGAATGATAATATATGATAGTAACAACAATAGAAAAATTCAAATAAAATTTCGGATTAAATTATAACAATCTGAATAAAAAATTCCAGTAGAAAAACAGGGTGGAGTGATCCACTCCAAGAAGGCGACCAAACTTGCGTAAATATAGAATAATAAATCTCTCTCCGAAAAATTTACATTATTCATAACATTTACCTTCACTGAAAATTTTAAAAACATAGTGACTCACATCTGCCATCCAGACATCTACAGCTAGGTCCTCTCCAATTCGCGTGAGATTCCATTGATCACTAAGTTCTTTTACAGCCTGCAAAAAGTATCATCCATCAATCCACAACAGTGCTTTCTTCATTGTTATAAGTGCCAAACTTGAACAAAAAGTCAAATATAAGGATAGTGAATTTTAGGCATAATGTGCATCTAATCACATATTAGCAATTTATAACAAATGTAAAGATGCAAGCTTTGTAAGTGAATAGTAAACAAAACTTAGTGTCAGAACCAAAAAGAAAGCACTTTAATCTGAAACTCAATGCAAATGTAAAGATGCAAACTTTGTAAGCAATTTATAACAAAGATGCAAACTCTGGCTTTGCTATCTTTTTGAAAATTATGCAATGTATCCAAACCAAGTTCTTATCACCGATATTAATCTCTTTGGTTTTCACGTTTGATTGCAAAATCAAGAAAAAACTTAATTAGCACAGTAACTCACTTGACTCGATACATAGAAGTGGTTTTAATAAGAATGGGCCCACATACATTTAGCCACATGATGAGTTCTTATCATCGATATTAATCTCTTTGGTTTTCACGTTTGACTGCAAAATCAAGAAAAAACTTAATTAGCACCGTAACTCACTTGACCCGATACATAGAAGTGGTTTTAATGAGAATGAGCCCACATACATTTAGCCACATGATGCAAAATTCAACTTCAATTTCAGATTCTAGACACATGGCACAAAATTAGAGTCCTAATTTGAAATTCAATTTCACACTCTGTCTACTACACATGGCACAAAATTAGAGTCCTATAAAATTAGAGAAATCAGTGCAATTCTTTTTAAAAGAATTCTACAATTCTTATCCACATTAATTACAAATCGGTGCAATTCTTATCTATAAAGAGAAAATGATTGTAATTAATGAATAACCCTTTGAAATGCACCTCCTTTGGAAAAGAAAATAAGAATTGTATTTAGCCAATAAATAAATAAATAAAATAAGAGAAATCGGTGCAATTCTTTTTAAAAGAATTCTACAATTCTTATCCACAATAATTGCAAATCGGTGCTATTCTTTACCATCCATGCGTGCATACATGCGCCACTTCTTTTCCAAAATTGGTGCATTTCATCGGTCTAAAAAAAGTCAAATAAAAATGATTGTAATTAATGTGGTCTTTTTGGTTTTCGATGTTAATAACACATTTGCACAAATATTTAAAAAGTAACATGGTAAAGATGAAGCAAAATTGGACTCCAAGAAGAGCACAGCCTTAATTGACTGAAATTGATGTGTACATGTGGCACACAATTAAAGGTCTAATTGGTGTGTACACTTGGCATATAATTAGAGTTCTAATTTAGAATTTAATTTCACACTCTCTCTGCTTCACCTATTATTATTATTATATATATATATATATATATATATATATATAGATTAAAACAAAAAATAATAAAAAACCAGAAACTACATAAGCTTATAAAATCAATTTAACTAAAACAACTGATTAAGCTTATATTACAAGCAACACAAGAGGCAGCCCAAGACTCTAATTTATGAGTTAGAGAGTTGCTTGTCTTAGTTAAAATTAAAACAAAAAATAATAAAAACCAGAAACTACATAAGCTTATAAAATCAATTTAAGAGTTAGAGAGTTGCTTGTTTTAGTTAACATTAAAGGATATATAACTTGAACCTTATAACCCCCCCCCCCCCCCCCAACCCTCTCTCTCTCTCTCTCTCTCCATATTAAATATATATATATATATATATATCACTTTCTAACATAATTTTTGTTATTCAGATATAATAAATTTATTTAATGTTTAAAATTTTAAGTTATGAAAAGGCATTATTATGACAATATATGGAAAAAGAGCAACTAGTTTGTAGAACATGGTAAAATTTTATCAAAATTTATACTTGAATTAGTTAGAAGTTTTGGTGAGATAATTTGGATTAGTTTCGAATGGGTTGGAAGTAGTTTTAAATGAACTTGAAGTAGAATTGGCTAGAAGTATTTTTAAATGAGTTAGAACTTAGAAGTAATTTTAATTTGAAGAACTTAGAGAGCTTGGTTACCACAACATTATCATTCTCAAGGAAAAAAAAGGTGGACTAGGTTTGCAATGCTAAAAGAAAACCCAACTGGCAAGAAAATGCAATGATTGTAGACCTACATAACCTTACTCAACAGGGAACGAACTTCACCACCATTTTTGTTCCTAAAGTTATCTCGTCAAATGTTTATAATTTGGCTTCTATAACTGCTAAGAGGCCTATCTATCATTACTGGGTACACCGTACACCCAGCAATGTTGTACAGTAATGATCTTCCTGTTTTGTATTTCTCTGTACTGGATTCTAGCTTTTCTATGTTAACATGACTATAAATAAATAAAAATTGAAGAGACACTTTGACACATAATTAAAGTAAGTAAAATTTAATTGGAATGACACATTAGTGCAAATAGAATATAATTTGAATTTTTTTATTGAGCTTCCATTTTTTTGTGGTAAATTAAAAATTCATTAACAAGCAACAACAAATCCTTCTTCCAAGCATCGTAAACAACACGTCTGAGAGGGAAGATTTATTTCAGCATAATCATGGGTTTTGGAGTGAGACAACCTTTGTAAATGCATGAGCAATAGAGTTGAGCCCTCTCTAAAGTCTAAACCCAATTAAAGGAGCAACTGACAATAAGATTTCCTGAATTCCAAAGCATTAAATATCAGAGTTGTGATGATATTCCAGAAGCTATTGCTTTAACCATTCAAAGCATCAATGCACAATTTCGAGTCACTCAAGAATAATAACCTGTTACCATTCCAAAGAAGCTAACTTGATAGCCCATTCAACTCCTGGTGAATCTGCCTCAGCTGGATTACAAGAAGTGTGTAATTTTGCCCAAGCTTTTAGAATCATTTCTTGCCACTCTGCAACAGCTTTGAAGCTAGGAGTGGGAGACAGTAGCATCTATGTTGAGCTTGATAGTACCCGGGACCTGGATGGAGGAGGCTTTTGCCATATCTCTGGACTCAGAAAAAAACTACATTCTGCTGGGTTAGAGAGCATATACTCACAGCCCTAGATTTGAATTTCTCTACCCCAATCCTACTAATTATGTTAGTTGGGCTCAGCCTGATACAAATAACGCCCAATTCCATAAATCTCCAATTAGATTGAACCTTAAACTTGCTTTACCCATGTTTGGATAAGGGAGAGGAGATAGGGAAAGGCTTCCTTCCCTCGCTAGGGATTGCTTCGTTAGGATTATAAATTATTATACACAATTTATCAGTATTAACTAATTTTTCTTTGCCATCAAAGCCTCACTTTTTCACTTTTATATTAGCAAGGTATATAGAACTTTATCAATCCATCACACTATCGGTCTAAAGGATTTGGACTAAGGGATTTCCTTTTTAAGATGTCTCTTGGATAGAGTGTAAAAGAATCTAACTGAAAGGTGAAACAGTACTTTGTAATAAAGAAAAAGTTAACAAATGCTCTAAGGGTATTTGTGTTTTTTTTTTTTTTTTTTTTGAGCAAATCTAAGGGCATTTGTTAATGAACTATTTTAAGAAAGTTTGTATGGAAAATGAAAAAAAAAAAAAAAATTAATATTTTATTAGCTTTTTTAATTTTTCATAAAAGTGATGTAAAAACTTTCCTTAAATAGTTTATCAACAATTGCCCTACAGGCACCCATTAATATGACCCTCATAATAATTAACAATAATAATAATAAAAACAAACGCATTTACTATGCTATGACATAGAGCTAGTGGCAATCTAGAATGGTGCTTTAAACTGAAGGTCCAACTCAACTAGATTAGGATGAATTGATGAGTAGACCAACTAGCACCATCCTTTCTCCAATAAATGAAGAATTAGCACTAAATACCAGACGGGCACAGGTAAATACCACCACCCTGACTCTTAGATTCTCCTTTATTAATTTTAGCTTTAAGCACAAATCCTTTGCAATTCAAAACACAAAATACCACCGCACACCATTGGTATGATGGTCACTCTACAAGTATAAATGCTTGTGGGGTGTAAGAGAGGCAAGGGTCGGGGATTAAATCTCTAGAAGGAAACTTCACACACATATACACTTAGATTAGATTAGAGTAAAATTTCTATCTTGTATAAAAAAAAATTTTAAAAGAAAAAATCACACACACACACAAAATAATTATGTATAGAAAACTTGCTCAAGTATAATAGAAATGAGAAGAATAACAGAACTTTCCATGTTGATAGTATCAACTAAGCTACTGTAATCCACATTCACAAAGCTCCTTACTGGATAGTGGAGTTTTTTTGGAGCTTTTTTAGAGCACTCTGGAAGAGGAAGACTATCCCTCGTAATGAAAGATGATAAATTAAAGTCAACAAAAACATATAATCTTGTCTTAGTAATAATAACCACTGTCTAATAGAGAACCTTATAAAGTATAGACCATTTCAGTTCTAGTACTAATGGGCATTTCAACATACAAGTTGTCCATTACTGTAAATCTAACATACAGAATGAACTTCTTGGTCTTAACAGAAAACAGTCAGGTCAAATGTATAAGCTCAATGAGAATCACGAAGCCTGCACTGTCTACAAGTCAGTTCATTTTTCTAACAATCAGGAGAGAACTGTTTATAACAGGAAATAGAGGCCATTTGAATTATTCAGCTCCTTGGTGGGATTTGAGGAGAATAAAACTAATGGTTCAGCAATGCTTGTAAGTTCCACCATAATGATGAGGCATCAGACCAGCTGCTGGAGGACGCAAACGTACTGGGAGAAGCATACAATTGCATATTTTTTCAACTTTGGAGAAATATGCATCAAGCAGATTCCTCTCAGTCTTATTCAGCATTTGGTACTATTGATGAGGAACAATCATTAATCTAGCTGCCCAAAGAATTAGATGAAAGGCATCTGGATTAAAAAATGATCTTTAAAGTATCGTATAGAAAAAGTTATACACTGAATCAGAGTCAAAGGTGTAAAATTTATCATTCTATTATAAGGATTGTAGGCCAATTAAGTGAACAATCTATGCAAAGGCTCAAAAATTTTAAGAGATGAATGGACATACCATTTTGAGCTCCTTTCTGTGTTGAAATCTGAGATTAGGTCTTCTAGTTCATCAATGATTGCTTTATAGCAGAAAACATATTGATCCTAATAAACAGAGAGTTAATAGAGTGAATTAGGAGTAATGCAGAGTCAGAATGTCTTAAAGGAGAAAGGATTTGAGGAGAGAGAAAGAGGGGGGGGAAAGGGGGCAGGTTTTGGAATGAGAACAAGATGATATTCAAAACTCTTAATCCGCACAGAACTTAAAGCCTTTTCTTCCTTATGTGATAAAGAGGATGGTAGGCAGAAAATTGGAAAAATAAAAGAGCATTTAGATGGGAGGGAGCGGGGAGCAAGAATGAAACTCAAAACACTTCTGCTCCTGTACAGTGTGTGACTTTGTTAACTAGAGAATTAAAACCGACTGAACCATTGTTGGACTGATCTGGTCTGGGCACTTGAATGGTGAGAACTGCTTTTACTTGCTTTAAATTCCACAGTTAGGGGTTGGTTAAACAAAGAAACCTTGTTCTTTTTGTGCTAAAGAGAACTTGCCACATGTTCATCAGAAAAAAAATTAGGCTGAAATTTCTGCTGGCCCTTCAACCTTGCACAACTCCATAGTCCAATATTTGGGAAAAACCACAAATTCTTGAGCTTGAGCCATCAAGTGAGAAATCAGTTTTGGGGGCCAGCAGAAAAGTCTAACAAAGGATTACATAATATGAGATTACAATGCAAATTAGTAACAAATTATTAGAAAAATTAGTAACTATACCCGTGTTTGGACCATTCCAATTCTCTGAGACCTGAACATGGTTATGGTATTAACAAGATTTAAAGCAGACATGTCTCCAGCTAGGATTCTCTGAATTGTGTTATGAATTGCGCAATATGTTCCTGTTCTCCCAATACCTGCACTGTGAGAGAGAGAGTCTCAGACAAGTGTACAAATGATTTACATAGCATCATCATGGCATATTTAGATGCATAAACATGAGCTGATGAGCTGAACCTGCAGTGCACCACAACTGGGCCAAGATTGGGCGGTACATGGTATATTCTTTTCAAAATTTCACGCACAGCAATTGTGTCCTTTGGAACCCCATGATCAGGCCATTCAGGATACTGAATATGTAGAACAGACATGGGTTCCTCCTCTGACTGCAATATAAATGACAATAAATATGAGGAAAGTGTGATTCGACACATTTCCATAGCAAAAGGTGGGCCATAAATTACAATTTAAACAATAAGCCTACCAAATAATCAAACAGTGGATGCATGTTCAACAGTAAATTTATTTGGTAATTGTTATTAATTGAGGCTAAAGGCATATAGACCGTAGAGCATACTGTAAGGGGCTCCCAATGTATCTTGTGTTGTTTTTTTTGCAAGCTTTTTTTTAAGGAAAAAAAAAAAAAAATTAATAGTATAGCTAACACCTCAAAGGGAAAACACCACATATACGAGACGACAAGGACCTAAAAGTGCCTTTAGAGCAATTGACATTTCCTTAAGCACAAAGCTTATTTAAAAAAAAATAATAGAAGGGAAGAGGAGGGAGACTCCGTGGCTCTGTTACATACAGATCCTAGATTACATGGATCTTAAGATCATGTTTGTACATCTAAAAGAAGAAGGGGGCATGCGCCGGGGGGGGGGGGGGGGGGGGGTGAACATAAGGGCTAGTATTTCCATATGCACTCCAGAAGGCAAGGAGGGGCGGACCACTTTCCAGCTGTTAAAATAAGACAATCCAATCATTCAAACCACCAGTCTTTCAAAGAGTTGGAAACCATTCCTCTCTCCCTTCTCTTTTTCCCTCTTTCTGTTTTTGGAAAAAGAGAGAGGATGGAGAGGGGGGTGGGGGGGTTGTGGTTCTTTATCTGGCAACTATCTACGAGCAACAACATGAACACCAAAAGCCAACCCAAATAGGATTGAGGAGACAATTCATCATCTCTGTTTACATGTATAGCACTATTTGGGATGAGCCAGTTGTACAGATTAAAGGATTACTTTCGATATTTTTTCCATACAGACAGATTCTCCAAGTGTTGGGGGGGGGGGGGGGGGGGGGGTTAGAGAGAGATAGAGAGACAGAGAAAGAGAGAGAGCTTTAGAAGGAGCAGTTCTAAAAAAAATTTGCTTAACATAGAACAACAGAAGGAGACTGTACCATCAAGCTTAGGCATTAGGTTGATCTATTTGCAGCTGCTCACAAAGATTGAAACACACTTCATGAAAAGGCCCAATTGATTCTTCCCCCATGCCATTGAGTACTCCAACCAAAACCAGACTGATTATCGCCTAACAAATTAAATATTTTCAAACCTAAAACTTCCAATTCTTTAAAGCTTCAATGGCAATAAGACAGACACTGGACGCATGACCTCTCCTGATGAACTATTCAACTCCTATTGCATCTTTTGAGATGCAACATCATACTCAATTATTTTTTTCTAGCTCATACCCCACCTCCTCTGGTAGCGCCCCTTTCCCTCTCTCATCCTCCCCAAATCTGTTTCTACAAATTTTCAATCTAACTTTTTAAAGAAAATCTTACCCAATACAAATACCCCCATCTTTCTGTCTCTGTGAACAGACACCCAATATCAAACTAGTTGTGTACTAAACCTTGACACCCGTCAATAAGAATTCTGGTTTAATATTCTCTAATTTGTGCTTTCACACTGCAAATGCAGAAGACAATTTTACACGAATATGTTCTTTCCTAGATTACATTTATATAAAAAAAAAAAGGACCCTCTTCCCAACTTCTAGAGTCTAGACTTTCCTTAAACCAATTCTATCACAAGATTGCAGTCAACATCCACATGAGGCTAAAGATACTTAAAAGTAAAACAATGTAAGATTGCCAGCTGGATATTAAGTCAGCAGCCAAATTTCAGTATGATTTGTTCAATGACATACCGACTTAATTACATATGTTGAGATAACTTAACTCAAACTAAACAATCTGTATTGCATCTAACTTGCAGATTTACCCAAGGTTCCTACTTCTAAGCCTCAATATTCATTAGCAATGAAAACATAATGTAAGATCTATCTACCCTCAAGAAATGCAATTTTATTATGTGAAAATCACCACAAAGGGCCTTGAATGTACAAGCCAAGACATATTATCATTTTACGTACTCCTCACCAACCAAATTGGCCTACATTTCTTTTTGATAAGTAATAAGTTTATTGATATCAAAAAGGGGAGCACCCTAGTACACAGGGAGTGTACAAGGGATCAAACAATCAAGAACAAAAATTACAAGAATCTAGGAAATCAAGACAAGATGAGAATGATTGGTTCTGCAATGCAGCCAACCAATTCATTAAAGTTCTAAAGAAAAATAGCTTCAAGTCTGAAATTGATTTCTCCTTATCTTCAAAATACCTACTATTTCTCTCTCTCCAAAGACACCATAATAAGCAATATGGAACAATCAACCATATATACCAATTTCGATGACAACCAAGTCTGCCTTGCCAACATGCTAAAAGCCCCACTACAGACTACAGCATAACCCAGCTTACTCCAAACAATCTGAACACCATAGCCCACATATCCATTGCAACCAGACAATGAAGAAAAAGATGACAATTGATTCACCATTACACTTGCACATGTAGCACTAATCCAATATCCAAACCCTCCTTTTTCGTAAATTGTCAATCGTTAAACACTTCCCCAAAGCAGCAATCCAAACAAAGAAAGCTACTCGAGAAGGAATCGTCAATTTCCAAATACTTTTCCAAGGAAAGCAATGGTCATTAGAGCCCACTAAGAGACTATAATAGTCTTTGACTAGGAAGCCCTTCTCTCTATCAAGTTTCCAGCACATCTTATCCTCATCAAATCCTTTCATCGAAGCACCATAAACAGTATCCATGAAACCAGCCAGTGCCTCTAATTCCCGAGCATGCACACCCCTAAAGAAACTCACATCCCAAAAAAGGACTTCATTATCAATCTTCATAAGCTCAGCCACGCTAGCCTCCTTATCTCGGCAAACTCTAAACAATTCAGGATAACTGACTGCAAGAGAAGTCTCACCACACCAATGGTCTTGCCAAAATTTCACCTTCGACCCATCCCCAATATCATATAGAATGTGGCCTACATTTCTAATATTCATTACATCCATTTTAAGGGATTAAAAGGATAATAAAGCATAAGAACTTATTTCAAATTCACCCCAATTAATATTTTCTGCACCACACTTGTTGCATCAACCCCACAACCGTAACAGCTAGAGGTAAGAGGCAATCACCAATTGGCCCAGCCACCAACTGCTATCCTAGTGCCTTCACCAGTTTTTCCTTCAAAAAGCAATCTTTCACTCGTTCAAATGGATAACAATATAATAAAATTTAAAACCTTTGAAAAGTGGTCTAAAATCTAAATCCCACACACTCATACTATCACTTTTAAATACACAATTTTCACTCTCATCTCCATACCCAACACAAAAAGCTTCGCATAAATTGTTTACCTTCTCAAATGGTTTGCTATTAAATGCATAGTAGGTATGAGATGTAAAGGTTTTTGTCTCAACCATGAACCTCCAAGCAAGGGGTCTACATTTTTACTTCCAACTAATATATTCCATTTTCACCAACTGTAAAAAGATCTGTTAGTCTCCAAACTTCACTCTCTTTCCAAAGTTTACAAGTTAGCATGTTCTCTTTAGCTACAAAGCTCCAAGTCACTTCTACAATGAAGCTACTTTCACTTCAAACTGCTGGAAACCTCTCTCCTCTCCTCTATATTCTTTAAACATTATTTTCTTGTAGAAACAAAACTCAATCACTAACTCCAAACATAAAAATAGCTTCGGCAATCCGCAATTGTTTCAGAAATCCTTATTCTATAAATGACATACTCTCATAGTAATATAAACTCTCCCTCGTTGTAAAGTTGCAACAATCAAGCATAACTAAACTATTTGTATACTTGTTTCTAATTTTCTTTTTTTTTTGATAAGTTACACACGCACCCAATGGGCCTTGAATCCATTGACCTAATCCTCCACCTAACACTTTTAAGGGGAGGAGGTGCCAGGGCTCAAGCTCATTGGCCTTGTTTCTAAATAAGCACCATGCATTACATCTGAAACAATGTCCCTCCATAAGGCTGACATAAGAAATCCTTTGGGAGAGATTAACTACAGTAACTAAAAAGGGCATACCAATGCACGAGGGTCCCACTTCTAGGAGTTCTAGAAGAGGTAATTGGTAAGCAGTCTTACCCCAATTTTTAGAAAGGTTGATTTTCAAACTCGAACTTGGACACATCACTGGGATGGAGGGTACTTACCATCGCACCAAGGTACAACCTTGGATTAAGTATAGTAACTATTGGTTAATATATATATTTTTTAAATCTTTACAAAATAAGCTCAGCACCTACCTTAAGAAAGAGTATGCTAACTAAAATTCACCCTTGGTCCACCAAAATGGTCTAAGTTCTACAATTCTTTTTTTGGTTTTCCAGCTCCATCCACACTGATGACCTATCTTGATTGCACACTCTTAAATTAAATACCACACTAATAAACTAGTCGTAATCGATTGTAATCTTATCATTGACAATCTCTTTGTTCATGACACTTATGCAGGAAGCTCCTGATCTCCAAATTCAAGAGCCTTATGTCTAGCGTAATCTATGATAACTCATATTAGTCATCACAGGGAATAGATTGCTCTATCTAACCATACAAAAAAGAAACTTATGAGAGAAGCAAGCATTAAATTTTGGAAGCCTGTGGATTTATGTCTTATGCAGTGTGTGTGCAGAGGAAGGGAAACTCCCATAGTTTAGTAGTAGAAGCATTTGTTCCTTCATTCTCCTTATGGTTGGATGCACACTAGAGTTTGTGGAGATTTGAATCTTAGGAATTAGTCTTTTTTCTATTTACAGGTTGTTTTATCCTGTACATATTCCCTTTACTAGGGTAGCACTCCATTTAGATACATACATGTGCGTGCGTGCGTGTATGTGTGTAATGCCTGCATTCTCATTATTGCAAAATAATCTCTGGCCATGCTGATAGCTCACCGCATTGTTCCCTGTATATGGCATGCCTAAACAATCCTAAAAGCATCAATTGCATTATGTCAGCATTCTTTTAAAAAACTCATCTAACCTCTTTATATTTCACCTCCAAATGGCGCAACACTATTGAAGTGTCAGTAGTTTTTATCCATTTAGTGGCTATATGTATATTACCAAATTCCCTGGGGCCATCTTCAGCTTGGAAATAATCTCCACATTTTACCATCTGCACATAAAATTTAAACTCAGAAAAGCATCTGAAAAATAAGAATGAAATAAGATATGTAAAGTTATATTTAGCCACCTCAAAGTTAATAACAGCAACATATTCATTGGAAAACTCACAAAGGATTCTTTTGGTGTTAACTAACCAAAAGATGCTTGCTTGCCTCTACTTGTGCAGTTAATAGGTTCAGAGAAAGTTATGTATCATAGGTCAAAAAATGGTACCTTTTGAATGAGCATAGTTCAAATGGGGATGTAGATGCTAAAGATTGGACGAGAAGCCTAAGATAATGTGATGGGATAGGGGATTGACAAATCCTCCACATAAAGTAGAAAACATTCGAGTTAGTGTTCAGAGATGGAGGTAACATCAATGGGGTCTGGTTGATACAGCTGAGTAAGGGTTTAATGAGATCAATAGCCTTCGAGAAGGAAGGGGCAAGGTGACTAGCTCAAGTGGTGGAAAGTTTTCTATGATATTTTTATGAATATTTCTACTTGAAAAATAAGTTTCTAGAGCTTTTAAATTGGCCTCCCATGTGTAATAAAATCAATAAAAAATATATCAGTACAACTTTGTTCTGTGAGGCTCTTTAATGAATTTAAGAGTTTGCATTTAGCAAGAACAAGATCTAACTCTTTCACCCTTCCCATTTTCATTGTAAATATACCCATCAACTAACACAGATGATGTTACTAATCCTTCATATGATATTTGATATTTCACAACAAAATTTATTTAGTTGCAACAGACATGCATTGGATGACAAAATAAGATCTAAATATAAAAGATCTTCATTTGAAACAGTAATTTACAAATCCAATTAAAACTCTGAAACCTTTTTGAAGGAATACTTATCCAGATATCAAGGACCCCAGTCCCACTGATAAAAAAACTGGAAATTACAAAAATTACCTTAAACTCTACACAGTGAATACCTTGTAATTGTCGACTAACCTAGTCAACATCACAACCACAGGGCAGCGGGACTGCATTACCATCTCCCAGAAATCCTCATAAGTTTGTGGCAATGGACCTTGTGTGGCAATAAACTGAGAAATGTTTTCGGAGGAAGAGGTCTACAATTAAGAGACATATTGAAGGGTCAAACCAAGAACATCCAAACTCCATATAAACTCCTAACAGGCATTACCAACTAAACATTATTATATTAGTTTCTACCGTGATGAGGCTCGCATTGACATAGCCCCTTGCTGCCGGTCTGTAATCCTTACATGACTTAAGAACAACCCTATTCTTGTCAACTGAAATCAACAAAAACACAGTAATCTGGTCACTCTTATATTTGCCCTTCAAACCTAGTATGTGAATATAAAGATATGAGCAACATTATTTGAAAACAACGACATATACATGGTATGACATCTGAATAGCGATTTTTGCTCAAATTGACACTGTCAAGAGCCACGGTACAGCTTCTCCTCATCTCAGTTGGTGTTATTCTGTTGGCCTGGAATCACATATAACAAAACTTAGTACTGTAATCGAAAGAAACATTATTAAAACAAAGAACTATTTGGATTACATGGTGTGTGCAAACTAATCCTAACTAATTACAATGTGAAATTCAACAAAACTAGGAAATCTAAATCCCATATAACACAGCTTAGTACTGTAATTAAAAGAAATATTATTAAAAACAAAGAACTATTTGGATTACGTTGTGTGTACAAACTAATCCTAACTAATTACAATATGAAATTCAACAAATCTAGGAAATCTAAAAAGGATAGAAAAGCAATGTTGCCTAACGCATTAATCCAATCACACAAAGATTGTAAAAAGAATTGTTTGAAAACCTGAATAATATTTTCAACAAATCTAAAGTCCTACTATTCCTTTCTCACTATATAGTCCACAAAATGCATAAAGGAGCAGGCTTTAAAACTTTTAAGCCCCTATAATAATGGAACCTTCCTTGCCAATAAGCCAGCTTTTGAACTACAGCCGTCTTTGGCATATCCCAAGATACTCCAAATATAGCAAACGCAAGATACCACAGATCTCTAGCCACAGAACAATTAAGCAAAAGATGCTCCACCTTATCTTCACTGTTCTTGCACACGCAACACGAGTCCAAAATCACCATGAGTTGCTCTCACGAATTATCAACAGTCAAGATCTTACATAAAGTTGTTGCCCATTTGAAGAAAGATACCTTATGAGGCACCCCAGTCCTAGCTCTCCAAATGCTTCGCCAAGGAAAAAAAACACCCTTTGAACCCCTCAAGATGTCATACTAGAATTTAAATTCCAATTTTCCATCCTTGATTAACTCCTCACCTTGAATAAAAGAGAAATTAGAGTACCCAAAAAAAAAAAAAAAAAAAATCCTCTACCACTCTTGAACCCATCTCAAGAACCAAGGATTCCAATGCCTAGCTCCACTACCAACCCCTTCTACTAAGCAGTCTTGTTTGATGCTAAAGCAGTAACAAAAATGGGGAAAGGATCCCCTCCCATTCAAATCCTCCAATTTAAGTCCAGATATAAGACATGTGACATTTAAAATTTTAAAAAAATCTAAATTGTCTTTAAAAAAAAAAAAAAAAAAACTTTGAAAACAACACAAAATCAAATAAATGTCTCATATTTGGCTAAGAATGGGAGGGAATTCTTAATACTCCTACCATAAAAATCATATTCTTCTCTATATATAAGAGCTAACAAACTCTCACAATAAATTGTCTCCCATCACAACATGAGATGTAAACTACCATCTACTAAACATCAGATCAAACAGAATCAAAATTTGAGCCGAGTACGTGATTTAATTCCATTTCAACCGGTAGAAAAAAAAAAAAAAACAATTAATTAAGATTCATGTCTTTTTATTTTAAGGTTTGATTGATAAATTTTCAATAATCCCAACAAGAAACACATTACAATTGTTATTATTATCATTTGGGTTTCCGAAAACGCACGTGGAAAATTATTTTTATAGGAAAATGAAAGTATAGTGGCGAACCTCCAAGTGAGCGAATTCCTGGTTGATGGTGTGAGGGATGTGGAGCTTTTCGCGGAAGAAGCTGAGAGCATCGGAGCAATGCTTGAACTGATCGGATGTAAGAGAAAGTCTCGGTGGAAAATCCGGCGAGAATTCGGAAGAGGAGGAGGAAGCAGCAGCGGCGGCGGCCATGGCTGATCTTCTCCGCGGGTTCTGGTGGCCGCGCCTTGAAATGCGGTTCCCCAGTTCAGTGTTTTCTTCTTAATTTGTAGTAATTGTATATTGTTGTAATGACTCTCTCTCTCTCTCTCTCTCTCTCTCTCTCCGGTTTGAATACGCGATTCGGTTTGGGATTGGAGGGTTCCAAATTGATGGCCCAACGGATTTTGATTGGTTAGGTTGGTTTGCCACCTTTTTTGGGTTGGGTTAAGTTGGCACTATCAAAAAAAAAGTTGTTGGCAAGATTTCGAGTGTTCTCTTACACACTGTTAAATAAAATGGTCACAAATTTTTCCATAATTTTTCTATAATTTTGCTACGTGAGGGCTCGTGAGTAGTGAAAATAAAATAGTAGGTCCATAATTTTACTATTCATGAATCGCCTCATAACAAAGTTGTGAAAAAGTTATAAAAAATTTTGATGGCATTAAACTTACACTAAAGCCGTGTTTGTTTCAGGTGAAAACGCTTTCAGGAAAACCTTTTGTATGTTTGATAGCTACAGAAAATTCGGTCAAACGAAAATTCAAATACACGTTGACCGTAAAATAACTCCTCTCACCCGTAAAACCATTTCCATTCTTATTTTACCTTCAACGAATTTCCAAAAAATACACACTCGAAGAGAGAGAGAGCTCAAGCACACTCTACCTAAAGAATCAAAGCACATCCTCGTCGGTCAGATCGCCATCCTTGTTCAAACCCATCCTCGTCAGTGATGCCTAGAACCACCCCTCGACACACGGCCGTGCTGTCGCATGCAAGCCACTCCGCCAACCCATCCCTTGTCTTCGTCCTCTGTTGACCCATCCTTCATCCTCGTCCTCACCGACCCACCTCCATCGACCCATCACTCGTTCAAACCAACCCATAACTTCAAATCAAGTTTTACGGATTGAAAAGTCACCGCCAAACACAGATCGGAGCCTCACTATTTTAGGATTTTTTTTTGTTTTTTTTTGAAACCTCACTATTTTAGGATTTAAAATTGTGTACAAGTGAGTATCCATTGGAAACAAGGGTGATAGGAATATATTGTGACATTTTTGTTGTATTCTTACCTTTCTCATTTTTATTTTGAAAAAAACGCTAATTATTATTGCACAAATATTATATTACACACTCAAGTTGAAATTGTGTTTTGAAAACACAATTTCAATTATAATTGTGAAATGACGAAATTGCATTTTCACAATTTTAATTTAAGGGCAAGACTTAGGACAGTACTTAGGTACTGTTTCTTAAGTTCCCCTCTTAAAATTCTGTCATGTGGATTTTTTCTCATGGGATGGAAGTGTATTTTTTAGTTAAGTAGTCACATGACTAAATCTTAAAAGAGGAACCTAAGGAATAGTATCTAAGGTATTACACCTAAGTTTTGTCCTTAACTTAAATCATGTTTTGTGTGTATCATAATGTGAATAACTATCATCACTTCTTTTTGTTACTTTCCAAAGAACCTATGTATATTGTTATTTTCACGTTTCTTTTTATAATATATTAATCGGTTTTTTTTTTTTTTGGCAAATTTAAACAATTAGTCCTCTCCTTCGAATAAGATCTTTGATTCTAAATTTGGTTATTGGTCATTTTTGTTTAGTAAATTTCATTTTTACATTTGTTGTCACTATTAGTCCTTTTTAATAGCAACTTTTTAGCATAATGGAAGAACTAACAATGATAGCAAATGAGAACTTATTGGATTAAAATGATAAAAACAAAACTTAGGGAATTAAAATGACAACTGACCATACTTAACGGGTGTAATTTGTACTTTTACAAAAAAAAGAGAAGCTTAGTTTAGCTTGTACTGGGACAATGGTTTCAGAGGCAAATACCTTCACCATAGATTTATTCGTATTCTTCTCTTGAAAATCATGATTTAGGGGGAACATTTTAGCCTTATCTTAGTTCATTCGATCAATGATGAGCTTAAGAATATGTAAAATAGACCTAAGGAAAATATTTTAGCTTTAAAATAAAAAACATCTTTCTAAGAAAAGTTATTCATATTTATATATATTTTTCATTCCTAAACTTTTTAAAAATATTTTTTAATAGTTTAGAGAATTTAAGAAAAAATTTCCAAAATATTTTCGGACTAAAAAATAAACATTTTAAATTAAAAATTGACAACGGTAATTGTAGGGACAAGGGGCCCAAACATATATTGGGCCTTGGGCCTTGTCTGAGGAGGCTCAGTGGTCCGAGGGTAGATTAGTAGTAAGGAAGACGTAAGATTGTAAACTTCATGAGCAAGTTATGACTGTTAAGGCTGGGGAATGTGGTCTGAGGAGGAATATCACATTTAGCTAAACGAAGAAAAGATCAAAATGTGTGTCCTATCATCCAAGATAACGTATCAGGAAGTTTTATTGATAAGGATATGCACTGTGAACGTACAGGACAGATGAGAGCTATGAAATATCTAAGAGAAAGCTGCTACCATCACATTAAATACTTTGTAACTAACTCTCTGACTGCATTAATGAGGAAGTGATGTCTGAACAGTGCTTTTCAGCCTTACAGTTACCTCCAAAGATTTCAGAAGAGTGCTGATGGGACAATGATCAATACAAGCAATTTGTTGTCCACGTGGAGGGTAGAGATGAAAGGAAAGATGTAGTATAAATTAGAATGGAGGCCCTAAGAGAAAGAGATTAAGAAATGAAGAGAAAAACACTGTAGCAATCAATAACTGAATTTGTAATCAAACTTGAAAGGAATATATAAGAACTGATCTTCTCGGATTATGCCGAGGACGATTTTCTTAGATTAAACTAGTCCATCTTCATTTTATTGTCATTTAAATCCACTTTACTTGTTGTCAAACTCATTAAAACCCAGTTTTCCAACCCACTCTCTACAAATTCATTGTATTGGGCTTTTTGGGCCTAAGTTCATCCATCCTTTGGGCTAGGGACTCAAAACTGGTCAATACAGTAATATTTTTAATAATTTAAAGACAAAAAATGAAATGCATAAAAAGTATAGGGATTAAAAACATTATTTTTGAAAAAAAAAAAAGAAGAAGATAAAAATGGCTAAGAAATATTAAAAAAAAAAAGGGTAAGAAATACAAATTGTACCATTTTAAATTTGACCAAAACTCATTTCAATCTTCTAACTTTACTTTCGTTTAATTGAGTTCTCTAATTCAATTAAGGTCACTTCCTCTTCATCAAATGTTGTTATGTTAAGGTTAAGTGTCCAAATTTTTAACTTAAATAAATCTAATTAATTATTGTTTTTTAAAATAAAATTTAACAAAGTTGACAGGGAGGCCTTAATTGAATAAAATTAAAATTTAAAACAAATTAGAATGAATTTTTGTAAAACTTAAAGGATACTCTTTACATTTTTTGTCCAAAAAATTAAGAACATTTTAAAATAGAGCAAAGCAAAACCCATCCTAAAACCATCATCTTATAATTTGTTATGCTATATTTAATATTGAAATCCAAATACAATATATACTTAAATCCTTTCATATATTAAAAGTGAGAAGTGCTAAGTAGATTATAATAATTCTACAGTCCATTAAAATCACAAATTTTATAGCACATAATATATAATAAAATGTAACATGTACTAATGTTGAATCATAATAGTATAATGCATCCTTAAAAAAGTACAAAAGAAAGGATATCACGAAAATTACCAACTTACAAAGTTAGTAAATATAGTGTTCAAAAATAGATCTAAAAAAAGGAGTATCCAAATGAAAGATATATAGATTTACAAAAGGCAATTTAAACTTGAAATTGCTGGATGGTCACTTTTCCTGCAATACACTTGATACCTTCTCAAAGGGAAGGAGTTACACACTTATCCCATAATCCATATGTGTAGGCTTCCCCTCCAAAGACTGCCGACTACTGTTTACATGGTCCTGCAATACGGTATTTGATTGTCATGACTTGTAATACACAATTTCCGACAATTTAAACATATAGAGTCAAAGTCATTTGAGATCTCAACATGTAAAGACTTCTAATAAACCAAAATTCCCTTCTGGAAGAAAGGAGTAGAAAATCAACACCATTGGCTTTTCCCCCCTTCCATCGTTTGTGTTAGAACCATTTCAAATGAAAATTTAGATCAAGACCCTTTTCAAATCACAAATTACAAAAAGAAGGGGAAAAAAAAACAAGAAATAATGTAAAAAATGAATGCCTAGCAGCCTTCAGTTTACAAACCCAGTGAAGAGTTTTATTAGTACGGTGCAATTGGTATAGACTTTGACCTTTGGTAGCATCCATGACTGTGGTCATAAAAGAAGACAAGCAACAAAAAGCATAAAGATCATATTGCCATGTACGTAAAATATCAACAAAAGCAACAAAAATATAGTAATCTGGTCACTGTTATATTTGCCCTTCAAACCTAGTATGTGAATATATAGATATGAGCAACATTATTTGAAAACGACATATATATACATGGTATAACATCTGAATAGCGATTTTTGCTCAAATTGACAATGTCAAGAGCTACGGTACGGCTTCTCCTCATCTCAGATGGTGTTATTCTATTGGCCTGGAATCACATACGACTAAACTTAGTACTGTAATCGAAAGAAACATTATTAACAGTTAAAACAAATAATTATTTGGACAATTACCCCCATCTTTCTGTCTCTGTGAACAGACACCCAATACCAAAACTAGTTGTGTAACTAAAGCCTTCACGCCCATCAATAAGGAGTCTGGTTTAATATTCTCTACTTTGTGCCTCTACACTGCAAATGCAGAAGACAATTATACACAGATATGTTCTTTCCTAGATTACATTTTAAAAAATAAATAAAAGGATCCTCTTCCCAACTCCCAGACTTTCCTTAAACCAATTCTATCACAAGATTGCAGTAAAACAAAGTAAGATTGCCAGCTGGATATTAAGTCAGCAGCCAAATTTCAGTATGATTTGTGCAATGACGTACCGGCTTAATAACATATGTTAAGAGAACTTGACTCAAACTTTACAATCTGTATTGCAGCTAACTTGCAGATTTGCCCAAGGTTCCTACTTCTTAGCTTCAATGTTCATTAGCAATGAAAACTTCATGTAAGATCTATCTACCCTCAAGAAATGCAATTTTATCATGTGAAAATTGCCCCAAGGGCTTTGAATGTACAAACCAAGACATATTATCATTTTACATACTCCTCACCAACCAAATTGGCCTACATTTCTAATATCCATTACCTCCTTTTTAAGGGATTAAAAGGATAATACGGCATAAGAACATATTTCAAAATGCTCTGCACCATACTTGTTGCATGAGCCCCAAAACCCTAACAGCTAGAGGTAAGAGGCAATCACCAATTGGGCCAGCCACCAACTGCTACCTTAGTGCCATTCACCAATTCTTCCTTCAAAAAGCAGTCTTTCGCTGTTTCAAGTGGTTAACAATATAATAAAATTTAAAACCTTTGAAAATTGGTCTAAATCCCACGAACTTATAAAAATAAAAAATGCACGCACGAAATCAGAACAAGAAGAAGTCTGGTTTTTGTGTACATACATGGTGAGTCATAATAGAATTGACAACAAACCTCTTTTTTTTTTTTTGGTTAACAATTGAAAAGCACATTTTTGTTTGTTTTTGGCAACTTGAAGCACATTACTACAACTTGGACCCAAAGATTTACAATCGCATATTTTGTACTTCCAAAGGCAAATAATTTTACAAAAACAGATACGAAGCAATTAGAAAATAAATATAAAAATTCTAAAACTAAATTATTCATCACCAGCTCCAATGAAAATAAAATATTAAAAGTTTAGGTAATTTCAACTATCTTCAGATAACAATATTACTTTGCTTTTACAAAATAATGTTTCAACAATCCAAATTCAAATAAAAGAAATGTGCAAAGCTAGTAATCATTGGTGCATTTTATCAAACAGATCTAGATGGAGTGCAGAATGAATGAATACAAGAACAGGGCATAAATTCCTAATACCCAATACAAAAATTGTTCAAGATACATCATTCCATCAAAGACTAATCATAATCATCAAAAAAATCAACATGGTATCAGAGGAATCAAAAGAAAAAAAAAAAATCAAGAACACGTATAGCAGAAAATTTTATGGGCCAAAAAATTCTTGAAAAAAAATTTGGGAATTTCAAGACTTCCATTTATAATTTGACACTGATACGGTGAAGCATCAACATCAAATTTATGAAAATACATAATTACACAAGTCAGGTGAAAAAAAAAAAAAAAAAAAAACCTAAGATTAGAGAAGAGAAAAGAGAAATAGAGGTTAAAAAAAAAAAAAAACTTGTCCAACAAACGTCATTATTAGTCAAAGATCAGATAAAAAAAAAAAAATTCTAAAATATCAAACTGAGGTGGGGTACTTCAAGTAAAGAGAGATGAAGAAACTAAGGCCCGGTACGTGAATTTAAATACATATTTTTAATTTTTAAATAATATTATATGTATTTTTATATATTTTTTCACTTCTAAATATTAAAAAAAAAACTAAAAACATTAGTTTATGGGGTATTTGGTTGATGTTTTTAAACAATAATTTTCAGTTTTTAAACAATATTTCACTAGGGGTGGCAAAATCAACCCAAACCCATTTGCCTATCCAAACCCACCCACTTAAAAGAGACTCAAACCCACTCAATTATTAATTGGGTTAAATGGGTATTAACCTAATTAAACCCAATTAACACTAATATTTATTGGGTTTTAATTGGGTACCCAATTAGACCCAATTATGATCCAAGTACTATTTCTACAAATCACCCAACTCCCAAACCACTAAAATTACCAAAATATCCCCTCAACCTAAAAAATGACCAAAATAACACATAAACCTAAAAATGACCAAAATAACCCTAAAACCTACAAAATGACCAAAATACCCCTAAAACCCAAAAAATAACCAAAATCCCTCCCGAAACCTAAAAAATGACCAAAATACCCCAAAACCTAAAAGTTACCAAAATACCCCTGAAACATAAAAAAATGACCAAAATACCCTTGAAACCCAAAAAATGACCAAAATACCTCCGAAACCCAAAAAATGACCAAAATACCATCGAAACCAAAAAATGACCAACATACCCCTGAAACCCAAAAAATGACCAAAATACCCCCGAAACCCAAAAAATGACCAAAATGTCATTAAAACCCAAAAAATGACCAAAATACCCCCTAAAACCCAAAAAATGACCAAAATACTCCCGAAACCCAAAAAATGACCAAAATGTCATTAAAACCCAAAAAATGACCAAAATACCCCCGAAACCTAAAAATGACCAAAATACCCCCTGAAACCCAAAAAATGACGAAAATACCCCTAAAACCCAAAAAATGACCACAATACCCCCGAAACCTAAAAATGACCAAAATACCCCTGAAACATAAAAATTACTAAAATACCTCCAAAACTTAAAAAATGGCCAAAATAACCCAGAAGCCTAAAAAATAATCAAAATAACCCTGAAACCTAAAAAATGACCAAAATACTCCCGAAACCTAAAAAATGGCCAAAATAACCCGAAGCCTAAAAATGACCAAAATAACCTAGAAACTTAAAAATGACCAAAATAACCCTGGAACCTAAAAATGACCAAAATAATCCCAAAGTCTAAAAATTGACAAAAATAACCCCGAAACCTAAAAATGACCAAAATACCCCCCCAAAACTATAAAATGACCAAAATACCCCCTAAACCTAAAAAGTGACCAAAATACCCCTGAAACCTAAAAAATGACCAAAATACCCTCAAACCTCTAAAGTGACGAAAATACCCCTAAACCTTTGAAATGAGCCAAATAAACCCAAAACCTCTAAAATGGCCACAAACAACGTGAAACCTCTAAAATTACCAAAAATACTCTGAAGCCTCTAAAACGACCAAAATACCTTTAAACCTATAAAACGACCAAAATAGCCCTTAAAATATCTAAAATGACCAACATACAACTAATCCTGTAAGATGAACAAAATACACCCGAAGCCTCTAAAATTACCAAAATAAGGGTTTGGAGTATCTTAATCATTTTGTAGGTTTAAGGGGTATTTTGGTCATTTTTTTATGTTTAGGGAGTATTTTGGTCATTTTTTAGTTTTACGGTGGACTTTGGTAATTTTTTAGGTTCAGTGTGTATTTTTATCGACTTACAAGTTTAAGGGGCTTTTTTGTCATTTTATAGGTTTCGGGGTATTTTGGTCATTTTTTAAGTTTCGATGATATTTTGGTCATTTTAAGGTTTAGGGGTTATTTTGGTCGTATTTTGGGGTTATTTTGGTCGTATTTAGGTTTCAGGGGTATTTTAGTCATTTTTTAGGTTTCAGGGGGTATTTCATTAAATTTTTAGGTTTCGAAGGTATATCGATCATTTTTTAGGTTTAGGGGCTATTTTGGTCATTTTTAGGTTTCTAGGATATTTTGGTCAATTTTTAGGTTTCGTGGTTATTTTGGCTATTTTAAAGGTTTTGTGGTTATTTTGGTCAATTTTTAGGCTTCGTGGTTATTTTGGCCATTTTTAAGGATTCGGGGGTATTTTGATCATTTTTAGTTTTCAGGGTTATTTTGGTCAATTTTTAGGCTTCGAGGTTATTTTGGCTATTTTTCAGGTTTCAGAGGTATTTTAGTAATTTTTTAGCTTTTGGAGGTATTTTAGACATTTTATGGGTTTTGGGGGGTATTTTGGCCATTTTTTAGGTTTCAGGGGCATTTTGGTAATTTTCAGGTTTTGGGGGTATTTTGGTCTTTTTTTGGTTTTGGGGATATTTCGGTCATTTTATGAGTTTTGGGGGTATTTTGGTAATTTTTAGGTTTTCGGAGTATTTTGGTCATTTTTTGGGTTCTAGGGGTATTTTGTAGGTTTCGAGATTATTTTGGTAATTTTTAGGTTTCGGGGGTATTTTGGTCATTTTTTAGGTTCAAGGGAGTATTTTGGTCATTTTTTGGGTTTTGGGGGTATTTTGGTCATTTTCTAGGTTTCAGGGGTATTTTTGTCATTTTTGGGTTTTGGAGGGTATTTTGGTCATTTTATGGGTTTTGAGGGTATTTTGGTAATTTTTTAGGTTCCAGGGGTATTTTGGTCATTTTTGGGTTTTGGGGGTATTTTGGTCATTTTTGGGTTTCAGGGGTATTTTGGTCATTTTTTAGGTTCAAGGGAGTATTTTGGTCATTTTTTGGGTTTTGGGGGTATTTTGGTCATTTTTTAGGTTTCAGGGGTATTTTTGTCATTTTTGGGTTTTGGAGGGTATTTTGGTCATTTTATGGGTTTTGGGGGTATTTTGGTCATTTTTTAGGTTCCAGGGGGTATTTTGGTCATTTTTGGGTTTTGGGGGTATTTTGGTCATTTTTTGGGTTTCGGGGGTATTTTGGTAATTTCTTGGGTTTCAGGGGGTATTTTGGTCATTTTCTGGGTTTCAGTGGTATTTTGGTCATTTTTTTGGGTTTTGGGGGGTATTTTGGTAATTTTCAGGTTTTAGGGCTATTTTGGTCATTTTTGAGGATTTTAGAGTACTTTGGTCATTTTCACTTTAGTGGCATTTTGGTAATTTTGATAATTGGGTAATTGGGTGGGTTGGGGTTTACCCATAATAATTGGGTTGGGTTAGATTTGGATTAAAAGCAATTAGTTAAATGGGTTTTAAATAGGTAAATGTGTTTTATATACCCAACCCAATTATGCCCACCCCAAATCCACCAAAACCCGCCCATTTGCCACCCCTATATTTCACGCATTTCTACTCATTTTTTCATCCACATGTATTTTCAAAAATATTTTTAAATAACAATTTTTAGTTTTTAAACACATGTACCAAACGGACCCTTAGGCTCCGCTTAGGAAGAGGGAATGAAATGGAATGGAAAGGAATAAAAAGAATAATTTTAGAATATTCTTCCATTCCCTTATTTGTGAGTTTAAGTAGGAGGGAATGGAATTAGTAGGAAGGAACACTTATTCTTCTCTATTCCCTTAAAATCTCAAATTTTCATTCTCCTCGAAATTGGGAGGAATGAGAGGAAATAAAATTAGATTTAATATTTTTTTATTAAAACTCCTAAAATACCCCTATATATTCAACCTTTTATTTTAAAATAGGGATCTAATAATAATATTGTTATAAAATGATTCCATTCCATTCCTTCTATGTTGCTCCCAAACAGGATTACTTACATTCCATTCATTTTTATTCATTTCCATTCCTTTATTTTAAAACGTCCATACTTAATTCCATTTAATTCCATTCTTTTCTAATAATTTTCCTTATTTAAATATATTTTATTTTATTCTATTCATTTTCATTCTCTTATGCTCGTCTTATTCAATTCTATTCTATTCCCTTGTGAACTCCCAAGCTCCCAAGCGGAGCCCTTAAACAGAGAAGAATCTACAACCGACAATTGCATGGTGATTTTCGGCCCTCTCTCTCTCTCTCTCTCTCTCTAGTGAAGGACGAAAAAGCGAAAAGACTACAAAGGACTAAAAAGACCACCATCCACCATCTACTAATACTAAGAAAAAGGTTTAAAAGGGGCAAAAAAGTAATTAAGTTCAATTAAAACCCCATAAACCGAGACTCAGCTGTTTCTTCATCTTCTTCTTCTACAACAACAACAACAACAACGACAACACTACTTTCGGCTGCAAATGCAATAACAATGCAGTTCATCTTCCGCCCAAAACCGCACTCTCAAATTCAAATTCTTCAATCCCAGCAGCAGCGCCGAACCTTGGTGGTGGAAACCACAGCCAAATGGGTCAGAGACCGAGGCCTCGACCACGCTGTGGAGAAGGAGAAGCACTTGAAACCCCTTCTCAACCTCAAGAACTTGCTCGTCTCCGAGCCTTCCAAGTCTGCACCCATCTCCATCATCACCCAGAAACGTGACTCCCTCCAAATCCCATTCCGCCCCATTGATTTCATCCGCAAATACCCTTCCGTTTTCGACGAGTTCCTCCCCGGCGGCGTCGGAGTTTTGCCTCACGTCCGCCTCACCGGGGAGGCGTTAAACCTCGACGCCGAACAACTCTTGGTTTATCAGAGCGATACTTATAAGAAGCAGACTGCCGATCGCCTTTTGAAGCTCTTGATGATTTCAAAAAACCAACAAAATCCCACTCAGCATCATTGAATGCTTGAAATGGGATTTGGGTCTTCCTCATAATTATGATATAACCATAGTTCCGGAGTTCCCTGACTATTTTCGAGTCGTAGAAGAAGATGGTGTTTTGGAGTTGGTTTGTTGGAGTGATGAGCTTGCGGTTTCGGTTATGGAAAAGAAGGGTTCTATTGCATTCCCTATGCAATTCTCGAGAGGTTTTGAGATGGATAAGAAGGTGAAGAAGTGGGAAGATGAGTGGCAGAAGTTGCCTTACATTTCTCCATATGAGGATGCTTCACATCTTCTGCCAAAGAGTGATGAATCGGATAAGTGGGCGGTTGCGGTTTTGCATGAGCTGCTTCATATTCTTGTGCCAAAGAAGACTGAGAGGGATAATTTGCTGTTGCTTGGAGACTATTTGGGGCTTCGGTCCAGGTTTAAGAGAGCATTTCTTCAGCATCCGGGTATATTTTATATGTCCACTAAGATTGGAACCTACACTGTGGTTTTGAAGGAGGGTTACAAGAGGGGTTTGCTAGTTGAGGATCATCCGTGGATGCAAATGAGGAATCGGTATATTCACCTCATGAACATGGTGAAGGAAGATGGTAAACTGGCGGTTAGTGTGCCGGGTGGAAGTAATGAAAAGAAAAAGCAGACAGTTATTGATGAAAAGGAGAGAGCAGAGGAAGATGAAAGTGGGGAAGAATATGAAGGGGCGTTGTCTGATTCATCTGATGCTGAGGTCGAGGATGCTAGTGACGATGATGAAGATGAAAACAAGAGTCAGAGAGGTGTTCGAAAGAATGTTGCAGAGAATAGAGGAAGAAAAGCTAGGAAAATGAATTTGGATGTGAAGGGGCCTTCTAGAAAATCTGAGTATGATGATGATGAAGATGGAAACAAGAGTCAGAGAGGTGTTCGAACAAATGTTGCAGATAATAGAGGAAGAAAAGCTAGGCAAATGAATTTGGATGTGAGGGGGGCTTATAGAAAATCTGAGTATGATGATGATGAAGATGGAAACAAGAGTCAGAGAGGTGTTCGAACAAATGTTGCAGATAATAGAGGAAGAAAAGCTAGGCAAATGAATTTGGATGTGAGGGGGGCTTATAGAAAATCTGAGTACAATGATGACGAAGATGGAAACAAGAGTCAGAGAGGTTTTCGAAAAAATGTTGCAGATAATAGAGGAAGAAAAGCTTGGAAAATGAATTTGGATGTGAGGGGGCTTTCTAGAAGATCCGAGTACGATGATGATGAAGATGGAAACAAGAGTCAGAGAGGTGTTCGAAAAAATGTTGCAGATAATAGAGGAAGAAAAGATTGGAAAATGAATTCGGATGTGAAGGGGCCTTCTAGAAAATCTGAAATCGAAAGGGAAGCTGGAAAAAGACCTCGAAAGACGAAGAAAGAAGTTCCATCGAGAACAAAGATGCATGATGGGAATAATTCCTTGGTGAGTTCGCGTGAGAGATTAAGTGTATCTAAACGAAGAGGGAGGTCATTGCCAGACAAGAGGACTTCTACATAGTGATGATTCTGACTACTTGCTGCAACAACATGTAAGCAGGTTTGCTTCATGTTAACGATTGTCTTTATCATGAGTTTGCAAATTTAGTTTACTTGCTTAGAATGTTTTGATATTGTGATTGAGTTAATTGATTACATCTATAGTAGAGCTTCTATAAAGATACATACCTACAAACATAGTGGAAATAAAATATGATACAACCAAATCTTAATATCAAACAGAAAGATAAGTAAAAAAGCAAGAGCGGAGATCCTACAGAAACCATCAACTTGAAAACCTTTTCTCTTGTCTGGTTCCCAACACATCTTATCGTCCCTACTCCCCCTTGATTGAGGCACCATAAATAGTATCCATGAAGTTCAACAAAGACTCCAATTCCCAATCTTGCTTAGCCCTTATAAAATTGACATCCCAATGGAGAAAACCATCGGTAAACTTTAATAAATCAGCTACACTATAATAATTACTTATCAAAAATATAAATAAATAAGCTACACTCTCCTCCTTCTCACGGCTAATCTTAAATAATTTTGGAAAACTTCTTGCAAGAGAATTCTCCCCACATTACTGATCATGCCAAAACTTCACCTTAGATCCATCCCCGACCTCAACTTGAATGTAACGTGTGAAAGTGGGCCAACCCTATCTAACATTCTTCCACAAACTTACTCCATAGGGGCCAGGAGTTGGTTTGGAGCACGAACACCCCCCCCCCCCCCCCCCCCCAAAAAAAAAAAACCAATTCACAACCATACTTCACTTCTATCAGTTTCCTTCAAAGTGAATCCCTCTCGATTCCAAACCTCTACAACCACTTTTCTAGCTAAGCTTCATTGAAATGCCTCAAATTTCTAATAGCCAATCCACCTGCTGAAAAAGGATCATAAACCTGATTCCAATTAACCAAATGAAATTTCAACTCATCCCCCAAACCACTCCATTAGAAATTTCGTTGGAGCTGTTCAATCTGGTTAGCCACCTTATTAGTAAGAATGAGAAATAAAGATAGGAAATAGGTCAGCAAATTAGATAGAATACTTCTAATTAAAGTGACTATACCTCCCTTGGATAAGTAAACCTGTTTCCATCCCGCCAATCTCCTTTTCACCTTCTCTTCCATATCGTCTTCTCTCTAAATTTGGCACCCAGAAGTAGATCTAAATATTTCATTGGGAGCGAACCCTGCTTGCAGCCTAAAACATCCACCAACATCTCAATATTAGAAGAAAATTTTATTTGTCTAAAGGTGGGAGGATTACCCTTCTATACGTTTTACATTCTTTTGGTCATAAAATATGGTGTAGTGGGAAGGGATAAAAGTCTGTAGGTAGGATATGTATGAAGGGCGATGCTTTAAAAAGTTATTTATTTCTGTTTTAAGATAAAAATAAGCTCATCCAAACAATCCAATGAAATTCCTGAATTGGAAAAAAAATTAAGGGATGGTGGAGAACAAAAGAACAAAAGCTAACCTCATTTGACACATCAAATACTCCATCCTGAATCTTCTTGTAAATGGTAGCAGCTATTTTTATGAATGCCTGCATACAAATTATTTACCATTTAAAACTGAGAAAGGTAACGGCAAAAATCCAAACCTCAATTCACATATATTGTTGAAGAATCTGTGGATTTTGTTACAAGGCACTTTCCAACATATCAGTAATATTTATTCTTACCTCCTCAACATTCTGAGCAGTTTTAGCAGAGGCCTCCATAAAAATCAGACCATGCTCCTTGGCAAACTGCTCCCCTTCCTCTGTGCTCACAGCCCTTCTGTGAGCCAAATCACACTTATTATCAATAAGCATTATTGTCATGTTTGCATTTGCGTGTTGCCTTGCATCTTCCAGCCAGCTAGCCAAATGATTAAAAGTCTCCCTCCTACAAATACAAAATCGAAATTGTCATCCTAATGCCTTATCTCAACTAAATGGCACAAAATGATACCAGATAACTAAAAAATATAAATAATTCCCAGTTAGTACATTCATTAGAAATTTTTTTTTTTTTGATAAGTAACTTAACAATATATTGAAAAAACACCGCCCCGTGCATAGGAAATGTACGAAAGAGGCAAGAACATCAAGAAAACAAAGTACAATGATCAATCAACCCAGAAAGGGAAATACAAGAAAAAGAAGGTAAAACCAAACACCATTCGAGAAGAGTAGAAAATAAAAAAGACTTAAACTCAAGAATGGACCGCTCACGAACCTCAAAGCTTCTTGAATTTCGTTCCCGCTAGATACACCACATCAAACAGTGCGGCACAATCCTCCAAATAACTAAATTACGATGTCGCCTGAAGTTGCAAGACCAGCAATCCAACAAATCCGCTACCCTTTGCGGCATCACCCAACTAATACCAAACAAGCAGAAAATCATACTCCACATTTCAAAAGCAAAAGGACAGTGAAGAAGGAGATTATCTACCGATTCCCCACACCCTTTGCACATGAAGCACCACTCAAGAACAACAAAGTGTCTCTTCCGAAGATTATCAATAGTTAAAATCTTGCCTAAAGCCGCAGTCCAAGAGAAAAAGGCAATCCGAGGAGGAACCTTCGATTGCCACACCATTTTCCAAGGAAAGGGAAATACCGTAGATGGGGAAAGAAAATGATAATACCCACTCACCTTGAAACCTCGGTTGCAGGCAGGCTTCCAACAAAGTTTGTCCGGACCAACACCCCGAACCTTTGCGGAATAAATCAAGACCAAAAACGAATCCAAAGAAAGTGACTCTTGCTCGTTCACTAATCGACGGAACTGAATGTCTCAAGAAACTCTCCCATTTGCGAAGCACATAACCTCAGAGACCGACGCCTCCCTTGTCCTACTAATATTATATAAGTCTGGGAACTCCTCCTTAAGAGGACGATCCCTACACCACACGTCATCCCAAAACTTTACACGAGTACCATCACCCACATCATACCGAAGGCACTCGGAAAAAATCAGCCAGCCACTTCTAATGCACTTCCACAAACACACACCATAAGCCCCCGACACAGATTTTGTACGCCAACCACCCCACTCATTCCCATACTTCGCCCCAATGACCCTTCTCCAAAGGGCATCATTCTCCCAACCATAACGCCATAACCATTTGGCTAACAAGGCAGAATTAAACCTTCTCAAGCACCGGATGCCTAACCCTCCATTCTTCACTGGCCTACAAACCTTATTCCAATTAACTAAATGAATTTTACGATCATCCCCAATACCAGCCCAAAGAAAATCTCTTTGTAATTTCTCCATCCTCTTAGCCACCTTAACAGGAATAGGGAGAAGAGAAAGGAAATACGTAGGTAAGCTAGAGAGCGTACTCTTAATAAGGGTAACTTTACCCCCCTTGGATAAATACAACCTCTTCCAACTAGCTAACCTACGCTCCATCTTTTCCAAGATAGGATTCCAAATAGTCTTATCTTTATAAGAAGCACCCAACGGGAGGCCTAAATAATTCAACGGAAGAGCAGACTCCCTACAGCCCAAAATCTCCACTAACTCATGAAGATTAGACACATCCCCAATTGGAACCAATTCAGACTTATGTAAATTGATTTTCAGCCCTGACATTCATTAGAAAAATTCAAAGCTCCTTTTATGTATGCTTCTACATGTAACATATAGTCAGCCACTAAAATCTGCCTGAGGCAAGAACCTTTTAGTTTCCACTAAATTGTGGAATTTTTCTTCAATTTTCTTTGCCAATGCTGATTTTGTTTTCACTAGACATTGATTTGTAGAGTGTTTTGAAAGGCAATGTAAAAGTTCTGATAATTCACTAGTTCAAAAATGATTACTGGAATGTTATAATTATAAGGGCACCACACAATGACGTGTTCCTAATGATAGTAAGGTTTACAAACTTAAAACAATTAATTTTTTCTGTATAAGACTATAAGCAAATGAATGATCAAATTTCAATGAAAACAGTACCTGGTTATATCATAGACAAGCAATGCAACAGCAGCCCCTCTATAATAGGACCTCGTAATAGATCTGAAGGATTCTTGACCTGCCTGGAATATTTCCAAGGAAACTTTAGCATCTACAAATTTAGTCATTGAAGGTACAAAATAGAATTCCTTCACAAACTCACAGAAATTGAAAACCTTTTCTCTTATCTGGTTCCCAACACATCTTATCGTCCCCATTCCCCCTTGATTGAGGCACCATAAATAGTATCCATGAAGTTCGACAAAGGCTCCAATTCCTTGCTTAGCCCTTATGAAATTGACATCCCAATGGAGAAAACCATTGGTAAAGTTTAATAAATCAGCTACACTATTTTAATTACTTATCAAAAAATAAATAAATAAGCTACACTCTCCTCCTTCTCATGGCTAATCGTAAATAATTTTGGAAAACATCTTGCAAGAGAATTCTCCCCACATTACTGATCATGCCAAAACTTCACCTTAGATCCATCCCCGACCTCAACTTGAATGTAACGTGTGTAAGTGAGCCAACCTTGTTTAGCATTCTTCCACAAATTTACTCCACAAGGGCCAGGAATTGGTTTGGAGCACCAACCACCCCACCCCCCCCCCCCCCAAAAATCACAACCATACTTCATTTCTATCACTTTCCTTCAAAGTGAATCCCTCTTGATTCCAAACTTCCACAACCACTTTCCTAGCAAAACTTCATTGAAATGCCTCAAATTTTTGATAGCCAATCCACCTACTGAAAGAGAAGCATAAACCTGATTCCAATTAACCAAATGAAATTTCGACTCATCCCCCAAATCATTCCATAAGAAATTTTGTTGGAGCTGTTCAATCTAGTTAGCCACCTTATTAGTAGGAATGGGAAATAAAGAGAGGAAATAGGTCAGCAAATTAGATAGAATACTTTTAATTAAAGTGACTTTAATTCCTTGGATAAGTAAACCCGTTTCCATTCCACCAATCTCCTTTTCATCTTCTCTAATATAGGGTTCATATCGTCTTCTCTCTAAATTTGGCAACCAGAAGTATATCTAAATATTTCATTGGGAGCGAACCCTGCTTGCAACCTAAAACATCCACCAACATCTCAATATTAGCAGAAAATTTTACTACCTCTGTCTGAGTTTGTTTGTCCTCTATTCTATTTTGGGATGTCCCAAAATATTATCATGTTTCTAAAAATAAAAATTATTAGTTTACTAATGTTCCTATTATACCCCTACTTTATTTTAAAACTATTTGAAAAGAAAACTAACTAAGATTTAAAAAAATCAATTTAATTGGGGCACCTTTTTAGTTGCCTCATTAAGAATAACTCTTTTTAAAAAAGCTGATAAATTTATTTAAGGGTAGTTTTGTAAACTTGTACATTTTTATAAGGCAAACCAGACAATAAATGATGTTCCCTTAAACAGTTTGACTTTTCAAATAAGACAAACAAATGGGACGGAGGGAGTATTTGTCTAAAGGTGGGAGGATTATTCTTCTATACGTTTTACATTCTTTTGGTCATAAAATATGGTGTAGTGGGAAGGGATAAAAGTCTGTAGGTAGGATATGTATGATAAATTTAAGTAACATTTAGTAAATTGGAATATGGCATGTTCAATTATTCAGTCTGCAGGTATGGGCCTAAGAAAGTTGAGCACTTTAATGAAGCTTAGTAGGAGAAATTGTTGTGGCTATGCTGAGAGTAGCAGAGCCATCTTTTGAGACATACTACTGGCGTGGAATATAGGGAAACCTGAGGAAGTGGTCATCTGTAATGGTGAGACGGCCACTTGGTTTATGTTTGTGGAAAGCCATTAGCGGTGGTTGGGAGTTGTTTTTAGGATTTGTTCAGTATGTAGTGGGTGAAAGTAGCTGGAATCGTCTTTGGTATGACCCGCAATTCTGTTCCTGATTTTATTTCTAGTATTATATACTTATACTGAGGTTCAAGGAAAAGGGATAGCCAGTGACCCCCTCACGTTGAATTCTCGGGTGAAATGATTTAAGTGTCAAGGCTTTGGACATGTTGCTGCCAAATGCTCCACTAGGCCCCTTGTCATGTTTGAACAAAAGAAGGAAGGTGATGAGGACGACCTAGAGGAAGAAGTCTTTGAACCCAACCTTACCCTTGATGACATTGATGATATAGATTGTGAGACACTTGACATGGTTGCATTCAAATGATACCACCTCGTAACAAATCCCTTGAGAGTAGTCTTGAGAAGGCAAAGAGTGAGAACTCCATTTCCCATGTCACCCAACTTGCATATGATAGTCCCATCACTAGAGGCAAAAGTCCATTTGGGGTCAAGCCTAGGCAGCCTTTAGGTACACTTCCTTTTTCATACCAAGATAGAACACTTGACTCCATAGGAACATGTAAGCATCCAGAGGTCAGTAGACAATCTCAAGAAAGTAATAATCCATATAAGACCCAGGCTAATTCAAATTATAAGAAATTTCAAGAATTTCAAGTTGGGGATTATGTCATTGTTCCAATAAGGCAACTGCAAGCCTGTAGTACTAGACCACTCAAAGTGTCAAAAAGGGTTGGACCAAACACATATGTTAATAATTTTCCAACTGATTACAAAGGTAGCTCCACCTCTAATATTGAGAATTTGGTTACTTGTAAAGATCCAGCAGTCTATCACTTTCCCCATGACCTTGTTAAAGCTCCTTTGACTCATCTAACACCAGAAAACATCTTACCAGCACGTAATGATAATATTGATGCTATTTTGGATGAGCAAATTATTCCTGATTCGTTTTGTAGAAGGGGAGACCAGAATTGGGCTGTACCTGGATAACTAGAGAAGAGTTGCAGCAACTAGACTTTGATCTCTTCAAGTATTATGCAAAGCTATACTCGCCAGGAGTCTTTCCCACCCAGGAGAGTTGATAAGGACATCAAGATGCACCAAGATTAGTGCTAATTTAAATTTCAAAATTTGAAATTTCATTTATGTCAATTATTTTTTTTTTTGATAAGTAAGAAAAACGTATATTCAAGAAGCTACCTCATGAAAAACATAAGGCAAAGCAAAGATTACAAAGAAGGAAACAAACATGAAAGAACAACAAAACAAACAAAAACCAACAAAGAACTAAATACAAAGGAGAGAATTAAGGAACAGAGAGAGAGAATCACTAGAGGTGAGTCCCCATGTCCTCAAAAGTTCGCCAATTTCGCTCCCTCCAAATACACCACAATAGGCACAATGGAGCTAAATTCCAAATGCTAGAAGACTGCTTTCCAAGCCAATTCCACCAACCAAAAAGCGTGTCAGCGACCGATCTTGGCAAAACCCAAGAAATCCCAAAGGATCTAAAAACCAAGCTCCACAGCTGATAAGCTTTTCCACAATGGAGAAGTAAATGGTTCACCATCTCCCCGTTACAGCGGCACATAATGCACCAGTCAACAAAATCAAAGCTTCTACCCCGCAGAATGTCCCCTGTAAGAATCTTCTCCCAAGAAGCAGTCCAAACAAAAAAGGAGACGCGCGGAAGAGCCTTAACCTTCCAAATACCTTTCCAAGGAAAGATAATTGGCGAGGGCCACCGAAGCTTGTTGTAGAACGAGCGGATGTCAAAATCCCCCTTCTTCGACAGCTTCCACCTCATACGGTCACCATGCTCAAATTGAGGTAAATTAGAACCCAAGGTACGAAGGAAGTCATCCACCTCACCTGCCTCCCAATCATTTGGATCCCTAAGTAAACGAACATTCCAGCTTCTCTGAGCCTCACTCCCCAACCTTTCGAGCGATGAGGCCACAGATGCCTCTCTATTAGAAGCAATCCTATACACTACCGGGAAGGATAGAAGTAGTGGAAAGTCCCCACACCACCTATCTGTCCAAAACTTCACTCTATCCCCCACTCTTACCTCAAACTAAATGCATTTACTAAACACCTCCCAACCTTTTCGGATACTTCTCCATAAACCACATCCATGGACACCCATACCCAGCTTGGAGGACCATCCCCCCCACTCTTCCCCAAACTTCAAAGTGACAACCCTCCTCCAAAGACGAGACTCTTCAACCCCAAACAGCCATAACCATTTTCCTAGTAAGGCTTTATTAAAAGTGGTTATTTTCCTTACTCCCAAACCACCATTCGCCTTAGGGGCGCACACCTTATCCCACCCCACCAAATGAGCCTTTGAGTCCCTCCACAAGAAGTCCCTTTGCATCTTCTCAATCTTATTAGCCAAATACGATGGGATGGTAAAAAGAGATAAATAATAAGTAGGGAGGCTAGCTAGCGTACTCTTGAGCAATGTCAGTCTTCCACCTTTTGACAAATATAACTTCTTCCACCCAGCCAACTTCCACTTAATTTTCTCTAATATGGGATTCCAAATAGAGGGGGACTTATGGGAAGCCCCCAACGGCATACCAAGATAAGTCATAGGCAAAGTCCCAATTCTACAACCCAGAATCTCTGCCAAGGCATGCACATTATTAACCTCCCCTATTGGAATCATCTTGCTCTTCAAGACATTAACCTTCAAACCTGTCACAGCTTGAAAACAAAGGAGAAGCATCCGAATATGAAGGATCTGCTCCACTTCCGCATCACAAAACAGAATAGTATCATCCGCAAACAAAAGATGCGAGACACATTCCCCTTCACCCCGTCTACCATTAGCCTTAAAGCCCCGGATCAAGCCAGCACCTTCAACTCTCTTCAACATCCTGCTTAACACCTCAATTATAACCAAAAACAATATAGGAGATAGCGGGTCCCTTTGTCTCAGATCCCTTGAGCTTTTAAAAAAATCAGCTGGAGCCCCATTAACCAAAATAGAGAACTGGACAGTTGAAATACAAGTGCGAATCCATCTACACCACTTCTCCCCAAAGCCCATTCTCTTCAATAAATCTAGGAGAGCCTCCCAATTCACGTGATCATAAACTTTCTCAATGTCTAGCTTACAAATAACTCCCGGAGTCTTACTCTTCATTCGACTATCAACACACTCATTGGCAATAAGAACTGAGTCAAGAATCTGTCTACCTTCCACAAAACTATTCTGAGACTCAGAGATCAAATGATCTAAAACTAGCTTCAAACGATTTGCCAAAACCTTAGACAAGATCTTATACAAGCTCCCCACCAAGCTAATAGGCCTGAAATCTTGAATATTAGAAGCATCATTCTTCTTAGGAATTAATGCTATGAAAGTAGCGTTCAAAGATTTCTCAAACTTACTATGAAGATAGAATTCCTTAAAAACTGCTGAAACATCTCTTTTCACCACTGTCCAACAATGATGAAAAAAGGCCATAAAAAAACCATCTGGACCTGGAGTTTTATCTCCAGCCAACTCATTGACAGCTAGAAGAATCTTCTCCTTCTCAAACCTCCTTTCAAGCCAGCCCCTCTCCGACTCGTCTATCTGATCGAACTCCAAACCTTCTGCAAAAGGCCTCCACTCCTCTGTCTCCTGATACAAATTTTTATAAAATTGTACCGCTTGGGCAGCCACCTCAGACTTCTCCTCATAAATCACCCCATCCACCTCCAAAATACTTAGATGGTTAAACCTTCTACGGGAATTAGCCACCTTATGGAAGAATTTAGTATTATTATCTCCTTCGTTAATCCATAACATTCTTGATTTCTGTCTCCATGAGATTTCTTCTAAAGAGAGAAGCTTCTTTACTTCAGATCTCACCATAACTCTCTCACAAGTCTCTACATCAGAGAGACCAAACTCCCCTTCCTTAGCATCTAGCAATTTCAATGTCTCTAATAGTTGTGACTTTTTGCATCTAACATGACCAAACTCTGAACGGTTCCACTAGATGATATCTTCTTTCAAGGTCTTCAATTTTTTGGCAAACACAAAACTAGGAGTACCAGAGAAAGAATGACGATTCCACCAAGAATGAACTCTATCAGTAAACCCGTCCGTCTTCAACCACATATTCTCAAACCTAAGCGGACTTTTCCCCCTCGCCATTCTCCCAACCTCCACAAGAATAGGGAAATGGTTTGAAACAGGGCGAGGTAAAATCCGCTGGATCACATCCGGATATTGCTCCTTCCAATCGTGAGACACCAAAACTCTGTCTATCCTAGACATCGAAGGCTGATCTGAGCTGCTAGACCAGGTAGCACCCTCCCTCCAAAGGCAAATCAATCAAATTAAGGTCTTGAATAAACTCTGAAAAAAGTTCCATAGCCGGAGTAAGCCGGGAGTTACCCAACCGTTCACTCGGGAAGCAAATAATATTAAAATCCCCAATGCAGCACCATGGGACGTTCCAGTAATGCTGAATACCAACTAACTCATCTCACATTAGCCCCCTCGCATTATTGTCAATTGGGCCATAAACCCCAGAACACGCCCAGTTAAAGCCATCCCACATCCCTTTCCACCGAACAGACACAGAAAAGGAACCCACCATAACCTCCAACCTCTCTAAGACCCTCCTATCCCACATCATCAAAACCCTGCTAGCCGTCTGGATAGCATCTAAAGCCACCCAATCCACATAAGGACAACTCCACAAGTTGCCAACCATTTGTTTGTCCAAGCCGGAGAGCTTAGTCTCTTGAAGGCAGATTGCATCACACTTCCACTCACGCAATAAATTTTTCACTATCAACCGTTTCCGACAGTCATTCAGACCCCTAACATTCCAAGAAAGAATTTTTAAATTCATAAAGGCATGAAAATCCCAACTGCTATAATAGTGCAGCAGCCAACACTCTACCTACCATCATAGTTAACCGAAGATTTCTAATTTCTCAGCTCTCTCTTCCCTTTATCCTTATTAATGACAGCTTTTCTAGGAACTGTAACTTTCATGTTCAACATTTTGGCATCCTCCATCTCCTTATTAATCTTTTGTAGCAAAGCAATACATAACTTCTCATGTCGACTTAGAGGAAGCCCTACTAGTTTGCTAAAACCAGGAAGTCCGTTCTTCACCCAACTAGAAATATCCAACGTATTCACACTCACCAATGCCTCATTACCACATTGCAACTCAGCTGACAGAGGCAACCCAAAGGGAGTGATAGACATCAGAGGGGTTGATAAGTTAACCTCTCCACCTAAACCCATATTTGGGTTATTCAATTCCACTGCCAAAACACTCACCCCAGGGACATCGCACATTGCCTTTGTGGGTATCACCGCTAGACTAGACTGACCATGATCCAGGGCACCTTCCGGCCTGAGGTTGGCACAATTGTCCAAGCCACCTTCAACCTCATTATTGCCACCCAAAACCACAATCCCAGCCCTCGATAAGCTCAAAAAGAAATCAGATAAGAAAAGTGCAACCGATGACCGCGAAAACACCGTATCAGACTTACCTGGTGACACCGTGGGCTCATCGAAGCTAGTTCCGGTGAGGAGGGAGCCGTCGGCCACCATCAGAGGCCTAGCACCACGGTCTGGCACCTCGGGCTCAAGGTCGCAAAGCAGGGGAGGGGCCTTGGGACTCGCCGCTGTCATCGGTGCCTGGGCAGAATATCCTTCGCCAGACAAAGAGTTCTCGCCCACTTCAAAAATACTTGGGCCCAAGAAAAAAGAATTAATAGGACCCACACGTGTATCAGTCATCAGTGGGCTTCCTTCTAGGCCCAAAACGGGCTTATCTTCAGCCTGTTTGGAGCCCCGTGCAACCCATTTAAGGGCCTTTGGTGTTCTATTGCTGTCCCAAACCCCTGCCCGTGATACCCCTTTGAGCTTTATATCTCCCCTTTTCTTTCTATCCCTGAAAACTCGTCTCTTTCCTATCACATCAACCTTCACGATAAGACCTCTTCCTGTCCTGCAAGATCTTCTAGCATCACTCTTCTTCCCCTTTTCATACTCTTTTGAATTCAAATTGAAGCTTGGGAAACATATCCTAGTGTCTACCAGATTTTGCTCACCTACCTCTGCCTCCTCATTAATGCTCTGCTCCCTCCTGTCCCCTTCCACCACCTCCATCTTATCAGACTTGCCCGCCGGAAAATCCCCCACTTCGGCACCTTTAAATCTCAGATTCACCCCCCCCCCCCTTCTTCTCCTCTCCTGACTGTGTCATTTTCCCCTTGGCTGTGAAATCTAGCTGTTTTAGATGCTTTCTATCCTCTATTCTTCCATGAAAGCCTTGCACAACTTCAGCAAAAGTTCTAGAGTTATGGGCCTCCAAATTATACCTCCGCACCTGAGGAATGAACTTTGGAAAACCATTACCACCCACCGCATAATGGGAAGGGTTTAGCAACTTTCTTAGTTCTAGACCAAAAGCTCTCCAACCAAATTTCTCTTTGCCTTCAGGGATAATGATCAATTTCCTAGACCCACCAACTTTGAGCTTAGTCAAAAGCAAGAACTGACCAGAGGAGTTGAAGCTCCTTTGGAAAGTAAAGGCAGTGTCACCTTCTCTGAGAATAAAAAACTGTTTGGAGCTCTCCCCAACAACAAAGTCTTCAATATTGTTCATCAGCCATTGTGCTGCATTCTTGCCCATGAAAACTGATCTCATAAAGAATTTGCCCCTCTCAAAAATCCGTAACAAGAAGTAACGACCCCCTTCCTCTAAAACTAATTGAAAGAATTTGGACTCAATGAAGAAACTGCGAACTCCCCCCATAATCCCTGTTATCTCCTTAATCAAGCAAATTGTGTTGACAGAAAATCCCAAAAATCCCGGTTGGAACTTAGTAGAAGAAGAAAGAAAGAAAAAAAAAGAAAGAATTATGTCAATTATCTTGAATGAGGATTTGATGGAGTACGTTTTTATGTTTTAATTACTTCCTTTTATGTACTCTTTGAAAGCCTATTTATTTTGGCTCCAATAAACTTGTAAAGGAACTTGGATGAATAAAATTTTGAATTGAAAAATTTCCAATTATTGCTTAGGTGCTGATTCCTAAGTGTCTTTGCTTGGTGCTGATGCCAGGCAGCCCTTGGTGTTGATTCCTAGGGCTTTATCTCAATCTTCCCCGTTTATTCTTCATTTGATATTGTATGGCATAAAAATATTTTTGCCATCTAAAAATGTCCCCTCAAGATTGTATATGCATATGCATTTTTGGTCTTTTATATTTTTGGCTTAACATATGGTTAATTCACAGCTTTTAATTGTGTACCACTACTTAATCATAGGCTGCCCCCCAAAGATAGAAATCATCTCAATGTTCTTGACGCCAAGTAATTCTCTTTCTGTGCAAATTTGCAAGCTAGAAGTATACAACAACAAAGCATTAGTCCCAAATTTTTTGGACTAAATTTTTTGTAGTCACGTGTGTTCCACTGTAGTTCACCCCTTTCTCCATCTGGAGAAGGAATGTTATTTTGATCCCTCAAATTGGAATACACATCTATATAACAGCACATACCAAAAGGAAACCCAATAAAATATAAAATTATTCACACTCATTTAAAAGAATTGGAACACGGCTACTCCTGGTCTTGGGTGCTCCTTCTGTATTGCTTTTTAGTAATTTTGCTGATTGTAAAGATCAGCTTCTAGTGGAAAACATCTAGGAAACTGGCAATTGTCCATATCTTAGTGATAGGATAACTATATATCTTAAGCTAAGGCTCAAGGACTGAAGAGAAGAAACAGAAGTTTTGTGGTTTGCTTTGAATTTTCATGATTACTCTTGAACATGCTATGACCAATTTTTAATTGGAAATGAATATTAGACTTGTAAATTCTGTGGTGAGGTTGAAATTATGTTGGTGGATTGACTGATCTGCAGGTTTGATCTTTTCTTATTATATAGATTTGGTTTAAAAAGTATTTTTGAAATTCATTGATTGTTTTTGTTGTCACAATATTGACATGTGCTGATATAAAACAGTTATAGACAAGTCTAATTGAGTAAAAGCATTGACTTTGGGTTTTTATTTTTTTTATTATTAAGAAACCTTGGCATATCATGTGTAGGTGATGTTATTGCCCAATGTTGACATCTTATAGTATGCACTCGATTTTGTTATAACCAATGAGGTTTAAACATTAATTTACTTTTGAATAAGCGTTAAAGTAATAATTTAGAAGTTTAAACTACTTGTGCATAATGGATTTTTTTTTTTTTTTGGTTCTAGGTTATGGTTGGTGGTGATCACTCAGGTCATTGTTGGGTGTTGCCTTTCTTGGCAAATGTGGACTGATGCATGATGCAGCTTGAAATAGAGGGTGGTCAGATCAGGCAGTTACTGGTATGGTTATCTTGAAGAAGGGGAGCCAGTTCACATATTTGAATTTCAATTTTGGTGCTTCACCGAAGCAAGCAGATCAGAGGATTATGCTATCTCAGAGAAGCCATCTTTTGGGAAAAGACTTCCTGAAATTCCATTAGTATTGGTGGATGCTAGGGCTGTTTTGCATGATCTTAGTGATGAAAAGCATGGCAACTACGAAGTCAATACAATTTTGGAGGGCATCTTTGCAGGTTTTGGATTTTTTAAGAAGTTATGAATTTTGTAAATTTTTCCTAGAATGGTTGAGATTCTTGCTCATGAGGCAGCTAGAGCTTCTTATGTTTTTCAGACAATACATTATTTTTCGTTTGTTGTTGTTGTCAGAAGTAGAGCTTTTAAATGTGGAGCTTTAGTAGTAGAGCTTTTACGGTATAGAGTTTTAACTAAAAATCCATTTAGCATTTTGAGTGTTTAACAAATTACAGTGAATATTGATTTAAAATTTTGGATTTTGTAGTGTTTCATAGTAAAAGGTCCAAATTTCATCTTTTGCCTTAAGTGTGTTTGGCACTGTTGCGTGAAGTAGAGCTTTAACTCTAGAGGTTTAGTAGCGTATAGGATATAGAGTTTTAATTGAAAAGCTCTTTAATGTTTAAAGTGTTTGGAAAATTGTAGTGAACAGTGCTTTAAAGTTTTAGAATTATGAAGTATAAACTGTGGACCTGTTGAAGTCTTTACTAACGAGGACTTTATTTGAGTGGTCTCGTATTTAGGGTTTTATGCGTTATACTTTTTTGCTTGATTTTCTTAGTTCTGTTAACTTTTCCCATTAATCTGTTTGTATCCGGGGGTTTTTTTTTTCTTCTTCTTTTTTTGTTTGCAGTGAGTTTACTATTGTAAACTCATGTTACTTTTCTTATCAATAAAGTTTTTATTACTTATCAAAAAAGAACTTTAAAGATCTTGGGTTGCCAGTCATCTCAACTTTAGACTGAAAGTAGTTTTCAGCGCAAAAAGTGACGTAATTACCAAATGCTTGGCAGTTTATGCTTTAAAGAATTTTTAAAGTACTTTTCTAGTAATGCTTACACAAACCCTCTAGAAATTGTTCTTGTAAAGCTTGTGTTAGAATCAAAGATCTTATTCGATGGGGGATGCTTCTCCATAAAATTATATGTCGAAAAATGCGTGCAGCTTTTTTGTTTTTCTCTTTTGGTTTTATGTTAAAAAATAAAACATTTATTTCATAAGAAGGAAATTACAAAAACAGATAATAAAAAAAATGGAAGGTCGATGCTCTGGAACAACTAGCTTGCATACAGTAAGTTCCTGACCTATAAATAGTTCATATGGATATATGTTTCTGCCCAATCATTTAGCAAATGAACTGATGGCAGTTTACCTTTGAAATGGTAGGAGTCTTTAAAATGTGTTTCCAACACTTCAAAATAAATAAATCTAGTGGGACTGCTAAAGAAACTTCTTTGCCTAATTGTTTTTGAAAACTAATCTTAAAAATCATGTCTTAAATGCCAAAAAACTTATCCCTGTCATTGACAATGAATTCTTTTTCTGAGTGAATAAGTAATAGACTTTCCTTTGCCACCAAGAAAATCCAAACCAAATCAAATTAGAACTTTGAGGTAATATCTAACAAATCTCCACCTTAACTCAAATTCTACAAAGAGTCATAAATTGAGATAAACTCTATAACAATTCTCCACCTTAACTAGAGAGCACCATAGTTCGTCAAATTTCTCTTGGCATGAATTGAGCCACCAAATACAAATCTCCAGCTTGATGAGACTTCTCTCAAGCTACAAATGTTTCAAGTGCTAAAACTAAATAAGAACCGAACAAAAATACAAAGTGCAAATCACGCCAAACTACCTCTAAATGCACCAATAGACACCAAATGCACTTGAAGATAGAGCCAAATCCAAATTAGAACCTAACAAAATGCATTAAACTTCAAGAAAACTCCAAATCTATTGGAAGATGGTGCCAAAAGTCTGTCTATTAATTCTCTCCCAATCTTTCTTTAACATATTTCTCCCCAATAATCAAATCCACAAACCAATAAGCAAAATCTCCAAAGAGAACAAATCTAAACATCTAGCAAGTGAACCTTGGCTTTGATACTGGTTTAGTAGAAGTTCATATAATAATATTGATTGTGAAAACTATTATTGACTTTAGAAAGATCACCAAAACAAATAATGGGAATAAAGGAAAAAAAGGGAATACCAAGGATTTATGTGATTCAATAATAGTCTACATCTACGAGTGACAACAAAGAGAATATTTCACTAACAAATTGGCAGAATACAAATATGATATAGAGGTAATCCCACATAACCCAAAGCCCTTATACTCCCAAATGGCACTCCCTCACAAATACAAAGATTAGGGATTGCAACTAATGCTTTGTTTGTTTCAAAATAAAATATTTTACATGTAAAACATTTTCAGTAAAATATGTGACATGTAAAATTTTTCAAACCAAAACTAGCGGCTCAATCACTGGATTTGCCGATGCCAAAGGTTTGGTGACCAGATTGTTGTTCCAACTACCAAACCAATGGCTTCAGCAATCGGACTACTGGCACCTGCTGTTGGACCAGAAGCTTTAATGAATAGACTGCTGCCATCAATTGCCAATGCACTAGACCAATGGCCTACTGTGTGTTTTTGTAAAATATTTTACCAAGTTTTTAAAGATAAAACGTTTTACAACTTTTTACAAAGGATTTTATGGTCAACGAAAAAATATTTTACAAGTTTGATCACATTTTACATGTAAGCAAATACCTAAAAATGAAAACATATTTTATAGAAAATAGACAGTTTACTTCTGTATGGACCAGATTTGAGTTCACAGACCACTGTGTGGATGGACTTGGGCCTAAAAAGCCCAAAGTAATGAATTTGTAGAGAATGAGTTGGAAAATTGGGCTTTAGATGATTAACCCAACAATGGATCAAGTTTGGATGATAAAATAATGCAAAGAGACAAGGTTATATTGAAGAAAAACTCATCCTCGGCATGATCCGAGGTGATCTGTTCATGTATATTACCCTCAAATTAGGTTACAAGTTTGATCTCTCAATCTCACAGTCTTTTCCTCTTCCTAATTTCTGTCTCCCCCCCTTTTTTTGGCGAAGGGTCTTTTTTCTTATATATCTCTTTTCCAAGCATCCTGATCTTACACTTATTGATCACCTGCGTTACTACTTGAGTGTTTGTCCCATCAGACACTCTCTCTGGTTATGTAGGTTTTGGGATAGCCAACTTTTCACTGTTCAGGTATCACCTCCACATTAATGTGGTCAGGGAGTTAGATGCAGAGCATTTAATGCGGAGGTAGCAGCTTTAGTAGATATTTGTAGCCTTCATCTACTCATTCCTTATCCAGCATCTGACTTCTAACCGTGATCCTGCCTCGTAGGATGTTTAGAGAGGTAGGATATTCCTACTGATCTCGGATCCACAATTCCGATATGACTTCTCTCCTCGAACATCTTCTTGGACTACTATGTACAATCCATATCTCTTCCTCTCATACCATTCCCATAATAACGTTGCTTGATCATCCTCGGACAAGTTTATATCCTCAGATTAGGCCCTAGGCCTAATATATACAATTTTTAACAAAACCTTATGGTTATTTGGCCCCCATAATAGCCCCTCGAAATCTTGCTTTTTGACTCCTCGGGAGGAAAGAAAGATTTTGATATCATCGAGCCACCCCGTTTATAGTTACACCCTGTCTATATGAATTCCCAAATGCCTTTTTACCTGCTCGAGGCACGCTCCTTATGCTTTTGCGTCCAGAGCGTGCCCTCATTAAATTTTGACGGCATTTTTGTCCCCCACGTTTAACGGCATGATGCCAATCTAACGGTGGAGAATTTTTTGGTTTTATGAGCAGGAATTTTCCCGCTTGTAACTCCCGTGCCATTATAAATAGTCTCTCAAATCAATTTTTTTCCCTACTTCCATCAATCGCACAACTTTAGAGCTCATACACTAAACCTGCCACTTTCTCTCACCTCCTCATGCGTCTACAAATACCAAAAATTTGCCCGAGGACCTTCTTTTGAAACCTGTAAGTTTCTTCGAACCCTTTTAGTTTTGTTTCTTTCCATATATTCTTGTTTCATCATCCTTTTTTCTTCTTGGCTTTGTTTTTCGCCTCAAACTTGTGATTTCTTTTCAAAACTTTTCAAAAAATGGGTAGATTCAAGCGTTTAGTTGAATTCGAGGAAGATATAGAAAGATTTAGGGCTAAGTACAGGATCCCACCAACAGTGGGCATGAGATACGCTGCCCAAGGGGAATGGGCAGACAATAGGAAAGAGGGAGAGGTGGTCATCCCAATGATCGCCTTCATAGAGGGTGGAATGACCATCCCTATGGGTAATCTCACCAGGAGCTTCCTTAGATTTTTTAGACTATCCCCCACACAATGCGCCCCAAATATGTTCAGAGTGTTAGGAAGTATAGAAGCCCTAAACGAAAGAATGAACCTGGAATTGACACATCATGATGTCAACTGGATATACAACCTACATCATTTGAAAAGGCAGGGATATTACCTTAAATCAAGGTATCCCCAAGTAAGACTAATCCAATGTCTCCTTACGTCAAACAAAGGGTTAAAGGAAGATTTTTTAATCTTCTCTGGGGAATGGCATGATGGCCTACCCTGTCCAACTAAGGAGGGAAAACTAGGTGGGGGTCTAGTCATAAATTTATGCACTTTAGCTTACATTTCCTCTTTATTCCACAATATTTCTGCTTCTGACAAATTTTCCCTCTGTTTTAATGATTTTGTAGACAAACGTGCTACCATACCTCGGTTCAACCTTCTCAACGAAGAGAGTCTAAACAATATCTTACGGTCCAAGGTGTTCGTAAACGAAGCAGATGGCCAATTACGAGTAGCACACATAATCCTCGGATACCAGCCTATTTCATGCTGATTTCAAGGTCCGAAGTGTGTAATAAAAGCCAAAGATCCTCGTCTTCAACGTATTAGTGTGGCCTACGAAAGATTTGTCGTTCCTGAAGGCATTCCACTCCCAGAGGGTACACCCAATACTCAGCCGCTCTTTGTGGGTATCCCTTCAGCAGGAGCATCCTCATCCCAACCTGTTGTTAAAGAAGGAGAGGAAGAAGAAGAAAAAGAAGAAGAAGAAGAACCAGAGGGGATTGTAAACTTGTCAGATTCCGAGGACGAATTCAAGGTGTTCAACCGACCTCTATCCCTCGAGGGTACCTCAGCTGACCCTATCCATCAACAAGAAATAGATATCAGCCCCTTAGACGAGCTGGGTATCCAAAGGAAATCACAGAAAAGTTTGCTGGAGTTGATAGAGTCCTAGCCCAGAAAGGATGCACCTTGGGAACCAAGTCAGCCTAAACTTCTTCCTCCTCCCCCTAAGCTTCCTCCTCCTCCACCTCAGCCATCCTTGCCACCCAGAGTTGAACCTACTAACCCAAAAAGAAAGAGAGAGTAGAAGGGTAAGGATGTAGTGGAGGTTGGGAGATCTCGCCCAATACCTGAAGAAAAGGCTCAACGGGCTGCAAAGCAGCAAAAAATGGACAAATAGGGCAGAGGGGCTCAGAAAGGAGAGACAACCAGCCACCTGAGCTTCAGGCTTGGCTTCTAGCTCTCATGATCAATGGTGAGCCCTTGAAGGACAATGCGTCCATCAATGCTTTCCAGGGATGCCACGTGGCCTTAGCTTTGAAGGAGACTTTACTACTCCCTACAGATATGGCCGAGCTACGATCTATCAGGAGGCCCGAGGTTTTCCTTAACCTCAAAAGATATCTGGGCATGGTATACAGCTCACTTATTATTATTATTATTATTATTATTATTTTCATTTAACTTCAAAAGGTAACCACACTTTTCTGTCAGGTTGTCTAAGCAACTTTCAAGATTGAGGAGATAACCAATTCCTGCTACCGTCAGCTGGACGATGAGAGGTCTAGGCGAGCAACAGTTGTGGAGTCATTTAAGATCGTCGACCAATCAAACAAGGACTTGAGGAAAAAATTGACAGAGGAAGAGCAAGCAAGAAAAAGTGCTGATTCGGCCTTGGAGAGCGCTCAAAAGCAGGCCGAGGATCAAAGGCTGCTTTTGCGTGATGCCAAGGAACAATTGGCTTCTTCCAAAGAGCAAGTTGCAACTCTACAAGAAAAGTTAGCTGAAGTCCAGAAGCAGAGAGATCAGGTCGAGAAGTTTAAAGGAGAGGCTGAGAAAGCAAAAAGGGAGGCTGAGCAGGCTAGGGATGGGGCTGAGCAGCAAGGTTATGACCTTGGAGTGGCCTAAACCGAGGAAACCCTTAGGGCGGAGGTCCCAGTAGTATGCCAAATCTACTGCGCTCAGACTTGGGCTGAAGCCCTCAACTAAGCTGGGGTTGAGGCCTCTTCTAAACTGAGAAGGCCAAGAAAATTTACTACCCACCAACCATAAGAGCCTCGGACCCTCCTTCAACCCAAGGTGAAGCAGCCTCTACAGTTACTGACCCTATTGGGCATGAGACACAGCCTCAGGATCCTCCTTTTCCCAATCAGCAGCAGCAAATAAAAGAATCTGAAGTTCCCCAGGAAACCTCATCTGACAAGGAGAAGCCCTCGGATAAGATTACAGAGAATCCACAAGATGGGGCAGCTTCCCAAAATTTTGAAATGGTCTTAGCTTTAGTTACCATGCCTTTAAAGGAGGATCCTGGGGAGAAAGAGAAGGTGACTCCTACAGAAGTAGTTAATCAAGTTGATAAGACCTCTAAAACTGGGCTTCAGATAAAGTTGAAGCGATAAATCTTTATGTTTACAATGTGTTTGTACTTTTTGTAATAGAATTTCCCTTCTCTAAGACATGTTTTAATGAAATATGCATTTTTACTTTTTCAAATTTATAAAAATTGCTTCCTTTACTTATGCAATTTTCATTTTGATTATTCTTTGGTTGATCATAATCATATGCTACAAAAATGAGAGATTGCTTACATAAAGGAAAAAACAATTCTCACATATTTTTAATTGAGAATCAGAGTAGATCAAAACTATTAACTCCTCAGTACTGTCAACACATACCTTGGATATACCAATGTTAACAATTTCTTTTTTTTTTTTTTTTTTTTTTTAACTTTGAGACAAAATATTCAAGCATTGATCAAACGACAAACAAGTCCAGGGCACACTAAAATGCTTTAAGTGATGCTCATGGACTTACTTAGGATTACATCTTTATTGGGTGGTAACCAACCATGTAACCCAGGAAGGAAATTAGGAGTTTACTTCTTTTTAATGCTTGGACTAATGTCTGACCAACACTTAGAAAATTTCCATTGAGTTTATGGTCCGAGGAACCTGATATGATTCAGTTTCTGTCTAATATTTAGAATGAGACTATATTGTGTTAATTTTCCTTAAGCAGATGGTCCGAGGACCAGGTATAGCTTAGATTCTGTTTGATACTTAGATAGATGTCATCCTGTGCTAATTTTCCCCAAACAGATGGTCTGAGGAACCAGGCATAGCTTAGGTTCTATTTAACACTTAGAAAATTAACTGAAAGATATCAATTTTTCCAAGGTATGTGGTCTGGGGAACCAGACATAACCAAGGTTCTGTATGATACTTAAATAGATGTCATACTGTGCTAATTTTCCCCAAGCAGATGGTCCGAGGAACTAGGCATAGCTTAGATTCTGTTTAATACTTAGAAAATTAACTGAAAGATATCAATTTTCTCAAGGTATGTGGTCCGAGGAATCAGACATAACCAAGGTTCTGTATGATACTTAAATAGATGTCATACTGTGCTAATTTTCCTCAAGCAGATGGTCTGAAGAACCAGGCATAGCTTAGGTTCTGTTTCACACTTAGAAAATTAACTGAAAGATATCAATTTTTCCAAGGTATGTGGTCTGAGGAACCAGACATAACTAAGGTTCTGTTTGATACTTAAATAGATATCATACTGTGCTAATTTTCCCCAAGTAGATGGTCCGAGGAACCAAGCATAACTTAGGTTCTGTTTAACACTTAGAAAATTAACTGAAAGATATCAATTTTCCTAAGGTATGTGGTCCGAGGAACCAGACATAACCAAAGTTCTGTTTGATATTTCGAATGCTGATAGAAACGTGAGATGCGGAATATAGCAAGCCCAAAGAAGATGAAGAAAAACTTGTATTAATAATAATATCGTCTAAGATTATTTACATTTTAGGGACGAGGTACAGCCCTTTAATCTAGATCTTCTAGATAATACGCACCTATTCCAGCTACTGATGTTATACGATATGGTCCCTCCCAGTTAGGTCCTAACTTTCCCCATGTTGGGTTCTTGGCAGCTCCCATAACTTTTCTTAAGACCAAGTCCCCTACTGTTAGCGGCCTTAGCTTCACGTTAGCATCATACCCTTGCTTGAGCTTGTGTTGATAATAAGTCAATTGGACCATGGTATTTTCTCTTCGTTCTTCAACTAAATCTAAACTCTTCTTCAATAGCTCATCGTTGCTGCTCGGAGTGAAAGAACTTGTTCTTAAAGTGGGGAATCCAGTTTCCAGAGGAATAACAGCCTCGGCCCTATATGTCATCGAAAAAGGCGTCTCTCCTGTGGACCTACGAGGCGTGGTCTGATAAGTCCATAGAATATGTGACAACTCTTCGACCCATTTCCCCTTTACATCATCCAACCTCTTCTTGAGTCCACTTACGATAACTTTATTGACGGCTTCAGCCTGCCCATTCCCCTGTGAATATGCAGGAGTGGAATATCTATTTGTTATGCCAAGATTGCAGCAGTATCTCCTAAAGGCCTTGCTGTCGAATTGCAAACCGTTGTCTGAGATGAGGATGCGAGGGACTCCAAACCTGGTTATTATATTTTTCCTAATAAACCATTTAGCATCCACGTCCCTAATATTAGACAAAGGTTCAGCTTCAACCCACTTAGTGAAGTAGGCTGTGCTAACTAGTAAATACCTCTTATTCCTTGTTGCCTTAGGGAAAGGACCAATAATATCCAAGCCCCACTGAGCAAAAGGCCAAGGACTATAGAGAGGATTAAGGACTCCGCCAGGTTGGTGAATGTTTGGGGTAAACCTCTGACACTGATCGCACTTCTTTACATAGTCTTCTGCTTCTTTCTGCATCCTCGGCCACCAGTAGCCTTGCGTAAGGGCCTTATGTGATAAAGACCTACCCCCTGTATGGCTTTCGCAAATTCCCTCATGCAATTCTTCCAAAATTGTCTCAACTCCTTCTGGGTGTACACACAGCAGATACGGGCCAGAAAAAGACCTCTTATACAACTTCTAGTCCTCGAATAACTAGAACCGAGAAGCTTTTCTTCATACCTTATCCGCATCGGACTTATCCTTTTGCAAAACATCTTCTTTGAAGAATAATATAACAAGGTCCATCCAGCTAGTATTTACCCTTATTTGATGAACATGAGTTACGGTTCTTCCTGCCTCAGTAGGCCTACACAGGTTTTCTACGAGAATTACCCGAGGTAGACTTTGTGCCGTAGAGGTTGGCAATGTAGCAAGAGAATCTGCACGTGTATTTTTACTTCTAGGAACTTATGACAAATCGAAAGATTCAAACTTAGATTGTAAATGTCTAACCTGGTTTAAGTACTCTTGCATTCTGGGATCTCTGACTTTCAACTCTCCTTGAACTTGGCCAACAACCAATCTTGAATCCGAGATTAATTCTATTGCCTTTCCCCCCATTTTTTGTACCATGGTCATCCCTTCCAACAAAACTTCATATTTGGCTTCATTATTTGTAGTCGAGAATCCCAATCTTAAGGACTTTTTAACCGTAATGCTCTTTGGAGATATCAAGACTAGCCTCACACCAGATCCCCTATGATTCGCTGCACCATCAACATAGACTTTCCAGGGTGCAGGTTTTTGTACAGAGATCATTCCAACCGATTTTTCATCCATGTTTTGATCTTCTATCTTTTCTTCTTCTGAGGATTCAGCAAACTCCGCAACCAGGTTGGCAAGAATCTGACCCTTGATAGAGGTGTGTGGCATGTACTTAATGTCAAAAGTCTCTAAAATCGTACCCCACTTTGCAATTCACCCTGTGTAATCAGCACTCCGTAACAGAGACTTAAGCGAGAGCTGGGTTAAGACAACAACTGTGTGGGACTGAAAATAGTGGGGAAGTTTACGTGTGGCATGCACTACAGCCAAAATGGCCTTTTCCAACGGAAAATAACGAACCTCGGCCTCATGCAACGATTTACTCACTTAGTAAACTGGCCTCTGAACATCATCATCAACACGTATTAGCACCAAACTCACCGCATGGGAAGCTATCGCGATGTAGGCGAACAAAACGTCGTCTACTTCAAGTTTGGACATTATGGATGGTCTAGACAAATAATCTTTCAACTGTTGGAAAGCTATGGCACATTCTTCAGTCCATTCAAATCCCACCCACTTATTCAACAACTGAAAGAAAGGTCTACATCTGTCAGCTGACCGAGAAATAAACTGGTTTAAAGCGGCAGCCATCGCTGTAAGCCTTTGGACTTCCTTGGGATTCTGAGGTGGTTGAAGATTGTTGATAGCCTTAATCTGGTCAGGATTGACCTCAATTCCCCGGTGCATGACCATATATCCTAAGAACTTCCCTGATCCGACACCAAAAGAACATTTTGAAGCATTAAGCTGAAGCTTGTACCTTTTTAATATATTAATAATGTCTCCGAGGTCAACAACATGATCGGACTTAGCCTTGCTTTTTACCACCATATCGACGATATAAATTTCTATGCTCTTTCCCAACTGAGGCTGAACCATCCTGGTCATCATCCTCTGATAAGTAGCCCCTACATTCTTCAAACCAAAGGGCATCACCTTATAATGATAATTTTCAGTTGGAGTGACGAAAGCTGTCTTTTCCTGGTCGTCTATGGCCAATGGTATCTAATGATATCCTTAAAAGGCATCCAAAAAACTCATCCGAGAATGCCCCACAGTAGCGTCCACCAACTGGTCAATTCTCGGCATAGGAAAAGGGTCTTTTGGACAGGCCTTGTTCAAGTTCGTAAAATCTACACACACACGCCATTTCTCATTTTTCTTTTTTACTACAACTATATTGGCCAACCATTTAGGGTAGAAAATTTCCTTAATAGCCCCTGCATGTTTAAGTTTCATGACCTCGTCCCTGACATCGTTCGAATGTTCCTTGGATGAACGCCGATGAGGTTGCTTCTTAGGGGTGACCAATGGATTAACCTTCAGATAATGGCAGATGAAGCTCGAGTCCACCCCCGGAGCCTCGTAGGCATTCCATGCAAATACATCTACATTCCTCTTAAGAAATTCCACCAATTCCCCTTTCTCCCGAGGTGGTAGTTGGGCTCCGACCTGGAAGAACTTCACCGGATCATCACCTATGATAAATTTCTCTAAGTCCTCACATTTAGCTTCTTCGGATGGCTCCTTTGCTGGCAACTCCGTGGATTTTGATTGCTATAAGCCCTCATTCACCGAGGCCGAGGACTCAACTGTTGGTTGCTGCAAGATTGCGGATACAAGGCACTGCCTAGCCATGTATTAATCCCCAATTAGTTCTTCAATTCGATCTCCTGACGGATATTTCACTTTTTGATGCAAAGTTGAAGAAACAGCCCCTAGAGCGTGGAGTCATGGCCTGGCCACAATGGCCGTGTAGGGAGAGTACGTATCTACCACTATAAAGTCCACCTCTACTACCTCTGAGCTTGCCTGCACGGGCATCCTGATCTGACCCTTTGGAATGACAACCTTTCCATCGAAGCTCACCAAGGGTGAGTCATAGGCGGTAAGGACTTTAGGTTTTAAGTTTAAACCTTTGTACAAATCAGGGTACATGATCTCTTTTTCTCATACCATTCCCATAATAACGTTGCTTGATTATATTCTCGGACATGTTTATATCCTCGGATTGGACCCTAGGCCCAATATATACAATTTTTAACAAAACCTTATGGTTATCTGGCCCCCACAACTTCAAAACAAACAGAGCGAGCAAAACAAAAAGAAATTCTCTACATTGCACAACAGCCTCTAAGAGATTTCTCTCCAAAACCAATAAACTAAAGCCAAATACAAAATACCAAACTACAGTATCACACACAAACCAATTTTCTACTGCCTAAACCAAATAACAAACTGTAGCACCAAATAACATATTCCCCAACCAAATACAAATTGCAAGTTTGCAACAACACCAAGGGACAGCTTCTCACAAACTAATCCAAAGTCTTATCCAATCTCTATCCATGGGGGAGGACCTTTATGCCAAAGCCACAAAATCTAATATATTCTTTTGTTTGTTTGTTTTTGTTTTTTCTTCTAATGTGGATTTTTTTCCCATTAAGATGTTGATATGGCCTTTCTTTAAAAAAAAAAAATAATTATATTTTAGTGACAAATAAATATTCTATTAGCCACGTCATCAAATTTGGTTAAAGAGACAATGAAAAGCACTGAAGTGAAACATTATCCAAAAACTCAAGGATGAAAATAAAAGATAAGAATGCACTAAGGATCAAAATGAAACTTCCCCTTTAGGGTACAGTTCTAAGAGATAATCATAGGATAGGATATGTAAGAAAATTCGGAAAATCCATAACTTTTAAATGAATAAAAGGAGTGTACAGTCCTATCGGGACATAAAAGAACCATATCCCTGTCTGCGGAGCCCATACTCGAACAACTTTCAAGATATGAATAAATTGAAAACATGGGATCTTTCTTTTAATTTACATACATGTGAAAGTTTTTTTTTTTTTTTTTACTGTTTTTTTTTCAGCTTGAAAATATATCAGGAAAGTTACAACTTGAAGTTTAGGCTTTGAGGTTCATTGGTAAACTATAAAGTAGGGCACAATTTTATTATTGGAATTTGTAGCTTTAAAGTATAATTGGTTAATAAAACTCTGCCATCCTTGAAGCCAAATCTGCCAATCATACAAATAGAATCCCAAAAATTGCCTTTATGTTGGGCCTTTTATAGGCCACACCCACGTGACCTAAGATCTCCTCTCAAAGGTAAAATCCCCAACCTCCCAACCAAAATAAACGCACCACGTAGAAGCAAAGGACGCATTATACATCAAATCAATGGCAACTCAAAGGAACAAAAAATTGACCTCTCTTCTTGTCTTCTTATACTTGAAACCCCCCATTACATGTACGTGATGGGGACTTTTCTTTTTCGTCTTCTTTATTTATTTACATAATTCTCACATCATCATTTACATTTACTTTTATTTTGATAATATGGATTCATTAAATGATAAATAAGTTACTCAAATCTTAAATATATAATCCAATTAAAAATATACTTGCATGGATATAATGATCATTTGCATTGTTATATGGTGAATTGAAATAACTTTTTATCCAAAAAAAAAAATTTGAAATAATTTTCTTTTGAACCCAATAGAAGAAAAAAATTCTATCAATTAAATATTATATTAATTACTCCTAAGGACAAAATTTAGTTACAAAATTGGTTGTAACTTGTAACTTAAGATTACAACCTTACTTAATAAAATAAACATTACTATATATTTTGAAAATGTAACCATTGAATTGTATGTTCTTTATGCTTTTACTACACGTCAAATTTTGTGTTGATCAAATAAATATGATCTATAAGCTTATATTTTATGTAAAATTTTAAATTACAAAAACTTGCAATTTAAACAATTTGTTAATGACATAGCTATTGATCTTTAATTTTTGAAAAATTATGCAAGTATAAGGGATATAAGAAGAAAATGTATTCCAGATTTGTCAATTTTCACCTCAAATAAAAAAGATATTGAGTAAGGTTGTATTTTAAGGTTATAACCAATTTTGTAACTAAACTTTGTCCTTGTCGTAATCAAAATAAGGATTGAAGCATACAGAAATTAGTAATTTTATAATATGTCTTCAATTTGTAAGTTCAAAGATTTTGGGCTAGTCCACTTATGAGATGAGATTGGAAGTTGGTTCTGTTGGGAATATTATACAAAATAATAATGGAAGAACAAGGTTAACACAAAAGACAAACATAAAATAGATAACTTGGAGGCACAATATCGTTTTCCTTGGATAATATTTGCCCCCTACACTACTATTGCTAAAGGGTTATCGCAAATTTGTCATCAGGATACAACCAAGATGTTGGGTTCTATAGATAGCAATTCTGGAGAATAATAACAGGATTTCTTGTGTTTCTCTCTAACCATAGCAATTCAAGTGAACATAAATCTCTATTTATACCTATTGGGTTATATTTCATTAAAAGACACGCATAGAGAGTTAAAATGTTTCATAAAAATGTTTCATAAAACTATTCACAAGGCTTGAAACCTCTTCAGCCTTTCCGAACAGTTATCACAAAAACTCTGCAGAAAATTCAGTTTTCGAGTTTCAATCGATCTAGAGGTTCTTTCGATCGATTGAATGCTCTTTTCAATCAATCGAACAGGAATCGAATAGCGATCGAGTCATCCAAAAACTCTAGAATTTTTTCTTTACCATTTCGATCGATCGAGTCAAAGTTTCGACCAATAAAAAATGCTTAATTCAGAATTTTCACTTTATGAAACAATATTTTCTAAACTCAAACAACATTATTATAACATATCCTTGTATATACCTATATATACAACAAGTTCTTATATCATTTAGTAGAAATATGAGGATGGAAATTTGGGATCTTTGCCACAATTTTTAGTTTTACTATTCAACAACCTATAGATCAAATGTTAGAGCTTTTAACTAGGCCAATGATTGAAGCTTGTATCTTTCTTCATACGTTGGGAGCTATAGTTGGCGCTCAAATGTAGTGTTGTTTAAAAGGAAAAATATATAAGTTTATAAAATAAAATAAAAATTGGGTTTTTTAAGAAACAAACACACACCAACATAAGCCTTAAGTACATGATCTAAACACATATATTAAAGATTAGGTGGACTTCCTAAAATAACCCCAAAACTTATCCTTAATGACAAATTAAACCTCAAACTTTTAAGTTTGTCATTTTAAACGCCAAACTTGTTTTTTTTTTTTTTTTAGAATCAACACCACCAAACTTTATAATTCATGTGACAATCTAAACACTTTATCCATGTATATCTACTAATTAAAATTCATTAAATATAATTGTCACTCTTTCTTTCTTTCTTCTTTTTATTGATAAGACGTTGTTACTCTTTCTTACATGTGTTTAAAAGTCTCTCTCTCTCTCTCAAAATAAAACAAAACTGTTTTGATGTCCACTCTCTCTCTAATTTGGAGAAGAAGACAATAACCCACAGCAGAACATGACCTTTTTGGATGTGATAACTGCTAATCAGAATTTTCCTTCCACTAAATAGGGACTTTCGTTTGTGATTTTTAACAAATATGGACAAGGTATTTAAATTGTCATAATTTATAAAATTTAGGGTTTAACACAACAAAAATAAAAAGTCAACATTAAATTTGTCACCCCCGATATTAATTTAGGTTTTTTTTTGGGGACTTTACCCATAAAATTATTCAGTACTGATCCCACATAAAAATTAGGTATTTATTATGGGGTGAAATTCTATAAAATGTTTAGATTCTTATATTGTTTTGTTTAGCAGAACAATAAGAACCAAGGCACAGCTATGTTATAAGGCTGTCGCAAATTCTAATATTATTTTGCCACATTGTTACCATTTAACAACTTATTGTAAAATAATATACTGTTTAACTGACCAAAATTTGCATTTGTCGTGGAACTTTTGGAACTAAATTTGGCAAATCAAAGAAAGTTGGCTGCTGTTCCTCATTGATGAAAATATATTGTAAATGTACTCTTAAATAGCAACATATGTAGAAATTTGTATATTTTTACTTGAAAATAAAAGTATATCATATCAAACACTAGAGGGTGACTTGGATCGGCCTTAAAATTCATCATTTTGCATAAAAATAGCTACTCTAAAGACTCACCCTCAAACTTATTCTTGACATCCCGAATATTTTACCATTGTAGCATGAATTGTCTCCCTGCTATAAACTGTAAAATTATGATTCGATATCGGGTCACTCTTACATAATTTCATCATTTCAGTTAGCAACCACTTCATTCATGCATCTGCACATCCTCAAGTAAGAGGAGGTCGTGTCTTGACCACCTCATAGTAATAACTTACGGCTATATGTTTTTCATTATCATTGGATATCTCACGTTTTTAATTGCATTGCTGCCACCAGAAGCCGTATGGCTTATCTAGATGTCAATGTAGCATCTCAGAATTAACAACAGTACTAGGTGTGTCTTGCTGTGTTATTACTAGCTAGATATTCCTTACACTATACAAACAAGCAATTTTTTTTCTGTTCTTTTTTTCGCTGCACTTAACATCATGTGTCATTAGAGAATACCTTTTGATGCCACCAAACAATCCTCACACATGTTGAGAGCTGTATGAAAAATTCTAGCATTACTAATGTTGCTGGATGTTCAATGATCTAACTACTTCCCTAAAAGAAAAGCTATTTCTCTTTGTATATATTGCCAAATTCCTTTTCTATATCGTCTTTTATTATCTCATTTCTTTTACTAATTACGTTAAATTATTGCTAAAATGAAAACATACATGTTCTAACAATAAAAAGACTCCAACAATTGTTTTACAATTTATGTTTATTAATCAGCACGACCATGCATGCAACAGGCAACTGAGGCTGCAAACATGCTCAAATTGGAGGCATGAATTCAAAAAAAAAAAAAAAAAGAAGCTATATTATTGAAATTATGTTTAGTTTTATATTCCGAAATAGGATTAAAAAATTGTTTTCACTGATTAAAAGAAAAATTACAACTTTTTTTTTTCTTTTTGATGGTTTTGTTTAATTGAAGGAAAAAAAAGAAGAAAAAGGGACGAAACAAAACATATCACATTCACTTGTTTCATTTTGAAAACCAGATGCTCAAAGATATTTCATTCTCCAAGATGGGACATTGAAAAGAAAATCATTTAGAATTGAAAATTTAAGGCAAAATGGTTTATCTAGAACTTGTGCTATGAGCACCACCCAGCCAAGATGTCTTTTATCAACAAAAAAAAACAAAACAAAAAAAAAAAACAAAACAAAAAAAGCCACACAATCTGAGATGTCATAATCTAGGTGCTGCATAAAGTGATTTATTTTTAATTTTTCCTGCTGGACAGTTCCTGCATAAAGTTACTTCAATGTGGATCATCCCCATCCACTGCTTTAGTTTTTGGGGTGTAAAGAGCCCACTTCGCCAAAGATCATTGCCAATAATGCCCAACATGAATATCTTTGCGATTGTTTAGCTGTTGAAACTTGAAACATCAAAAAGAACATCAGTTCTAAGCTTTTGATTGATTGACGTATAAAAGTACCAATAGGACAATTGATTACAGAGTTGCACCCCATCAATCTCCATAAATCGACCTTTTATTGCACATACCGAACCGCCGCGTGTGGTGGTGGTGGAGTGGCAGCACTAGGTGGAGTATGGTTGTAATTGGAAAAATTACATTTTATCCTTCTAATCCATACCTTTCTGTACTTGCTCCCTAAACTATGAAAGTTGACACTTCCCCCCTTAAACTACTACCATGTAACACTTTGCCTCTCATACAATGGATAATAATTTAGGAAAATAAATGTACATTTTCATAGTTTATAGGATAAGTGTAAAAGATGTGTAGATTAATGAGGTAAAATGTACATTCTCATAGTTTTAGAGGGTAGATATAAAATAGTATAGTTTAAGTGGCATAAAATGTGCATTCTTATAATTTAGGGACTAAGTGTAAAAGAGGTATAGTTTAGGATGAAAAGAGTAATTTCCCCTTATAATTTTAATAAAAATTATAAATTATGTGTAAATTTTACTAATGATCCTTTGATAAAAAAAAAAAAAAAAAAAAAAAAAATCTTGACTTTATCAAGTGTGTGTGTGTATATATATATATATATATATATAAATAAAGAAATACAAAAACTCATTTAAAAATTTATGGTCTCATTTTTTTTTTCTTTTAAATTTTTTCCTTTTTTTTTGTATATAATTCATTAATTTTAGGAGTACTTAAAACGTTTTTTTTTTTTTTCCAAAAAATGTAAGTAAATCTTCTTACTAAAAACGTTTTAAATTTTAAAACTCCAAACACATTCCATTTTGCATTTAGAAAAGTTAGGGATATTGGAATGCATGAATATATATATATATATATACACATATTCATTAGAAGAAAAAATATTATAATTTTTATGGTTAAGAATTAATTTGGAACAAGTTCTACTTCGTCCCATAAATAAAAGAAAAGTTTTTCATTGAGTTTTGTCACTATTATATTTCTCTTATGTATATAGTATATGTTCAAACATTTAAAGTGATATTTATTATTTACTTCATCTAAATTTAATTGATTTATATACATGAGTTTTCTAAACTATTGCGATACTCCAATATGTAATATATAATTATTTAAAAAATATTGATTTAAAATGTTTAAAGATATCTAATTATGATTAATATAATTTAAAGGATGATTAAACATGTGTAGTGAATTTTTTTTTTTTTGAATTATGTAAAATTGAGTTTATGAAATTTTGTTATATACAAAAAAATATATATTATAAATAATAAAAAGACATGTATTAAGTAAGTATGTACATATGTATGTGTCTGTGTGATTTGAATTTAGAAATTATATATTTACACACACGCGTGCTAGTTTAGGATATTCAGTTGGTTATGTATTTTAACAATTTGTGCCAACTTTCAAACCTCACAAGCATCAACACTTTTTTCCCCTTAAAGGAAAAAGAAAAGGCTAAATCATTCAATTTTTCTATTAAGAAAAATGTTGAAAACTTGTTCAATTTTTTTTTTTTTTTTTTTTTTGTTTGAGTAAGACATTCCTTTTGTTTTAACTAGGAGAAAAAGTTAATGGATGAATGCATTGGTTTAAGAAATATTTTCAAAAAAAATATATGAAAAAAGAAAAAAATAATTTATTTATTTTACAACTTTTTGTGTTTCTCATAAAAATTGTATTTAAAACTTTCTTACAATTTTCCAATAACAAATACTCTCAGTACACCTGTGAACTATACCCACTAACTAATATCCTAGGAGTCCTTTTATCTTTCTTACTTTCGTTTCATTTTTACTCTGAATGCATATCTTTTAGTGGAGCAGATGCAATCGGAAAAGCCACGTTTAATAAAAGTAGTCTTTATGTCATCAATTAGTTGAGGTATGGTTTGGTACCCACACCACACCGTTCTGTAGGCCACTTGGTAGAGCCAAGTTTAGGCATATGAACCATGCATCTTTTGTCATCAATGTACCAAAGTTTAAATTTCTTCTTTATTTTTTTGTAATTTTATTTTATTTATCATTATCCCTTTTTTGAGTAGCCAAGAAATTTATATTACCAAGGTAGTCCCCGATCAAATTAAAAAAAAAAAAAATTTAATATATAGAAGTAGAAATTTAAACTCTGAAAACACCATGAAGTACCAACTAATAAAGTTACAAAGCTCTAAACAATTTTAGTAACACTACGTTTCAACATGGACTAAGAGCTATATTTCCCGATTTGATGTAAAATGACCTTAAGATGCATTTGCTTGTTAAAAATGAGATTGAAACTGTTTCATAACCAAATGCATTTCTTAGACACCTATTGTAAATAAATAATTTCCTTTTTACTCAGTTTGGTAGCATCTAAAGGGATTTTGTGGGTCATAAATCGTCATTCAATATCTTCAAAGTAGGGTTATGTTAAGAGTGGTGTGGATATGGTTCACCTTGAGTTATTTTTGCATATGGAACAACCATTTTTAAAAGGAAAATTATTGATAAGTAACCATTTCTTATTAAACAAAAGGTAACAACAAAATTGGTTTCAATCCAATTTTATTAATAATTTGTTCCGGAAAGAAGTTGTAATCGGTTTCAATCCATAACTTTTAAATTTTTTTTTTTTATAAGTACTGAATTCAAGCACATGGTCATTGTCTCCACACCCCCCCCCCCCCCCCCCCCCCCCACACACACGCACACACACCTAAACTCTAATCTTGTACGGTGTGACACCGCCTGAACAATACTAGGACTTACCACTACTTAAATCCACAATTTCTGGACTCATAGTTTTGATAAGTTACAAGAGTTTCCTACCACTAATCTACGCCCTCAGTGGTACCCATATTTAGCATGGCCTAAGTAGCATTTGCATTAATCAAAACCGAAATGTAAAGCCATTGGATGTTTCAGCACAAATTGCATTCAACATCAACTATTGCAAATTCACACAACTATGAGTTTCATAATCCAAGTTCTCATCAACACTAATGGCATTCAACTTATCACCTTTTAGACACTCCCTTGGCATTGGACTTGCCATTGCCCCCACCAACTTTCATCTTCTTTGCTTGTCTTTGTCCGTAGAATTAAGATTAGGGCTTACATGTAGTCCACCAATGCATTTCCAGCAGCCATGGCATTAGGTAAATCACGATGCCCCTGCCTTCATAATTTCATTTGTGCCTAAAGTTGCAAACCCCACAACATAACTTGTGATTTGAATTTTTGTATATGCTAACAAAATTTAAAGAAACTGTTATTTAAGAAGATGTCAGCATAAAGTTATCTTTACCAACTCTTTAATGTATAATGTAATGACCAAATTTGAGTTCCTAGCCCACAAGGTGAATGGACCTAGGTCCAAAAAGCCCTAAACAATAAATTTGTAGAGAGTGGGTTGGAAACTGAGCTTTATTTAGTCAGATAACAAATAAAGTAGGTCTTGATGACAAAAGATTGAAACTAGATAAGCCTAAACTGAATAAAGACGTCCTCGGCAAAGTTCGAGGAGGATGGTTATTATATATTACTCTTAAGTTTGATTATAAGTTTGGTGCCTACTTTGCTACAATGTTTCTCTCTTGATCTCTCGATTTTTCCGATCCCCTCATCTCTTGGGGTCTCTTACAATATATAGCTCTCTTTAGACAATCTTGGCCCTCCACTTGCTGATTATCCAAACTACTTCTTGAGTGCTTGTCCTATCAGACACCTATTCAGGTCCTTTATGCGTTGAGGCAGCCAATGTAGCACTGTTCAGGAGTCTTCTCTAGATAAATACGGCCAGAAAGTTAGCTGCTAAGCATTCAATGCGGTGACAGCAGCTTTTCCTTAGATATTTCCTAGCTCCCATCCTTCTAGTACATTCATAATGCACGTCTCCATCAGTGGAGCTTCCTGGAAGGTCACTTTAAACGACAGGACATACATTTGATCTGTGCCTTGTTTATCTGAGGAGATACCTCTCCTCGAACTACCTTCCCCAACCTTTCTGTTTGCAACCTGTTCATGGGATTTTGAACTTAACATCTCTACAACCGTTTATTCGCTCTCGGACCAACCGACATCCTCGGCCAAGGCCTAAGGCCCAATATACAATTTTGGGCCCTTACCCCTACAATAGCCCCTCAAAAATCCGGTTTTTCGCTTTTATCCGAGGAGAAAAAGTGGGGTTTTGATTTGTTAAGAATTAAGATCATCAAATTCTTTAGTTTACACATGTGGAAGTACCGTTTTGCACACCCCATAACCGCCATTGACGCTTTGGAGCCTGCGATGCGTCATTAATTGCTCCAGGAGGTGTTTTGTCCCTCGTATCCAACGGTGAGACGCAGATCCTACGATTGAAATTTCTCCTTGAATTTTGAGCGGGATAACTCCCACTAAATTCCATCCCCTATATAAGGGACCCGGGGAAATCATTTTCCCTCATTTCACAAGTTCTCAAGCTCTCCAAAGATTCCTAGCTCTTAAACCTTCAAGGTTTCCTAAAGTTCTAAAGTTCTAAAGTATCCAAGTCTCTTTTTTTCCTGAAAAATTCAAACCTCCAAAAAGTATCATAAGCAACTAACGTACTCATTCCTGTAAGTTTCCTTTTTTCTAGGTTATTTTCTCATCGGCCAATCTCCTCAGCCTTCCATTTTCCTTTTCTTAAAAACTTCATCCATTTTCCTTTAGTTTGACCAAATGGGTAGGTTTAAGCACCTTGTAGACTCTAAAGCTGGTATGGAGGGTTTTAGAGCTAAGTATCACATTCCGCAGGGAGTAGCCCTATGGTATTGTGCTCCAGACCAAATAGTCACACACAGGGAGGAAGGGGAGGTTGTCATTCCTATGATCGCTTTCAAAGAAGGAGGAATGACACTCCCTATGGGTAAGGTGACCCGAGACTGTCTGATCAACCATAGGTTGACTCCCTATCAGTGTGCCCCTAACCTATTTAAGGTCTTGGGTAGCGTAGACGCTCTCAACGAGCAAATAGGCCTGAGACTCACGTGGCACGATGTCGTTCATATGTATGAGTGCCACAAGCTCTCCAACACGGGATATTACCTCAAGTCTCGGTCCAACATTGTTAGACTGATATTGTGTGTTCCTAAGTCTAACAAAGGCATGAAGGATGATTACCTAATCGCCTCCGGGGAATGGCACGATGGTCTTCATTGCCAAACTTGGAAATGAGATCCAGGTGGGGTATCCTAGGTTTAGGTCCCTCGGCATGGGATTTAGCCCTTATAGCTTTACTTCCTTTCAGTTTCAACACTTCACCTTCCCCTGATGATAATTTTTATCGATCTAATCATGATTTACTCATCAGATGTTTTTGCAGATTAACAACATATTGCCCCGAGACTCATCCTGATCAACGTTCAAGCTCTCAACAAGTTGCTGAGGTCCGAGATTTTTGTGAGTGAAAAAGGGCAACTGCGAGCCATCCACTTAGTATTGGACTTCAAGCCCTTGTCAAACGCGTTCCAAGACGTGGGCCAAGCAATAAGGGGAGACGATACCTGAATCCACTGGATAGACATCTTACGTCCCGGTTTCTTGGCTTAGGAAGACTTCCTACCAGTTGAATATCCTTTTCCCCTCGCTCTCCTTGTAACAGCAGCCCCGAGGGAAGAGACCGCCTCCTCCCGCCTATCCTTGGAGGCTGAGATAGTCCAATTCCACTTCGGAGAAGAAGAAGCACCAGAGAGGCCTGTGGAGCTCTCAGATTCTGAAGCTGAACTTAATAGATTCTTTGCGGCCCAATCTCCTAAACTCATAGTTACTCGGGTTGATATAAGCTCCGAGGAAGAGGAAGAGATGGCCTTGAACTTGAGGAGAGGCCTTAAGGATCTAGTGGCTGGGAGAAAGGAGGGATTATCCAAGGATGTCCCAAAGATCCAACTTCCTCACAATCCTCCTCTTCCCCCTCTCCCTTACCCCCTCGGCCTACACCCCAACCCAAATTTGCAAAAAAAGAAGAGGAAGAGGAAGGAGATCGAGGAGGGGGAGATCGCCCCAACGAAGGAGGTGAAATAGCAGAAAACAAGGAAAGATAGGCAAAGGAGGGAGACTTCGGTGGACAGCAAGGAGGACTCCCTCCCCAGCTGGAGTTGGATGGCACTCCCATTGCTTGGGATGCCTTAGTTCAGAGCTTCCAGGGAAGGCACTCAGGCTATATTACTGAAACCCTAGAGTAGCCACTTCTCCTCCCTAGAGACATGCATGCTCTTAGGTGCTTCAAGTAGCCCGACCTTTTCCTGTCCCTGAAGAGGGACCTTGCCATGGTAAGTAGTCTAACAAATCTTCGAATTAAATGCTTATTTTTATGCTAAAAAATCTAACAAATCTTCCTTCGTGATTTTTATGTAGGTCATTCAGTAAGTTTTTATGGCCGAGGAGTGGGTCTGGGACACCCGCAATGAGGCTAGGGTTGAGGCCCACTCCCATGCTGAGGTTGAGAAGTCTCTGGAAGCCCTCAAGCAAGAGTAAACGGAGCTGGCCAACAAGCTGACCACTTCGGAGAGGGCACGTCTAAGTGCTGAAGCTTTTTTAAAGAGCGCGAAGACCCAGGTCGAGGACCAGCACAAGTAGCTTCATATGACCGAGATTGAACTGGCCACCTAGAAACAGTTGGTCCTAGACCTTAAGGCTGAGTTACATAAAGCTAAGGATGCAGCTCGGGTGGCCAGGGAAGCTTTTGAGGTGGCGGAGATAGCATCTTACGAGCGTAGGGTGCTGGAAACGGAGACACGGTTGGCGGAGGAGGTGGCAGGAGTGTACAGGGATTACTGCTTCGAGACTTAGGTAGACGTGCTTAACTGGTCGAGAGTCCCTGCCGACTCCGAGCTGCGGAGGGTTGAGAATATATTCTACCAGGAGGACATCCGAGAAATTCCAGAGACGCTCCTTCCTCCTGAGCAGCTCCCCACTACCCAAGCCCCTCCTCTTGTTGTCAAAGTATCAACAGGGTTTGGAAAGGGTAAGGAGGCTTAGACACCAGTGAAGACCCAAGACTCTGAGGACACCCTCACAACCAAGGATGTGGTCTCCAAGGCCACAGATGCAGATCCTAAGTCCAAGGCTGGGGACTCCCAATCCAAGGCAGCTGATCTCGAGAAAGATCTCACCCAACAAAGGCCTAGTTATAAGGATTTTTTTTTTAAAAATCTTTATGCATGTATTTTTCTTTTGTTGTGGTGTTTTCACCACTGTTTGTAATATAACTTCCTTTTGATCAATGAAAAGACTCGGCTTTTTGCTTTATGTGCTTTTCCTTTATATGTCTTTAAGCTTTATAATTTTGCACACAGCACTGAACTGTTGCTACTCCTTTAATAAAAGCTAACAGTAATGCATTGTTGATAACTTAAATAAATTGAACAAGAACTGGCAATAAAGAAAATTATCGCATACTTGTACTGAAAATTGAACCTTCTGTAAGGAAGGCAATATATCATGTAAAACATAAACAAGGCAAGCAACTCTCGTTTTGCTCAACACTTTGATAAAAATCCAAGAACCTTAACTTTACTCAAAGCTACTAATCCGAGGAATTGTGTACAGCCTGGGATCTATTCTAGTACTTAGGAAAAAGTAGATGTTGCAGAGTGTTAAGCTTCTCAAAGTATATGGTCCCTAGAGCCAGGCATAACTAAGGTCATGTTTAACACTTAGAAAAATGTCATTAAAAGATATCAATTTTTCCAAGGTATGTGGTCTAAGGGACCAGGCATGATCAAGGTTCTGTTTGACACTTAGATGGATGTCATTAAGTATTAATTTTTCTAAAGCATGTGATCCGAGGAGCTAAGCATGACTAAGGTTTTGTTTAACACTTAGAAAAATGTTATTAAAAGATATCAATTTTTCCAAGGTATGTGGTCCGAGGGACCAGGCATGACTAAGGTTCTGTTTCACACTTAGATGGATGTCATTAAGTATTATTTTTCCCAAAGTATATGGTCTGAGGAGCCAGGTATGACTAAGGCTGTATTTGGTTCAATGTAAAATATTTTCCAGAAAATAAATATTTTTCGAAAATGCTTTTTTCGGGAAAGGAAAATATTTTTAAGTGTTTGGTTGCATTATGAAAATTGTTCTAGAAAATATTTTCATGTGTTTGGTAACATTCTGAAAATGCTATTTTCCACCACCACCCACACAAAACCCACCACCACACAACAGGAAAACCACCAAAACACGACTACCCACACCACCACAATAACAACAAAAATCCACCACAACCAACACCACCACAAATTCACCTCAACAACCCATCCACATCAACAATGGCTATCAACAAACCCACCGCAACCCAATAAAAACCCACACAACTGGCCACAGCCCACAACCCAAGGACCCACACCACCGATCCCCACCACCACCGACTCACAAGCCATAATCCAACGATCCATTCTCTTCAAATCGGAGTGATCGGAGCCATCAATTTCATCTGAAGAGAAGGTAAAGATCGAAGCTTTGGAGGAAGAGAGGAAGCCATCAATTTTTCTGCGATCTCGGTGGGATGATCTCGGTCGATCGGTGCGATCTCAGTGCGATTAGTGCGATCCTGGGGTGCGATCTCGATGCGATCTCAGTGCGAATCTTGCGAGAGCTTAGCGGGCTTGGCTTGGCTGGGTGGCCGGCTCTGGGCTCTCTCTCTTCTTCCTCTCTCTCTCTCTCTCTCTCTCTCTTTCTCTCTCTCTTTGCGTGTGAGTCCGGAAATGGTTTGAAGTGAAAATTTTGACTGAAACCAATTTTCGGGTCAAAGCCATTAAAACACACGGTCAACTGAAAATATTTTCCGGAAAATTTATTTTCCATGCGCAACCAAACACCCGCATTTACGAAATAGCATTTCTGAAAGTGATTTGAAGCCAAAAAAATACATAGCCTAAGGTTCTGTTTAATACTTAGAAAGTCGTCATGGAGTGTTAATTTTTCCAAAGCATGTGGTCCGAGGAGCCGGATATGGCTAAGGTTCTGTTTAACACTTAGGAAAATGTCATTAAGTATTAATTTAGCCAAAGCATGTGGTCCGGGGAGCTAGGCATGACTAAGGTTCTGTTTAATACTTAGAAAGTTGTCATGGAGTGTTAATTTTTCCAAAGCATGTGGTCCGAGGAGCCGGACATGGCTAAAGTTCTGTTTAACACTTAGATAGATAATAATGGGAAGTACAACGTATTACATAACAAATGAAAATATGATGAAGGAAACTTTTATTAATAATAGTACATTTTCAGGTTGTTTACATTTCAGGGGCGTGCTATCACATGTTCATCTAGGTCTTCAAGAAAATATGCTCCTATACCGGCTACCGAGGTGATGCGATATGACCCCTCTTAGTTGGGCCCTAGTTTTCCCCATGCTGGGTTTTTTGCAGTACCTAAAATCTTTATCAACACCAAGTCACCAGGCGCTAATGGTCTCAGCTTCACATTGGCATCATATCCTCACTTGAGCTTGTGTTGGTAATATGCCAACTGGATCATGGCGTTCTCTCTTCTTTTTTCAATCAAGTCTAAGCTCTTTCTAGTAATCTGTTGTTATCGCTCGGATTGAAAGAGTTTGTTCTCAACGTTGGGAAGCTAGTCTCTAAAGGAATAACAACCTCAGTTCCATAAGTCATCGAAAAGGGGGTCTCCCTTGTTGACCTACGAGGTGTGGTTCAATACGTCTACAGGACATGTGACAGTTCTTCTACCTACTTTTCCTTTGCATCATCCAATCTCTTCTTGAGTCCGTTCACTATAACCTTGTTAACAGCTTCAGCTTGTCCATTCCCTTAGGGATAAGCTGGGGTGGAATATCTATTCGTAATTCCAAGATCGCAATAGTATCTCCTGAAGGCTTTGCTATCAAACTGAAGGCCATTATCCAAGATGAAAGTATGAGGGACCCTGAACCGAGTGACAATGTTTTTCCAAACAAATTTCTTGGCATCTACATCCTTGATATTCACCAAGGGTTCAACCTCGACCCACTTAGTGAAACAGTCTGTGCCGACTAGCTAGTATCTCTTATTTCTTGCTGTCTTGGGGAAGGGGCCTACAATGTCTAAGCCCCATTGAGTGAATGGCCAAGGGCTGGTCAGAGGACTAAGGACTCCTCTCGATTGGTGTATGTTTGGTATGAATTTTTGACACTGGTCACATTTCTTTACATATTCTTATGCTTCCTTTTACATGTTTGGCCACCAATAGCCTTGAGTGTGACTCTATGTGACAAAGATTTGCCTCCAGTGTGGCTTCCACAAATTCCCTTATGTAATTCCTCAATGAGTAATTCGGTTGTCTCAAGGTGTATGCATAGCAGGTATGACCCAGAAAATGAGCGTTTATATAATTTTGGTCCTCGAACAGCCAGAACCGAAGAGTCTTTCTTCGTACTTTGTTAGCTTCTGATTTCTCCTCAGGCAAGATATCCTCCTTCAAGAATAGTACTATGAGGTCCATCTAGTTAGATCTTACTCTAACTTGGTAAACATGGACCACCTCTCTTTTCACCTCTGTGGGCTTGTACAAGTCCTCTACAAGGATGACCCAAGACAAGCTCTGCGCCGAGGAGGTTACAAGTGTGGCTAAGGAATCAGCATGTGTGTTCCCACTTCTAGGGATATGTAATAGGTTAAAAGATTCAAACGCTGATTGCAAATGCCTAACTTGACTCAAGTATCCTTGCAGTCTTTCATCTCTCGCTTCTAACTCTCCTTTCACTTGGCCAACGATCAATCTTGAGTCTGAGAACATCTCTACTGCATTTTCACCCATTTTTTGAACCATGACCATTTCCATCAGTAGAGCCTCATATTCAGCTTTGTTAGTTGTGGCCGTGAAGCCTAACCTTAATGATTTCTTAATGGTGATTCTTTCAAGTGATACCAGAACAAGCCCCACTCCGGATCCCCTTTGGTTCGCTTCACCATCAACGTATACCTTCCAGAATGAAGGCTTTTACAGGGAGATTATGCCAACCGATTTTCCATCTATGCTCTGCCTGTTCACCTCATCTCCTTTCGGGAATTTAACGAATTCGGTCACCAGATCTGCCAGTAAAGTCAGCACTCCGAAGCAATGATCGAAGCGGGAGTTGGGTTAAAACAACAACGGTATGGGATTGGAAGTAGTGGGGGAGTCTACAGGTAGCATGTACCACTGCCAAAATGGCCTTCTTCAATAGTAGATAATGGACTTCTGCCTCGTGTAATGACTTGCTCACATAATAAACTAGCCTTTGTACGCCATCATCAACCTGTATCAAAACCAAGCTCACCGCGTGGGAGGCCACTGCAATGTAGGCAAACAAAACTTCATCTACCTCAGGTCTAGACATGATGGGTGGCTAAGAAAGATATTCTTTCAACTGCTGGAAGGCCAAGACACACTCCTCGGTCCACTCAAATCCCTTCAACTTGTTCAACAGCACAAAGAAAGGCCTACACCGGTCTGCTGACCGAGAGATGAATCGGTTTAGGGTATCGATCATCCCTGTTAGCTTCTGGACCTCTTTGGGATTCCAAGGTGGCTGTAAATTATTGATTGCTTTAATCTAGTCAAGGTTGACATCAATTCCGCGATGTGTGACTATGTAGCCTAAGAACTTCCCTGATCCGACACCAAAAGAACACTTGGCAGCATTAAGTCTCAGCTTGTGTCTCCTCAAGATTTCGAAGATATTCCCAAGGTCATTAATGTGTTTAGATTCCAACTTGCTCTTGACCACCATGCCATCTATATAGACTTCAATGTTTTTCCCTAACTGTGGCTTAAACATCCTGGTCATTATCCTCTGGTAGGTAGCCCCTGTGTTCTTTAAACCAAAGGGCATCACCTTATAATGGTAATTCCCAATAGGAGTAACAAAAGTTGTCATCTCTTGATCGTCCAAAGCCAAAGGTATCTGGTGGTAGTCTTGGAAAGCGTTCAAAAAGCTCATCCGAGGATGACCTACCGTGGCATCCACTAGTTGGTCGATCTGAGGCATGGGAAAAGGGTTTTTTGGGCATGCCTTGTTCAGATCTGTAAAGTCTACACATACTCGCTACTTTCCATTTTTCTTCTTCACAACCACAATGTTGGCCAACCATTCGGGATAGAACACTTCTTTAATAGCCCTAGCCTGCTTAAGCTTCATCACCTCGTCCTTGACAACGTTAAAGTGATCCTTAGATGATCGCCGATGTGGTTGCTTTCTGGGGATGACAGATGGATTAACGTTCAAATGATGGCAGATGAAGCTCGGATCCACTCCCGGAGCATCGTAAGCATTCCAGGCGAATACATCAACGTTCTTCCTAAGAAATTCCACTAACTCTTCCTTCTCCTGAGGTGGTAACTGAGCTCCAACCTGAAAAAACTTCTCCGGATCATCACTTACAACGAACTTCTCTAAATCTTCACATTTAGCCTCTCGACTGGCTCCTTCACAGGTAATACCAGGGACTTTAATTGCTATAATCCTCCCTCAGCAGAGGCCGAGGACTCATCCATAGGTTGATGCAAAATTACAGACACGAGGCACTGCTTAGTTACAGATTGGCTCCTAATCAGCTCCTTAATCCGATCCCCCGACGAATATTTCACCTTCTGATGCAGCGTTGAAAAAACAGCCCCTAGGGTATGAAGTCAGGGTCTGGCCACAATGGCCGTGTAGAGGAAGTACGCATCCACTACAATGAAGTCCACTTTAACTACCTCTGATCCTGCCTGTACGGGTAACCTAATCTAGCCCTTTGGGATGACAACTTTCCCATAAAAAATTACTAGAGGTGAATCATAGGCTATCAGATCTTCAGGCTTTAAGTTCAGCCCTCTGTATAAGTCAGGGTATATGATCTCTGCACAACTACCCTAGTCTACCATTACTCTTTTCACATCATACTCCCCTATTCTAATGGTGACCACCAAAGTGTCATCATATGGTTAGATTGTTCCAATCTTATCTTCGTCCGAGAAACTCAACGAACGTTGGACCTCCATTCTAGCTCTCTTCGGCTTAGAGTTAGAGTCCTCGGCTGACTGCCTAGCTACAGACATCACCCTAGAAGGGTGAGAACCGGTTCTCCCGGAGGCCTTGAAGGAGCATTCCCCTGAGCCCCTGACCTTGATTGGTCCCCTTATCCGTTGGGCTGGTACAGAAATTGTTGCAACCTTTCCTCTTTGACCAGTTGCTCCAGATGGTTCCACAGTGTTCTGCAGTCCTCGGTAGTATGACCTCGCTCTTGGTGGTACTGGCAATGAAGGCTCTGGTTGCACCTCAAAGGGTCTCCACTCATCTTGTTCAGCCATTTGAAGTATGAATCATTCTTGATCTTTCCCAAAACTTGATGCACCGATTCTTGGAACACAACGTTAACCACTTGAGGAGCTGTAGGCCCAGACTGCCCAGCAAAATCCCTCCGGGGTCTGTTATTGTTGTAGCAGTCCGACCTGAAATTCCTCCTCTCTTAAGGGATAACCTTGCTCTTTCCTTTGCCTTGTTGTTGGTCCTCCTCAACTCTCTTATACTTATCAATCTGATCCATGAGCTAGCGTATACTGGTAACAGGTTTCCTAGTCAAAGACTTCTTTAAGCCTTGCTCGGCAGGTAGGCCGAGCTTAAAAGTGCTGATGGCTACATCATCAAAATCACCATCTATCTCGTTGAACATCTCCCAATATCTGTCTGAATATGTTTTCAAGGTTTCTCCTTCTCTCATAGAGAGAGATAACAAGAAAGCTAAAGGCCGAGGAACCATACTACACGTAATGAAATGGGATCCAAACGCCTGAGTGAGTTCCTTGAAGGAATCAATGGAACCTACCCTCAGACCATCAAACCACCTCATCACTACAGGCCCCAAGTTAGATGGGAATACCTTGCACATCAAGGTCTCGTTCTTGGAGTGTATTGCCATCCTTTGATTGAAGTGGCTAACATGCCCTACAGGGTCTATTCTACCGTTATACATGGTGAATGTGGGCTGAGTGAACTGCTAAGGAAGTCTCCCTCCCTCAATCCAGCACGTGAAAGGTGACCTGGAAATTTGGTTGAGTGCTTTACTCATAGCGTCATTGCCCATTCCTCCCGAAGATTAATTTTTGTTTCTACGTTCATGACGATAGTCTTCATCGTATAAGAAAGACTCGCTAGGGGGAGTCCTTGACTTGCGCCTATAGCTACCATCCTTTTCATCGTCAGAAGAGAAGTCAGAATCAGAAGGAGCTCGCTTTTGCCGCTCGTGGCGTAAGCTCCTCTTCAAGTGATCAATCTCCAACTGCATGACTTTAGTATTCTTCTCCTGAAAAAGGTGGCTACCACCTCTAGAATGACTTCTACTTGTACAGGTAATGTGTACACTTCCTTCCCGGTCTCTCTTTTGCTCAAGATCACGGAGGTGATTTTGATGTTGAGATCCCATGGATTCTACCTGGTTTGAACCTGACCCTACCATTGCTGAATGTGAGACTCACTATAACACCAGTAAGCCCCACAAACGGTGCTAATTGTAAGGACCATATTTGAGTTCCTAGCCCACAATGTGGATGGACTTAGGCCCAAAAAGCCCTAAACAATGAATTTGTAGTGAGTGTGTTGGAAAACTAGGCTTTCGTTAGTCAGAAAACAAATAAAGTAGGTCTTGATGACAAAAGATTGAAGCTAGGCAAGCCTAAATTGAATAAAGACTTCCTCGACAAAGTTCGAGGAGGCTGGTTCTTATATATTACTCTTAAGTTTGATTACAAGTTTAATGCCTACTTTACTACAATATTTCTATCTTGATCTCTTGATTTTTCCAATCCCCTCATTTCTTAGGGTCTCTTACATTATATAACTCTCTTTAAACAATCTTGGCCCTCCATTTGCTGATCATCCAAGCTACTACTTGAGTGCTTGTCCCATTAGACACCCACTCAGGTCCTTTGTGCATTGGGGTAGCCAATGTAGTACTGTTCAAGGGTCTTCTCCACATAAATATGGCCAGAAAGTTAGCTGCAGAGCATTCAATGTGGTGGCAGCAGCTTTTCCTTAGATATTTCCTAGCTCCCATCCTTCCAGTACGTTCATAATACATGTCTCCATCAGTGAAGCTTCCTGGAAGGTCACTTTGAATGACATGACATACATTTGATCTGTGCCTCGTTCATCAAAGGAGATACCTCTCCTCGGACTACCTTCCCTAACCTTTCTGTTTGTAACCTACTCATAGGATTCTGAACTTAACACCTCCACAACCGTTTATTTGCTTTCGGACTAACCGACGTCCTCGGCCAAGGCCCAATATACAATTTTGGGCCCTTATCCCTACATATAACTATATCTATACCTAGGCAAATCAGTTTTTGTTATTAATAATAATTAGTGTTTGTCATTCTGATTTAGCAGCTTGACAATTCCCTTTCTTGTCTTTGCTCAATTCTCTCTCTTTATTGAAACTTCTCAATTTCCGTTGCATCAGTCATCACTTTTCTTTCTTTATTTCTTTTGGGAAACAAACACTTGCACACTTACACACACAAAATGTACAAGGTAGATGAAATAAGTTTTAACACAAAGACACCACAAATTTCACTTGAAAATTATGGTAACTTGTAAAAAATAGTAAGACAAAACTGACAAATATATTATATACAACATACTTACTTAAGTAATATGAGACAATTGTCCATATATTTTTTCTCTTTTTAGAAAAAACAAATGCACATGAATTTTTATAAAATGAATTATTGTTAGCCTTTTTTATTATTATTACATTTAACATAAATCAAGGAATTGGTTAGCATCGGCGTACTATATATATATATATATATATATATAAAGAAAGGTGAATAGTTACTTTTTTTTTTTTTTTTTTTTATGAACAGGTGAAAAGTTACTGGTTACCCTTTGGCAAGTTTGAGAGTACAAATTCAATCTCCCACAAAAGGTCTCCTTCCATCGCAATTTTTATTTTGTTTTTGATGTTTGAAATGTACTAACAAGTGCATATTTGGAGGTGGTATACCAAGTAATGAATGCATATTTCCTTCCTCTCATATAGAGGTGAACTCCACACTTCCATGTAAGAGGAAGGAAACATACATCTAATACGTGATATATTTTCTAGCACATTCGATGCAGCTATTGGCCCATTGCTTTCAAATATAGCTTCGAGCTCTCTGACAGATATACTCATATTAGTCATATACACCCATAACTACAACAACCGACTAAATTATAGTGCTTGCCCACACTCTTGAAAGTTGAAACGATCACAAAAAACAAAGTCACTATTTAAGGTGCAGCAAAATGTAGGCCATGCTTTCTTAAAATATGTAACAGTTGCATGGGGAGTGCTACATTTTTTTCCCAAGAAAATTGGTTCCATGACAACCTCCCATCGAAGTTAAAAAGCACCCCACCACCCCAAACACAAAATTCTAAGTATCAGTACCCATAAAGCAACTAACCAACAAAAAACACATCCCAAATCCCAAAATTAACCCCATACATTTTTCTTTATGGTTTCTCTAGCAAACATTATGCATGTTACCATTTACCAACAACCTTTTACTTTCTTCATCATTGTCACATTCTTCACCATTAGATGGACACATCTCTAACGCAGTGAGATTCCTGGCCTTCAAAGCCTCAGCCTCCCAATTTGTACGTACCAGTACAACATAAAGGACTGAGAAAACACAAGCTATCTGGGCAGAAAGGAGGCCACACCACAAGCCACTAAACCCAAACTTGAGCCAGAAGGCTAGTCCCACAGCAACAGGTGTGCCCACAAAGTAAAATGACCAAAAATTGATATGGGCACCCACAGCGGGCCGTGCTGTGCCACGTATGATGCCACAGCCTGTGGTTTGTGGACAGTTGCCAAGCTCACAGAGCCCCATGATAGGCATAACTGAGGCAACCAAGGCTTTGACTTGCGTATCATTTGTGAACAACCCTGCCCATCTTTCCCTTAGGATCACTGTCCATGTCACATTGATTATGCCGATTACACCTGCAGACCCCAATGCAACCATTGCTGCTAGTTTGGCTTTGTATGGCCTACCAGCTCCAAGTTCATTCCCTACCTGCAGACCAGGTACTGTAACAAATTAAGAATTGATCCGATGATAACACCAAAGATTTCATCATTTACTTAATCATGCATACAGTCCAAACATTTTGGGACCCATGAATGGCATATTTGAGGGGAAAGGCCAACTTTTGTTGGATACATGCTTTTCGTATTGTCAAACATTGAAGGAGTTTGAGCTTTAGTTAGTAAAAATGTAAAATGCGTTACATCTCTCTACTACCTTTGTCCAATCACGCCAATCACATTACTTGTGTGACTTATCCAGGTCCGTATATGCGATGCAATCACATAACGGCCAAAACTAGCGTAGTTCAAGTGTTCAACCCACTTCCTTACCACCCCCCCCCCCCCCCCCCCCCCCCCTTTCCCACCAAAATAAAAAAAAAAGGGTAACGCTGGCTGGCTCCAATTAATGATTGATAAACATCAAACATGTGTTTACATATTGTCGGCTTTGTGCACTGGAGCACTAGAGATAAGTTATTTCCATAAAAGAGAGTAAGATAAATAAAACTTAATACACATGCAAGTTTATTTTGATTAATAATTTGACTGTTAAGGATCAAATAAGTGTAAAATACTACTCTAATAATGTCAAGTATTACCCGATTAATAACATAAATAAAATAAAATAAAATAAAAAAAAGCAAACATGAAGTACTAAAATAAAAATTTTAAAACATAAAGTCAAAATAAAAACAACATGAAACTTTAAACCCTAAAATATATAGTAGTCTTTTAAGTTTTACATATCATTTTAGATAGATGGCGCCATCGAACCAAAACCCGACCTCTACCTTAACTAAAAAAATTTAAACGAAAATAAGGATAAAATACAATAGAGGTGATTGAAGTACTTACTCTGGCAGAGACACAGCCAGCAAGGGCCATGGGGACAGTGTACATCATGCTAGTGGTCTGAATAAGAATCCCAGTAGCAGCTACAGCCAGAGTTGGATTTGGCAAGTACCCAGCCATCACAGTCACAATCTCATACCACCACCACTCCAAGCATATCCCCAAACAGCTTGGTACTGCTAGTTTCAACAAAGGTCCCACTCCACACCACATTCCTTTCAAATCAACAACGCTATTAATATTATTCCCCACTTTCCACTTCATCTCCCCTCCTTTCCACCAAACATACCCTCCCATCAAAACCACCATATTCAAGTTTGTCAGCACAGAAGCCATAGCCACACCTGGCACCCCAAGATTCATCACCCTAACCAACACTATATTCAATGGTACATGAAAAGTCACAGCAAATAAGGAGCAGTACATCATGGGCTTAGTCACACGCTGTGATCTTAAGAAAACTCTTAGTGGCTGCAACAGTGTGTTTGTCAACAAGTCTGGGAGAGAGTAGATACAGTATGTTGCAGCCATTTTAGTGATTTCTTTGTCTTGGCCCATGAACAACATGATGCTTCCTAGATTGACCCACAAAAAGCTGATGGGTATTATGGCCAACAAAAGTATGAGGATCATGCGCTGGAGGGAGAGGGAAAGTAGGTCCCAGTTTTTGCTACCGAAGGCTTGGCTACACACTGGTTCAAGTCCTGAAGTGAGACCCACTAGAACTGAGTAGCCTGTGATGTTGGTGAAGCCGATGGAGAGAGCTCCTCCTGCTAGCTCTAGACGGCCCAAGCGGCCTAAGAACAAGACTGACACTGCTGTTCGAAAAAAAGCCATGAAGTTTGAGGTTGTGGTGGGCAAAGCCATAGACCATAGCTCTTTCAGCTCTTCTACTACCTGTTTGCATTATTAAACATCGAAATGAAACACACACAGAAAGAGAGAGAGAACTGAAGGACTTGAAGAAAAAAAAATTTTTTTTTTCTTTGTGTATTTCTTTTACCTGTGAAGCAGAGGGGGTTTTGCAGGAAGAGAAATCAAGGTCTTTCTCTGCCATTTTTAAAAATTTTTTTTTTTTTAAAGGAAATGGTATCAGCAGGACCTCCTAAAATGGCATACAATCTGCAAGGAAGATTCAATCAAACAGTAAACCAAAATGAAACCCCCAAGTTTTGATTGCTTTCTGAAATGGCATGTTGTAGTCTACTTCAGTATAAAAATAAACAAACAACATAAATCCAGAAGTGCTTTCTTTATAATGTCATTCTAGATAAAAATTTATCAATATTATAGGAACCAGGGTTTGTAGTGTTTATAAGAGCAAGAAATCCATAAGAAATTAAAGATTGTACAAAAAAAGTTCCGACCTTTTCACTTCCTATTTCCTTCTTGGTTACTCTTTGACTGTGGGAGGAGGTAACGGATATAAGAAGCAAGCGCAGTTAAAAAGGAAGATATAATGAAGTAAAGGAAAAAGCTAACAAGGTTTGGGAGGTTTGAGTAAATTCAAGTGCCAAAGGAGGAAAGGAAGTAGACTAGTTTCAAACACGCTCTGTTTTTCCTTATATGCAATCTTTATGCAGTGAGTAGTAACATAGGAAAAAAGGCTAGGAGAAAGGAAATTAAGCAAAAAAGTAAGAGAGTACTTTGATAATGGCGGCGACTGAGACCTATATTCCTATAGTATAGGTTGGGCTGAGGAGGCGTAAGAAAAGTTTGAGAGAGAAAGGGACAGTGAGAATGGAGAGCAGAGTGCGTTTAAAGAAGTTTCGCTTAAGAGAGAGAGAGAGAGAGAGAGAGGTCAGTGGAAACTGGACACAGTTGCTTTCCTTTAATTTTTTATTTTTTATCTTTTATTTTTTTTTATTTTATTTTTTTTTGTTAGAGAGAGTTTCGTTGGCTCTGATGATAAGTCTTTATCATCAGATCAAGACACCAATCAGTTTTTAGCGTGAGCGGGGATTAAATTCCAAATTTCTTATTTAACTATTAGAAACTTTATCAGTTGATTTTTAGTTTTCACTTCGTTTTCTTTTTTCTTTTTTCTTTTTTCAATAAAGTTTTTACTTTTTATTTTCATTGCTAAATATACTCATACACTTCTTTCTCAAAAAAAAAAAAAAAAAAAAAAACTCATACACTTCGTGGTATAAAGAGTCGCCACATCTCGGTTATCACCCACTGCTGCCACTATCCATACTTAAAAGTGGAAGTTCCATTTAGGTTGTAGACTATTGGCACGAATCCAAGTTTTTTAAAAAATATATATATATATTCAAAACTAACTCGAGATAATGTTAAGGTTCAAATTAGTTCAACTGGTAAAATTTTTAATAATTGAATTAGAAATCAGGAGTTCAGTTTCTACTTACACAAAAAACTGATTAATGTCTTGATTTGATGATAAATAGCTATTATCGGGAGCAAACGCCATAAGTTGAAACTCTAAAAAAAAAAAAAAAAAACTTGAGGTGATGCTTGCTATCATTTTTTTTTCAAAAATATCCAATTTAATCTTTAAGTAAATGTCACTTCACTACGTTTGTTTTGAAGTAAACTTTTTTTCAAAAAATGTTTACTCATTTTCAAGTTTTTATTTGCAAGTAAAATGTAGTCAAACTTGTAAATATTTTCGATTGATCGTAAAATTATTTATAAAAAGTTGTAAAACGTTTTACCTTTAAAAATTTAGTAAAACATTTTATAAAAACACATAGTGGCTTCCCTCACCCCCATTTGGTGGCTAGGTCATCAATTCGATGGGCTAGTTAGTTGGTGGCTAGATCCGCTGTTTCAAAGACCAGTGCCTATGGTTCGATCATCGGAGCCGTCGTTTCGACGACTTGTGTCAGCAATTCAATCGCTAGAGACACTGTTCTGTCAATTGGTGTCGAAGGCTTGATAACTGAAGCCATTGTTTTCGATGGCCGGAGGCACTGTTCTAGCCACCAATGATGGTGGTTTGGTCACCAAACACGCCATTCCTGTGGCAGTCGCCAATATTTTGATTGCCAGAGCCATTGTTTGGGTTGCCAGTTCCAGTAGTTCGATCACCGAACCTCTAGCACTAGTGGCTCCGATGGTTGAGCCACTGGTTTTGGTAGTTTAGTTGAAAAAATTTACTTTTCATGCCAAACACCTTAAAATATTTTGCTTCAAAACAAATAAAATGTTAAACTTATGTATATAATTACCATATTGCAATTATTGTGACATATGCAGTCAAGATAAGTTGTTCAAAAGAAGCATAAAACAGAAAACTTAAATGAGCATAGTACTTTCAAATGGTATTATGTATCGCTTGTGCTTAGGAAGTAAATTGGATATTTTTTAAAAAGTCTTGGTTGTATATGGTATTAGTCCAAAGTTCAGAGGTGATTTTTGTATTTTATCTTTGATTATATATTTGGCCTTCAACTTTTACCGTATATTTCAAAATAATTTCTAACCTTTTAAAAGATTTGAGTTCGTAATCTTTTAAACATGCAACAAAAAATCCTTGACGTTAACTAGGGATGGCCGAGTATGACTTGGCAAAAGAAAACACTATACTATAATCAAGCACCACTACTTATATGGATTATGGAGCCCTAATCGTAGTTTAAAAAAATAAAAACATATATATCAGTTGTTGTAAAAGAACACATGCTACATTCGTGAGGAACAAAATTTGGGGATCTCACAAATGATATATATATATATATATATATGCTTGTAAGTTGTAGCTATAATTTCTCGATGTATTCCATTGGTATAATTTGTCAGTGTTGCACATTCGAGCTTTGATTATTGTACCACGTTTATTTTTCAAAATTGACTTGGATAGATGACTTGAATGAGTCTCTTTACAGTTCCAAGTTACTAGATTTTATGGTTATTACGTTATATTTGTCAATTATAAATAAACTAGTCGCTAACCCGTGCGATGCACGGGATAGTTAAATAAAAGGACAATTAACCAACATCACGTTAAGGTAAAAGAATTAATGAGAGACTGATTTGCCCACCAAGAATTTAAAAAAAAAAAAAAGATTGATATAATAAAATCTAAGAAATTTAGAAATAGAAAATTGGGTTAATAATATGCATATTATAGACATTTTGCTAGTTAGTGTTTTACAAAAAATGGATCTGTCATAATTAAATAAAATACAATGGGAATAAATATTTAACTTCTATGCTTTTCTATAGTTTAAAAGTGTTGTTTAACGTAGAATGTTATTGGGTTGTAAGAAAGATTTTTATAAAATGTTAATTCCATATATATATGCTTATATTGTCAATGTCTCACTACAGGTGCATAGTTACTGAAACCTACAAAGTAATTTACAATTCTTAAATTAATAAAGCAAAATTTCCAAAAGTTATATATATACACACACTCAAAACTGATATAAACTACAAAGATAAAAACAAATCTTATTTAGTCGTATTAATAACAATATAAATAATTCAAAATATGGAACATTATCAAATTTATAACACATAATTCCATTATCTTTTATGTTGAATCCAAACAAATAATTAATTGAAATTAATCCAAACAAATAATTAATCAACCAAAAATCAAAATTTTAATTAAGAAAAAAAAATCACATGAACCAAAAATAAAAATTCTCAATAAAGAAAAAACATATAAGGTAAAAAATTAAGATCAACCTACTAAGACGCAAATACCAAAAACTCCAAAACTTAAACCTTCCAAATTTTATAGAATCCCCAAATTCTACTTCAAAACCAAACAAAACCCTTCAAATTCAAAAAATTCATATATAATATACCAAATAAAAATTTACCACACCTTGGGTTAGAAGACATAGGTTGCAACTTTGATTTTTCTCCAAAAAATAGAAATGTTTCATCTGCCGTATACAATATAAAATAATTATTAAAAATTTCAACCCAAAAACCAAACCCACAAAAACACTATCAAAATATAAAGATTAACCCAAACACTTAGAAGAAAATAAATTCTAAACATAACAAAATAATAAGATAGAATGAAAATTGCAGGCACATATGAAAGCAAATAAAAAAGATAAAACCTACGTTTTTTTTTTTTTTTTTAGTTGAGTCTCTCTCCTTCTTTTTTTTTTTTTTTTAATTTTAAAGTGAAGTTAAGTTTAGGGTTTTGAGATGGTAATTGCTAGGGTTTTAAGGAGAGAAAAGAGAGTCCTACCAGGAGTCTAAATAATATAAATAATACAAAACATGGAACATTATCAAATTTATAACACTTAATTCCATTATCTTTTACGTTGAATCCAAACAAATAATTAATTGAAATTAATCCAAACAAATAATTAATCAACCAAAAATCAAAACTTTAATATAAAAAAAAAAAATCACATGAACCCAAATAAAAATTCTCAATAAAGTAAGAACATATAAAAATTTACCACACCTTAGGCTGAAAGACATAGATTGCAGTTTTGATTTTTCTCCAAAAAATAGAGATGCTTTATCTGACATATACAATATAAAATTGTAAGGGCTCAAAATGTAATGGACCCTAGACAATCAAATTTTGTAGAGAGTGGGTAGGAAGGACTAGGCAACTAGCGAACAAACAACCGTTTATGGGAGATTTACGGTGACCCCTAATAAACGAATCGGACTCGGAGTTTTGTAAGGGTGATCCTTCTTTTTGATATGTCTTCCGGACTCTCTTCGTGGTCCTTTTTGTTTTGTGTTTGTAATATCCGTGTCCTCCCCTCAAGCCGAGGGGGCTCCCCCCCTCTTTGAAGGGATCCTTCTAGTTATATAGTATTCTCTTTAGTTAATCTTAGCCGTCCATTTGTCGGATATCTGGGCTTTGCGTGTAGGAGTTTGTCCGATCATTTGTAGTTTACAGGCTTTATGTTAGGTCAAAGCCGCCTTTGCAGGCTTTATACTAGTTGAAGTGACTGATGCCTTGGGTTTTCAGGTCACTTTGTCATTAAAGTGGTCAGAATGTTGGTGAGATATATTTAAAGAATATGTGATATTTTCCCTTTTAATGAGGTCGGCGTGCCGAGGACAAATCATCCTCGGCGTGGCCTTTGGATGACCTGGGCCTTTCCCGTTGTCCTCTGCCTTTACATTGTCCTCGGCGCGGGCCTTGGGCCATATGTAGTGGGCCGATCGTGGTTAGTGTAGTAGGGCCCCACAATAGCCCCTCAAAATTCTGCTGCACGTCCCCTAGGGCGGGGAGGAGGATTTTGACTTCCTCGGCACGTTTTCTCGGCTGGTTGGGTTCTACCTTATCGTCAGTGTTTATTGCTATTTCGACCGTTTATGCAGCTTTCTTTTCGCGCAAAGTGTCGCCCGAGGATGGTTGGGCTTGGGTCGTTTGTGCTATAGTACTCAATTTCTCATGGTTTTTTGTCCCTAATAGGACTCGTTTATTTGGCGCTTGAAAGGGAGTTGGCTCCGCCTTAGTTTTGAGCTCATAGTCCGTACAAGAGCCCTGGTTCTGTTCGGCGTTTGTATTGTCTCATAGTGACTGGTTCCCATAGAGGTTTGGGTCTGAAGTTTATACAAGACCTTGATTTTTCTCAGCGTTTAGTTTTTACGGGGAGATTTTCTTCCTGCTGACCTGAGGTCTTTGACCATGCAATGCTTTAAGCTTTGTTTAGTGCTCGGTTTTCTCATTTTATGCTTGGTTTCCCTTGAGGCTTGGGTCCGAGAACCATGCAATGTCTTGGTTCTGTCCAGTACTTAGTTTTCTCTTTTTTAATCATCTGAAGTATCTGGTTTCCCCAGAAGCTTGGGTCCGAGGACCATGCAATGCCTTGGTTCTGTCCAGTACCTAGTTTTCTCTTTTTTAATCATCTGAAGTATCTGGTTTCCCCAGAGGCTTGGGTCCGAGGACCATGCAATGCCTTGGTTCTGTCTAGTACCTAGTTTTCTCGTTTTTAATCATCTGAAGTATCTGGTTTCCCCAGAGGCTTGGGTCCGAGGACCATGCAATGCCTTGGTTCTGTCCAGTACCTAGTTTTCTCTTTTAATAATCATCTGAAGTATCTGGTTTCCCCAGAGGCTTGGGTCCGAGGACCATGCAATGCCTTGGTTCTGTCCAGTACCTAGTTTTCTCTTTTAATAATCATCTGAAGTATCTGGTTTCCCCAGAGGCTTGGGTCCGAGGACCATGCAATGCCTTGGTTCTGTCCAGTACCTAGTTTTCTCGTTTTTAATCATCTGAAGTATCTGGTTTCCCCAGAGGCTTGGGTCCGAGGACCATGCAATGCCTTAGTTCTGTCCAGTACCTAGTTTTCTCTTTTTTAATCATCTGAAGTATCTGGTTTCCCCAGAGGCTTGGGTCCGAGGACCATGCAATGCCTTGGTTCTGTCCAGTACCTAGTTTTCTCTTTTTTAATCATCTGAAGTATCTGGTTTCCCCAGAGGCTTGGGTCCGAGGACCATGCAATGCCTTGGTTCTGTCTAGTACCTAGTTTTCTCTTTTTTAATCATCTGAAGTATCTGGTTTCTCCAGAGGCTTGGGTCCGAGGACCATGCAATGCCTTGGTTCTGTCCAATACCTAGTTTTCTCTTTTAATAATCATCTGAAGTATCTGGTTTCCCCAGAGGCTTGGGTCCGAGGACCATGCAATGCCTTGGTTCTGTCCAGTACCTAGTTTTCTCTTTTAATAATCATCTGAAGTATCTGGTTTCCCCAGAGGCTTGGGTCCGAGGACCATGCAATGCCTTGGTTCTGTCCAGTACCTAGTTTTCTTTTTTTTAATCATCTGAAGTATCTGGTTTCCCTAGAGGCTTGGGTCCGAGGACCATGTAATGCCTAGGTTCTGTCCAGTACCTAGTTTTCTCGTTTTTAATCATTTTTATCTGCTTCTCCGTAGCCGTTTAATTTTACATTACTACAATTTACAATAAGCATTAAATAATCACATTTTTCGAGCAGAATAATAATAATAATAATAAATGGAGCTGGAGTTGGTGGAGGATAAGACCTTGCCGTGTTCTGCCTCTTCGTTTGGTGGGATTCTTCAGATAACGAGGCGTCTTTTGGGTTGTCCGGGTGTGGTGTTCTGACGCTTCGATGTCCTACTGTTTAATGAGGCGTCTCCTCATTAATACCGACCATGGATTTATGAGGATCTAACGGTTGGCAAGCCTCTTGGAAATTGGGGCGGCATCATTGTCTCCGGAAATCTCTCCCTGGGATTTAATGTGGATTGGCCTTCATCAATGTTCCTCCCACTATAAAAGGCGCTCTTAGGGCAACCTTCCCCCTCACACATGATAAACACTCGTTCTGAACTTCTCCCAAAAACACATTGCCAAAAATTCTTCAAGGCGCAATCATCTGAGCCCCTTCGCATGAACTGGCCCTGGAAAAGGGCGCTCCTGAAAATGCACAACCCCTTTCAGGAGCCGAGGATGACACTCCAACCCTGGCCGCCGCGTTGGGACGGGTGTATAGGAGATCCGAAGGTTTTCCTTCTTTTCAACCTAATCAAAGGAGGAACCCTCCTCGCCGTCTGGAAGAGGATCCAGGAAGAACGTAACCACCTCCCCTTGGGTACGGGTCATTGACCCCCCAAGCTGGCTGCAGCGGGGGTGGGAGGGAAATCAGGCGGAACCCAGAAGTGGGGCCGTCCTGTGCCGCGACCCCTTCCACCTCCTCTGTAGCTCTTCTTCCCTCTAATCCTTCTTCTCTCTTCTTTTTTTTTTGCTCCTCAACGAGCCTTCCTCTTTTCTTTTTCTCTTCTCTTGCTTCTCATCCAGCCTTCTTTTCCATCTTCTGTTCCTCTGCCAACTTTCTTTATTTCTTTTCCTCCTTTCTTCCTTCACTTCTTTTCCACATTTTGTTCTTCTGCCAGCTTTGCTTTCTACCATTTGTTCTTCATCTCTTCTTCTACTCTCTTTTCACTCTCTTTTTCTATCTTTCGTTCTTCTGCCATCGTCGTCCAGCATTTGCCTTTTGTTCTTCTGCCAGCTTTGTCAAGCGTCTGCCTTTTGTAGTTAGCTTTAGAACAAGCCCCCTGGGTATTACTTGTAAGAGATGTAATTTTACTTCATATATGAATAAAAGAAGTAGACTTATTTCACTTGTTGTCTCTTTTTTTTTTTTGCGTTTGTTTTTTTTTTTTTTTTGTTGTTGTAGAATGCCGGATCAACACTATTGCTGAAAACTGTATATATTTGCACCTATTCTCGATTGACTTGTTGTTTTGTTTTCCATTCCCCAAACGTCGCGCCGCTAATGCACAAGTCCGCCCCACAGTGGGCGCCAATTGTAAGGGCTCAAAATGTAATGGACCCTAGACAATAAAATTTTGTAGAGAGTGGGTAGGAAGGACTAGGCAACTAGCGAATAAACAACCGTTTATGGGAGATTTACAGTGACCCCTAATAAACGAATCGGACTCGGAGTTTTGTAAGGGTGATCCTTCTTTTTGATATGTCTTTCGGACTCTCTTCATGGTCCTTTTTGTTTTGTGTTTGTAATATCCGTGTCCTCCCCTCAAGCCGAGGGGGCTCCCCCCCTCTTTGAAGGGATCCTTCTAGTTATATAGTATTCTCTTTAGTTAATCTTAGCCGTCCATTTGTCAGATATCTGGGCTTTGCGTGTAGGAGTTTGTCCCATCATTTGTAGTTTACAGGCTTTATGTTAGGTCAAAGCTGCCTTTGCAGGCTTTATACTAGTTGAAGTGACTGATGCCTTGGGTTTTCAGGTCACTTTGTCATTAAAGTGGTCAGAATGTTGGTGAGATATATTCAAAGAATATGGGATATTTTCCCTTTTAATGAGGTCGGCGTGCCGAGGACAAATCATCCTCGGCGTGGCCTTTGGATGACCTGGGCCTTTCCCGTTGTCCTCTGCCTTTACATTGTCCTCGGCGCGGGCCTTGTGCCATATGTAGTGGGCCGATCGTGGTTAGTGTAGTAGGGCCCCACAAAAATAATTATTAGAATTTCAACCCAAAAACCAAATCCATAAAAACATTATCAAAATATAGAGATTAACCCAAATACTTAAAAGAAAATCAATTCTAAACATAATAAAATAATAAGATAGAATGAAAATTTCAGGCACATATGAAAGCAAATAAAAAAGACAAAACCTACGTTTTTTTTTTTTTTTTTTTTTACGTGAGTCTCTCTCCTTCTTATTTTTTTAATCTTAAAGTGAAGTTGAGTTTAGGGTTTTGAGATGGTAATTGCTAGGGTTTTAAGGACAGAAGAGAGAGTCCTACCAGGAGTCTTTCTCTTTTTTTCTTAATCCTAAATTTTTTTTTGGATATTATTATTTTGGTATTTTTATGCAAAAAACGTTATTTTAGGTCTAGGTGATTTATTTCCTTGTTTTTAGGTTCTTTTAATGTTTTTTTAGGTCAAATTTGGTTCCTATTATGGTTAGGTATTAATTAGGACTTATTTTATAATATATTTTCTTGTCCATCAAGTTTTATGGAGCCCTTAAATAGGCCTCCAAGTTTTTATACGTTTTTCAATATTATTGATATTAATAAAAATTCAAACTTTTGTCTATTGTTTTTCTGGTGGATTCTATATAAGATATAAAACCTAAAATAAAAAGAATCAAAAATAAAAAGAAAAAGAAAATAGTGATGATGTGGAAAATTGTGAGAGTTTCAAAAGTTTCGGTTATATATATATATATATATATAGATAAATAAAACTCATACAACTGCTATTGTACCCGGGTAGCTTCTTGGACCAAAAAATGGGCATAGTCTTGAAGGAGTAGATTTTACTCCAAACTGGTATAGAGGGATTCCCACATCAATGATAGTATAAAGTGATTTGGTTCAACCATCGACGGACAAAATGAGGAAGCAAATAGCTAGAAAAGCACAGTTATTAAATTTGGATCGAACGTTGATCAAGTCTATAAGTTAAGTCACTGGTTCAACCAAGAGGTCAATGATCAAACCAAAGGGTCAAATAAATTTTTTTTTAAATTATATATATATATAGTAAATTTGAGAAACCATAACATGAATATAAGTGGACCCATCATTTAAAGACAAGATTTAGGAGGATCAATTTTTTCATGGGTCCGATTAATGTATTGCCCTAATCATTCATTTTATGAAACTTTTTATGGAAAATTAAAAAAGTTGTCAAAATAGTTAGTTCATTTTTCCGTAAAAAGTTTTCTAAAACGATTTATATGTGTGTCCTAAGGACATACATTAAAAAAAAACCCTTTTTTTCATAATGGACTTCTTAGTTTTAGCCAGAGCAGCACAAGCTTAAGAAACTTATAGTAACTTATAGTAACTTATCTCTTTAAGAGACAAGTTCCAAGCTAGGACTCGCTTCTTAAGAGAGGAGGTCCAAAATATGCTATTTACCCAAATAAATTCTGAATAGTTCTATTTTGCCAAATAACTGAAGTCATGAATTGAGCATAATTTTATTTTTAACTATACATAGCATAATGATGAATATGATTGGATATATGATTAGTACATAACATGATAAGGCCATTCTTTTTTTTTTTTTTCTTTTGACCAATCTTCAAATTGGGTGAAATGGGCGTCTAACATTTTCTTATTCCATAATTTAGCCTCCGAACTTAGATTTTGGATTAATATTTCTTATAAATGTAATTTTTCTTTTCTATATTGTAAATAGAAAAGAAAGCAATGTAATTTTCTCTAGTTACAAGAATAGCTGTTCAGCACATCAAAAAAAAAAAAAAAAAAGAATAGCTGTTCAGGGATATTCCAACGGAGCCGTTCAATCAAGCCCGACGCCACTAGTGCCGACAAAAGATTCACCTGCAATGAAGGATTAAGACCCAACACTTGAATCTGGCTTGATTAATGTAAGAAATAATTATTTAGGAACGGTTATATCCTCTTTGAACGGTTATTTAAAATTTATTCCTAAAGAGTATTAATTAATGTAAGAAATAATTTTGTCATTGCATCATCAGCCCCATACATGTCATCTTTTTTTATTGTTCTCAATATAATTAATCATTTTTTTTTTCACAAAAATAGAATGCAAAACAAAACCAAATAAAAAATTTATTTTTCAAATATAGGATTAGATTTGATTTGACTTCATGCATAATTTTTTTTTTTATCAGACATTTTGCTCTATGAAACCACCACATCATATTTGAAAATTATGGCTATTTTAATTCATTTTAGTTATTACTCAAAAATAATAATAAAAAAAGGACAACATTTAATATATTACAAAAAAAAATGTATTTTTTTTTTAAAGAAGCTAATTATCTAATCATGTATGATACAAGTCGTTATTTTTATTGCCTTCAATGTCAATTAATTATTTGTTCCCAAAAAAAGAATATAAAACAAAACCAAAAAAGGAAGTTATTTCAAACATATAGTTAGATTAGATTGGACTTTATGCATTTTTTTTAGACATTTTCCTTCTATGCCTTCACATCTTATGATCCAATAACATCTTATGCTATCTTCATATTTTATGAAAAATTATTATATTAATTAGAGATTAAATTTTGTAAGGACATAGTGTAAAACTCATGTTTTATTCCTCCAATTCCAACATGCTACATCATTTTATCACATATTTAAGAATAAGTACAACCACACTCAATCAATTCTAATACTCATATATAAATTCAACCAAATTAGGAGTTTATTGAGTAGTTATTAGATGTGGTATGGTGTATTGAATTCTAAGTAAAATGTTAATGTGACAATTTTTTATTAGATAGTGTAAAACATGGGTTTTACACCCCATCCTTACTGACTTTGAACTCAATTAATTAATTCTTGCTAATTATCTCAAAAATAAAATCCTACACTCTATTTTCCATGGACATTTGCTATTATGAGCCAATGATTTAATAACAACTTAATTATACATGTAATTCTTCTCTTTTGGTAGTTATAATATCTTTGGATTAGAAAATTTTAAAAATCATCATTTGATATTTATTCATAAAATATTTAAAGCTCGTCTATGATTTCTTATAAAATTAAGGAATAATATTTGGTGCACTACCATAAGGTTTTTATACACTTACAAAATATCAGCCTCATTGCACGCACTCTATGGGTGCTTTGAGACTTTTTTTTTTGGTATAGTGTCATATGTCATAATGTTCCATTCATCTTCATTTGAGGTTTACACATTTGTCTACTAATATTACACATTTTCAAACTACTTATACGACTAGGAATTTCATAAGACTAACTCAAAAAAATGAACACTGAAATAGCATTAAAATCATATATTTGTATGTGATTTGTTCATTTTTGAAACTAATCACATGACACTTTTGGTTATATTAGCAGTTCACAAATGCATAATTTTAGTAGACAAATGTGTAAATCTCAAATAAAGATAAATAGAAAATGTAGAGACACGATTTGCAACCCTAGCCCAAAATGTTTGGGATCTTGGTCCAGTGAGCCCAGTATAATAAATTTGTAGAGAGTGAGTCAAAGAACTAGGCTCTAATGAATTTAACAACGACTAGTATGGATTTAAAAGACGATCAAGCAGGAATAAAGCACATCGGACTGAATAAACTCCTTGTCCGAGGAGGCAAACCTTAGTATAGATCGATAGTACTGATTACAAGAGCAACTTTGGTTGCTACAGTATTCTTTCTCCCTTTTTTCGATCCCCTTTCCTCCAGGGGTCTTTTACATTATATATCTCATTCCCGGTGATCTCGGCCCTCCATTTGTCAACCATCTAAGCCACTATTTGAGTGCCTGTCCCATCAGACACTCCTACTGGCTCTCTGTGAGCTGCGGTAGCTAAGGAAGCACTGTTCAGGGGTCTTCTTCACATAAATGCGGCTAGAAAGGCAGCTGCAGTGCATTAAATGTGGTGATAGCAGCTTTCCCTTGGATTCCTCTGAACTTCCATCCCTTTTGTATGTTCATATCTCTCGTCTCCATCATTAGATCTTCCTGAAAGGTTGCTTTGAGTGTTAAGGTATGTGCTTGATTCGTGCTTTGCTGATTTGAGGAGATAATCCTCCTCGGACCAACTTTCTCAGCTTTTCTGCTTGCATTTCACTTATGGGATTTGGAGCTTGACACCCTCACTGCGATTTATCCATCCTCGGACAAACCGAGACTCTCGGCTAAAGCCCAAGGCCCAATATATGAATTTGGGCCTTTATCCCTACAGAAAATTATGAAGAAAAAAAAAAGTCTCATGCTTTTGGAAATTATTGTTATTAAATTTGAATTTTCTCTTAAGAATTGATTGCTGCCTTTTGTTTTTGGAAATTGATTGATTACCATTTATGTATAAGAAATGATATGTACATAATATTTTTACAACAAATCTTAAGTGGCAGGTTGTTACTAGTTGTTATTTTCGGGGCAAAAAAGTTTTCAGTTTCAGTAAAATAAACGGATCCCAAACAGACCCTTAGTTTTAAGTTCAAATTTGAACTAATAACAACTAACTATCTATGATTTATTGTGAAAATGTTGTGAATGTAGCACTTCTCTGTATGTATTCCTTTACTATTATTTCCTATTTTTTCGCTTTATGATTTAACTTGAAAACAGTTTTAATTAGTACCAATACTTCACAATTTTCTCGATTAAACAGTTTGATTCTTTTTTTCAATTAAACTGCCACTCCTAAAACTCTTAAACTCACATTTTATTTTCCTGTTAAGGCTCAACTCCCCCATTTCCGTTACTCTCTCTCCCCTGATAGTTTCTTTAAATTTTTCTACCTTCTCATTTATTTTTTCTTCCTTTTGTATATATTTTTTATTATTACGCCAGGAGTGAGCGATGATAAATCCCTTTTTTTTTTTTTTTTTTATTGAAAATGTAATAGGTTGTCTTGGAAAGAGATTGATGGCAACCAAGGGATCAATAGATGTAGCCTATGTCCCATGATTTTTTTTTTAAAACTGTAAAGATGACCTATGAATTCTAAACACTCTTATTGATGATTCAATTGAAAAAATTATCGATAGCTATAATTGTCAAGGGTGCGCAGCGATAACTCCCTTTTTTTTTTATATTGAAAATGTAATAGGTTGTCTTTGAAAGAGATTGATAGAAACCAAGGGATCAATAGATGAAGTCTATGACCTATAGATTCCAAACACTCTTTATTGATGATTCAATTGGAAAAATTTTAGAGAGCTACAACAACTTCTCCTTGGACCCCTGCTTTGTACTTTTTTTTTTTTTTTTTTTTTTTTAAATTGCCTAACAATTTTTATTATGGTTTTGGTTTATATTTTTAGGCTAGTAAATCATTCATGTTTCACCAATGGTGTCTATATTTCTTTTTTTGAGATAGATAGAATTCAACTTTAGCCTAATCTAAGTGTATATGTGTGTGAAGTTTCCTCTTGAAGACTTGAACTCCAATCCTTAACCCCCCCCCCCCCCCCACATCCCACAAGTACTTATATTTATAGATTGATCATCGCAGCCAAGGTGCGCGGTAGTGGTGTCTATGTATCAAAATAGAACTTGTATAAACATATTTTATAAATGGTAAAATCAAATTTTTGTAATTAATATTGAACACATCATGAAACAGTGATAAAAATATGGGAGCCTTTTCGTGTTGTTTGGGATATTCGTAGTCTATTAGTTTGGAAATATGTAGTATAAAATCTAATCATATACATATATCAACAATTAACATAACCCCAATGAGTTGGTTTAGTGGTTCCTAAGGTCTTATAATATCTATGAGATCATGGGTTCAAAACTTCTTACTAACATCTTGGGGTCGCCACATGGAATTCCTTTTTGTAATAACCATGTATATGTGGGATAGGAAGATAGTCAAATACTCGAAGAGGTCTGGTCCCTAAATACGTACCCTCGTTTGTCAACCAAAAAAAAAAAAAAAAGAACATGAAAATATATAACATAAAATCTAATTATATTCCCAAATAAATGCACAAAATGTCTCCTCAACTCAAGTTCCTCCTAAATCAAATGTACATTAAAAATCATTTCTTTGCTCTAATATTTTTTTTTATATTATTTTTGGGTAAACTACGTATTTGGTCTCTATCCTTTACACTATATTTCAATTTGATCTCTAACCTTTCAATTGTGTCAATTTAATCCCTAAACTTTCAGTAATATGTCAATTTAGTTTTTACTGTTATCTTTTGGATAAAAATTGATAACGAGACAAACAGTCAAACCAAAAAAAATATTTTTTTATAAATTTTCTTCACTTATTGATTGACTATGCCATTATTATATTAATTAAATACAAAGGTTTCTCCTCAAATACCTCCTACATTGAATGTGCACTGCTTTAAAAAAATTCCTAAAAATTATTGCAAAAAGGTTTTCAACGTAGAAAAAACTGAGGAAGAAAAACATACGATATGAGAAAGGAGCATGCAGTACTATGAAAGTATATATTTATACTTTCATGGTACTGCATGCTTCTGCTTTCTCATATTATATTTATACTTTCATATTACCGCAAGCTTCTTTATCAAAGAAGGATGTCGTGGCCAAAGGCTTTGAAACTGAATTGGCACCTTCCCATATACAAAGTGCTTGGTGGTCTAGGAAGAAAAGGGTTCGAGCTGCAAGGTTAGCAGCATGTTGTAATTATTTCTAAAAAAAAAAAAGGAAAAAAGAAAAAAGAAGGAGTTCGTGATTTGGTGGTTCACTTAGCGTGCGTTTGCCTAAAAATTATTAGGCATTTTGCATTTTTTGGCTGGGTCTCACAGCACTGTTCATGATCCAGCCAAACTTCAAAAAACACGCATAAGCAGGTCAGCCGTGGGTCCCACGGCTCTATTCATAGTTTAAAAATTATTTTACTACATTGTTTTCAGTAATAAGTTTTTAGTTTTTAGCAAAATAAGAAGTATCCAAATAGACTCTTAGAGAAGGAGAATCTTTGCGTTCACACATTTATGTTCATTAAGGCTTAAAATAGTGTCAAGGGCTTTATTAGCTGCATGACTTGAGACTTTGTCTTAGCTAAGGAAATAGTGGCATAATTGGGGGATGACATGTCCTTATTTGCCGTGTCACCCACTCAATTAAAGCATTCAGGTCATCACGACTCACAAACATAAGGACTAAAATTCAAACAATACCTATAAAATTATAGGGGAGTAGATCAAAATTTTGAAACTTTAAAGAACAAAATCAAAATTGACCAAAATTTGGAGGATGTAATTTTACAATTAATTCTTTTTTATTTAAAAAAAAAAACCAAAATTTCACTTGGCTTCTTGTTAGTATCAATGTTTTTTTTTTTTTTTTTTTTTTTTTTTTTTTTTTTTTTTTTTTTTTTTTCTATTGGCACGTCATACTTTTCCATCAACTGGTTGATGATATGGACCTCTTTGGTACACATTTAAATGGTTAATGACTAAATTGAAACATTTGAAAAATTATGACCATTTTGAAACATTGGAAAATGTTGAGGATCTAATGTGAATTTAAAGTTTTTTTAATTAAATTTTAATTAGATTTTTTTTTTGAGAAACAAATTTTAATTAGATTTAATATTGGATAAAACTATTATAAATATTATGTTTATACATATATATATATATATATATATATAAGTTTACATTATATTTTGGTATAATAACATAAGTCTCTCTTCTTCTTTTTTTGAGAGAATTTCAACTTATGGTGTTCACTCCTGGTGATAATTCTTTATCATCATACTAAGATACCAATCAGTTTTTAGTGTAGGCGATGATTGAACCCTCAAATCTCTTATTCAACTATCAGAAACTTTATCAGTTAAGTTAACCAGAATTCACAACATAAGTCTCTTATTCAAAATAATACTAATCGACATTTATCATCTCATAAGTCTATCAACATCATCATAGGTCATTTTTCTTGAATTTATCATTTAATTTAAATCTTTCTATTAATAATCTAAATAATTTTATTCACTAACCAATTGTGGTCGCCAGCGTTGACCACAACGGTTGGTGTTGAAGTTAGAATAACCGAAAGGTCGGAATGGCTAGCGGTTAGGACTTAGGAGTTTAAAAATCTAACTCTGAACTGACTAACCATTATATATAAATAAATATTTTTTTTATAATAAAATTTACTACGTAGAAACTAGAAAGACGTCGTTTTGAGGGGTACAGATAGAATATTTTAGATACGTAGTTTTTTTTTTTTTTTTTAATCACTAAACTAGGGTTTTTAATATGTTTTTCATTGGCTCTCAAGTCCTATTGACCTAAGGACAGGTGCTTTCATGCATGTTGCTTATTTTTGTAAATTTTTTTTTATTAGTCCATGTTGCTTATTTTGATTTACTGCCACTCATTGTTGTGCGTTTTTGTGTATAAATTTTGTGTGTAGTGTAGTGTGAGACTGACTTAATTTGAGGGATCATTTGATTTGTACAAAGTATGTAGTATTGAGTTACCTTTGTTTTCTTTGTGATAATTTGAAAGTATTATTTCAAAAGGCCAAACCAAAAGCCCTGTGATCGAGAAGGAGACAATGCTCAAACAGAAGCTGGCTGCTTCTCTAAAATGATCTTTACAAGATTTGCGGCTGCAAATCCAAAACAAAACGCGTACCCCCACATGCATAGAAGAATTTAAGGATCATCTAGCCTGATCGAGTTGTTATTTATTCTCATTTGAATTCACTATTAGCCACCACTTTTTTTACTCAACATTAACGGCTTGGTTCTCATCTGAATTCATTATTAACATCACTTTTTTATTAAGTATTAACAATTTGAAACGACTTTGTTGTGAAAAATACTGCATTTGCCCCTAATTTTATTCCCAAGCTAATTCGTGAGAGTCTATTAGGATTCCAACTAAAGGACAGAGACTGTACTTGAGTTACATTTGTTCCTGATACCAGCAAATTGTATTAAAAGAGAAGAAAAGAACCTCAATTACACAAGAACAACTATCTATAACCTAAATAAGTATGATGTATATGTTGGATAAATGATTTATTGACCTAATGACCTTCCATAAGGCATCAAAAGTAAACTCGTTGAATTTCCATCTTTATTTTTTATTTATTTATTACATTACATGAATGTGACGGGGATATTTTAGCATTTAGCAATAGTCATGGTTGCTACTTTATGTAAAAAATAAATAAAAATTAATTTACAGTGCAAATTTCCACCGTTTGATTTTGATTTTCGTTTTAATTTTCTAAATTCACAAGTTCAAAATGGAATTTCCTAAGACTTGTATATATAGGTGGTTTTGTATTTTTGTTTTACTTCTATGACTATCCCAATCAAGGTTGTCAAAATTGGGATCCTATGTAGGATCGTGGGATGTAGGTGGAATCATAGATCATAAGATCGAATCGTGGATCGTAAGATCTTACATTATTTGAGAAAAAACAAAAAATACACATTGATATGTTAAATGATCACATAAATTATACATTCATTGATATAATTACCATACATCACTACATCAATTTGTAAGCATCATTTAAAGAGACCAAAAACCTCAAAATGTGATACTCTATTGAGATATTTTTTTATTTGGGTCCAACTGATACTCTCTCTACATTAGAGTGAAAAAACTTGGTCTATTGGGATTTTATTTTTCATTTAGGTCTAACTGAGCCTTCTGTCAAGTTAAAGAAGATTACAAAAAACCAAGATCATTGAAATCATCAGAACCGTACGATCCTATCGATCATGAACGATTACAAAGATCCTTGAAAGATCCAAATCATTTTGGGCAGGTAGAATCGTAAAATCGTAGGATCATAAGATCCAGATCGGGATTTTGACAACCATGATCCCAATTTACTAGTTTGTGTCAAACTTCCTAATTGTTAATGTAATTTTACCATACTACATGGTTTCCCTTTGGGATATATATTCAATGGATTTTGACAATCTAGTGGATTTGGTATGGGCATCAGAACTAATTATTTTGCTTTCATGTTGGATGGCTTTTAGTGATTGTGAGTGTTTGTGTTTGCAAAATTTGTTGCTTAATTATATTTGTTTTGACGTGCATTATAAGTTGTATATATGTTTAATTGGCTCATTAGATTTGTGTGGTCACATGTGGATGCCATATTTGTTTGGAAATTGATTAAAGTCAACCTAAAGTGGATATTGATTTTGGATGTGTGATTTTCACATTGGCGTGCTTATTCTCAAGGACAACAATTATGAATTGTTACCCACACTTTAGTACCATAGCACCACATTCTACATTAGTTCCTTCAAGTTACACTTACATTGAGCCATCTATAATATCTTCATAGTGAGCAAAAATATATTTAAGCCTTCCCATTTCATTGTACATAATTCACTTGTTAAATTATGTTGAAGTTATGAGTAAGTCAGCAAGTGTAGCTAAGGTTAATGACAAAAATGAAATCCACATTTTGCATGATTGCTAATCAGATGAATCAGACTTGAACCGAACATAACTATTTACCTAATTTATTTATTTTTTATATAAAAAATGTCCAAGGGTACTTTTAAAGTATTTTTATAATATAAAATCATTTAAATACTAATAAAATTTGTCATTATTCAAACACACAACATATTTTTGGGATAATAACATATATAATAAAAATTAACCATCTATTTTTTTAAAAAAATTATAGAGAATTAAAAAAACTGTCAAAATAATTAATTACTTTTTTTTTATTTTTTCATAAAAAAATTTTAAAAAAAATTTACTAATATATTATCTAAAGACACATATTAATAAATTTCATATAATAAAAAAAATGGCAGCACATAATCATGATGAGCAGACGAGCATAAGACAGTGGAGTCATTCTCATTACCTAGTGGTTCCAAACCAAATTGTAGTGGTTATCAGGGCTGAATAGGCTAGCCCCATGAATATGATACATGATTTTACAGATACAGAATAGTACTTTTTTTTTTTTATGAACAGATACAGAGTAGTACTAGTGTATGCTAAAGAATTATTAGTACATGTTTCCATCAAAAAAAAAGAATTATTAGTACATGTCTTTAAAGATATACAATTAAACAGCAAGAAAACAAAATATTAAGTACGTGTAGGATATAGGTTGAGCCACACATCACACCTGACATTTAGCCGCCTGTGTTTATTCGATTCTGTGGTCCTCAATTTGTGAACTCAAAAGTGTCAGTACTTATTATGGGCGTCTTTGCTCTTGATAGCAACGGGAGGCTTGTCCAGTCCTCAGTGCCTTTTTTTTTTTGAGAGAAAAACTTATTTTGACAGACATAAAAAAAATCCTCCCATTTTATATTATTTTCAGTCCTTAAGTAATAAAAAATTGATCTAAACACACACACACACAATTAGTGAGACTTTAACAAACACTTTTTTTTTTTCATGATTTATTTCCAACTAAATGAAAATTAATAGATTCTTTTAAGTTAAATTACATATTTGATTTTTCATTTTATATTTGTTTCAAAATCATCCGAACATTTTAAAATATGTCATTTTATTCCATTTACTCTCAAAAATATCATTATCATTGTCTAATAGATAGAAAATGGTTAATGGCAAATGGAATTCATATTTCATGTCATGATCATAAGCTTCACATCATCAAAGTGACTTTTTTTTTTCATAAATTTTAGTAACTATGTCAAATATTTTCATTTCTCAATAATAGAAAGGACTTTTTCGTAAATATATTTTTAAAATATATAGACCATTTTTGAAGTAAATGTCAAAGGTTGGGGACCAAATAAACAATTTAAAAACTCTTTTATATATTTAGACCATGTATAGAGCTAGGACTTGATTCAATCATCATCTATATTTTGAAAATTGGATAGTCTAAAAAACTTAAAAATATAAAAACTTAAGGTTTGAAAGTTAGATTGGATTTGCCTAGAGATTGAAATATGATGACATTATAATTTAATAAAGTATAAATAAGTAGAATAATATAGTAATTATTATAAATTTTCACTAAACAAATCTAAAGCATATTTTTACAGATTTTTTTGCCACCATGAAAATTAAAAAAATACACTTGTCAAAACCCCATGAACGAGGATGTACAGTGACAAACATGGCCCAAGCCCAAAGGTGGACTCATGCACATTAAGAGAGGTTGAGGAGTATTTGCATTGTTATGACTTATGATGGAAAGCCACCAATAAGGAATGGCTATAAAGGAGAAGGTACAGTGAGTGTATGATGCAGGAATCCTAGATGGAATGATAATTAAAGATAATATCACTTATTCTTCTTCTTTTGAACCACTATACTCTACTTGCCTAATTAGATCAATAAATGACCTATTTATAGGCAACTATTAAAGAGATGTGGATTATTTTATTAATAATATGACATGTCATTCATCGTAATTATCAAATTGATTTAAGTTTTTACCGCCAAGTTTATATAAAAAATACCATGCAAAGATTTTATTTATTTATTTATGTAAATATGATAAAATTTAAATCTATGATGTTTATTTCATAATGATTATTTTTAATCATTAAACCAATTAATACACAAATAATAATTATAATAATTATTACAATATTTCTGTATAAGTAGAGAATTCGAATCAGCCATATTCAAAAATAACCAAACAAAATAGGAGTCAAGCAGTTCCTATGGCGAAAGGGAGCATGGTTTTTAAATTCATATTTGCTTTATATTTTTAACCTTTCAATGTCCACTTTTGAGGGAGAATCAACCACAACTTTTTTTGTTTTTTTATAAATAGAGATGATACAGTAATATATTGTTAAATTGAAGCCAGAAATTGCCGTTAAATGAGGACCGAATCGAATCCTTATTCGGTAAATTTTTTTAATCCTCATTCCCTTTCTTTTATTTATTATTATTATTATTATTTTTTTTTTTTGGGGATACCAGCTAGAAGAGGATTAAAGGGAATTCTATATTTTTAATTTTTTATCCTGTGCTCAAAAATCCTCTCAAGATTAATTCTTAGAAAAGAATTTAATGTGAGTTTGGGAAATGCGTTTTTCAACAAGTGTGATTTTTTAGTGGGTCCCGCGCACTATTTACGGAATCCGCAAGTACTTTTTTAACAAGAACAATTTTAAAACTAGATCTCATGGCATTATTTACACATTTAAAAATTATTTTTCTACAATATTTTCAATTTTTAGCAATAAGCGATATTTAAATAGATCCTTAGGGTTAATATATGATGAAGTTATTGAGAGCAACCTCATGGCCTACTGATTAAAGCATCGACTCACATATTTTGTGGTGGTGTCAATGAAGGTGGCATAAGCTACAACACTTGACTTGGTGGTCAAAGTAGCCTTGCACAACAATCACAATAGAGTTATTATCATGAGAGACGCAAAAAACTTAATAGAATGATTCAAATAAGAACATTGGCTTGTGCATTGGGAAGTCATTTGGATAGTTTTAGATAATTAATATTTATCATTGTACCATTCGGGCGAGTTGATACCTCCGCAAGCACTGGGGGAGGAGGGAGAACGGTGTAAGTTCTATCAAGCCAGCATTGGGAAGTCATTTAGATAGTTTTTGATAGTTAATATCTACCATCGCACCATTTGGGCGAGTTGATACCTCTCCAGGCACTAGAGGAGAAGAAGGTAGGTGTGAGTTCTACCAAGCCAACATTGGGAAGTCATTTAGATAGTCTTAGATAGTTGATACCTACCACTACATCATTTGGGTGAGTTGGTACCTCCCCAAGCATTGGGGGAGGTGGGGGAGGGCGTGAATTCTACAAAGCCAGTATTGGGAAGTCATTTGGGCAAGTTTTAGATAGTCGATATCTACCATCATACCATTTGGGCAAGTTTGTACCACCCCAGGCACTAAGGGAGGAGGGAGAGGGTGTGGGTTCTATCAAGCTGGAAAAATAATATATCAAAGTTTTTCATATATATATATATATATATATATATGTAAAAGAAATCATTATTACAAACATATTAATTTTAAATTAGAACAATGATATTGAAGCATTAAACTTGATCCAACGCAATTTAAAAAAAAAAAAAGCTAAGTAATTGATTCCATATAAGAAATTTTATTGGCAAAAAAAATTGAGTTGAATGATCAAACTCCAACTTGGGTTTTTCTTCTCTCATTTTAGGGTGCTTATAAAAGTAATGAAAAGTTGCAAAGACTAAATCATTTTCATAGATTACCTCATATTATTCTCTATCAGTTTTTAGATTGACTCCTGCTTCTTTCTTTTTATTTTTGGTTACATTTGACTGCCTCACAATTAAGTTAATTAATTTGATAGTTGTGAGTACTATCCAACCTGAGCAGGTATTCTGGTATAAACCAAAACTGAGAGATCCGACCAGGTTGGATCCAAGATTTGACCCGTAACGACCCATGAACACCCTTAAGTGTGAAAAGATATATTTCAATCTAAACGTTTCAATTGAAAATATCAAAATGTAACAATTGAATTACAAGACTCTTAACATAAAATAAAACTCTTAGAGGCCTATACAAGAGTTCAACCAGAAGGAGGGTGTTTGCTTGTTTCAAAGTAATGTTAAGTAAATTTGACCATATTTTTAATATTTTCACGTAAATCCTCGCTGCTGCTGCTGCTTTAGTTTGGGGGGGTGGGGGGAACTTTGAAAACTTAACAAAAGTTTAACAGCCCATACTTTTATATTTATTTATTTAAATAATAAATTGATAGAAGTGGCAACATATTTTCTTTTAGTAACCTAAACTAGCCAAAAGTTGTAATCAATTCCCAAAACTTAGCGAAAGTCTCCACTCACTTGAACGTGGATCGATCAAAGCCATTAGCTGAAAAACCCTTTTTGAGATACGGATTTAGCATTATGCAGACGGCAGCTGCTAAAAGTTGATACGCTTTGGAAGGAACCTTTTTCTGCTGTTAGCGTCAAATAATGCAAGAGTTTATAAGCATGGAGTTGAGCATGCGATTGCGCACTTTCTTATTCTTTTAATCATGAATATGAAGTTATCCAATCCAATCTCTTCTTCTTGTAACTTGTGTCCACTATTGTTTTGTGATCGGTCGTCTCTAAACATATATATATATTCTCTGCTGCAAATGATGCTCCAATTTAATACTACTAATTAGTATTAGATTCATATTATGCATTGATTGATAACAACATTATATTATAAATTAAAGTAAATGTGATGCTCCCGATTTGATTGGATATTGATTAAAGTGTGTGTTGTGTGGATATGGGATTCATCCCACATTGGTTATATTAGACTAGTTCTTTTGGAGTATATTGTAGATATGACTTGACATCTTTCTTAAGTCATTTCAAATTATATTAGAATCGGCTTAGATGCCCTATATGAGTTATAAATGATTAGGTGGAGGTGATTGTGAAATATTTCAATAAGATAATTAAAGTTCAATAATAAAAATATATAATAATTGGAATAAAAGAATAAAATTATTGTAAGTTATATGATATGAAGAGAACACATTATCTACTACCGAATTTTATCAAAATAGATAATCAGAATATTATATAATATAATATAATAAATCAGGGCTTTTATATATCTTAAAAGGTTTGGAAAGAAAATTTTAGTAGTAGAAGGATTTTTAAACCTTTTGAAACTATGGAAATAAAATTCACTTATAATAAATTATATGTAAATAATTTTAATATACTCACAATGCATGACATGACATAAAGAGAATAAATGAAAAACATATTTAGAGAGAGAGAGAGAGAGAGAGAGAGAGAGCACATGAATCCACTTGAAACAACCACATTGTATAATACACAACTTTAATATGCTCTTACATATTACTTGGGTGATGCTTAGATGAATTAAAATTCACATTTATAATAATGAAAAAAGATTTTATAAATATCATCAAAATTGCACAATAAAATAGTTAATGAAAATAATGGGAAAAAAATGACATAACTTATATGATGAAAGCCCATAATGTATGTAAGATTGAGTTTTAATAATTTATCATAAATTTAATATTTTAAGATTAAAAAATAAAATTTCTTTTTAGCTTTTTAATCTATTGGTAATAGAGATCAAAATAATAATTTTAATAAATTAAATTCGTGGAATTTTGATAATAGTGTTTTAGTCGTAAGTACTTTTTATATAGATATAATATAATTTTAACCTATAATGTCATATCTATAATTATTATTCTTTATTATTAGACTAAAACAATTTAAGTAGAGTTTGAATTCCAAATTTCTCATTTCGCAACAAAAAACTTTGTTAGTTGAGCCAATTACTAGTACAATACCCACATAAAGTACACAACTTTAATTATATTGATTTTTGGACAAAACTTAGGTAATATACCTTAGTTGCTATTCCTTACGTTTCCCTCTTAAGATTCAGTCATGTGGCTACTTAACTAAAAAATACACTTCTTTTCTATGAGAAAAAATTCACATGGCAAAATCTCAAAATGAGAACCTAATGAACATCACTTAAGTAATGTACTTAAGTCTTGCACTTGTTTTTTTTATAATCGCAACTACAACTTTAATTATTTGGCATATAATATTCCCAACCTATAAATTTAATTTTAAGGTCATTAGTGAATCATAATAATATTTATATAACTGGCTTCATTTAAATATTTCTTGGAAAAGACCAAGACAAATTAGGTATGGAATGGAACTTAAGCTTAAAACAGTCCAAAAGGCATCTTCAAGCTTTTTAAAGTTGATTACAAAGATTAGTGCATCAAAAGAACCGAAGGGAAGAACTTTATCCTCATTGTCTCGAGATCTCAAGAATTAAAAATTAAAGCTCTAATTATATTATTTGAGGCTGTATATTATTAGTAATAGTTCTCCTACAGATCAGAACATCACAATTCACAAACGATTCTCACTAAAAGCAGCTTGCACACAGTATACTTAAATCGAATTATATGTTTTCATGTGTGTTTTCCACTAAGTTGGAGATTTAATATATATAATTTCAGATATTTTTTTTTACATAATAATATATAATTATTGATATTGATGGAGTGTATCTTTGGCTTTTGCTCTTTTTTCTTTTTTCTTTTTTCTTTTTTCTTTTTTCTTTTTTCTTTTTATAAAAAGAAGTTGCTCTGTTTCTTTCATGCATGTTAGGGATCAATAAAAGTTCACAACACTATAAGAGCATGCGTTGGGGTTTGGCAGAGGCTAAAGTAATTCCGTTTTTCGGAAAACCATTGGCGTAACATAACTCAAAATAAACTAGAGACAATATAGTCTATAGGGTAAATTACCTATTTGGTTTTTGACCTTTATGTTGTGCATCAATTTAGTTTTAGACCTTTCAAATGTGTCAAATTTGATCTCTAATCTTTTTATATTGTGTCAATTTGGTCCATATTATTAAATCATGGATAAAAAATACTGATGTAGAATAAATTTTAAAAAATAAAAAGTTTAATGAAGATTGAGATCAAGATATCAAACCTCAGGTCCACTTTTAAAGGTTCACTTGGAGGATTTTCATGGTCAATCTCATTTTAAGATCTCTGATCCACTTCTTCGACTTGGGTTCTCCTTCTCCAAAGATTATGATCTTAGTCTTCGTTCAAAAAAAATTTCAAGTTTATTCCATGTCAACAGTTTACATGTTATCTGAGTTGGCGTAAAAATTATTATTTTTATTATGACTATTAGTCATGTTAGCATTTTTCAACTATCACTTAATAACAGAAACCAAATTAACACATTTGAAAGATTAAAGACCAAATTGACATACAACGTAATGGTTAAGGATCAAATAGGCAATTTAACCTAGGCTCTATTGTTAGGATTATAGGCTCCATACCCCAAATGACCTCTTCTATTATTCTTTTTTGTTAAGGAATAAAAATTTTATGAAGAAAGAAAATAGTACTCTGTGTTTACAATGCTGTGCACAGAGTACCTAAAACAATTACAAGCAATTCAAAAATGAAAGCACAATGCGTGAAACCCCAAACTCAATACCAATCAAACAATGTCCAAATTACCAAGGACTTCAAATAGTCAATATGTCACACAACATCCTCAATGTGTGGTTGTTTCGTTTCTTCCACACTAATCACATCAAATATGTTGGTACCAAATTTCAAACATTGGAGACCTTTTCTATTATGCTAACTTAATTTTTTTTTCAAATTAAAAAATAAAATTTCATTACGGTTTTCTAACTTAAATTTTGTTGAGGCCCTTTTTTTCTGAACCAAATAATGTTAAGTTCTTCAAATATATATATATATATATATATATATATATTATTGTTAAAGTCCTCAGGTTTATAGGCATATCTTCAAGGCCCAGTTATGTACTGAATGAGGCCCATTAACAAATATTACCACACTATACGTGGCCCATGGCTAGCCCAATCTTGGCCACACTAAACATTTGTTCAGAAAGAAGGAAAATCAGGGCAGTTAGTTTTGGGCTCATTCAAAAAGAATAAATCAGCCTAACCCCTCTGGGCCTCTACTTCACGCAAAGGCCTAACGCCAAGTGTAAGTCTACTCATAGTCAAAGCAATGTTATTTATTTCTTTATTTCTTTTTTTTGGAGAAGAACTTTTCTTGGATTCTTAAAAATAAATAAATACCCTAAAACTTTTTTTTTTTTTTTTCGAGTATTAAAACAACTAAAATTTCTCTTGGAATTCTTGGTGTTCTTTCTTTCGTCCTACTTTTTTTTTTTTTTTTTTTTTTTTTTTTTTTTTTTCGATTATGCAATTTTGGATTTTTATTGTTTTGGTACAGTGGATTTAATTGTGAATTTTTTTGGTTTTGCTTAGATTTTTTGCAAAAATGCTATTTTGATTCCTACATTTTGGGGTCAATGTCAATTTGGTCTTTGAATTTTGATAGCAATCAATTTGGTCAATATTATCTTCAATTGCAGTCAATTTAGTTTTTATTGTCAACTCACTAATACAAATTGATTGCAAATTGAATATAATAGACAGCTACCAAAATGATATTTTTGTCTCGATGTTTTCAGATTATAGTGAATTTTGTGTGAAGATAAATTTTTTTCTTGTGGAGATATATTTTGATCTCAGTCTTCATTAAACATTTTTTTCCAAGTTTATTCCATGTTAACAATACACATGTTATTTGAGTTGACATAAAATTATATTATGACCATTAGTCATGTTAGCGTTTTTCATCTGTTTCTTAACGATATAGACCAAATCGATACATATGAAATGTTAGGGATCAAATTGACACACAACGTAAATGTTAAAGACCGAATAGGTAATTTGCCCTAGTCTATATTGTTAGAGCATTCACAACTGGAAATGTCATCCTATCTTATTTTACCATCCCAAAAAGATATTTTATCAATTATACCATACCATTTTACAATATACCCAACATCCCAAAACTCTATTATTTTACCATTTTATTAAAATATTATTTTTTAATATTTCTTTATTATTTCTTTCCAACAGTCATTTTTTTTTCAAATTCAACAACTATTCCAACGGTCACATTTTCAATAGAGCTTTTGTATCCTGCCAACGGTCACATTTTCAACATATATAGATCTACATCCTGCCAATAGTCATATTTTCAACATATATAGATCCACATACATATATTTTCAATAGCTTGCCAATTTTTATTTTTATTTTTGTTTGAGAAAGAACCTGCCAAATATCAATGTAAAATCCACATACATATTTATAGATGCATCTTGCCAAATATCAATGTATTCAACCTGCCAACTTTAATGATCCACAGGCACGCGCGCGCGCACACACACACACACATATAGAACCTACCTTTTTTTTTTTTTTAGAAAGAACCTACCAAATATTAATTTACTCAAACTTGCTAACTTTAAAAATCCACATACATACATATATATGCAACCTGCCAAATATCAATGTACTCAACCTACTAAATTTTAAAATTCACATTCATATATATACATGTAACCTGCCAAATATCAATGTACTCAACGTGCCAACTTTAAAAATCCACATACATATATATAGATGCAATCCACATACATAACTATCAATGTTGTCTTTAGAAGACTTATACATATATCAAATTACAATAAAACCCCACATGCATAACTCACACACTTAAGTTCCTACAACTCCCCTTGTAATTGTCATATATGTTCAATAAGGTCTGATTGGAGTTAAGAATGAATTTCATGGTCTCGAATACATTGATGAGTTTCAATGAACTCCATAATTTCATTTGTGTGCTCATGTGACAGTTGTATAGTAGGATTGTCATCAATTTACTCATAATCTAATTCCACCACTTCATTTACATCTCGCTCATCCTCAATGATCATGTTGTGAAGAATTACGCACGCTTTCATGATGTCTTGGAGCATTTCACTATAGAAAAATCTTGCAGGTCCACGTACAATTGCGAATCTAGCTTGAAGCACTCCAAATGCACGCTTTACATCCTTCCTATTCACCTCTTGGGTTTTTGCAAATAATTTTCTTTTTTGTCCTCATGGAGATGAAATTGTTTTAACAAATGTTGACCACTTCGGATATATGCCATCGGCATGGTAGTATCCCATTGTGTACTCATGGCCATTGATTGAGTAATTAACTGTAGGAGCACATCCTTGTTCGAGCTCAAAAAATACAGGAGACCGTTCTAAAACATTAATGTCATTATTTGACCCAGGTAACCTAAAAAATGCATGCCATATCTAAAGATTAAATGGTGCCACTGCTTCTAAGACAATGGTTGGCTCACGAATGTGACCAGAGTACTGACCTTTCCATGTAGCTAGACAATTTTTTCATTTCGAATGCATGCAATCAATGCTCCCTAGCATCCCTGGAAATCTAGGTCTTTCCCCATTGGCTAAAATTTTAGCAATGTCTTTGTTGTTTGGGGACCTCAAGTATTCCTTGAAGAAAATATCAACCACCGCTTTAACAAAATTTTTCAGACTTTCTATTGTAGTGGATTCTCCAATCCGCATATACTCATCCATAAAATCAGCTGTAACTCCATCCTCAAGCATCCTAAGTGCAGTTGTTATCTTTTGAAGAGAAGATAAACCGAGTCTTTGGGCATTATCTTTTTTTTGGATAAAGTAAGGTTCATAAGTTTCTACATTAGATTGAATATGGAGAAAAAGAGACCGACTCATCCAAAACCTCCTTCGAAATAAATTAGGAGTATATACTGGTGTGTAGGCAAAGTAGTCAAGGTAAAGTCTTTTATGGCCTATCAAACGATCACGTTCAATAGTCTGACGATGTTTACGTTGTGATGTTGAACTCTTAAGAACTTGCCTCATTATCTCATCCTCGTCTGAGTCGTCAAAAAGCAATTTGCGAAAAAGAGAGTGACCCATAAAGATAACCTTGAAGATAACAGTGTTAGGAAATCATCACTATTATTGAACAGGAAAATAATTAATAAGGGTTTAGAGAACATAAAATTGACAATATAACAACTTATAAAATATACAGTTTATGTTCCTATATACAATATAGTCTTTATAAAAGATTGATGTTAAGATTTAGGAATAGAATACTTACATATTTTATTATATAAACTTTATATACCGATGTATACATCGTGATTCATCACATAAGTTTTTTATATAAGCAAAAATGATATGATCACATAAGTGGCACAACCTACTGCCAATTGATCAAGTTGGAACAATACATCATCTACATGTTCCAAACCTACGCCTAAAATAAACCACTACCAAAATAAGGTTGAAACAAAATATCATCTACATATGCCGAACCCCAACCCTAAAATAATTTACTACCGAAATAAGGTTATCACAAGACATCATCTCCTTAGGTCAAATCCAATTATTTACTCTAATTTTTGTCTTGCAAGGATTTGATCCTTGAGATTTTTAAAATAAAGTCTTTCTTTTTCATTCATGCCACTTGTATCCATGGTCATTATTCTTCCCTCCTCCCTAATAGTTTCAAGACGAAGTATTTCCTTTTCAATATCAGCTCTTTGCGCATCCACTCAAACTCTATCCGCTTTGATGCGAATAGCCTCTTTGTCTTGTTCATGTGATTCCTGAATATATTGCAATTTTTTTTGCCAAATAATCCTCAAAACCCTTATTCACTATCTGTTCTCTTTCGCTTAGCTTTTTCGGCTTTTCTATCAATTGGTCTTTCTAGCACCATTGTGTCATCATCATTACTATAAACTTGATCAATTGAAATTGGAGTTTGAAGGAGCCCTTTTGATCTTTCCTTAGGCACACTCCACTTTGGTTGGTTCTTTAACACAACCCAACAATGTTCAAATGTAAAAGCTGTTTTTTTGCTAGGTGATGAAGCTTTATATAAAGCCTTTGCATCTTCCAACTAATTTTTTTTATAAATAAAATAATTAGTGTCTTCAAACTATTCGGAAATTAATATTGTGACACCATTGCAATATAATTTATACCTTCATTTGGTCAGTCGCACTACTTTGATTTCAAGCTTTAACTTTAGTCATGAACCCAGTAAACTTACTTGTCTCCCTATTAATTGTTCCCCATCGACTTGATGGGGAGGAAGTAGAACATGTGGTTTTGTAAGTATTGTTCTCACAAAAGTATTGCTAAATTTTCTCCCAAAATTTTTTTAGCCCTTTGGTCAGTACCATACATGGCATCCATGCTAATGTTAAGCCATGTAGAGACGAGGAGGTTGTCCTCATCTACACTGAAGTTGCCACCACGTTTTGTTGGATTAGAGGTGATAATTTCAACTTCCGGTAAAAACTCTTGGATAAGCATTGAAGTATTTTGAGACCCACTTAAAAATGGTGCCACAAAATCGGAATGCCCTTGTAAAAAATTAGCATATCGTGATATGTCCTTTTCTGTATCTATCCCTTTTAAATAGAGAACTTAAAACAGTTAGTGTATGAAGTCAATTAGTATATGAAACCAATAAAATAACAACAAACCAGGTATGAAGAGAAGGGACATTTTTAATCATTGCTTGTAGATGTTAAAGTTCAACAAGAAGGAAGAGCATATCCCCTTCCCTTGACTTAGACTCTACCTTTTTGCTCGATTAGTATATGTACACCAAACTAATGTAATCAAACTAAATTTTCACTATAGTTATGGACAGCAACATACAATATATATATAGTTCTCATACATATAAGCTCCATAAGCTCATAATTCAAAATATTCATACTTCTCATAATTCAAAATACTAACTAATCCTAATCAATGTTAAGGGATAAGAGTATAAGACTATAAGAGCTAACTCACAAAGTCCAAGAGTTCAAGTATTTGTGACAAGTGATTACTACAATACGAAATACAAACTTAACCAAATCTATTATTTCTCAAATAAAAAAATTAAAAAAAAATCTATAGATTGTGATAAGATAAGAAGAGTTATTTGTATTTTAAACTCATTGTATCTCAAATACTTAATGGTAGCCGAGCAGGTTCTTGATGCAATTTTTTAATAAGATTGTATCAATCATAGTTTCATTATGGAAAATTCGTGTGACTGTTGAGGATTAAGTTATCTTATGGCAGAGAGAGAAAATAGTACGATGATGGCATGTTATCAGAATTTCATGGTGATATAATTCTATCATGTGGTGATGACGTTCAAAAGCCAAGTTACACCGGTTTAGATCAAGGCAATGACCATAGACTCCAATTTGCTGTGTAGAGGTGAACCATCACGTCAATGGCTACATCGACTGAGAAAGGAGAAGATGGCAACTGAAGCAAAACAAGTTTCCCAACAATGAGGAAGAAGAAAGATAAAACAATGTGTTATTTTGTTCTAAACTGCTGAGATGTGAATAGGATGTCGTTTAGCCTAAAGTTAAATCATACCTTCGATTCGATTGATACAGATATTGTCAATTATAAGTGATGCCATATTGTTCTTTCTTTGTGCTGTGGTGCCGTGGACGGAACAAGGAAGTAAGTGGTTGGCATGAGCATGACTTGAGATGAACCAAGTAATATAACTACATGCATTATTTCAAACGTGTAAAGCATGGATATTGCCACCAAAGTTTTCTTTTAAACCAAACTTTATCATTTGTATCATGAGTGCCAATCTTGAAATTCCTTCACCATTTTAGGATTAATACTTCTTAATAGTAATAGAAAATAGAAGTAACATAAACTTCAGAAAAGAGTCTACCAATCCAAATGCTTTGCACACGTCTCAAGACAACTACATCAAAAACTTATTACTAAATCTTAACTCTTTACTTTATATGCTTTTACTTTATTGAGAATTTTTTTTTGGGTTCATGTGATTTTTTTTATTTTCTTAATTAAAGGTGTGATTTTTGGTTGATTAAAATTGTCATTCAATCTCACATATAATCTATGTATGATCCATCCATATTTTATTTAATTGTTTGTTTAGATTCAACATAAAAGATAATGGAATAAGGTGTTAAAATTTTGATATTGTTCCATGTATTGAATTATCTATATTATTATTACCACAACCAAGCAAAACTGAAAAAGTCATATTACTACCCAAATTTGGAGCTTGGTGTGCTCCTTATATCATGGTCTTTGCTTATATCTTTGCAATTTATATTTTCAAAGGCTGTTGATGGGAAAATTAAGACTTGGTTGTATAATATGTGTCTTCAAATGGGGTATTAGTTCTAAGTGTGTGTATATATAACTTTTGAGAATTTTGCTTTATTAATAATTTAATAATTGTGAATTATTTTGTAGATTTCAATAACTATGCACATGAAGTGAGTTATTAACAATATAAGCACAAATGTCAACATACGTCTAATATTAACAGTTTATAAAAATCTCTCCTAGCAACCCAATAATAATCTATGCTAGATAACATTTCTAAACTATGGAAAGTATAGAAATTAAATATTTCTTCCCATTGTATTTTATTTTATTATGACCATTCATTTTTTTTAAAATGCTATCTTGCAAAATGTCTATAAAATGCATATTATTAACTCAATTTCTTATTTCTAAATTTCATTAGATCTTATAATCAATAGTTTTCCCGTGCATTGCATGGGTTGGCGACTAGTTCATATATAAATTCAAAACCTTTACATATTATGATTATGCTAAAAACTCAAATCAATTCTTATTTGTATCTTTACAATTAGTATAAGCTAATCATAATATTTTGGTAGTAGCTTCTCACGAATAGCAATATCCTGCAATATATGCTGATAACTCCTAATCAAAACAATATATGTTGACAGCTCCTAATCAATATATTTCGACTATATATACTATAATAATTTTTTGTTACAGAAATACTAGCCCTTTACACAGCCAAATATTAATAGAATACAACAACAAATATAACTCAAAATATACTCTGCATAATATATCTACAAACATAGCCCATACATAGCCAACATGCACAAATAGAAATCAAATAAGCACCATAGAGTTGAGCACAACAAAAACCACTGATAGAACCTTTGCATACAACATATTAATTTGTTGAAGAAAAAATCACTAAACAAGAATACCAATTATTTAATAAAATTGGGATTTTTGTAGAAAGGAATAAGATAATTACTGTTACAGATCTATTAACCTTTGCAAGGAGTTGTTGTTGAATGATTTGTGAGGGAAAAAAAAAAGCTTATCAAAGAATGATTTTACAGAGGGGTATAGAAACAAAGAGAAAAGAGAGAAGGGAGAGAAATAAATAGAGAGCGAAACTTACTGGTAATTGAAGTTGAACCTGAGCAAACTTTCTGAAGATGCTAATCCCATGACAGAGAGCAAAACCCCCTCGTGATGAAACTGAATCCCACCTCTACAAACATCAATAACAATTCTTTGATCAAAACTCAAACACAAACACAAGCTGAATCCCCCTTTTTCTTGTAGAGAGAGAAAATAAACACAAACACAAAAACTCGAATACATTGATCAAAACTCACCTAGTATATTGCTTTGATTTTGATTTTGATTTAATTTGATTTTTCACGATGTGTTACGGTCAGCACCAAGCTTGCTCTCGGAATAGCCTAACCTCCTCCACTAATCTGATGAGAGACTAATTAATCACTGAGAAGGCACAAAACCTCCAACACCGACGGATTTTCGTTTTGTGATTTTGCAAACAAAATCTTAACCCAAACCCAAAAACCCTTGAGAATCTTGGTTTGAAGAGAGAGCGATAGAGTGAAGAGTTAAATGAGTAGTGCTATCTAGAGTGTTGGGTTTATGAGATGAGTAAATCAGCAAAGGGATTTGGAATGGGTGAGGGTGAATTGGTAGAGACATTCGGAGAGAAAGAGAGAGGCTTGGTGAGAGGCTTCAGCGATGGCGAGAGAGAGAGGATGAGAGACCGTGTGAATGAGAGAGAAGAGAGAAAAGAGAGAGAGAGAGAATAAATTTAATTAAAAAAAAAAGATACAATAGTGCTATAGTGCCATCATACATTTACGATGGCACTGTAGCACAATGCCAAAATTTTTTACAATTTTGCAATTTTACAAGACCGGATGTTGCTCACTTTTAATGCCTTAAAATATGTTTACATATGGCATTTGCAAGCCCAGCTGTGAATGCTCTTAGGAATATAGGCTCCATGCCCCAAAAGACCTCTTCTATTAGAGCATTTACACTAGTGCTTCTAAAATCTTCTAAAATGCAAAAAGTGACAAAATTTACATAATTTTCCTCCAAAACTGCTTGCATCAGTGGGTGTAAAAATGTGCATATTTGCACATTTGCTACAGTAACTGTGCAAATATGCACGAGTACTGTAGCTATGTATAATAATATTTTATTATTATTTTTATCTTTCCTTTGTTAGACTACTTCATCCTAACGTTCACAACAACCTAGCAACAACCCAGCAAAACATAAGAAGAAGAAAAAGGCAGAAGCCGAGGAGAACCACCCAACCACCAATCCAGCACCACCACCACCACCACCACCGCACCTACCACCACCCAACCAACACCAACACAAATCATTTGAATGGTTGATAATCCACCACAAAGTTGAACCAAAATCAATGTAAAATTAAACCAAAATCAACACAAGCAACTAGAAAACCCAACTCAAAATCAAGCCAACCAAAAATCAAGCCAAACCCACTAGAAAACCCAATTCAAAATCAATCAAAACTCACTGAGAAACTCAACTCAAAAACAGTCCAAACCCACTAGAAAACCCAACTCAAAATCAATTCAAACCCACTGGAAAACCATCCCAAACCAAAATCAAAACCAAACCGAAAACCCATGTGAAAAAACCTAACGGAACCGCTATAGCTGCCGATCTACTATCGTTGATCTGCTGCCGCTCTGCCGCTAGATCTGCCGCATGTGTGTGAGTGTTTAAGAGAGGAAGATAGTTGAGGGAGGAATGAGAAAGATATGGTAACTGATGTTTGAGAGTCAGAGATATGATAACTGATGAAAAGAGATATTAATATATAGGTAATAAAAAAGAATAAATAATATTATTTTAATAGAGTAGATTGTAAAATAGATGAACTGATGTGGGTCTTTTGGAAAAATGATAGTGTAAAATAAAAAAAAGTAGGTTCTTAGTGTAAAATAGACGGAAAAATTTGGCCAGACTAATGCAGTTGCTCTTACAATGCATAAAATCTCAAGCCCGATATCAATCAAATAAAGTCTAGAGTAGCAAGGACTTCAAATGGTCAATTTGTCACACAATGTCCTTAAATGTGTGGCTGTTTTGGAAACGTTGGAGACTTCTTCTATTATGTTAACTTAATTTTTTTTATAAAAAATAAAATTGTATTATGGTTTTCTAACTTAAATTTGTTGAGGTCCTTTTTTTATAAACCAAAATGTGCTAAGCCCAAGTTTATTAAGGCCCAATTATGAACTAAATAAGGTCCATCAACTAATATCACGACACTACACGCGACCCATGCTAAGCCCAATGTTGGACCACACTAAACGTTTAATCAGAGTAGTAGTTTTGGGCTTATTCAAAAGAATAAATTAGCCCCACCCCTCCACTTCATGCAAAGGCCAATGGTAAGTCACTCGCAGTCATCTATACTACTATTTATGAGGTTTTCATTGTTTGGGATCCTCAATTTTAATATCCAAAATACCCTTAAATTCATTTATTTGTAAAACTTAACTAATTGGGTCAAACATGTAAAATTACTAATTTAAAAACTCAAGTTGTGAATTTGAGAGTATTTTGAGTATCAAAATTAAGAATTTCAAACAAGGGAAGCCTCCTAAATAGTAGTATAAATTATTATTATTTTTTTTTTATGAAAGAAAAATCTTTATTAACAAAGAAGAGCGACAAAAATACAACTAGCTGCCAGCTTCATCCCACACAACAGAGGCAAAATTAGGGGGACAACATCCAATATCAAAAGAACAAAAAAAATTACAAGACAATGACCACTTTGCTAGAGAATGGGCTGCCATATTGGCTAATCTAGGAACCCAAGAGACAAAAACATTAGACAGAGCATAAAGTAGGACCTGCATCTACATAACTTTGGACCTAATTCTCCATGGGGAAGATTGACTTGAATTAATAAGAGCATCACAACAAATATTGGAGTCAGTCTCAATATAAATACCCTCAACTTCCAACTTGGCTGCCAACAACAAAGCCCATTTCACTGCTTCAACTTCAGCTTGGAGAGGGAAGGTGGTATTCACCTTTTGAGCATTGTTATTAATACCGTTTCGGACCCCGTTTCGGTTTGTCCAGTGGAATGAAATATTTCGGTACCGGCTGATTTCGGCGTACCATTTCAGGATGTTTCAGGGTTCTTAAAAAATAATTTATATATATTCTTGTTGAACATAAAATTGTCAATTCTAATAAATAAATAACTAAATATCAAATAATACAAATCATTTAGTCTTAATTCTTAAGTTTTAAATATCAATTTAATATCACACAATAAGAAGATTTACAAGACAATAACTAAATATCAAAAAATACAAGATTTACTCCTCCTCCTCATCATCATCCATGAGAGAAGGATCAAATTCATCATCAAAAGAACTCCCAAGAACTTCTAGCACCCATTGGACCTTTACTCTTTCTTTCTTTTTCTTTTTTTTTAATAATAGGCCAAATCCGGTACCGGCCGAAATTTGCATCTCGGCCGAAATTGGCTGGAATGATCGGAATGGCCCGGAATTTGACCCGAAGTGGAACGTGGGTATTCCGGTACCGGTTTGCATACCGGTACGAAAAATTCCGGCCGTTCCGGCCGGAACGGAATGGAATCAATAACAATGCTTTTGAGAGCAAGCCAAGACCAACCTCCCTCTCCAATCTCTCGCCACTACAGCAACAACAGAAAATTTTAACCCAATTGCAGCATCCGTATTAATTTTAATTGAGAATCACCTAGGAGGTGACCATGCATGAAGCAACTCCATTGATTTCACAGAAACCATCTCAATATATCTGGAATTTTTGAATTCAACAAGGAGCCTCCCAATTCTAGAAGATAAGTCATCAATGCTTAGGGGGAGATTTTCAAAATGAACTTGATTCCTCAACTTCCAAATTCCATCATAAAGAATAGCTCCAAACAACAAAAATTCATTTCTTTGATCAAGATTCAAACTACCCAAGAAAGGGGTGGGGGGGGGGGGGGGGGAAGGGGAAAGAAATTGAATGAGCTCTAAGGTTGAAGAAAACCCAAGAGCATCAAACCTCACTTTCCACTGACTATTGAACCAAAGAGCCTTTGCCACCGGGCATAGAGCAAAAAGATGGATTGAGGACTCAACTTCTGCCTTATAAAGGGGACATAGCTCATCTCCAATATCCAAAAATCTAGCGTAATTGGCCTTAGTAGGCAAGCAATCAGCTGCAATTCCCCAAATTAGCATTTTAAGCCTTTCATGAGGATTGGATTTCCAAATTTGATACCAAAGTGGCTCAGATGACTGACTAGATGAGAAACCCCGACAAATCCAATAGGCAAATTTAACAGTCAAATCTCCAGAGCTTGTAGGGGTCCATGTCCACCCATCCTCAACAACACAAGAAGATAATGGAAATTTTAAAATTAATTCAATTTCTGAATCCTCAAACCATTGCTTCAGCTTGTGAATATCCCAAGCATTATGATCAAAATTTAAAAGCTCAAAAACCGGTAGTATCTCATCCGAATTAACCCCAGCTTTGGGCTTAGGAATAAATCCTTGAAGATCTGGAATCCAAGGGTCATCCTAAATTCTTATGGTATTGCCGTCACTAACAATCATACAAGCTGCATTAGAGAAGAGGTGCTTTACTCCTTCTAAGCTTTTCCAAATTGGAGAAGAGTTACCTTGAGAAATATAGGACAACCAATTGTGTCTAATTTTGTATTTAGCTCTAAGAACATTAACACAAAGACAATTCTTTCCAGACAAAATCCACTAGGCAAGTTTTGATAAAAGGGCTTGGTTGAACTCCCATGACTTTGTGATGCCCAAACCACCTTCCTTCAGAGGTCTACAGAGAGAAGACCAAGAGATAGGAGTCCAATAATGACTAGACTCCATTTTAGGATTCCACCAAAATCTTCAGACCACTGAATCCAGTTGGTCACACAAATTCTTGGGGAATTGTAAGGCAGCCATGGTGTACGTTGGAATAGATTGTGCTACTGATTTGATTAGAGTTGCTCTTCCTGCCCAAGATAAATTTTTACTTTTCCAGCCACTAAGTTTGCTTTCTAACCTGTCTTTCACCATCCTGAGGCCTTAGGATCTGCTCTTAGATAAAAACAAAGGGACATCGAGATAGGTGGTGCATTGAGGGAGAGAATTAAGACCCCACCAACATTTTATTTGATTGAGAAACTGAGAGCTAACACCTTTAGAAGGGAAGACACCTAGACTTCTCCACACTAATTAATTGACCATGTGAGTTTTTAGACCCCTTAAAATACAATTGGATTAATCTAGTTAACAAGCCAAGTTATTACTTAGTTCAAATTAAAGATCTAGGTTAACACAATTATATAATCATATCAATGTAAAGTGCCAAATATAAAGAACACAAAGATATGACGACCTAGGAAAACCAAACTGGTAAAAAATCTAGGGAGGATTTAACTTAGCTATCCTCAAGGTAAACCTGAATCCACTATGAAATAATCGAAGTTTTACAATAGCGACTTAGGTCACTAACATCCTATTGCTACCTCATGTAGAAAACTTACTGACATGATCACGTGCAAGCTCTGAGACCATGAACTCCTTCTTTCTTGGATTTTCCAGCAAGTACAAGCACTCCCGCTTGTGTATCTTTAAGCTCTTTAGTGCAACAACTGAATGATCATCAAGCTCTCAATGAAATCTCTTTCTTGATAATCCTAAGCATGTGTGAAGGCAACCACCTCTCAGATCTCACCAGAGATTCACACACACAGAAAATAAAGCAACCTCAAAAACGTGGCTAGGGTTTCCCTTTTATTCCTAGGGCAAAACATAAAACCTTACATGTCATATGAGCTTAGGGTTGAGTTGGAAATTCTGCAGAAAAAACATTCTGTCCAACTTCCTATCGGTCGAGTCTAATTCTCGATCGATCGAGCCAGACCGAATTGCACAATGAATTCTGCAGCAGCTTGATTCCAACTTTACATAAATCACACACTTTGAGTAAGTTTAAAACAAGACTAAACAACCTGTTTTGATTATAGTTTGCTAACAATACAAATTAGAGTTCTAATACATTAGTTCTTAAGTACTTAGAACCTAACAGACCAGACCAAGAACAGTATTTTTCAAGGCACATTTTGAGCGAGGCAAGCTCAAAAATCTTAGCTTTGCAGAAAAGGATGACATCATTCGCGTAGCATAGTTTTGAAATAGCAGGAGTAGCGTAGGCTACTTTCATTGGAGATATGTTTTTCTGATCCACCTCTCTATTGATCAACCTCATAAGAACCTCACTGCCTAGAATAAATAGGTATGGAGAGAGAGGATCCCCCTGTCTGAGGCCACGACTAGGAACAAAGCTTGGACAAATTCCCCTATTTAGCAGCAAGGAAAATTGAACAGTGGAGATGCATTGAAAAATTAAATTAGAGAACTTATCACTAAAACCAAAAGCTTTAAGCAACCTTGTTAAGAAGCTCCATTCCATTCTGTCATAAGCCTTCTGAAAATCTAGTTTTATCCCCAAGAAACCCTTCTTTTTCTTCATTTGCTTGAAACTATGGACTATCTCTTGAGCAAGGACCACGTTCTTTGTGATCCATCTATTAGGGATAAAGGCAACTTGAGCTGGATCCACTAATCTGTTCAATAGCGGCCAAAGCCTACTCACTAGGATTTTTGTTATAATTTTATAGCACACGTTATAGAGACCAATGGGTCGAAATTGGTTGAAATTGCAAGCCCCATTTCTCTTTGGAATGGGAGATATGTATGTTTGATTGAAGCTTTTTAGCATCTAGCCATTTCGGAAAAAAAAAAAAAAAAAAACTTTACGTAGCAAGTACCACTTGATCCCTCATAACTCCCCAATAATCCTTGTAAAAAAGAGCAGGAAAGCCATCAGGGCCTGGGGCCTTTAAGGATTTCATCCCAAAAACCACCTTTTTAATTTCATCTCTAGAAGGTATTCGCAAAGCTCAACATTTTCTTCATCAAAAATACAGGGATTAATTAAGTTCTCCAACTCTCCAGGGATTTGAGGATTACTAGACCTGTACAGAGAACTGAAACTTCCTTCAAAGTAATCTTGGATGCCAGCTCTATTATTGATCAAAGAGCCATCATCCAATTTAATTTTTGAGATACGATTTCTTCTCCTGCGAATGAGGGTAGATAGATGAAAGAATCTTGAATTCATATCACCCTCTTTTAACCATAGTTCCCTAGATTTCTGCTTCCAGCTCAACTCTTCCTTGGTCAACCAATCATCAAGCTCAAGATTTAGAGATGCCTCTAGCTCTAGAGTCTCTTTAGTGGGAGGTTTCTATTGAATTTCAGAAATATTAGCTTGTATGGCTTTAATTTTTTCTCTTACAAGGCCAAAAACCTCCTTATTCCACTTCTTTAAATCTTTTTTTGTCTCTTCCAATTTTCTTGCAAGTCGAAACCCATGAGAACCCTCCACTTTTGCTTGCCAAGCATTCTCCACCACAACTCTACTCCTTTCGTCCTTAGTCCATATCGCTTCAAATATAAAAGGGTGGTTGAGATTTTCGGGCTCCAGATGGGTATCAAGCAAAATATGATTATGGTCTAAATTTACATTGGACAGATGCTTAACACCAACCTTGGGAAAAAGAATTTGCCATTCTCAATCACAGAGACATTGATCAAGGCGTTCCTTAATATTTGCCAGACCTTCACGCCTATTTGACCAAGTGAAAGACGGCCCATTAAAACCAGGGTCGATAGCTCCAGTGTTTGCCATGAAGTCCCTAAGACAATTAATAGAACTTTCAAGAATAGAGCATCCACCCCTTTTTCGTCTGCCCTCTTAATACAATTCAACTCCCTTATAGTTATCCAAGGTCTCGAAAAGGAGAGCACCATATTCTCAAGCATCTCCCAAAATATGATCCATTTATTTCTCCTACAGGGCCCATAGATGGTAAAAAGCAGCTATGGCGAATTGGGAGGATCAGAATACATAAGAGCAGTAATCATATTTTTGTCAGAATACACAACTTCTAGCTCCACCCCCAAACTCCAAAATAAAGCAAGACCACCATCTCGATTTACTGGCTCCACACAATAATAATTAAAAAACTTCAATCTAGATTTGATTTGATTTATTCTTGGAGATTTGGATTAAGTTTCTGACAGGAAGACTATCTTTGGGTTAGATTCATGGATAAGCTCCCTAAGACCCCTAACTGTCAGAGCTCTACTTGCACCCCAATAGTTCCAAGTTAGGGTCCTCATGGTGACTTGGAGGGCATGATAAGGTCCGCCTCCTCAGCCATAGTAAGAGCAGAAGAATTATCACCAACCACAGATTTATTAGATGAGAGATTAAAGGTTTCAGAGTTATTACCTTTCCCATTTTTGAATTGTACAGCACGAGAAGCAGCTTGAGCTTTGGCTTGATCTTTCAAAGAGGTCCTTCTAGATGGGTGTCGACTAGAAGAGGCTACTGGGATGAGATTAGGGGAAAGGAGTGAGTGTGGATTACTTACAGAAAGTTGAGGGAGATTGTTAAGAGAAAATTGCAAGGAAAGAGCTTGTTCAGAAGTCTTTAATTTTTTTGACAAGAAAATAGGGAAATTTGGTGGACTAGTTGAGCTTAATTTTCGTTTACACTCTCTGATGTAATGGTGAGGATGGGCTTAAAGTGTGATTTTGGGTCCATTGAAGGGGATTTTGGGCCAAATTGGAGGAGATATGGTATTAGACTAGACTGGTGTGGAGGTTGGGTGAGTTGGGCTTTGGGTTGACTTGGATTCTGGGCCCATCCAAGGTGTCTGGTTCGGTGGGGTGTTAGAAGAAGGTCTATTTGGTTGATATGTAACTGAACTAGCGTGAGTCTCTAGGTTTCCTGTGACTTTTGAAAGGTGTGTAGTAGCCTCTTCAGTACTAGTCCCATCAATCAACACGAAACACGGCTCAAGAACATCAATTGAGAGGTCCCTGGTGCCTTGCTTTCCCCTCTCATCCATGGCATTCCAAGACCTTACCAGACCTTTGTTGCTGAAAGCTTTTAACTTTAGACCAGGCTAAAACTCATTATTATCAGCACGGAGCCATCTTCCAAAAAAAACACAATGGACTCCATCATTTTGAAGTAATTGACCTCCCTTGTCTTTGAAATCTCTCTAATCATGCCCCAAAATTCCACAGCCAAAACAAAAATTACCAAGCTTTTCGTACTTGAATGGTATCCAGAGATCAGAGAGGTGTTCTCTTTCTAAAGAAAACCCAGGAACAAGAGGACAACTTACATCTACTTCCATTCTGACCCTAATATTTTTCCTCCAAACCCTAGTGGTTGTACCTATAAAGTCAGTTTCTAAAGCATGTCCAGCTGTACTACTGATTTTAAGAAGATTTTCATTACTTTGTCTGTCAAGAGGAAGGCCATGCACCTGAATCTAGAATTCTGAGGTTGAAAAATCCACCTCGGCAACACTGTGTTCTGGGCTGAAACGTTTCAAAATCAAATGGTCTCCTTTAATCAGCCATGGTCTCCTATCCCAGGCACGTCTAACATCTGTGTCATGTTTGAAAGAGAACACAAAAACATTTCTGTCTACCACAGAGATTTCGACTTCATTTAGAACATTCCAAGCTTTTGTCAAAATTTCCTTGACAAAGGTTTTAGGGAAGGATTTCTTTGAGAGGATTTTACCAATGAGAGGACATTTAGAGGACTCTTTGGATGAGGGGACCACATCAAGATTGACTTTGTTTTTTAGCCAATTAAATTTAGATGCCTGGGAAGTAATCGAATCAACATTTACCTCATCCATGGCACAGAGCCACAAACAAAAAGGGAGGCAAACTAGGTAGACCAGAGAAACAAGATATAGGGAAGAAAATCACAGGAGGTTGAATGAAGTGAGACGTCAACAAGGAAAGAGAAAGAACGAGAGAGAGAGAGAGAGCAAGAGGGAGAGAGATGAAAAGCGAAAGGAAGCACAAAGGACAACTTCACAGAGAAGACACAAGTCTTACATGGAGAAAGAAGACTTCACACGGAAGATTAGAGAGGCATGACGCCCAAACACATCTGTTGTGTTTTTTGTCATGCACATATATCCAAAGAAATGTGTATAAATTATATTTCATTTGGTTGAAAGTGTACATTTCTCTTTTACATTGATAATTATAAAGTCAAATGTTGAAGAGGAATCATTACCACCAATGTGATTGTGTTTATATTTAAGTACATGTTGATTTGGTTTTGTGTATTCATTTCTTTCATTTTCAAGAGCTTGGTCTATACACCTTTAAATAGTATGATGAAATTTATGTGCAAAAAATGCCATGAGTAAAATGAGTAAACCCAAAAAAAAAAAAAAAAACTCATCGCATGCACGAAGTAGGATGGAATTTATGTGAAAAAATGTCATAAGTAAAATGTGTAAACCCAAAAAAAAAAAAAAAAAAAAAAAAGCCTCATCACACACGCAAATCGCATGTGATTAGGCTAGTAGTAATAAGGCTAGTAGTAATGTACTAATGTTATTTATTTATTTTTTTTTTGAGAAGAACTTTTCTTTGATTCTTATTAAAAAAATTTTAAAAAAAACCCCTAAACGGGTATCTTTTGAGTTTGAAACACCTAAAATTTCTCTTGGAATTCCTCTTTTTTTTTTTTTTTTTTTTTTTTTTTTTTTTTTTTTTTCATTTATGCGATTTTGGATTTTTATTGGTTTGATACAGTGGATTTTAATTGTGAATTTTTGTTGGTTTTGCTTATTAGATTTTTGGTGAAAATATAATACTAGTCTCTTTATTTTGGGGTCATTGTCAAATTAACTACGGGTTGAAAATAGCATGGACAAATTGAATACGACCAAGATATAGGAATCAAATGAACATGTGAAACAATATTTTCACAACAAATCTTAAGTGATAGATTGTTATTGGTTGTTACAGGTGGACAAAAAAGTAATTTCAATTGTAAGTTCAAATTAAAACTAATAACAACTTACCACCTATGATTTGTTGTAAAAATATTGTAGACGTAACACTCTTTAATTAACAATGACTCCAAATTGTAGGAGACCAAAATGGTATTTTCACTTATTTTAAAATTATGGTCAATTTTGTGTTAGAGAAATTTTTTTTCTTTCTAATTTTCTTATGAACCGAACGTGTGAAGATATTTTACCATAGGAAGCAAATGCAAAGTGCAAACCTCTCGAATTATAAAAAGAAAGAAAAACAGTAAGCAAAGTATCAGATTTAGCAGCACAAGAATATCCCCTTGAGCTAGAAAATCCTATTACTAAACTATCATGAGTATCAACCCATGTAGGAAGTGAACCGTTCAGAAAAGAAGGCCCAAGATTATGTGCAACTACAACAATAACAACAGACAACAAAACAAAACACATCTTCTGCTTCTCAAAAAAAAAAAAAAAAAAAACAAAAAAACAAAACAAAACACATCTTCACCTTCTCTCTTTGGACTGGCAGGTGAACCCATCTTCACTTCCAATCCCATCTTCACCTTATTCACCTCCAAACTCCATCTTCACTTTTGATACAACAAAAAAAAAAAAAAACCATACTACTCTTCTTCTTAGTTTCTTGGCTACTTAGTTGTGTTTGTGTGCACTCTATCTTTATGTTCTTCTTCTTATTCTACTATTTACCCAGATGAGAATTGTACCCACCAATGACCAATGGCTGCATCATCATCATCATCTTTGGTGAGCATAGAAGCCTCCTTTTTTGAAAATCTCAAAGGCTTTATTCTTGCTGTTGTTTCCAGTGCTTTTATTGGCTCCAGCTTCATTGTCAAGAAGTTGGGTCTCCAACGGGCTGGTGCATCTGGGACTCGAGCTCGTAAGCAATGCTTCCCTTTCCCAGATTCAATTTTTATTCTCTTGTTTTAACAATTAACAATTGGGTTTTCTTTATTTTTTACTTTCCAAGAATTTAGTTAGTTACTAATGGGTCTTATTGACGTAAAGTGTACAAACATTAGCCCATTTTAACTTTTTAAGTAGATTTCTTTTACTTAAAGTAGTTTTTATAATGCTAATATAATGGAATGTTTTTGAAATTTTCAGAATTTGATAAAAATTATTAATTAGGAAGATTATTAAAACCTTAGTGCACAAAGTTCGACGATTACTATGATAGGATCTTGATCTATTTCGTCATGCTGGCTGGCATCTTTTATTGGTAGAAAACCCATTTATTTGAAGTTGAAATTGCATGTAATTTGAATTCACTTTTATGAAATTATTGTGATGGTTGATTGTCTGGTTAATGAAATAAAGGTTCTGGTGGATACGGGTATCTTAAGGAGCCACTATGGTGGATTGGCATGGTCACAAGTAAGTCTTGCATTGTTGAATTGTGAAGGTGTTTTATTTTGGAAAATTGTGAGGAAATATGAACTAGCTGTTTGTTTTTATGTTAATTTTGGCAGTGATCGTTGGTGAACTTGCGAATTTTGTTGCTTACATGTTTGCTCCTGCTGTGCTCGTCACGCCACTGGGAGCTTTGAGCATAATTGTTAGGTACATCAGATGCCTTCGGTTTCAATTCTAGTGATGCTGCGCTTGGTTGCAATAGGATTAGGACCAGATTTTATTTGAAATTCCAAATCTTTGGAAGTCAAATGCCTGGTTTAACCATGGAATAGTTGCTGTTATTTGAATCCAATGTCAGTCCAGTTTGTATTGATGTGATAACCAAACATTTTTTGGAATTAGATTTCGGCTTCTGTCTCTATTCCATGGCCTCATTTTCTTGCAACCAAATGCAACCTTTTGTTTCAGTTGAAGAACTTTGTGATTTTGACTATGTTGTTTATTTTTTTGGAAGTGCTGTTCTAGCACACTTCTTTTTGAAGGAAAAGCTGCAGAAAATGGGTATACTGGGTTGTGTCTTGTGTATAGTGGGGTCTACATTGATTGTGCTTCATGCACCCGGTGAAAGTAGTCTGACTTCAGTGGAAGAAATTTGGGAATTAGCAACTCAACCAGGTAAATATTTTGAATATTGACTGCTGTTTCTATGTTCAGTTTTTCTCTTCTCTCTGTTGATTGTTTTCATGTGTTTGGTCCAGCTTTTCTTTTGTATTTGGCCTCAGCAATAGCTATAGTTCTGGTGCTGATCTTGTATTGTGAACCACGCTATGGGCAGACAAACATAATGGTCTATATTGGAATATGTTCCATTATTGGATCTTTGACGGTTAGCATTGCTATGTTCTTATCTAAACATAAGAGTTGCTGGGAAAATGCCTTTTTAATCTAACAATACTTTCAGTCTATATTATATTACCATTGTTTTGTTTTTCTAATTATGGGCATATGCTCTGTCCATTTTTAGGGGGGAAAAAAAAATCTATCCCTAGATAATTGTTTGAAGCACATACAGACAATATATTGTATGCTTCTTTTGCAGGTTATGAGTGTTAAGGCTGTTGGTATAGCAATAAAACTCACAATAGAGGGTTCAAGCCAGGCAGCTAGCTTCCAAACATGGGTTTTTGTAATGGTGGCAATTACATGTATTATCACTCAGCTGAATTATTTGAACAAGGTCAGTGCTTATATTTCTTCCTTTTTTGCTTCCATATTCTCTTTTTCTGGTTTCTTGAAATTTGGAAAATAAAAAGTTGAAATTTCCATAAGATACTTAGATACACAACAATTCTCACTCTTTAGTCTCTACTTTCTACAATGCATTGCATCTAGAATGAGAATTTTTGCCAGTGTACACAAAAATTACCTTGAATTCTGGTATATCTAAATTTCAAATTATGCTTCAACATTTAGTACCTACTTATCAAAAAAAAAATAATTTTCGTATCCCATTTTCCACTGTCTTCAATTGTCTTTCTTTCCTGTTAAAGATACAAAATTTCCTTGCTTTCACGGCTTCATAACATTCTATGAAGTTGTCCCCTTTTTAGAATTTTCTGCCCAGCATTGCAGTAATTTGGGAAACACGCTAGGCCAAGCTATCAATAGGTAAGCAATCCTCATATTAGTCCACTTATTCTTGGTAACATGGAGTGCAACAAGAGGGCAAAAAAACTTATAGTACTTGATTTTCAAATTATCTACTATATAAATTTTACTTCATCCTTGCAAATTTTGAATCAGGGGAAATTGTTTAAACAACACGTTATAATATCCATACCATCTGTGATGGGAATTGGTCCTCGCATATATTAAGTGCCTTTTTGGTAAGATGTGTAAACTCAACTGTCAATATCTATTTCTAATGATACGTATATATGTTTGTCTCTACGTGTGTATTGCATGAGACTTTAGAATGAGAAAGAGATGTATAGCTTTCTCTTAATTGTCTTGATTTCTTTTGCCCTTTTATTTTTTTTTTCTTTTCTAGGTGTTAGGTCAATAGTTTTATTCAAATAGAAGAAAATTTTTTCTGAAGCAATGGAGGATTGCTTCTGACACTTAGAACCGAGATTCTTTCTCTTAATTGTCTTGATGACTTTTTGCCCTTTTATTTTTTATCTACTTATTTTTCTTTTCTAGGTGTTAATATCCATAGTTTTATTCAAATAGCTGCGAATTTTATCTGAAGCAATGGAGAATTGCTTCCGACACTTACTACTGAGATTTTGTGGATTCCAGATATCTTACATTTCTTGCAACTGTGTTGTTATGAATTGGATTTTTATTAAGTTTTTAAACAGAGATTTAGCTGGATTTGAGGTGACTATCCTCCTAGAATGTGAGAGTAGCAGAGAAATTTGGGTTTAATTCTGCTTGATTTCATTTCATGACTTCTACATACATAAGTACATAAGTAACTAATGATGATATAACCTATCCTCAAAAAATAGGAACTAACTCCTATCAGTACATCTGAATACAATTTGAAAAACAAAGCTAATCCTTTTTTTCTTACCTATCCAAAAGAAAGAAAAACAAAACTTATCTGATCTTTATTCTCCCTAATCTACTTCTGCTTATTCATCCCAATTTGCCGCTGCTGCATAATTATTAAACTTCAAACTGACTGATCCACAAGCCTTAAAACTAGGGATGGACCCAAGATTTTAAGCTAGCGGGGGCCGGAGTATAAAGAAAAAAAAAAACTCCAAATAGGCATCTATATAGTATTAAAAAATTATAAATACTCAAAATTGTTGTTTCTAAATACATTAAGATGCAATGATTTACTAACAAAGACAAACAAAGACAAAATAATATCTTTTTTTAATACTAGGTTGGCTAGGTTTTTTTTTTTTGAAATTAGAGCATTCACATTGGTGGTTCTAAAAATTTTAGTTTTTAGCACCTTAAAAAGTTACTTTATCTATTTTACTACCTCACTTTACAATACACCCAATATCAAGTGTTCTATTTTTTTTTTTTTATAATTTCATTTAAAATAATAAAAACAATTCATTAAAATAATAAAGGAAGCGAGAGAATTTGAGTTTTTTAATTGAAGGAAGAAATATAATCTTAATAAAATATTGTATTTTATTTTTAACAACTTGTTACAAGCAACTAGTATTTATACCTTATTGTAGTTCCAAAAAATTTAGCTTTAACTTTCCCAATAACACATGATTTTTTGGTTCTTTGGTGGTAGAGTAGTTTTTTTTTGCTAAAATACAATCACCATTGTGAATATTTTTATTGTTTTTATTAAGTTTTTTGGTTGGATAGTTGCTATTTGGGTGAGGTTAGTTAGGCTTATTGTGGAGAAAGGGGCCCAACTACAAAAAAAAAAAAAAATTATAACTATAAAAAAAAAAAAAAATTTATTTGGACCCAGGGGGGGCTGGGCCCCCTTGGGCCCCCACCTGGGTCCGTCCCTGCTTAAAACATTTCATGCGGTTAAGGTCTTCTTGTGTTGCTGGAACTGGGTTGGAATTTTGGACATAACATTCCTCTCCTCTCTAACAACTCGCTGGCATCTCTGAGACCAATAAAAATATTTGTGATGGTTACTGTAAGATTTTGCGCAAAGCTTCTAGAGTTTCTCTGGTTCGTGGGTTAATTTGAATGTAACAAGTTGATTGAAGAGAATATATATTGATAATGCAATATGTGCCAACATGCAGACCATACACAATATATGATGATGATAAATTTAAGTTTGCTTGCAACTGTTAGAATTGTATGGTTAAATGATTAAATATACCATAAATGGTATATTTAATCATTTAACCACACAATTCTAACAGCAACATTAGAAAGTTGTAAATGGGTTCAAATTTTTTCTTAAAAAAAAAAAGATGTGCTTTACTTTTTAAATATATAATATGTGTCATTTCTTTGTCCAGCCTTGATTTGGAAAATAATGTAAATCAATGACCCAGGCTTTGGACACATTCAACACAACAGTTGTTTCTCCAATCTATTATGCTTTGTTCACATCACTCACAATTTTTGCCAGTGCCATAATGTTCAAGGTATTGTTGATTCATGCCCTGGAATAATTCTACAATTTTTATTTCAGAGTGTATTTCAATTTTTTTAGTTAGTTTTTAATTTTATTTTTTTCTATTCTTCTAGGATTGGTCTGGTCAGAGTGCTAGCAGTATTGTGTCAGTGCTTTGTGGATTCATAGTTGTGCTTTCTGGAACTTTGATATTGCATAGTACAAGAGAAAAGGATCCAGCTTCTGTTACAGGTATTTATCCATTCAAACATATCATTGTACAACTATGCATATATGTCAACTTGATGGGTGCACATGATTTGCAATTGTATGGCTTATACACTTGTTATTTTGGTATCTGATTTTGTCCGATGCTTCCAAGTTTATCATATTAATGCCAAGCTTAGGTGCCCAGGCTAAATATGTCCATCAATTGGCATTTTATTTAAAGGTTGGGCACTCATGCAACATTTTGCCCTCTAGGTGCTAAGATCATTTTTTATATGTCTTCTCTAAAGTACAATAATAACTTAATAAATAGTTCATTCACAATATATATATATATATATATATATATATATATATATATGTGAAGCCAATGAGCTCTAGCTCAAATGACATTTTCGCCCTCTATATGAGTAAGGTGGGAGATGAGGTTGTAGTTTTATAACCTGGTTTAATACCCACCGGGTGCGACTAACTTACCAATAAAAGAAACTCTGTAAGAGAGAGAGAGAGAGAGAGAGAGATTCTTGACAGAGGCTTAATATAATAGAAGTGTTCTTAACCTGTCTCTTTTTCACTCTGTCTTCCTCTGTGTATATATTATTCTCTTAATGCAAGTATAGTAAGATCTCAAATTTTTGTGTGGGTATCATGTAGTTAAGAACCATGTTACATCCTCAAAACCTATATACTACTAAGTTCAGATGAGGGAATTTGATGTGGGATTTTACATAATGTTGTAAGTTGCAAATTTCTAACATTGATTTCCATTGCTTGGGTTAACCAGAGAAAAGTTCCAAATATTATGTAGAATTTTGAACTTGAATTTTCTATTATTGAAATTCCAAGGTCAAATAGGGGAAAGGTGTCATTATACAAATTCTACTAATATTTCTGATGTTTAAAAATTCAAACCAAATTATATTTCTTGATGATATATTTGAAGAGTTTTTTAATAGGGTTTGATGTTTAAGGGTTTATGTAGGTTTGGGTAATAAAGAGACCACCCCAGCTTAATGCATCTGCTACCCTATTCTCAATTCAAGCTTTTTGTTTGAGAACAAAAGAGTATTCTCAATTCCAACTTTGTGCTTGAGAACAAAAATTTATTCGTCCAAAACAACCTCTCACCCCCCCCCCCCCCCCCCCCCCCACCACCAAATTCCCATGCCAATAATTCAACTTCTTTTGATAGTTGATATAGTTTAGACCTTCATGGTCTGAATGTAAAACAAATTCCTTATAAATGAGATAATTGCACCGATAATTAAGAATTTAAGAACCGTGCAGCAGCTTAAAATTCTGTCATATGTTGAAGATCTTTGCTTTAAATTCTCGCTAAAATACATGATCCATTGACTTAGAACACCTCCAATCCCATTAAGTGAAGCATTAACAGCAACCTCCCTTGGAGAAGTCTGGCAACAAGGAACTGGTGCTTCCATCATCAATTGCTTCACTTCTTTATAAGCTTTTCTTCTTGCCCCTGTCCAAGAGAACTGAACCTTTTTCATACAATATGCTAGAGGAGCCATAATTTTGCTGATTATGTTTGATAAAAAAGCCCTATAGAAAGTCGCCAAACCATGGAAACTATGAGCTTCATCCATATTAGTAGGTTCAAGCCACTCCAAAATAGCTTTAACCATTTTAGATGAGACAAAAAAACCCAAAATACTACATGAGGAGTCATGAAAGAGCATTTCTTCATATTTATATGGAATCTCTCATCCAAGAACTCTCATTTACCTGTAAGTTTGAGATGTGCTCCTCTGTAATTATTGTAAAAAGCCAAATGGCATAATTAACCATTCATATAGACCATCCTTTGTCTTAAAAGTTGTCTTCCACTCATCTCCAAGTCTTATTCAAATTTGGTGGTAGCTGCTCTTTAGATCTATCTTTCAAAATATAGTAAAACCTCCCATCATGTCTATCATATCATCAAGTTGTGGTATAAGAAACACGTACTTGATATTAATCTTGTTAATTGTGTGGCTATCAACACACACACACAAACTACCATCTTTCTTAGGTGTAAGTAATACTAGAACAACACACGGTCTAAATTTCTTGAATAAATCTCTCTGACAACAACTCCTTGACTTGTCTTTTAAGCACATGAGCTTCATGTACGTCAGTAAGTTTAAGCCACTCCAAAATAGCTTTAACCTGTTCAATATCAAGTTCCACACCCTTAAATGAGACAACACAAAACCCAAAAAAGATATATGAGTCATGAAAGGGCACTTCAAATAATATAGAATTTCTCTCATTGGAGAACTCTCATTACTTCTTGTAAGTTTGAGATGTGCTCTTCTCTATAACTCTCACAAAGGTGCTAGTTGCATTAGAAAGTCCAAATGGCATAAACAACCATTCAAAAAGTCCATCCTATGTCTTAAAGGTTGTCTTCCACTCATCACCAAGTCTTATTTGGATTTGGTGACAGCCACTATTCAAATCTATCTTAGAAAATATAGGAGAACTTCCCATCATGTCTAACTATCATCAAGTCAGAAACATGTACTTGATGGTAAGCTTGTTAGTTGTGTGGCTATCAACACATATACACCAGCTACCGCCTTTCTTAGGTGTAAGTAATAGCGGAATGGAACATGGGCTAAAACTTTTATAAATAAAACCCTTTGACAACAACTCCTTAACTTTTCTTTTAAGCTCTTCATGCTCCCATGGATTCATATAATAAGCTAGAAGGTTAGGTAATTGTGAATCAGATACCAGGTCAATGGCGTGTTGAATGCTTTGAATTGGGGGCAATTCGTTGGGTAAATCATCTCGAGCAACATCTGAAAATTCAAAAAATAACTTGGACACTTCTAGAAGTGTTTATTAAGGTGTTTAGCAACTAGGCTGCTATTCTTTTTGGCCATAACAGCAAATAAATCTCTGCTTTTGTTACTTTCTCTTTCAAACTTCTCATTGAGAACACAGAGAAGCTTGTTTTGAGTTTCAGTAACATTCTTGAGCATTTCTGAGTTTCAGCAACATCCTTAGTCTTGACCTCTGGTTTTTTCTTCATTTGTTCTACACTCTCATGGCCTTTAAATCACTTTGCTCATTTTTTTAACGTAAAATTAAATGTATTATTCTCTCCACTATGATACACATTTTAGTAGTAAAGGAAAGGGTGACCCAATAAGATGTGTCACATCCATGGGAATAAAATCACACCATGTAGAATCATTATATTGCCCACAATAAATAGAAACCAAACAGCGTTTTGTTACAAGAATAGATGTGCTATTTATCCATGCTACCTTTTGTGGCTGAGGATGTGATTCCATTTGTAGCTTCAACCTCTCAATAGTAGCATAAAAAACAACATTCACATTGATGCCACCAGCAATAATAAGCATCAGAGCTCCAGTCCCACAACATACCATGGTCTGAAATATTGAAGTAAACTTCCAATCCTCCCTCTCTTGCTTTGGTGCCGTAAGAAAATGCCTAACAACTGAAAGGAGAGATGTATCTTCTTTTACTTCTTGAAAATGTGCCTCTTGAGCCTTAACATCTGCATAAAAGTTCCCCTTTGGACATTGCCATGCCATGTGCCCATTTTCTCTGCACTTAAATCAGTGATAGTTACTGTTTTTTCTCTGTTCATCAACCACAATAGCTTTATTTTTTGACTCAACAGCAGTATTGGCTTTATGGCTGCATAGTAGATGCTCTAGAGTTGAACCTCCTCAAAGGGGTTTTTATTTTTTATTTTTTTATATGAGTAAAGTTTGCCTTGGATCTTCAATTTACATCAAATTTTCAACTCTTCAAATTTGTTCATATATTCAACTAGCGGCATATTACCTTGCCAAAGATTAGTTAATTGCTCAAAGAGCTCGTTTTTATTACTCACAAGGCTAGTATTTTTGTTTTAGGTTTTGCTTCATATCATCCCATCAAACAATTGGAGCTTGTCCAGCACGTCAATGATCATACTCCACACCTGTCCACCAAATTGAGTTTGTCCAACTAGTTTCATGCAGCAAATCTTATACTCCTCTCATCAGACATGTCATATGAATTTATAGGAAAGGATATATAGAATATAACATAATACCCATTCTTTGTGTAGTATATTTTTGAAATCATTCCAAGAATTGCCAATGTGCGTGTGTGGTCGTGTTTCTTTCTTTGTATGGTTGGCAGTGTGGGGGAATATTATCACAGGTGATAATTTGAGGAGAAGAGGTTTCACAATAGTGGATTGGTGTTGCATGTGCTGGTGTAGTGGAGAGGATGTGTATCACCTTTTGATCCATTGTGAAGTCTTATTGGTTATGGAGTGTAGCATTTTGATCTTTTGGAGTCTCTTGTGTCTTGCCTAAGAGGGTTATTGATTTATTTTTGGGGGGGGGGGGGGGGGGTGGGGGGTGGGGGTGGAGGAATTGGTTGGGGAAACATGCATTGGATGTTTGGAATTTGGTACCACATTGTGTGATGTGGATTATTTGGAGGGAGTGCAATAATTGTACCTTTGAGGAGCTGGAGTGTTCAAGGGATCAACTCATAACATTGTTTGTCGGGACTTTGATTGGTCTCGGGTGTGGGAACTCACATCTAGTGATTCTATCAATTGTTCATAGATTCTCCTTCCATTTTTACAATTTCTTCTGTTTTTGTATCTTGTACATAATTTTTAGGCTACTTCATCCCTTTGAATGAAGTAGTCCTCTCTATTAATGAAGTATTCTTACTTATCAACTATCTATTTGAAATTTGCATAACTAGAATATGTTGGAAAGTATATATATATATATATATATATATATCATGGCATGTTGCATTCTTTTCTATCAATAGGATCTTTGAACTTAAAGATTATGAGCTTGCCATCATATTTGACTTCAGTCACATCTGACACTATGCTCAACATTCTCCATCTAATGATTTTTAATCTTTTTAATTTACTCTAAATTTTCTCTTTAGCCTCTTCAAGAACTTATTGTGATATGCTATCTACAATCATAGGATCAACTTATGGAAAAACTTTATAATGTTCAACATTTTTAATATATATATTTTTTCAACAATTGGCTTCAGATTGTTGACCTTCAAATTGATATCTTCCTTGGGTGGTTGCATGTAAATGTCATCACTAAAACGTTTATCATGTTATCTAAATTATAAAATGCTCCATTGTAGTAATAAGGAAAACATTTCCTTTCCAGCAACCAATGAATAATTTTTTTTTTTTTTTTTTGGTTTATACTCTTATTACAATTTTGTATCTTATCCCACCAATTTTCTGTATAATCATCAAGTTATCTAATGCAACTTTGACCTTTTTTTTTCTTTCTTTAAAAATATCTACATAAACAAAACAAAAGCAAAAACAAAACAAAATTTAACATAAAAAATCAATTATTGAAATCATCTCTACTTGATAGTTCGTTAATGTATTTATGATAAAGTCTAATCAAGAATGCATAGACCAATAGGTTGTTCATGATCCCAATCTCCTGCACAATTATCCCTACTATCATCACAAGTCTTGTCAGCACTTAACCTAATTTGATACCCATGTTGTAAATCTTAGAATTTATTGGTCATCCTCTTTCAGTTAGCTTGACTTGCCACCTTGAGGTCCTACACCTCATGATCACCATTGTTAGGTTGGTTGCTTTTGTCTGCATCTTTTGCCATATCAGGAAGCCAATAAGCTTTGATGCCTATTACACAGAATAAAAAGCACGGTTGGCTAGATCTCAATCTAGTTAGACGCATAAGGGGCACCTTGAATAACAAGGAACCTTTATATCCACTAGAAAATAGAAAAAATCTCAATTTACATAAAAAATTCATTTAAAAAAAAGTGCAATAGTGACACAACCCTAGCACACAGGAAGAATAGAAGCCCAAACAAATACAGAAAACTAAGCAAATGTTAATGGAAGCTCAGAGGATCCAGGAACTCCATGGTAGAGAAAGTGTGAGAAGTCAAAGTCTAATCATATAGTCTTCAAAAATAAAAATCTGAACTTTATTGTGGATATCTCATACCCCTCAAATCAAAGGGCATTCTTTCTCTTCCATAGAAACCTCATAAAGCATGAAGGAACTACTTTCAAATCTTTCCCCATCACTTTTCTTGCCAGTGTCCCTTCCAACAATATAACAAATCCAACACAAAAGAAGGCATTACCTAAGAAGCACCAAACAAACAGAAAACCAACAACCACGGGTCCCAAGCAATTGCATAATATGGGAAAAGGTGAGCGACACTCTCTCCATTGCTCTTGCACATAAAGCACCAACCCAAGACTTTAAAAAAATCTTATTAATGGATGGTGAATTCTTACTTTCATTTTATGGGTAGGAGCCTTTTTGAAGAATCAAGAAAACTAATTTTACTGAACAAAATAATCCGAAAATATTCAAATACATATGCTAACAAAAAAACCTAATTTGATTATGAAACTCCTAAAAATACTGAAATCATCAAAACACCTTGATCTGGAAAATTCTGAAAATTACAAAAATTCAAGGAAAAAATTTTCCAGTGTAAGTTCAATATGTTTAACAAGGCCAGTAAACCTTGGGAATGATCTTTTCAACTTTGTTGACAAGAAGAAAATTTGTTAGAACTCACCAATTTTATGCCATATGTCATATGTGCAGGTCTATATTCAGAGGTTGGCAAGTTTTTTGTATTTTTGTATTTTTTTTTTGGGGTGTTGAAAGCCAATATCTTTGCAATGCTTCTGAATATAGATGTATAATTATGAAGGCTTTTCAGTCTATATATCTTAATTGATTGATTAGATAGGTTTGATGTTTGTTGATTAGAGGCTCTTACACCATGTTTTATATCCAGCTTCCCTTTTAACACGCGAATGAACCACAAGTGATTTCTAGTTATCTAGCCAAAATGTTTTCAAGTAAATCCAGAGTAATAATTGGCTATTTCAAATATATTCAGATATCTATTCATCCTTGTCTCCTCAAGTATCATGGCTTGTCCATGGAAATGCTGAACCTCGGAAGCATAATGCTGATGATGAACCATGCCTTGATTTTGATGCAATTCTTAAACAAGACCATTTCAAATAAGATGAAAAGTATCTGGCATGTCCATGCTGCACCTCTTACAGCCACTGAAGGCTGAGTAGAATATGAGTGCATATTTTTGCAAACCCTGGCATTTCTTGATCCAGATTCTATTTAATTCTTCAGTTAGTGGCTTGATATTCAACATTGACTTGTGGAGGGCAATAGATTAATGGTAATGGTGGCTGTTTGAATTTATGGAAAAGTTTTCTCTCCTCCTTTAAATAGGGTTTGACAATGATCTACAGCATTGTGTAGATAATTTAGTTTGTGGTTATCCCTGATTGTAATCTATTCTATGTTTATTCTTACTGTTAAGTCCTGTTTTCTTGGTAAAAGTCAGGCCGACAGCACCGAGATTGTAAATTTGATTCCACTCATAATTTTTATGAAATGAATTTATTTCATTTATAGATTTAATAGTTTAAGTTGTTTCATTTTGGTTAGTTTGTCGGACCCCCTCTTTTTCTTCATTGCTAGTCAACATTTTTTTTTTTTTTTTGGGGGGGGGGGGGGGGGGGGGGGCTCAAATTATCTGCCAGTAGACTTGGTGATTCAATAATTTGTTTATGGATCTTGTTAACTGGTGCCTTGATGATACAGGTTACGGAAAAATTAACATTCAATAATGAGCTGCAATGCATATTTTGTGAAATGCAAAATATACTTGTCAATAATACATCTGTTTGCACACAGATTTATTGTGATTATGTGATTGTATAAAAACATCAATTAATGAAATTAAATGCCTATGTTTATTACATTATCCTCATTGTGTTTTATGGTCTATGTTGCTTTTGACCCTTTATCTATCTATTAAAAGATTTGATTAAGGTGCCACTAAGAAGTTATAAAAGAAGAAGAGGAGGCAAACATGAATCAGGATTTTAGCTGAAAGTGACCTACAAATATCTTATACTTTTAACTGATGGAAAATTACTTCCATAAAGACAGTGGGCTAAATACTATTTTTGAGCCCCAAATAGCTGAACAAGGAGCCTTGAATGATGGTCATAGTGTTACTAAACCTAACAATCTAAAGTAAACCAAATACATACATTATAGCTCCCAAACATATAGATACTTGTTCGGGAGAGGACTGTGGAAAACATAACTTAAGAATCTATCCTAAATTCAGTCCCTTTCCTATACTAGGTCCTTTTGAGAGGTGAAGATTTTTGTACTTTATAATAACCCTCAACAACTAGGGTGTCGGCGAGTTACCTTGCATATAGTTAGGAATAATGGAATAATAAAAATTTTGCTATGTAACTTTGGCGAGTTACCTTGCATATAGTTAGGAATAATGGAATAATATAAATTTTGCTATGTAACTTTTATAAATTGATGTGTCACAAATCACCAAAAAAAAAAAAAAATTAAACATTCATTCATTTGTATATAAATATTATATAATAAAATTGGTAATATATATTACATGTTCCATTATTCTTGCCCAGTGCAATAGATCATTTAAAATAACAAACATGAAGAGTAGGTATATAAGGGGCAGACATGCATTCACTACTAATTTAAGGTTGGTGGGATAAGCAAACTGGCAGTTGGGTTCTATGACATTTGCAATTCTTATCCATGACATTAGGATCTGGCTCACATTACATTGTTAGTGGGAATTGGTTTTCTATGAAACTTTGTTAGACATTCTAAAATCTAGACAACCTTTTTCAAAGAAAAAAAAGAAAATATAAATCTATTGAAAAGGACATGGAATCTAATCAACATCTTAATTTACAAAATTGATGTCTGTTTTCAGGGATGTTTCTCACATTATTTAGAATTGCATATGCGGTCCACAACAAAGGTGAAAGAGAGTTTATTTAACATAAAATTGGTGGCCTCATGCAATGCAAGGTTGGCAAGTTAATAAGGTTATTTTGACTTCATTGGCATAAAAATATGCACAAGTAAGATTAGAGGTTGAGCATTGATCTTTCATACAGCTGGAAAAAAGAATCTTTCACCAAACATCACAACCACCTTACTTTGTTGCAACTTTTAGACTCATCAAGCCACTCAAATTCCACTAATCAGCCACTTCACCATAGAAGGACCCATTTTAAAGCAAATTGGGAAATGACAGTCACAGATCAAATGGATGTTCATGAGGGTAGCCTAGGCCTATTTGATAACATTTTTTTTTTCCTGGTTTTAAATATCAAAAAAAAATCTCCACAAAAAAAGTTATGTTATGCATCTTATTTTTGGAAAATTGTTTTTAGAAAGCTTATTTGCTAAAAGTGGATAAAAGCACAATTATATTTTAAAAGAAAGTAAAATTTTAAAAAGTTGTATATGAGCAAATAAGCTAATAAGATAACATATAAAAAATTTAAATGTAAACAGCTTCTCAAATTTTTGAGAAAATTATGTGCATATACCCATATTTAGAGCATTCACATATGATCCTTCAAATTAGAATTTTAGCAAGCACACTGGCAATAAATACCCCCAAAAACCACTCACACCCGATCATACATCACTGTTCAAAAAAAAAAAAAAAAAAAAAAGAAGGCAAAAAGTACACTCTCTCCTTTGCTTTTGTAAAAAAATATATTTCTTTTTTAATCACTTTCATCCTTTGCTCTTTGTCTTTGGCACTCTCTCCTATCTTGCACTCATCAGATCCGTGGCATGGTCTAGCTAATAGTGGGACATTGAGCTCTGCAATTGCGGTGACATTAAAAATGAGGTTGGGTCTCTAATTATGGGTCTGAGCTGGGGTGGTTTGATGGGTTGGTTAAATCTATTGTGGTTGGTTTGGGTGGTGATGGGTTGGCCGAATATGTGGTGGTCAATTTAGAATACTTTAACATGGTTGTATTGCAAAATGAAGAATTGAATGAAGGTGTATCGTTAAAGTGGTTACGTATAATAAAAAACGTAATTTTTTTTAGGTCAAAATAGAAAAATTACATATAACCGGATGTGAATGCTCTTACACCATTTTAACAAAGCAAATAAACAATATCATATCATTTATAAAAATTAAAAAAAAAAAAAAAAAAAAAACAATAAGACTTGATATAGACAATCACATTTAAAAATAAAAATAAAAATACAAACAATCATTATCCCAACAAAATCCTATTTAACTAATCTAGAAGGAATACTTACAAAAACAAAAAAATAAAGAAAAAAAGAAACAGCTTTCCAAAGCGGAGAAACTAATGAAGATTGCAAAAGTTATCTTAGTTGTTGGAGTCTCTGTCTTCAATAGGGACAAACCAAATAGCCATTATTGATGTCGAAATGACGAGAAGTTCTAGTGGTAGTTTGAACTTTGAAGGTTGTGAGGGTATTTAATTAAATATTAAATTGTCCTATAAAAAATATGTAAATGGTTTTCTTATTATGATTATGGAGATATTTTTATTGCTTGGAGAGCTTTTTTCTATGTATATTTTTTATGATTCAATAGTTGGGGTAGAGAGGATTTGATTGGTTTTCTCCAGACCAAACCGGTGGTCAGTTCACGATTCAACCGATCAGACCGGCTAATTCGGTCCGGTTTTTAAAACCATGATTTGAACAATATATATCTCAATTAAAAATATCAAAAAATGTTAATTAATTAATAAGAGTTAGAATTATTGAGTAAAGTAAGGTTGCCCTTTTAATACTCATTTTTTGTATAAAAAAAGCATTTAATTAAGCTTTGGGAGACATCAATTTTGTAGGTTAAGATATTGGTTATTTGATTCCTTGTCTAGATTTTAGAATGTGTAGGACTGCTTCAAAATTCAAATAAATCAAATGTTAACAATGTAATGCCAGCAAGCTCCTGAGATTATGGATAAGAATTGCAACTGTCAACGAAGCCAGCTGCAAATTATATTGCTTCCGTATCCCAATAATCCCACCCATCTGAAATCATCAATAAATGCAAAAAATCTTGTAACTTAATTGATTGGCACCTTGGGTTTTCAATAGAAACATAAAAGATTTAAAAGTCCCTACCCTAAACTATAAAATAAAATAAAATAAGATAAAAACAGTAGTGAATGTTGACCTTAAAATACATACTCTCAATTATCCGTGATTTATAATTATCTGCGCTCAAACACATTGCACTTCCAGGTTGTTCCAACTTAAGAGTAGTGCAGGGAAAAAATATGTCATTGTGTGACAATTTTTTTTCGTAATTCTGAAGTGATCGACTATAAGTAATAGAAAAAAAGTTGTGAGTTCATATGAAAATGATTGTGCATAACTCACAATCGACCACTTCATCTGGCAAAAATTGTGGAAAATGGTGTGTTTAACATGAAATCTAAGTGCCAACATGCTATGTCCATCTTCAATATTCCTTGTCCAGCTAATTGGGGCTCAACAACAGTATTTAGCTCTACTATCTTTACAGAGTATTTTCCTTCAGTTAAAAGTATAAGATTTTATTAGTAGACCAATTTCAGCTAAAATCATGATTCATGTTAGCCTTTCTCCTCTCTTTTTTATTCCTTCTTTTGTGGCATCTTAACCAAATCTTCTCACAGGAAGATAAAGGGTCAGAATCAACATGAATTATAACTAAACAATTCAATTAACTACAATAAAATGATTCCCCTAAAAATAAAGAAAAAATAATAATACCGTATTAATATAATAAATAAACATATTATTGAATTGCCAGGTCTACTGGCAATTAATTTAAGCCAAAAATGAAAAAGAAAAAAGAGGGAGTCAAACAGACTAACCAAAATGAACAAATTAAATTATTAAATCTAAAAATCAAAGACTTTGATCAAAACGATATGGGTTGAATCAATTTTACAATCTCGGTGCTGGTGGCCTGAGCCTGACATGCACAAAGAAAACAGGATTTAACAGTAAGAATAAACACAAAATAGATTAAATTCAGGTATAACTGAAACTAAATTGGCTATACAATGCTGTAGATCATTGTCAAACCCTACAAGTATAAATGAAGGAAAGAAAATCAGCCAGTAATGCATTCAAAAACCATTACCATGCCCTCCACAAGTCAGTGTAACATTAAGCAGCTAACTGAAGAACTAAACAGAATCTTGAATCCAGAAATGCCAGGGTATGCAAAAATATGCCTGGACTGTGGACTAACTGGCAAAAATATGCCAGGGTATGCAAAAAAAAAAAAGAGTATATTTGTATAAATCTCAAAGACCAACGCCCTAGTGGACTAACTGTAAGCAATTAACTTGCCTGGACTGATCATTTTGAATGAACATAATCATCTGTTATTTTCTGGCATAAAATAGAAATAAAATAATTGATCTGTTCTCTCAATTTTGCTCCAGTCTAGAAGCAAATTATCTCACTATCCTAATTTTTGAAACTGCAACAATGACAAGTGGGTAAAATTTACACAAAAGACAAAAAATGTTTAGAATACAATGGTTCTGCTTCTGCTAATGATTAATTTTACATTTCATAAATGATTTGAAATTAAACCTATACAAGTAGCTTACCTATCAAAAAAAAAAAACCTATACAAGTAGCTCATCTCTAATTGCAAAAACCCATCTTGGCAACATTATTCTTTTATATAAATAATTTTTGGGGTAAGGAGAAGGGGAATGAGAGATTTGAACTAGTATCGAACAAGTGAGGGAGTGTGATTTGTGGTCCCTAATCGATTGTGCTACCCCTTGAGCTCCATCTTGACAAAATTATGTACTAGGATAATTACATTTCTACTAGATATCATATCAATATCATGTATTGCATTTGAAGCTTTTCTGTGTCAAATCTGGATTAGAAATTCTAGACCTGAAAGAAGTTCGTGAGAAAGAATATATATGCAGGCAATTAAACTCTAGTTTGGATCTGAATGTAGAAGGGATGAGGAGGCCCTCTCCAAATTCTTTCCAGAAGCATAAAGTGAAACTTCTGCTAATTGGACTGATGAAGAGGAAGAGGGAGCTGGGGCTGAAGCTGCAATGATGGAGAAAATGCTTATGTTGCTGCTTACATTTATGCTGGTTCCATTACCAGACCCATCAGTCCCAGTGTTAGGCGCAGGTGGCTTCTCAATCGCTATAATTCCTTCTAACATCTGGACCACTTTCCCCATCATTGGTCTGTGTGATGGTTGCTCTTGGATGCACCAAAAGCTTACTTGAACTGCTCTCATGACTTGCTCCATATTGATGTCTTGGTCAGCCAGCCTTCTGTCAAGGACTCCCTTGACATTACCCTTCTCAAACTCTTCATATGCCCACACAGAGAATTTTTTCCGATTGGTTTCTGGAGATACTTCAAAATTCCTTCTCCCACTCACTATCTCTAACAGTACCATACCGTAACTATAAACATCAGATTTTGAGGTTATCGGAAGATTTGCCAGCCATTCTGGTGCCAAATATCCTCTAGTACCTCTGATGCTTGTCAAGGTTCGGAACCTATGGTCCTTCGGATTAATCAGCTTGGCTAGACCAAAATCCGAGACTTTGGCAGAATAGTTCTCATCCAATAGAATGTTTTCTGGCTTTATATCACAGTGGACAATGCAGTCGCGGCACTCCTCATGAAGGTAAGTGATCCCCTTGGCAGTGCCAAGGGCAATATTGAACCGAAACTCCCAATTCAACAATCTTTCTGACTGATTTTCTGCTACAAAAAGCAAATTATCAAGAGACCCATTTTTCATGAACTCGTATACCAAAAGTCTTTGACGACCTTCGGAGCAAAAACCGATCAATCTCACCAGATTCAAATGATGGGTGCTACTTATAGTGGCAACCTCCATTCTGAATTGTTTCTCCCCCTGCTCAATTCCCTCAAGCTGCTTGACAGCAACAACGGCTTTATTAGCAAGAACCCCTCTGTACACAGAACCAAATCCTCCAGCTCCAAGCTTCTCCTTGAATCCCTTTGTTGAGCGTTGGAGATCCTTATAAGTAAATTGGACAGGAGCACCAGAAGCATACTCAAGAAGAGCATATTGAGCTGTCAATGTCCCAAACTTAGGGCTGTTTCTACAACACCACCACCACAAACTACCCTCCAACGCAACCAATCCAAAGATGGTACCTATAACCATAATAGCTACAACCCATGTATGCATCCTCAGACCGCTGCTCTTCCCACCAACCTGCCCAGAAAGCAACGGGTTTGGAATCCCAGGCGAGCAAACCTTGATATAGGAACTACTAGGCAGTGCCGGACTGTGATAACCACTCATAAAACCGGGTGGCTTCAAATAACACAGGCCCGTCCCATCCGACAACGACGTGGAAGCATCACAAGTAGGATTCACAAGACAATTGGACCTACAAGCAGAAAAACCCACAAAGAACACTTGAGAATTGATCTCCGGAGAGTATGTTAAGAACTGCGTATGATCCAAATTCAACATAGTAGCATTCCCAGGACAATCCTGAGTCTCCTCCTTCCTTTTACAGCCCTTCCTAGTATCCATAGGATCAACCGGCTCGAAATTGAGAGACGGGCATCCACAAATGGGAGCCGTATCATTATAACTACAAATTCCCATATTCCCACAATATCCAAAAACTTGACATTGATCCTCAACAATTGCCCATCTAGCAATTTGATTCCCACTCCCTCTAGCAGAGCTATAAATCCTCAAATTCCCATCATTATCTAACCTCAAAAACCTCAACAAATCACTCCCTTCGGCATAATCATTACTATAAGCAAAAGTAGCGGGACCAGACAAACTAGGATCAGCAATAGACAAAATCCCAATAGACTGTAATCCAAGTAGAGGTGAAGTTAAAATAGTAGCATTATACGAAGAATTCAAACCTTGATTGTGATACACGATAGTATTATTCCAAAGGAGTGTGAGGTTACCGGAACTAAGAAGCCGGAAGGAGTAAGAGCCAGATCGCAGAATCATAGAAGTAGTGAAATTCTGAGAGGGAACGATAGTGTCAGTGGGATTTTGGAAGGAGGACCAAACTGTGGAGGTTGAATTGGAGAGAACAAGGTTGCCAGAGTCGTCAATGGAGGCGGAGGAGACGCCGCGGGAGGTGGTGTTGGAGTCCCACACGGTGCGGCCACTGCCATTGACGAGGCGGAGAGAGCCAGTGGTGAGGAACTGGAGAGAAGCAGAGGAATCTACTGGGGCTGTGGTTGGAGTCCAGACGGGTACACCGCCAGAGTAGAAGATGGCGGCTAGGAAGGAAGTGGGGTATTGAGGGTGAGGAAGGAAGCCTAGTGAGAAGGCGGAGTTTGGTGAAGACCAGTTTTGGTTGGTGTTGGCGTAGAGAGTTGAGCCTGGTGGGATTGCTGCTGATATGGTTGGAACAAGGAGGAGGAAGACAAGGAACCTTAACATCATTTGCTTTTGCTTTTTTTTGGTCTCTTTGAAGTCTGAAGTTTGTGAGCGAAGAAGACATATACATATATAAAGAGAGGAGAAGATTGATGGGGTTTAAGTTTGAAGTGGAGTGGAGCCAAGGGAGGGCAGACTTTGACTTTGACCAGTTTTGTTTTTGTTTTTGTTTTTTTTTTTTTTTTTTATAATGGCCGTTGGCCAGTTTGAGGATTTTTCTAGCTAGTCGTGTTCGGACAATGCTGTTGAAATTGAAAAATTATTACTAAAATTAATATAGATAAAAGTAAAAGTTAGTTGAAATAGTATAATAAATTTATAAATAGTGTCAAAAAGTACAGTGAAGTCTTTGAATAATAGCAAAAATAAGCTGAATAGTAAAATAATTTTAATTTTTCATTTCCACCCAAACGCACACCTATTTGACGTTTGTTTTTCATTCTAAAGTATTAAAAAATTTTATTTTTGTTATTAACAAACTATTGAAAGTATTTTTCTTTTTGTCTTTGAATTTTAAAATAAATTGTGGGTTCTAGTTATTTCAATTAGTAAAATCTTGTTGGTTGAATAAAAAATTGGGTTTGGCTTACCTCTATTACTTTTTCAACTGGACATATATTTTATTTTATATATACAATGACAAGTGGTAGTAGGTTTTAATTTTTATATTTTATCTAGTTAGTGGGTGATGTGACAATCTCTCGTTAAAACAAAGAAAATTCATTTTAAAAAAGTAATAGAGGTAAACAAAACCCTAAAAAATTTGGGTTACAATCTCCGTCTACACTAAAAATTGATTGGTATTTTGGTCTGATAATAAAAAGTACAATCATCAGAAACAGACCTATAAGTTGAAATTTTACTTAAAAAAAATATTAAAATAGATCATTTTTTTTAATATACAAGATAAAAATTCTACTTTAACTTAAGCCTAATCTAAATATATATATATATATATGTGTGTGTGTGTGTGTGTGTGTGAAGCTTCCTCCAATTGAAACTCTTTACAACTCTAAGGATGAAAAAAATAACATTTAAAAATTCTAAAATAAAAAACGAATTTTTAATCAAGTTTAGAGAATAAATAATATTTTATACTATATTTTTCAATTATGACAGATCATAAAACTATTCAAATCCGCGTGTTTAAATTGAAGACAGAGAGATTGGATGGTAAAGGAAGTGGATTGGGAGAGAAGAGTTAGAAGAGAGAGTTGGGACGTTGAGGGATTTTAGATTTGTGTTTTTGTTGGCTGCTTTGGTGGGGGTGTGCCGGTCTTTCAAGATAACCAATGAAGTTTGCCCCAAAAATTAAGTTTCATTCAGGACCACTTATTATTGGTATTGAATTGCTGCTGAATGGGCAAGGTCGTGTGGTCGTTATTAACATTTGAATTTTCTTCTTCTTCTTCTTCTTCTTCTTCTTCTTCTAGAGAGAGAGATTTGATTTGAACCTCCATAAAAAATCCAAAAAATGACAGTTGAGTTACGTGAATCTTAGTAAATTTTTAGATCTTATATACACTATAGATGTGTTATAACCATTGTTATTAAACCCGATCTGGGCATTGACCCGGTCTATGAGTCTGGTCACTAGGTCACCAGTTTAACTAGTGAGTCACCGATCGAACCGCAAGGTCAAATAAAAAATATATATATATATATATATATAAATAAGTTTAAGAAATCATAATATAAATATGTAAATTAAAAAAAAAAAAAAGGCTTATGCTTAAATTAAATTTGCAATTATAATTCAAAATCAAAGTTCCACAATAGTGGAGTAGTCTTTTGATAGGATGTGAGTCTTGAAGGTAGTAGATAGACAAAGAAGTGCATATTTTTTAAAACTCTTTATGTTGTCTCATTTTTTAAATTACCATATTATAATACATTAAACGGCAAAAAAGTCAATAAAGTGAACCTATAGATGTAATTTTACAAATTTTAGAAACTCATCCGGGTTACTTAAGTCACCACAAACCCACCGGATTTGACTGGGTCATATTCATAAACGGTTCATTAATTTAAACACCCGGACCAGTCTAGGTGCCGGGTCACCGGATTGCCATCCAACCGAGTGGGTCGGTCCAAGTTTAATACTTATGGTTATAACTTTGCCTCCTTGATACGAGGTTTGAACTTAATCTTTTAATGAGTATAACACGAAAAAAAAAATTACTGAAATTTTGTTAAACCTTAGGATTATATAGAGTACAACATGATTTTTGATAAATCCTCAGGTAGATTACATTTTTTTCTTATATCATTTATGCTTACAAAGTTCGAAGATAATCAAATATCAATAACTATCTAATCGATAAAATATTTAAATTTCAAGTTTTTATATAAAATTATGTATAAATATGAGCTTATGGATTGAAAAGTAAATAAAATTTGATTGAAATAAAGTTTGACATGTGTATTAAGAATATACTATAAAACATATAATTCAATAGTGAGATTTTCAAAATATTAATAAAAAGTTATTAGGTTAAGTAATATTTCTTCTCAAAAAAAAAAAAAAAAGAAAAAAGAAAAAAGAAAAAAGAAAAGGTTGTGAAACATCATTTTTAGTTATATCAGGTGTAACTTGATTCTAACTTTATATGTGTGCGCCGCGTACGTGTATACAAATTTATATAAATACTGACAAAAAAAATCATTTATTGCATCCATGAATTAATAGGCATATAAATTACTTAATTTAATATAATTTATTTATATACAAATTTTCACGAATAAAAACCAAATATTGAGTATAAAAAAAATTGTCTTTTTTTAAATTGTAATACCGTAATAGTATATAGCAATGCTCCTTTATTATGCATCTTCTTCTCTTTAATTAAAAGCAATTTTTCTTTTTCTTTTTTCTCCCCGTATTTCCCCTTAACTGTGCTTTCCTATTATAAGTTTTGAATTGTGAAGTTATTGGTAAAATGGTGTAAAAGTTTAATCAAGACCACTGTTAATACAATAGCATGTTTCAAATTTGAACTTTCAACATTATAATACTTATAAGTTGTATTCAAACGAAGACAAAAGAGGAAGAGCTACTTTTCTCCTCTTGACTCAAAATAGAATCCGAGACTGTGAAGAGACTATGCATCAAGCACTTCTAAGTCTAACTTTGTACGTTCAATTTTTTGCCGTGACTTTCAAAATGCTATTAAGTTCGTGGAAGTTTATGGAACCTGTTTGACGAATTGTATGCTTTTAAAATTTTCTCTCTTTCGATACACAAATAGAAAATCGGTCATTTGGTTCGCATTTTTATTACATGAATTAATTATTACATAGAAATAACTTTTCTTTAAATTGAAGAATAGCTATTCCTCTTTAAGATGAATGTAATAGCTATTTCTAAGAGTATTCACATCAGTCTCAATAAACTAGTTTGAGGTTAAAAGTTGTTGAGGACAAATTTTTCCCAAGACATGGAATTTATTTCATTGGCAACTCGCACCACATCAACAAATTATGGATTTTGGAAAAACCTCTTTTAAAGCCCAAAATAGCCATATTAACAAACTGACGCCGAAGCCCATGGTCCAAAACCCATGGCGATATTATCTCATCAAAGCCCATAGTTCAAGCTTATGGCACAACATCTCATTTTCAGCTCATGAGTCTCATTGGGGGAATTTTGGGAGTCGTGGTTTGGAGTGCCAAAAAGTATATTCAGTAAAGCTTCAGTGGTTCAAAGTTGATAAAGGAAAGTATGTTGCTTGACATGTCTTCCCCAATTCCCTGAACTCTAACAGGTTAGTGTGCAATAGGTAATCTTTGGTAAGCCTCTTATATCACATAACACTTAAAATAATAAAACTCCCTGTGCTCTTTACATAAAAAGTAATGTTCATCATATAATATAAGTTTAAAAATGTAATTATATTGTTTCATATAAATTATATTATTATCTTCATTTAAATCAATCCCAAGCACATGGCTAAATCTATATTAATATCTCATATCTAGCATTAAATGCTCTCCTTGCTCTCTAAGATTTGGTTAAAACACAAAGAGGCCATAATTACATTTTTAAAACTTCATCAAATATCAACCAACTAGTCTATTACTTACAAAAATTATATATGGACTAAACATATAATTTTCCAAAAGAGGAAACTTAGCCAAAAATAACAACTATGGTTGCAGCAGAAGTTGCAGTAGCTCCAGTAGAAGTTGCAGTAGCTCCAACAGCAACTGCAATAGCTCTAGCAACAACTTAGGTAGTTGACACATGTCTTAAAACGACATAACTTGCCCATTAATGGTTAATCCCAGCAACTACCTGCTATACCAAAAGAAGTAAGGATCTCATAAAAGAAATCCTACTATTTTAAGCTAAGATCCTTAGCCTCCAGCTGCAGTACCAGAAATAGGAAGGTCCCATAAAGTTTATCTTACCATTTTCAGCCAAACCATGAATTTAATGCCAAATATTTTCCTATAGCAGAAGATGTTATTTAGATGACATCTTCCAACAGTTACTGTTGTAGAGCGGACAGCTGTGACTGACAGTTATAACAGCAGCTCCAGCAGCATTAAAGTCTCAAACTTTCTTCTTTTGGCTAAAAAACAAAAACCCACTAATGAAACCACTTACTTTGTCAAAGACTTTTCCTTATTTGCTAAATTTCCCATCAACTAAGAGGACCAAGCCACATACTAAGACACCATCCATCCCTCTCTCATCCTCAATATTTTGAAACTCCATTCATTTTGCTGGCATATCTCTAAACATCTCCATATCTTTCTTCATCTCTCTTACAAAATCCCTCTTCTTAGATGACACATATTACACACACTACTACTCATCTCTCTCACACTTTAATATTCTGAAACTTCATCATTTTGTTGCCCAAAAACACATCTTCATCTCCTTCTTTATTTCTCATACAAAATCTTCATTCTTAGAAAGCAACGTAACCCATGACATAACACAAAAACCACTCCAGCAACAACTATAATCTCATGTATTTACTATATTTAATCTCAATATTTCTCATACTTCCTTATATTTTACAAACACATCCCTCACTAAATATCTACACATACTTCTCATATATCTTTGAACTCCATGTCTCACAAAGTAATTGTAGGGGCCTTTTTTGTGTTTGGGCTGGGCTGCCCTCTGCAAGTGATGGGCCCTGATGTGTTTCTGAGTAGGGAAGTTGAGACCGGCTCAACTGCAACTCACTTTGGGCCGGTTTGTGCACAAACTCAACCTTATCTGCCAGGAACACCCCTTACGGCAAACAAAGCTATTACCACAAAATTACAGCAGGCAGGTGCAATGATAACAAAATGGATGAACAGAATGTCGTTGCTTTTAATAATAATGATGGCCGAATGTCACAGTAGTAATAGCAATAATAATAATAATAATGGCTTTTAAAAAGAAAAGAAAGCAATGGATTAAACAATGATGGAGGTTTATTCAAAGATAAACATCAAGCCAAAATCAAGTTTGTAATGGTGACCGTCCAAAGAGGAAGAACGCTTCCTCTCAATGAAATCAACCTCCCAGGTGAATATCCTGCCGTGGGGATTAATAACTTTGAGGGAATCGGACCTAAATGGTTGCGGTGTGAAGAAAGTTGTTATTATTTTTTTACCGCTTCATTATCCCTTAGAGAGTGGGATTTTGAGGGGGAGAGGAAAGAAAAGATCTATTGGTGCATGCCTATTATCCTCACAACTTGTTTTCTTATCTTTTTTTCTTTCTTTTCCTTTTCCTTTAGTTTTTCTTTCTCTGTGTTTTTCTTCCTCTGTTTTTCGGTCCCTTTTACAGGGCACGGCGAGGCTCCTTTTATAGGGCCTGCCGTGAGCGTTCTTTTACCATTTTACCCTCTAACGGCCTTTGTCTGGTCCGGGCATGCTTGCCGACCACCATCTGCACATAGCTCGCCCTCGCCAGACAAGGACAGGTTTGTTTTGTTTCTGTCCGCCGTGGCACTGCTCTCTGCCGTGGCTTTAAATGCTCTCTCTCTCTTCCTATGGCATGCACTCAACATTCCCTCTCCAATCTTACCCCTTTTGGACGGTCTGTCATCCCAGCAGGACGTACCTCCAAAAGGGTTTGGACAGAGAGCGCAAAATAAATCCTTTCCCCCCTCCCCACCACCAAACCACACCCCCCCTTACCTCTTACCACGGACCCATGGCCCCACCACGACCCATATTGGCTGGGTACAGGTTGGTGGCACCTGGTCTTTGCGCGTGCTTCCTTTTATGTGCGTTCAAAGCCGGCCTGCGGCTCATGGCGCCTTGTTTGTATTCGTCTGCCACTCTTCTTGATTCTTTTACGCGGACTGTTTGCACCTTCACTACCTCCCTTTGGATTGGGCTTTCCTTAGTACATCTCCCTTGGCCCATTTCTTGTTTTATGCTTTATGTCTTTGTTTTCATTGCTTGGCCTTTCCTACCATGGCAACATGTTCCTGCTAGGCCCTTTTCAGACCTGCCGTTTCACTTCTTCCCCTAGTGACTTAAGAAAGTCTGCTGGTGTTCTCACTTTATGGGCTCCATTGTCCCTTTCTTTCTTCCTTGGGCCTGCGGCCCTTTTACTTTCCTTGAGCTTCCTTGGCCCATTTACTGACTTTGTATTCCCATGGGCTTTTTACTAACTTGATTGGGCTTCCTCGGCCCAATCTCCTCATTCTCATCCTTGGGGTTCATGGGCTTGCCATCAACCCCTACTTTCTTTACATCGCTTTGTGCCTGCCGCGGCCCATTCTCACTTTTTCATACCATACATTGCCCATGGGTGTCATTTCTCTCTTTCCGGGCCCTTTAGGCCCATTTGCTTCCTCAAGACCCATTTGCTCGTGTTATGGGCCTGTGTTTTGTTATTCCTGCCGCTCGGGCGTAATAGTTTTATTCTGTTCCTGCCACTCTTATTGTCTGTTATACTGGGTTGGGCTGACTTTACGAAAATGACCCTTAACATTTAGCCCCCTGAACATATGGAGCGTTCTTGCGGTTCATATGTGAACGAAGGACCTTTTTGTCTTTTTCACTTTTTCTTTTCCTTCGCGGGCTTTTTGAAACCACGAACTCTTTCTTGCACGTACAGGTATTTTTTTTTTTTCTTTTCTCTTGCCGTGAACAGTGGTGACTCTTCGGATTTCCCAAAACGGTAGTTGCTTTAAGACATAACTGCCGCCTCATTAATTCCATCCTCTTTTCAATGGCTGACCAGTCGCCTCCCTTCACGCCGGCCTTAATTACTCAGGTATTTAAGGGAAGAGTCCCTTCCCAACGCAGACACAAACTTCTTTTATTTCAAAATTTCTTCCTTTCCTCACCATTTCCTTCTTCTCGAACACCCATCCCTTTCTTGCTCCGTTCAAATCCTCACGCCATGGCGCCGGTGAAAACTCCGGCTTCTTCCCGCCGTAAAGGGAAAAGTGTCGCCGTGGACCCTCCAGTGGAACACGAAGTGGAAGAGGAAGAGGCGCGCTCCGATTCGGACCATTCCGAGGAAGAGGAAGCACGGCGCGACCCAGACAGTGAGTGCGCCCCACTGATTGATCCTTGGTACAACCTTAGTCCTCATTTTCCTAAGGCTCCTGGGGAGTATGTGCCGCCGCCGGTGAATCGTGTGTGGCTTGCTCTTTGCCGGCGAAAGCCTGATGTTTCTTGGGCTCCGGTGTCTTCCTCCGTCTTTGACTTGGTCATTCGCCAAGGTATCGCCCTCCCCGTACCCATTCACTTTGAGTTTGGGTCCGGCACCGCCTTGGGTTGGAAAGAATGGGTTGATAGTGAGTTGTCAGATACCCATTTTATGGGTTTGCTTCAGAGGGCCGGTGTTCTGAAGGCCGTCGTCCTTTCCCGAAGTCTTTCCAACTTTAGAGACCTCTACAACCTCCGCCATTTAGTTTGTCGATGGTGCTCCACCACTCACACATTCTTCTTCTCTTGCGGCGAACTTACGGTTACTCTTGAGGATGTGGCCAACCAACTTCTTTTGCCTATTCTTGGGGACGCTGATCCTGCCGCTATTGAGCTTTCCCTCGAAGAGGAAGACATTGAAGCGGAGTTGAAGAAAAGGATGGCCGGAAATGCCAAGCTCTCTTTTTGGGTTAGTTCTTCCTCCAAGTTTTCTGCTGTTGCTCGCCGTGCTGCTTTTATTGCTTTTTGGCTTTGCAAGTTTGTTTTCGGGTCCCCTCCGCATTATGCCATAAAGCCTTTATATTTTCGTTTGGCTATCAAGATATCTGCTGGGGTGAGCCTGCCGCTAGCCCCCATGTTTTTAGGGCATTTATATGTGCAACTGGACATCCTGCGGAGTGACGAGAGTCAGGCTGGTTCTTGTCACATAGTCGCCTCTTCTGTACATAGCACTATCCTGCAGCAGCTGTTGTTTGAGCGTTGTGCTCAATATTTGGCGAAGTGTAGGCCCGTCAGATTCGCTAAGGAGAAGTACCATTCTTGTCCGCGGACTATCACTGATTTTTGCGGCAGGTTTGAGCATGACTTTCCTTTGGCTTTTCGTTGGTCCGGTTTGAAGCCCATAGATTATTCTATTGTTGAGTCTTTTGATGAAGGTGTTGGTTTTTCTTGGAGAGCTTATAAACAGTTGCGTCCTGGTTACACTTGTGCGGATTCGGTCATGGGTCCATTTGTTGATACCGTTGGTACTACCACCCCACTGGCTGGCTTTGATGAGGTGGGCATCACATATTTGGCTGCCACCAATCCTGGATGGCTGCCCTACTTGGCAGATGAGGGTGTCAGATTTGTTCATTATCCTGCCAACCGAGTGAGGAGACAGTTTGGCTTGGATCAGGATATTCCTGATGATCTCTCATTCCTTGCGGAGTCCCCTACTTCAGCCAGACCCTTCCTGCGGCATACTGCCTTTCCCTTTTGGAGAGAGCGTTTTAGTGCCGTCACAGTTGCCGGTTCTTCGAGGGAGGGCCTTTACACCGCTGCTATGCATCTCTATTGGCAGCTTGTTATGAACTCGTTTGATGCAGAGTTAGCCGGTAGTCGTGGTTTCTCCCTCATACCTCCTGAGGGGCTTAGTATGGTTATCTCTCCCAAACCTCGGCTGCTCCTTCCTTCTAAGTCTGTGCTGGCTTATGCTAGGAAACAGAATCGGTCTGCCATTTTTGAGTGGAATGAAGAGGAGAGGGGGTGGTATTGGCACGCAGGGGATTACCCCCCAGGTTGGGCGAAGAAAGTTAAAGCGGTGAACATTCCTACATCAGCCAAGAAAGCTCCTGCCAAGCCTAAGTCTGCCAGTAAGCCCAAGTCTGCCGTTCCTCAGCCTCTTGCAAGTGCTACTCCTGCCAGCAGAACAAGAGGCAGTAAAAGGAAGACAACTCCCCATCCTGTGTCTGCCGCTCAGCGAAGAGTAAGTTTCCAAGACTTTTTCTTGTTTTGTCTTTCAAGTACACGTATATATGTATATATATCTTTTCTTTTTTTTTTTTCTGACTTCTTCTGAACCTTGGCTATCTTTTTCTTTGACTCACTTTCTTATCCCTTTTGCTTTTGCAGTCCAAGCAAAAGGAGGATACGTCAGCCGCTCGTCCCATTATACTTGAGGAACCCGAATCAGAGGTACGTTTCTTCTTGCTCCTGCACTTTGCCCAATCTGCTACATTTTGTTTTTGGTTATTTTATTCACTCAAAGTATTAACTTGGCCCCTTATACTTCTTTTCTCTGCTCTTTCAGGATGAGCCTGAGCCTCTTTCCATATACCGCCCTACGGCCGAGGAGCTTTCTGCCCCCATGGGCACTCCTATGCAGGCTCTTTTGATGGAGGCGAGTTTGCTGCACCTGCTCCTCCTACGGCCACTATCTCCCCTACTGGACCGGTACCCATGGATGAGGGTACTCATACAGGGGAGGTTAGTGAGGCCATTGCTACTCCTGCCATGACACCTCCTGAAAAGGAAACCACCCCTCTTGCCGTCACTGAGACTGAAGTCACTCTTGCTACTCCCCTCGTCATCTCCACTGGTGACCCCTTCGCCGCTCTTTCTCAGGCAGTGCAGGGTGTTTCTTCATTGGTAGTCACCCCTTCTTCTATTCCTGTTTCTGCCACGCGTGGGTCTCGTGCTGAATTGTCCTCAGAGGAGTCTGAGGAGATCTTTGAGGATCCTGAGGATGAGCCTGGCTTGGGGAGGAGGATTTCTGAGTCTGAGAAAGAGGATATTGTTCCACCCGAGGCAATGGGTATGTACTCCCTTTTTTTTTTCTTCTTCCTTTGTTAAGCTTTACTCATTTCCTTTTTCATTTGCACGTCTATATTTTTTTTTTTTTGCTTGCAGAGACCTTTGGAGAGTTAGGCATTTCAGCGGGGGTGTCTGCGGTATCTTCTCCTGCTATGCTCACAACACCTATTCCTGCCATATTTGCAGCTTCTGTCTCCACGGTTCCTTCCGTTCCTGTTTCTGCTTTCCCCACAGCCCCTATTACTGTTAGCTCTGGTAAGTTTCATGTCTCATTCCTTCATTTCTTCTCCGCGGGCTTCTCTTCCTTTTACTCTTACCAAGGTTCTTTATTTCAACCTTTGCATTTTCTGGCAGGTCTATCTCCTTCAGTGCTTCCTCAATTTGAGGTGGGCAGTAGCTCTGCCACCCTTCCAGATCCTGCGAGTGAGGCTGCAGCCTTCTTTGTGCGCTTTGATCAGTCTGAAGTCAACGACCTTGATCCTGCTTCTTTCTGGGGCTCCGGACCCCCTTACATAGATTTTCATGGCTTCAAAGTCCCTGCAGACTGCGCTCCTCATTTGGTGATGATCTATGATAGTCGTGGGGACTTCATGCAGGGATTCAGGCTTGACCGATCAGTCAGAGAGCATTTCTTGAGGATGCTGGGCAGCGTGCTGAATGACATTGAGCACAACTTCGTGGATACTGTCTCCACCGAGAGGATTCTGCAGTGGAGAGCCGCGGTACAGGAGCTCATCAGTGTTGGCTTTGCAGTGGAGTTCATCTTGGATCACCTTCGAGAGATTGCCCGAGCAGTTTTCATGAGGAGAGTTCAGCCTACCGTTGACGTCATTGATTCTCGCCTTGCGATCCTGAGGAAGGAAGTGGCAGATTTGGAGGGCCGCCGAGAGCGTCTTCTTTCTGGTGTGGGAGGACTTGGTCGTTTTGGGGATCAGTCACTTATCTCCGGACTTTATTGATGATGCAGTTTTTTCCCGTTTCGTAGTTTTTCTTTTGCCTTATTACTCTGCTTAGTACATTATGCTTTTTGTATAGCACTTATTTGGGTTTGTTTGCCATAGTTTGGGTTTTGTAATCTAACTTCATGATACTATACTTATGATGCTATACTTTGCTACTTTTGCTATGATATATGATAACAAAATACTTCGTGCTTTTCATTGCAAGAAAGCAAGTTACAGATTTTGACTTGTGACATAGTCATTTCTTGAAAGACAAAGAACAGAGTAAAAGAAAAACATGATAACTTTCGGTAAAACAAAAGGGTAAGAGATAATCACATTGCTTTTCCCCTTAGGCGTAGTAGTATTTCAACCATTTCCCATTGATGGGATCCATTAAGTCCTTTCCATCCATCTGAGTCAAATGGTAGTATCCACTCGGATGTGCTTCTCTTATCACAAAGGGTCCTTCCCACTTTGGTGCGAACTTCGATGGTCCTGCCAGGCCTCTCCTAACGTAGTCTGCCACCTTTAGGATCAGTTGTCCTTCCGTAAATATTCTTTCCTTAGTCATCCTGCTGTAAGCCTCAGTCATTCTTTGCCTGTATCTGCGGCTGTGTTCTTGAGCCTTTTCCCTCTTCTCATCAAGTCCTTCCAAGTCTTCGCATCTTTCTGCCGCAAAGACTTCTCCATCATTCTCCTTTTCCTGCATTTGCATGACTCTCAGGGATGGGGTTATTTTTTCTGCGGGGATTACTACTTCAGTTCCGTAGACCAAAGAGAAAGGTGAAAAACCCGTGGCTGACTTAGGTGAACTCCTGTAGGCCCAAAGAGCGTCTGGCAGATGCGTTGCCCAGCCTCCCGTGTATTCTTGGCTCATTAAACTGATGATTCTTATGAGGGTTTTGTTGGTTGCCTTTGCTTGCCCATTTCCTTGAGGGTAATATGGCGATGACCGGTGATGTTTGATTTGATAAAACTCTAGCATTTTCCTCACCTCGCTATTCACAAAAGGTGTGCCGTTGTCACTGATGATCCTGTGGGGGACTCCAAACCTTATGATTATGTTTTCTTTGATAAAGTTTGCCACTGCCCCTCCTGTGGCCTTACGAAGTGGCACTGCCTCTGCCCACTTGGTGAAGTATTCTGTAGCTACTAGTATCCATATGTATCCTCGCGACGGCGGATTCACCGGTCCAACTAAATCAAGCCCCCAAGTGTGGAATGGCCATGGTGTGACCATGCTATGCAAGTTCTGTGGATGAGTGTGAATCAAATTGGCCTGTACTTGGCAACTGTGGCATCTTTTCACAAATTCTGCCGTGTCCCTTTTCATGGTAGGCCAGTAATAGCCCATTTGCAGCAGGCACCTGTAAAGCTTCTTCTTTCGCTGGTGTTCCCCACATTCCCCTAAGTGTACTTCTTTTATCATTTCCTTTGCCTCCTCAGGGCCCAAACACCTCAAGGGGTCTCCCTCATACCCTTTTTTGAAAAGGATCTTGTTGTGCAAAAAATAGCGCGTTGCTAGCCTCCTGAGCTTGTATTTTTCGCTGTGCTTCTGCGGCAAGATGCCTTCGGTCAGGTACTGTATAAATGGGTCTTTCCAGTCCCTGCTGATGAACACAGCGTAACTTTCTTCTCTGTCTGCCGCGAGTTGGCAGCTTCCACATTGGGTCTGGATTTGGTCTGCGTCTTTACTCATAGTTGGCCAATAAAAGCCCGCCCTTTGAAGTCTGCGGTAAAGGCTGACTTCTCCGCAGGATCTGCAAGTCTTTTCATGCACTTCTTTCAACTTCCTCTGGGCCTCCCTTTGCCCCACACATCTGGACAAAACTCCGCCTGGCATCCTGCGGTATAGTTCTCCTTTCATCAGGGCGTAGTCCTTTAGTACTTTTAGTTCCATGGCTTCTTCTCCTTCCATCAAAACTTCCTTTATGGGTATTCGCCAATCTCCTTCGCGGTGTTCCTCCTGAAACCTTTCTTTTAATACTTCAATTATGGATTCTTCCCTCTTGCTGATCTCCACTCTAGTGCTTTCCCCTTCAAACATCACCTGCGAACCCAGCGCGGCCAACGCATCGGCAAACCGATTCTCGTTTCTCGGGGTATGTTCTATCTCGAAGGTTAAGAACTTTTCTTCCATTTTCTGTGCCATTGCTCTGTACGGGGCAAGATTGGGTTCTTTTAGGGAGAAACTCCTTTTGGTCTGGCAGACTACCAGGTTGGAGTCACCTAATACTTTCAAATGCTTAACTCCCATCTCAAGGGCTGTGGCCAGCCCAGTCAAGTAAGCTTCATATTCTGCCGTATTGTTTGAACAGGGGAACTCCAGTTTGAACGATAGTGCTACTGCTCTATCCTCTTCATGATACAAAACCACCCCAACCCCTCCAGACTGGGCGGTAGAAGATCCGTCAAACTTCATTACCCACTGTTCCCTGAGTTCCTCTGCCATGGCTACTTCCCCTGGAACTTCGTCGTCCAGCGGGAATTCTTCCTCCCCTGGAAACTGTGCCAACAAATCTGCTATAGCCTGGCCCTTTACTGCTTTGGGCGCCCCCATTCTCAAATCATACTGCGACAGTTGTAATAGCCACTGTGATATCCTGCCGGAGAGGATTGGCTGCTGTAATAAAGCTTTGATAGCGTGGGACTTAGTCATCAGCCATACTTCATAGGCCAAGAAGTAATGGCGTAATCTTTGTGAAGCATAAACAATAGCCAAACATGCCCTTTCAGCCCTCGGATAATGAGTTTCTGCGTCTTTCAGGGCGCGGCTGATGTAATATACTGGTTGCTCGATGCCACCTCCATCTTCTTGGGCAATTAAGGCTCCGATGGCATATGAATTGGTAGCCATATAAAGCAGTAGTGGCTTTTTGTGTATGGGGGCCTGTACGGTAGGGAGGTTCATCATGATCTGCTGCAGCCTTTTGAAGGCCGCCTGCTGCGCTTCTCCCCATACAAAATTTTGCCCTTTCCTTAGTAACTTGGTGAAGGCCGAGGTGATCGATACCAGCCCAGGGATGAATCTCCGGATGTACGAGACTTTCCCCAAGAAACTTTTTAGTTCTTTCACTGTGGTTGGGGTTGTAGGGGCCTTTTTTGTTGTGTTTGGGCTAGGCTGCCCTCTGCAAGTGATGGGCCCTGATGTGTTTCTGAGTAGGGAAGTTGAGACCAGCCCAACTGCAACTCACTTTGGGCTGGCTTGGCACAAACTTAACCTAGTCTGCCAGGAACACCCTTTATGGCAAGCGGAGCTATTATAACGAAATTACAGCAGGCAGATACAATGATAACCAAATGAACAAACAGAATGTTATAGCTTTCAATAATAATGGTGGCAGAATGTCACAGTAGTAATAATAATAATAATAATGGCTTTAAAAAGAAAAGAAAACAATACGATGATGGAGGTTTAATCAAAGATAAAAATCAAGCCAATAATCAAGTCCGTAATGGTGACCGTCCAAAGAGGAAGAACGCTTCCTCTCAATGAAATCAACCTCCCAGGTAAGTATCCTGCCGTGGGGATTAATAACTTTGAGGGAATCGGACCTAGATGGTTGAGGCGTGAAGGAACTTATTGTTATTTTTGCCGCTTCATTATCCCTTAGAGAGTGTGATTTTGAAGGGGAGAGGAAAGAAAAGATCTATTGGTGCATGCCTATTATCCTCACAAATGATTTTCTCATCTTTTTCCTTTCTTTTCCTTTTTCCTTTAGTTTTTCTTTCTATGTATTTTTCTTCCTCTGTTTTTCGGTCCCTTTTACAGGGCACGGCGAGGCTCCTTTTATAGGGCCTGCCGCAAGCATTCTTTTACCATTTTACCCTCTAACGGCCTTTGTCTGGTCTGGGCATGCTTGCCGACCACCCTCTGCGCGCAGCTTGCCCTCGCCAGACAAAGACAGGTTCGTTCTGTTTCTGTCCGCAGTGGCACTGCTCTGCCGCGGCCTTAAATGCTCTCTCTCTCTTCCTATGGCATGCACTCAACGTTCCCTCTCCAATCTTACCCCTTTTGGACGGTCTGTCATCCCAGCAGGACGTACCTCCAAAAAGGGTTTGGACAGGGAACGCAAAATAAATCCTTTCCCCCCTCCCCGCCACCAAACCACACCCCCATTTCCCTCTTACCACGGACCCATGGCCCCACCATGACCCATATTGGCTGGGTACAGGCTGGTGGCACCTGGGCTTTGCGCATGCTTCCTGTTATGTGTGTTTCGAAGTCGGCCTGCGGCTCATGGGGCCTTGTTGGTATTCGTCTGCCGCTCCTTTTGATTCTTTTACGCAGATCTTTTGCACCTTCACTACCCCCTTTGGATTGGGCTTTCCTTAGTATATCTCCCTTGGCCCTTTTCTCGTTTTTTATGCTTTATGTCTTGTTTTTCATTGCTTGGCCTTTCCTACCATGGCAACATGTTCCTGCTAGGCCCATTCCAGACCTGCCGTTTCACTTCTTCCCCCAATGACTTTATGGAAGTCTGCTGGTGTTCTCACTTTATGGGCTCCATTGTCCCTTTCTTTCTTCTTTGGGCCTGCGGCCCTTGGGCTTCCTCGGCCCATTTACTGACTTTGTATTCCCATGGGCTTTTATTTACTAACTTGATTGGGCTTCCTCGGCCCAATCTCCTCATTCTCATCCTTGGGGTTCATGGGCTTGCCATTAACCCCTACTTTCTTTACATCGCTTTGGGCCTGCCGCGGCTCATTCTCACTTTTTCATACCATACATTGCCCATGGGTGCCATTTCTCTCTTTCCGGGCCCTTTAGGCCCATTTGCTTCCTCAAGACCCATTTGCTCGTGTTATGGGCCTGTGTTTTGCTATTCCTGCCGCTTGGGCCTAATAGTTTTATTCCGTTCCTGCCACTATTATTATCTGTTATGCTGGGTTGGACTGACTTTACGAAAATGACCCTCAACATTTAGCCCCCTGAACATATGGAGCGTTCTTGCGGTTCATATGTGAACGATGGACCTTTTTGTCTTTTTCACTTCTCCTTTTCCTTCGCGGGCTTTTTGAAACCACGAACTCTTTCCTGCACGTACAGGTATTTTTTTCTTTTTCTCTTGCCGTGAACAGTGGTGACTCTTCGGATTTCCCAAAACGGTAGTTGCTTTAAGACATAACTGCCGCCCCATTAATTCCATCCTCTTTTTCAATGGCTGACCAGTCGCCTCCCTTCACGCCGGCCTTAATTACCCAGGCATTTAAGAGAAGAGTCCCTTCCCAACGCAGACACAAACTCTTTTTATTTCAAAACTTCTTCCTTTCCTCACCATTTTCTTCTTCTCGAATACTCACCCCTTTCTTGCTCCGTTCAAATTCTCACACCATGGCGCCAGTGAAAACTCCGGCTTCTTCTCGCCGTAAAGGAAAAAATGTCGCCGTGGACCCTCCAGTAGAACACGAAGTGGAAGAGGAAGAGGTGCGCTCCGATTCGGACCATTCCGAGGAGGAGGAAGCACGGCGCGACCCAGACAGCGAGTGCGCCCCGCTGATTGATCCTTGGTACAACCTTAGTCCTCATTTTCCTAAGGCTCCTGGAGAATATGTGCCGCCGCCGGTGAACCGTGTGTGGCTTTCTCTTTGCCGGCGAAAGCCTGAAGTTTCTTGGGCTCCGGTGTCTTCCTCCATCTCCGACTTGATCATTCGCCAAGGTATCGCCCTCCCCGTACCCATTCACTTCGAGTTTGGGTCCGGCACCGCCTTGGGTTGGAAAGAATGGGTTGATAGTGAGTTGTCCGATACCCATTTTATGGGTTTGCTTCAGAGGGCCGGTGTTCTGAAGGCCGTCGTCCTTTTTCGAAGTCTTTCCAACTTTAGAGACCTTTACAACCTCCGCCACTTAGTTCGTCGATGGTGCTCCACCACTCACACATTCTTCTTTTCTTGCGGCGAACTTACGGTTACTCTTGAGGATGTGGCCAACCAGCTTCTTTTGCCTATTCTTGGGGACGCTGATCCTGCCACTATTGAGCTTTCCCCTGAAGAGGAAGACATTGAAGCAGAGTTGAAGAAAAGGATGACCGGAAATGCCAAGCTGTCTTTTTGGGTTAATTCTTCCTCTAAGTTTTCTGCTGTTGCTCGCCGTGCTGCTTTTATTGCCTTTTGGCTTTGCAAGTTTGTTTTCGGGTCCTCTCCGCATTATGCCATAAAGCCTCTATATTTTCGTTTGGCTATCAAGATATCTGCTGGGGTGAGTCTGCCGCTAGCCCCCATGTTTTTAGGGCATTTATATGTGCAACTGGATATCCTGCGGAGCGACGAGAGTCAGACTGGTTCTTGTCACATAGTCGCCTCTTCTGTACATAGCACTATCCTGCAGCAGCTGTTGTTTGAGCGTTGTGCTCAGTATTTGGCGAAGTGTAGGCCCGTTAGATTTGCTAAGGAGAAGTATCACTCTTGTCCGCAGGCCATCACTGATTTTGTGGCAGGTTTGAGCATGACTTTCCTTTGGCTTTTCGTTGGTCCGGTTTGAAGCCCATAGATTATTCTATTGTTGAGTCTTTTGATGAAGGTGTGGGTTTTTCTTGGAGAGCTTATAGACAATTACGTCCTAGTTATACTTGCGCGGATTCGGTCATGGGTCCGTTTGTTGATACTGTTGGTACTACCACCCCACTGGCTGGCTTTGATGAGGTGGGCATCACATACTTGGCTGCCACCAATCCTGGATGGCTGCCCTACTTGGCAGATGAGGGTATTAGATTTGTTCATTATCCTGCCAATCGAGTGAGGAGACAGTTTGGGTTGGACCAGGATATTCCTGATGACCTCTCCTTCCTTGCGGAGTCCCCCACTTCAGTCAGACCCTTCCTGCGGTCTACTGCCTTTGCCTTTTGGAGAGAACGTTTTAGTGCCGTCACAGTTGCCGGTTCTTCGAGGGAGGGCCTTTACACTGCTGCTATGCATGTCTATTGGCAGCTTGTCATGGACTCGTTTGGTGCAGAGTTAGCCGGCAGCCGTGGTTTCTCCCTTGTACCTCCTGAGGGGCTTAGTATGGTTATCTCTCCCAACCCTCGGTTGCTCCTTCCTTCTAAGTCCGTGTTGGCTTATGCTAGGAAACAGAATCGGTTTGCCATCTTTGAGTGGGATGAAGAGAAAAGAGGGTGGTTTTGGCACGCAGGGGATTACCCCCCAGGTTGGGCGAAGAAGGTTAAAGTGGTGAACATTCCTGCATCAGCCAAGAAAACTCCTGCCAAGCCTAAGTCTGCTAGTAAGCCCAAGTCTGCCGCTCCTCAGCCTCTTGCAAGTGCTACTCCTGCCAGCAGAACACGAGGCAGCAAAAGGAAAACAACTCCCCATCCTGTGTCTGCCGCTCAGCGAAGGGTAAGTTTCCAAGACTTTTTCTTGTTTTTGTCTTCCAAGTACATGTATATATGTATACATTTCTTTTCTCTTTCTCTCTGACTTCTCCTGAACCTTGGCTGTCTTTTTCTTTGACTCACTTTCTTATCTCTTTTGCTTTTGCAGTCTAAGCAAAAGGAGGATACGTCAGCCGCCCATCCCATTGTACTTGAGGAGCCCGAATCAGAGGTATGTTTCCTCTTACTCCTGTACTTTGTCTAATCTACCACATTTTGTTTTTTTTTTTTCTTTACTCGCTCGAAGTAGTAACTCGGCCCCCTCATACTTCCTTTCTCTGCTCTTCCAGGATGAGCCTGAGCCTCTTTCCATATACCGCCCCACGGCCGAGGAGCTTTCTGCCCCCATGGGCACTCCTATGGCAGGCTCTTTTGATGGGGGCGAGTTTGCTGCGCCTGCTCCTCCTACGGCCACTATCTCCCCTACTGGACCGGTACCCATGGATGAGGGTACTCATACTGGGGAGGTTAGTGAGGCCATACCCACTCCTGCCATGACATCTCCTGACAAGGAAACCACCCCTCTTGCCGTCACTGAGACTGAAGTCACCCCTGCTACTCCCCTCGTCATCTCCACTGGTGACCCCTTCGCCGCTCTCTCTCAGGCAGTGCAGGGTGTTTCTTCTTTGGTAGTCACCCCTTCTTCCATTCCTGTTTCTGCCACACATGGGTCTCGTGCCGAATTGTCCTCAGAAGAGTCTGAGGAGATCTTTGAGGATCCTGAGGATGAGCCTGGCTTGGGGAGGAGGATTTCTGAGTCTGAGGAGGAAGACATTGTTCCACCCGAGGCAATGGGTATGCACTCTCCCTCATTCTTTTTCTTCCTTTGTTAAACTTTACTCATTTCCTTTTTCATTTGCGCGTCTATTTTTCTTTGCTTGCAGAGACCTTTGAGGAGTTAGGCATTTCAGCGGGGGTGTCTGCGGTAGCTCCTCCTGTTATGCTCAAAACACCTATTCCTGCCATATTTACAACTTCTGTCTCTGCGGTTCCTTCCGTTCCTGCTTTTGCTTTCCCCACGGCCCCTATTACTGTTAGCTCTGGTAAGTTTCATATCTCATTCCTTCATTTCTTCTCCGCGGGCTTCTCTTCTTTTTATTCTTGCCAAGGTTCTTTATTTCCACCTTTGCATTTTCTGGCAGGTCTACCTCCTTCAGTGCTTCCTCAATTTGAGATAGGTAGTAGCTCTACCACCCTTCCAGATCCTGCGAGCGAGGCTGCGGCCTTCTTTGTGCGCTTTGATCAGCCCGAAGTCAACGACCTTGATCCTGCTTCTTTCTGGGGCTCCGGACCCCCTTACATAGATTTTCATGGCTTCAGAGTCCCTGCGGACTGCGCTCCTCACTTGGTGATGATCTATGATAGCCGCGGGGACTTCATGCAGGGATTCAGACTTGGTCGATCAATCAGAGAGCATTTCTTGAGGATGTTAGGCAGCGTGCTGAACGACATCGAGCACAACTTCGTGGATACTGTCTCCACAGAGAGGATTCTGCAGTGGAGAGCCGCGGTACAGGAGCTCACCAGTGTTGGCTTTGCGGTGGAGTTCATCTTGGATCACCTTCGAGAGATTGCTCGAGCAGTTTTCATGAGGAGAGTTCAGCCTACCGTCGACGCCATTGATTCTCGCCTTGCGATCCTGAGGAAGGAAGTGGCAGACTTGGAGGGCCGCCGAGAGCGTCTTCTTTCTGGTGTGGGAGGACTTGGTCGTTTTGGGGATCAGTCACTTATCTCCGGACTTTATTGATGATGCAGTTGTTTCCTGTTTTCGTAGTTTTTCTTTTGCCTTGTTACTCTGTTTAGTACATTATGCTTTTCTATAGCACCTATCTGGGCTTGTTTGCCACAGTTTGGGTTTTGTAATCTAACTTCGTGATACTATGCTTATGATGCTATACTTTGCTACTTTTGCTATGATGTATGATAACAAGATACTTCGTGCTTTTCATTGCAAGGAAGCAAGTTACAGATTTCGATTCATGACATAGTCATTTCTTGGGAGACAAAAAAAAACAGAGTAAAGAAAAACATGATAACTTTTGGTAAAACAAAAGGGTAAGAGATAGTCACATTGCTTTTCCCCTTAAGCGTAGTAGTATTTCAACCACTTCCCATTGATGGGATCCATTAAGTCCTTTCCATCCATCTGAGTCAAACGGTAGTACCCACTTGGATGTGCTTCTCTTATCACAAAGGGTCCTTCCCACTTTGGTGCGAACTTCGATGGTCCTGCCAGGCCTCTCCTAACGTAATCTGCCACCTTTAGGATCAGTTGTCCCTTCGTGAATATTCTTTCCTTAGTCATCCTGCTGTAAGCCTCAGTCATCTTTTGCCTGTATCTGCGGCTGTGTTCTTGAGCCTTTTCCCTCTTCTCATCAAGTCCTTCCAAGTCTTCACATCTTTCTGCCGCAAAGACCTCTTCATCATTATCCTTTTCCTGCATTTGCATGACTCTCAGGGATCGGGTTATCTTTTCTGCGGGGCTTACTACTTCAGTTCCGTAGACCAAAGAAAAAGGTGAAAAACCCGTGGCTGACTTAGGCGAACTCCTGTAGGCCCAAAGAGCGTCTGGCAGATGCGTTGCCCAGCCTCCCGTGTATTCTTGGCTCATTTTACTGATGATTCTTATGAGGGTTTTGTTGGTTGCCTCCGCTTGCCCATTTCCTTGAGGGTAATATGGTGATGACCGGTGATGTTTGATTCGATAAAACTCTAGCATTTTCCTCACCTCGCTATTCACAAAAGGTGTGCCGTTGTCACTGATGATCCTGTGGGGGACTCCAAACCTTATGATTATGTTTTCTTTGATAAAGTTTGCCACTGCCCCTCCTGTGGCCTTACGAAGCGGCACTGCCTCTGCCCACTTGGTGAAGTATTCTGTAGCTACTAGTATCCATATGTATCCTCGCGACGGCGGATTCACCGGTCCAACTAAGTCAAGCCCCCAAGTGTGGAACGGCCATGGTGTGACCATGCTGTGCAAGTTCTGTGGATGAGTGTGAATCAAATTGGCTTGTACTTGGCAACTGTGGCATCTTTTCACAAACTCTGCCGTGTCCCTTTTCATGGTAGGCCAGTAATAGCCCATTTGCAGCAGACACCTGTAAAGCTTCTTCTTTCCCTGGTGTTCCCCACATTCCCCTGAGTGTACTTCTTTTATCATTTTTTTTGCCTCCTCAGGGCCCAAACACCTCAAGGGGTCTCCTTCATACCCCTTCTTGAAAAGGATCTTGTTGTGCACAAAATAGCGCGTTGCTAACCTCCTGAGCTTGTATTTTTCGCTGTGCTTCTGCGGCAGGATGCCTTCGGTCAGGTACTGTATAAATGGGTCTCTCCAGTCCTGACTGATGAACACAGCGTAACTTTCTTCTCTGTCTGCCGTGAGTTGGCAGCTTCCACATTGGGTTTGGAGTTGGTCTGCGTCTTACTCATGGTTGGCCAATAAAAGCCCGCCCTTTGGAGTCTGCGGTAAAGGCTGACTTCTCCGCAGGATCCGCAAGTCTTTTCATGTACTTCTTTCAACTTTCTCTAGGCCTCCTTTTGCCCCACACATCTGGACAAAACTCCGCCTGGCATCCTGCGGTATAATTCTCCTTTCATCAGGGCGTAGTCCTTGAGTACTTTTAGCCCCATGGCTTCTTCTCCTCCCATCAAAACTTCCTTTATGGGTATTCGCCAATCTCCTTCGCGGTGTTCCTCCTGAAATCTTTCTTTCAATACTTCAATTATGGATTCTTCCCTCTTGCTAATCTCCACTCTGGTGCTTTCCCCTTCAAACATCACTTGCGAACCCAGCGCGGCCAACGCATCGGCAAATCGATTGTCGTTTCTCGGGGTGTGTTCTATTTCGAATGTTAAGAATTTTTCTTCCATTTTCTGTGCCATTGCTCTGTACGGGGCAAGATTGGGTTCTTTCAGGGAGAAACTCCCTTTGGTCTGGCAGACTACTAGGTTGGAGTCACCTAATACTTTCAAATGCTTAACTCCCATCTCAAGGGCTGTGGCCAGCCCCGTTAAATAAGCTTCATATTCTGCCGTATTGTTTGAACAGAGGAACTCCAGTTTGAACGATAGCGCTACTGCTTTATCCTCTTCGTGATACAAGACCACCCCAACCCCTCCAGACTGGGCGGTGGAAGATCCGTCGAACTTCATTACCCACTGTTCCCTGAGTTCTTCTGCCATGGCTACTTCCCCTGGAACTTCGTCACCCAGCGGGAATTCTTCCTCCCCTGGAAACTGTGCCAACAAATCTGCTATAGCCTGGCTCTTTACTGCTTTGGGCGCCCCCATTCTTAAATCATACTGCGACAGTTGCAACAGCCACTGTGATATCCTGCCAGAGAGGATTGGTTGCTGTAATAGAGCCTTGATGGCGTGAGACTTAGTCATCAGCCATACTTCATATGCCAAGAAGTAATGGCGTAATCTTTGTGAGGCATAAACAATAGCCAAACATGCCCTTTCTGCCCTCGGATAACGAGTTTCTGCGTCTTTCAGGGCGCGGCTGATGTAATATACTGGTTGCTCGATGCCACCTCCATCCTCTTGGGCAATTAAGGCACCGATGGCATATGAGTTGGTAGCCATATAAAGCAGTAATGGCCTTTTGTGTATTGGGGCTTGTACGGTAGGGAGGTTCATCATGATCTGCTGCAGCCTCTTGAAGGCCGCCTGCTGCGCTTCTCCCCATACAAAATTTTGCCATTTCCTCAGTAATTTGGTGAAAGCCGAGGTGATCGATGCCAGCCCAGGGATGAATCTTCGGATGTACGAGACTTTCCCTAAGAAACTTTTTAGTTCTTTCACTGTGGCTGGGGGTCTCATAGTTGCAATGGTCGTAGCCTTTGCTGGGTCAACATCTATCCCTCTGCTGTGTTCTAGGAAGCCCAAAAATTTCCCCGAGGATACACCGAACGCACACTTGAGGGGATTCATTCTTAACTTAAATGCTCTGCACCTTTCGAACACCTTTTTTAGCACATGGAAATGTTCTTCCCTCTTCCTGGACTTGACTACTATGTCATCCACATAGTCTTCTAACTCCTGATGCATCATGTCGTGGAATATAGCTGTCATTGCCCGTTGATAAGTTGCGCCTGCGTTTTTTAACCCGAAGGGCATTACGGTGTAGTGGAAGTTTCCCATGGGCGTTTTAAAGGCTGTCTTCTCCGCATCTTTAGATGCCATTCTGATCTGGTTGTATCCGCTGAAGCCATCCATGAATGAGAACATAGCGCTTCCTGCCGCAGAATCTATCAATAAGTCCATATTGGGTAATGGAAATTCATCTTTTGGGCATGCTTTGTTGAGATCCCTGAAATCTACGCAACACCTGATCTGACCATTCTTCTTTTTTACTGGTACTATGTTGGATAACCAGCGAGGATGTTGAATAGGTTTAACGAATCCTGCGGCTAGCAGCTTCTGCACTTCTTTGACTATCTGCCCTTCGATTTTTGTGTGAAATATTCCGGCAGGCTGGACTATTGGCCTAGCCTGCGGGTCCACATTCAACGTGTGCGCTACTAACCCAGGGTCTAGCCCTGGCATTTCACTGTAGTCCCATGCAAACACGTCTTTGAATTCTTTCAGTAGCAATATCAATTCTTTTTTCTCATCTTTCATTAAGCTTGCACTGATCGAGATGGGTCTCGGCCCTTGTGAAACAGATCCCAGGTCAACTTCTTCCATTTCCTCTTCTGCCATGACCTGCACCTCCTTTTCGGTTATAACTCTTTCGTATTCCTCTTTGTTACCTCCCTCCTCTGGGCTTTCTTGGACTCTACAGCACATCAAGCCCTCGTGCTGTTCTTTCTGGGTGGGGCCCATCTGGGTTTCAACCGTGGGCCCCACGTGCCTTCATAATTTGTAAATGATTCTGCCGTCAGAGCCTCTGACTCTTGTGCATTGGGGTGCGTCTTCAAATCCTGCGGCGGGCGCTTCTTTCCTTCGTTTCTTTCTTGCCAATAATTCCCTCAGATCGGGTTCTGGGTCATCTTGGACATCCTTCCATCTAGGTACGAAAGTACCCAGCGGCTTTGACACTGAGCTCTCCCCAGAGGGAGCCCATTGATCGTAGAACATAGTCTCTACTAAGTGAGCCTCCGCCCGTTCAAATGGTGAAGGATTCGCGGCTATGCGTACCATCCTACCGTTCAGTCTTCCTTTCACACATTGGTGATAGGTGGATGGGACCAGCCGGTGTTTATGCAACCATGGCCTCCCCAGAAGCACGTGGTAGGATACTTCAGTTTTTACCACGTGGAATCGTGCTAAAGAGGCTATGGGGCCCACCTTCAGCCATAGCTGTATGTGGCCTGCTGTGTACTCACCTCTTCCGCCGAACCCTGTTACTTCCATTGGGCATCCCTGAATCTTCCTTTCTGAAATCCCTGCTGCCTGCAGAGTGCTTAATGGAATGAGGTTCACAGAAGCGCCTGTGTCTACTAAAGCACTCTTTATGGGGATTTGATTTATGGATGCCGCCAAGTACAAGGGTCTCCTGTGGTCCGGTTGCCCCACTTCCATATCTTCTTCACTAAAAGTGATTTCAGTTGACTCCTGTAAGAGAGCCCTCTCATCTGATATTTCTGCCGACAGGCACTCTACTCCTGCACCAGAGGCAATGCTCACCAAGGCCTCGGTGGCTACCTTTCTCTCCTTTGCTGATAGTCCCAGCTGGTCAAATAAATTTCTGAACTTAGAACTCTGCTGTAGAGTGGTAATGGCCGCCGCAGGCAGAGCCAAGTTTTCTTCTTCATCCTCTCCTGGGTCAGCACAAATTACCACCGCTGCTACACCCTTCCCTTTATGGTTCGGGAGTGGGTTTCTTTGGACTTCCTGCTGGGACAATTCTAAAGTCCCCTCCTTTATCCTGCGGTGAACAAGTCTGCGGAGGGCCCAGCATTCTGCCGTTGCATGTTGGACATAATTGTGTAAACGACAAAAACGTGGGTCCCTCCTCTCTTCCTCCGAGGGTTCCCTGGCAACCTGGTTAGGTTTGAAAATTCCATCTGCTATCCATCTGTCTAGCAGTACGTCTAATTCTTTTGAGGTGCATGGTATTGGCGGGGGAGTGTCATATTCCCTCCCCTCAGTCTTCCTTCTCCGTTCTCCAATGGACACCGCCATCGCCTGTGGGGCGTTTCTCTTGTCTGAGCTTGGCTTCACAGACTGAGCCGTCTTTCTTGCTTTCTGCAATAGCTGGGCGAATTGGGAGATTTCTAAATTCTCAAGTACAGCCCTGTACTCCCTGATCATGTTCGTCATACACATCTCCACCAACGTCCTTTCTTCACAATGGTCATAGCAGTCAAGTGCTATGTCCCTGAATCTCTTGATATATTCCATCAAGTCTTCACCGCTTCTCTGTTTGGTTGCTTGCAGGGTTGCAAGCGTCACCGTTTCTTCTCCATGGAAGTACTTGGTGCAGAATACATCTACCATATCATCCCATGTTGGGATAGTTCCTGGCTTTAACCCAATGTACCAAGTGTAAGCCCGGTCGCATAGTGATTTAGAAAATTCTCGAAGACATAAGTCCTCGTCTGCGGCGTAAGGGCCAAGTGTGTCGATGAATTTGCTCACGTGTTCGACAGCACTTCCCCTTCTACCATCGTATTGTGCGAAAGCTTTTGGTTCGTACCTCTCAAGGTATGGTTTGCTGAGTACCCTCAGTGGGTAAGGAGGCCTTCGTGCATAGAACCTCTCCTTAGGTGCTCTGGCCCTTTCCTGCTCCAGGAGGACGGATACCTCAGCCATTGTGATGAAACGTTGCTCTGCATTGTGTGGGACACCTCCCGCCGGCGTCTCTTCTTTATCTGTCGCATGCCCTGGGTCATGCTGACTTCCCTTTTCTTTTGTCTTGTCGGTCTTCAGCTGACGGATTTATTCCATCATTTGCTGCTGCGAGTGTTGCAATGACTGTAAGACCTCAATGAAAATATTGGCATTGTCGGTGGGCATTCTTGGTGGCGGTTGGGGGTCAGCCCCCGTTCCGTTAGCACCTTCTGCCTGGTTGGGTGGTGGTTGGTGAGGCGTTGTAGGCCTCGACTCTGCTTGTGAGGGTACAGCACTCATGTTTCGAGTTGTCCTGGACTTTGGAGGCATTTGTTTGTGTGGGCTCTTGTCCCTGTCTTCAACTCCCCAGTGGAGTCGCCAATTTAATGTAGGGGCCTTTTTTTTTGTGTTTGGGCTGGGTTGCCCTCTGCAAGTGATGGGCCCTGATGTGTTTCTGAGTAGGGAAGTTGAGACCAGCCCAACTGCAACTCACTTTGGGCTGGCTTGGCACAAACTTAACCTAGTCTGCCAGGAACACCCTTTACGGCAAGCGGAGCTATTATAACGAAATTACAGCAGGCAGATACAATGATAACCAAATGAACAAACAGAATGTTATAGCTTTCAATAATAATGGCGGCAGAATGTCACAGTAGTAATAATAATAATAATAATGGCTTTAAAAAGAAAAGAAAACAATACGATGATGGAGGTTTAATCAAAGATAAAAATCAAGCCAATAATCAAGTCCGTAATGGTGACCGTCCAAAGAGGAAGAACGCTTCCTCTCAATGAAATCAACCTCCCAGGTAAGTATCCTGCCGTGGGGATTAATAACTTTGAGGGAATCGGACCTAGATGGTTGAGGCGTGAAGGAACTTATTGTTATTTTTGCCGCTTCATTATCCCTTAGAGAGTGTGATTTTGAAGGGGAGAGGAAAGAAAAGATCTATTGGTGCATGCCTATTATCCTCACAAATGATTTTCTCATCTTTTTCCTTTCTTTTCCTTTTTCCTTTAGTTTTTCTTTCTATGTATTTTTCTTCCTCTGTTTTTCGGTCCCTTTTACAGGGCACGGCGAGGCTCTTTTTATAGGGCCTGCCGCAAGCATTCTTTTACCATTTTACCCTCTAACGGCCTTTGTCTGGTCTGGGCATGCTTGCCGACCACCCTCTGCGCGCAGCTTGCCCTCGCCAGACAAAGACAGGTTCGTTCTGTTTCTGTCCGCAGTGGCACTGCTCTGCCGCGGCCTTAAATGCTCTCTCTCTCTTCCTATGGCATGCACTCAGCGTTCCCTCTCCAATCTTACCCCTTTTGGACGGTCTGTCATCCCAGCAGGACGTACCTCCAAAAAGGGTTTGGACAGGGAACGCAAAATAAATCCTTTCCCCCCTCCCCGCCACCAAACCACACCCCCCTTTCCCTCTTACCACGGACCCATGGCCCCACCATGACCCATATTGGCTGGGTACAGGCTGGTGGCACCTGGGCTTTGCGCATGCTTCCTGTTATGTGTGTTTCGAAGCCGGCCTGTGGCTCATGGGGCCTTGTTGGTATTCGTCTGCCGCTCCTTTTGATTCTTTTACGCAGATCTTTTGCACCTTCACTACCCCCTTTGGATTGGGCTTTCCTTAGTATATCTCCCTTGGCCCTTTTCTCGTTTTTTATGCTTTATGTCTTGTTTTTCATTGCTTGGCCTTCCCTACCATGGCAACATGTTCCTGCTAGGCCCATTCCAGACCTGCCGTTTCACTTCTTCCCCCAGTGACTTTATGGAAGTCTGCTGGTGTTCTCACTTTATGGGCTCCATTGTCCCTTTCTTTCTTCTTTGGGCCTGCGGCCCTTGGGCTTCCTCGGCCCATTTACTGACTTTGTATTCCCATGGGCTTTTATTTACTAACTTGATTGGGCTTCCTCGGCCCAATCTCCTCATTCTCATCCTTGGAGTTCATGGGCTTGCCATTAACCCCTACTTTCTTTACATCGCTTTGGGCCTGCCGCGGCTCATTCTCACTTTTTCATACCATACATTGCCCATGGGTGCCATTTCTCTCTTTCCGGGCCCTTTAGGCCCATTTGCTTCCTCAAGACCCATTTGCTCGTGTTATGGGCCTGTGTTTTGCTATTCCTGTCGCTTGGGCCTAATAGTTTTATTCCGTTCCTGCCACTATTATTATCTGTTATGCTGGGTTGGGCTGACTTTACGAAAATGACCCTCAACAGGGGTCTCATAGTTGCAATGGCCGTAGCCTTTGCTGGGTCAACATCTATCCCTCTACTGTGTACTAGGAAGCCCAAAAATTTCCCCGAGGATACACCAAACGCACACTTGAGGGGATTCATTCTCAATTTAAATGCCCTGCACCCTTCGAATACCTTTTTTAGCACATGGAAATGTTCTTCCCTCTTTCTTGACTTAACCAATATGTCATCCACATAGTCTTCTAACTCCTGATGCATCATATCGTGGAATATAGCCGTCATTGCCCGCTGATAAGTTGCACCTGCATTTTTTAACCCGAAGGGCATTACGGTGTAGTGGAAGTTCCCCATGGGCGTTCTAAAGGCTGTTTTCTCCGCATCTTTTGATGCCATTCTGATCTGGTTGTATCCGCTGAAACTGTCCATGAATGAGAACATAGTGCTCCCTGCCGCAGAATCTATCAATAAGTCCATATTGGGCAATGGAAATTCATCTTTCGGGCATGCTTTGTTGAGGTCCCTGAAATCTACGCAACACCTGATCTGGCCGTTCTTCTTTTTTACTGGTACTATGTTGGATAACCAGCGGGGATGTTGAATAGGCTTCACGAATCCTGCGGCTAGCAGTTTCTGTACTTCTTTGACTATCTGCCCTTCGATTTCTGTGTGAAATACTCTGGCAGGCTGGACTATTGGCCTGGCCTGCGGGTCCACATTTAACGTGTGTGCTACTAACCCAGGGTCTAGCCCTGGCATTTCACTGTAATCCCATGCAAACACGTCTTTGAATTTCTTCAGTAGCAATACCAATTCTTTTTTCTCATCTTTCATTAAGCTCGCACTGATCGAGATGGGTCTCGGCCCTTGTGAAACAGATTCCAGGTCAACTTCTTCCATTTCCTCTTCTGCCATGGCCTGCACCTCTTTTTCGGCTATAACTCTTTCGTATTCCTCTTTGTTACTTCCCTCCTCTGGGCTTTCTTGGACTCTACAACACATCAAGCCCTCGTGCTGTTTTTCCTGGGTGGGGCCCGTCTGGGTTTCAACCGTGGGCCCCACGTGCCTTCATAATTTGTAAATGATTCTGCCATTAGAGCCTCTGACTCTTGTGCATTGGGGCGTGTCTTCAAATCCTGCGGCGGGCGCTTCTTTCCTTCGTTTCTTTCTTGCCAATAATTCCCTCAGATCGGGTTCTGGGTCATCTAGGACGTCCTTCCATCTAGGCACGAAAGTACCTAGCGGTCTTGACAGTGAACTCTCCCCAGAGGGAGCCCATTGATCATAGAACATAGTCTCTACTAAGTGAGCTTCCGCTCGTTCGAATGGTGAAGGATTCGCGGCTATGCGTACCACCCTACCGTTCAATCTTCCTTTCACACATTGGTGATAGGTGGATGGGACCAACCGGTGCTTATGCAACCATGGCCTCCCCAGAAGCACGTGGTAGGATACTTCAGTCTTTACCACGTGGAACCGTGCTAAAGAGGCTATGGGGCCCACCTTCAACCACAGCTGAATGTGGCCCGCTGTGTACTCACCCCTTCCACCGAACCCTGTTACTTCCATTGGGCATCCCTGAATCTTCCTTTCTGAAATCCCTGTTGCCTGCAGGGTGCTTAATGGAATGAGGTTCACAGAAGCGCCTGTGTCTACTAAAGCTCTCTTTATGGGGATTTGATTTATGGATGCCGCCAAGTACAAGGGTCTCCTGTGGTCCGGTTGCCCCACTTCCATATCTTCCTCACTAAAAGTGATTTCAGTTGACTTTTGTAAGAGAGCCCTTTCATCTGATATTTCTGCCGATAGACACTCTACCCCTGCACCAGAGGCAATGCTCACCAAGGCCTCTATGGCTACCTTTCTCTCCCTTGCTGAGAGTCCCAGCTGGTCAAATAAATTTCTGAACTTAGAACTCTGCTGTAGAGTGGTAATGGCCGCGGCAGGCAGAGCCATGTTTTCTTCTTCATCCTCTCCTGGGTCAGCACAAATTACCACCGCTGCTATACCCTTCCCTTTATGGTTCGGGAGTGGGTTTCTTTGGACTTCCTGTTGGGACAATTCTAAAGTCCCCTCTTTTATCCTGCGGTGGACAAGTCTGCGGAGCGCCCAGCACTCTGCTGTAGCATGTTGGACATAATTGTGTAAACGACAAAAACGTGGGTCCCTCCTTTCTTCCTCTGAGGGCTCCCTGGCAACCTGGTTAGGTTTGAAAATTCCATCTGCTATCCATCTGTCTAGCAGAACGTCCAATTCTTTTGAGGTGCATGGTATTGGCGGGGGAGTGTCATATTCCCTCCCCTCAGTCTTCCTTCTCCGTTCTCCAGTGGACACCGCCATCGCCTGTGGGGCATTTCTCTTGTCTGAGCTTGGCTTCACAGACTGAGCCGTCTTTCTGGCTTTCTGCAATAGCTGGGCGAATTGGGAGATTTCCAAATTCTCGAGTACAGCCCTGTACTCCCTGATCATGTTCGTCATACACATCTCAACCAACGTCCTTTCTTTGCAATGGTCATAGCAGTCAAGTGCTATGTCCCTGAATCTCTTGATATATTCCATCAAGTCTTCACTGCTTCTCTGTTTGGTTGCTTGCAGGGTTGCAAGCGTCACCGTTTCTTCTCCATGGAAGTACTTGGTGCAGAATACATCCACCATATCATCCCATGTTGGGATAGTTCCTGGCTTTAACCCAATGTACCAGGTGTAAGCCCGGTCGCACAATGATTTAGAAAATTCTCGAAGACATAAGTCCTCGTCTGCGGCGTAAGGGCCAAGTGTGTCGATGAATTTGCTCACATGTTCAACAGCACTTCCCCTTCTACCATCGTACTGCGCGAAAGCTTTTGGTTCATACCTCTCAGGGTATGGTTTGCTGAGTACCCTCAATGGGTAAGGAGGCCTTCGTGCATAGAACCTCTCCTTAGGTGCCCTGGCCCTTTCCTGCTCCAAGAGGGCGGATACCTCAGTCATTGTGATGAAACGTTGCTTTGCATTGTGTGGGACACCTCCTGCCGGCGTTTCTTCTTTATCTGTTGCATGCCCTGGGTCATGCTGGCTTCCTTTTTCTTTTGTCTTGTCGGTCTTCAGCTGACGGATTTCTTCCATCATCTACTGCTGTGAGTGTTGCAATGACTGTAAAACCTCAATGAAAATATTGGCATTGTCGGTAGGCATTCTTGGTGGCGGTTGGGGGTCAGCCCCCGTTCCGTTGGCACCTTCTGCCTGGTTAAGTGGCGGTTGGTGAGGCGTTGTAGGCCTCGACTCTGCTTGTGAGGGTACAGCACTCATGTTTCGAGTTGTCCTAGACTTTGGAGGCATTTGTTTTTGTGGGCTCTTGTCCCTGTCTGTTTCTCAACTCCCCAGCGGAGTCGCCAATTTAATGTAGGGGCCTTTTTTGTGTTTGGGCTGGGCTGCCCTCTGCAAGTGATGGGCCCTGATGTGTTTCTGAGTAGGGAAGTTGAGACCGGCCCAACTGCAACTCACTTTAGGCCGGTTTGTGCACAAACTCAACCTTATCTGCCAGGAACACCCCTTACGGCAAACAGAGCTATTACCACAAAATTACAGCAGGCAGGTGCAATGATTAGAAAATGGATGAACAGAATGTCGTTGCTTTTAATAATAATGATGGCCGAATGTCACAGTAGTAATAGCAATAATAATAATAATATTGGCTTTTGATGGTGTATAAAAAATGCTAAGCTGACTTCTCGTCCATGTGGCCGTCCGTCGCTACATACAGAGTGCTGTTGCGCTCGTCCTTCACTCACCATCGCCTTACACTCGTTCAACATTCATTCGTCCAGGGGAGGATGCACGAGTAGTGAACCTCGTCCGTCCACAGAGAAGGACGAGGTTATTTCACCAAGAGCCATGATACTCTTCCAAACAACCAAACGTTGTATTGTTTGTATCAAATCACCTAACTATTGTTGGACACCGGTTCTGATGAGGTAACTCCAATAACAGTTATGGAAGTTGTCCTCTGAATTCTCCAAACACTACGACGATTGGAAAAATAACGGCCAAAATCAACACTATATAAGGACTCCTCTACACAAAGGTATGGCCAAGAGAGAAATTTTGAATAAAGAATTTTTTCCTTAAACTGAGAAGAACAAATCCACTAACTTTGTCATCGGAGGACTTTTGGCCGGTCTCCACCGGTCTCCTCTGACTTATTGTTTCTTACTTTCAGGATTTCGCTTGTAGATTGACAGCGCCCGGAAATTTTAGCCCACTGATTCCTTGACATCATCAGCTTTTAAAAAGAAAAGAAAGCAATGGATTAAACAATGATGGAGGTTTATTCAAAGATAAACATCAAGCCAAAATCAAGTCTGTAATGGTGACCGTCCAAAGAGGAAGAACGCTTCCTCTCAATGAAATCAACCTCCCAGGTGAATATCCTGCCGTGGGGATTAATAACTTTGAGGGAATCGGACCTAAATGGTTGCGGTGTGAAGAAAGTTGTTATTATTTTTTTACCGCTTCATTATCCCTTAGAGAGTGGGATTTTGAGGGGGAGAGGAAAGAAAAGATCTATTGGTGCATGCCTATTATCCTCACAACTTGTTTTCTTATCTTTTTTTCTTTCTTTTCCTTTTCCTTTAGTTTTTCTTTCTCTGTGTTTTTCTTCCTCTATTTTTCGGTCCCTTTTACAAGGCACGGTGAGGCTCCTTTTATAGGGCCTGCCGTGAGCGTTCTTTTACCATTTTACCCTCTAACGGCCTTTGTCTGGTCCGGGCACGCTTGCCGACCACCATCTGCGCATAGCTCGCCCTCGCTAGACAAGGACAGGTTTGTTTTGTTTCTGTCCGCCGTGGCACTGCTCTCTGCCGTGGCTTTAAATGCTCTCTCTCTCTTCCTATGGCATGCACCCAACGTTCCCTCTCCAATCTTACCCCTTTTGGACGGTCTGTCATCCCAGCAGGACGTACCTCCAAAAGGGTTTGGACAGAGAGCGCAAAATAAATCCTTTCCCCCCTCCCCACCACCAAACCACACCCCCCTTACCTCTTACCACGGACCCATGGCCCCACCACGACCCATATTGGCTGGGTACAGGCTGGTGGCACCTGGTCTTTGCGCGTGCTTCCTTTTATGTGCGTTCAAAGCCGGCCTGCGACTCATGGCGCCTTGTTTGTATTCGTCTGCCACTCTTCTTGATTCTTTTACGCGGACTGTTTGCACCTTCACTACCTCCCTTTGGATTGGGCTTTCCTTAGTACATCTCCCTTGGCCCATTTCTTGTTTTATGCTTTATGTCTTTGTTTTCATTGCTTGGCCTTTCCTACCATGGCAACATGTTCCTGCTAGGCCCTTTTCAGACCTGCCGTTTCACTTCTTCCCCCAGTGACTTAAGAAAGTCTGCTAGTGTTCTCACTTTATGGGCTCCATTGTCCCTTTCTTTCTTCCTTGGGCCTGCGGCCCTTTTACTTTCCTTGGGCTTCCTTGGCCCATTTACTGACTTTGTATTCCCATGGGCTTTTTACTAACTTGATTGGGCTTCCTCGGCCCATTCTCCTCATTCTCATCCTTGGGGTTCATGGGCTTGCCATCAACCCCTACTTTCTTTACATCGCTTTGGGCCTGCCGCGGCCCATTCTCACTTTTTCATACCATACATTACCCATGGGTGTCATTTCTCTCTTTCCGGGCCCTTTAGGCCCATTTGCTTCCTCAAGACCCATTTGCTCGTGTTATGGGCCTGTGTTTTGTTATTCCTGCCGCTCGGGCGTAATAGTTTTATTCTGTTCCTACCACTCTTATTGTCTGTTATACTGGGTTGGGCTGACTTTACGAAAATGACCCTTAACAGTAATTATATACAAGATCCATATTCAACAAAGTATTTACATATAATTCCTATATGTATTACAAACACCATATCCCACAGAACATATATATTTTTTACCATCTTCATACATCTTAAAAGATACCAAACACTTCTCAAAGAACATATTACAAAAGCCCTTCTCATGGAAGGCAATATCACTCATATTTGACTAATAACTAAAAGAGTATTACACGGGGAAAATCATTTAAGTGTATGATAAAAGGGATAAACTTAACCGACCTATGCACATGGCTGGACATATTCTCTCTCCCTCCAGTTGCACCCATTTTTCCCCTTCAATCATGAAGTTACCATGAAAGGACTCATAATATCATATTGTACCGCTGGACTCATTTTATCATACTGCTGAAATATTATAAGTCCACTGATGTTATACAGTTGGAGCCACAAACTGTGAAGATAGTCATTATATCTTTATCTCTAAAATTATACTATTGAGTATGTTTTAATTTATTATCATTGTACTGTTGTACTCATATTATTGTGCCGCTGGAATGTTATCAATTCACTAATGTTATATAGCCGAAGCCACAAATCATATAAAGAACAAAGTGATGCTGTACAGCTGGAGTCAGAAACATACAAGATAAGTCAAAATCTCTCTATCTTCAAGATTACATTATTAAATATACATTAACTCATTACTATTGCACCGCTGGATGCAAGTTACTTTAATATCATCTCACTATTTAATAAAACATGGTCTCACTAATTCTTCATTAATGAACATACATATTAATAAATTGATTTACCGCCTTTGCACATATATTATTTGGACATATACCACCGCTGGACATATATTATTTGGACATATACCACCGATTGACATATATTATTTGGACATATACTACTGATTGACATATATTATTTGGATATAAAACATTGCTGGACATACCTTATTTGGACATAGACCATTGCTGGACATACCTTATCATATTGGACATGAACTATATACCACAGTTGAATATGGACTATTGAACTCATCCCATTACTGGACCTATGACACTTAATTAATTACTTTCTAATATTGGATATCACTTAATAAACATAATAATGATGTTCAACTAATCATTTAATCAAAACTATTCAATTAAATATACTATTTATTTATTTCAACCATTATCATGATTCTAATACTTTGGGCTTTATCTATTTTGTAGGCTTAAAAATGTACCAGAAGCCATTGGTCTATGCGGCCCAATGTCGAGTTTCGGATTAGACTCCCCAAAACAAATCCAAGTCTAGCAAAGTCACACCTCCAGCGGAAGACACGTGGCTACACGCAAAAACCACCCCCAACAAAAGTATAGCTAAAAACCAACAAAAAGTATACACATTAGTCTCAATAAACTACCAAAAAATTTAGCACTGACTTTCACCTCGCCAGAAGGACCAAGTCACTAACTCTCACTCCTCCATTCACATTAGTCTCAATAAACTAGCTTGAGGTTAATAATGTATATATAGGTATATACAAGGATAGGTAGTAATAATGATGTTTGAGTTTGGAGAATATTGTTTCATAAAGTTGTTAAAATGAAAATTCAAGTTCTAGAATTTTCTAAATGAAAATTCGAAATTCAGCATTTCCGATCGATCGAAACTTTGACTCAATCGATCGAAATAGTAAGAAAATAATCCTGGAGTTTCTGGAAGTTCGATCGCTATTCGATTCCTGTTCGATCGATCGAAAAGAGCATTCAATCGATCGAAAGGACCTCTCGACCGATCGAAACTCAAAAAACTGAAATTTTCGCATAATTTTTTGGTGATTGTTCAGAATGGTTAAAGAGGTTTCAAGCCTTGTGAACGGTTTTATGAAATATTTTAACTCTCCATGCATACCTTTTGAAGGGTTATAATCCTATGGGTATAAATAGAAGTTAATATTCACTTGAAAATTGCTATTTGTAGAACCCAATAAACTTGGTTGTATCCTGGGGATAAGTTTGTAGAAACCCTTTAACAACTTGCGTATGGGGACAAATATTGTCTAAGGATAACATTCAATTGTACCTCCAAGTCTATCACTAATTTCTATTTACTTAATGTATTCATTTTGTTCTCTCATTGTTACTCTTTGATTTGGTAAAATCCCCAACAGTTAAAAGTATAGCTAAAAACCCGCTAAAAACCCACAAAAAGTCTACACATCAGTCTCAACAAACTACCAAAAAAATTTAACATTGACTTTTACCTCGCCAGAAGGAGCAAGTCATTGACTCTCGCTCCTCCATTAAAATCATTCTCATTCTTCTTCTTCTTCTTCTCTCTCTCTCTCTCTCTCATATTTTTTATGTTATGTTTTCTCATACAGTTTTTTACACATACTATTAAAAATAGTTGCTCACCATTATGATGTGTGGTTTTGATATTTTGATAATAATTTTATGAGAGATGAACATTAACATCTCTTGGAACCATAAATGCTTTTTCACTTTTTGACAATTTGGCTAGGAGTAATGCGAATACACAACAAAATGGTACATTATTTTCACAACAATTGAGTTGTAGCAAAATAAATTAATAAAATATTATGTTCAAATTCACCACTTAAAAATATTTAGCATTTTGTTGTATTTTTAGACTTTCTTTTTCACTAATATTTAAATGTAGTAAAAAGTAGAGTATTGAGTCTGATGCGTATGCATACAAAACATCCTAGCTAAATTAAAAAAAAAAAAAAAAAAATTAGAGTTTTTTGAGTTAGTTTACCTAAAAATTTGAGGAGACTGATATAAATACTCTAAGTGCATATAATAAGTTTTAAAATTAATATATTTCCAAAAATATAAATTTTCTTTATACATCATCTTTTACAAGCTTTCCATATATAACAACTAGACTTATGGATAGTAATAGTTATTCCATTACAATATGTTCTATTCCCAGTAATAAAGATTACTATTCCTAATATAATTTTCATGCAGTGTACCAAACGTTTTGTAGACTGTAATGGTGATTACATAGAAATAGGAATAGACATTACAAGGAATACAAGATGTTGTAATGTCATGCTTATTACTATTCATTTGTTTGGTGACAACACAATAATAGAACCCTGAAAACAATGGAATGAAAGCATTTTAAATCAAACTTAAGATATATTTTAGGAAATATCTTACTTCTATAATTATATTTCCTAAAAAATAATATTTTTTAAGTTTGAAAGAGAGATTAGTTATTTTTTAAAGATTTTTTATTTTCATAATTATTATGTGCATATGGAAAGTTTGTTTATTTGGAAATATATTAATTTTAGAAATAAATACATCAGCCAACGGGGGCTTGGCTCAGCTGGTAAGGTTCGGACGTTTCGTCTAACCCACCTAGGTTCGAGTCCCGCTGCCAGCAGGTTTTCGTTGGTGGGCATACTTAGTGGCGAGGTGTACTCGATAAAAAGAGGTGACTCCTACACAGTGGTACAGGCGGGCCCCCGATAATACGGGCTACCCTGTCGCAAGCCACTGGCTCCCTGCCCGGGGGTGAAATATGACCATAAAGACCCCCATTTTTTCATTCTCAAAAAAAAAAGAAAAAAAAGAAATTAATACATCTACTAATGAATAACTATTACAACTCATGAATAATATTCCTCATTTCAAAGAATAACTATTTATAAACAATGACTATTACTAAATCATTTGAATAACCATTATATTATAGTGCCTATTAGAGCAATTGCATCAATTCTTGTAAAATAGTTCGTCTATTTTTTAACAAGAACCTACTTTTTCTATTTTACACCATTACTTTTACAAAACACCCACATCAGTCCATCTATTATATACTCTATTTTATATAAATAATATTATTTTATTTAAATAATAAAATATCTTTTTATCTCTCTATCTAAATTCTCACACGTCTCCTCCTCAAACTCTCTGCCTCTCTCTATCTCTAACCCAAAAACTCGTCCCTTGAACTATCCGCATCTCTTATCTCTTAGATCCATCATCTCTCTCCCTCTCAGATACATCATCTCTCCCTCATATTTCTCTTCTCAGTTTTCTCTCATCCATCATCTCTCTCTCATCTTCCTCTGAGCTTGCTCTCATAAGCAAAGCCCAGCCCAGTCCAGCCCAGCCTGTCGACTGTTGATCTGGTGGTAGCAACATTGGGTTTTCTGGTGGGTTTGAGTTGATTTGAGTTGGTTTGGTATGGTTTTAGGTTGATTTTGGTTTTTCAGTGGGTGGTGCTGGGTTGTAGTAGTGGTGGTGGTTGGGTGTTGCTGGGTTGGTGGTTGCATCTTCCTCTTCTTCTTCTTCTTCTTCTTCTTCTGTCAAGAGTTGTGATCGTTGGGGGAAAAATAGAGAATTTGACAATAGCTATCAGCTGTGGTGAGAGAAAATAATAATAAACTAATTTATGCACTGCTACAGTAACCGTGTATATTTACACGGTTACTGTAACATCTTTGTATATTTACAAAGGTTTAGAAAGACTGATGCAGGTGTTTTTTGTGCTATGTTGTGTAAATTTTTGCACTTTTTGTATTTTGCAATGATTGATGCAGTTGTTCTTACAATCTACCAAACATACCCTAAGGGTTTACTAACGTACGTGGCATACATTAGTAAACTGTTTTAGAAAATTTTACTAACATTTTTGACAACTTTTTTAATTCTCCATAAAATGTTTCTAAAAATGGATGATTAATGTATACCCTTACTGGACCCAATTAATAATTATTCTTTATTTCCAATGGTTTAAGTATTAGTTAAGCCCTTCTAAAAAAAAAAAAAGTATTAGTTAACCCATACCTTTTCATTTCTCTTCACGGGGGAGATTGATTAAAAATGTCTTAAACATGGTGATGAACCCAATGTTCCACAATAAATTGCAATGTTATATTCAATGGATGAGTTCAAATCTTCTCTCTCATTCAATTATAATTTTTTTTTAAAATCAGCAGAGAATGTTGACCTTAAAATACATACTCAATCTTCGGTGACTTATAATTACCTGCACTCGAACACAATGCACTTCTAGGTTGTTCCAACACAAGAGTAGTGTGGGGAAACAATTTTTGTGTGATCATTTTTATCACAATTCTGAGGTGGTTGACTGTAAGTAGTAAAAAAAAAAAAAAGTTCTTGTAAAAGTGATTGTGTGCAACTTACAAGACCACTTCATCAAGTTGTGGTAAAAATTGTAAAAAATGGTGTGGTCAACATGAAAACTAAGTGCCAACATGCTATGTCCATCATTCAAGATTCCTTGTCCAGCTAATTAGGGCTCAACAATAGTATTTAGCTCTACTATCTTTACAAGAGTATTTTCCTTCAGTTAAAAGTATAAGATTTTATTACTAGGCCAATTTCAGCTAAAATCATGATTCATGTTAGCCTTTCTCCTCTCTTTTTTATTCCTTCTGTTGTGGTATCTTAACCAAATCTTCTCACAGGAAGATAAAGGGTGAGAATCAACATGAATTATAACTAGACAATTCAATTAACTACAATACAATGATTCCCCAAAAAAAAAAAGAAAAAAAAAATTAATATAATAAACATATTATTAATATATTTTAATATTAATACATATTAGTCAATATCTCGTATGATACACTGGTATCTATAGGTTTATTTAAAATATTTAGTTAGAAATTGTCGGGGGTGAAAAAGTTTTCCTTTCGACAAATGAGATTTATGTTGGGTTGGGGGCCTAAATCGAAACTCGACAATGGGCTTGAAGCATGGCCCAAGGGCTATTGGTGAAGTTTTTGAAGAGTTCGGCCTCTTTTTATACATTGGGCCTAGGATGGGACTGACAAGGGTTATAAAATGGCCCAAAAACACTTCTTACAGTAGACACGTCAGCACAATAAAAAACATACTGCAATAAAGAAATAACCTAGCAGTAAAATATTTCAACAGTAAAGTATCCTAGCAGTAAAGAATTCCAGTGGTAAAATAAGGCAGAACATAATAAACCTCTAGCCGTTAGCTATTTCACAAATTAAGGAAAGTATCTACATCCTCATCATCCGTTAGCTCTGGAGAAGAACCTTCCAATACAATAATATGGGGCAAAAACTCTATAGTAACAGTTACATCATAACCTTCAATAATAAACGAATAAACAAATATCATGGGTTCCACTATAGCAAATAATGAGAAAAATTTAGTGTGAGATGAAGGGAGAGAGAGAGAGATTCCAGCTAGCGCAGCAAGATTATTATGGTGTCAATGTATGGATATAGTATATGTAGTGAGAAATGCGAGGCATTTTAAGTAGTATGAGTAGTGAGTGAGAGTGTTTAGTAAAGCTGCTGAAGCTTTCTGTTGGGGATAGCTGAGTTTTTTTAAGTAGAGGTATGAGGGGTGTTTATGAGCTAGGAGTTAGAGAACTCAATTTCCATGTTTGAAGCTAAGAGCTTAGTGACTCAGAACTTTGCTAGTTTAGAGAAGGCTAAACAGAGAAGTTAAGAAAGAGTTCTTCCCTATTAGTGTATTTCTTAGTCCCCCCTTAAAGCATTAATGGAGAGTTCCATTTATAGTTGGGTTTTATGGGGTAATTAGCAAATAATTTTTGCTGAATCTTCCCCAACCCTCAGAAAATCCTTAGAGAATTGTTCCTAGGATTTTAACCAAGAGTGGTAAGCTTAGCCTTTAGAAAGTTCTTGCTGTTTTGGGTAATAATAGCTAAGATTCTGACTTGGTATTAAATGCTAATTGGCCTCAGCTGATGGGATTAAAGCATGTAATAGGCTAATGATCTTGGTTTTGCTGCTGTTAGAATCAGAGCTCACTAGGGCAGGTTGCATCACCCCAAGCCAGGTGTCAATCTTGAAGCCCTTTGCTGGGAACTCTGCTGGAGATCCCTTTGGTGCCCTCCAAACCACATTTCCTTAAGTTTCTCCATTTGGGTTCATGTGCTTGGTCCATGAACCAGGAAGTACACGTTTTTGGCATGATAATGAATTGATTTCAAGTTGTTCCAGAAGCTTTCATGGCCTGGTCATGGCTACCCCTAGTCCTTGACCGAATGAGTTGGAGAAGAAAGGAGATACAGCTAGCTGAAACTTCCCAGCTTTATGTCACGTTACTTCAGCTTTATGTCATATGAGAAATGATGAAAATGAACTTAGCAAGGAAGGGTTTAACCCTTGCTAGACACGTGTCCCTCTTTTGATATAATTGGACAAGCTGGAACTGATGGTGATGGGCTCCAGCTGTCAGGTTGTACTGAGACTTGACTGGTCAGCTCACATGAGCTTCAGCTGCTTGGATTTGTATATGAGCAGCTTAGTTGGGCTTTGTAGTTAAGCTTCTTTGGGCTTAGTCATCTCTACAAAAATGAATGGTTTTGCCATGGGTAATATACATGGGCTTTTGCAGTTAGTTGATTATGGAAAAATAAGCATAGTTCCCATAAATTTTGTAAAAGAAATATTTTTGAGAGATAAGTAATTTATATTTTCCATGAGTTAGGGACTTAGTATATGAAAATATATTTTTGCCAAGGAATAGTTTTGGGCTTTGAGCATAATGTAATTGTTTTTGCCAAAATAGTATTTTGGGCTTTTATAAATAGTTGCCAAAATAGATTTGTGCTTTGTAAAGTAGTGCCAAAATAGTACTTGGGTTTTATGAAATAGGTGCCAAAATAATGTTTGGTCTTTGTAAAATAGGTGCCAAATTAGTATTTAGGCTTTGTAAAATAGTGCCAAAATAAGTATTTGGGCTTTGTAAAATAGGTGTCAAATTAGTTTTTGGGCTTTATAAAATTTTGTAAAAATATTACCGTGTTGCAACAGACTTAATAAGAATGTCATGTAGCAACGGGCTTTTAGAGGTGCCGTATAGCAACAGGCTTTTAGAGGTGCCATGTAGCAATAGGCTTTATAAGAGAGTTTTGCTAGGCTTTTGGGTTTTTCCCGCAAGTTAAATGATTTTGGGCCTTTTTTTGTGGAGATGTTGTAATTTTGTAGCTCAATTTTGGTAGTAATGTGATAAGTATTTTGTGAAAACCCAAGTTGGATAATATATGGGATATAATGGATAATATTTGTGAGAAAGCGCAAGGTAATTTACGGGGCTTATATAGAGAATATTTGTTGGAGCCCAATAACATGGAAAATATTTGAGTAATATGTGGGGAATATTTATGTGGGCTCAAAATAGTTTATGGGCTTGTGTGGGTATATTTTAGTGAATGGGCTAATAAGAGTAGGGCCCGAAAATTTGTACCTCAACAGAAATTATTTTTATAGTATATGTATAAACTCATTGCGTAGTATATTATTTGGAGGATTAGCTATAGGTTCAATTTTATTATGTGTCATTAAAAAGATGAAGAAATGTACATCGTTATGATTAGTATAATTAAGGATATGAACAAATTACTTGAGTGAATCACTTTAATCATCTCGGCTAGCTTAATAGCATACTATTTATTTATTTATTTGTTATTCTAGATTGCTTGTGTTATCATTTCTTTTTTTAATTTTGTGCCAATTGTTGTCAAAACAACTAAATGTTTAAGCAACAATGTTATATTCCAGTTCATCAAAAAAATGCTATATTCCAAATTATTTCTCCCCTTTTTTTTTTTTGAGAAATAAATTATTTCTCCTTTGATACTAGGTACTCCAAATCAATGTTTAATGATGTAATTTTTTATATAAAAAAAATCATATAAATTCCTTTTACAGAACTAATTAGTGCACCAAATATAGATAATTAATAAATATAATTAAGTGCATTTATCCCATTAATAAGTGACAATGAATTAAGGAAAATTATTCTGTACTTCAGGAGTAATTCTTAGGTACTCCTGGAGCACGAAGAATGGTGCTCCCTCCTCTCACATTTATGATAGAGTCTGTTCATTACATTCATGGTGGGGTCTATCCATTAATAAGTGACAATGAATTAAGGAAAATTATTCTATACTCTAGGAGTAATTCTTAGGTACTCTCGGAGCACGAAAAATTGTGTTCCCTCCTCTTACATTCATGGTGGGATCTATTCATTAAATTCATGGTGGGGACCATCATGAATGTGAGAGGAAGTAGCATCATTTTACTATATTCCAAGTCTACTAAAGAATTTTGCGTACTCCAGAAGTGTATGTGCACTCCCTTTGCATATGAATGGTGATTCATACTATGGATTTAATTAGTAAAACCCACCTTCATTTAAGAGGAGAGAGTACGATGCTACTTTACTTTGAGAGTACTAAATTACTAATCAGTTACCCATTAATTAATATTGACATAAATGCAAAGTTTTCTAAATTAATGAAGAGTATTTCATTTTCTTTACACATGAGTGTGAAATATGGCACAAATTTAAGAAATTATTAAATAATGCTATTTCGCAACAAATTTTTTGTGACAAGTTGTTATTGGTGAGTAAAAAAATGAAATTAGTGGTAGACCTAAATTAGAACCAATATCAACTTACCATTATAGGACTTATTGTAAAATTGTTGTTATTAAAATGTTATGGATGTAGCATTACTCGCCAAAGGTCTTGTAGCTGAATTGGCAGCTTCCCATGTACAAAGTGCTTGGGGGTCTAGGGGGAAAAGGGTTCAAGCTACGGGGTTAGCAGTAAGTTGTAAGCACATTAACAGTGGGTTTCAGTTAGCTCAACTAGTAAAAAAAAAAAAGAATTTATTAAAAAAAAAATCACATTAACGATTAATAAAGGAATTTCTTAGAAAATGTGACACATTTATATTATAAAATTAGTAGTGCTCTTGATGTCACTCTATATAAAATAATGACGATTAAGACGTGAATAGATAAATAATATCTACATTGACTGAGAAATTTTATAATCTCTCCTTTAAGTTTTAACAGGGGCATCAAATAATTGATGCTATGCTGGTAGTGAATCATACATATGGGTCACTCTAGTCAAACAGTTAAGCTATCCTACTAAAGTTTATTAAGAAAATGCTAAAGTTTTATAAATTTTATAATATATGGTATACAAATTGACTTAAAAATAAATATAAAAGGTGTTATTTTGACAACTACAAAATAATAAATGACATGAAAAAAATTCTATAAAAAAAATCTGAACGACTGCGATTAGTTACATATCAATTCATTAGTTTATTTAGTAAAATTTACGGTATCCTTGGCATCATTTTTTTTAGAAGATCTTTGACATCACTTAGTTTATCTCCTTTGTGTGTGTGTGTGTGTTTATTTCTCAAAAAGATATTATAAATTTTGTTACATAAGTCTTACAAAATTGATTCATGTGTCATCAATCACAAAATAGTAATTAAGACATTTATTTATTTTATTATGAGGTGAAGTGGTACCAATTACATTTATTGTCACATCTTTTTGTTAGTATTTTTACTCTTCTATATATTATTATATTATATATCTAAAAGTTAAGACATAGAATTTAATATTGCTGTACTCCTGTTGAGCCACCTCATTAGCCATGTCATACATTTTTTTTTAAAATTTTAATTTCCTTTATGATTTGTCTATTTTTATTTTATATAAAATAATTAAATATAGTTAATGGACAAACCTGTTAATGCACTCCATTACCATTCAATATGTTACTATTCATTTGTTTTAAATGCAAATATTTGACTATTCAGCTACCCAAATTGATTTCAACTTTTCATTTTCTTCTTTCTAATTTTAAGTAATTGTTAAAATTGAATAATTCATTATCATTTAGTGGATATATGCACATATTTACTATTCATTACAAATGTTACTATTCATTATATGAAAATGTTTAACTATATTCAGCTATCCAAATTGATTTTAACTTTTCGCTTTTTTCTTTCTAATTTCAAGTAATTGAATATTTAAACTTTTCATCTTGCTATTCTAAAGAAAAAAAAAAAAAAAAAAAAAAACTCTTCTTCTCTTCCTCCAACCTTTCCCCTCCCTCTTTGCCTCTTTATCTCCCTACTACTCTTTATTTTACCGTTAAACTTTCTTCATAATTTCCTCTTTCTTATATTTTAACTCTTTTTCTCCCCATCTTATTTTGTATAAATTTGATATCATTTATTCAATTCAATCCATATTTTTTTCCACACAAAAACTGTAAGTACTCTCTCTCTCTCTTCTCTCTCTCTCTCTCTCTCTCTCTTGCTTGATTTTTGTTCTTTCTTATAACTCTAATTTAGGTTGATGGTTTTTTTATTTAATTTTTTTGTGTTGTATTTTTTAATTTTCCTATCACAAATCACTCTTATAGCTTTGGTTGAATTTTGGTTTGGGTTAATATGTAGTTTTTTAAAAAAAAATAGAAATTTGAGTTTATATCAAAACAAAAATATACATGGCTACGAATTTGAGTATGCCTACCAATGGACTTCCACTGAAAAGAGATGTATTCACAATGTTTTTAGCTTCATATACTTCTTTGGTAATGTGAATATGAGAAAGAGAAAAAGGTAGGCAAGGGATGTATGGTTTTTCATAATCCCCTAAGTCTTGAAGAAAGTGGAGGGCCTATTAGTCTTACTTCTACTGAAATTTAGTATAAAAAGCCTTTTGTTATAAGTGAATAAAGCTTTTTTATTTGTAGAGTACCAAAAAAGTAAAAAAAAATATTCAGGATAGTAATTTTGTATTGTTGCATCCATGTGTTTGGTAAAATTTCTTTTAGAAATCTTATATGTTTTTCTCAAATCTATTGGTTATTTTTATTTGGTCATTTTATTACAAATAATTAGCATCTCCACCATCAAATTTTTAGTTAATCTGAACTTTCTTGGTAAGCTTTTACTTTGCTTTTAAGAATACTAAGTATTTTAACACATACGCACAAGGGGAGAGGGGAGAAGTTTTTTAAAAAAACTAACAGTGGTGTATATCAGCTTTTACTTTGCTTAGTTGACCATCTTTACTAAAAATGCCAAAAAGAGAATAAGATAAAATATAATTTACTTTATAGCATCATTATGCTATTAATGTTTTTAGGTATAGATAAGGAACTTTTTCTTTTTGCATTTTATTTTATTTTATATTTCTACTTTATAATATATGATTTATTAATAATGATCTATTGCATAGTTATCTTTATTTACTTTTTCACTTAGTTTCAATTGTGAAGAAGAAAGAGGCGTAGATCTATGTTTTTGAAAAAAATATATCTACAAGAGTTAAATCTCATACATTTGTATAGTAATAAACAAACTATACATAATTACAACTTGGTCTAATAGTTCTCACACTATCAATTTTAAAAAAAAATAAAATTATTGCATTGTGTTTTCATACATATCTCACTATATATAATACCTGACTACAAAATATATTTTGTTACACTACAAAAAATTTCTAATTTAAAACATAATTTCAAATAACACATATTGAATTTTTAATAATATACAATCTAATATATTAATTCCATAATTATCCAATAAAAAAGAATCATATCATATTTTTTCGTGCATTCTGCATGCAACTAGTTTGTAATAAAATTTAAGTCTTTTGTAGCATTTTCCATTTGAAGTTTACCATTGCACTCTAGGCTTGTGGTAAGAGTAGGACTATTACAGATTACAGCTTCTATCCAAAAAAATAATATTGCAGCTAGATCAAAGGTAGCCTGCCTTATATTGTGGCTAGATTAACGAAAAGACACAAGGAAAATAATGAAGAGTCAAGAGGGGAGAAAACGCTGGCATTGCTGCTCACATCTTTTCTGGTTACACTCACCCATCAATCTTTGTAATCCCTTCTAGCATTTGTACCCTTTTTTTCTCCATTCTTGGCCTATGTGACGGTTGCTCCTGGATGCATCAAAAGGTTACTTGAATTGCTCTCAGTACTTGCTTCATATCCACCTCTTGCTTAGCCAACCTAGAGTCAACAATTGACATGACATTACCCTTCTCAAATTCTTCATAAGTCCACACAGAGAGCATTTTCCAACCAGTTTAGGTACTAATGAGAAATCCATTTAAAAGAAGAAAAGTAATTACACAACATTATACAAAACAAGACCAAAAAAAAAAACATATTAAAAAAATGTACAAGGGATGATGTGTTAAATAGACAAAAGACCAAGCCTGCAATGTCAAAATAATGAATAACATGAAGAAAAAAAAATTATAAAAAAAATATCTGAATGATTGTGATTAGTGACATATCAATTCATAAGTTTATTTAGTAAAATTTACAGTATCCTTGGGATCATTTTTTTTAGAAGATCATTGACATCACTTAGTTTATCTCCTTTGTGTGTGTGTGTGTGTGTTTATTTCTCAACAAGATATTATAAATTTTATTACATAAGTCTTAAAAAATTGATTCATGTGTCATCAATCACAAAATAGTAATTAAGACATTTATTTTTTTTATTATGAGGTGAAGTGGTACCAATTACATTTATTGTCACATCTTTTTGTTAATATTTTTACTCTTTTATAATAAAATTTAAGTCTTTTGTAGCATTTTCCATTTGAAGTTTACCATTGCACTCTAGGCTTGTGGTAAGAGTAGGACTATGACAGATTACAGCTTCTATCCAAAAAATAATATTGCAGCTAGATCAAAGGTAGCCTGCCTTATATTGTGGCTAGATTAACGAAAAGACACAAGGAAAGTAATGAAGAGGGAGAAAACGCTGGCATTGCTGCTCACATCTTTTCTGGTTACACTAACCCATCAATCTTTGTAATCCCTTCTAGCATTTGTACCCTTTTTTTTCTCCATTCTTGGCCTATGTGACGGTTGCTCCTGGATGCATCAAAAGCTTACTTGAATTGCTCTCACTACTTGCTTCATATCCACCGCTTGCTTAGCCAACCTAGAGTCAACAATTGACATGACATTACCCTTCTCAAATTCTTCGCAAGTCCACACAGAAAGCATTTTCCAACCAGTTTAGGTACTAGTGAGAAATCCATTTAAAAGAAGAAAAGTAATTGCACAACATTATACAAAACAAGACCAAAAAAAAGAAAAGAAAACAACATATTAAAAAAATGTACAAGGAATGATGTGTTAAATGGACAAAAGACCAAGCCTGCAATGTCAACTTTCTTTGCTCCACAGCGATAGTTGGAACTTGGAACCAATCGAAACCATACAACAGAGGGAATAGCTTCACACAACTTGTTGACATCACTATAAGCTGCATTCATTCACCAGTTACTCTTTATCCTGTTCGGGTGAATGAGTGGCATCTAACTATCAAAAAATATATTTTAGTAGATTCAGCCCAAATCATTTCATTGCAATATATTATGAAATAATCAAATTGACATCAGGAAAAGAAAGAGAGGGAGAAAGAGAGAAGAGAGAAAGGCAAGGGAAGGATCTAAATAATGAGAAACTTTTACTATGGGAAAAAACTATACCTAATTGGACACTAGAGAGGAATTTATCCAAAATCCCTATCTCTTCCTAAGTAATCTGAATGATCTTGTTCACAATATAGATGCGAGGCATATGTTTTCTATTGCCTTCACTGACATCTATAAGGTAATCAGTAGTTGCATCATACCAAAGAGTAATATCAGCATTGTGAATTATTTATACACTACATAATTGCCTTCACAGTTTCAAGGTCCACGTGTGTGTTGGCAACTATTGAGGTCAAATTAATCCCACCCTTATGCTTCTTCTTGAAAGTCATATTAGGCGGTTCCTTGTTTAAGCTGTATTAAGATTATATCAAAGAAAAAAGGGTTAAAAAATCTAAAAAACTAACAACTTGTATGAGGAAGAGAAAGCGTGCAAGAAATTTATATGAAGCAAGTAATAAAAATGTGACTCAAAGGCGCTGTGCTATGATTAAAAATTAAGACCGTGTCGTCCACTGTTTATCAGGTTTTAGCAGCCAAAGTATAAACACCAAGAACCATAAGACGAGCAGCTGATTGCTGGAGTATGATTATGTCAGTTTGAGCTAGTAAATTAAGAATAGGAGCCTTTATGTGCCCAAATGATTTCACAATTGGAGGCAAGCAAGACTCCTCAGTAAAATTAGTCATTGAAGAACACATGCCAATTGCAGTTAGATAGGACTCAATACGAGAGAGAGTAGAAGTATACAACAGCGCAGAAGGAGAAAAGTCAGAGCCTGAAATTGAAGCAAATCTGACAGGGAAGTTAGATCAACAGCCTTGAAAATAAAGGCTTATTTGCAATTGGAAGAAGTAACATGGAAAAATATGCACAAGAAAGACTGAGGTAGGCAATTTGGAGTTTGTTTCAATTAAGTTATGGACTTCAAGCAATCGACACTCTAAATCTTCTCAAATTATAGCAATCAAGTGCACTCGACATTAAGTATGAACTTTAAGAATATTTGATGTTTATTATTGTATCTAGGCTCGTTGTAGGACTATAACAGATTACAAGTTCTACAGAGAGAATAAAGAAGAGAAAGATTTATTGGTAGCCTGCCATATACTGTAGCAAGATTGAAGAAAAGAAACAAGGAAAATAATGAAGAGGCAGCTGCGGAAGAAGCTACAAAGAGGGAGATAACACTGACTTTGAGGTGCACATCTTTCCAGGTTGCAGGAACCCTTCATTCACGGCCTTTGGGGGAAGGCGGACTATCAATCTTTGTAATCCCTTCTAGCATTTGTACCACTTTTTCCATTCTTGGCCTCCGTAATGGTTGCTCCTGGATGCACCAAAAGCTTACTTGAATAGCTCTCACTACTTGCTCCATATCCACCTCTTCCTTCACCAACCTTCTGTCGACAATTGCAGTGACATTACCCTTCTCAAATTCTTCATACGCCCACACAGAAAACATTTTCCAATTCGTTTCTGCAGATACTTCAAAATTTCTTCTCCCACTCACTATCTCCAACAAAACCATACCATAACTATAAACATCGGATTCTGAAGTTATTGGAAGATTAGCTAGCCATTCCGGTGCCAAATATCCTCTAGTGCCCCTAATGTTTGTCAAAGTTCGGTATTTATTTTCCTTGGAAGTATTTAGCTTTGAAAGACCAAAATCCGAGACTTTTGCAGTATAGTTCTCATTCAATAAAATGTTTTCTGGTTTTATATCACAATGCACAATGCAGACTCTACACTCATCATGGAGATATGTGATGCCCCTCGCAGCGCCAATTGCAATGTTGAACCGACGCTCCCAATTCAACAATTTTCCGGACTTATTATCATCTGTTTGGAAAAGGAGATTATCAAGAGACCTATTTTGCATGAACTCATATACTAAAATCCTATGGCGCCCTTCGGAGCAGAAACCAATCAATCTCACCAAATTCAAGTGGTGGGTGCTACTTATGGTACCTATCTCCATTCTAAATTGCTTCTCTCCCTGCTCAATTCCCTCGAGTTGCTTCACTGCAACAACGGTTCTGTTAGCAAGAACCCCTTTGTATACAGCACTAAACCCTCCAGTTCCAAGCTTCTCCTTGAATCCCTTGGTACAGCGCTGGAGCTCCTTAAACGAAAACTGGATTGGAGCTCCAGAAGCATACTCAAAAAGATCAGTTAATCCTTCAAATTTGGGGCTACTTCTACAACACCACCACAAACTAACCTCCAACACAATCAAACCCAAAGCGAGACCTATGACCACAATAGCTACAACCCATGATTGCATTCTCCAGCCACCACTCTTCCCAACCAAACCAGGTGATGGGTTAGGAAGCACTGGTGGACAAACCTTGACATAAGAAGTACTACGCAGAGCTGCACTCTGATAACCAGTAATGAATTCCGGAGTCTTATAGTAACACATACCAGTTCCATCCGACAGTATAGTTGAAGCATCACAAGTAGGATTTACAAGACAATTCAACCTACAAGCTGATATACCCACGAAAAAGATTTGTGAACCATCAATTGCAAATATGCTTTGAGGAGGATAAGTCAACAAAAGGGTATGTTCCATATCAAGCATAGTCACATTCAGTGGACAATTCTCAATCTCCATCTTCCTCTTACAACCTTTCCTACTATCCTTTGGATCAACCAGCTCAAAATTCTGAGATGGGCACCCACAAATGGGGTTCGTACCACTATATCTACAAATCCCCATATTCCCACAGTACCCAAAAACTCTACATTGATCCTTAATAGCTACCCATTCCACAGTTTCATTCCCACTCCCTCTAACAGAACTATACATCCTCAAATTCCCATCTTCATCTAACCTTAAAAACCTTAAGATATCACTTCCTTCACCATGATCATTACTATAAGCCATGACAACCCCGCGTGGCACAATTGTGGTATCATAAACCGACAAAATACCATTAGACTGTAATCCTAAGGTTGGAGAAGTTAAGTTTTTATTCAAACCTTGATTCCAGTATACAATACTATCATTACTCCACTTGAGTGTAATGTTACCGTTACTATGAAGACTAAACGAGTACAACCCATTTCGCAAAACTTGTTGAGTGGTGAAGTTCTGTGATGGCAAGAGTGTATTGGTGGGGTGGTTGAATGAAGACCAGACTGGGAGGGTACCATTGGCAAGGACAAGGTTGCCATAGTCGTCGAGGGAAGCGGAGGAGATGCCAAGGTTGGCGGTGCCGGAGTCCCAGATGGTGTGGCCAGTGCCATTGAGTAGGAGGAGGTTGCCAGTGGGGTGGAATTGGAATGAAGCATTGGAGTCAAGAGGAGTGGTGCCTGCAGACCAGACGGGGATACCGCCGGAGAAGACGATGGAAGCAAGGTAGGAAGGAGGGGTGGTGGGGGGGTTGAGGGGTATGAAGGTGAGGGAGAAGGTGTTGTTTGGTGAGGACCAGGTTTGAGTTGTGTTGGAGGCATAAAGGGTTGAGCCTGGTTGGATTTGTTTGGTGAGAATTGCTGCTGAAATGGTGGGAAGGAGGAGGAAGGAGAGTAGTATGCTATGGAGTTGGAGTTTGACTTGTAGTTGGATTGTCATGGTCATGATCATTTGCTTATCTGGGTTCCTTAAGGTTCAAATAATGGTGGGTGGGTGTGTGTGTGTTTTTGCCAAGAGCTTGGTTTAAGCTTTAAATGGGGATGGTAGGCAGAGGAGAGATATATACTGTAACAGGCATGGTTAGTCTCATACAGATACATTCAACGCTTGTGGGGTCCATTCTTATGTAAAGGGCATTACGTTTACTACAATTATAGAAGAGAGCATATATAGACATAATAGTTATGTCATAACTTTGAAAAAAACAGTTATGGATCTATGTTAGTATCGTGACTTCAAAGTCATCGGCTCCGGAAGGGACTTGGATAGAGATGTAACAAAAAAGAAAGACAGGGCAGAGAGGGAAGGTTTTTTATTTGTTTATGTTTGTGATTAGGTTTATGGGACCTCTGGGGACTCAATGTCACACTCACACACTTGAATATTACATTTCTTTTTTTTTTTTTTTATGAGAATATATATATATATATATATATATATATATATATTTTAGTAAACAGCAGTAGGAATATAATATTAAATAATCAGTCTATAACAAAATAGCTCAGTTTTATCAAAAGTTAGCGCATTTTCCACCACAGGCGGTGTTTCATACAAAATGTGGAAGCCAGAAACAAGATCTGCTCCCATTTTAGCCAAAATATCCGCACAACTGTTAGCTTCCCATATTACATATTTATTGATTTCACTTGCCAGTCTTCTTTTAATCTTCCGTACCTATATCGTTCTCAGTCTACGGTCTTTGTTAGAAAGTATAATCGACTAGTAAATAACTCCTTTCAAGTCTCCATTCACATATGATTCTCAAAAAATAGTTAGTAATTGTTAACTGGACAAAATTTAGTTACAAAATTAGTTGTAGCTTAAGACTACTACCTTATTCAATAAAATAAACGTTACTACATATTTTGAAAATCTAACCATTGAATTATATGTTCTTTATGCTCTTAATACATATATCAAATTATGCATCAATCGAATATTATTTACTATATGATCTATAAACTTATATTTTATGCATAATTTTAAACTATAAAAATTTGTAATTTAAATAATTTATTGATGACATAGCTATTGATATTTAATTTTCAAGAAATTTTGCAAGTATGGAGAATATAAAAAGAATATGTAATTTAATGGTAAATTTATCAAAATTCACTTTCAATAAAAAGATATTGAATAAGATTGTAACCTTATATTATAATTAATTTTATAACTAATTTTTTTTTCTTGTTAACTACTTATAATAGGCTATTTTAATAAGTTCCGGTAAAAGTCGTGGCAAGTGGCGTAATCCTAGAAAAATGAGTTATACAATTTTCTTTTTCGTTAGGTAGGGAGAGTGATCTGTGGGATTTTGACTCGAAATCAATAGAAACACAGTAATATATTACAAAAAATTTCATTTTTTTTTTTCAACAATTGACTTGGTATTTTTTTATTGGTTATTATTTGACTCCATCACTAACATTATTTTACCAAAAGTCTGTGTTTTACACGTTTTCAGCCTTCCCACGTTTTGCGCTTTCCACATTTGCTTCTTGGGCGTTTTCAACTTTTTTTTTTTTTTTTGGGACTAGTGCCTGGTGCACTGTACATGCGACATGAACAGTGCAATTAGGCTAATGAACAATAAATTCATTAATGAACCGTAATCATTTTTTTTTTTTTTTCAGTTTTCAGTTTTTGGTAAAATAAGTAGTATTCAAACGCAAACTTACTGTCTCAAAAGGTGTAAAGCTTATCACGACTTCAAAGTTATCGGCTCCGGAAGGGACTTGGACAGAGGTGTAACAAAAAAGAAAGAGAGAGGAAAGGTTTTTTATTTGTTTATGTTTGAGATTAGGTTTTTTGGGACCTCTGGGGACTCAATGTCACACTCGCACAGTTGAATATTACTTTTTTTTTATGAGAATATTACGTATTTATTGATTTCACTTGCCAGTCTTCTTTTAATTTTCCGTACCTATATCGTTCTCAGTCTACGGTCTTTGTTTGAAAGTATAATAGACTAGTAAATAATTCCTTTCAAGTCTCCATTCACGTATAGGACTGCAGCATATATTGACACACTGTCACTAGGTCAAAATAAAATAAAGAAACTTTGTTTTTCTTCCTCTGAGATTTACCTTGACTTAGAATCTTATTCTTTTAATTGTAAGTTTAAACACAAGAATCTATAACTTAATGCTGTTTAGGAAAATAAAGATAGATCTACAGACTATGATCATCTCTGATGAAGAGATCCATATATAGTTTCATTCATTGTTACTGCTATGAAGAAAATAGAATTCTGCAGAGCAATATTTTGTGTTTTATTTTATTTTATTTTTATATAGATATGATAGGATTTGAATTAGAGGTGGCAAAATTAGACACGACCTGCGAACTCGACATGACACGAAATTAGCAAGTTATGGGTTAAGACTTAATGGATTCGTGTCATATTTGGGTTGACACGACTAACCCGTTTAATAAACGGGTTAAGTTAGTATTTATCACATAGAACCTGTTTAACCTGTTTAATTAAATGACATTTTACCAATATACCCTTCAAACCTTAAGTATATAAACTTATTATTTGTTGTGATTTATTTTCTTTGATATATTATGATTAATTATTTATGATATTAAGATATACTTTAGTTTTGAGTGATTATTTGTTATACAGTTACTCGTTAGTTCTTAATTTTATATTAAAAATATTTATTTGTTTGATTTTTCATAATTCATATCAATTTGGTTAATACTAAAATTAGTTTTTTTTTTTTTTGGATAAAATCTAATAAATTGGTCGATATGACTGACCCGTTTAATAAATGGGTTTTGTTAGGGTTGATGAATGTTGACCTGTTTAATAAATATGTCAGGTTAAGGTTGACCCATATAGTCTAATACTTATGAGTCAACACGACACGAACCCGACACGCAAATATGAATTGCCACCCCTAATTTGAACCTGTGATGTTTAAAAAGTTTTACTAATTGAGCTAACTCCAACCACACAATATTTCGTTTTTAACTAGTTGAATGAGAGGACTTTAAAACTTTCCCGAATTTGATTTTCAGATCCTCAACTAAAAGTAGACCTCTTCCACGATGAGATAAAATGGAAGGTAATAGATGAAGGAAAGATATAAACCATACATTCGATAAACTTTGTAGTTTTGTTTTCATAACAGTTTTGATATATACTCTTTTTGACTTAGTCATTGGAGAGTTCTTCACCCAAATCCTATGGCATTCTGTCCGCTGTCCAACATGAAAGTTTTTAACTTTACTTGGTAGTTGCAACCACCAAATCGATGGTTTATTTGAGCTAATTGAGATTTTCTTAATTGCTCTACCTCATGCAAAAGAAATATAATTTTTATAACTGGCACATTCCGCCACTTCATCTCCTTAATTACCTATGAATGCGCTCAGCTTGGTGAATTTTTGGCGATTGTGGACGTGGAGAAAGCACTTTACGGTTGGCTGATTGGTGTAGATAGGGACCAATCTGTGAAAAACCACGACCTTGGGGGTTAATGATTTTCCGCATGAAGAAGTTGAGGTTTTGTTAATATATTTCTCAAAATGATGGCTTGACTAATGATATTTTCCCTTATAACGAAAAAAAAAAGTACATCTTTTATTTATTGAAAATGTTCAAATCTACATCATAATAAACTATAGAAAGAAAATTACAAATCTTTATTTCCTAGGAAAAATCTAGAAAAAGTTCACGGCTTTGATTCTTAATTACATTCTATTAAGTCCTAGTCTAGAACCAATGTTTTGTCTGAAGACTATATTATGAAATGTGAAGAGATTAGACACCCATTCTACCCAGCCTAAACCAATAATTTAGGAAATATTGGCCATGGACTCATGTCAAGAAAACATATTAGCAATTATACTTTCCAAACATATCATTAGCACAAACTAATAAGTTTCTCGTGTGATGCACAGATAATGCTATAATATCTTATGTAAGATGGTTTGGGAATATGTTGTGTATGTATTATAGCATAATTGTTATAGAACTCTATTAGTAATGAGTTCATTATAAAAAGTAACAATTATAAATTGCACACACATATCTATTATAATTATTTAATTAAAGGAATAAGAATTTAAAAAAAAAAAAAACTTCGAAGGAATATTATAGAATAAAAGTTGATACAAAATATGTCTTTCTCTTTTTCCTTAATTCTTAAACAAAATACATATCTCGAACACCCACAGTCAATTATATCATTTACAAACCCCACGAATCCACAACATCCGACCTTAACATCAAAATCGTAATTGCATTGTCACTCAATATAAAATTCAAGCTCCCTTTCTTTGGTTGTATTCAACTCATACGGGTTAAGATTAGATGAAACAACAATGTTAGAGTTAGGTAAGTTTCGTTGAAAGATTGAAGGTAAATGACATCGTTTTTTGTCTGTGTGTATTTGACATAAGATGGCATGAAGAGCTTTGTGTAGATGTGTGTGTGTGTGTGTATATATATATATATAAAGGGGTAGAAGTGCAAAAGGTGAATTAAAATACAAGAGTTCTACGTGATTGTGTGAGGGATGAAAAGTTTTGAAACATTGAACCAAATGATACAAAGAATATTTATTTTTTAATTAGAAAAGTCTTAAATCATTGAACCAAATGAAACAAAAAGTTAATATTTAATTTGTTCTTATCTCTAATGTAGCACTTGAGAATATTTCAATTCTCTTTGCATAGAATGTGCCACTTAGCAGATTCTCATGCACTCCCACATGAGGTTTCTACTTTTATATATATATATATATATATATATATATATATATATATATTTATTATATGTGCGGTCATGGGAAACTAAAATTCAGCACAATGGGGTTTTCAAAAAAAAAAAAATTTGTTCATATGGGTGATAAGATCCTCCTTGAGGTGGTGAAATGGTTAGGAATTAGCTGCTTGGAGGGAGCTAGGACTCTAGGAAAGAGAGATAGAATTAAGAGGAGATCAAGAGTTAAGGAAGTCAGTGAATGTATTCTTATTTTTGGATGATCTATGACCATGATCATTATAATGCATGGCAGCAGCCCCTTATATACTCGAGTGCTAATTGATTACAAACTTAACAAGGGTGATTATAACCACCTCCTTAACTGACTGCCAGCTGGCACACAATTACCTACTAACAGCCCTAGGCCAAAATGGCCAAATACCACTTATTTTTGAAATTTTTAGGAAAAAAACACTGTTTTGGAAATAAATAGGAAACTACCACTTTTTCAAGAACTCGAGTTCCTCTCAATTTTGCCACCGTGGCGCTGCTGAGCTGGAATTTGTGCGATTAAAAAAAATTATGTGGTACTCGAGCTTGGTAAACTCGAGTTCCATGCAACACTCCAGGCTCGAGTACGTTTTATAAATAAAATGGAAAAAAAAAAAATTTTCACAGTACTCGAGTTTACCAAACTCGATTACTGTGTAATTTTTTTTTTTTTTTTTTTTTTTTTGTTTTTTGTTTGGGGATAATCGACAAATAAACATAAAGATAAAAGTAAGTGGCTTTTTTTATGTTTTTATTTATTTAAACAGAAGCATTGTAAAATATAGAGATTTTAATTTCAAAATATGAATTTAATTTCTACATTAATTAAAATTGTTCATTGTTTTCTCATAAAAATTATTCACTATTTTCTGTATAAACTATTTATACGATTTTGCATAAAATTATTTTTCTGTTTAGCATTATTTAAGAAATTGTTCACTCTCTTTTCTGCATAAATTATTTTCTGTTTACTGTTTAAAAAATTGTTAACTGTTTTCTCATAAAACACCTAGTGAAATCGTGTTTTCTAAATTTAAACACCAAATCTGAATGCTTTTTCATGTTTGAATTTCACAATAATCAAATATATTTTTCTGCATTCATAAAATCTGTTTTTTGCATTAATTAAAACTGAATCTCTTGAGCTTGAAAAGAAGAATTTGCTTGTTAAATTGTTTGATGCTAATGATCTTTTGAACAATGTGAAATCTGAGAATATGCTCTTGCTTGATAAAGTTAAAACTTTGGAACATGTTGTTGTTGGTTTGAATGAAAATTTGCCTGTTGAACTAGGGGATCAGTCATGACCAGGATTCTGTTTAACACTTAGAAAGATGTCAAGGATGTTAATTTTTCCAAAACATTTAGTTCGAGAACCCAGGAATGACTAAGATTCTGTTTAATCACTTATAAAAATGTCATAGAGTGTTAATTTCTCTAAAGTATTTAGTCCGATGACCTAGGCATGACTATGGTTCTGTTTAATCACTTATAAAGATGTCATAAAGTGTTAATTTCCCTAAAGTATTTGGTCCAAGAACCTAGGCATGACTATGGTTCTGTTTAATCACTTATAAAGATGTTATAGAGTGTTAATTTCACCAAAACATCTGGTCCAAGGACCCAGGCATGACTATGGTTCTGTTTAATCACTTATAAAAATATCATAGAGTGTTAATTTCCTCAAAGCATCTGGTCCGAGGACGCAGGTATGACTATGGTTTTGTTTAACACTTATAAAGATAATAATGAGAAGTACGATGTATTTACATAGTAAATGAGCACATGACAAAGGAAACTTTCATTAATAATAATATTTTTTCAAGTTGTTTACATTCCAAGGTGTTTACATTCCAACCTAGACCATGACAGTTGCAGACTTCATGTGATCATGTCCACCATATCTTTTTACCCACTACTATGAAAGTTCTTTTTAGGCTAAAATTGAAAACTGACCCTCTAACTTTCTTCAAATTTCATTTCATTCCTCTAACTTTGCTTTCATTTATTTCAATCCTCTAAGTTTCAAATTTATTCAATTAAGACCTTTCCATTAACTTTTATTAATTTTTTTTGAAAAAAAAAAAAATCTACAAAATATTTTTCAATCATTAATTGAATTTTTTTAATTTAAAAAATTTGAAGAAAAATTTATAAAATTGTAAAATTAACCAAAACATATAACAAAAGTTGATGAAAAAACCTTAATTGAATAAATTTGAAAGTTGGAGGATTGAAATGAACAAAAGCAAAGTTAGAGGACTAAAATGAAATCTGAAGAAACTTAGAGGGTCAATTTTGCATTTTACCCTTCTTTTTATTATTTTTTTCCTAAAATAAAAAATAATAATAATAATTCAATTTCATTTAGGGAAAAAAATGGAACGCACCATGATATTCCCTCTCATATTTGATAGTCCCCACCTATAAGACTCACAAGTTGTAAGAGGAACACACCATGACACATAATTTATTTTTCTTAGTTGTGTTTGTAACTCTCATATGTTCATTTGTACTGAAATAGTGAAAGTCACAATGCTCATAGCAAATTCCATCACATGCTTCCTGATCTATATAGGTTTTTCCTTTTGTAAACTTTATGAGATCAAATATTTAAGTTACGGTAGCAAGTAAAATACAATCCTGAAGAAGCAATTTAAATAATTTAATGCCTAATTAGCAGTTATCACTAATGATGAGGGAAGTATGGTGTGAGAATTTCCATTTTCATGATGCAAGTTATTTCTTGAGTTTTAACCGAAACCCTCACCCTTCTCAGTTATTATCCCATAATAATGCACATATAAAACAGCAACACAAAACATACTCCATCATAGATCAATACTATATCATCTATTGGAGCTTTGTCATAAACAATCTTAGCATGTAAGGAATTCATGCAGCCTAAGCCAAAAGCCAATGCATATATAGGTATTCTCTAGATGGAACAGAGAACATATTAACCTTTGGTAAAAATATTGATGATTTGATAGTAAATCTAACTTGTTCTGTTTCTATTGGGATTGTTTTGGAGAATGACTGCAGAAAGGAAGAACGGTTTGATTAGTATATCAAAGAGTGAACAGTGAAATTTGAAGGTGTATATACCTGAAAAAAATCCTATCAAACTTAGAAAAATGAAACAACTAGCAAAAAATAAAATTTTGAAGCATTTTGTCCTGCTTTATTTGCAATGGGGGAAACTGTGTTAAAACACCGTCCAGCCATAGGCTATTCTGGCACACATCATTTTAAAAGAAAACCCTTAAAAGGCATATGAAAAAGGATAATATCACATTAAAAGCATGTTGTTTTACATAAGAAAAGGAAATAAATTGACCTAATTTTAGAGGAAAATAAATACTGTTTTATATATCAAACATTGAAATGCTTCCACATGATACTACAAAATCTGCTCAAATTTTAAAAGTAGACGTTGGAAAAACTTAAATTTAGAAACATAGTTAGTAATTTTGTACATAAAAAAGCAAGAAAAATAAAATCCAAAAAAATAAAGTTACAATATAAAATTTAAATATGATATTAAATGATGTTTGAATTAAAAAAAAAAAAAAAAAAACTCAAATAAAATTGTTGCCTTAGACCTCAAATTGTCTTGGGAAAACCCTAGACTTTACTATATTGTCTTTACAAACTAACGTATCTCCAGTCACCAGAAAGAAATATATATCTAAATAGTCATTATTTTTGTTTTTCAAATCCACTAATCACACTTATTATCACATTAATTTGTAATGCTTATGTAGTAAAATGCATAATATTTTTAATATTTTCCTAAGAAAAGAGATATCCCAAAAACCCAACGTAAAAATCATGATGTGTTAGATATTATATAGTGTAAGAAATACACCATTTAGATTGCACAAGACCATCCTACATAGGAGAAAGTGTATCATTCACAGGGGCAGAGCTATGTTGAAGGGTGGGAGGGCCCACAAAAATTTTGAAATTTATATATATTAAGTGTTCTTCATGGGAAAACTGTTTTAAGTGTAAAAAGATATGGTGGACATGATCACATGAAGTCTGCAACTGTCATGGTCTAGGTTATCTCAAATAATACAAAGTTTATAATATTAGTGATATAGCTAGATTAGTATTTACTATGAAATAGTTTCAAAGAAAGTACTGGATAGGTCTTTGGCCTTTTGTTGAGTCTAGGTCTCCTCAAATAATACAAAAGAAACGATCACTAGTCATCACTACAAAACATTTTATAGGAACGTATTACATATGAAATAGGAAAACACCAATGCTATGGGCTAGTCGTCACTATGAAACATTTTCTTTGAAAGCACTATTCATGAAACCAAAGTTTTCAGTCTCTTCTTAAGGGTGCGTCTTCCCAAATAATGCAAAACTCCAAACCATTAACAAGAAAGTCTTTGGCACCTTCTTGAGTTTATTTATTCTCAAATAATGCAAAGCTCATAACAACAATGCTATGACCTAGTCATTACTACGAAACATTTTCCACGAAAGCACAATTGAAACCAAAGTTTCTAGCCTCTTCTTGAGAGTGGATCTTCACAAATAATGCAAAACTCATAATATCATGAACTAGTGTTCACTATGAAACCCTTTCCAACAAGGCACTAAACTCTAAACACAAGTTGGGAAAGCACAGATGATTCCAAGTCTTTGTTCTTTTGTTGTGTCCAAGTCTTCACAAATAATGCCAAACACATAATACAAATAGTATGACCTAAGTTCCAAGCTACCTCATTCCAAAATATGACTTAAGTTCAACAGGCAAATTTTCATTCAAACCAACAGCAACATGTTCCAAAGTTTTAACTTTATCAAGCAAGAGCATATTCTCAGATTTCACATTGTTCAAAAGATCATTAGCATCAAACAATTTAACAAGCAAATTCTTCTTTTCAAGCTCAAGAGATTCAGTTTTAATTAATGCAAAAAACAGATTTTATGAATGCAGAAAAATATATTTGATTATTGTGAAATTCAAACATGAAAAAGCATTCAGATTTGGTGTTTAAATTTAGAAAACACGATTTCACTAGGTGTTTTATGAGAAAACAGTGAACAATTTTTTAAACAGTAAACAGAAAATAATTTATGCAAAAAAGAGAGTAAACAATTTCTTAAATAATGCTAAACAGAAAATAATTTTATGCAAAATCGTATAAATAGTTTATACAGAAAATAGTGAATAATTTTTATGAGAAAACAATGAACAATTTTAATTAATGTAGAAATTAAATTCATATTTTGAAATTAAAATCTCTATATTTTACAATGCTTTTGTTTAAATAGATAAAAACATAAAAAAAGCCACTTACTTTTATCTTTATGTTTATTTGTCGATTATCCCCAAACAAAAAACAAAAAAAAATTTACACAGTAATCGAGTTTGGTAAACTCAAGTACTGTGTAAATTTTTTTTTTTCCATTTTATTTATAAAACGTACTCGAGCCTGGTATACTCGAGTATTGTGTTGCATGGAACTCGAGTTTACCAAGCTCGAGTACTACATAATTTTTTTTAATCGCACAAATTCCAGCTCAGCAGCGCCACGGTGGCAAAATTGAGAGGAACTCGAGTTTCTGAAACTCGAGTTCTTGAAAAAGTGGTAGTTTCCTATTTATTTCCGAAACAGTGTTTTTTTCCTAAAAATTTCAAAAATAAGTGGTATTTGGCCATTTTGGCCAACAGCCCTAACTAGTTTTAACTACTACTAATTTGAACACATGCTCAAGTCAACTGTATTAATTATACACATCAATCACGGTAGTGATTAACTAAGCACCTAGCAGCAACTAATACAATCACCAACTGTATTATTAGTATAGAAGACATTTTCCTCACTAATTAAAGAGAAAATGTTGTGAAAATGTTCCTTACAAATTTATGGTTGTGAAAATGTTGTGAATGTATCACTTTTCTTACTTAAAACATCACTTTTCCAGTTACTAACCAAAATAAATCCCATTCCATTTGGGGTGTAAAGACAAGTCAAGAGATCTACTAGACTATCATTATCAACAAAATTCTATTCAATCTTTTCATTTCTCTTTTATAGTATGGTGCAAATCTACCAAATGTATCTTTTCATTTTTCTTTTATGGTGTGGTACAATTCTGCTAGATGTATCTTTTCATTTTTCTTTTTATATTGTGGTACAAATCTACCAAATATTTAGGCATATTTAAAATTGTCCCTTCATAACTCATCTATAACAGTTCGCTTCATGGTTCCTTGGAGGTTTACTATTAATTTTTTTAATTAAAAAATTAACACCATCTTTTCTTGAATGTGGTAGGGTGTTCCTTTTTTTATATCAATAGTTGTTTATCACATCCATGACCATTATTTCCTACTAGTGATTTAGCATCAAAAACACATTTAGAAGACGCGATTCATGTTAAAAATACTCACTGAATTTACTGCATGAACACATCTGAGTTATGAAATGTGGTATATGTCATTCCTAACATATCTTCTTCAATGACTTTTCCCCGGAATAATTTTTATTGAGCTGATTTTTAAAAATGCAGAGTTGTACTCCGATATATTATAGAACAAAAATGTCCACAGAAATGTGTTCTATAGCTCAAATAACTAATAATAATAATTATTCTTATAATAATAAAACCCAAAAATTTCTCCTGCACAGTTTTTATACATCTATTCCCTAAAATTCATCCCTCAAAAACAAAAATGAATCAAGTAATGGTAACAACCATTTAAACTCTTTAACAAAAAATTTGGATTCATGTATACTTACTAATAGACCTACATAAACCTCTTCATCCCTCACACTAAATCTCTAACAAAATTTTCTGCCAGGGCTGCTATATTCATTTTTTCATCTTCTTAGACGACTTCACATTTCTGTGGGTCATGTATTTGTCTGTAGCTTTCTCCATATCCTCCTCATCATCATCATCTCCTCCTCGCTTCTTCCCATTCTTGCCTCCTAGTTCTTTGATTTTCTATAAAGATAACAATAAAAATAAACCACGAACAAAGAATTAGTTAATTAATTTATTATTATTAAATAAGCTCACGAAAAAGAAGCTAAAATCTTTCAAAATATGGCAACTCAAAATAAATTCCGCATAAGGAAAGACTTTAGTAATGGCAGAAGAGGGGTCCATTTAAACCAACAAACAATGCACTCAACCAACCAAATTCACACTGAAGAGATTGGGTTGGTTTGGCTCTAATACTTAAAAACTCCTTCGAAAGTTGAATCTCCACAAAAGAATGAGTTCAGAAATTTTTTTCATAAATTCACAAAATTGAACTTAACCCAAGTACCCAACAATTTTATACTGAAATTATTGTATATTTAAAAAAATAAGCACATCGGTTATATTTTACTAGTCAATAAACCTGATCCCAGTCACACTTTTTTCTAGCCTCAATGCTAAAAATGCAAATTAATTTGTTGAAATGATACACTTGGGAGGATAAACAATTTTTTTTGGTAATAAAATGTAATGTGAGTTATTGGTGATAAAGGGCACAATTTGAATATATTATACAGGCCCAAAGGCCCCAAACCGACAAGCCAAACTGATCTAAACCAACCACCTATGAACTGGCTCATTTGGTTATTTCAGAGCAGTCGATTTGGTTTGATTTGGCTAGGCAATTTCTCATAATCAAAATGAGATTGGTTTGGCTTCAAAAAACCTTCAAAACAGAACAGCCCTATCTGCATAGACCCCAAAGCAGGAAAATATAAAGATAGAAAAGACGTTTATAATATATCACAAGCATAAACAACACGGAATGGCCAAAGTAATACTCATGGTGGACATGGCCAACAAAACCCAAGTGATTTCTACCAGGACTTAGCTTCTAGAGTGAAAAAAAAAAAAAAAGAATTAGTAGAAACCAAAATGATTAAATATTTGCAAGCTGGTTGTGAAAACATCATTTGTATTCTTCAAAAAGAGTGTACACATCCTTCTTGTGTCCTCTATTTCCTGTTCTAATAAAAATATGTACTTATTAAAAAAATTCATTAGTAGTTCATGAAGCCAATTCCAATAACTAAACCCAGCAGGTAAATCAGGATTTGGGAATTGAAAGGGAAAATCAAAATTCAAGAACAAAAACCAACGGGAACCACCACCCCACCCCAGGGCCACCCTTTTTCCCACCAGACAAAAAAAAAAAAAAAAACCATTAAGAGTGATTAGAAATTTATTAGCAATGGTCACGACAATCATATAGCACTCAGACCACATATAAACTACACTTATTTGAATTTTACAGAACCTAATCACAGTGGAAAGAGCTATCCTAATGCCAACTAAGATTATCAGATTGAGAGAGAATCATTGGAATTCTGCTCAAACAGTGTCAAGCTAAGGTTACAGGTGCTTGCATCAAAACTGGGACCTGGAAACTGCAAGGTTTCAAGGAGGCTGTATAGGTGGAGCCATGGAGGTTTCATGGAGCTGTAGAAGTGGTGGAAGGAAATGATCACATAGTAAGGCAAAGTATCTTCTGAAACCTAATCAGGAAACTTTGCTTGTACCTAACTGAGACCAGTTCAGTAGGCTGCTGAGTGTGGGGATTGCCAAGTCTTTCAAGGCGTCTTTGATCTGTTTAAACACACTCTACGCTCCATTTGATTTGATAGAAAACCTCATGTGAAGATAGTTTTCCACTTTTCCTATGTTTGGTAGTATCCGAAAAAAGTAAGTTAAAGGAAAACTATATCTCTTGACTTCCCTTATTTGAAGTCAAGCTATCAACTTCTACTTTTCTAAAATTTCTGTTACACTCCATTTGTTTCAACATTTAACATTTTCTGAAAAATGAATCATTTTCCAAAAAGCATTTTCTAGAAAACTATCTCATTTTCTTATGTTTGGTAGCAACCTTAAAATGAGTTAGAAACTATCTCTTGACTTCCCTTATTTGGCTTGGCATGTGATAGAGATAGAGTTATTTTCCAACAAATAAGTGTTAGCTTCTAGTTGTGCTCAACTGCTAATAGTAAAGCATGAAACCTTCTCAAATCCTAAACAAGAAACTTTGGTTGAACCTAATTGAGACTAGTTCAGTAGACCACTGGGTGTAGGGATTGCCTAAATCTTTCAAGGTATCTTTAATCTGTTGGAACACACTCTAAATGAAATTTTAGATCATAGCTTGGCTTCCAATAAGTGTTAGCTTCTAGTTGTGCCCAACTGCTCATGGCTAGTTCATTTTTCATGTCTCCTCCTCTTAGAAGTGTTTCCCTTACAAAATAAGCATATAAAGTTATGGCAAGGATACTCTAATCAATTCAATAACAATTAAGCAGTGCAAAAGGATGGCTTATATAGAGATTCACTGCCTTTGGCAACCTATGGGCTATTTGGAAGGACACACACACACACAGAATAATGATGACTAGCTTGAAGTTTTCTTCTCCATTGCATTTTCATATAAAAAATTCTTAAGATTAAAAAAAAAACAATAATCTACACTTACCAAGGTCTAATGGCATGGTAATTAAAGAAATATATTCGCGTAAGATGCAACAGACAAGGCCATTACATACTGTCTCTGCTAATATTTCTCTCTCCTTTTTTTTTAAATGTTTGGAAAAGTCTGCTAGTATGACTATATAAGGCCGTTAGCATATCATAATTCTGTCTCTGTTATTGTGGAGTAACTGATTATGGACTACTCACATAAATTAGAGATTAATGCCCCGTTTGGTTTAGAGCTGACTCAATTCTCAGTTCTCAGTTTTCAATTCCCATAACTCAAACCCAAAACTCATAACTCAATTCTCAAACTCAGTTTCACTCAAAAATTGCAAAAAACATGTTTGGGTTGAGTTCTTAGTTACATATCTCTACCACTTTTCCCCAAACCCATGAACCCCACCACTAACACTACCCAGTGCAACACTGTTGCTACCCACGGCTTATTAACAAAAAAATCTTCCACTCTTCCTCTCACCTTTCATTTCTCTGACTCTCCCTCTTTTCTATCAAATTTTTTTGTCTATCAAATTTTTCCACTTTTCTCTGTTTCTTTCTCAACTTTCTCTGTCTCTCCCCTCTTCAATCTGTATTTAGGTGTTGGCTGGGTTTCATAGTGGAGATCGGGTTTGAGATTGGGTTTTTGGGGCTGGGTTACGGTGGAGATCGGGTTATGGGCCACGGCGTGGCTTGACTCGGTTTGTTGTGGATCGGCGCTGGGTTGGTATTTCGGTGGTGTGGATCGGCGCTGGGTTTGTTGTGGTGGTGCTGTGGTGGCACTAGGTTGGTGTGGTGGTGCTGTGGTGGTGCTAGGGTGGCGCTGTGGTGGCGCTGGGTTTGGTGTGGTGGTGCTGAGAAAAAGAAATGGGCGAATTTGCAACGGTAATATCAAGCTGACATGACAATACACCAGCTGTGGGCTCCACGAGGTCAAGAATTTTACAATTTTGCCACTGAGTTATGTAACTCAAAAACTGAAAACACCAATTTGGTGTTTCCAGTTTTCATCACTCTCACTCAACCCAAACTGAGTTTGAGTGATGAAAATAGGGAGAGGAAATCAAGCCAAACACTCAGTTCTCAGTGGGTCCCACGCTATTCTCAGTTTGAGTGATGAGAACTGAGTCATATAACTCAAAACAGGGCTAATCCAAATAAGGCCTAAGAGTACATTATCAAGTCTTCCTACTTGCTTCTTATCACTTTTTACCATTCCTACCAGTGTGGCCAATAAGAATGAAAAACTGCAAAGGGAACAGTAGGATGGGATAAAGTGTGCGCCATTATGGCCAATGGCGGTTTGGGGATAAGGAAACTAACTACCTTTAATAAAGCCCTATTAGGTAAATGGCTATGGCGCTTTGGGGTTGAGGAGACTCGTATTTGGAGGAGGGTGGTATCTATGAAGTTTGGGGAAGAGGGGGGGGGGGGAGGGGGGGGGGGGGGGGGGGAGAAGGTTGGGGAAATGGACCTCTAAGTTGGGCAAGTGTATTCATGGTTGTGGTTTGTGGAAAGGTATTTGTATGGGTTGGGAGGATTTCAGTCAACATACTCAGTTTGAGATTGGGGTGGGAAATAGAGTGAGATTCTGGCACAATTGTTGGTGTGGGGATCAACCTCTTCAAGTGAAACTCCCGGTTTTGTATGGGATAGCCATTAACAAAGAGGCTTTTGTTGCATTATCCTTGACAAGGCAGAGGAAAGGGGGGAGGACTTGGGATGTGAGGTTCACTTGGGATTTGAATGATTGGAAGGTGGGTTCTATGGTGGATTTTCTTCATATTTTGGAGTACAATACCCCTTCAAGCGATAATGGAGACCGATTGAGATGGACTTTGAAGAAGAATGGGAACTTTGACATTCGCTCGCACTATAATGCTCTACAAGGTTCCTCCTCTGTCATTTTTCCTTGGAAAGGCATTTGGGAAGTGAAGGACCCTAGGAGAGGTTGTTGTTTTGTTTGGACTGCGGCTTGGAATAAGTCGAGTTGGAATAAGATACTCACCGGTGACAATATGAGGAGTAAGGGGTTTGCTTTTGTTGATTGGTGTTGCATGTGTCGTTGTGGGGAGACCATTGATTCATTGTGATAAGGCTCATCAGTTATGGTGTTTCATCTTTCGATCTTTTGGGATTTCTTGGGTCTTACCAAAAACGGTGCTTGATCTTTTTGGTTGGAGTAATTAGTTGGGGGAAACACTCGTAAGACATTTGGAACTTAGTACCGTAGTGCCAATGTGGTGCATATGTAGGGAACATAAGTAACGTACGTTTGAGGACGTGGATAGTTCAGGAGACCAGTTGCTCGCTTCTTTTAATGGTTATTGGTTTGAACTTTGATTGATCTCAGGCTTGGGGATTCACATCTTGTGACACCATCCCTTTGTTCATTAGTTCTCTTCTTTTTTGTAATTAGTTTTCTGTTTTTTGACTTCTTTTAGTACTTTTTGACTACTATTGTGCTTTTCCTGCATATCGTAGTGTCTTTAATATATTTTTTCTTACCTATCAAAAAAATAAATAAATCAGAGATTGATAGCTAAACAGAAGGCACGGATTGGGCATGTGCATCCCAACTCAATTATTGGCACAAGCACACTTAATCTTTCATCATTCATAAATTTTGCAATTGAAAACAACTTAGATATCTATCATTATTCATAAATTGTTACAAATGAAAACAACTTAAAAATAAATCATTACCGCCAGAGATACTCTTTTGGCCTCTTTGACGGACCCCATCAATAGCAGGACTTCCTCTTCTTGAGAAGGAAACTCTGGAAATTTCTTGCCTGAAACATACACAAAATATATATGTATATTAGCTTTTGAGACTCCAATTACAATGCCTCACAACAAAAATGGTACGAGTTTCCTACCAACAAACTTCTCTATCTGCACAAACCATTCCACCTCATACTGATTCACTAGGGAGATTGCAACACCCGATCTTCCTGCACGAGCAGTTCTTCCAACTCGATGTTTATAATCCTGTGAGTCACTTCAATTAGCAAACCAGAGCATATAGAACATTTTTTGGGGGAAAAAAAACCATAATTCTTTCAATAATATCTCATCTGAAATCTAATCAAACACAATTACAGGAGAGGATGTCTGGATGCATAATTTTTTTGTAAGTGATAAAATTTTATTGAATTCAAGGAAATAATCACTTACTATGTGTGCACAAAATACCACTGAAAAAAATCACATAATCAAATAATTACATGCCAAAACAGGGGAATCAATAAAGTCTACCACAGAATTTGCATCACCTGTTCCTATAATACAGGGCCACACTATTTGGAATCTAGCTCCTTTGTGCTTAATGTGGTGGCTTTGGAGGGAGCGTAATTGGAGGACTTTTGAGGACTTGGAAAGCTCAGTTGACCAATTATTGGCTTCTTTCAATGGCTCCTTGTTTGACTGGTCTAAGGCTTGAGGAATCACCTCTAGTGACTCTCTCCCTATGTTCCTTAGCTCTCTCTTTTGCATTTAGTATCTTTCTCTTTCTTTTTTCTCTTTTCTTAATCTGCTCTATTTGTATTTTTCTCTCTGCCTTATGTTTTTCTGCATAAGGCAGTTTCTTGAATATATATCCTTATTACTTATCAAAAAAAATACAGGGCCACACTAAACAAGAATTTCCAAAAGCTGGATTTCACCTCATACATGATTTCCAGAAAGTGTAACAAGCCCCAAAATTCAAAAAATTATCAAGGAAATAATTCAGAGAGAGGAAAACAGTAACAGATAAAAGCTCCATATGAATGCAGGAAAATTTCTAGAAGGCACTGCACACCCTTGTTTGCCTTGGTGTGGCAGGGGGGATCTATCAGTTGCCTCTTAGTGAAGTGTGATAGGTCCAAGATGTAGCAATGAAATTTCAAACTAGATTCAGAGTGGCCTGGTAACATTCAAGGTCTCAGAATCTTTAAGATGAACAGGTCCATACCACCACTAAGTAATGGAAAGAACAGCAATGCAGAACCACCTCCTCAACTACATCAGGCAAAGAAGATTTTAAGTCTCTGGGTTTATAGGATAGATATGATGTAGGGTTTTTTTTTTAATGTAATTAATGAAAAATACAAAACGGCCAGCTTGGAAGGAATCAAACTTTTTCATAGCTGCATGCTCTTTGAGAAGCAGCATAAAAGCACAAGCCCCACCAAACAGGTTGGCAGTATACAAGAGGCATGCATATTGCATACACTATATATATCCCGTCAGTACATTACAATTGATAATTTAAAATAGTAATAAAAGGCAAGAAAGAGATATAGTTATAGATGTTCACATACATGTAGAAATGAGGAAACTAAAAATACACACACAAAAAAATGGCAAAAGGAAGCTAGAGAGGCAGTTAAGAGGGGTTTGATTTAAGAATTCCGAAGAACTACATTGCAAGTTGGGGACAAAGGTTGGAGAGAAGCCTATTTATAAACTTGCTAAAATATGGAAATGAGAACTGGAGACTTGATTGTGACTAGTGTATCAAATATAAGGGTCAAATAAATTTTTGGTAACGGAAAATCTTAGCAAGTTTATATACTGTTAAACTATGGAAATGCAGCAACTTCTATTCACACTATCAATTGAAAAGGTTCATGGAGCTGACCTCAATTAAATTGGGATTAACGACATAGTTGAGGTGAGTTGAATAAAATCTAAGAAATAATCAAACTGAACAGGATGTATGTTACACCATAAAACAGGTGTAGCCCTGCTCTAGGTCAGAACATAGATAGCAAGCCTAACCTTCACGTTTGTAGGAATGTCATAATTGATAACCATATCAACAGATGCAATGTCAAGTCCTCTACTTGCCACATCAGTGCCAATAAGAATATTGCACTCTCCTGCCTTGAACTGATTTAAGGCTCCAAGTCTCTTTGACTGAAAAGAATAGCCACAAAATATTATGGCAACATAGAAAGGGAGAATATATTAAAGAAAGAAAGAAAGATAAAAAGAAAGGGGTAACGAACATGCTTAAAAATATACAGAGAAATCATTTTTTTACTTCAGTTAAATTAATAGATATTACCTGGGACATTTTACCACTGATTGGAATGGCTCTGTGACCAAGATGTCGAAGCATCAAAGCAAGAAAGCGAGTTGCATCACAGGTACGAGTGAAAACCATTGATGTAAATCCAGACATCTCGTTCAAAATATATACAAGGTAGCATTCCTGTAAAACGATGATTATGAATATAAGTATGAGGAACATACCAATCACCAACATCTTGCAAAAGCAGAAACTCTATAAAAGAAACTAAAATGCATGTAATTTGATGAATACACCTTCAAAATGGATGCCATAATCACACTTTCCAATTTGTTAGTGTGATACATCTCACTCTAAAATGATTGTCACTTGCACTGAGAGTTGCAACCCTTTTTCTGGAACCACTAGAAACATGCTTCACATCTCATCACATCTTACACACACACACATACAATCCTTCAAAATGCATGCCATAATCGCACTCTCTAAACATGCTTCACAAATTATATATAAATAAAGCCACACCCAATGCACAAATCTCCCACTTCTATACAAGTTTAAGGAGAAGAGGGATAAATAAATAAACTCAACTTATTACAATAGTCAGTGCATTCATATTGTTTCGATCCACAAAAAGACACAAATTTGTCACACATCCATAACTGTTTCTACTAAACCCATGGTTCATTTTAATGGAGGGATCAAGAGTTACAAAACTGAACTCTAGTAACCTAGGGTTTCACTATATGCTAGAAGCCACTGTCAAAATTAATTAGTGGCTAAATCCTAAATACAACTTATTTATGTCAATCCTAGAATTTTTGTATATCCAGAACCAATAAATTTCCTGAAATGAGGTTGTCCACAATATTCAAAGAAGCAACTTGCCAAAAAGATTTTATTAACAAGGTTTATTTAAAGAACTTGTTATTGTACAAACGAAAGCTATCTATATCATCTCTTTAGTTGGCTAAAACCTCAAACTTCGGCATTGCCTTTTAGGAGAGCATAATCACCAGGTATACCTCTCATAAAAAAGCATTAGGTGAAAGAAATGTCATTTTCCCTATGATCTCATACGTGGCTTCAGAGGACAAAAGACAGAACTAAGTCTTGTACATTTTTGATGAACGTTTCTCACTGTCTTTCTTCAACAGACTCAAAAACACAAGAATGGCATTAAATTCAAACATTTGTCTTGTTGGCCCTAATCACCAGCCATAATACCTGGCATACATATCCAGTCTTTAGTAAAAACATCTTCAAAAAAGCTCAACTCTAAGAGAAAAGGAGAGACCTTGTATTTAGCAGGTACAAAGCAATACTGCTGCTTTAGCGTGTCAACAGTTGAGTATTTTGATGCTGCTTCAATCTGAAATCATCCAAAAACTAACCATCATTACAAGTCATGACAAGAACTATGAACAAACAATTCAAGTATAAGAAATACAATCATTACCTTCACAGGATTTCTTAAACAAGCCCTTTGGAGCTTCTTAACCTGAAACATCATGAATAAATGAAACATTATATGGAAAACTAAAAGAACATATACCTTTTTCATATAGGAACCACCTGTGCAGTGTGCATCCCCAACATAAATTGTCTAGGCATCACAAAGACAATACTTGCTCATATTATTACGATTTGATACGGTTGCTAAAAGGTTCTGCTGATGTGTATATAGCATTAATAATTTTTATAGCATGTGCTGTAAGGCGCCGCACCCACGTCCGACGCGTACCGACGCGGCGACGCGCGTCGGACACCGTCGACCGCATGTCCGTGCCGCGTCGGGCCGCGTCCTGCCACGTGGAGCGCCGGACTCGCGCCGACTCGGCTACGACGAGCGCCGATTCGCGCCGAACCAGACCAATTTGCGCCGAATCAGATCGTCTTCTTCCTCTTTTTTTTCGCGAGCCCAGCAAGAACAAAAAAAAAAAAGAAAAAAAAGGTATGAACTGGGAAGGGGAGTGACGGAAGAAACGAAGCAGAGGAAGATGAAAGAAGAAAAAAAAATGTAGAAAGGAAGAAACGAAGCTGAGGAAGAACAAACGAAGCTGAGGAGAAGAAAAAAAATGTAGAAAGGAAGAAACGAAGCTAAGGAGAAGAACGAAGAAGACAAAGAGACCAGTTTTTTAAAAGGTGTGGACGTGTGCCTTGGGAAATAAAATAAAAAATAAAAAAAAAAGGTAAAATTGATATTCTGAGGAGACCAAACTTAACGTGTTGTTGACTTGTTGGCACTGAGTGGTAGGTGAATGGAGAGGATAAAAATAAAAATATTAATTTTGTGGGTTTTATTTAATTTATAAATATTATATTTGAGTTATTATCTATTATTGCTCTTAAATTTAGTGTATATATATATATAATGTGAAAAAGTATACTTAGTAATATATTAAAAATATAAATAAAAATAATTTAAATAATTTTTTAATTGCCGAGTCCCGCCGCACCCGCACTCACCTTTTTTAAAAATTGCCGAGTCCCGCACCCGCACCCACACCCGCACCCGCACCCGAGTCTCAAAACGCACCCGTGCTTCCTAGGCTGTAAGCCTAGGCACCACATATAATAAAATTTATAAAATGTGCTCTGTAAGGCACCAAATATCTTCTCTTCTGGTGCAAAGTGTGTTCTACTGGTGATCTAAAACCCTCTTGAACTATCATACCCTTTTTTTTGATAAGTAAAAAGATGTATATTCAAAGAGCTACCTCAAGAAAAACAAATGTCAAAAACTGTTTCCTTAGAATTCCACTTCATTTTCATGGAAACATTAGTTCCAAATGAGTTTCTCTAAAATTTTCGGAAAGGGGTCTTATCAAAAATAAAAAAATCAGAAAGGGATCTCATATTTCAGGAAGCAGAATAACCAGGATTCACTATAAATTATAGAACACACATAGCTACCACTCACAGTAAGAAGAAGAAGAAAAAAAAAGGGTCCCTGATTTCTATACCTTTCAAGTACAGCAGGATATTTAAATACATACCTTACTGGTCATAGTGGCAGAAAATAGATATGTTCTCCGTTCACGAGGGATAAATTTCAAAATTTCATCAATTGATTTCTCGAACTCCTCATTCAACAACCTGTCAGCCTCATCTAGAACCTGCTCAAAGTGTAACCCAATCATGCAACTTATAACAAATGAATTTATAGACTAGACAACATCAAGGTGGACCTAACAGTTGCTTTTAATCATTTCTAGCTAGATCAAAGATATAGACATCCATGTGCTTAGGATAAGTCACTGCCAGCCCCACTACCAGTCTGGCAGAGTAGCAAACTTCACCATGTTTTGAGGTTGAGATGGACGCTAAATGAGAAATAAGATGCAATAAAGGAGATTCCAGGGTAAAGAACATTATTAAAGAAAAAAGGATGTAATAAATAAATGAAATGAAGTACGCACTAGATACCAGATCTAAATAAATTTGAGCTTGTGAATTGCAAAGTGGATAGGAGTAAATAGTGTACTTTGCACCACAACATCTAGTGTTATGCATCCCATTACCAAAAACCTCTTAACTGCACTGCATATATATATAAAAAAAAGTAACATAACAAATTTTATTATTAAAAAAAACCAATCAAGTACACTGGAATTGTAATATAGTAGCAAAACCTTAAGAGCCCAAACTGCACTGCATATATTTACTGTGTACATAGAGTATTGTCTTTCACAGGCAAAAAAATATAATTTTGGATAAATTATATGTATATACACAACATAAATCTCTGACCATTAGTTTCTAAAAAAAAAAAAAATCTCTGACCATTATAATGCAGCCTACTAAGTGTCAATTACCATTTTCTTGCAGCATGTCTAATGCCAAACTATAAGTCATACACACTGACAAAGATCAAAAGAAATTAAAAACATGTGCAATAATCAATTTCTAATCCTCCCATATACCACTCAAAGTATCAATGACAACAAAACACTTAACATATACTGATTCCCATGGGTGTTCAAAAATAATGAAAAATATATATATTGATTTTCATTATTTTTTATTTTTTAATATTTTTTGTGAACATGGGTGTTCAAAAATCTTTGAGCACCAAACTCTTTCCTCGAATTATAGCCCCCACACAACCAGGCAATCACACGGAGAAATCCCTTGTGGGTGGCCCTAAGATGCTAGTTAGGAGTTTTGAATCCAGGACCTCATGGGGCTGTGGGAACCACTAGACCAACCCCTTGGGGTCACTATGTAGTTTCATTAGTATTGCCTTAGATTGACTAAAAAGATTTAAATGAAATCCTATTAAGACTAAATTTTTTCTAGCAAAAGTAAGACAAGAAGTTGATTCATTTCAAGCTCTTGGTACTATAGTATGAGAAATTTCGCTGATACTTTGCTTTTTCCATATTCATGTCAAAGATTCTAATTTAACTTACAATTTCAAATAATTGATTCATTCACCTCACAACAAATTGGATCCACAGTCCTAGAGCTTCCTACAACATATCAAGACTTTTTTGTTTTATGACAAGTTCCTACAATGTATTAAGAGTTTAAAACTATATATATAAGGCTAAAAGGGCACCCATCAATGTACAGGAAGTGCACAACGATACGCAATATTAAGACTACATATATTATCTTAATAAAATATATTTACTTATCACCAAAAATTAAAAAATTAAAACATATATAACCAACATGTATGTATCTACAAAAGCAAAGCGCATAGCTGAAATGATATAAGAACCATACCAAATACTTCAATGTGCGGAGGGAAAAACCTTTTGTGTTAGAAAGATGATCGACAAGGCGTCCAGGAGTTCCAACCTACAAAGGAATGGGGAAAAAAAAAGTAAAATGAGAAGTGGATTGAACAACTGAAAATCTGAAGAAAAATATACCAGTAAAATTGATTTACCAAATTCAACGCATTATAATCCCTCAATCCCAAATTGTTGGTCCTCTATTCCATTTTAGGATGTCCCAAAATGTAGTCCTCTTTGAAAAGTCTATAAATAAATTTCCTAACTTACCTTGTACTTTATTTAAAAAGTCAATACCATTCTTTCACTAGAATTTAAATTAATGAGGGTTATTTTTACCTTTTTAACTAAAAGACAATGCATTAAAGGATGTTCTCCTAAAGAGTTGAATTTTCTAAACAAGACCAACGATATGGGACAGAGGTAGTACCAAAGATTCCTTCATCTGTTTTTATAAGTAATAAGTTTTATTGATATAAAAAATGGAACACCCTTGTACGCAGGGAGTGTACAAGGGGTCAAACAATTCAAGAACAAAAATTACAAGAATCTAGGAAAGACAGACACCCCTAATAATGTCATACCCAGACGTCCATGTAGCTTACCATAACTTGATTATAGGCCCAATCTAGAAGGAACCAGCTCAGCTTACAAAGGAAATTGCAAAGACAGACACCCCTTTCAATTATGGTGGCTTCGGGAGACTCAAATTGAAAACCAGAGGCACAGTTTAATAAAATAATAATTTTCATGTCTTATGTTGATTTCTCCAATCTTCTTGGCTGCTACATCACTTTAGGAGAGTAATTAATGGGAACATGGATGAAGTCATTCCACATGTATCGAGTGTATCATAATCTTCGAAATTAATTCGAGATCATTAGCATTTTTGAAGTCATACAAATCAATATCATAATCTTCAAAATATCTTCCAACATTATTTATATGTTTGGACGGATTGTGTCAGTAATACTCAAAGCAAAAGCTACAAAAGTAAAACTACAAATTTGAGAAAATGTTATCGAACACAACAAATTATCATAGACTCCCATGTAATTTGACAATCCAACATTAGCAAATGGAAAACCAAAAACAAAAAATCACATTCTCAGTTATCCACATTTTATACCTCGTCCAAAAGTTTAAAAAAGCGAAAGATATCAAACTATTCAGCCAATAAAACTAACACTTACAATAATATGGGGCCGTTTTGCAAGGTTGATAGACTGTTGCACCATGTCTACCCCTCCAACAAGCTGCAAAAGTTTGGTAAAGATTCATATTAAAGAGATCAATTGACGCTAACAAAAATGAAAATTTAACAAGAAATTTACATCCAACAACAATATCATACAAATTGAACCTGACAATCAAAGCATCAAAAGCTCTAGCAATTAAAAGTTTCCTTAGTCTTGAAGCTAAAAGTTTTTTTTTTAATTTTTATAAATCAATAATTGAAAATATTTATTGAAAACCCATGTACAAAGGAAGTGTACTAGGAAGCTTGTAGCTTCCAGCCTGAATCATAAATTCAGATGTAGAATTCATTGATTCTTTTTATTTTCATTTGTAAATCTCTTTTCTTTGTAATTATTTAGGAATACATCATCTATACTTCCTTTATACTTGAGGTAGACCCTTTTCATTAACAGAACTTATTATCACTTCTAATTATACTTGCCATCATGTAATAATACAAAGTTGGTACCAAAGAAAAAAAAAACTCACCACTGCACACTTAACCCCAATGCCAGCACCTAAAGCTTCAAACTGCTCAGCAATTTGAATTGCAAGCTCCCTGGAAAAACAAAAACAAAAAAGACCCAGATGCAAAATCAATTCAAAAAACTCTTTCTAGAAGATAGCACACACTAAAGAATCAAAAAAATAAAGCAAGGATGAAAAAAATACGAAACCTTGTTGGGGAGAGGACACAAGCAAAGAAAGGTTGTGGAGAGTCTAAGAGGGACTGCAAAATGGGAAGAGCAAAGGCACCAGTTTTACCAGAACCGGTTAGTGCAAGACCAATCAAGTCTTTTCCTTCAAGTGCGTGAGGAATTGCTTCTGCTTGTATCTTTGATGGGTATTTCCAGTTCATACGATCACAAGCCTCTAGCAATTGTTCACATAATCCTAAATCCTTAAAACTCTTGCCTTCTTCTCTGTCTCCTTCCATTGTTTCACAATAACTAAACTAAACTGTGTCTCTCTCTTCTCAAACTTGGAAGACGACGAATGTGAGAGTATGACATAAAGGGGGTGAAGGTTTTTTCTTTATATAGCTATGGGATTGGGGGTAGGGTTTTGGTCAATAAGGCCCAGCTCTCCTGTGAAAAAATAAAAATAAAAAAATTACCAAAGTGATAAGTGACGAGGACTGTCCCATTTTCTTTGTAAATTTTAATAATTTCTAATCGCTATAATTCAGGATTCCTATAATTTTAAAATCACAAAAATATTTAAGAGTGTGATAAGTATTTTACGTGTATGGGTATTATTGTGATTAAAAAATATAGTAATCTTAAATTATAATGAATAGAAATTATTAACTTTTACAAAGAAGATAGGAGTCTCATGTTTACTCAAAGTCTAATATTGTTGAAAATTATTAGTCTTTAGAAGAAAAAAAATAGAAAGGCTTCTTGTGCATGTTTAGATGCTAGGTTTTTTTTTTTTTTTTTTTTTTTTTTTTGGTGGCGGAGGGGGGTGGGGGGTAGAGCCTCTCATTTTGTTAAGTTTTTTTAGTTTTAAATGTAGTCACTAGTAAAGTCTTTAATGATTAAATAAAGGATCTGAGATTTAATCACCGTCTATACCAAAAATTGATTGGTGTTTTGGTCTGATGATAATAAATATCATCCAGAACGAACGCCATAAATTGAAACTCTCCCAAACTAAAAATGTAGCCACTTAGTACATATCCATTACAAAAGTTTCAAATACCTAAAAAAAAACTAAAATAAATAAATAATATGGGAAAGACGGATGATTGTCAATTTAATTTTTTTATGAGATTTATCTTCTTCTTTTTTTTTTCTTTTTTTTTTTTTCTTTTTTTTTTTTTTTTTAAGTATATGAGTTAAAACTAAACTCTATCCATTGGACAATTGGACTGCCGTATCAGCCAATTGATGATAAACTTTTGGACTGCCATTACTATCCCCAATATATAAATAAATATATATATATATATGGAGAATAATAAGAGATATATATATATATATATATATATATATATATATCTTATGGAGAATAATATATGTTAAATTAAAGTCATAAATATAAAATATGTCATTCTTAAAATAATAAATAAATATAAAAATCCATATTTGTATACAGTGGCGATGCCACGTTATACTTAGGGTGTTCCCAGGAACACCATGAACTGGAAAAAAAATTATATATATTAATTAAAAAAAATTATTTTTTTATCCTTTAAAAAAAATTAGGAACAACCTTAATCAAAATTAGGAACGCCTTCAATAAAAATAAAAATAAAAATTATTTGTTCTACTTTCAAGCCCAAAAAAAAAAAAAAAAAAATTGTAACAGAGCAAGAGGCAAGCCCATGGATTCTCAAAAAAAAAAAAAACAACGGACGGCAAGCCCAACAGATGGTAGCAAACCTAATAACCCACGGATTCTCAAAAAAAAAAAAAAAAAAAACCCTAACCTAATATGCTGAAATTAGATCGGGCCTCAAATAGAAACCAAATTAAAAACTCTCTCTCTGTCTCTATCTCTAAAAAAAGTCTAAAACTTTTTGAAACCCTAATTGAAATAGAAAGAAGCAAAATGGTCTTTCTCTCTGTGTCACATCACTTGGGAGTGGGAGTGGTGCGAGGAGGCTGGCATTTTGGAGCTAGATTTCGGTGAGTTGTTGGTCGCAGTCCATCTCGATGATGAGTGGCATAGTCAAGATCAGGAAGGTGGTGCCGGTGATCCACGCCGCCTTGCCAGTGCTACGGAGGAGCTTCTTGGACATGACGACGGCTTTGGAGGCGACGCGCTTGGCATGGATGACGATGGACGACTGGGATATGTTACGGCTGGCCTTGGATATAAAGGAATGTTCACTTTCCTTGCCTTGGGTCACTCGCTTTTTCCCTTGAGACGACCAACGGAACGGACGGAGAAGGAGATCGCCAGATTCCACTAAGTGCTGGACCCCACGGCGGTCCACGGAGTCACTCCTTTCTCTGATCTGTCGAAGGAGGAGTTTGAGGAGTTGTACACAGGTGTTACTCAGACTCTCTCTCTCTCTCTCTCTCTTTAAGACTTTGAACTGTGATTGTCATTTTTCTGTTGTTTTGCCTTTTGCTTAGTTTACTTTATAAAATTTTATTAATATTTGCCCTGTTTTTGGAGTTATCCATTGGTGTTGGTGTGGTGTTGGTGAGATAAATTAATTGTCTTTTAGTGTTGGTGTTGTGTTTTTGGTGAGATACAATTAACTGGCTTTATTTAATTGGCTCTAGTCTTATGATTGGGGGCCATGGGGCATTGGAATTGGGGGGTGGATGGGGGCATGGGGCCGGGGTAAATGCACATGGGTGTGTGGCTGTGTGCTAGTGCAGTAGTGTAACTAATAAACAATTATTTAATTAACCAATAATTAATTGGGGGAAGCAACTAATAAACAATAATTAATAATTTAATTAACCAATACATTATAAAAGACAAACAAATTAAATTATGTTACTATATTAGACTAAACAACAATTAATAATTTTATAATTAATGAAATAACAATATAACAAATTATAGTTTATAAAAGACAAACAAATTAATGAAACAACTAAACAACAATAATTAATAATTTTATTAATATTTCAAATGAACTTATAGTTTATTGTTTATTCTTTTGCTAGAATTATGGACAAGTATTTGATAAGAAAACCACGTACCAAAGATTCATCTCCTGTACAGAATTCATCTTTATCTTCTAAGCGAATTCGTGTTGACTTTAACTTAGAAATTCTTAAGGAACACCCTGGAAAAAATTTCTGGAGTCACTACTGTTTTTATAGGAAGCTCGTCGACTTTTCATTACTGTGTGTTTGCGCTCTGCAATTTGACCTATGGGAGTCTTGAACCACAGCCAATTGAACATACCGATCATTAGCAATAGTGAATTATAATGGCCCATTTGGTAGAGGAGTTTAAGTAATGTTGTTTGTAGTTTTTTGAAAAACGTATGGGTGAAAAAGTGTGTGGAAATGTGTGTAAGGTTGTTTAAAAACAGAAAATGTGAGTTTGCCTATAAATCTCTAGAAATAAGAATTCTAATTTTGTGTATTACTTTAAATTATACGATTAATTTTGGCTTCGCTTGGTTTTTTTTTTTTTTTTTTTGCAACTATGCTAGTTGTTTCATGTTTGTAATGGGATGATAATTGATAAGCTCTTTGCTTGGGCAGAATGATATTTGCGAGTTTTCAGTATATAATACAAGACATGGCAGGTGCTTGCCAAATGTTCTCTTAGAACATCAAGGCATAGGCAAGATCAGTAGAAGGGGTATAAGAGTTTCTAACATTATATGCAACACCATGTAACCAGCTTGCTGATGTGCTAGCCAAATTGGGCTCCAGACTAAGATTCTACATTTGTGCTTCTGCGTTTGCCTAAGTTGCATAAACACCAACACTGACACCGATAGGTAAGGGGTATGGCAATTTTTGAAAAATAAATAAGAGTACGACATGTCTGGGGTATGACAATTTTTGAAAAAATAAAGGTACAACACGTTTAGGGTACGACAATTAATTAATATTAGGGAAAAAACATTTTCCCCCTTTATGTTTGGAATAGTTCACAATTTCCTCCTTTATCTTTGAAACCTACAAATTTCCTCTTAATGTTTGGGAAATGAGCAAATGCCCTCAATTTGTTACTTTTTTTAGTTAAATCTATCAAAAACTTTTGAAGAAATTATCAAGGAAGGGGAAAAAGTTAAGAATTGTACTGTTGCTTTTATAGATTGCATTTGTAACCATTGTAATATTATTGGATTTAACTGAAAAAGTAATGAATTAGAGGTATTTGCTAATTTCCCAAACATAGAAAGGGAAATTGGTTGGTTTTGAAGACAAAAGGAGGAATTGTGAACTATCCCAAACATAGAGGGGTGAATGAACTTTTTCCCCATTAATATTTATAAGAAACTAGTAGATTTAAGACTAGACATCATACTCGACCCATTTATGATCTAATATAAAACACACTTCTGCCACCACAGATCCCTTTCTACTCTTTGTTTGTTTTCTTTTCAAGAGTGAAACCTCTCTTTCTCTCTCAGTCTCTCTCACTTAGGGTCCGTTTGGTTGGGAGGATAGAAAATAAAGAGGGAGTAGAAAAGTGGGTGGATAGAAATGATTTTGTTTTCCCTTCGTGTTTTTGGTTGAGGGAATGAAAAAGTGGAGAAATGGAAAACTCTTTTGTTTGTTGAGTAGAAAAGTGGGAGGATAGAAAATATAGTTTGTGTAAATTTACTCTCATGCTCCTAGTACATAAAAAACAAATTTTTTTAATGGTTTATAGATTTTTTTTTTTTTTTTAATTACTACAAACTAACACAACTATTAAAATATCTAGCAAATTCTAACTTTTATCTTATAAAAAAAAAAAAACAAACAAACAAACAGCTAGAAAATAATAATAATAATAATAATAATAATAAGTTGCATTTGATATAAAAAAATATAAAGAAAAAAGGACAAAAAGTTACTTGGGAAAAGGAAACAAAAAAAAAAAAAAAAAAAAAAAACGTGTGCACTATTATACCTGATAAAAAAAAAAGTACGAAAAGTAGAAAGACAGTTGTAGGGACCCGATTCGGACTCCTAGCCCAAATAATGGATGGACTAGGCCCAAAGAGCCCAAAACAATAAACTTGTAGAGAATGGGTTGGAAAACTAGACTTTAATGAATTAATGCAATAAGTAGTTCTTCATGACAAAGAAATGAAGATAACAAATTTACACTAAGGAAATATGTTCTCGGCAATGTCCGAGGAGATTGGTTTTTATGTATTGCTTTTGAAGCCGGATTACAAGTTTGATTCCTAATTGTCACAGTGTTTCTCTCCTTAAATTTCCAATCCCTCTTCCTTCAGGGGTCTTTTACATTATATATCTCCCTCCTAATGATCTTAGCTGTCCATTTGTTGATCATCTAAGTCACTACTTAAGTGTCTGTCTCATCAAACACCCTCTTTGGTTTTCTGTGAGTTGTGGTAGCCAAGACAGCACTGTTCAGGGGTCTTCTCTACATAAATGCGGCAAAAAAGTTAGTTGCAGGGCATTCAATGCGGTGGTAACAGCTTTTCCTTAGGTATCTCCTAGCTTCCATTCTCTGGTACACTCGAGATGTACGTCCCTGTCACTGGAGCTTCCTAAAAGGTCACCTTGATCATTAGGATCTACATCAGACCCATGTTTAGCTTATTCAAGGAAGCATTCCTCCTCGGACCACCTTCCCATTCACATCATACTCATAAAACTCTGAGCTTAGACCACTTACTACTATTTAATCGTACTCGGATCACCCATGTTCTTAGCCAAAACCCAAGGCCTAATACTGGATTTGGGCTTTTACCCCTACAATAGCCCCTCAAAATTCCAATTTCTCCTTCTCATCTAAGGAGAAAATTGGGGTTTTGATTTTTAAAGAATAACATTATTCAATCTTTTGACTCACATGCGTGGGAATACCATTTTACGCGCCTCATAACTGTTACTAACGCTTCGTAGCCTACGAGACGTCATTAATTTCTCCAAGCGACGCTTTGTCCCCCACATCTAATTGTGAGGCGCAGATCCAACAGCTAACCTTTTTCCTAGAATTTTGAGCAAGATAACTCCCACTCAATTTTGCCCTCTATAAAAGGTGCCTAGAGTAATCATTTTTTCCTCATTTCACAAGCTTTCAAACTTTCTAGAGATCCCAAACACTCAGACTCACTAAATTTTCCAAGTCACAAAATTCTCCAAAATCTCTTCTTTAAGAAATCTTTGAAAGATTTTTCTCTCAAGGTTCAAGGGTTAACTCACATACCTGTTCTTGTAAGTTTCTGCTTTCTTAAATTTTTTTTCTCCTCGGCCAACCTCCTCGGCCTTCTTCCTTTCGAAAAAACTTCTTTCGCACCACCTCAATCCACTTAGATAGGTAGATTCAAACACTTAGTGAACTCTCTTACCGGTATGAATATTTTTAGGGCCAAGTAACATATCCCATAGGGCGTAGCCCTGCGATATTGTGCCTCGGACCAGATAGTTACAGATAGAAAAGAAGGCGAAGTCGTCATTCCTATGATTGCCTTTATAGAGGGAGGAATGACACTTCCTATAGGTAGGGTAACCAGAGATTACCTACTCAACCACAGAATCTGCCCCCACCAATGCGCTCTCAATCTGTTTAGGGTCTTAGGGAGCATAGACGCTCTGAACGACTAGATGAACCTAGGGCTTATATGGCACGACGTCGTTCACATGTACAAGTGTCACTCCCTTGTTAATGCAGGATTCTATCTCAAGTCCCAGTCCGACATCATTAGAATGATATCCTGCCTTCCTAAGTCCAACAAGGGCCTAAAGGATGATTACTTGATCACCTCCGAAGAGTGGCATGGCGGTCTTCATTGCCTAATTCGGGAGGGAGAACTAGGTAAGGTATCCTAGGATTAGGTCCCTCAGTAGGGAATTTAGCCATTTTAGCTTTTCTACCTTTTACCTTTATTATTTCAGCTTCCCTTGATGATAATTTTTATTAATCTAACCACAATTTCCCCCTCGGGTGTTTTTTGCAGAGAAAACCCACATTGCTCCGAAGCTCAGCTTAGTTAACGCCCTAGGTCTCAACAAACTACTAAGATTTGAAGTGTTTATAAGCGAAGACGGGCAACTCCGAGTTGCTCACTTGATATTAGACTACGAGCCTATATCATGCATGTTTCAAGACGCATGCCAAGCAATAAGAGCTGGTGACCCTAGATTGAATCGCATTGACGTTTCTGTGCCCGGGTTCCTAGCTCGGAGAGACCTTCCACCTGTCGTTCTACCCATCAAGCATGTTCCTCAGGAGGTAGCCGTTCTGAAAGAAGAAATAGCTTCTTCCCGTCTATCCCTTGAGGTCGAGATCGACCAATTCCGTCTCAAAGAGGAAGAAGGAGCACTAGAAAGGCCTGTGGAGCTCTCGGATTCTAAAACTGAGTCCGACAGATTTTTCGCAGCTCATCCTCCAAAGTTAATTGTTGCCCGAGTCAACACTAGCTCAGAGGAAGAAGAAGAAGGGATAGACTAGCAGCAGAAGAGGAGCTTAAAGGGTCTTTTGGCCAACAGGAACAAGGGGTCAACTTTAAAAGAAGTCCCCAAGACTCAAGTTCCTCCCAGTCTTCCTCCACCTCCCTTTGCCCCCCACTGACCTCGGACTGTGCGCCAATCTGAATTTAAAAAAGAAAAGGCCAATGGAAGATCTAAAGGAAGGTGAGGTGGCCCCTCAAAAGGGCACTAAACAACATAAGACAATTAAGGACCCTAAGGACAAGAGGGCCACCTCTGTGGAGAGCCGGGACAAAAGCTGAAGTGCACCGACAGCAACGCATTTAGGCTCCTCAGATAGAGCTGGAGGGAGCTACCATTCCCTGGGATGCTTCCATTTGGGAATCCCAAAGAGGGCATGTAGCCTACCTCGCTGAAACTCTAGAGTAACCTCTTTTCCTTCCAAGGGATATGAAGGCTCTTAAGCGCACGAGGCAGCCTGATCTCTTCATGTCTCTAAAGAGAGACCTCGTCATGGTAAGCTAACTTCTACCTTTTTTGAATCGGATGCTAAGAAGCGCCTTAACTCATTGTCATCAACTCCTCTCTTTTTATTTTTATTTTATTTTATTATATATATATATATATATATATATATATATATAATCCCTTTGTTATTTTTATGCAGGTCACCCAGCAAGTCTTTGTGGCCGAGGAGTGGATCTGAAATGCTCGTAATGAACTTAGAGCTAAGGTCCACTCCCGTCTTGAGGTTGAGAAGGCTTTTGGAGCCCTTAAAGAAGAACACACAGAGCTGGCCAATAAGCTGACCACCACGAATGGCTAATAAGCTGACCACCACGGAAAGGGAACATTTGAGCGTCGTGGCTGGTCTAAAAAATGCCGAGGCCCAAGCTGAGGACCAGTGTAAGCTACTCTACACAACAAAACTAGAGTTGGCCACTCAGAAACAGCTAATTCTGGATCTTAAGGCTGAGCTATAGAAGGTTAAGGATGCAACTAAAGAGGCAGCTCGGGTGGCTAAGGAAACTACTGAAACTGCAGATAAAGCATCCTACGAACGTGAGGTGGAGGACATAGAGAACAGGCTAGTTGAGGAGGTGGCCAGAGTGTGCAGGGATTACTGCGCTGAGACCTAGACACAGGCGCTTAACAGTGCAGGGGTCCCTGTTGACTCTGAGCTAAGGAGAGCTGAGAGCATATTCTTTCCTGAATATATCCGAGAAACTCCAGCGGACCTCCCTCCTACGGCTCTACCCCTCCCTCCCCTAGAGCAGGTCTCCAGTATCCAAGATTTTACTATTGATGCTGAAGTTTCCACAGGAGCAGGTAAGGGTAAAGAGGTCTTACCCTCAGCTAAAGGCACTCACCCCAAGGATGCCCTTACGATTAAGGATGTAGTCTCCCAGGCTAAAGAAGTTGAGTCTAAGTCTAAAGCTGGGGATGCCAAGCCTAAGACAGCTGATTCCAAAAAGGGCTCTCAACCAACAGAGAAGTAGATGTAGAATTTTTCTTTATTTTTTCTGTCATTTTCTTTTCTTGTGGCTTATGCCACCACTTGTAATGCATCTTCCTTTGATTAATGAATAGACTTTTCTTTCTACCCCTTGTGTCTTTACTTTATATGCTTTCAAGCTTACTATTATTGCAAATAAAATTGAACTGTTGCTACCCTGACTTTAATAAAAACTAACAACAATACACTCCTAACAATTTAAGCAATTTAATCAAGTACCAGCAATAAAGAGGTCTAACACACATTTGTATTGAGAATTGAATCTTCTGCAATGAAGATAAATATATACGTTGTAAAAAATGAAAAGGAGAGACAACCTTCATCCTGCTTATCACTTGGATAAATAGATAAAGGCTTCAACTTATTTAAAGCCATTAATCCGAGGAGTTGAGTACAACCCTGGATCTGTCTTGACACTTAGTAAAAGACCAGTAGATATCACAGTGTTAATTTTTCCCAAGTATGTGATCTAGGGGATCAGTCATGACCAGGATTCTGTTTAATACTTAGAAAGATGTCAAGGATGTTAATTTTTCCAAAACATTTAGTTCGAGGACCCAGGAATGACTAAGATTCTGTTTAATCACTTATAAAAATGTCATAGAGTGTTAATTTCTCTAAAGTATTTAGTCCGATGACCTAGGCATGACTATGGTTCTGTTTAATCACTTATAAAGATGTCATAAAGTGTTAATTTCCCTAAAGTATTTGGTCCAAGAACCTAGGCATGACTATGGTTCTGTTTAATCACTTATAAAGATGTTATAGAGTGTTAATTTCACCAAAACATCTGGTCCAAGGACCCAGGCATGACTATGGTTCTGTTTAATCACTTATAAAAATATCATAGAGTGTTAATTTCCTCAAAGTATCTGGTCCGAGGACCCAGGTATGACTATGGTTTTGTTTAACACTTATAAAGATAATAATGAGAAGTACGATGTATTTACATAGTAAATGAGCACATGACAAAGGAAACTTTCATTAATAATAATATTTTTTCAAGTTGTTTACATTCCAAGGTAGTGGTGTTACACGTTCATCTAGGTCTTCGAGAAAATAAGCTCCTATACCAGCCACCGAGGTGATGTGAGATGGCCCCTCCCAGTTGGGCCCCAGTTTTTCCCATGCTGGGTTCTTTGCGGTACCTAGAATCTTTCTCAACACCAAGTCACCAGGTGCCAACGGTCTCAGCTTCACATTGGCACCATAACCTTGCTTGAGCTTGTGTTGGTAATATGCCAATTGGACCATTGCATTTTCTCTCCTCTCTTTAATCAGGTCTAAGCTTTTTTCCAGCAATCCGTTGTTATTGCTCGGACCAAAAGAACTTGTTCTCAGTGTTGGGAAGCCAGTTTTTAAGGGGATAACAGCTTCGGCTCCATAAGTCATTGAGAAGGGGATCTCCCCTGTTGATCTGCGAGGTGTGGTTCGATATATCTAGAGGGCATGCGACAATTCTTCCACCCATTTTCCCTTCACATCGTTCATCCCCTTCTTGAGTCTGTTTACTATGACCTTGTTGACGGCTTCGACTTGTCCATTCCCTTGGGGATAAGCTGGCATGGAGTATCGATTTGTAATTCCCAGATCATAATAGTATCGCCTGAAGGTTTTGCTATTGAATTGAAGGCCATTATCTGAGATGAGGGTACGAAGGACCCCAAATCGAGTAACAATGTTCCTCCAAACAACTTCTTGGCATCCACATCTCTGATATTCGCCAAGGGCTCAATTTCAACCCACTTAGTCAAGTAGTCTGTGCCGACTAGCAAATACCTCTTGTTCCCTACTACCTGGGGGAAAGGACCAACAATGTCTAAGCTCCACTGAGCGAATGGCCAAGGGTAGGACAGAGGATTAAGGACTCCTCCCGGTTGGTGTATGTTTGGAGCGAATCTTTGACACTGGTCGCACTTTCTTACATATTCTTGTGCTTCCTTTTGCATGTTTAGCCACCAATAGCCTTGAGTGATGGCCCTGTGCAACAGAGATCTTCCTCTAGTGTGGCTTTCGTAAATCCCTTCATGTAACTCCTCAAGGAGTAATTCTGTTGCTTCGGAGTGTATGCATAGTAGGTATGGCCTAGAAAAGGAGCATTTGTACAACTTTTGATCCTTGGACAGCTAGAACCGAGGAGCCTTTCTTTATACTTTGTCAGCTTCTGACTTCTCCTCGGGTAGGATATCCTTCTTCAAGAACAGTACTATGGGGTCCATCCAGCTAGGCCCCACTCTAACCTGGTGAACATGAACCACCTCTCTGTTCACCTCCGTGGGCTTGCATAAGTCTTCTACAAGGATGACCCGAGGTAAGTTTTATGCCGAGTAGGTTGCAAGTGTGGCTAAGAAATCAGCATGTGTGTTTCCACTTCTAGGGATATGCAATAGGTTGAAAGGTTCAAAGCCTGACTACAAACGTCTAACTTGACTCAAGTACCCTCGCATTCTTTCATCTTTGGCTTCAAACTCTCATTTCACTTGGCCGAGGACAAATCTTGAGTTCGAGAACATCTTTACAGCCTTTCCGCCCATTTTTTGAACCATGACCATTCCCATCAATAGGGCCTCATATTCAGCTTTGTTATTTGTGGTCGAGAATCCCAATCTTAATGATTTCTCAATGGTGATTTTCTCGGGTGAGACCAGAACTAGCCCCACTCCAGACCCCCTTTGATTAGCTGTGCCATCTACATATACCCTCAAGATTAAAGGTTCTTGCAGGGCGATTGTACCAACCGATTTTCCATACATATGTTGTGTTTCTGCCTTTTTCTCGAAAGGGGATTGGGCGAACTCTGCCACCAAATCTGTGAGGACCTGGCCTCAATGGAGGTACGAGGCATGTATTTGATGTCAAAAGCTCCTAAGATTATGCCCCATTTAGCAATCCTCTCCGTGTAATCAGCACTTCGGAGTAGAGCTCTGAGCAGAAACTAAGTTAGGACAACATTGGTGTGTGCTTGGAAATAATGGGGGAGTTTATGTGTAGCGTGCACTACTGCCAAAATGGCCTTTTCTAAGGGTAGATAACGAATCTTGGCTTCATGTAGTGACTTGCTCACATAGTAAACTGGAATTTGAATGCCGCTATCAACTCATATTAAGACCAAGCTTACAGCATGAGGGGCCACAGCAATATAAGCAAACAGGACCTCATCCACCTCGGGACTAGACATGATAAGTGGTTGAGAGAGGTAATCCTTAAGTTGCTGGAAGGCTAAGGCACACTTCTCAGTCCACTCAAATATTTTCCACTTATTTATCAATAGAAAGAAGGGTTTGCATCTATCCGATGACCGAGAGATAAATCGGTTTAAGGCAGCAGTCATTCCAGTTAGCTTTTAGACTTCCTTAGGATTCTGAGGTGGTTGTAAACTATTAATTGCTTTAATCTGATCGGGGTTAACTTCAATTCCGCGATGCGTAACCATGTACCCCAAAAACTTTCTTGATCCGACTCCAAAAGAACATTTAGAAGCATTGAGTCACAATTTGTGTTTCCTTAGAATTTCAAAAATGTTCCCGAGCTCTCCAACGTGCTTGGACACCACCTTACTCTTCACTACTATATCGTCTATATAGACCTCAATACTCTTGCCTAACTATGGTTCAAACATTCTAGTCTTCATTCTTTGATAGGTAGACCCTGCGTTTTTCAAACCAAAGGGCATCACTTTGTAGTGGTAGTTTCCAGTGAAAGTGACAAAAGATGTCTTCTCCTGATCATCCAAGGCTAGTAGTATCTGATGGTACCCCTGAAAGGCATCTAAGAAGCTCATTCGAGGATAGCCTACAATTGTATCCACCAATTGGTCTATCCTAGACATAGGGAAGGGATCCTTTGGGTAAGCTTTATTTAGACCTGTGAAGTCCATGCACACTCGCCATTTCTCACTCTTCTTCTTTACTACCATGGTATTAGCTAGCCATTCAGGGTAGAAAACCTCATTGATAGCCCCTGCCTGCTTGAACTTCTTCACCTCATCTCTGACAGTATCAAAGTGATCCTTGGACGACCACCGAGGTGGTTGCTTCTTGGGGGTAACAGATGGGTTAATATTTAAATGATGACAGATGAAGCTCGGATCCACCCCCGGAGCTTCGTAAGCGCTCCATGCGAACACATCAACATTTCTCTTAAGAAACTTTATCAGCTCTTCCTTCTCTAGAGGAGGTAACTGAGCTCTGATCAGAAAGAACTTCTCTGGATCATCACCGACAACAACCATTTCTAGGTCTTCACATTTCGCCTCCTCAGCTGATCCATCGATAGGTAAATCTGGACTTTTTAATTGCTATAAGCCCCTTTTAGTAGAGGCTGTGGACTCAGTTTCGGGCTGATGTAAGATGGTGGCTACCAGGCACTGCCTAGCCGTGGATTGACTCCCAACAATTTCTTTAATTCAACTGTTCGATGGATACTTTACCTTTTGGTGCAGGGTAGAAGAGACGGCTCCTAGCGCATGCAGCTAGGGCCTAGCCACAATGGCCGTGTAGGGGGAATAAGCGTCCACCATGATGAAGTCCACCTCTACCACTTTTAAACCAGTTTGCGCGGGTAGTCTAATCTGACCCTTCGGAATGACGACCTTTCCATCAAAACTTACCAGGGGCGAATCGTAGGCTGTTAAGTCCTAGGGTCTTAGGTTCAACCCCCGATACAAATCGGGGTACATGATCTCAATGCCACTACCCTGATCCACCATTACCCTCTTCACATCATATCCCTCAATCCTGAGCGTGACCACCAAAGCGTCGTCATGGGGTTGTATGGTTCCAACCTTATCTTCATCGGAAAAGCTCACGCCGACTAGTTACTCACTTTAGCCTTCTTTGGCTCAGTATTTGAGTCCTCGGCAGTCAGCTGAACGACGGACATTACCCTGGAAGGGCAAGACCCGGTCCTCCCTAAAGTAGCGAAGATGACGTTTATCGTGCCTAAAGGAGGTCTCAAAGGAGCATCTCTCTGGGGTTCTTGGCTAATCTGGTTTCCCTAACCACTGGAATGATGCAAGAGTTGCTTCAACTTTTCTTCTCGGACCAACTGGTCCAAATGGTCCCACAAATTTTTATAGTCTTCTGTAGTATGTCCCTAGTCCTGGTGATATTGGCAATAAAGGTTCTGATTGCACCTTATAGGGTTTCCTACCATTTTATTTGGTCATTTGAAGAATGACTCATTCTTAATCTTCTCCAGAACTTAATGCACCGGTTCTCGGAACACCGCATTAACCGATTGAGTATTAGCAGACCTTGACTACTCAGCAAAGTCCCTCCGAGGTTGATTGTTATTGTATCGGTCCGACCTGAAATCCCTCCTCTCCTGAGGGATAATCTTAGCCTTACTTTTCCCCTGCTGCTGGTCTTCCTCAACCCTTTTATACTTGTCATTCCAGTCCATGAGTTGGCACACGCTGGTGACAGGTTTTCCAGTCAAAGACTTCCTCAGACCGTGCTCGGTTGGGAGGCCGACCTTGAAAGTATTAATGGCAACGTCATCAAAATCACCATCTATCTTATTGTACATCTCCTAGTATCTGTCTGAGTACATTTTCAGAGTCTCTCCTTCTCGCATGGACAAGGACAGTAGGGAATCTAAGGGTCGAGAAACTCTGCTACAAGTGACAAAACGATAGCCAAATGCTTGGGTGAGCTTCTTGAAGGAGTCTATAGAGCCCGCCCTTAAGCCATCGAACCATCTCATTGCCACGGGTCCTAGACTGGAGGAGAACACCTTGTACGTTAAGGTTTCGTCCTTGGAATGGACAGCCATTCTCTAGTTGAAATGGCTCACATGCTCCACAGCATCTCTTCGACCATTGTAGATGGTGAACGTTGGCTGATTGAATCGTCGAGGAAGCCTTGCCCTTTCAATCCTGCGCGTGAAGGGCGACCTGGAAATCTGGTTCAACGCTTTGCTCATAGCGTCATTTCCCAGGCCTTTGCGTGGCAGGCTCTTATACCTACATTTGTGATGGTGCTCTTCATCGTAGGAGAACGACTCAATAGGTGGGGTCCTTGACCTTCGTCTATAACTAACATTCTCCCTATCATCAGAGGAAACGTCGGAGCTGGAGGGGATTCGCTTTTGCTGTGCACGGCGCAACTCTCTCTTCAGATGGTCAACCTCCAGTTGCAGGGCTCTGGTATCTTCCTCACGAGAGAGATGACTCTTACCCCGGGTCTGACTCTTATCGGACTGGACAGTATGCACACTTCCCTCTCGATCCCTTCTACGTTCGAGGTTGACAAAAGGATTTTGACGTTGGGATCCTATGGATTCTTCCTGGTGTAGACCTGAACCTACCATGGTTGAACGTTGCACTCACTATCACCCAAGTAATTTTCCCACAGACGGCGCCAATTGTAGGAACCCGATTCGGACTCCTACCCCAAATAATGGATAGACTTAGGCCCAAAGGGCCCAAAACAATAAATTTGTAGAGAATGGGTTGGAAAACTGGGTTTTAATGAATTGATGCAACAAGTAAGTAGTTCTTGATGACAAAGAAATGAAAATAACAAATTTACAATAAGAAAATACATCCTTGGCAATGTTTGAGGAGACTGATTCTTATGTATTGCTATTGAAGCTAGATTACAAGTTTGATTCCTAATTGCGACAGTGTTTCTTTCCTTAAATTTTCGATCCCCCTTCCTTCAGAAGTCTCTTACATTATATATCTCCCTCCTAATGATCTTAGTCGTCCATTTGTTGATCATCCAAGCCACTACTTGAGTGTTTGTCCCATCAGACACCCTATTTGGCTTTCTGTGAGTTGTGGTAGCCAAGACAGCACTGTTCAAGAGTCTTTTCCATATAAATGCGGCTAGAAAGTTAGCTGCAGGGCATTCAATGCGGTGGCAACAATTTTTCCTTAGGTATCTCCTAGCTTCCATTCTCTGGTACACTCGAGATGTACGTCCCTGTCATTGGAGCTTCCTAGAAGGTCGCCTTAATCATTAGGATCTACATCAGACCCGTGTTTAGCTTATCCAAGGAAGCATTCCTCATCGGACCACCTTCCCATTCACATCATACTCATGAATCTTTGAGGTTAGACCACTTACTACTATTTAATCGTCCTTGGATCACCCATGTTCTCGGCCAAGGCGCTAGGCCCAATACCTGATTTGGGCCTTTACCCCTACAACAGTAACGTAGCAGGTAGCAGTAGCAGCAGTAACATTAAATTAATAAATAATGGGAAGGTAGATCAGTAATTTCACATCAAACCCATTCATTCTGCACTTTTCTCTCTAGTCTTCTTCCAAAATTGGGGAGAAAACTTTTTTTCTTTTAAATGATGGGCTCAAGGAGAAAACTCTCCCACCCCCATCCCCATTTTCTCTTCCTCCAAGCAAACACCCTTATCTCCCATTTTCTCTCCCTTTCTATCATTTCACCCCAACCAAACACACTCTTAGACTTTTTATTTTAGACATGTTATGAAAGAAGTTTTTGAAAAACAAATTTTTTAGGCCAAGTAGATTTCTGTTTAGTTGGCAAGAGTTTTGATTCTTGAGAATCGAAGAGTCTTGAGAATTTAAACTCCTAACTATTTCAATTCCTTAGAAATCACACTTATACATTCAATTGGTCATGAGAATTTAGTTTTAAAATTAAAGAGAAATTACATTTAGATGTATACTCGTGTTTTGATCATGCTTGATCTAATTGAATTTTTTTAAGAATTGATTTTACTAAATTTATAGGTTTTCTATTTAATTACCTTCAAATCGGCAGAGCAACATGGGAGCGTGAGGGGGTCATGTTCCCTTTCCCTAAAAAAGTCTTTTGTAAATTTTGGTTAATTATTGTTGCACACGTGACACGCTTTATAATACACTTTCATATACACATTCTGTAATGATCTTAATTTATAATTGTGAAATCGTGTTCTTATGTGTATCTACACATTGTGTAATAATCATTACTAATATATACGAACCTATAATTGTATGCACACAGTGGTACAATTATAGGTTCATATAATTAAAAAAAAAAAAAAAAAACTTGATTTAATTGTCGAGTTCTTTTGCTACCACAACTTTTGTCACCACAAATAAACTCACAACTTTTGTCACAACTTGATTCACTGCCTTTATTTGTTACTTTCAGTGACCAACTACATTTACAAATAATGCAGTTCTCACCAAAAAAAAAAAAAAAACCATTTACAAATAATGCTAGAGCAACAACATGATACATAATTTTACTATAGTTCCACAACTCACAACTCACCACACGTGTGAGTTGGGCTAAAACTTAAAAGATGTGTTTTTGTCTTAGATACTAGGCATTTTTTCCATTTTTTTATGTTGCGGCAAAAGTTGTGCTAGATTTTTTGTTCATTGATTGATGCAATTCCTTGGTTTTAGGAGAGAATTTAGATTTTAGAATCCCAACAGATTTCATTATTTGGTTACTTGAGATTTTTTTGAATGATTTTTCCCCCCACTATTTCGGTCCTGTTCAACTGAACGGATTTACTTTTGTGAATATATAAACAGATTGAATGGGCCTTGTTGTCCAAAACCCTAGCCCGTAGCATCGTCATTATTTATATTAAATTAAAAAAACCCTAACCCCTTATGCAAGCCACTTTTGCGTTCATCTCTTTGAAGAAGTAGAACCCTGCGAGAGAGAGAGAGAGAGAGAGAGAGAGAGAGAGAGAGAGAGATTGGTTATTGAGAATGGAAGAAGACAGAGAAGAAGCGATGAGTTTTAAGGATTTAGGAGTATGTGAAAAAATTGGTTGAAGCTTGTGATTATTTGGGATGGAAGAACCCATCAAAGATACAAGTAGAAGCAATTCCTCATGCACTTGAAGGAAAAGACTTGATTGGACTTGCTCTAACTGGTTCTGGTAAAACTGGTGCCTTTGCTCTTCCCATTTTCCAGTCCCTTTTAGATTTTCCACAACCATTCTTTGCTTGTGTCCTCTCCCCAACAAGGTTTCATATTTATTTCAACCTTGGTTCTTTTTTTAATTCTTTGTTGTGTTCTATGTTCTAGAAAGAGTTTTTGAATTGATTTTGCATCTGGGTCTTTTTTGTTTTTGTTTTTCAGGGTGTTTGCAATTCAAACTGCTAAGCAGTTCGAAGCTTTAGGAGCTGGCATGGGTGTTAAGTGTGCAGTGGTGAGCTTTTGGCCTAAATTGGTTCTAAATAGGCACTATTAGCTTTTTGATTATATTTTTGGTACTCACTTTATATTGGGATTACATGATTGTAAATTCTCTTTTATAAGTCAAGTCATAATAAGTTTTATGATAGTTGATAATTCCTCAAAAATCAGTGGGCTGAAACTCTCGGGCGCTAACAGTCAAAAGGGCGTTGGCGAATACTGAAAAAAAAAAGAAAAATCAGAGGAGACCGGTGGAGGCCGGCCAAAAAACCTCCGATGGCAAAATCAGTATTTTGTGTAATTCCCAGTATGTTGGAAAAAAGAACTCGATACCTTTTTCTTCGTGTAGAATGCTTATATAGTGTTTATAAGCAGTTATTTCTTTGATGTAACTTCCCTCGTTGTCGCGGAGTCCAGAAATTTTGGAGATAACTTTCATAACTGCCATGGAAGTTATATTGCTTGGCTCTATTTTCTTTAACCGTTGCTGATAACAATTTGTATTGAACAATCATGACCTTACCTAGGACGAGATTTCTCAAGACGTGCTCTCCAAGACAACTTTCCCAAGGACGAGCATCCTAATGCGCGTGCTATGTTGTGTGGACGAGCTTCATGGACGAACTTGGAGAGTTGTTGTCCCATCAGTTGCCCCCTTGTCCATGGGTCGTCCAAAGAGATATAAGACGTGTATGTCAGCTGTAGATTGGTGTGCCACGTGTCATGAGTTCATTGGCAAAAAATCACGTCGATTGATCTAACCGAGGAGCATGCCACGTGTCACTTGTTGATTGGTCATGTCGCTTCAGGTGCTAAGGTTTGTTTCCTATAAATAGTGGAGTACCTCCGTTACCCTCCTCATTTCTAAAATTTCCTTCTTCATCCTTCCTCGTCCTAGATCTTCGTCTAGAAGCTTCTTGCGTCTATAGCTTTCCTTCGTCCTAGATCCAGGTATTTTTCTTATCTTCATCCTTAGTTTTTCTTTTAAGATGGCTGAGGTTGTACTTTCCTCGTCTAGTGATAGTGTGGATAAGGCCATAGACGAGTATAATGACGAGAGTAGTTATTATAGTTCTAGTAGCACTAGTGATAGTAGTGGGGGGAATACCACGGACGAGGAGTATGTCTCTGGCGTCCCTGGACTTCCTATGGAAGTTATATAGGAACAGCTTAGGAAGGCTTCAGGGTCTCAGGCTGGTACCTCGTCCATTGTCCCTCCTTCTGGTTCTTTGGACGAAGAGGAGGTCACTGTTTATAGTTGTGCAGTAGATATTCCTTCCAGAACAGACGAGCAAAGACTTAAAAATCTTAGGGAATGGTACCAAATCTTGGTGCCCGTCCGAGGAGAATGGTGTTGCAACCCTCATTTCGGGATAGGCATCTATGAGGCTTATCTTTTGGGGGGTTTGAGATTTCCTTTAAATGCCTTTACTAGGGAGTTGTTGGTTAGATTAGGCTTAGGAGTATGTCAATTCAACCCTAATGCGTGGAGATTAATCATCTCTATGCAAATTTTATGGGGGGAAGTATTCGGAAGGGACCGTCCTCTTACTGTGGACGAGTTCCTTTATTATTACAAACCTTCAGAAATACATCAATCCCTTGGTTTTCATCAATTCACAGCCAGGGGTAGAGACTGTAGATTGATAAGGTCCCTGGCCTCGTTTGACAGAAAGTGGAAGACGAAGTTCTTCTTCGTCTTCGGCTTTGGGCTGGGAATCCTGTGGACGTTGGCCGGGACACGTTTGGTCGTTATACTAGGGACCTAGGGAACCTTCGTCCTGAGGGTAAGTTGCTACCCTTTTTCTTTTCTCTTTCCCTTCTTTTTTTTATATTCACGACTAATTTTGTGCTTGTTTCATTTCAGCCGTTAAACGACCTTCTTTGAGTAAATTCCATCGTGACCGCATCTACAGAGCTCGTTTACACGCCGATAGGGACTTCCATTCTTTGGTCACGCTTAGACGACTTGCCAAGTGGGGACTGGGCCCTAACCCATCTGACGAAGCGATTGCACACGAAGTTACAGTAAGAAAAAGTAAGTCTTAGGTTCCAAGCATCCTTCACATTGTTTACTTTGTTTTAATTATAAAAGCACTTCTTCTTCTTTCTATTCCTTTTCTTTTCTTTTTTTTTTTCCTTTTTTTTTTAGGAATGGCAACAATGAAAGGGAATAAGAGAAAGGAGGTGGCTGCTGAGGGGGATCGTCTTGAGATTAAATCTCAGGCTCGTCCTGCGACTGGGGAGAAGAGGAAGACTCTATCTAAGAACTTGGATTTGGGAAATCTCTCCAGTCGAAGAGGCAAAAAGGCCAAGTATAGCTCGTCCCAAGTAGTCAAGCCTACCATTCCTTCGTCCCACCAGCTTGTACAAGTAGTCGATGTAGACTCGTCCATTCCGACTGAGACTACTCCGTCCAAGACTACTCCGTCTAAAACTGTGTCAACCTCGTCTCAACCTTCTCGAACGGTCCCTTCAAATATTATTGAAAATGAGGACTTGGCCTGGGAACGTTTCAAGAAGGCTGTTTCTGACGAAGATATAAACGTTTGCTATGACATGTCCCTTAAGGATTTTGAACACTCTGGTGAACATGATCTTTTCAAGGTAACGTCTATGCTTCGTCTTGACAAAAATTTTCATTCTACTTCTGTCTCTTTTTTATTTTTTTTAATTTTTGTTATAGGGCATGTCAAAGTTTATAGCAGTGTCCAGATAGGCCACAGGGTTGGACAAGACGAGGATCTTGTTAGAGACGAGGATTCAGGAGTTGAAGGACGAGGCTAAGCAATGGGCTGAAGTGGCTGCCAAAACCACGGATGAGGTGAAGGAGTTGAGAGCTTTGGTTGAGGGGTTGAAGGCCAGTGCTGCGAAGAAAGACGCTCGTCTTGAGGACCTGCAGAAAAAGAATGATGAGCATGATATTCTCCTCTCCAAAGCGAAGGAAGACGCAGTGGCTGAGTTTAAAGTGTCCAAACAATATACTGATGTTTTGGACACTAATTATGTAGCAGGGTTTGAAGATTTCAGAATGGAGGCTATGGAGAAGTTCCCTAGCGTAGACTTCAGCTCCATTGTACTTAATCTGAATGCTGCTGCCACTAGTTCTCTCCTTCAGACTGGCTCTGAGGATGTTAATGTTAAAGACGATGCTACAACCCTGCCTCCTCAGGACGCCTCCAACGTTGATGCTCCCTCTACTTAAATTTTTTTTTTAAAATGTATTTTCATTTGGTCCGTTTTGTGACCTTTTTATGTAACTCTATTACATTTGCCTCGCCCACGGCTTTTAGGACGTGGTATTAAAACAATCATTTGCTTACTTAATAAGGGCTTTTGGACGTTGGATGTCTGCCCTTTAGTCAATGAATGAATGCTTGTTATGTTTACCTTTTTTTATTTAATTTTTTATTTTTTATTTTTTATATATATGCATGGACGAGATTTTTCATTTCCATGTACAAGATTTCGTGCTTGACTCGTCCATATTTTATATATATTTCTACAATGAGGAATGGTAAAAATCAGCATTACCCATCCTTAAACTTGGCTGATTTTTATGTTTAATGAAGATAAGGCCTTGCATTTTATTCGTCCATGGACTGGACTGTTTTAATAAATGCCTTAATAAGTTCAAAACACACCCATACATTTCTTCGTCCATGGCTTGATATGCATTCGTCTATGCATTTTCTCATCCATGGTCTAGATATGTATTATGCTTTACTTCGTCCGTTGTATGGACGAGTATGCCTTAGGGCTTCATTGTAATTAGCTTTAAGCATTGGCTTTGCTTCGTCCTTTGATTTGAACAAGCACGCCTTGATGTTGCTTTTCCCTTAGGAAAGTTTGACATTACATCTCCGCGTCCAGAGAATTGTCTCATCTTAAGCTTTTCAATTTTTTCAGGGGTAAATTTGAACAAACGTAGTATGGAAATCAGTGAGTTACACAACATTATGTACATTCCACAAACATTGTTTATAACATAAATATTGTTTATAGACGAGGCATGCATCTTAGAGGCTGATGCCTTTGTTAAAACAACACAAACCATAACGTCGTCCATAAATTTAACATAATAATATAGCCACACAATATATAAATAAACAAGTTTTTAATCCGTGAGCTCGTCCAGAGTCATGCTCCTCTAGGCTGGCATTCTACTGATAGTACTTCCTTAAGTGCTCCACATTCCAAGGATGCTCCAACTTCCTCCCATCAAGGGCTTCTAAGTAATAGGATCCTTGTCTTTTGCAGTTGACAACCCTGTAGGGCCTTTCCCAATTTGGTCCCAACTTCCCATGAGCTAGGTTCTTTGTTGCTAAGGAAACCCTTTTTAGGACGAGGTCTCCTATGTTGAATCGCCTTGGCTTTACCATTGCGTCATACCGCCTAGCTATAAGGTTTTTATACCTTGCCATCATTTGCTCAGCGTCCGTCCTTACCTCGTCTATCAAATCAAGGTTCAAACGGAGTTGCTCCTCATTAGCTTCGTCCTGATAGGTTGTCACCCTATGATTGGCCATGTGCACTTTCGTAGGTATAACTGTTTTAGTTCCATATGCTAGCTTAAAAGGAGTTTCTCCTGTGGGAGTTCTCACTGTCGTTCTATATGCCTACAGCACACCTGGTAGCTCATCTGGCCATACTCCCTTTGCCCCCTCAAGCCGAGTCTTGATTATTTTTAACAAGGATCGGTTTGCAACTTCCGCTTGTCCGTTAGCTTGTGGGTGGGTTGGCGAGGAGTAGTGATTTTGAATTCCAAAGTGTATGCAAAAATCTTTGAAGAGTGCATTGTCAAATTGTTGTCCGTTGTTTGATATCAGCACCCTGGGCACTCCAAATCTGCACACAATGTTCTTCCACACGAAGTTCTTGACATTTTGTTGTGTGATGTTAGCTAAGGATTCTGTTTCTACCTACTTGGTAAAATAATCAATACCAACCACGAGAAACTTTATTTGCCTTACACCCAGTGGAAAAGGACCCAAGATATCTAGTCCCCATTGCGCAAAGGGCCATGGAGCCGTCATTGGAGTAAAGTACTCTGATGGTTGTCTGGGGATGTTGCTAAACCTTTGGCATTAATCGCAGACCTTGACGTAGGCCTTAGCATCAGCTTGCATGTTTGGCCAGTAATATCCTTCGCGGACGACTTTGTGGACGAGTGATCTGGTTCCTAAGTGATTGCCACATGCTCCTTCAAGAATTTCTCTTAATACGTAATTCGCTTCGTCTGGAGCCAAACACCTAAGATAAGGCTGGGAAAAGCCTCTTTTGTAGAGAACCTCATCCATAAGTATGTACCTGGCTGCTCGTACCCTCAACTTCCTAGCCTCATCTTTTTCTTCTAGAAGTCGTCCGTCTTTTAAGTATGACATGATTGGAGCCATCCAATTTCATCTACTTTCCACCTGTTGTACTTCTGGGATGTCTATACTTGGCATATACTGAATTTCATCAAACTTGTCTACGGCTTCATTCGCTAAGGCTTCCTTCGCCAAGGCATCAGCTTCCATGTTCTCCTCCCTTGGGATTTGAACGAAGCTAGCTTCCTCAAACTTTTTTATAAGGCGCATCACCCTGTTAAGATACTTCCTCATTCGTTCTTCCTTAGCCTCATACATTCCATTCATTTGGCCCATGATTAACTGAGAATCTCCCAAGACGAGGAGTGACTTTGCTTCTACAGACTTAGCCAATTCCAGCCCTTTAAGAAGAGTTTCGTACTCAACTTCATTATTAGTTGCTTGGTACTGCAAACGAACTTTGTGTTTTAGTTTGTCTCCCTTTGGAGATTGCAAAACCACATCTATTCCTCCTGCGTACTATGTAGACGAACCATTTACATGGACGATCCATTTCTTGTCTTCCATTTCATCTACATCGTCACAATTTAGGGTGAACTCTGCAATGAAGTCTGCCAGAGCTTGAGCTTTTATGGCATGCCTTGGTTGGTACCTTATGTCGAACTCACTGAGCTCAACGACCCATTGAATCAAACGTCCTGCAGCCTCTAACTTGTTTATTGCCTTCTTGAGTGGGTGATCCGTCATAACATTGATGACATGAGCCTGGAAATAATGCCTTAATTTCCTAGAGGCTGTTATCAATGCAAAAGCCAATTTCTCCATTAGTGGATATCGTTCTTCTGCTTCCCTCAGTGCTTTGCTCGTGTAGTACACAAGTCTCTGTACCTTGCCTTCTTCTCTTACTAGTGCTGAACTCACTGCATGTGGGGTGACTGCCAAATATAAATACAACTCTTCTCCTTGCACGGACGGGCTTAATAAAGGAGCCATGGTAAGATACGTCTTCAAATCTTCGAAAGCTTTCTGACACTCGTCGGTCCACTTAAATGCTTTTTTAAGAACCTTAGAAAATGGCAGACATTTGTCAGTAGTTTTAGAAACAAACCTGTTAAGGGCGGCAACTCGTCCGGTGAGGGACTGGACTTCTTTAACATTGCTCGGAGGCTTCATATTCAATATTGCTTGAATTTTATCAGGATTTGCTTCGATTCCCCTGTAGGAGACCATAAATCCTAGGAATTTCCCTGATGATACTCCAAAAGCACATTTGCTAGGGTTCAACTTTATGTGATACTGCCTCAGTGTGTCAAATGTATCCTGCAAGTCGTCTAGATGCCTCTCCTCATCCTGAGTTTTCACTAACATGTCATCTATATAAACTTCCATATTCCGCACGATCTGTGAATGAAACATGTGATTGACCAGTCGTTGGTATGTTGCTCCAACATTTTTCAAACCGAAAGGCATCACTTCATAACAAAATAATCCCTGACAAGTGATAAATGAGGACGTCTTCTCTTGGTCTGCTTCATCCATCCTAATCTGATTATATCCAGAGAAAGCATCCAGGAAACTGAGCAACTTGTGGCCTGCAGTAGAATCTACCAACTGATCAATGCGTGGCAACGGGTAACTATCCTTGGGGCAAGCCTTGTTTAAATCAGTGAAGTCAACACACATTCTTCATTTGCCATTCGCCTTCTTGACCATGACTACATTGGCTAACCAGTCAGGATAGTATACCTCTCGAATGAACTTCGCCACAATTAACTTTTGAACTTCCTCCTTAACAGCATTATCTCTTTCAGGGGTGAACACCCTTTTCTTTTGTCGCACTGGCTTGGAGGAAGGACATACACTTAAACGGTGGGTAATGACACCAGGATCTATACCCGTCATGTCTTCGTGACTCTAAGCAAACATATCCTGTTCTTCTTTAAAAAACAAATGAGGTCCTTTTTAACCTTCGCTTCCAGGTCTGCTCCAACCCTGGTACACCTCTCAGGGTTATTTTCATATAGGGGAATATCTTCCAACGCTTCAATGGGTTCTGCCACAACTTTCTTTTCTTCAATATTCATTGCTTGAATTTGCTCGTCCGTAGCCAGCATGGCCAGATAACACTCTCTTGCTGCTAATTGGTCTCCCTGTACTTGGCCTACCCCATGTTCCATCGGGAACTTGACTGACAGGTGGTAGGTAGATGTAGCTGCCTTCCACCTATTTAGGGTCAGCCTTCCAATTATTGCATTGTAAGAGGACGAGTAATCTACTACTAGGAAATTCACATTGGTAGTCAACTGTTGTGGGTATGCTCTCACCACCACTGGTAATGTAATAGTACCTACAGGTTGTACCTTCATTCCTCCAAAACCTACTAGAGGTGAGTGCACTGGGTGAAGCTGGTCTCGTCCGATCCTCATCTGCTGAAAGGCTGGATAATACAAAATGTCCGCTGAACTTCCGTTGTCTATCAGCACTCTTCTGGTTGTGTAATCAACAATAAGTAGGGTGATGACAATAGCGTCATCGTGAGGATGGTGGATTCTTTCAGCTTCCACGTCCGTGAAGGTAATCGTCTGTTCGTCCGTGGACTTTGCCCTTAGTGGTCGTCCAGAAAGTTGGACGTTCTGCACTTCCTTCAGGTATGCTTTCTTTGTCTTGGACGATTGTCTAGTTGAACTTCCCCCAACGATGACTCTTATCTCTCCAAGCGGTGGTCGTGATAGTTCTTCTATCGTCCCTTTCAATTTTTTGTCCTTGTGTTCTTGTCCAATGAAATTTCTCAGCTTCCCTTGCCTTATGAGATTTTCAATCTGTTGCTTTAAATCGAAACACTCGTCCGTGTCATGCCTGTGATCTTTATGAAAGCGACAATATTTATTCCTATTGCGCTTGTTGGGATCTCTCTTTAACTTCTCCGGCCACTTTACGGAAGGCTCATCCCTGATTTGCATAAAGACTTGTTCAAGTGGTACGTTCAGAGGGGTATATTGTTGATTCCGCGCTGAAGAGCCTGGCCTCTTATTATCTCGGTCTCTCTTATCTTCTGTTCGTCCCTTCTTTGGACGAGGCCCTTGCTCGAAGTGACGAGCGGGATTTGTTTCCATCCTCTTAGCTCTCTTCCTCTTTTTAGTTATGATCGCGTCTTCTACATTCATAAAATTTTGGGCTAAATGGATGAGTTTGGCCATAGACTGAGGCTCTTTTTCATAAAGTTTGTGTATGAACAAGTCAGAATTGACCCCGTTATGGAAAGCTGCCAACAGTAGCTTGTCATCTACCTCGTCCATGGTTAGGGCTTCCCTGTTGAAGTGTGTGATGAAGGAACGCAGGCTTTCATTCTCTCCTTGTTCTATGGTTAATAAGCTGGACGAGGAACGTTTGTGTCTCTGTCCCCCAATGAAATTATTGACAAACAATTTGCTTAACTCCTCGAAAGAACTTACTGAATTTAGGGGTATTTTGCTGAACCAGACTCGCGCGGGTCCTTTGAGGGTAGTGGGGAAGGCTCTACACATTATCTCATTTGGAACCCCTTGAAGGTGCATGGTAGTCTTGAAGGTGGCAATATGGTCAAAAGGGTCACGCGTTTCATCATACGAATCCAAGGAAGGCATCTTGAATTTCGGAGGCAAATGATGGCCATTGATGAAGGCTGTGAAGGGGGAGTCTGTTCGGTGAATTAGATCTTCTACAGGGTTAGTTCTCCTCATGTTCTCTCTCATCTCATCCATAACTTTCCTCATCTGATCCATCTCCCTTTCCAAGTGTGGCACCCTTCTTGGTGCAGTACCCCTCGATTGGCTTTCTGGCTCTACATTCCTTCCAACTCCTTGGCTCTGACCATGCTCTTCTCCATAGGCTTCATGCTGTTCCCCCCTGAGATTAACTTCCCTTCTCAATTCCTGGTTCTGACGAGTTAATTCCGCTAGGACAGCGGCCATAGACTGCACATGTTGGACAAATGAAGGCTGCATGGCAGGCACCGATTGTTGGTTATGATAGGGGTTACTGGAAGCATCTCTACTCTCTTGAGGGCCTGAACTAGTAGCCCTTAATCTTGTCCGAACCATTTCAACCCTTTGTCGAAGAAAGGAATCACAGAACTCCACAAATGAAGTTCAAAGGTGACTAATTTCCGATCCCCACAGACGGCGCCAACTGATAATTCCTCAAAAATCAGTGGGCTGAAACTCTCGGGCGCTAACAGTCAAAAGGGCGCTGGCGAATACTGAAAAAACAAAGAAAAATCAGAGGAGACCGGTGGAGGCTGGTCAAAAAATCTTCGATGGCAAAATCAGAATTTTGTGTAATTCCCAGTATGTTGGAAAAAAGAACTCGATACCTTTTTCTTCATGTAGAATGCTTATATAGTGTTTATAAGCAGTTATTTCTTTGATGTAACTTCCCCCGTTGTTGCGGAGTCTAGAAAGTTTGGAGATAACTTCCATAACTGCCATGGAAGTTATATTGCTTGGCTTTATTTTCTTTAACCGTTGCTGATAACGATTTGTATTGAACAATCATGACCTTACCCAGGATGAGATTTCTCAAGACATGCTCTCCAGGACGACTTTCCCAAGGACGAGCATCTTAATGCGCGTGCTATGTTGTGTGGACGAGCTTCATGGACGAACTTGGAGAGTTGTTGTCCCATCAATAGTAATAAAGGAAGTTTACATCATGATTTCCTTAAAATTACAAAGAAAGAGACTTACAAATGAAAAGAAAAAGAATCTATCAATTCTACAACTGAATTTATGATGCATGCAAACCTTGCAACTTTTAGCTTTAGGACCATTTGGAGAGAACACAATTAGAGCTGATGTTTGGGAATTTGAGTCCATCTCGATTTTTCTGGATCTGATATAATCATTATCAGCCCAAGGTCATGGGGAGGATAAGTCTTGCTGAAAGCTTCCATTCAGAGGGGATTTGAGGCTATATCGTTTATATAGTCTAAACCCGGACTAGAGCGGATGTTTTCCCATCGAAAAGCATTTGGAAGACTAAGGAAAATCTTAACTACGGATAACTAGAGGAAAATGAACATTATTTTGGTGAGTTGGTGTTGTATGTGTAAATAGGAGGGGGAAGCAATTGATCATTTGCTTATTCATTGCCCTTTTGGCTCTTGCTAGAGAGTTGTGTGATTTGGTTTTGGCTTTAATTATTTGGGGTTCAATGGGTAATGCCTTGAGGTTTATAAATTTACTTCCTAGTTGGCAAGGCAGATTTGGGAGACATCGGAATAGTGAGATTTGGAAAGCCATCCCTTATTGCTTGCCATGGTGCCTCTAGTGGAAAAGAAATCCTAGAAATTTCGAGGTGTGAATGGACTAGTCAATACATAAAACTGCAGTTCCTTAGATTTATGAATGGATGATTGCATCTTGAATTTTTTCTCTAAGTTATTACAATTATAGATCATTGTAATTTTAGAGCTTAATTTGATATATATCTAGTATACATCCTGTATACTTGGTAACGTTTATCTTAATAAAATTTCGTATTTATCAAAAAAAGATTGGATAGCTGCTTTGAGTGGTCACTCTTTTTCTAGTTTGGAGGAATTTCTAGATACATGTAGCTTTAGATGACATTTGTAGCTGTCATAACACCCTTCTTATGTTCATGGGAGCATTGCCCTTTTATTTTTTGGATACAATTTTCTGTTACTTAAACTTTTAGCTTCAGGACTATGGAATGTAGTTTCTAGTTTTTGTACAACCAAAATTATACCCTAGGTTTTACAAATTTTTAACCATGCGAAAAAAGAGAGAAAGAAACTATATACCCCATGCAAGGTAAGTCTGTAGTTCAAACCCCCTTCCCCCTCCCTCACTATCTGTTGAAATGTTGAATGCTTTAACTTCCATCAATTTAATGCCAATGAACTCTTTTAAATGGAACTTCCTCCTACTATAATCGGATGAAAGGTGACAAGACCTACCGGGCATCAATTAAAGAAAAAAAAAAAAACTTCCACCAAATAAATAGATTTGATAAATGATGCTTTGTATGCTACAAGGCTCAGCATCACTGATTTTTTTTTTTTCTTTCATTTTGGTTTCCTCATAATATGTGGGATATTTAAAGACAAGTTTATTGATTGTATTTTTTTTTTTTTTTTTTGTTTGAATGTTATTGACTGCTCTAATATAGTATAATTGAAGGTCTTTTAAATATGAAAAATATGCCATAACCTGTCATTAGATGAATAATAACTAGAGTTCGGAATGTGAACAATTTTGTTTACATGGAGGTGCAAAAATATATTTGAGTTCATTTGTTCTTTGATTAAATGATGTTTAGCAAAAATTTTGTGCTAGAAATAAGTAAATCACAATTATGGGGATATTTAAGTGGTGTGTGTCCTTTTGGTTGCTAAAGGTTCTGATGTTCTGATTGTTAATTTGTATGATATTGTTGTTGGATATAAATTTCTTGTTAAATTTGCATTTTTGTTAGCATCAATCATTCCCTTTAATAATCATATTTACCAAACTCTTTGTAGCTTGCAGGAGGTGTATATATGGTCGAGCAGACTATCAACCTTGCAAAACAGCCACATATTATTTTAAGTGTTTGTTTTATTGGCTGAATGGTTTGATATCTTTGGTTTCTTAAAATTTTGCACAAGGTTATAAAATGTGGATAACTGGGAATGTGATTTTTTGTTTTTGGTTTTCCATTTTGATAATGTTGAATTGTCAACTTACATGGGAGTCTACAATTGTTTGTTGTCTTTCATAACATTTTCTCAATTTTGTAGTTTTACTATTGTGGCTTTTGCATTGAGTATTGCGGAAAGAATCCAACCCAATTAACATGAATAATGTTGGAAGTAATTTTGATGATTATGGTATTGATTCATTTGACTTCAAAAATGCTTATGATTTGGAAGAAATTTCGAAGATTATGATAAATTTGATACATGTTGAATGACTTCATCCATGCTCCCATTAATGAGTCTCCTTAAGTGATGTAACAGCCAAGAAGATTGGAGAAATTAATGTAACATATGAAGATTATTATTTCATGAAACTGTGCCTTTGGTTCAAATTGTTTCTCCCTAAAGCCACCATAATTGAAAGGGGTAGTGTCTTAGCAATATCCTTCTTAAGCTGAACTGGGTTGCCTCAAGGTTGGGCCTATAATCAATTTTATGGTAGGCCCCATGGACATCTGGATATGATATGATGAGACTGCACTGGTGCAGCCGTGCAGGTATGGTTTCAAACAAGGACAATGGCTTGGTTGTGGCCTTGACTAACTCCAATGCATTGGCTTTGGCTGCAACTTGGTCTCTTCTTAGATGTACCTTATAAATCCTGGCATAAACTTGAACGGGTTATGCATTGCTTGACTTAGTTTTTGCCGCCAAGGTTTTGACTTTGGATTGAATTGGTATGGGTCATGTTATGTTGTGATTTTATCCTTATTTGAGCATAACCAGTGGTAGATGTTGTTGTGCTGTCTTTGTTAACCTCTAATAACTTTTCCTACCTGAATGAGTGGAATCTACATTGATGAGGTATAATTAGTTCTAGTGCTTTCATCTCAAATTAGGTTTTGGCTTTAGAGCTGCCTTTTATTTTATTTTTTATTTTTTACTGTAATTTGTTTGGTATTGGTTTTGTGTTCTCCTGTATGTGGGTTGTGCTGCTTATAGGTTTTTTATTTTTATTTTTTATTTTTTAAGTCATTTGTATTTGATCTTTAATTTTGCATTTAAGATGAATTACTTGGCTATCTTTATTTGACAATAAACTTGTTAGCTAAACAAACAGGTAGTTTTTGTTTTTTTTTTTGTTTTCCCGAGAACACAGGTAGTTGGTACTTCTCTTTTAAAATATTTATTGATTTTAATAACAGAAAAAGAATCTTTGGTACTGCCAATGAGCTCCAGCTCAACAAGCACCTCCTCCCCTTGCAAGTGCTAGGTGGAGAGTGAGGTCTTGGGTTCATGACCCACTGGGTGCATCATGCATGCATAACTTACCTATAAAAGAAAAAAAAGGAATCTTTAGTTCTTGTGCGATGCAACTTAGTCACTAGCTGGTCCGTTTGGATTAAGGGGGAGGGAGGGGGAGTAGAGTAGAATCAAGTAGAATTGGCCCAAAATTAGCCTATTTTCAATCAGCTCTACTCTACCCCCCTCCAATTCTCCTCCCTCCCCCCTCAATCCAAACGGGCCCTACATGTTTACCACAAGCTCTGCCCTATCTAAAATATTGTACGCAGACTTGTCAGTTGCCATGGAAGCTCCATTGAATTTATTTCAACTGTTTGGAAGAACTTAATTCTTTAAGTTTCAATTTGGTATAATGCAATGAATTTGATTAGTCAATTTTTCTGCTATTTTTTTTGTTCAGTTGTTTAATTGGCTTCTCATTTTACACCCTCCCCCCTCCCTTTTTTTTATCATTTCATTTCTTTGTAGGTTGGAACACCTGGAGGCCTTGTCGATCATATTTCCAACATGAATGGTTTTTCCCTCCACACATTGAAGTATTTGGTATGGTTCTTATGTCATGTCAGCTATGTAGTTTGCTTTTGTAGATACATGCATGTTGGGTATGTATGTTTTTTTTTTTTTGGATAAGTAATGATATTTTATTAAAATAATTAATGTAGTCTTAATACGTTGTAGGAACTTATAAAAAAAAATTCTTTTTCCGGTCCAAAAAATAAGTTCTTTTACCTATAAATAAGTTATGGTAGGCTCCATGTATAATTAATGAAAATGCATTTCAACTCCAAGGGCTGGTCTAGTGGTTCCCAAGGCCTCATGGGATCTTGGGTTCAGAACTCCTAGTCAGCATCTTAGAGCCACCCACAAGGGACTCCTTCCTGTAATTATTGTAATTACTTAGTTTGTGCAAGATGGGGCGTTACACACTCCTAAAGGAATAGCCAAGTGGTCAAAGAGTTTTGAATACCCATGTTTACAAAAAAATAATAATAATGAGTCCTGTTAATGGGTGCTCTTAGGACATTTGTCAATGGACTATTTTAAGAAACTTTTAATACTACTTTTATAAGAAATATAAAAAGTTGTCAAAAAAGTCAAATTTTTTCTTCTTTTCTCATAAAATGTTTCTAAAATTATTTGTTAAACTAATGCCCTTAGGATATTCGTTAACTTTTCCCTACTAATAATAATAATGAAAATACATATATTCTACCCTTTTAGGATCTTATGACAATTGAGTTAAATAAATGCACATTACTTGTTATGTATTTAATTTTTTTGTTGGGATGGGTTCAAGTTATATGTGGTATAATTCTTTACATTGTTACACCACTTAAAATGTTAAATTAGGTTATTATTTTGACAAATCTGTCATTGAATTATGTTGACTCGTCATACCCTCAATACTTGCAAAATATCAAGATAATAAGAGATTAAAATAATAAATATTTCATCTATAAAATAATAAGAGATTAAAAAAACACCTCTACCTCAAAACATGAAGAAGTTTGCTTCTCTGCCAGACAATTGCTTTATTAGTGGTGGTGGCTTATTTAATATCCTAAACGCATAGATGTCTATATTTTTGATTGTCTAGAACTGATAAAAAACAACTCTTAGGGCCACCTTGGTGTTGCCTAGTCTATGAATTCTTTGCTATAAGTTGCATGATTGGGTTACACTTAGCAGGTTCTAGATGAGGCTGATAGGTTGTTGAATGAGGAATTCGAGGAATCAGTTGATGAAATTTTGAAGGTTATACCACGTGAACGGAGAACATATCTATTTTCTGCCACTATGACTGAAAAGGTTTGTATTTAAATATCCTGCTGTACTTAAAAGGTATATCTGTCATCAGGGATGTACCTTTCAATTGTTTCTTACGGTGGATGTGGTGCGGACACCACATGATGGCACATCTGTGGAGATTATCTTTATCATTTATGTTATTTTATTTGGATTTATCTTTAGTATTGGATTAGTATTTGAGACTATTTAGGATTATCATATTAGTATTTGAGATTGTTTAGGATTTGTTTAGGAGAGTTTATCTTTATCCTGGAAGCTGTATAGAAAGCTCCAGATGGTTCCTTTTGTACGTTACAGATTATTATTATTATTATTGAAATTATTTGCGTATTTGTTTGGTGGTGATTCCAAACTCCTTAGGTGGGAAGCCTAAGGTTCATTGGTAGGGCTAATCTAGGTGGGAAGCCTAGGTTGTCATGCATCAACTTGGTATCAGAGCCTAACCCGATCTCCCCTTTCAGCAACCCAAATTCACGACTGACAACCCATAGCCATACTCACCATCAGAAAACAAATCAACCACCAGACATGCCATTACTCAAATACTTACCCCACGAGATTTGCAAACCAAAACAACCCAATTTCTTACCTCACGAGATCTGCAAACCCGAACTTGAACCAATCCGTACCATATACCCTGCTTATCCACACGAATTCTTCACCCCAAAACCAACAGAGAAACCCACTACTCCCTCCAAACCTGTAACCCCCACTCGTGCCTGACTTTAAGACCACTACCGTTAAAAAAAAAAAATTTTCAGATTCACAACCACCAGATCAGAGACAGAGATAGAAGAGAGTTAAAAGCCACCAACCAGCCGCCAATCCCACCAATGGAATGACACCATCGCACAACCGCCGTTGAAATCATCTCCAACGAGCACCGCCGACACTCCGTCACTGTCACTGCCACCCTGCTGCTTCACAGGTTCAGAGATTTGACTCACCAGCTCCGATCTCCACCTCCGAGTGCCGCTGACAGTCATAGCCGACGAACCCAGGCCGCCCCTTCGCCGTTGACTCCGGCGATGTGCTTGCTCCGCACTTCTTCTCTTCTAGTTTTTTCTTTCTTCGTTTTTAGCTTTGTTCTTTTCGGTGTTTGGTTTGAATTTGGCAGATAAGACTTACCTTACTTAGCTTTATATTATAGTTGTTTCTTTATTGTATTATATTAAAAAAAAAAAAGTCAAGCAGAAGCCTCAGGAAAGTCCCAGTGCACTCCACGTGAAGTCCAACGTCTCATTATTAGTAGCCGACCCAAGAAGAAGTAATCTCACTTCCACTCCACTACCGTGAGGCCCAATTTCTCATTATTAGTAGCTGACCCACTGTTCAGAGGCCCAGGTTGTTAAGTTAGCCCAACCAAGGTGTGGACTTTCCTAATTTGATGAATTGAAATGCACTTTTAGACTTAATATCAATATATCTACTATGTGCCTCAATTTTACCTACAATAACATGCTACTGCCTTTATCCTTTGACCTGCTAAAACTTTCACATGAATTTAATATTTTAGCTGCTGGTTTATTTTATTTCAGCCTTTCATTTTAGCCAAAAAAATACAAAAAAAAAAAAAAAAACAAAAAAAAAAAAAAAATTTAAGTAATTAATTCTCAGTATTAGTAGTTGAACTAGCCTAATCACATTGCAACAATTAGGTCCTTTTAATTTAATTCTTGTTGAAGCTAGTACTGCTTGAATGCAACAACCTGTGGAATCCATGACTTTTCTTCACATATAATTTAACTTGAGTTTTATCCTTACTATTCACTTGCTAGAATTAGTTTGTTGATCTCTTTGCATGCATTTGCGTAGTGGTCGTCTAGTGACTAGTTCTGAAGAACAGTCTAATTCCAAATCAGAGTCTAGTCCCCAATCCCACCTAAACATGGACCCTCCTCCTCAAGATGAATTAAGACAAGCCCTTGCAGAGCTTACTGCCCGTCTAGGCCAATTAGAGGCTAGGTATGATGAGGATAATACACATAATGGAAGAAATAATAATAGACATGTCCCTCACCCTAGGCAAGATCATAGAGACAATGAAGACAACTCAGCTAAGCAAATCAAAGTAGAGGCCCCTACCTTTGATGGTGTTAGGAACCCTCAAGTCTACAATGATTGGGTGCGAGAGATGGAGCATTTTTTTGAGTGGTATGAACTGTCTGAGGATAGAAAAGTTAGGTTTGCCAAAATGAAACTTGTAGGAAGAGCAAAACTCCATTGGGATAGTGTTGTCAACCACCTCCGTAAAACCCGCCAACCACCCATAACTCTTTGGGAAGAAATGAAAGCCAAACTCAATGAAAAGTACTTCCCAGTCTCTCATCTAGGCAATTTGTTGGATCAATGGCATGATTTGAGACAAGACAATAGGTCTGCTACTGAGTACGTAGAGCAATTTGAAGAGTACAGGATACGTAGCAATGCAAATGAAGATGAGCCAATTACCTTGAGTAGATTTAGGAAAGGTCTCAATTATGATCTTCAAAGAGAATTGGTGGCTCGACAGATCTCAACTCTTGATGATGCCTATACCTTAGTGCAAGATTTAGAGCTGATCCCTAGGCCCCAAGGTGGAAGGAGATTTGACAATCGAATGTTGCCTCAGCAAGGTAGATACCTTCAAGGTACCCAAAATAGGCCTTACCCCAACAATAGACCCTTACACATAGAAGAGAACTCTCAGGGTAGGTACCAACAAGGCCCTCAACCTAGACCCAATCCCAACAATAGGCCCTTGCGCCCAGAAGACAAAGGGAAGAGTGTGGTTAGAGAGACATTTAGGCCCAATTCTAGAATCCAGTGCTTTAAGTGTCAAGGCTTTGGTCATATGGCTGCCCAATGTCCTAATAAGACTTTGTTGATTGAAGAATTGGATGGAGAGGAAGAAGTAGAAGAAGTAGTCTATGAGCCTAACATTGAAGACATTGTAGAAATAGGAGAGGATGATTCCACCCAATTAGCTTGCATTAGAGCTCTACCATCTTTTGATAATCTCAATGAGGGTAGTCTTGATACTCCTGTAATGAGTGTTGTTAGATGTACTCTAGCACAGTTCAAAGAAAGTGATGATTGGAAAAGAAATACTATCTTCCAAACCTTTGTCAAGTGTGGAACCACAAATTGCAAGGTTATCATTGATAGTGGAAGTTGCATTAATGCAGTTTCTTCTAAACTTGTCTCCCTCCTAGGTTTGAAGTTAGTTGCCCATTCTAAACCCTATAAGGTTTCTTGGGTAGATGATTCATCTATCACCATCAAGGATAGGTGTCTTGTTCCTATTCATATCCTCTCATACAAGGCTCAGATTTCATGTGATGTGATTCCAATGGATGTAGGACACATAATTTTGGGACGACCATGGCTCTATGATTTAGATGTCACTCTTTATGGTCGCTCGAATTCTTGTTCCTTTATGCACAATGGACAAAGGATTAAGCTTAACCCAGTCAAAACTAAGTTTGTTAGTGCAAGTAAGGCTAAAGAAGAGCCCAAAAAGCAAAGTATGAACCTCATTAGTCCAAAAGAACTTGAAAGAGCTGTCAATCAAGACTCCATCATCTTTGCTTTGGTTGTGAAGGAAGCTGCACTAGATAAATTTGAAGAACCTAGAAAAGAAGTACGTTCAGTGCTTCAAGAGTTCCAAGATGTCTTCCCTAAGGAGCTTCCTAATCAGTTGCCTCCTATGCGTGATATTCAACACGCCATAGATCTTGTCCCGGGAGCAGCACTCCCAAATTTGCCCCACTATAGAATGAACCCTCCTCAACATGATGAGATGGTTAGACAAGTGGATGAGCTCTTGCACAAAGGATTTGTGCGTGAAAGCTTAAGCCCATGTGCAGTCCCTGCACTCTTGACCCCAAAGAAAGATGGATCCTGGAGAATGTGCGTGGATAGTCGCGCAATCAATAAGATTACTGTGAAGTATCGTTTTCCTATCCCTAGGTTAGATGATATGTTTGATATGATGTCAGGAGCCACAATCTTTTCGAAGATTGATTTGAAAAGTGGATACCATCAAATTAGGATCCGCCCAGGTGATGAATGGAAGACTGCTTTTAAGACAAAGGACGGTCTATATGAGTGGCTTGTAATGCCCTTTGGTTTATCAAATGCTCCTAGTACTTTTATGAGAATGATGACACAAGTACTAAGGCCTTTCATGGGAAAATTTGTGGTAGTGTACTTTGATGACATCCTCATTTATAGTAAATCAAAAGAGCAACATATGGACCATCTTAAACAAGTTTGTTCCACTTTGAGGAAAGAAAACTTGTATGCCAACCTCAAGAAATGCTCTTTCTTCAGTGATAGTGTCATTTTCTTAGGTTTTGTGGTCTCCTCCAAAGGGGTTTCTGCTGACCCAGAAAAGGTCAAGGCCATAGTGGATTGGCCCGAACCCAAGAACATTCATGAGGTTCGCAGTTTTCATGGGCTTGCAACTTTCTATCGTCGCTTCATACGTGGATTTAGTACAATCATGGCACCAATCACTGATTGTATGAAGCAAGGCGAATTCCAATGGTCAAATGCTGCTGGTAAAGCATTTCAAGAAATCAAGAAGAAAATGACAGAAGCACCGGTGATGCGCCTACCAGACTTTGATAAAGTCTTTGAAGTGGAATGTGATGCGTCTGGTGTAGGCATAGGAGGAGTTCTTAGTCAAGATTGTCACCCTATAGCTTACTTTAGTGAGAAATTAAATGAGGCTAAGAAGAAGTATTCAACATATGACAAAGAACTCTATGCTGTAGTACAAGCTTTAAGATATTGGAGTCATTATTTGACACCCCATGAGTTTGTCATTTACTCTGATCATGATGCTCTCCGCCACATCAATTCCCAAAAGAAATTAAATGCTCGACATGTCCCTTGGGTTGAGTATTTGCAAAGATTCTCTTTTGTTTTGAGACATAAATCTGGTGTTGAGAATAAGGTAGCTGATGCTTTGAGTCGTCGAGTCACCTTACTTTCTGTGATGAGCACAAAAATCATAGGGTTTGAGAAGTTACAAGAGGAGTATGAATTTTGCCCAGATTTTGGAGAAGTGTACACTACACTTAGGACTGAACATCTTCAGGTTGTTGATGATTTTATCCTCCGAGATGGCTACTTGTTTAAAGCCGATAAGCTTTGTATCCCCCGCACATCAGTTAGAGACTTTTTGGTTTGGGAAGTGCACGCGGGAGGACTTTCAGGACATTTTGGACGTGATAAGACAATTGAAGAGGTAGAGAGGCAGTTCTATTGGCCAAGTCTTAAGAGGGATGTTGCTAAGATAATTGGTCAATGTCGTCAATGTCAGTTAGCTAAGCATTGCAAGCAAAATACTGGCCTTTACACTCCTCTACCAGTTCCACACCGTCCTTGGGAAGATATTAGCATGGACTTTATACTAGGTCTTCCCTGTACCCTTAGGAAGTTTGATTCAATCCTTGTAGTGGTAGACCGATTCTCTAAAATGGCTCATTTTCTGCCATGCTCTAAGACTTCTGATGCATCCAAGGTAGCCAAGATTTTCTTTGATGAGATTGTTAAGTTGTATGGGTTACCAAAAACAATTGTGTCAGATAGGGATGTTAAGTTCATGAGCTACTTTTGGAAGACCCTTTGGCACATGATGGGAACAAAGTTGAAATTCTCCACAGCATATCATCCTCAAACTGATGGTCAAACTGAGGTTGTCAATAGGAGTCTAGGAAATCTTTTGAGGTGTCTCATAGGTGAGAATGGTAAGACTTGGGAATCTATACTCCCTGTAGCCCAATTTGCATACAACAACTCAGTCAATAGGTCCATAGGTATGAGCCCATTTGAAGTTGTTCATGGTTATACACTTAGGAGACCTTTAGACCTTCTCCCAATGTCCTCACATGATAGGGTTTCTGTGTCTGCAGTAGAGTTTGCTAGTCACATGCATGAGCTACATAAAGAGATCAACAAACGAATTCATGTTAGTAATCTTAAGTATAAGACTCAGGCTGATTTACATCGACGTCATTTAGACTTTGATGTAGGAGATTATGTTATGATTCGTATCAGGCCTGAACGGTATCCTTCAGGAACCGTTAAGAAACTGCAGGCCCGCAGTGCTGGCCTATTCAAGGTATTAAAGAAACTTGGACCTAATGCTTATGTGATTGATATACCGTCAGACTATGGTATTAGTTCTACTTTTAATATTGCTGATTTAGTTGCTTTTAAAGGTCCAGCAGTTATTCCCTGTGACCCTTTTGATGCTTCACCATCTCCTTCTTTGACTAACCATGTCCCTAGTCCTACACCATCTTGTTTCCAAAAGGCACATAAAGATATTATTGATGTTATTTTGGATGAGCAATCTCTTTTCACTAGGGATGGAACAGTTCAGCGCTTCTTGGTTCGCTGGCGAGGACGGCCTGATTTTGACTGTACATGGATCACCAGAGAGGAGTTGCAGCAGCTTGATCCCGCTCTTTTGGAGGCTTACTTGGATTCACTGGCTACCACTTCATCTCTACCTCCTATCACCCGCACATATGAGCGTCGACGGAGGCGCCATGCTGACCCAGTGAGCTTGTGACTTGATGGAGCTTATTTTGATGTCACTTGATCCTTTGAGCTTTACTCGACGGGGTCGAGTTTCTCCCACCCTAGGGGAGTTGGTGTGGACACCACATGATGGCACATCTGTGGAGATTATCTTTATCATTTATGTTATTTTATTTGGATTTATCTTTAGTATTGGATTAGTATTTGAGACTATTTAGGATTATCATATTAGTATTTGAGATTGTTTAGGATTTGTTTAGGAGAGTTTATCTTTATCCTGGAAGCTGTATATAAAGTTCCAGATGGTTCCTTTTGTACGTTACAGATTATTATTATTATTATTGAAATTATTTGCGTATTTGTTTGGTGGTGATTCCAAACTCCTTAGGTGGGAAGCCTAGGTTGTCCTGCATCAGGATGTTTGCTACATATGTGCTTTATATTTATCGTGAATCCTGTTATTCTGCTTGCTGAAACATGAGATCCAATTCTAAAATTTTTAGAGAAACTCATTTGGAACTAATACTTCTGTGAAAATGATGTGAAATTTCGAGGAAACACTTTTTGACATTTCATGCACATCAGGGCATGAATCGCATTATAGTTCAATAGGGATTTATATTATCAGAAGAACGCACTTTGCACTAGTGGAGAAGATATTTGGTGCCTTAAAATGCACATGTTATACAAATAATTATTGTTAAAGATGAGAATAAAATAATATAGAGAAGCGGAAGCAAGAGAGAAAGAAGAATACAAGGGATTACGTGGATCGGCCAACGGCCTACACCCCCATCATAAAACCCTAGCGGTTACATCTTTATTGTATATTCAAGTGATCTATTACAATTAACCCTAACAGGGTATATATAGAGACTATATGCTAGGGTTAGCCCAATATGGGCTTACAACATAAATGGGCCTCTTGGGCCATTACATCAACATAAACTCATTGATCAATACTTTAACACTCCCCCTCAAGTTGGAGCATATAGTCATATAGATCCAGCTTGTAAGACACAACTGTCAACTTGCTTGAAGAGGCTGAAAGCAAAGTGAACTGGCCAAAATTGAAGCTGAACCAACCAAAAAACAAGATGAACAAGCTGAAGTTCTTTAATATCAAACAAAACCAGATAGAGGTTTTATAGGGGTTAGGTTATCCTTATCATGGATAAGAGACAACTAAAACCTATACCCAAACAACAGAAAATCACCAAATAGGCAAACAAGGGATTTCCCTGTCTACTCCGACCAACAACCAACACTGGCAGCTTTAACACAAGATAACCCGTCGAGAACAATAACAACAACCAATAGCAACAACAATTACCAACAACAACCATTAAGTATCAACAACCACAGCCACACCAACAACAGCTACCAAGAACAACCAACAATCTTAGATATGAAGGTTGCATAAGAAAACAGCAACCGGAAACTATCAGCTCTGATACCTTGTTAAAAATGAGAATAAAATAATATAGAGAGGCAAAAGCAAGAGTGAAAGAAGAACACAAGGGATTGCGTGGATCGGCCAACGGCCTACACCCACATCATAAAACCCTAGCGGCTACATCTTTACTGTATATTCAAGTCATCTATTACAATGAACCCTAAAAGGGCATATATAGAGACAAGGTTGGCCTAATATAGGCTTACAACATAACTGGGCCTTTTGGGCCATTACATCAACATAAACTCAACACTTTAACAATTATATATGGAATGTGGTGCCTTACAACACACATGTTATAAAAATTATTAATGCTATATACACCACATGGTTGTTCAAAGGTTATGCTGACTTGTGGCACTCATTAGTACATCTACACTGTCACAAGTGGTCTTTTTGATGCCTTCAAGTGCTAATGGAGATGCATACTGCACACGTGGTTACTATATGAAAAAAGTATAAGTTCTTTTGGTCTTCCATATAATGGTTTATTTATTCATGATGTTTGAGGTTGAGAAGCTCCAAAGGGATTGTTTAAGAAATCCTGTGAAGGTAATTATAGTCTTTATTATACTTGTATCGTTTGTTCATAGTTTTTGTCATGACTTATAATAATTTTCTGTTTTTGGATGATTTCAGATTGAAGCAGCATCAAATAACTCAACTGTTGACATGCTAAAGCAGCAGTATTGCTTTATGCCTGCTAAATACAAGGTTTCTCCTTTTTCTCTCAGAGTTAATCTTCTATTGAAGATGTTTTACTAAAGACTGGATATGTATGCTAGGTATTATGGTTGGTGATTAGTGCCAAGGGAAAATACTAGTGCACATACTCTATTACACACAATTTTACACAAATCCTTGAAGTCACCGTTTCCAAGTTGAAAATCATGATGTCAAGTCATGATTTCAATGCATTTAAAGAGTGTAAAATTGTTTGTAATAGAGTGTGTATAATAAACATTTCCCTCAGTGCCAATAATTCAAAATTTTGAATTTAATATCAGGGAATTATTTTGTATACACTTACCAAGCACACTTCTGTTCTCGAGTCTGTTGAAGAAAGACAGTGGAACCTTCATGAAAAATGTACAAGAATTACTTTGGTCTTTAGTGCTGAAGGTGGCCTCTGAAGCCATGTACCATATCATAGGATAAATGACATTTCTTTGACCTAATGCTTTTATATGAGAGGTAGACCTGAAGTTTATGCTCTCCTACAAGGTAAGGCAGAAGTTTTAAGGTCTTAGCCAAATAAAGAGATGATATGGATAGCTTTCATTTTTATTATTAATTTTTTTTTTTTTTTGATAAGAAGATAGCTTTCATTTTTACAATAAGAAGTTCTTTAAATAGTCTTTTTTAATGAATGTTTTTGGCATGTTGCTTCTTTGAATATTACTGCTTAGCCCGTCAAGGGTGAATGCCCCTGGATCACCAGGAAACTGGTTTTAGTGGGTGGGGTAAATTGCCTGTAAGTTTTACTTGCTAGAGGCGAGTCCAAAGGGCTCTTTTTTAGAAAGGTTTCCCATGTTATCAAACAAAAATTTTGCTTCTTTGAATACCGTGACAACCATATTACGGGCGATTGATGGTTCTGGATATACATAAATTCTAGGATTGACATAAATAAGTTGTATTTAGCCACTAATGAATTTTGTCAATGGCTTCTAGCATAATGTGAAACTCTAGCATATAATGAATTTTGTCAATGGCTTCTATAGCTGGTTAAGTGATTAGATGTGAAGGATGTTTCTAGTGGTTCCACCTAAAAGGGTGCAACTCTCAGTGCAAGTGACAATTGTTTTAGAGTGAGATGTATCACAGTAGAAATTTAGAAAGTGTGATTATGGCATGCATTTTGAAGGTGTGTTCATCTAATTATATGCATTTTAGTTTCTTTAGCGGAGTTTCTGCTGTTGTATGATGGTCTTTGGTACTTTCCTGGTACATATATTCATATTCATTGTTTTACAGGATTGCTACCTTGCATATTTTGACTGAGATGTCTGGATGTACATCAGTGGTTTTCACCCTTAACTGTAAGGCAACTCACTTTCTTACTGTAATGCTTCGACATCTTGGTCTCAGGGCCATTCCAATTAGTGGTAGAATGAGCCAGGTACTCTATATTAATTTAACTAAAGTAAAAAATAATTTCTATCTGTAGCTTTTAAGCATGTCGGATACCTCTTTCTTTATATATTTCTTTCATTCTTTAATTTCTTCTCCCTTTTATATGCTGCCACAAAATTTTGTGACTATTCTTGACAGTCAAACAGAGTTGGAGCCTTAAATCAGTTTATGGCAGGAGAGTGCAATATTCTTATCTGCACTGATGCGGCAATGAGAGGATTTGACATTCCATCTGTCGATTTGGTTATCTATTATGACATTCCCACAGACGTGAAGGTTAGGCTTGCTATCTTTGTGCTGACTCAGAGCAGGGCTACACCTATTTTATGGTGTAACATACATCCTGTCTATTTTTATTATTTCTTAGATTTTATTCAACTCACCTCAAATATGTCTTAATCCCAATTTAGTTGAGGTAAGCTCTATAGATCCTCTTCAGATTGCCAAGCACAAGTGCTCAAGTCCTGATTTCTTGAGAGTGGCCACTGCAATCTAACTTGTGGTGGCCAATTTGATGTACATTAGTTTATGGGGTGTTAAGATTTAAGAGGTCCCATTGGTATGGAATTTCCTTGGAGGAATATATGAGGTTGCAAACTTACAAAAAGCTGCTCCACTGGAAATTCTCTCTACCCTTCTGAACTAAAATAGCTTTCGTAGATTTTCAATAATAAAAAATTTTCTAATGCCGCAGTTCACACAAAGAATGAAACCTTATAAAAGGAAGTCACACATAGAATTAAGGGGAACTTAATAACTCTATTAAGATAGAAATCATAGCTTCATACAACAGGTTGAGCTGAAAAGAACAACGAAAATGAAATGTGGGGTATGATTGAAATTCGATTTTAGTTAGGAAGTTCTTGGGTGACAAGTCTAATATGGTTGATTAATCTTTATAATCTCAAGCATTGGTAAGATATTTGACAAGTGTGGGAAGAGCACTGTGAGACTTACATATAGGAACAAAGCACAGTTGATTTGTGTTGTATGTGTAAGAGAAGTGGGGAATCTATTAATCACCTGCTATTTCATTGTTCCATGGCAACAGAGATGTGTTCCTTTGTCTTTGCTTTGTTCGGACTAGTATGGGTGATGCACAAGTCATTGCTTGATCTTTTGGAGTGCTGGCAAAGCCGTTTTCAGCAAAACCGACTATCTTAGGTGTGGAAAACCACACCTCTTTGTGTCATGTGTATTTTGCCGTATGAATGAAATAGGAGGGTCTTTGATGGGTGGAGTGTCTTACCTTTGTAATTAAAGAGCACATTTTGAGATCCTTGTACAGCTAGATGTGTGCTCAAGGTGGCATTCATTCGATGTCCTTTCTTGATTTCTCATTTTCCCTCTCTTTGTGATTTGTATTCCTTGATTTGGGACTGTTCACATTCTTTGTGCCCGTCCCTTTTCCTTTTCTAATGAAATTTTTACTTAATAAAAAAAGTTTCTCCATCTTTTTTTTAATCTCGTCTTCCTTTACTAAAAATGATTTAATCCGTATATTTGATACACTTGGCACAATTCATGTCTCCAGTTTTCATTTCCATATTTTAGCAAGTTTATAAATAGGCTTCTCTCCAACCTTTGTCACCCACTTGCAATATAGTTCATTGGAATTCTTGCCTGTGACGGTGGGTGTGGGGTGCCTCCAAGATATTTTCTTGCATTCATATGGAAGTTTCACCTGTTAGAACTGTTATCCTCTCTTTGAATTATTTCCTTGATAATCTTCTGAATTTTGGGTTTGTTACATTTTCTGTAAATCATGCATGAGCTGAAATTTAGCCTTTTGATATTGTTGTTCAGAGTGGCCTGAATTATAGGCACAAGTGATACAAATACTGTTGTAGACTTGATTGATTCCATTTTTTGGCATGTAGTTATTTGATTGTGTAATTTTTATTGTATTTTGCGCACACATTCTATGTGATGAAGTATTTCCTTGAATTCAATAAAATTTTACTACTTAAAAAAAATTGAAATCATGCAGACTCCCGCTCTTGTAATTGTGTTTGATTTTATACAAATGATATATTATTGAAAGATTTATGTTAGTATTTTTTTTTTCTGCTTGTTATATCTTCTGCTTTGCTAATCAAAGTGGCCACAGGATTATATCCATCAAATGGGAAGAACTGCTCGATCAGCTGTTGCAATCTTTCTACTGAATCAGTATGAGGTGGAATGGTTTCTAAAGATAGAGAATATTTTTGGTAGGAAACGTGCCGTTTTTGTGCTGAGGCATTGTCAAGGGAGTGTCTCCAAAACTAATAGATTTTATTTATTATTTTTTTTTTTCAGGTAAGAAATTTCCAGAGTTTTCTTGTCAACATGAGCAAGTCCTGCTATTCATGGAGCGCATCATAGATGCCAACAAGAACATCTCTGATGGTAATGATTTATTTTTAATTTGTTGAATTATGAATGATGAAGATTAACTTGTGCCAATAATTGGGTTGGGATACACATGCCCCATTCCATGCCTTGTGGTTAGCTATCAATCTCTGATTTATCTGAGTAGTCCATTGTCATTTACTCTACACAAACAAAGACAGAATGATGATGCGTTATATGGTCATACTAGCAGACTGTACCAAACATTAAAAAAGAAAACGAAATAGAGAAAGAAATATTAGCAGAGACAGTATGATAATGGCCTTGTCTGTTGCATTATGCAAGTATTCTTTAATTACCACAGCCATTAGATCTTAGTATGTGTAGATGATTTTTTTTTTAAATCTTATTTATATTTTATTTCAAGTAAGGTATTTTTTGTTGATTGTAAATATTTCTTCAAAAAAAAAATCTATATGAAAATACAGTGGAGAAGAAAGCTGGAGCTAGTCTCTTCTTCAAGGTTCCCTTATTTTGACACTGTTGGGAAGAATTCCAATGATTCTCAATCCTATCATCTTAGTAGGCATTAGGATAACTCTTTCCACTGTGATTAAGTTCTGTAAAATCCAAATAAGAGCAGTTTATATGTGGTCTGTGTTATATGATTGTCGTGACCATTGCTAATAAATTTCTAATAGCCCTAATGGTTTTTTTGACCATTTGGGGTTTTTGTTTTTTGTTTTTTGTTTTTTGTTTTCTTGTTGAGAAAATTGACAATTTGGGTTTGTTTTTTGGTTCTTGAATCTTGATTCTCCCTTTCAATTCCCAAATCCTGATTTTCCTGCTGGGTTTAGTTAGTGGAATTGGCTTCCTGACCTACTAATGATTTTTTATTATTTTTTTTCCAGTAAATAATTTTATTAGAACAGGAAAGAGAGGACACAAAAGGATGTGTAAACTATCTTTTAAAAGAAGGGTTGTTTTAACGGGCACCGTAAGGTGCTCGTTAACAACTTTTTTGTAGTTTCTTGCCTACTTTTTGCAGCTTTTTGTCTTTTTTGACAATTTTTTAGCAGTTTTCTATCCTTTTTGACAACTTTTTTAATAACTTTTTATTCTTTTTATTAAGTGGGACCCATATAGAGAAATCTTAACAAGCACCGCACGGTGCTTGTTATCATTTCCCTTAAAAGAATACCAATTCATAGGTTGTTGGTTTGGATCAGTTTGGGGGCTTTGGGCCAGTATATCAACAATTAATTTGCATTTTTAGCATTTAAGCTAGAAATAAGTGTACTTTTTTTTTTTTTTTTTTTGAGAAAAGAAATAAGTGTACTTGGTATTAGGTTTATCGAGTAATAAAAATATAATCAATGTGCTTATTTATTTATTTTTAAGTCCAATGTGCTTATTTTTAAATATACAATAATTTTAGTATAAAAAATGTTGGGTACTTGGGTAAATTCAGTTTTTTTAATTTGTGAAAAAATTCTGTGAACCCATCTTTTGTGGAGTTTCAAGTTTTAAAGGATTTTTGAATTTTAGAGCCAAGCCAATCCAATCTTTTTGGTGTGAATTTGGTTGGTTTAAATGGACATCACTTCTGCCATTACTAAAGCTTTTCCCTACGCATACTTTATTTGGAGTTGCCATATTTGAAAGACTATTGTCTTTTTAGTGAGCTTATTTAATAATAGTAAGTTAATTAACTAATTCTTCGTTAATCTTGGTTTATTTTTATTTTTATAGAAAATCAAAGAACTAGGAGGCAAGAAGGGGAAGAAGGAAGGAGGACACTATGGACAAATTCTTGGGACTCAAAAATGAATATAGCAGCCCTGAATAGCGAATTTGTTAGAGTTTTAAGTGTTCAATATCATTAGATTTCTTTTTTTAGTTGTGCGAGGGATTTTTATGTCTATCAAATGGCTGTCAATTAAAAAAAAAAAAAAATTTTGTTTAGAGTTTAGATAGTTGTTTCTATTACTCTTTCAATTTTGTTTTTGAGGGAAATTTTATGGAATGAGAAAGTTTTGAGTTTTTTTTTTTAATTATTTTTTATTCGAGCTGAAGAACAAATTTTATGAGGACTTTTTGGTTCTATAAGATGTGTTAGAGAGTACAAATATGCAATTAAAAAAAATCAGCACAATTAAAATTTTAATTATAGGGGAAAAAGGTAATTGAAGAAGATATGTTAGGGATAGAATATACCACATTTCATACCTCAAATGCAATTCCATTGCAATAAGTTCAAGAAGTATTATAAACAAATATCTCGTCTTCTAAATGATTTTTTGATGAAAAATCACTAGTCTTGCAATCTTGTTCAACCGTTATTAAGCTAATGTGGAAGTGGTAGAGGGCACCACAAGTTTAACGAGAAAAAAGAAAGAGGAGAAAAGAGAGTAAAAGAAAGAGGAAAAGTGCCGAAGAGAGAGGATTGTGAAGAAGGAAAGACCCAAGATCAGCTAAAGAAAACATAGTGTATGTCACCTCAATAACAACCTCAACCTGTCGAGACTATGTGAACTAGATTCTTCAAAGGCTCATTAAATCATATGTTTCAGTCTAATATGTCATATGAGGTCTGTTCGTTGGACTATAAAAGGGGCATTATAAGTTGACTAAAATATGTTTTTTAGAGCAGATAAAACTATGTTTGTGTGCCTAGGGTTTTATAACCAAGATTCTTTCAAGTTCATTGTATGAGAAGTATCAAAGTAGATGTAAAGATCAATTGGTGAAGAAGGTGAAGTCATAGTGCATACCACAAACTTGCTGCTATAAAGAAAATCTTCAAGAGGTTCTTGAAGTCGATCTAAGGTTCATGTTGTACCGTGGGTGAGTCATATGTGAAGCATCTAGATAATTGAAGAATTATGAGGTTTTGAAGTAATGAAATGTTTTTACTAAGTTGTCTATAGGTCAGTATTTTCTAAGAAAAGGTTATTCATGAGATTGTAAAACTTCTTTTAATTATAGTAGATTGCTTTGTTGGGGAAGGTTTCTCTTAGAGCGGTTTTTCCTTTAGAGTGTTCTCCATCAATTTTTCACATTGTCAACATATCACTGTCTCTTTTGAGATTAATTTTGTGTGATTGGTGATGCCTTATTTTACATGTCTAAATTATTTACATGAGAATTAGAAATTGACATAATTGGGTTAATTAAACAACTTGGTTAATTCAACTTTAAATAAACTAGAGTTTAAAACTTAGCAAATGCTAAAGAGAGAGGTCAGAGTTTGGGGAGAAAAGAAAGAGGAGAAATTACAATAACAGAAAGAGAGAAATCGCCCTTTGTTTTGAAAAATTTTGCCTAGCCCAATGCTAGTGCTCTATGGAAAATTATATACCTGAACCGTTTGATGGTCCAATCTAAATCACACAATTTTGCCTCCCAAATCTCATTCCACTCTCAAAACTTTCTCTTCTGTTCATCTTCTTCTCAAGAGTTAAAACTCTCTCTCTCTAACCTACAGATTATAGCCACCAAACCAGTCTTAGGCCAATCACTACTATGTACAATAAGGTAATTAGGTAAATCTTTTGTCTCTGAAAAAAAACGTTTGGAGTTTGAGGGCATATGTAATGTGGAAATTGTTACTTGAGTTGATCTTTGGCCGTTGGGTGCAGCTCTCTTTGTTTGGAAACCATACAAGTATAAAGATCCAGAACTAGCAACCTAGAACAAGGGAAGAGGATGAAAAACCTAAAATTACAGGCCACTGAAGCACAGCCTATATATTGTAGTGAACCACTATAGGTTTCTAATTCAGGAACTTGGAACCTAGACTAGCCAACACAGATGAAGATAAGGAGCTTAAAGTTCTGCAAGTTGTTTAACATTTATGGGATAAACCTCACTTTCAAGATTAGAAGCATAGGCCTTAGTTGCTATTTGAATATTCACAGCTTCAGATGGATGTAAGCCATCAAAGTACACATGAGAATTCCTGTCTGCACACACTTGCCCACCTCTTTCACATGAAACTCCAGTTCCACCTGCAATCATTTGATGCAATTCATGCATTAAAGACCTTTCATTCAATGAAACTTGCAGAAAAATAGAACCTTCATAAATCAATCAGCCAAAAAGAAGAGATAGAGAGGTAGAACCTTGCTCTGCTGACTTCACTTCACAACAAGCATTGGTTGTGTCGCTGAAGCCTGTAATTAATGAAATGGAATTCAGTACAAATGCTTCCAATTGATGAGGTAAATGACATGGGTTTGAAATAGTTCTATGCTAATTTGCAGTGTGATGGCTTCAAGGATCTTGCAAACCAAATGAAACTAGAGCCAAATCCATTTGAATAAAATGTAAAGTGCGATCTATGCATGCAACAAACAAGGTCATACTTACTCCTAACGTAACGCAATGGAGACATTACATTATAACTTTATAATTACACATGTACAGATGTTCCGTACACAATGGAGACGTTCTTGTTAATTACAACACATGTACACAGGTTGTTTTTTTTTTAATATTCATTTTGCCTACCTTCTCTTTATTGCTTTGTTTGATTGTCTCCTCTCTGTTCTCCTCTTATTTTCGTGATTTTTATCTTTAAAAATCATGGGAGTATACCAAGACAATTGAACACAATTTTCTATTTTATATAGAGACTAATTTTATTATAAACTAGTTTTGAAGCACGTGCAAAATCACGTGCTAGCTAGTAACTACATATAACTTTACCAAAAAAAAAAAAGAAACACGACTTTCTCTCAAAAAAAAAAAAAAAAAAAAAAAACCTACAAGAAAGAAAATAACAATTTTACATGTAAGATGGGAACCCATCTCGAGAAGCTACATTTAAATAATATAAATATAATTTCATCAAATAAAAAAAGAGATAAAATAAATAAGCTAAACCAAAACAAAATTTTCATCTTTGTTAAAACAAACCACCAAGACTTTCTCAAAAAAATAAAAACAAAAAAAAACAAAAAAAAAAAAAGTAAAAATTCACATGCAAGATAATTCCATGTAAAAAAGCTACACCTAAATAAGATAAATATACTTTTATTTAAAAAAAAAAAAAAAAAGATAAAATGAATGACCTAAACCAAAACAAAATCCCCATATTTCTCTCTCCAACTTTCTTTGTTTTTTTTGTTTCTTCTTTTTCTCTGTCTTGTCATGGAAGCAATTGACTTATGGGTCATGGCTGACTCCTTTTTTTTTTTTTTTTTTTTTTTTTTTTTCCTTACCGCGTTGCTTCACTTTTTGTCTATCAGAAAAGTAATTAACTGTCAAACACCACAAACAAAGAGATAAGGCAAGGAAGGTAGAACCAAAATGATGAAACAACCCACGCTTTTTCACTCTTCATCAAACAAGCGTAAATATACCTGGCTCTAGTAATTTTTTCTTTCTTTTTCTTATCTCTATCCCTCTCATCGTCTGCTGTGTTTGTGTTCATCAATAGAATGAAGACAAAGTCAAAAGTGGCTGGGATTTTTCTGATAATAAAGGCAAGAAAAGTCCAGATTTGAAGAGGAAAAGACCAAAAAGGGCTCTAATTTTTTTTTAAGCTCACACATTCCTTTACGAGCAACAAAGTAATTCAAGCCCTCTTGAGCTGTACATGTCTGTGATGTAGAACAGACAGCACATGCCTTCCTAGAGCAGCAGGGGCGCAGGAAGTCACAACGCAGGCTCAAAGGGGGGGTGCCAGTAGGGGGTCATCGGGGTGACAGTGTCGGAATTGCATGAAATTTGGCAGGTTGAAGGGAAACGGCGTTCTGATCCAGATTCATGCCATGAACGTCGCCAAAATTTAGGCGAATTCCTTCGTTAAGGCCCTGAAAACATTGTTTTTGCTATTTATAGTATTATTCGTGTTTCCTTAATAACTTTTAGTTTAAAAGTCAGAATAAGGTCCCGTCTGTTCTGGGACGACCCTTAAGGTCAGTAGGTTATGATTCTGCACTTAACTCAATTTTGCTATTTTTGGTAAAATTCAGTAATTTGTCCCCTAATCGCGTAATTAGTGCGAATTAGGGTTTTAGACGTTTTCCTTAGTATTTATATGTTTTGTAGCCGTCAGAGGCAAGATAGTTGATTATCAATAAACACAGACATTTTGTCAAATTTTCTTCTGGTGGATTCCAGTTTTATTCTCCTTGTGGATTCAGGGAAACCCCTCGTGGATTCGAGGTTTACTACCAGAAACTAACAGTTTAGTTTCTGTTCCATCAAGAGAGCATCGTGTGTGCTTTCTTCAGGCTTCCGCGACATCAGTTGGTATCAGAGCCTTGATTTACCCTGGTCTGATGGCTAACCGGCGAGACGGTAACCACCACAACAATGACGACGGTGACGACGTCAACAACCCAGTCCTCACTAGGGCTGAGTTCCTTGATTTTCGTGATGAAAATCAACAATTTCGTGAATCAACCCAGCAGACTCTGGACCAGATTCAAGAAGCACTTGCCGCCTTACTTAACAGAAACCCTAATCGCGATGACGGAGAGCGACGTGATAACCGAGCGCGTGGCCGTCCCTATCGTGGTCCAAACCGGAACAGGCAGCCAGACTACAATGAAGAAGACAGTGAAGACGAGGAGTATGCAGAGAGAGTCCTTGGAAATCATCGTGGTCCTGTGAGGGATAATGGCCGAGACTATCAGGAGCAGAGGGACTATCGGATGAAAATAGAGTTACCATCCTTTAATGGTAATGTCTCAATTGAAGAGTATCTGGATTGGGTCAGTGAGGTGGAGAAGTTTTTCGATTATATGGGTACACCGGATGACAAACAGGTGTGTTTGGTGGCTTACAAATTGAAGGGAGGAGCATCTGCTTGGTGGGATCGTGTTCAACTAAACCGTACCCGTGAACGAAAGCTTCCAATTCGATCATGGAGGAGAATGAAAAGATTGATGGCAGATCGGTTCTTACCACCGGATTACCAGCAGGAATTGTTCAGGCAGTACCAGGATTGCAGGCAGGGTACTCGGACAGTTAATGAGTACATGGAGGAGTTTGACAGGTTGGCGAATCGCAATGATTTGGAGGAAACTGAAGATCAACGGATATCCAGATTTGTACACGGGTTACGAGTTTCCATCCGAGATCAGGTATCCTTACAAACCCTATATACTTTGAATGAGGCTGTAACCTTATCCAAGAAAATAGAATATCAGCATCTCAGGGCAGGTTCGAAGTTTTCCAATCGCAATTCGGAGTCCTCTAGTTCCACTGCCAACAAAGGTAAACAGCCCATGTTTACACCACGATCACAACCCGTGGTTAGGGAGAACAGTGGTGTCAACCAGTCTACGGTGGCAGTAGCAGGTTCTGCAGCCCAGCCGATAGCGAATGCCAACCCTTATGCTAGGCCAACTGGGAACAAGTGCTACAGATGCGGAGAACCAGGACATCGATCTAGTACTTGCCCTAAGCGAGCCGCAGTGAATCTGGTAGTGGCAGAAGAGGGCGAAATAGAAGGTGAACAGGAGGATGAAGAGGGGTACAACGATGCTGATCCATATGCCTATGACCCCAAGGAGGTCCAAGAAGATGAGGAAGGCGAGCCATTAGGGAGGTCTTTGGTGATTCAGAGGTTGTTGCTCGCACCAAGGGTGGAATACGGTGATCAGCGGAATGAGATCTTTCGAGCACGATGTACCATCAATAAAAGGGTCTGTGATTTGATCATTGATAGTGGCAGTGTAGAGAACATTGCATCGAGGAGTTTGGTTACCAAGCTGGGACTGAAAACAGAAAAACATCCCTCTCCGTACAAGATAGGTTGGATCAAGAAAGGTACGGAAACTCTTGTTACTCAACAGTGTCGTGTTACTTTTTCTATGGGTAAATGTTATGTAGATGAAGTAGTTTGTGATGTTGTTGAGATGGATGCATGTCATTTAATTTTGGGTAGGCCTTGGCAGTATGATGTAGATGCTACTCATAGGTGTAAGGATAATGTGTATGTGTTCTTTAAGAATGGCAGAAAAATTGTCCTTGGTCCTATTAAGGGGGGCAGTGTACCCAAAGCTTCTAAAGTGGAGGGGAGGCCATCACTTCTCATTGTTAACAATGAGGATGAGTTTGACAGGGAATGTAAGGAATTGAAACAGGTATATGCTGTAGTGGTGACGGATGGCGAGCCAAAGAAGGTTGTTGAGGTACCTAAAGCAATTCAACCATTGATCAAGGAGTTTGAAGGGCTTTTCCCAGAAGAGCTGCCTGCAGGGTTACCACCAATGCGTGACATCCAGCACTGCATTGATTTAGTTCCGGGAGCTAGTCTGCCAAATCTGCCACATTACAGGTTGAATCCTCAAGAAGGTCAAATTCTACAGGGGCAGGTGGATGAGCTTTTGAGCAAGGGGCAGATTAGAGAGAGTATGAGTCCATGTGCAGTACCGGCATTGTTAACACCGAAGAAGGATGGGAGCTGGCGTATGTGTGTGGATAGTCGAGCCATCAACAAGATCACAGTCAGGTATCGATTTCCTATTCCCCGACTAGATGACATGTTTGATATGTTGAGCGGGTCCAAGTGTTACACCAAGCTGGATCTCAAGAGTGGGTATCACCAGATTCGGATTAGACCTGGAGATGAATGGAAGACAGCTTTCAAGACAAAGGAAGGGTTGTACGAGTGGATGGTAATGCCTTTCGGGTTGTCTAATGCTCCCAGCACTTTCATGAGACTTATGAATCAGGTATTGAAACCATTTATTGGAAAGTTTGTGGTTGTTTATTTTGACGATATCCTGATTTACAGTAAGACAGAAGCAGCCCACTATAATCATGTACGGGAAGTATTGGCGATACTGCAGGCCAATGAGTTGTATATCAACTTGAAGAAGTGCAGCTTCTTGACTGATAAGTTGCTGTTCTTAGGATATGTGGTCAGTGCAGATGGAATTCATGTGGATGAGGACAAGGTCCGTGCAATCAGAGAATGGCCAACCCCGAAAACAGTAAGTGATGTGCGAAGTTTTCATGGGCTAGCAACCTTCTATCGGAGGTTTGTTCGAGATTTCAGTAGTATAGTAGCCCCTATCACTGAGTGTCTGAAGAAGGGGAGGTTCTTATGGGGAAATGAGGCAGAACAAAGCTTTGCCTTGATCAAGGAAAAGTTGAGCACAGCCCCTGTTTTGGCATTGCCCAACTTCGACAAGGTGTTTCAGGTGGAGTGTGACGCATCTGTGGTCGGGATAGGTGCTGTTCTTTCACAAGACAACAGACCAGTAGCATTCTTCAGTGAGAAAGTTTGTGAGGCTCGAAGTAAATGGTCGGCCTATGAGCTGGAGTTCTTTGCTGTAGTACGGACTCTTAAGCATTGGGAGCATTACCTGATTCAGAGAGAGTTTGTATTATATACGGATCATCAGGCATTGAAGCACATCAACAGTCAAGCTAGCATTAACAGGATGCATGCTCGGTGGGTGGCTTATATACAACGCTTCCATTTCACATTGAAGCACAAGTCTGGTGTCACTAATAGGGTGGCTGACGCACTCAGCAGGCGAGCATCTTTGTTGACCACTTTACGTACTGAAGTTGTAGGGTTTGATTGCCTCAAGGAGCTGTACGAGAATGATGAGGATTTTGGTGATATTTGGGGTAAGTGTCATCAAACTCATACTGCTATCAACAGTATGTACATCCAGGATGGTTTCCTCTTTCGGGGTAACCAATTATGCATCCCTAAAAGTTCATTAAGGGAGCAGATTATTAGGGAGCTGCATGGTGGAGGTCTAGGTGGACATATGGGCAGAGATAAGACTATAGCACTGGTGGAAGAGAGGTATTATTGGCCACAACTCAAGAGGGATGTTGGCAATCATGTGCGGAAGTGTCCAATCTGCCAAACTGCTAAGGGTCAGTCTCAGAATACTGGTTTATACATGCCTCTGCCAGTTCCACAAGCACCATGGGAGGATCTGTCTATGGACTTTATATTGGGTCTTCCTCGAACCCAGAGAGGTATGGATTCTGTTTTTGTTGTGGTTGACAGGTACTCGAAGATGTCCCATTTCATAGCATGCAAGAAGACTTCAGATGCTACTCGAGTGGCCAATTTGTTCTTTAAAGAAGTTGTGCGTTTGCATGGAGTGCCAAAGTCCATCACCTCTGACCGGGATACTAAGTTCATTAGTCACTTCTGGCGGACTTTGTGGAAGCGTTTTGATACCTCCTTGAATTACAGCAGCACTAGTCATCCACAGACTGATGGCCAGACAGAAGTGGTTAATCGCACTTTGGGGAATCTGATCCGGTGTATCTCAGGTGAAAAGCCCAAGCAGTGGGATCTCGCATTGTCCCAAGCAGAGTTTGCATACAATAGCTCAGTTAATAGAAGCACTGGTAAGTCTCCATTTGCCATCGTCTACTGCGTGCCCCCAAAACACGCTTTGGACTTGGTACCTTTACCTGAGCTTCCAGGAGTGAGTCAAGCAGCAGAGAATATGGCTGACCGTATTCAGGCCGTACAAGAGGAGGTGAGGCAGAAGCTTGAAGCTACAAATGCCAAGTACAAGGAAGCTGCTGATAAGAAGAGGCGTGAGAAGATCTTCAATGTTGGGGATTTAGTGCTGGTCTATCTTAGAAAGGAAAGATTTCCTGTTGGTACCTACAACAAATTGAAGGACAAGAAGTATGGGCCATTTCAGATTACTAAGAAGATCAACAACAATGCTTATGTGGTTGCTCTTCCTCCAGACATGAACATTTCTTCTACCTTCAATGTTGCTGACTTGTATGATTATCATCCTCCTGATGAACCAGATAGGGGGAACTCGGGGTCGAGTTCTTTTCAAGTGGGGGGGACTGATGTAGAACAGACAGCACATGCCTTCCTAGAGCAGCAGGGGCGCAGGAAGTCACAACGCAGGCTCAAAGGGGGGTGCCAGTAGGGGGTCATCGGGGTGACAGTGTCGGAATTGCATGAAATTTGGCAGGTTGAAGGGAAACGGCGTTCTGATCCAGATTCATGCCATGAACGTCGCCAAAATTTAGGCGAATTCCTTCGTTAAGGCCCTGAAAACATTGTTTTTGCTATTTATAGTATTATTCGTGTTTCCTTAATAACTTTTAGTTTAAAAGTCAGAATAAGGTCCCGTCTGTTCTGGGACGACCCTTAAGGTCAGTAGGTTATGATTCTGCACTTAACTCAATTTTGCTATTTTTGGTAAAATTCAGTAATTTGTCCCCTAATCGCGTAATTAGTGCGAATTAGGGTTTTAGACGTTTTCCTTAGTATTTATATGTTTTGTAGCCGTCAGAGGCAAGATAGTTGATTATCAATAAACACAGACATTTTGTCAAATTTTCTTCTGGTGGATTCCAGTTTTATTCTCCTCGTGGATTCAGGGAAACCCCTCGTGGATTCGAGGTTTACTACCAGAAACTAACAGTTTAGTTTCTGTTCCATCAAGAGAGCATCGTGTGTGCTTTCTTCAGGCTTCCGCGACATCAGTCTGGCAGCACTATTAAGATAACAACAAAAAGACTACAAAGGGCCCATTTTTATTTAGCTCACAAATGAAGTAATTTCAATCAAATGTGGATGTTTTTAGAGTTTCAAAGAATCTGCTGGGCTTCAAACCTCTTTTCGCTTGTCTTCAAACTTCTTCTTGCCGTTTTAACATTTCAGAAGTCACTTTGTCAAATAAGTACCTCAACTGTCCTTTTGTTTTTTATGTAGTGTATAGATATTAAAATATATTTCTAATATTATGACATATTTAACTATGAAATGGGTCCAAATTATACTTATTTTAGAATGTAGATCTTTATGAGATCCGCGGCTAGAAAGACACTAGTATCTATATATTTCTATTTTTTTGTAGAAAAAATAATATAAGTTATTTTAGACAGTAAATATTTCTATTTTTTTTTCATTTCAATAATTTAAATTTTAGATTTATTTAATTAAGGTCTTTCAGTCAACTTTTGTTAAAAATTTTTGAAAAAAAATTTAGAAAGTATTTTTCAATTATTAATTGAATTTTTTTAATTTAAAAAATTGAAGAAAAATTTAAAAACTTGAAAAATTAATCACAATATATAACAAAAGTTGATGGAAAAATCTTAATTGAATAAATTTGAAAAAATTGAAATGAACGAAAACAAAATTAGAGGACTAAAATAAAATTTGAAGAAACTTAGAGGGTCGATTTTACATTTTAGCCTATATAATATTTAGAAAAATTGTAATATAGCCTAACTTAAAAAGTCATAAATATAGGAGAGTTCATGGTAGGCAGCCCAAACCCCAAACCCCAATTTTTATTAGAGAGGCTAATTTCTAAACTCGACCTTATGACCTATTGCTTTTTGGGAAAGGCACTTACCATCATACCAAGACCTGATCTGCCTAATTTGTGAATCCAATTATGTTATGCAGCATGAAGAAGGAATAGTGTTTACCTTTGGAGGCTGGATTGTCAATGATGTCCTTTACAATGTCATATGTGTTGACAACAACAAAATTGGAACCAGGCATTCGAGGCTTTATATCTTCCACCAGAGACTTCAAGTGAATATTGTAGACAGCAGCCGCTACGTTCAAAGCTTTTGAGCAGGCACTGCAGTTCGGCTGGTTTAAATTAACCATTGGACTGGACCCAATTGGATATATCGTTGTAAGAACAAATTTCCGAGCTCCCAAATTGTACAAATTCTGTATCAATGAAAAAAATTCATGGTTCATCAATTACAAAATTTACTGATAAAGTAACATGTCCAAGATGAAACAGTCTTAATTCATTCCAAGTTACAAAATTTGTTACAAGAAAATAGAGTTTGTTAATACTTTTCTTATTTAACAAGCAAGAAGATTTTGTAACCAGGTCACAGCTTTAATTAACCCTATGCTGAGATAGAAGTCTCTAGCTTACTATATACTTGATTTAAAAAAGTCTATACCTCGAGTTGCTTAGATAGAGAGGATATGAGATAGCTAGTGAAGCGTTCAAGACCAACTATGAGGAAGGTTCTCCTCAAGAAATAGTTGAAAACGTAATCATTCCCACCAATTCCAATGACAAATATGTAGTTGGGGAGAGATTCACTGCTTTTGCATCCCAGCTGAGCTTCTAAATCTGGCAGGGTCACCTCCTCAAAATTCTTGATTTGTTGATTCATACTGGCCGCATTGCCCTGAAATGCAATTCCATGTATGTTAGCTTCAATTATTTATTATTTGCATTTCGTTAGTCTATTAGCTCTTTGTTTTTGGAAAAATCACCAATGTAATCCTTGCTTCTTTCCTTTTTCTTTTATTTATTTTTCCTTAAATGAACGAAAACATTGACATATAATACTTGTATTGTTTAAACAATAAACAATATTTTTATAACAAATTTAAGATGAACAAACTTTTAATCACTATTATTAGTTGATTAAAAAAATAATTTTAATGATAAAAAAGTGTATATATATATATATATATATAAAGTGTAGTGTTTTTTTTTTTTTTTTTGGAGAGAAAAAAGTGTAGTGTTTATTTCACGTGCATCACTCTTTTTTAATAACTGAAATAGTGAGTTAAAATGTTTACCGAAAAAAAAAAGAAATAGTGAGTTAAAAGACAAGATTGCTTGTGTAATACTGTAACTTTTATAATATATATATATATATATATATATAAATAAAAAGAGGGATCTGACAAAAACACGTGAACCTTGATAATGGAGGATGGGAAACGGACTTCAAGCTCGATGAGGAGAAAAAAACAAAAAGGGAAGGAGAGAGAGAGAGAGAGAAGTAGAGAACATTCAATGATGATAAGAATGATGATAATGATAAAAAGTAAAAAGAAGAATGGTTTTGGCTTACCGCAACTGAACCGGTATCATCTAATATACCGGCAGAACCAGAGGCATGGTTGACACCCTCAACTACATTTCTACTTCCCTTGGTTGCTGGGTCCATAAATGGAGGTATTAAGGAAGGAAGCTTAAGCTGCTCACCAAGAAGGTCCACCACATTTTTCCCATTTGTGAATCTCCCAGATGAGCCATTAGGAAAATCTATTCCATAAGGCAAATAGTCAGCCTTAGCCTTTGTATCCAAGAAGTTGTTGTTCCCATTGTCCACCAGAGAGCTTCCAAACACAAACATCCCTTTGATCTCACCATCTCTAAGATTCTCTGATGATGAGAACCTACAAAGAGACTTGCATCGATGGGTAAAACAAGCAAGGATAAGGAGATACAAAATCACAAGTTCCAAATGTGTTTTCACAGTCATGGTTGTAAATATGGCTTTGCTTTGTCTTTTCCGTGGGTATCTGTTGAGGTGACACGGTTTGGGATGGCTTTTTTTGGTGGGGAGGATGGAATGGCCAAATTATATAGAAGAATGATGTTTTTACTTTTTCCTTTCTAGTATCATGTTATATTTTTAAAGGAAATTGTTTTTTTTTTTTTTAGAACTAAAAAACATCATATTATAATAAAAAAACTGTTGAGATGAAATTTTTTTACCTGTTTTCATTTTAATCCACCAAAAAAAATAAAAACCACTCACAATATTAGTAATTTGTTAAAAAATTTATAACTCATGTTTTATTTTTGTATTTGATGACAAGTCAATTTGTAAAGTTATGTAATAAAAATAGTAATATTTCTACCAATACTCATTTCTTTGTCATATATATTATATAAGACTAAATTATAAGTTATATCCTATAATTACGACTTTTTATATTCAATTATTCTATTATTTTTAGTATTTTGACTTTTTTTTTTTAATTGATGATACACGGCAAAAATGGGCATTTGCCTCTTTCACCAAAAATCGAGTTTAAAATGAGGGCATTATGCTAGATAGTTTCAGGACAGAGACATTTTGCTGGAAAGTTTTGGCGAAAGGGACAAATACCCATTTTGGCCATGATACACTCCATAAGTAGCCTACCATCTCAACATGGGTCCACCATGATTTAAAATTTAATTTTTTTAATGATTCATTTGAGGAGAAAGACAAATTTAGGGGTGGTGTGAAATTGTGAATTTTTGTTGTGATCTTAGGAGGATTCAACCAAACGTTTTATTTTTTGATAAAATAACTAATGGATTGAATAGCTTTGTATCTTTATAAATTGTGATTTTTTAAAAATTTATTTCTATGGAAGGTGTTATCCAAATTATGTATATCGACTCATGCCATACATTTAACGAAGTTTTCTTAAAAACACAAAGCAGCACCTATCCTGTGCAATCACCAAGTCCAACCACAAGCAAAAATTAAACCAGGTAGCAGTCCCATGACTTCCCAAAGAAATAGATTGTAAATTTTTTTTTTTTTTTGGGGCTGAAGATGTTCGAAATCAAAGACTCTAATGCCTAGATTATATGATTTTCCAAAGAATGGCAAATCAAAATCTCAAAACCAAATTGAAAGTCTAAAAGACGAATACATGTATAAACTGAACACAACCTCTCCAACCATTCACAACAATTAGAAACACACTCATCATGTGCTGCTAATAATACATCTACAGTATTTAACCTGGTTGGAATAAAACTAAACTCCTATTTTCGCAGACTAGGCAACAGAGAGAAAACTTCTTAAACCAGTGGGCATAAGTGATGGAACTTGGATTAGAGGACCAGAGAGCTCGTACAATTTATATGAAGTTTTCAAGAAAAGCTTCATTTTCATTTACCCAAAAGTTTCTTAGGAGATCAAATAAGGCTTTCGGGGGTCTTTCATGGTTGAACTAAAGTTTTTATATATGAATTATTCTTGTGACATTGACCAGCATCGGCTTTATATATAATATATGATAGGAATACTAAAGATTTTTTTTTTTTTTTTTTTTTGGTATTTCAATAATCCCCCATTTGTGTATTATCCAATATGAATGGCCTCTTTGGATATAATAGCAAATAGAACTTAATAGTTCAGAGTAATTAACTTCGTAGCATAATTTTGTCAAATACCACACTCTCTTAGCAATCAAATGTATATATATTATGATTGAATTCTAATAAAAAGCCACAAAGCACATATGCCACAAAGCATAGAAATAAAAACACAAAATTCTGAAAGTATACTGAAATTAATACTGAAGTTAAAGCATAAGTGTCAGAACTATAAACCACACATAATAAAACATTAACAAAAAAAAAACTTAGAAAACCCGTCTGTAAAACCAATAACCAATAGTTAATGTAACTATGTATCTAAGCTATGCTCCCCCTAAGGCTGTGCAGGCTCTTGTTCATCAGCTCCCCCTCAAAATTTTAGATCTATTTACAACAGTCACATAGATTTCAGAATTTCTTCCACAATGATATAAGTGCATGAGGGACAAGCTAAGCTCGCTAAATGCACAAACCATAAGTACAAAGGTACAAGGCAAAACTCAACAAAGTGATCAAACTTTTTGGATTTTATAATTTTTATGGGTTTTTGAATTTTTGAAACACACCCAAAACAAAGCAAGAAAAGAAAGATCAACAAAACAGGTACAAACCATGAAAGCAATGCATGATAAAATGCAACAACAAATGACATATGTCCCTAAAAATGGAAAGAATTAATGCATGGACATATTATAGTGCTTATGCATGAGTACCCCTCTTTACCCACACGTCACGTGCGTTTGGGAAAGATGGGGAAGACAATCTCTAATTACCAATGTGTTTGGCTAGGGTTTTTCTCTCTGAAGCATTCCTCAACAATTGTGGGTAATGATGGTATATGTAGGAGAGGTGCAAAAGGTGTGACTCAAAAAGTACAGGCTGGCAGAACAGCTTGCCTCGCGGGTGTCTCGCGGGAAGGCAAGGTGTGGTAAGTGTTTTGGCTATCAACCTCTCAAAGATATGGATAATGGAGAGGGAATGGTTGAGGAGATACCACAAGCAATTGTATAGAGAAAGATGGGGAAGACAATCTCTAATTACCAATGTGTTTGGCTAGGGTTTTTCTCTCTGAAGCATTCCTCAACAATTGTGGGTAATGATGGTATATGTAGGAGAGGTGCAAAAGGTGTGACTCAAAAAGTACAGGCTGGCAGAACAGCTTGCCTCGCGGTCTAATTGTAAAGTTGTAATTTACAACTATGTTTTGTTGGCTTTTATTCCGTGCCAAATTTGATTGTAATTATGTTCAATCGTTTAAAACCCTGTATTTGTTGTGGGACTTGATGTAAGGGTTGTGTGGTAGAAAGAGTGTTGAAGACTCAAGCATTTGAAGAAGTGAAGGATTCTCGTGGGTATCTCGCGACCAAGCATCCCGCGAAGTGAACCATGTGCCAGGCACATGCTGGAATGCGAAGAGTCATGCCAGGTGGAGACAACTGTGTCTCGCGAGTATCTCGCGGGTAAGGCCTTCCCGCGAGACACCCGCGAGGCAAGCTGTTCTGCCAGCCTGTACTTTTTGAGTCACACCTTTTGCACCTCTCCTACATATACCATCATTACCCACAATTGTTGAGGAATGCTTCAGAGAGAAAAACCCTAGCCAAACACATTGGTAATTAGAGATTGTCTTCCCCATCTTTCTCTATACAATTGCTTGTGGTATCTCCTCAACCATTCCCTCTCCATTATCCATATCTTTGAGAGGTTGATAGCCAAAACACTTACCACACCTTTGAGAGTGCTGAGTGACGTTTTGGTGCTGCTGGGAAGCATTGGAAGAAGCCTTGAATGGCAGATGCAACATGGAGCTTGTTGCGGGATCTGGATAACTAGGACAAGACACGGTTCCGAGAAGCCTTGTTGGAGGGCTTAGGTACATCGGGTAGACTAGGCTTGGAGGGTCTTTTGCTAATCCATGTATCCCAACTGATTGTCTAGTGGATCGATTTCCGCTTGGAGGGCGGCGGAGAGGTTTTTCGCCGAGTTCTTCGGTTTCCTCTTCGATAACACGTCTCGGTGTTATTTGTGTTTGCATCCTTCTTCCCTACTCTTGTTCATTTCATTTTTACTGCTGAGTTGCTTTAAATATGGATTAGAGTAGTTGTTTTGCTTATACGCTTGTGTTTACACTATTCCGCACTTGTCATTAAGTTAGTGTAAAATCAACCAAGCCGTAATTTGAATTTGGGGGTCTAAACCGCTCGTGTATTTTCAACACATTTTCGAGCTTTCAGAATTGTCAACCTTAAGAATATGTTCTGGATTCTCTGAAAGAAGTGGATATTAATCTTTTGATATTTTCGGTTGCTCCTATCTTAATGAAGAAGTTATCAAATGTGTTCATTGATTGGTTAGATTGGAGACGTTAATTTGACAATGAGGAAATTTTTGAACAGTGTGACGTTTATACAGTTGCGATCAGGAAAAATCTTAGGATTTTTGTTTTTGTTTTATTTATTTTATGGTTGAAAATCTTAAATACTCTTTTTTTTTTTTTTTTTTGAGATAGTTACTATATACTACTAACCTCATAGTTTGAACCTCCCCTCACCTCCTAAACTTTCAAGTATTTTGCCTATAAGAAAGTGTCAATTAAACTACAACGCTCTTAGCAAATCTTAAATACTTAAAGCTTGCTACACTCAAAGAATGACATTAATTGATTGAAGTTCTATTTTGCTAATCACAATGTAAATTCATGTTATTACTGTTGTTACACAGAATGACATTTATTTTGCTTCGTTGTCATTACTGTTGAGCATATTTTTGATGAAAGGTCCATTTGGTTAACCCACATTTGTGTCTGCGTTTGCTTTGTTCAGCGTTTTTGGCCTCTTTTTTTATTATTATTTTTTTAATTTTTAGTCTAGCGCTTGTTGCACTGTTCATGTTCCATGATCAGTGCAATCAGGCCAAAGAACATGCAGTAACTTATTATTTTCAGTTTTCAGCAAAATAAACGGTATCCAAACGCACACGAAGTGTCTCATTTGTAAAATTTGATTGTAATTAGTTTATCATTTTTGTTGAATAGAATGACATGATTATTTCTTTTTGTTATTGTTTTAATGCAAGAGAGTTCCATTGACCTAATCAATAAGATAATGAAAACTTCTAAAGAAAAAAAAAATTACAAAAAAAAAATTGTTAAAATCTATTATATGAGTTGGAATTTACTTGCGCATCGCGCCCTCACGCTAGTATTATATAAAACTAGTCATAAATGTGCGCGTTGCGCGTAATAATTTTTAGGTAAAATACTATTTTAGTCCCTAAACTTTGTGAAGAATTAAAAAAAAAATAGTTTTATCATATTTTTTATAATCTTGTTTATAACGTTTCTTACAATTATCATATATTTATTGGTTGATGATTTGCATAACATAGACATTAAATAAGAGGTAGAATTGTTCATTAGATTTTTTTTAAGTCATGGTATATATATATATATATATATATATATATATATAGATAGGTTCAAGTTACACCTGGTGTAACTCTTTATATAGTCAGTTTGATGTTTGCTCAATGTCTATATTATAATATTTATATAATTTGAATTACCACAATATTATAATCCATACTATATAGACATTGATGTTTGCTCAATGTCCATATTCAAAATTTGCTCAATGTCTATATTATAATCTATATATATATATATATATATATATATATATATATATAAAACCGAAACTTTTGAAGCTCTCACAATTTTCCAAATCATCACTATTTTTTTTTATTCTTTTTAATTTAGGTTTTATATCTTATAACAATAATATTGAAAAACGTATACAAACTTAGAGGCCTATTTAAGGGCTCCATAAAACTTGATGGACAAGAAAATATATTCTAAAATAATAAAACCGAAGCTTTTGAAACTCTCACAATTTTCCACATCATCACTATTTTTTTTTTTTTTGATTCTTTTTATTTTAGGTTTTATATCTTATAACAATAATATTGAAAAATGTATAAAAATTTGGAGGCCTATTTAAGGGCTCCATAAAACTTAATGGACAAGAAAATATATTCTAAAATAAGTCCTAATTAATACCTAACCATAATAGGAACCAAATTTGACCTAAAAAAACATTAAAAGAGCCTAAAAATAAGGAAATAAATCACCTAGACCTAAAATAACGTTTTTTGCATAAAAATACCAAAATCTCTTCTCTCCTTAAAACCCTAGCAATTACCATCTCAAAACTCTAAACTCAACTTCACTTTAAGATTAAAAAAATAAGAAGGAGAGAGACTCACGTAAAAAAAAAAAAAAAAAAAAAAAAAAAAAAAAAAAAAAAACGTAAGTTTTGTCTTTTTTTATTTGCTTTCATATGTGCCTGAAATTTTCATTCTATCTTTTTGTTTTATTATGTTTAGAATTGATTTTCTTATAAGTATTTGGGTTAATCTCTATATTTTGATAGTGTTTTTATGGGTTTGGTTTTTGGATTGAAATTCTAATAATTATTTTATATTGTATATGGCAGATGAAGCATCTCTATTTTTTGGAGAAAAATCAAAGCTGCAACCTATGTCTTCCAGCCCAAGGTGTGATAAATTTTTATATGTTCTTACTTTATTGAGAATTTTTATTTGGGTTCATGTGATTTTTTGTTTTTTTATTAAAGCTTTGATTTTTGGTTGATTAATTATTTGTTTGGATTAATTTCAATTAATTATTTGTTTGGATTCAACGTAAAAGATAATGGAATTAGGTGTTATAAATTTGATAATGTTCCATGTTTTGAATTGTTTATATTATTTAGACTCTTGGTAGGACTCTCTTTTCTCTCCTTAAAACCCTAGCAATTACCATCTCAAAACCTTAAACTTAATTAACTTCACTTTAAAATTAAAAAAATAAGAAGGAGAGAGACTCAACTAAAAAAAAAAAAAAAAAAAAAAAACGTAGGTTTTGTCTTTTTTATTTGCTTTCATATGTGTCTGAAATTTTCATTCTATCTTATTATTTTGTTATGTTTAGAATTTATTTTCTTTTAAGTATTTGGGTTAATCTCTATATTTTGATAGTGTTTTTGTGGGTTTGGTTTTTGGGTTGAAATTTCTAATAATTATTTTATATTGTATACAGCAGATGAAGCATCTCTATTTTTTGAAGAAAAATCAAAGCTACAACCTATGTCTTCCAACCCAAGGTGTGGTAAATTTTTATTTGGTATATTATATATGAATTTTGAATTTGAAGGGTTTTGTTTGGTTTTTAAGTAGAATTTGGGGATTCTATAAAATTTGGAAGGTTTAAGTTTTGGGGTTTTTGGTATTTGCGTCTTAGTAGGTTGATCTTAATTTTTTACCTTATATGTTTTTTCTTTATTTAGAATTTTTATTTTGGGTTCATGTGATTTTTTGTTTTCTTAATTAAAGTTTTGATTTTTGGTTGATTAATTATTTGTTTGGATTAATTTCAATTAATTATTTGTTTGAATTCAACGTAAAAGATAATGGAATTATATGTTATAAATTTGATAATGTTCCATGTTTTGAATTGTTTATATTGTTATTAATACGACTAAATAATATTTGTTTTTATCTTTGTAGTTTATATCAGTTTTGAGTGTGTGTATATATATAACTTTTGGGAATTTTGCTTTATGAATTTAAGAATTGTAAATTACTTTGTAGGTTTCAATAACTATGTACCTGTAGTGAGATATTGACAATATAAGCATATATATATGGTATTAACATTTTATAAAAATCTTTCTTACAACCCAATAACATTCTACGTTAGACAACACTTCTAAACTAATGAAAAGCATAGAAGTTAAATATTTATTCCCATTGTATTTTATTTAATTATGACATATCCATATTTTTTAAATGCTAACTAGCAAAATGTCTATAATATGTATATTATTAACCCAATTTTCTATTTCTAAATTTCTTAGATTTTATTATATCAATCTTTTTTTCTTTTAAATTCTTGGTGGGCAAATCAGTCTCTCACTAATTTTTTTACCTTAACGTGATGTTGGTTAATTGTCCTTTTATTTATCTATCTTGTGCATCGCACGGGTTAGCGACTAGTATTAATATAATTTGAAGCAGACATTCCATAACCACAAAGAAACCAAAAATTGAATTACCACGACGATAAGCCCCAAAGACAAAATCTGCGAAGATTGTGATTTCAAATTGGTAAATAAACCTCCATTGTCCCCTAATTCGTTGAGCGTGATTTCCTGGTCTCCTCGACATAGCAGTGAAATACTTCTCTTCTTTTTTTTTTTTTTTCTTCTTTTTTTTTTCTAATTTAAAAAAAAAAAACAAAAACAAAAAAACACCAATCTCCAACGTGGCTAAAGAGAGTGCATTGTTTAGTGAGAGAATAAGATCTGAATTTGGAGATTATCTCTGGTGAGAAATGTAATTGGGTCTGTATTATTGTGAACACTGGACAGTATGTGTGGGTAATGAAACTTTTGGTGTCGGTTGTGGAAATCCAACGGAATTGTGGTAAGTTTGTTAAAGAAGTGGGGATAGAGAGAGAGGAATTATTGGGTGATGAAAGCTGAAAGATTTGAGTTTTTGAGTCGAGTCACCGTCTCTCATGGAGGTGGAACAATGGAGGAACAAGAGATAGAGAGGAGAAAGAGAGAGAGAGAGAGAGAAACGTAGAGAGTCAAATGTAACTTTTTTTTTGAGTTTAGAGATAGATATAAAATATAATAAATTAGGGATAATTAATGAGATCTTAATTAAAATATTAACATTAATGATAGTGTTTTTTTGACCATTGGATCTACTTAAATTCAATGGTTTAAAAAATGTGTAACTCTTTAGAGTTACACTAGGTGTAACTTGAACCCATCTCATATACATATATAAGGTTAAATGAAATGTCAAAAAATGAGATTATAAAATTTTCCAACTTTAATTCTAATATAATTTCTAAATTACTAAAGAACATCTCATTTTTAGTTATGATAGGAAATATAATTTCCCTAGTTATAGTTTGATTAGTTTTAAGTTTAAATTTTATATTATTATATTTAATTGTTGATTATTGATTTAATTAAGTGAATGTAATGGTTGATTTTATTGCACTATAAATTTTTCAATAATGTCCTCTGTATAGTCATTTTTATTTTATTTCTTACTCCTCCTAGCCACTTTTTTATTTTCCAAATAATTGTTACTATTGACGTTTGATTTCATTTAATTTTTTCTTCCATCATTTATTTTAATTACTTTGTATGTTCCCTCGCTAGTTGTAGTTTTTATGGTTATCAATAAGAAATAGATATCATGGATGACTTAAATAGTTATAGATATAGTTACGTTAGTGGTATATCAAATGTTTTTTTTTTTTTTTTCCAAAGAAATATGAAAGGCATTTATCTAGTCTGGTCTCTATCACTTAAGACATCCATAATATCTTAACAGAAGTAATAATGAGTATTAATTTTTTTTAATGAATAAGCAGTTAGGTTAGTGGTATGTCAAAGTTAAAAAAAATTTTAAAAAAAATCCAAAGAAATGTAAAAGGCCTTTTAAAAAAAAAAGAAATGGGAACTTTTTGTATTGTAGAAATATGATTGTTTTAATTACATTGTTTATAAACTTCATTATTAAGTTATAATCATCTAAATTATAGTAGATCACACAAGATAAATATGTATAGATGATTATTTTTTTTTTGATTATTCATGAATCATTATTTCATTGTTTACTTATAGATATCTAAATTAATTAATTTTTAAATCTAAATTAAAATAGATGAATATGTAGAGGTAAAATTATATGAAAAGTTAAAACTAGCCAAGATGAACATTTAACCATTGGTAGATATGTGTTTTTTGAAGACTACAAGTTTGCTTGGTTGCTTTACTTGGAATTATATAGCTATGCAAATATTGTTGCGAATGGTTCATCATTAGCAAATTATAAAGTTTGGTGGCCTTACATGAACTCTTGTTTTGTGACAATTTTTTTTTTCCTTTTTGCCAAAACAACTTAAAAATATTAAAACTTAAGTTATCACATGTGGTAATTGTAAAATACATTAGTGATATGAAAAATAGAAAGATTTAAATTTTTAAAAAGATTTTTTAGTAGATGGTAATATAAAACATTTTTTTCTCAATATTTTATGTAAATTTTCTCATAAGATCAATATTGTTTGCATCCTTTAAAAATGATACATAATATTTTTGAGAAGAAGAAGAAGAAGAAGAAGCAGACACGATGCTAACACATAATATAAAATTATTAAGTTTGCGTGATTTAAATTTGTGGCAAAAAATTAATATATCTATGATAAAGGTTTTTATCTAAATGATATATAGTAGTCCATATTTTTCTAGTCTTGATTCAAAAAGTCCATTCTCAATAGCCTTATAAGATTACAAATTGCTCAATCTATAGACCTAGACACATTCAAAGAGTACTATCTAAATTATAAATTATATGACCCTTTATCATACAAATATTTTGATTCTCCAAATGTATGGTAAAGGAAGGCAAGTGTGTGTCTAGCAATTTTCTTGATTTGTGCTGCGTAAGTATGGAGGATGTGATTGAATTTAAATGTTGAATAAAATATAAGATAAGAAGAAAAAAGAGTAAAAATAAAATACATAACAATAAACGTCAAATTATCCAAGTTATTCTATGTAATATAATAACATTTTATTATTATATATTATATATGCAGTAGGATAATATTTAATAATCGTAGAGAATAGAAAAGAAAACAACTTAAAAGACAAAATTAAATCACATCAATCTAAAGTAGAATTCTAATTAACACAAAAATTCATCAACCTAAGTATGGAAGCAATAAAAAAAAAATGAAAAAAAAAATTGTGAGAGAGTGAGAGAAGTACTATTTTCTGTGTGAGAAAACTATGCATAGAATGAAAGAGAAAATGTCAAATTTATAGTAATATGTTGAGAATAAGAAGAGTCAAAATAAAGGAAGATAAAATGGTAGAGAATGAATAATATTAAGGTAGAAAGTAGTGGGGAAATGAAGAGATAAAAATGAGGGAGAGTTTTGAAAAATTAATAATAAAAATAATGGTTAAAAGATATTTTAATTTTTAAATAATGGAGTTTTAAAGGCACCTTATTAAATGAGAAAATATTTTTAAAAATATATAGGAAAAATTAGAAACAAAAAAGGATAATGACGTGGTTTCTGAGGTGGCTCAACCGGAGCGTAGCAACAATATATTTACAAATACATTTAGCTCTAGATGAGCCTCACATCTCATATGCTACTTAGAGCATCCACAGCAATGGAGCTAAAAATTTAGCTATTTAGCACCACAAAAAGTTACTTTATCTATTTTACCTACACATATGCTACAGTAGTGGATCTATTTTAGCTTTTAATACAATAAAATAATATAAACATCACAGTAAAATAATATATCCACTACAATAAAATAATATATCTTCTACAATAAACATTAATCACAACCACACACATAACCACAACAACCACCACCACCACCACCACCACCACCACCACAGCCCATAACAAAGAAGAAAAAAAAATCAACCAAGCCCACACCTACTCAACCCACCAGGCAACACCCACACCACAGCAATCAAATTCACGCAATGCACCAAAAAAAAAAAAAAAAAAAAAAACCCCAAAACTTGGATCAACGGAAAACCAAAGCAATGGGTGGAGGAAGGCAGCAGCGGCTTCGATGATGAAACCCAGAGAAACCCAAAGCTTGGATTGACGATGAAACCCACGAAATCTAGAGAAACCCAAGCTTGTCGGCGTTGGGTGAGCGTTGAGATGGAGGACTAAGAGGAGGCGTGGATTGGCGGCTTGGGGCTTGGGTCGGCTCAGCGAATGATTATACTACAACAATATGAGAGTACACTACACTCTTACTGCTTATTACAAATAAACGTGGGATGACTGTACCTATGTCGTACTTTTCCTATTATAAATATAAGATTTTGCGAAATATACATATGTAGCCAATGCTATTGCACTGAGTCCTGCAAGTAGCCAATAGAAGTAATCAAGATGTGCCCGATTAAGATTATCAGCAAACCAACTATTTTTGCCATCCCTGCCGGTCACTTCTTCAATGATTGAGACGAGAAAGCTACTTAAAAAATTCCCGACCCCAAAAATACTGAGATAGAGGGCGAGACCCACACTTCTTAATTCAATTGGGACCTGATCATAGAAGAATTCTTGTAGGCCAACCACAGTGAAAACATCAGCAATTCCTGACAGAACATATTGAGGAAGAAGCCACCATGCACTCATTGGAATAGTCACATTTGGCATATCAACTAGCTCATATTCTTTAGCAATTTTGAGCCTTTTCATTTCAACTAGAGCTGCAACTACAATGCAAATGGCAGAGAAAAGCATCCCAATTCCAATTCTTTGTAACATCGTGATACCAGAGGAATTTCTAGTAAAAGCTCTTGCTATAGGAACAAAGATGCGATCATATATAGGAATGACAAGAATAATGGACAGGTTGACAAAGGACTGTAGTGAAGCAGCTGGTATCTCAAAACCAGGAAAAATTGTTCTGTCCATAATAGCACCTTGCTTGGTAAAGAAAGTTGAGATCTGAGCATACACAACAGCATATCCCAAGCTTGTAACCCATATTGGAACAAGCCTAAGAACAGTCTTTGCTTCTTCAATGTTACTGAAAGAACAAACCTTGCCTTCTTCTTTTGAACCATCTGGGGACAACAAGGCTTTGTTAAGAAACCTGCAACATCAGAGGATTCAGATGGCCCTATAAGAGGACTTGTTATCTAATTTAATTAACTGATTCAAAGTTGTCTAGTGAGTCAACTTCTATTGCAAGAGGAAGACTTTTCTAGTACCTACGAATCACATTATGGCATTCTTAATATAAGAGAAGTTCCTTGTACTATTTTCAAATTTGTTTCCCTTTCTTTGGAAAAGCAGAAGTCACTTTGTGTCATGCTAAAAAGTTGCATCCTAAAAAGATGTAAGAGCCCTCTAATTTGGGACCAATGTCAGGTGGTAATTGGTATATGTAGTTTTAGGTAAGCGAATAGCCACGTAACATGGATATTGAGCCCGCAACTTGTTGCTGACACTTGCCATTACATGAAGACTGATCTCAATCTTAAAAAGCTTGTACTTAGTGCACCAAGCTCCCATTTTTATAATATTTGGGAGATGTGATTAATAAGCAGGCTTACCGCCCCCCACCCCCCCCCCCCCCCCCCCCCTTTTTTTTTTTTTTTTTTGGTGTATGTTGCGGGGTCTTATTCTTAAGGAGTGTCAAGGCCAATGACTGTTAATGAAATCCTATAGAAGCACAAAAGAGAGTCCGTTTGGGAGTAATTATTAAGTACTCTCGAAGTACCAAAAATGATGTTTCTTCTTCTTACATTCATGGTGGGGTCTACTCATTAAATTCATAATGAGATTTACCATGAATTTGAGAAGAGGGAGTACCATTTCTCTGTACTCCAAGAGTAAGAATTTTCATCTGTTTGGAAGTCTCTGGATAAATTAATTTTATTATTTCCAAGTTCTTTTGAAATTGTCACAGACATTGTGAGTATACTGAAATAAAAGCATATCTAAGACTTCGAATGTACCATAATTTGTTACTGGACCTATATTGCTACTTTTCTATTTCCCTTTCCTCTTAATATATCTGCACTTATCTTACTTGAATTGTTCAGAGCTATGGTGTGGCAGGGTTGCATGAGCTCCCTCTTCAATAATTATTGGCGAAGGGGTAGTACGCCAATTTTTAACAGCAGCAACAAAGACTCGACCAATCCTGAGAAATGGGCTTTTCTCATCCCCTTTAACACTATATCGATAAGTCCTGGTGCCGAGCAAGAAAACGCCCAATGCAGCAACCATCAGAACACAAGGAATTCCAAATCCCAGACCCCAACTAAGGTTTTCTTGTATATAGCATGTGACCAAATTTGTAACAGCAGCACCCCCACATATACCAAAATACCACCAGTTGAAGAATGAGCTTTTGGCTTTGCACTCCTCAGGATCTAGTCCATCAAACTGATCAGCTCCAAAAGCCTGAACACAAGGTTTGTGTCCACCTTTCCCAACTGCGACTAGATATAGAGATAAGAAGAATAAGATTACTTGGAGCTGACAAGTAGAACGTAACATAATTTTGTTGGCGTCTATGTAATCAGGAGTGCTTAGAGAAGGAAGCATAGCCGACACAGTCAACAAGCCTAGTCCCTGTGATTCATCCCAATCCAAGTCAAAGATTATTTAACAGAAAAATATGACAGAAGCTTCAAACACAATGCCGAATAAGGCATTTCTGTCAAAGTCAAGATTACGTATAAATTAAGGTTCAGCCTGTGTCTTTTATTTAGTGGGCTAGCACAGTAAATAAATAAATAAATATATATATATATATATATATATATATATATATTATACGGGTTAATTAGTTCTGTTAGTTCAGGTGTTAATTTCTGTTTTTTCTTTTAGCACATAGCATATCAAGCAAGAACAGAATAGGATTGAGGAATAAAAAATTTTGCACCTTGCCTTCCCACAGAGTACTTTTGTACAATGTTGACTGTCTCAAGAGCATTCATTAGACCGTCAACATTGTACATAAGATGCCATATATGGTAACTTATGCCTAGGAAAGATATTAGAAAAATGTTAAGAATTGGACAAAGTTCAATGTGGTCTCTCAACCATTAATTTCAAAACCAATGCGATACCATCCTTGAGTCTCCCTCTCACTACTAAAAAAAAAAAAAAGTCTCCCTCCCACCTATTTATCTTTTATAATGGAATTAATAGTTGAAATTGACTTGATTTTTGAATTTTTTTATATTTTTTATAGTAACCTTTTCATGTGTGCCTAATTTGCCACATTAGCTAGTTTGTATAAACTTAAAAGGGAGAGAAAGAACTAAGGACCTAATAGATATTGAAAGTTGAGGAGGGACCAAGTTGAACAGCTAACAACTTTAAATTTGACATGTTTTATCAACTTCTACAAATTTCTCTTCAAAGGTAAATAGGCTATAGATAAGAAAAAAAAAAAATCAATCAACCAGCAATTTGGAGAAGCATTTAAGTTCAAAACAGCTTTAGCCTATCTGAAGCCCATTACAAAGCTAGACCCTAGATTTATTCAGAAATGTACCAAGATGTAGATAAGAGAAGCAACGACAATGGTGCGGTAGCGACCCAGAAAAGAATCAGCCAGGAATGCTCCCAAAAGAGGAAGCAACGACGCTGTTCCGGACCAAACGTTAACGTTCTCCGCCGCAGTGGCTGTGGACTGACCCAGCGGTCCCGTCAAGTACGTTATCAAGTTCGCGCTTATCCCATAGTATGCAAACCTCTCCGCCACTTCCACACCTACATATAACAAATCTATCACAAAACGCACACACGAAGTATATGAAATAATTAGTCGGTACTGTACTACTCATGTATGTAGTAGTGTTATACGTGTTACCTATGATGAAATATGCGGACCTCCAGCCACCAGTGTTCGATCGGAGGACTGGGCGGCCTTTGTAGTCTACGGCACCATCCACAGTGTCTGTCGACAGTGACACAAGTGGGGTGTCCATGTTATGGCCGCCTATCTTCTTTGCTTTCCTACTACTTTGGACTTTCCCAACACTTCTGAACCGTAAAAAAGAGTTTTTCCTAAAAGGAAGGAAGCAAGCAACAACCACGAAACCAAGGTAAACATATTTCGTTTTCGTACATCATCAACATGTTCCTTCCTTCCTTCCTTCCTTCCTTCCACCTGTTTCTACTCTTTTTCCTTTTTTTTTTTTTTTTTTTTTTTTGGTTAACATGACCACTTTATTACTGTACGTGTTTTATATATGGGTTGAGTTAAAGTTGCACCTCATTGGATAATATTATCTTTATATATTCTCTATACTTGCAAAATTACATTATCTTCATATATTCTCTATACTTGCAAAATAATAATAGTGTTTTAAACTGGACTTATAATACATTACATAATCAGAATACAACTATAAAAGAGTCTTAACCTTTATATAAACAGCGGACATTAATGTGGGATAAACATCTTTATTTTTTTTTGAGTAAACAGTAATGCTTATTAGAACACACACACAAATAATAATAGTATTTTAAACCGGGTTTATAATACATTACATAACTAGAGTACAACTAAAAAAGAGTTTAACCTTTGTAGTTGTAGACTGGGGTTATAAACAACGGACACTAGTTGGTGAATTAAATAATAAATAACATCTAATTGACATGAAAACTGATATGAATGTTATGAATATATAGAACATGTAATTTTACGGTGAGATTTTCAAAATATGAATTCTATAACAAGTTATTAATTAGTGTAATATTACTTAAAGTTACACCAAGTGTAACTTGAATTTGACCTTTATATATATATATATATATATAAAGGGTAAATTGCAAACTTAAGTTTGGGAGTTATTGAATTTTACAATCTGAAATTTCAATTTAATTTTTTTATGAGATTTATCATTTTTTTTTTTTTGAGTATATGAGTTAAAACTAAACTCTATCCATTGGACATTTGGACTGCCGTATCAGCCAATTTGATGATAAACTTTTGGACTACCGTTACTATCCCCCCAAAAAAAAAAAAAAAAAAAATTTATATATATATATATCTCTCTCTCTCTCTCTCTTTTATGGAGAATAATATATATTAAATTAAAGCCACAAATATCAAATATGTCATTCTTAAAATAATAAATAAATATAAAAATCCATTTTTTTATAGGAAGCTCATCAACTTTTCATTACTGTGTGTGTTTGCGCTCTGCAATTCGACCTGTGGGAGTCTTGAACCACAGCCAATTGAACGTACCAATCGTTAGCAATAGTGAATTACAAATCTCCAGAAATAAGAATTCTAATTTTGTGTTTACTTTAAATTATACGATAAATTTTGGCTTGGCTTTTTTTTTTTTTTTGGCAACTGTGCTGGTTGTTTCATGTTTGTAATGGGATGATAATTGATAAGCTCTTTGCATAGGCAGAAGGATATTTGCGAGTTTTCAGTATATAATACAAGGCATGACAGGCGCTTGCGAAATGTTCTCTTAGAACATCAAGGCATAGGCAAGATCAGTACAAGAGGTATAAGAGTTTTTAACATTATATGCAACACCATGCAACCAGCGTGCTGATGTACTAGCCAAATTGGGCTCTAGACTTAAGATTCTACATTCGTGCTTTTGCTTTTGCCTAAGTTGCATGGACACTGACACCGATACGGGTAAGGGGTACAACAATTTTTGAAAAATAAATAAGGGTACGACACGTCTGGGGTACAGCAATTTTAGAAAAAATAAGGGTACTACACGTCTAGGATATGACAATTAATTAATATTAGGGAAGAAACATTTTTCCCTTTATATTTGGAATAGTTCACAATTTCCTCTTTTATCTTTGAAACCAACCAATTTCCCCTAATGTTTGGGAAATGAGCAAATACCCTTAATTTTTTTACTTTTTTTAGTTAAATCTATCAAATTTTTTTGAAGAAATTATCAAGGAAGGGAAAAAAAAGTTAAGGATTGCACTGTTGTTTTCATAGATTGCATTTGTAATCATTGTAATATTGTTGGATTTAACTAAAAATAATGAATTAGAGGTATTTGCTAATTTCCCAAACATAAAGAGGAAAATTGGTTGGTTTTGAAGACAAGGGGAGGAATTGTCAACTATCCCAAACATAGAGGGGTGAATATACTTTTTCCCCATTAATATATATAAGAAACTACTAGATTTAAGGATAGACATCTTACCCGACCCATTTATGATCTAATATAAAACACACACTTCGCCACCACAGTTCCCTTTCTACTCTTTGTTTGTTTTCTTCTCAAGAGTGAAACCTCTCTTTCTCTCTCAGTCTCTCTCACTTAGGGTCCGTTTGGTTGGGAGGATAGAAAATAAAGAAGGAATAGAAAAGTGGGTGGATAGAAATGATTTTGTTTTCCTTTCGTGTTTTTGGTCGAGGGAATGGAAAAGTAGAGAGATGAAAAATGCTTTTATTTGATTGAGTAGAAAAGTGTGAGAATAGAAAATATAATTTGTATAAATTTACTCTCATGCTCCTAGTATATTAAAAAAACAACTTTTTTTAATAGTTTATTGAAATTTATTTATTTTTAATTACTACAAACTAACACAACTATTAAAATATCTAGCAAATTCTAACTTTTATCTCAAAAAAAAAAAAAAAGGAGCTAGCAAATAATAATAATAATAATAATAATAATAATAATAAGTTGCATCTGATATAAAAAATATAAAGAAAAAAAGGACAAAAAGTTTACCTGGGAAAAGGAAAAAAAAAAAAAAAGCATGTGCACTATTATACTTGGAAAAAAAAAGTAGGAAAAAAAAGAAAGACAGTAACATAGCAGGTAGCAATAGTAACATTAAATTAATAAATAAGGAAAAGGTAGATGAATAATTTCACATCAAACTCACTCCCTCTGCACTTTTCTCTCTAGTCTTCTTCCCAAATTGGGGAGAAAACTTTTTTCTTTTAAATGATGGGCTTGGGGAGAAAACTCCCCCACCTCCATTTTCTCCTCCTCCAAGCAAACACCCTTGTCTCCCATTTTCTCTCCCCCTCTATCATTTCACCCCAACCAAATACACTCTTAGACTTTCTATTTTAGACATGTTATGAAAGAAGTTTATGAATAACGGCCTTTTTTAGGCCAAGTAGATTATTGTTCAGTTGGCAAGAGTTTTGATTCTTGAGAATCGAAGAGTCTTGTGAATTTAAACTCCTAACTATTTCAATTCCTTAGAAATTACACTTATACATTCAATTGGTCGTGAGAATTTAGTTTTAAAATTAAAGAGAAATTACATTTAGTTGCTTACCCTGTGTTTTGATCATGCTTGATCTAATTGATTTTTTGTAAGAATTGATTTTACTAAATTAATAGATTTTCTATTTAATTACCTTCAAATTGGCAGAGCAACATGGGAGTGTGAGGGGGCCATGTTCCCTTCCCCTAAAAAGGTCGTGTAAATTTTGGTTAATTATTGTTGCACACGTGACACGCTTTATAATATACTTTCATATACACATCTTGTAATGATCTCAATTTATAATTGTGAAATCGTGTTCTTATGTTTATGTACACATTGTGTAATAATCATTGCTAATATATATGAACCTATAATTGTATGCATGCAGTGGTACAATTATAGGTTCATATAACTAAAAAAAAAAAACCAAGTCATTGCTTGATCTTTTGGAGGGCTGGCAAAGCTGTTTTCAGCAACACCGACTATCTTAGGTGTAGGGACAAAAGGGGCTTTTTCCCTTTTCAAAAAAATTAAATAGGAAAATGCCCCACTTCTCAAACTAATTAGGGAAATGCCCCTCTTTTAAAACTCGATTTTTGATAAATCGAGTTAGGTCCTATAGCGGCGTTTTTAAGGACCTATAGTGACGTTTTTAAGACCTATAGTGGCGTTTTGTAACTCGATTTATATAAAATCGAGTTATAGGTAAAAAAAAATTAAAAAAATTGCCTATAACTCGATTTTATGGAAATCGAGTTAAAAAACGTCACTATAGGTCTTGAAAACGTCACTATAGGTCTTTAAAAACGCCGCTATAGGGCTCCATATTTTTTTTTTTTTATAACTCGATTTTGAGAAAATCGAGTTTTAAAAGAGGGGCATTTCCCTATTTAGTTTGGGAAGGAAGGCATTAGGCTAATTAATTTGGTTGAAAAGGGCAAAAGCCCATTTTGTCCGTAGAAAGCCACACCTCTTTGTGTCAAATGGATTTTGTGGTATGAATGAAATAGGACGGTCTTTGATGGGTGGAGTGTCCTACCTTTGTAATTAAAGAGCACATTTTGAGATCCTTGTACAACTAGATGTTCGCTCAAGGGGGCATTCATTCGATGTCCTTTCTTGATTTCTTATTTTCTCTCTCTTTGTGATTTGTATTCCTTGATTTGGGACTGTTCACATTCTTTGTGCCCGTCCCTTTTCCTTTTCTAATGAAATTTTTACTTAATAAAAAAATATTTCTCCATCTTTTTTTAATCTCGTCTTCCTTTACTAAAAATTATTTGATCCTTATATTTGATACACTAGGCACAATTCAATCCAGTTTTCATTTCCATATTTTAGCAAGTTTATAAATAGGCTTCTCTCCAACCTTTGTCACCAACTTGCAATATAGTTCATTGGAATTCTTTGCCTGTGACGGTGGGTGTGGGGTGCCTCCAAGATGTTTTCCTGCATTCATATGGAAGTTTCATCTGTTAGAACTGTTATCCTCTCTTTGAATTATTTCCTTGATAATCTTCTGAATTTTGGGTTTGTTACATTTTCTGTAAATCATGCATGAGCTGAAATTTAGCCTTTTGATATTGTTGTTCGGAGTGGCCTGAATTATAGGCACAAGTGATACAAATACTGTTTTAGACTTTATTGATTCCGTTTTTTGGCATGTAGTTATTTGATTGTGTAATTTTTATTGTATTTTGCGCACACATTCTATGTGATGAAGTATTTCCTTGAATTCAATAAAATTTTATTACTTAAAAAAATTGAAATCATGCATCCAGACTCCTGCTCTTGTAATTGTGTTTAATTTTATGCATATGATATATATATTACTGAAAGATTTATGTTAGTATTTTTTTTTTCTGCTTGTTATATCTTCTGCTTAATTTGCTAATTAAAGTGGCCCACAGGATTATATCCATCAAATGGGAAGAACTGCTCGATCAGCTGTTGCAATCTTTCTAGTGAATCAGTATGAGGTGGAATGGTTTCTAAAGATAGAGAATATTTTTGGTAGGAAACATGTGCCGTTTTTGTGCCGAGGCATTGTCAAGGGAGTGTCTCCAAAACTAAAAGATTTTATTTATTATTTTTTTTTCAGGTAAGAAATTTGCAGAGTTTCCTTGTCAACATGAGCAAGTCCTGCCATTCATGGAGCGCATCATAGATGCCAACGAGAACATCTCTGGTGGTAATGATTTATTTTTAATTTGTTGAATTATGAATGATGAAGATTACCTTGTGGGTTGGGATACACATGCCCCATTCCATGCCTTGTGGTTAGCTATCAATCTCTGATTTATCTTAGGCATTTTTAGCATTTAAGCTAGAAATAAGTTTACTTTGTATTAGGTTTATTGAGTAATAAAAATATAACGAATGTGCTTTTTTATTTATTTTTAAGTCCAATGTGCTTATCTTTAAATATACAATAATTTTAGTATAAAAAATGTTGGGTACTTGGGTAAATTCAGTTTTTTTAATTTGTGAAAAAAATTCTGTGAACCCATCTTTTGTGGAGTTCCAAGTTTTAAAGGAGTTTTGAATTTTAGAGCCAAACCAATCCAATCTTTTTGGTGTGAATTTGGTTGGTTTAAATGGACACCACTTCTGCCATTACTAAAGCTTTTCCCTGCGCATACTTTATTTGGAGTTGCCATATTTGAAAGACTAATGTCTTTTAGTGAGCTTATTTAATAATAGTAAGTTAATTAACTAATTCTTCGTTAATCTTGGTTTATTTTTATTTTTATAGAAAATCAAAGAACTAGGGTGCGAGAAGGGGAAGAAGAAAGGAGGACACGATGATGACTGATGAGGAGGCTATGGACAAATTCTTGGGACTCAAAAATGAATATAGCAGCCCTGAATAGCGAATTTGTTAGAGTTTTAAGTGTTCAATATCATTAGATTTCTTTTTATAGTTGTGGGAGGGATTTTTATGTCTATCAAATGGCTGTTAATTATAAAAAATAAATAAATTTGTTTAGAGTTTAGATAGTTGTTTCTATTACTTTTTCAATTTTATTTTTGAGTGAAATTTTAGGGAAGGAGAAAGTTTTGAGTTTTTTTTTTTTTTTTTTTTTTTTAAATTTATTTTTTATAATTATTTTTTATTTGAGCTGAAGAACAAATTTTATGAGGACTTTTTGGTTCTATAAAATTTTAATTATAGGGGAAAAAGGTCATTGAAGTAGATATGTTAGGGATAAAATATACCACATTTAATACCTTATATGCAATTCCATTGCAATAAGTTCATGAAGTATTATAAAAAAATATCTCATCTTCTAAATGATTTTTTGATGAAAAATCACTAGTTTTGCAATCTTGTTCAACCGTTGTTAAACAATCCCTGAAGCTAATGTGGAAGTGGTAGAGGGCACAAGTTTAACGAGAAAAAAAGAAAGAATAGAAAAGAGAGTAAAAGAAAGAGGGAAAGTGATTTTACGTCCATATGTATTAGTGTTGGCAAACTATGTCAAATAAAAGACCCAAGATCAGCTAAAGAAAACATAGTTTATGTCACCTCAATAACAATCTCAACTTGTCGAGACTATGTGAACTAGATTCTTTAAAGGCTCATTAAGTCATATGTTTCAATCTAATATGTCATATGAGGGCTATTCATTGGACTATAAAGGGACATTATAAGTTGACCTAAAAGATGTTTTTTAGAGCAGATAAAACTATGTTTGCGTGCCTAGGGTTTTATGCCCAAGATTCTTTCAATTTCATTGTATGAGAAGTATCAAAGTAGATGTAAAGAACAATTGGTGAAGAAGGTGAAGTCATAGTGCATACCACAAACTTGCTTCTGTAAAGAAAATCTTCAAGAGGTTCTTGAAGTCGATCTAAGGTTTATGTTGTATCGTGGGTGAGTCATCTGTGAAGCATCTAAATAATTGAAGAATTATGAGGTTTTGAAGTAATGAAAGGTTTGTACTAAGTTGTTTGCAGGTCAGTATATTCTAAGAAAATGTTATTCATGAGATTGTAAATCTTCTCTTAATTATGGTGGATTGCTTTGTTGGGACCTTAGAGTGGTTTTTCCTTTGGAGTGTTCTCCATCAATTTTTCACACCTTCACCATATCGTTGTCTCTTTAGAGATTAATTTTGGGTGATTGATGATGCCTTATTTTACATGTCTAAATTATTTACATGTGAATTAGAAATTGACATAATTGGATTAATTAAACAACTTGGTTAATTCACCTTTAAATCAACTAGAGTCTAAAACTTAGCAAATGCTAAAGAGAGAGGTCAGAGTTTGGGGAGAAAAGAAAAAGGAGAAATGAGAATAAAAGAAAGAGAGAAATCGCCCTTTGTTTTGAAAATTTTTGCCTAGCCCAATTCTAGTGCTCTATGGAAAATTATATACCTGAACCGTTTTATGATCCAATCTAAAACACATAATTTTGCCACCCAAATCCCATTCCACTCTCAAAACTTTCTCTTCTATTCATCTTCTTCTCAAGAGTTAAACCTCTCTCTCTCTAACCTACAGATTATAGCCACCAACCAGTCTTAGACCAATCACTACAATGTACAATAAGGTAATTAGGTAAATCTCTCGTCTCTTAAAAAAAATGTTTGGAGTTTGAGGGCATATGTAATGTGGAAATTGTTACTTAAGAGTTGATCTTTGGCCGTTGGGTGCAGCTCTCTTTGTTTGGAAACCGTACAAGTATAAAGATCCAGAACTAGCAACCTAGAACAAGGGAAGAGGATGAAAAACCTAAAATTACAGGTCACTGAAGCACAACCTATATATTGTAGTGAACCACTATAGGTTACTAATTCTGGAACTTGGAACCTAGATCAGCCAACACAGATGAAGATAAGGAGCTTAAAGTTCTGCAAGTTGTTTAACATTTATGGGATAAACCTCACTTCCAAGATTAGAAGCATAGGCCTTAGTTGCTATTTGAATATTCACGGCTTCAGATGGATGTAAGCCATCAAAGTACACATGAGAATTCCTGTCTGCACACACTTGCCCACCTCTTTCACATGAAACTCCAGTTCCACCTGCAATCATTTGATGCACTTCATGCATTAAAGAACTTTCATTCAATGAAACTTGCAGAAAAATAGAACCTTCATAAATCTATCAGCCAAAAAGAAGAGAGAGAGAGAGGTAGGACCTTGCTCTGCTGACTTCACTTCACAACAAGCATTGGTTGTGTCGCTGAAGCCTGTAATCAATGAAATGGAATTCAGTACAAATGCTTCCAATTGATGAGGTAAATGACATGGGTTTGAAATAGTTCTATGATAATTTGCAGTGTGATGGCTTCAAGGATCTTGCATACCAAATGAAATTAGAGCCAAATTCATTTGAATAAAATCTAAAGTGCGATCTATGCATGCGACAAACAAGGTCATACTTATAATGTAACGCAATGGAGATGTTACATTATAAATTTATAAGTACACATGTACAGACGTTCTGTACACAATGGAGACATTCTTGTTAATTACAACACATGTACACATGTTTTTTTTTTTTTTTTTAATATTCATTTTGCCTACCTTCTCTTTATTGCTTTGTTTGATTGTATCTCCTCTCTTCTCCTCTTATTTTCGTGATTTTTATCCTGAAAAATCATGGGAGTATACCAAGACAATTGAACCCAATTTTTCTATTTTATATAGTGACTAATTTTATTATAAATATTAAAATATATTTCTAATATTATGACATATTTAACTATGAAATGAGTCCAAATTATACTTTTTTTAGAATGTAGATCTTTATGAGATCCGCTGCTAGAAAGACACTACTAACCATATATTTCATTTTTTTGTAGAAAAAATAATACAAGTTATTTTAGACCGTAAATATTTCTATTTTTTTTTGTTCATTTAAGTTTTTTAAGTTTTAGATTTATTCAATTAAGGCATTTTAGTCAAATTTTTTTAGAAATTTTTTGAAAAAAAAAATCTAAAAATTATTTTTCAATCATTAAATGAATTATTTTAATTTAAAAAATTAAAGAAAAATTAAAAAAATTGAAAAATTAATCATAATATATAACAAAAGTTGATGGAAAAGCCTTAATTGAATAAATTTGAAGAAATTGAAATGAATGAAAGCAAAGTTATAGAATTAAAATAAAATATAAAGAAACTTAGAGGGTTAATTTTGCATTTTAACCTATATAATATTTAGAAAAATTGTAATATAGCCTAACTTAAAAAGTCATAAACATAGGAGAGTTCATGGTAGGCAGCCTAATCTCCAATTTTTATTAGAGGCTAATTTCTAAACTCGAACCTATGACCTATCGCTTTTTGGGAAAGACACTTGTGATCATACCAAGACCCGACCTCTTGTAATATAGCCTAATTTGTGAATCCAATTATATTATGTAACACGAAGAAGGAATAGTGTTTACCTTTGGAGCTTGGATTGTCAATGATATCCTTTACAATGTCATATGTGTTGACAACAACAAAATTGGAACCAGGCATTCGAGGCTTTATATCTTCCACCAGAGACTTCAAGTGAATGTTGTAGACAGCAGCCGCTACGTTCAAAGCTTGTGAGCAGGCACTGCAGTAAGGCTGGTTCAAATTAACCATTGGACTGGACCCAATTGGATATATCGTTGTAAGAACAAATTTCCGAGCTCCCAATTTGTACAAATTCTGTATCAATGAAAAAAAATTCATGGTTCATCAATTACAAAATTTACTGATAAAGTAACATGTCCTAGATGAAACAGTCTTAATTCATTCCAAGTTACAAAATTTGTTACCAGAAAATAGAGCTTGTTGATACTTTTCTTATTTAACAAACAAGAAGATTTTGTAACCAGGTCACAGGTTTAATTAACCCTATGCTGAGATAGAAGTCTCTAGCTTACTATATACTTGATTTAAAAAGTCTATACCTCGAGTTGCTTAGATAGAGAGGATATGAGATAGCTAGTGAAGCGTTCAAGACCAACTATGAGGAAGGTTCTCCTCAAGAAATAGTTGAAAACGTAATCATTCCCACCAATTCCAATGACAAATATGTAGTTGGGGAGAGATTCACTGCTTTTGCATCCCAACTGAGCTTCTAAATCTGGCAGGGTCACCTCCTCAAAATTCTTGATTTGTTGATTCATACTGGTCGCATTGCCCTGAAATGCAATTCCATGTATGTTAGCTTCAATTAGTTATTATTTGCATTTTGTTAGTCTATCAGCTCTTTGTTTTTGGAAAAATCACCAATGTAATCCTTGCTTCTTTCCCTTGTCTTTTATTTATTTTTCCTTAAATGAACGAGGACATTGATATATAATACTTGCGATACTTGTATTAATTGCTTAAACAATACATAATATTTTTATAACAAATTTTAGATGACAAGCTCTTACCCGCTATTATTAGTTGATAAAAAAATAATTTCAATGATAAAAAAGTGTATATATATATATATATATATAGCTAAAATGCAAAACTGACCCTCTAACTTTCTTTAGATTTTATTTCAGTCTTCTAACTCTACTTTTGTTCACTTCAGTTCTCTTAATTTCAGATTTATTCAATTAAAATATTTTCGTTAACTTTTGTTAAAATTTTTTGAAACAAAAATCTGGAAAATATTTTTCAATCATTAATTGAATTTTTTTAATTTAAAAAATTTGAAGAAAAATTTATAAAATTGAAAAATTAACTACAACATATAATAAAAGTTAATGAAAAAACCTTAATTGAATAAACTTGAAAGTTAGAAGATTGGAATGAAAAAAAGCAGAGTTAGAAGACTGAAATAAAATCTAAAAAAATTTAAACAGACAGTTTTGCATCCCCTCCCTTCCCCCCCCCCCCCCCCCCCCACCCCCCCCCCCCCCCATATATATATATATATATATATATAAAAAAAGATGGATATGAACATTCAATGATGTTAAGAATGATGATAATGATAGAAAGTAAAAAGAAGAATGCTATTGGCTTACCGCAACTGAACCGGTATCATCTAATATACCGGCAGAACCAGAGGCATGGTTGACACCCTCAACTACATTTCTACTTCCCTTGGTTGCTGGGTCCATAAATGGAGGTATTAAGGAAGGAAGCTTAAGCTGCTCACCAAGAAGGTCCACCACATTTTTCCCATTTGTGAATCTCCCAGATGAGCCATTAGGAAAATCTATTCCATAAGGCAAATAGTCAGCCTTAGCCTTGGTATCCAAGAAGTTGTTGTTCCCATTGTCCACCAGAGAGCTTCCAAACACAAACATCCCTTTGATCTCACCATCTCTAAGATTCTCTGATGATGAGAACCTACAAAGAGACTTGCATCGATGGGTAAAACAAGCAAGGATAAGGAGATACAAAATCACGAGTTTCAAATGTGTTTTCACAGTCATGGTTGTAAATATGGCTTTGCTTTGTCTTTTCCGTGGGTATCTGTTGAGGTGACACGGTTTGGGATAGCTTTTTTTGGTTGGGGGATGGAATGGCCAATTTATATAGAGGAATGATGTTTTTACTTTTTCCTATCTAGTATCACGTTATATTTTAAAACGAAATTGGTTTTTTTTTTAGAACTAAAAAACAAAATGTTATAATAAAAAAACTGTTGAGAAGAGAAATTCTTCCTCGTTTTCATTTTAATCCACCAAAAAAAGAACTACTCACCATTTTAGTAATTTGTAAAAAAAATTTATAACTCTAATGTTTTTCTTCTGTAATTGATGACAAGTCAATTTGTAAAATTAAATAATAAAAATAGTAGTATTTCTAGCAATAGTCATTTCTGAGTCATATATAAGACTAAATTATAAGTTATATCCTCTAATTATGACTTTTTATATTCAATTATTCCATTATTTTTAGTATTTTGATTTTTTTTTTTAATTGATGATACACAGCTAAAATGGACATTTACCTCTTTTGCCCAAAAGATGTAGAAAATGCTTATATTCTGAAACCATCTAATAAAAATAGTAGTATTTCTAACAATACTCATTTCTGAGTCATATATAAGACTAAATTATAAGTTATATCCTCTAATTATGACTTTTCTCTAATTAATTATGACTTTTTATATTCAATTATTCCATTATTTTTAGTATTTTGACTTTTTTTTTAATTGATGATACATGGCCAAAATGGGCATTTGCCTCTTTCGCCCAAAAGATGTAGAAAAATGCGTATATTCTAAAACTATCTAGTAAAATGCTCCTATTTTAAAATTTGATTTTTAGAAAATTGAGTTTCAATGAAAAACACAATTTGATGAAAATCGAGTAATGTGAGAAATTTTACATGGGAACTCAAGTTCCTTCAATGGAGTTTTACAAATCGAGTTTTACATTGAAACTTGATTTTAGAAAATCAAGTTTCAAAATAGGTGCATATCACTAGATAGTTTCAGAACAAGGATATTTTACTGAAATTTTTTGGTGAAAGGGGCATTTTGCTATTTTTGCATAGAAATTGGTGATCATCGTGTGTGTCCATTAAAAAAAAAAAGAGAAATAAGGGAATAAGATCGAATTATTTTGCACTAAGTTCCAAAAATTTTTGGTTTAATTAATCTTATTCCATTTACTGAACTTGTCCGTAACCATTTTTTTTTTATAGCTGAACGAAGACTTGATCACTTCCTAATTCCTAATATAAATCATATAAAATATACAAACTGTAATCCTTCTAGGTATCAAATGTATCATATATCATGAGCAGTTATAAATGGTTTATTAGATCTAACGTTAGATCTAATAAACCATTATAGAAAACACCCGCACGTTGTGACGTGTTAATGGATTGTTTCACTAGATCTAACGTTAGATCTAATAAACCATTATAGAAAACACCCGCACGTTGTGACGTGTTAATGGATTGTTTCACATAATAACTTCATGCAAAATAGACATCCGTACTAATTTGTTGGTACAGACATAAATAACCTAAATTTACCACAATCTCAGGCTAGAATTATGATTTTAGTCAACCTTAATTACCTCGTGTGTGTGTGCGCGCGCGCTAGCTAGTACAACTGCAATCACATGATCGACATGTTGTATATTATTGCACTTCATTGTTTTTTTTTTTTTTTTAATAGAAAGAATTTAAGTACTTTTATTAATGTAAATGAGTTACATCCGAATACAAAAACGAAACAATATGAGAGGGTACATCTTTCATCCATACTTGTAAATCTGGCATGCTTATAGCATGTTTCACCAGACTATGAGTTACACTATTGCCGTTTCTCTTTATATGAGAATACAACACTATTTGAAAATGATTCGAGTAAACTTTCACATCCTCCACCAGCATACCCAATGGGCTTAGGTTCTGCTCTTGTGACTTCAAAGCTTGAATCAAACCAAAAGCATCACCTTCTAGTATTACCTTTTGGAACCCCAACTCATGAGCGAACATCAAGGCTTTCCGAGCAGCCAATGCTTCTATCTCCTATGCCTTATACGCCTAAGACATCTTCTCTGAACATGAAGCTAAAACAACCCCATTGTTGTCCCTTATTACAACTCCAACACCTGACTTATTTAATTCACCAAAGACCGCTCGATCGAAGTTCACTTTCACAAAACCAGCTTGCAGTGCTTGCCATTTATTTCCTCCAGTTCCGTTGCTTCTCACCTGCATACCTGAAGCTTCTGTGTTGGCTCTGAATTGCGCCAACATTTTTGCTGACTGTGCAGCAACTTGGTGCAGTGGACTAGCTTGAAGATTGAACCTCACCTTGTTCCTTTGATTCCAAATAGTGCAGGTCATGTATGCTAGCAGCTCTAATGATTTTCCTTCCTCTATCATCCATGACAGCAGCTCCTTTACACATGTGAAATCAATTTCACCACTGAACCCCCATTTTTCCTGATCAGCCCACACAACATCCAGCTCTGGACATGACCATAAAGCATGCACCGAATCCTCTACTGCCATTTTACACCTTTCACAGGTTGGATCCTCTAAAATTTTCCTTCGCATCAAAGCTTATTTGGTTGGAAGCACATTACGGCAAGCTCTCTAAAGAAAATTTTTTATCTTTGCTGGGGCTTGCATCTGCCATACTTCCTTCCAATTAAACATGCTTATGATAGATTGGAGGGGTTTGAGCATTCAATTGTAGCTCCTCTTCTTCTTTAAGGAACCTATATCCAGATTTACATGAGTAATTTCTTGAGGTAGTGTAAGGCCAATACAAGGAGTCTTCTGTCACGTGTCGACCAAGGGGAATTTTCTTGATCAACTTGGCATCCTCTTCCACAAATAATCCATCCACCAACTGTTCATTCCAATTTCTTGTGCTTGGGTCAATATGTGAGTCAATGTTATGATTTTCGAAACTCTCTAATGGGCAAATAGGCTGAAGTGTTGGGTGTTTTCTTGGCAGCCAACGATGCTGCCAAAATTTTTTTCTCCACTCCCTACCCTCCATAAGGCCCCCTTTTGAATGATGTCTCGTCCTCTAAGTATACTATTCCACACATAAGACCCCATCCTTGAGTCGGTAGCCTCTAAAAGTGATGAATTGGGGAAGAAACGAGCTTTAAACACTTTGTAAAATAGTGAGGTTTTATTATTCAATAGTCGCCATGCTTGCTATGCTAGAAGGGCATCATTGAACATAGGAAGGTCTCGAAAGCCCATACCTCCAATAGTCTTAAATCTTGTCATCTCTTCCCATTTAATCCAATGGATTTTCCTATGATCGCCTCTTTGGCCCCACCAAAATCTTTTGATTAGAGCCTCAATTTCATTGCATAAACTCACTGGCAATTTGAAACATCTCATAGTGTAAGTGGGGATGGCTTGTATGACCGCCTTTAAGAGCAATTCCCTTCCGGCTTGTGAAAGTAATTTTGCTTCCCACCCTTGAAGTTTCCACCAAACCTTCTCCTTAATGTAGTTAAAACTTTCTTTTTTTCCCTTCCCAATTAAGGAGGGCAGCCCAAGGTATTTTTCATTATTGCACTTCATTGTTGATTGTATTATAGGCTCATCTAATGGTTGCCTGTAATTAACAAGGCCTTTAAATGAAACGGGACAAAGTTTAAACCATTGCATAGAAGCGGATTTGGGTCTCTTGTGGAACAAAATAACGAAGTGGTGCTGGTGAAATAACCATTTGGGAATAGAATTTAAGTATTACAAAATACAAAAAGAGCTTAATAAAATAATTATTCCTATGCATATATTTTTGGTAATAAAATAATTATTCCTATGCATATATTTTTGGTAATAAAATAATTATTCCTATGCATATATACAAAATATATATCTACTGCAGAAAATTTAGATTTTTTGTTTAGGTTGTGTTGAACAAAATATTATCTCTTGGAAAGCAATAAATAAGGAGAGAGAGAATGCTAGTATTAATTAGGTAATAATGTGGAAGCAATCATATTTAATGATGTATTTTTTAATCGTTAGATCTTTTAGAAATCTACGATCTAAAAAAGGTGTAACTTTTATAGAGTTATACCAGGTATAACTTGAACCCATTTCATATATATCTATATATTAGAACCATAATTTATATATATATATATATATATATATATATAGATATGAATAGAACCATAATTTATATTACACAATCTGGTATATCATAATATGATAATGTAATGGAATCATATTGGATTCAAATCATATTGTTCTCGAAAACCTTGGCTCGCTATTGCAACTTCATAATGGGTCAGCTTTGATAGGACTGAAAGTGAGCATCTTTTGTATGTGTTTAATTTTCAAGAGTTTTCTTTGTTAAACGATCTGAATCTTCTTTTTTTTTTTTTTTTTTGTTATTACTTAGTAGTGACATATAAAATTTATATGTAGTAAAATTATAGTATTATATAATCTTTAGCTTCACTCTTTTTGGATTGGACCACAAGCACTAAACAATTTGTCAATGGAATTGTAGGAATCTGCGTAGTTAGCGGTTACAGCCACAAGCCCAGCTCATTTATTGAGGTTTTGAAGTTACAGAGCTACTTCATCATCTTTCAGGATGAGTAAGTAGGACATTTTCTATTTTTGGCACAGCTAGGGAGTGGACCACAGATATCAACATGTTATTATTAGCAGGATCTTAAGGTAGGGCATACAGCACGTATATCTTTCTTCTTATCAGAAGCTCGAAAGTCGAAAGGTGCTTAATTTGGAACTTCTTAATGTAAAGAGTAATTAATGATGCCCCAAATTTATAAAAACCAAGTAAGAGGGAGACAAAGTGGCACTATCAAAAAAAAAAAAAAGTGGCACTTTCAGGCCCCAGATAATTTCCCACAACTCGAGGCCTGTAGAGAGTAGAGACAAGACAAGTGCTACCCATACCCATACGTACAGGCAATGGGCAGGGAGGTAGGTTTTATAAAAACCAAGCAAGAGGGAGACAAGGTGGCACTTTCAGGCCCCAGATAATTTCCCAACTCGAGGCCTGTAGAGAGTAGAGACAAGACAAGTGCTACCCATCCCCATATGTACAGGTAATGGGCAGGGATGTAGGTTTTATAGTCAAACTATGGCGAAAAGCATATTTTAGTCTTTATATTTTCAGACGATTTTTATTTTACTTCTTACATTTTATTTTTATCGTTTTTAATTCCTATTTTGAAAAATGCTTTTCGTTTTAATCCCTGCCGCTACATCAGAAATGAAAAAAACTAACGTGACAAATGGTAAGAATAAATAATACTAAATTAAAACTAATGTGGCCTAAATTAATAATAAAAAATATTTTTTTGACATTAAAAAATACCACGTCAGTATTTAAATTAAAAAAATTAATTTATTAATTTTAACTAAATAAAAAAAATTAAAAACAGAATTAAAAACTAAAAATCAGGCCCAAATAATTTCCCACAACTCGAGGCCTGTAGAGAGTAGAGACAAGACAAGTGCTACCCATACCCATACGTACAGGCAATGGGCTGGGAGGTAGGTTTTATAGCCAAATTATTGGTCAAAATTGGCATTTATTCTTTTCACCCAAAATAAGTAGTAAAATGTTTCCGTTTTGCAATTATTTAGTTATATATGTTACTGTTTTAAAGTTGATTTTTTAAAAATCGAGTTTCAATGAAAACTTTATAAAAAAAAAAATTTATATAGAACTCAAGTTCCATGTAACATTTTGCAAGTAACTCGGTTTTCATTAAATCGAGTTTTTCATTGAAACGCAATTTTTTAAAAATCGAGTTCCAAAACAAGGGTATTATACTAGATAGTTTTAGAATAAGAGCATTTTGCTACTTGTTTGGGGCGAAATGAGAAAATATATGTGCAAATACCAAGTCCAACCACGTGCAAAAATTAAACCAGGTAGCAGTCCCATGACTTCCCAAAGAAATAGATTGTAAATTTTTATTTTTTTTTGGGGGCTGAAGATGTTGGAAATCAAAGACTCTAATGCCTAGATTATATGATTTTCCAAAAAATGGCAAATCAAAATCTCAAAACCAAATTAAAAGTCCAAAAGTCGAATACATGTATAAACTGAACACAACCTCTCCAACCATTCACAACAATTAGAAACACACTCATCATGTGCTGCTAATAATACATCTACAGTATTTATCCTGGTTGGAATAAAACTAAACTCCTATTTTCGCAGACTAGGCAACAGTGAGAAAACTTCTTAAACCAGTGGGCATAAGTGATGGAACTTGGATTAGAGGACCAGAGAGCTCGTACAATTTATATGAAGTTTTCAAGAAAAGCTTCATTTTCATTTACCCAAAAGTTTCCTAGGTGATCAAATAAGGCTTTTGGGGGTCTTTTATGTGTTTTTCATGACTTGGTTATGAGTGTTTGTTGTTCTTTCCTGGTTGAACTAAAGTTTTTATATATGAATTATTCTTGTGACATTGACCTGCATCGGCTTTTTATATATATATATATATATATATATATATATATATATCATAGGAATACTAAAGATTTTTTTTTTTTTTGGTATTTCAATAATCCCCCATTTGTGTATTATCCAATATGAATGGCCTCTTTGGATATAATAGCAAATAGAACTTAATAGTTCAGAGTAATTAACTACACAAAATGTTTAGTAGCATAATTTTGTCAAATACCACACTTTCTTAGCAATCGAATGTATATATACTATGATTGAATTGTCAACCTTAAGAATATGTTCTGGATTCTCTGAAAGAAGTGGATATAAATCTTTTGATATTTTCGGTTGCTCCTATCTTAATGAAGAAGTTATTAAATGTGTTCATTGATTGGTTAGATTGGAGATGTTAATTTGACAAGGAGGAAATTTTTGAACCGTGTGTGTTGAGTTTTAGACCCCTTACAAACAACCAGATTGTGTAACCTAGTTAATTAGCCAAGTTGTTACTTAGTCAAATTAAACAATTCTAGGTTAAAACAATCAAATAATCATATCAAAAATATAATGCAGCGGAATAATAAATAACACAGTGATATGATCACCCAGGAAACCACACGGAAAAACCTGGGGAGGATTTTACCCACCGATCCTCAAGGCAAAATGGAATCCACTAAGAAAGAATTAAAGTTCTTACAAAAGGACTTACAAGCTCCCTGCTTGACTTCCTAATGCTACCCACCAGTAAAACTTCCTGACACGACCACGCGCAGGCTCCGAGTCCACGGACTACTTCTTTCTTTGTATTCCTCAATCAGCTACAAGCACCCACGCTTGATATTCTTTAAGCTTCAAAGGCAGCAACTTTGTTGATCATCAAGATGTAGAAAATATCTCTACCTTGAAAACCCTAAGTTTATGTGAAGGAAAGCTCCTCAAAGATCTCACAAGAGATTCACATAAACAGCAAATATGAGCAACAAAGACTTAGAGAGGTTTGGGTACAAAACCCTAATAAAAGGAGGCACAAGAGGCACTCTAAACTCTCTCTCTAAAAGTCTCAAAAATGTTCTAGGGTTTCCCTTATATATATAAGAGTTTTACTTGAACCCCAAGACGTTTAAATAAAGTTTGGGCTGAGTTGGAATTCTGCAGAAAAACGTTCTGGCCGACTTTCGATCGATCGAGCCAGGCCGAAAGTTACAAATACTTTTGCAGCCACTCGATTCCAACTTTACAATAATTAATCAACTTTGAGCAAGTCTAAACAAGAATAAGTACATTGTTTTGATCATGGTTTGCCAACATTACAAATTAGAGTTCTAAATACATAAATTCCTAAACCTTTAGAACCTAACAGTGTGAACTTTATACTGTTGCGAACAGGAAAAATCTTAGGATTTTTGTTTTTGTTTTATTTATTTTATGGTTGAAAATTTTAAATACCTTTTTTTTTTTTTTTTTTTTTTGAGGTAGTTACTATATACTATTAACCCGTAGCTTGAACCTTCTCCTACCTCCTAAACCCCTAAGTATTTTGTGTATAAGAAGGTGTAAATTAAGTTATAAGACTCTTAGCAAATCTTAAATACTTAAAACTTGCTACAGTTAAAGAATGACATTAATTGATTGAAGTTCTATTTTGCTAATCACAATGTAATATTCATGTTATTGCTGTTGTTATCACACAGAGAATGACATTTATTTTGCTTCGTTGTTATTACTGTTGAGCATATTTTTGATGAAGTGTCTCATTTGTGAAATTTGATTGTAATTAGTTTACCATTTTTGTTGAATAGAAGACATGACTATTTCTTTTTGTTATTGTTTTAATGCAAGAGAGTTCCACTGACCCAACCAATAACATAATGAAAACTTCAAAAGAAAAATAAAAATTACAAATAAAAATTGTTAACATCTATTATATGAGTTGGAATTTACTTGCGCGTCGCGCCCTCACGCTAGTATTATATAAAACTAGTCGCTAACCCGTGCGATGCATGGGAAAATTACTGAAAATGAAATCTAATGAATGCAAAACAATTATGCAAAATACCATTTAAATTAAAAGACAAATATTAGTGAATGTTGTTATCCTTAGTTGTTTGTGTTACATCTAGAATTTCATATCTAAGTTACTACAATACTACTTGTAACAATTGAAGCTCACAATGTAAGTATATTGTATGATGCCAAAACTTATATTATCTTCAAGCTCTCCTTAGCCTTACAGAGTCCCTAACAAAATTTCTTTTGTATTGAATTTGATTTTAGAGGACTTATTCAAAATTATTTGAATTAAACCTCACAAATTAGAAAGAAAAAATAAATAACATTACAACATTGTAGCTGATTAATATACAAATAAACTACCAATTTAACATGATAAATCATTATTAGTAATTTAGAAGGCAAAAATTAACAAATTAAAGTTGTTACCCATTTAACCTAAAACTTTTCATATTCTAAAGTTGTCAAACACCTATTAACAAATAACTATTGATATAAAATATTCAATAATTATTTCAAAACTGCAAGTTGTTCATGTTATAAAAAATTTGAGAGAACATGTCATTAAAGAGACAACCAATTATGATAGTGTTGGAGCCAAAGTAAAAGATTAAAAAAAAAAAAAAAAAACTGAAGAAGCAAGTGGTTTGGCTAGCATACTAGCTAGTTAATTTATATCAAAAGACATAAAAATCTTATAATCAAATAGAATCCATAAGTAAATAAATACATGTGATGCAATCAGATAAATAAAAGGTTTGTCAAGTTGATCAAGTTTGGCAATGAAGAAGACGCAGTAGCTATATTGATAAGGGTAATCTCTATCTTAAACTTGTGATAATGATGAAGATGCAACAACTACTAATTATGCAGATCTAGCATAATCTTCCTTTGATTCAACTACAACAAAAATGACAATAGTTACCAAAAAAAGATTATATCAAAAAACAGTCTTTTATAATATAGCCAAGAGTACAATCAACGCTAATAAGAGGAAATTTAAATCGATTTCAATGATGGAGGGATTCACTTAAATGAAGAGACCAAGAAAAAAAATGAGAAGTATCATGTTCTGAGTATAGTATTGAATTTTAAACTCTATAATTCAATTTGCTAACTATTAAAATACCTTAGCAAGTTGAATTTCTGCAAGTACGGATTACATCATTCAATTGAATTTCTGCAAGCATGGATACTATAAACTCTATCATTCAATTTTCTAACTACTAAAACTCTATCACGCGGATACTACTAAAACTCTATCACACAATTTACACAATATAAACCAATAATGTTATCGTCTCAAACATTAAAAAAAAAAAAAAAAAAATCAATTTTAAACATAGAAATAAACAATCATATATCAATACAAATACCTAACCTAAATACATAAAAACTTATATATGACCCACAACACAAAAGAGGTAGTAACAAAATTATTAAAAAAAAAAAAAAAAAAAAAACAGCAATAAAAAAGGACAACACTATTAATCTAATTCTTACATTGAACTATTATGCAGGTAGCCACAAGAATAGAGGTCAAGAGCAACTGAGATTTAGAGATACCTAAATTGAATTATCTAGCTTTTCAGTATTAATATAATGTGAGAAGAGGAAGAGATGAAGGAGTTAGAAAGCTAAAGTCTGGCGTTAGGAAGCTGAAGGGTTGCTGTTTGAGATTGTAACCGTGAAATATAAAGGGTTGCAGTTTAAAATTGTAACCGTGAAATACAAAGGGTTGCCATCTAAAATTGTAATTATGGAATACAAAGGGTTGAAAATTATTTTCTTTTTATTAGTATTTTTAAATTTAAGAAAACTAATTTTAAATTGTAGGACAAATTCAGGAAAAAGAATAATAATAACATGACAGCTGATGTGGCTTAACCTGAGCGTAGTACCATTAAATGTTATGCTTCAACTTTTGGTAATATATAGATATAGATGATGATTATGAAATATATTTACAAATACATTTAGCTCTAGTATACTGCAACAATATGAGAGTACACTTCACTCTTATGTATTAGCCCTCCCTTATTTGCTTACTACATGTTACAAATTGAAGTATAAACGTGGGATGACTGTACCTATGTTGTACTTTTCCTATTATAAATATAAGATTTTGTAAAATATACATATGCAGCCAATGCTATTGCACTGAGTCCTACAAGTAGCCAATAGAAGTAATCAAGATGTGCCCGATTAAGATTATCAGCAAACCAACTATTTTTGCCATTCCTGCCGGTCACTTCTTCAATGACAGAGACGAGAAAGCTACTTAAAAAATTCCCGACCCCAAAAATACTGAGATAGAGGGCGAGACCCACACTTCTTAATTCAATTGGGACCTGATCATAGAAGAATTCTTGTAGGCCAACCACAGTGAAAACATCAGCAATTCCTGACAGAACATATTGAGGAAGAAGCCACCATGCACTCATTGGAATAGTCACATTTGGCATATCAACTAGCTCATATTCTTTAGCAATTTTGAGCCTTTTCATTTCAACTAGAGCGGCAACTACAACGCAAATGGCAGAGAAAAGCATCCCAATTCCAATTCTCTGTAACATCGTGATACCAGAGGGATTTCTAGTAAAAGCTCTTGCTATAGGAACAAAGATGCGATCATATATAGGAATGACGAGAATAATGGACAGGTTGACAAAGAACTGTAGTGAAGCAGCTGGTATCTCAAAACCAGGAAAAATTGTTCTGTCCATAGTAGCACCTTGCTTGGTAAAGAAAGTTGAGATCTGAGCATACACAACAGCATATCCCAAGCTCGTAACCCATATTGGAACAAGCCTAAGAACAGTCTTTGCTTCTTCAATGTTACTGAAAGAACAAACCTTGCCTTCTTCTTTTGAACCATCTGGGGACAACAAGGCTTTGTTAAGAAACCTGCAACATCAGAGGATTCAGATGGCCCTATAAGAGGACTTGTTATCTAATTTAATTAACTGATTCAAAGTAGTTTTAGTGAGTCAACTTCTATTGCAAGAGGAAGACTTGTCCAGTACCCACGAATCACATTATGGCATTCTTAATATAAGAGAAGTTCCTTGTACTATTTTCAAGTTTGTTTTCCTTTCTTTGGAAAAGCAGAAGTCCCTTTGTGTCATGCTAAAAAGTTGCATCCTAAAAAGATGTAAGAGCCCTCTAATTTGGGACCAATGTCAGGTGGTAATTGGTACGTGTAGCTTTAGGTAAGCGAATAACCACATAACATGCAGGGGCGGAGCCAGGAATTTTTCTTTGGGGGGGCCAAGTTGCGACGCTAATATATTTATCAAGACAACTTCCACACTCACATACACACATATGTACATACACGCGTGCTTTTTTATTATATATACACACACTTTTTTATTTAATAAGTTATATATATACACACACCCAACCAAAAAAAAAAAGATCTTAGTATTTTCAATCAAAATCATTTTTGACGGCGATCTTTCATTAAATAAAATTCATTTTTTCCATTTTCATAGTCAAATTCTTAAAAAGTTTCATTTTAAATACAAATTATCAAATTTTATGCTAAAGTAAGTAAAAGATCTTTCAATTGAACTAATGAAATTTTCAAAAACATGAATGATCCAAAACTTGGTGAAATAAGTTAGGCTCTAAACATATTTAAAGTTACCTTGCTTTAACCCATTATATGGCAACTAAAGACACATTTTATGTGTAGTTTTAGTGACAATTTTTTTTTAATGAGTCAATGACTTGTTAATCGTCACATAACGGATTGAAAAATATAGATTTAAACATGTTTGATACCAAATTTTATCAAATATTTAACAGATATAAAAGCACATTTTACAATAAAAAATAGAATTACGCAAAATAAAGTTATATTTCTATAACTATTAGACCAATTATTTTTTTTAAGAGTATTATTGGACTAATTCAAATATTTGGGGGGGGGGGGGGGGGGGGCCAACTCTTATTTTTGTAGACTAAATTTTGAAAACATAAAAATAATTGTATATATATTTTAAAAAATTTTAAAATTTTTTGGGGGGGGGGGGGGGGGGGCACCCTTATACATGCCTCCGCCCCTGATAACATGGATACTGAGCCTACAACTTATTGTTTTTGGTGGAAGACACTTGCTATTATATGAAAACCCGATCTCAATCTTAAAAAGCTTGCACTTAATGCACCAAGCTCCCATTTTTATAATATTTGGGAGATGTAATAAGCAGCCTTACTGCCCCCTCCTTTCTTTTTTTTGGGTGGGGTCTTATTCTTAAGGAGTGTCAAGGTCAATGGCTGTTTATAAAATCCTATAGAAGCACAAAAGAGAGTCCGTTTGAGAGTAATTATTAGGTACTCCCGGAGCACGAAAAATGATGTTCCTTCTTCTAACATCTATGGTGAGGTCTACTCATTAAATTTATGGTGAGATCCACCATGAATTTGAGAAGAGAGAGTATTATTTCTTGTACTCTAGGAGTACCTAAGAATTTTTCTCCGTTTGGAAGCCTCTTGATAAATTAATTTTACTATTTCCAAGTTCTTTTGAAATTGCCAAAGACATTGCGAGTATACTGAAATAAAAGCTTATCTAAGACTTCAAATGTACCATAATTTGTTACTGGACCTATATTGCTACTTTTCTATTTCCCTTTCCTCTTAATTTATCTGCACTTATCTTACTTGAATTGTTCAGAGCTATGGTGTGGCAGGGTTGCATGAGCTTCCTCTTCAATAATTATTGGCGAAGGGGTAGTACGCCAATTTTTAACAGCAGCAACAAAGACTCGACCAATCCTGAGAAATGGGCTTTTCTCATCCCCTTTAACACTATATCGATAAGTCCTGGTACCGAGCAAGAAAACGCCCAATGCAGCAACCATCAGCATACAAGGAACTCCAAATCCCAGACCCCAACTAAGGTTTTCTTGTATATAGCATGTGACCAAATTTGTAACAGCAGCACCCCCACATATACCAAAATACCACCAGTTGAAGAATGAGCTTTTGGCTTTGCCCTCCTCAGGATCTAGTCCATCAAACTGATCAGCTCCAAAAGCCTGAACACAAGGTTTGTGTCCACCTTGCCCAACTGCGACTAGATATAGAGATAAGAAGAATAAGATTACTTGGAGCTGACAAGTAGAACGTAACATAATTTTGTTGGCGTCTATGTAATCAGGAGTGCTTAGAGAAGGAAGCATGGCCGACACAGTCAACAAGCCTAGTCCCTGTGATTCATCCCAGTCCAAGTCAAAGATTATTTAACAGAAAAATATGACAGAAGCTTCTAACACAATGCTGAATAAGGCATTTCTCTCAAAGTCAAGATTACGTATAAATTAAGGTTCAGCATGTGTCTTTTATTTTGTGGGCTAGCACAGTAAATAAATAAATATATATATATATATATATATATATATATATATTTTATACGGGTTAATTAGTTCTGTTAGTTCAGGTGTTAATTTGCTCTGTTTTTTCTTTTAGCACATAGCATATCAAGCAAGAACAGATGCCATATATGGGAACTTGTGCCTAGGAAAGATATTAGAAAAATATTAAGTATTGGACGAGGTTCAATTTGGTCTCTCAACCATTAATTTCAAAATCAATACAATGTCATCCTTTAGTCTCCCTCGCACTACTCATCAAAAAAAAAAAAAAAAAAAAAAGTCTAATAGTTGAAATTGACTTGATTTTTGAATTTTTTTACATGTTTTATAATAACCTTTTCATGTGTGCACAATTTGCCATATTAGCTAGTTTTGTATAAACTTAAAAGGGACGGAAGAATTACAGATCTAATCGATATTAAAAGTTGAGGGACCAAATTAAACAACTAAAAACTTTAAATTTGATATGTTTTATCAACTTCTACAAATTTCTCTTTCAAGGAAAATAGGCTATAGATGAGAAAAAAAAAAATATCAATCAACCAGCAAATTTGAGAAGCATTTAAGTTCAAAATAGCTTTAGTCTATTTGAAGCCCATTACAAATGTATCCTTACAAAGTTAGACCCTAGATTTATTCAACTTTAATTCATGGCCATCAAATGGAAAGGATCCAAATCCATAATGAAGATGTTAATATATTTAAATGTATTTAGGCTTTGTATTAGGGGGTGAGGGGGAGTTTAACTTGATCTTTCAAGAGGGGCAAGTTTCACAAAATAAAGCACTGTCTATAGCTATAGGGTTGGGCTGCATGTCATTCTTATCCCACGTGTGGTTCTCACATACACGGTTTTACAAGTGTTGATTTTACATAAGAGTTGTTTCAGGAAGTGACCACGCAAATGAACCCAATACTATTACTTCTTTCTTATTTTAAAAAAAAAAAATGAAAAAAAAAATGAAAAACTATTACTTGAATAAATAAAGTCCTGAGCACAAAAGAATAAATTGGCGATGTACAAGACATTTAGCACAAACAGCTATTTAATTCCATGGTTCCAAAGTTCAAAGCAAAGAACAAGAAGCTATTTTTAGAGCTCCAAATTATAATACAATGGTCATTCGTAAATGAAAAAAATGAAGTTAGTGGAACCCAAACGAGAAAATGTTAGTGTATAAAAAAAATGTGTGGTTAGGAGAGAGACACAGACGTACCAAGATGTAGATAAGAGAAGCAACGACAATGGTGCGGTAGCGACCCAGAAAAGAATCAGCCAGGAATGCTCCCAAAAGAGGAAGCAACGACGCTGTTCCGGACCAAACGTTAACGTTCTCCGCCGCAGTGGCTGTGGACTGACCCAGCGGTCCCGTCAAGTACGTTATCAAGTTCGCGCTTATACCATAGTATGCAAACCTCTCCGCCACTTCCACACCTATATAACAAATCCATCACAAAACGCACACACAAAATATGAAATAATTAGTGGGTACTGTACTACTCATGCATGTAGGGTTAAAAGTGTTACCTATGATGAAATATGCGGACCTCCAGCCACCAGTGTTCGATCGGAGGACTGGGCGGCCTTTGTAGTCTACGGCACCATCCACAGTGTCTGACAGTGACAGAAGTGGGGTGTCCATGTTATGGCCGCCTATCTTCTTTGCTTTGCTACTATGGACTTTCCCAACACTTCTGAACCGTACAAAAGAGATTTCCTAAAAGGAAGCAAGCAAGCAACAACCACGAAACCAAGGTAAACATTTTTCTTTTTCGTACATCATCAACATGTTCCTTCCTTCCTTCCACCTGTTTCCTCTTTTTCCTTTTTTTGTCTTTTTTATTTTTGTTAACATCGACCATTTTATTATGTGTTTTGATATTTTTTTTTTTTAAAGAAAAAGAAAAAAAAAAAAATGGAAGGAATAAGCAGTCAAACGAGGTAATATATTTAATACATTTTTTTTTCTTTTTCTCATTTAGTGTTTTTTTTTCCTTTACAATTTAATTTAACATGGACCATTCATATTAGCTTTACAATTTTAGTTGTACAATTTTAATTTCCTTTGCACGTTTTTTTATTTAATTTTTTTTTTGGCAAATTAGTATTATTATTATTATGACGTATAAAAACTTATAAGTATTGTTATTTTAAATATTGGGTAGAACTGTAGAAGTAACATTTTAACTAAAAACATAATCATAATCATAGGGGTGGTTTTTTCTTATCTGTACTCTAAATTGATGAGGCAAGTGACATGCATACATGGGTTTGAAATAGTGCTATGATAATAATATACAATCTAAATTTGTATATAGCAAGGAATTTAATTATTTCATTGACTACTGATTTCTTCCAAAGCATACTGATGGCTCAAGTATCATGCAAAATCAAATGTAAAATTTAGTTGTTTGATGCCATTTTAACCACCACACTTACAGGAAACCTAAATTATCATCTAATCAGGGAATTTTTAGATAATCCTAACAAACTATATAATAACTCTATCAATATAAATCTATCCCAAAAAAGGGAATATATTTCCATTAATTTGATAATTTCTATGTTGATGACAATTAAAAAAAAAAAAATCTTTCATATTTCCTTATATCTATCAATCACATTTTCTTTCTCTTCTTTTTTACATTTTTTTTTTATATTAACGTTGAATAGAAATTATAATTTCTATAGGATTTAAACTCTATAATTATATCAAATGAGACTCAACAAATATATATCATTTTTAATTTCAATAGGATTTAAAATAAAAATTGGACCTTGTAGGGGTCTTTTTGTGTTTGGGCTGGACTACCTCCTGCGGTGATGGGTCCTAATGTGTTCTGAGTAGGGAAGTTGAGACCGGCCCAACTGCAACTCACTTTGGGCAGGCTTGCGCACAAACTTAGCCTAGTCCGCTAGAAATACTCTTACGGCAAGTAGAGCTATTATAATAAGATTACGGCAAGCAGATATAATGATAATGAAAGAAAACAGAGTACAATAACTTTTATTAATAACAAGGACCGAATAACACAGTAGCAATAATGGCAATGATAATAATGATTTTTATAAGAAAGAACAATTGATTGAACGATGAGTTAATCAAAATAAACGTCAAAGTCAAAACCGAGTCCGTAATGGCAAAATATCAAAGAGGAAGAACACTTCCTCTCAATGAAACTAACCTCCCCGGAGAATATCCTACCGTGGGGATTAATGACTTTGAGGGAATTGGACCTAAATGATAAATACCCGAAGAAGGTTCTTACTACTTAATTGTTCCTTAGAGAGTGGGATTTTGAGGGGGAGAGAAGAGAAAAGATGTATTGGTGCATGCCCCTTATCCTCACTATTAGTTTCTTCTCTTTCCTTGCTTTCTTTTCTTTTTCCTTTTAGTTTTTCCTTCTATGTATTTTCTTCCTCTATTTTTTGGTCCCCCTTACAGGGCACGGCGAGGCTCCTTTTATAGGGCCTGCCGCGATCGTTCTTTTACCATTTTACCCCCTAACGGTCTTTGTCTGGTCTGGGCATGCTTGCCGACCACCGTCTGCGCATTGCTTACCCTCGCCAGACAAGACAGGTTTGTGTTGTTTCTGTCTGCCGTGGCACTGCTCTCTGCCGTGGCTTTAAATGCTCTCTCTCTCTCTTTCTATGGCATGCACCCAACGTTCCCTCTCCAATCTTACCTCTATTGGGTAGTCTGTCATCCCAGCAGGACGTACCTCCCAAAAGGGTTTGGACAGGAAACGTAAAATAAATCTTTTCCCCCCTCCCCACCGCCAAACCACACCCCCCTTTACCTCTTACCACTAACCCATGGCCCCACCACGACCCATATTGGCTGGGTACAGGCTGGTGGCACCTGGGCTTTGCGCATGCTTCCCTGTTATGTACGTTCAAGGCCAGCCTGCGGCTTATGGAGCTTTGTTTGCATTTGTCTGCCATACTCCTTCATTCTTTCATGTGGGCCGTTTTGTACTTTCACTGCTTCCCTTCGGGATTGGGCTTTTACATCTCTCTTGGCCCATTTCTCGGTTTATGCTTATGTCTTGTTTCATTACTTGGCTTTTCCTGTCATGATAACATGTTCCTGCTAGGCCTTTTTCAAACCTGCCGTTTCACTTCTTCCTCCAGTGACTTAAAAGAGTCCGCTAGTGTTCTTACTTATAGGCTCCATTGTCCCTTTCTTTTTTCCTTTGGGCCTGCGGCCCTTTTACTTTCCTCGGGCTTCCTCGGCCCATTTATTGACTTTGTGTTCCCATGGGCTTTTACTAACTTGATTAGGCTTCCCCGGCCCAATCTCCTCATTCTCATCCTTGGGGTTCATGGGCTTGCCATCAACCCCTACTTTCTTTGTTTATATTGCCTCGGGCCTACCGCGGCCCATTCTCACTTTTTCATACCATTCGTTGTCCATGGGTGTCATTTCTCTCTTTCTGGGCTCTTTAGGCCCATTTGCTTCCTCAAGACCCATTTACTCATGTTATGAGCCTGTGTTCTGTTATTCCTGCCGCTCGGGCCTAATAGTTTTATTCTGTGCCTGCCACTCTTATTGCCTGTTTTGCTGGGTTGGGCTGACTTTACGAAAATGACCCTTAACAGACCTATGGTTATCTTCTCTTTGCAAAAAATAGTTAAATTCTCATTAATTGTGATAGTTCACTTTTAGATAAAATAGAAACTTTATTAACTAAGTTTTAAGAAATTTAAAATTCTATTTAAAAAAATTTCCAAAACATTAGATTTTATTTTAATTATTTTAATAATTTTATATTGTAAAAGAATAAAATTTATACATTACATACAATTATTACTTTAATTACCTTCTAAATGATGGAGGATATAAGAATACAATTTGTAGATCTACTATCAAGATAACATAAATTAGATTGGTGGTGAATAGTAGATTTAATTGCAGTTAAGTATTGTGTGAAGTCATCACCATAGAATAGTTCACGCTAGGATGTGTTACGTGGAACTAATGATATTAAAGAAGAAGAATTTTTCCAAACCATAGAATAACTTACCATGTATAATGATTATACAGCAACAATATGATAGCACACTTCACTTTTATGTTTTTTTTTTTTTTTTTTTTTTGGTTGATGAACACTTTTATGTATTAGCCCTCCATTATTTGCTTACTACTTGCTACAATTTGAACTTTGAAGTGAAAACGAGATGACTGTACCTATGTTGTACTTTTCCTATTATAGATGTAAGATTTTGCGAAATATACATATGCACCCAATGCTCCTGCACTGAGTTCAGCAAGTAGCCAATAGAAGTAATCAAGATGTGCCTGATTAAGATTATCAGCAAACCAACTATTTTTTCCATCCCTGCCAGTCGCTTCTTCAATGACAGAGACAAGAAAGCTACTTAAAAAATTCCCGACCCCAAAAATACTGAGATAGAGGGCAAGACCCACACTTCTTAATTCAATTGGGACCTGATCATAGAAAAATTCTTGTAGCCCAACCATGGTGAAAACATCAGCAATTCCTGACATGATATACTGAGGAAGCAGCCATCACACACTCATTGGAATAGTCACATCTGGCATATCAACTAGCTCATATTCTTTAGCAGTTTTGAGCCTTTTCATTTCAACTAGAGCTACAACTACAATGCAAATGGCAGAGAAAAGCATCCCAATTCCAATTCTCTGTAACATCGTGATGCCAGAGGGTTTTCTAGTAAAAGCTCTTGCTATAGGAACAAAGATGCGATCATATATGGGAATGACGAGAATAATGGACAGGCCGACAAAGGACTGTAGTGAAGCAGCAGGTATCTCAAAGCCAGGAAAAATTGTTGTGTCCAGGTAGCACCTTGCTTGGTAAAGAAAGTTGAGATCTGAGCATCCACAACAGCATATCCCAAGCTCGTAACCCATATTGGAACAAGCCTAAGAACTGTCTTTGCTTCTTCAATGTCACTGACAGAACAAACCTTGCCTTCTTCATTTGAACCATCTGGGAACAGCAAGGCTTTGTTGAAAAACCTGCAACATCGGAGGATTCAAATGGCCCTATAAGAGGACTTGTTATCTAATTTAAATAACTGATTCAAAGTTGTTTTAGTGAGTCAACTTCTATTGCAAAAAGAGGAAGACTTGTCCAGTACCTGCGAATCACATTATGGCACTCTTAATATAAGAGAAGTTCCTTGTACTATTTTCAAATTTGTTTCCCTTTCTTTGGGTAAGCAGAAGTCCCTTGTGTCATGCTAAAAAGTTGGATCCTACGAAGATGTAAGAGCCCTCTAATTTGGGACCAATGTCAGGTTGTATATTTAGTTTTAGGTTAGTGAATAGCCACATAACATGGATGCATTGTTGTCAACTTCCAGAGTAACTATTTTTTATATGGAATTATCTCAAGTCTCAAGGTAATGCATCCGAAGCATCAAGTCAATATCTAAGATACCCACATCCGATAAGTATCTGACACAGGTACATCCATGTTGAAGGAATTTTTTATTTTTATTTTAATTTGGATTCATGTTGGACACGGAGGAGAAAAAATTTGAAAAAAAAAGGGGAGATTTTTTACAATCCAGCACAATCTATCTCTTTCTTGCTTTGGAATGTCGGAGATTTCTCATCGCTTTTCGATATGCAACTCATTGATGTTGAACTTGGCTCGTTGGCACTGCCCTGTGAGGTATGGCAGTGCTCTTCCTTTGCTGTATTGTCATTTGTCAAGCAACTCTTGGACTCTCTCGACCTGTATTTACCCCAATGCCCTTTTTATTGGCTGAATAATTACACCCCTAGGCCCTAACTAAATGACAACACCCTTTTTTCTTTGAAGTAATAAAAATTTTAGGATTAGGAATTATTCCACCCCCATTTTCATATGATACTTTTTATTTTTAAGTATGAAAAATTTTAGGACCACGACTTATTGTTTTTTCCCCCTGTGAAGATTAACAAATTAACATTAACAGTTCTACAATTTTGTATTAACAGTTTTATAATGTTTAACATTTGTAAAATTGGTTCAATTAACAGTGTACTTACATTTTATTTTACCCTGTATCTATGTATATTAATTATAATTTATTAATTTTCTTAAAATGTTAGAATATTTTCAAACATTTTTATAGTTCTAAATCAAAATCGATATACAATATGAATCAAACTATATAAAATACACCTAAAAATATATATTAATTAATTAATTGCCGTATCCCCAACATGTTGTACCCTAGTTTTTCAAAATATGCCATATCCCTGTACCCCGTAGTATCATGTCGTACTTGTACCTGGGCTAGGTCAATATGCATCATATGTAAGTTACAAGTATAGTGTGTTGCCCTCCTCCCAAATGATAATTCAAACAATTGGATATATATGACTGTAAACACAAATTTTTCTCAATTGTAGAAAATCAAACAATTGAAAAGAAAGATGGTTTGCAAATATAATATTTGTATTGATGTATAATGGATACAATCTCTATTTTGATTCTTTTACAAAAGAATAGCCTCTGATTCTATCTTCATCGAATTTGACTCGAACAAGAATCTTCTTGATTTTAATTGGAAGATGGATTGATCGGTCTTCACAATAAATCTCTAGCTTCGAGCTTATTAGAGATTTATTGTCCTTCAAGTTCTTCAAGCCTTTCGAATGTTCTTCAAGTTCTTCGAATGTTCTTCAAGTTCTTCAAAGTTTCTTGAGACGAAATTTCTCTAGAGCTTGGGCCTCTTGAAAACTTGCTTTTAAAAATGAAAGGGGATGTCCTCTATTTATAGTGATTTAGAGGATAAAGTCCACTTTGAATTGATATACTTGAAAGTATGTAGTAGGCTTTTGATTGGCCCAAATTCTTCTTAGAGATAATTATCTCTATTTATCTATTTTGATAAATATCATATTTTGATAAAGATAATAATCAATAAAGATAAATAATTATCTCTATTTAATTTATTTTAATAAAGATAATTATCTATCAAATTTTGAATAGAAAATTTATCTTTATCTTATTTATTTTAATAAAGATAATTATCCATAAATTTTAAATAGGAAATTTATCTTTATTTTGTGGGCCAAGGTACATGTGGCAAATTTCAATATGCCAATGTAATATCCATTTGGATGACACATGTCATCATTTGATTTAATTAATTTAATGACATATTAATCTAGAATTTTGTCATTAAATTTTTGATGTGGCATTTTGTAATTGGCTTGAAATTTTGCCTCCTACAATGACATAAAAAAAAAAATGCCATATCAAAGCTCCCACTTTTGTAGGGTTTGTGAGAGGTGACTGGTAGATAGTCTTACCTTTAATTTTTAGAGAGGTTAATTCCTAACTAGAACTTGTAACTTGTTGCATTTGGTGGAAGGCACTTGTCATTACACGAAGACCCAATCTCAATCTTAAAAAGCTTGTACTTAGTGCACCAAGCTCCCATTTTCATAACATTTGGAAGCTGTGATTAATAAGCTGCCTTACACCACAACCCCCCCCCCCCCCCCCACCCCACAATTTTATTTCTTTTGCGTTGTAGTGTCTTATTCTTAAGGAGTGTCAAGGACAATGACTAAACCTCAATGATATCCTAAAGAAGCACAAAAGAGACTCCGTTTGGAAGCCTCTTGAAAACTTGATAAATTAATTTTACAATTTCCAAGTTCTTTTGAAATTTTCGAAGACATTGTGAGTATACTGAAATAAAAGCTTATCTAAGACTTCATATGTACCATACTTTGTTACTGGACATATATTGCTACTTTTCTATTTCCCTTTTCCTCTTAATTAATCAGCATATGATGAAATGCATTTATCTTACTTGAATTGTTCAGAGCTATGGTGTGGCAGGGTTGCATGAGCTTCCTCTTCAATAATTATCGCCAAAGGGGTACTCCGCCAATTTTTAACTGCAGCAACAAAGACTCAACCAATCCTCAGAAATGGGCTTTTCTCATCCCCTTTAACACTATATCGATAAGTCCTGGCACCAAGCAAGAAAACACCCAATGCAACAACCTTCAGAATACAAGGAATTCCAAATCCCAGACCCCAACTAAGGTTTTCTTGTACATAGCACGCGACCAAATTTGTTACAGCAGAACCCCCACATATACCAAAACACCACCAGTTGAAGAATGAGCTTTTTGGCTTTGCACTCCTCAGGATCTAGTCCATCAAACTGATCAGCTCCAAATGCCTGAACACAAGGCTTGTGTCCACCTTGACCAACTGCGACTAGATACAGAGAGAAGAAGAATAATATTACTTGGAGCTGACGAGTAGAACATAACATAATTTTGTTGGCGTCTATGTAATCAGAAGTGCTTAGAGAAGGAAGCAAACAGGGACGGATCTATGTATTGACTAGGGGGGCCATTGGCCACTCCTAAATTTTTTCAATAAAGATATTAGTATATTAATAGGCACTAATTTTAGTAATTTTGTTCAACAAAATTATATTTTGCTCCTCTTAACAATGCCATCAATTCTTTTAAGAGTAATGTTATAGTCACACACTTTTTTACAATATTTTTATAAACTATTGAGGTAGCAAATTTTATTGGTTCACACACTTGCATCACTTTTTACTTACTCACTATATTAGCAATTTGTAAAAATTTTGTAGTTTTCACATTTTTCACCTTTTTAAGGCCATAAAAATTAATAGATTAAATCTAAAACAAAATATATAAGTCCAAAAAAAATTAGCCCCATAACAAAAATCACTAATAATAAAACTAAAAAAAAAATTAAGCCCAATCAATTTATTTTACCCAAAACAAACAACTTGGCAATTTAAAAAGTTTTAAACGAAAATCCTTAGTGATAAAGGGTGAGTTTGGTTCAGCGTTTTGAAAAAAGTGCTTTTTGAAAAAGTGAAATTTTCAAAAAGTGCATAATGAAAAAGTGTTTTTTCAAAAAGCGGAGTATTTGGTAAAAGCTGTTAAAAAGTGATTTTTGAAAAAGCTGAGTGTTTGGCTAGCACTTATAAAAGTGACAGTTTAAGGGATAAATTACCAAAAATGACAATGTATATATAAGAGAGTTTATTTCATACTTAAATAAATATTATGAAATTATTTTTTTCTCACCAATATTAGCTAATAATAATCTACCACTTAAAATTTATTGTGAAAGTATTGTGATAATTTATACTGGTTTTAATTTGAACGTACTATTACAATTATTTTTTTCTCTTTCTAAACAAATTATTTTTTTCTCACTAATATTAACTAATAATAACCTACCACTTAAGATTTATTGTAAAAGTATTGTGAAAATATTGTGACAGTATTTCTCAATTTTAATTTCTTATTCTTTATTTGATGTTTTCCTTATTTTATTTTATTTTTTTATCCATATTTCCTTCTTCTTTTTTCCTTCTTTTTTTTTTCCCCTCTTTTTTTCTCCTCCACACACGTACCCTTAATTTTTTTTTCTTTGTTTCCTTCTTTCCTCTTTTTCCCTACCACTTCCTCCACACACGTGCCCTTACTTTTTTTTTCTTTATTTCCTTATTTCGTCTTTTTCCCTACCACTTCACAATTCAGAATGTTCCACACAGGCACATAGTCTCTGCATCTCTTCAAACCCTTCTCTCACCCCTCAAAGTCTCTGCATCTCTCTTTCTCTTTCTTCTTTTTTCTTTTTTTGACAGTTCGAAAGCTAATGATGATGATGAAGATAATGATTTATGATGATGATGATGAAGAAGTCTTTGCATCTCTTTTTTTGTCTTTTTTATTTATTTCCTTATTTCATCTTTCCTTCTTTATTCTTTTTTTTCCCAATCCAGAGAGGGCAGCGCTGAGAGAAGACTTGAGAGGCGTGAGTGAGCTTGATGTCTATTGGGAAGAGCAGAGAGATGAGATGAGAGGAATGAGGAACGCGCACGGATTGAGGACAGATTTATTGAAGGGTAATTTGGTAATTGCCCAAGATTGTCCAACGGATACATAAGAACACGCATGGACTTTTGGCAAAATGGACCTGAAGAGCTCCTTTCAGTGTTTGCGCGTTCTCTTCACAAGTATAAAATGCAACTTTTTCCAAAAAGTTGCATTTTATGCTGAACCAAACGAATATTTTGGGCTGGCTTTTTTCAAAATGGGCTTTTTGAGCTGAAAAAGTTGAAACAAACGGGCACAAAGTAGTAGAGTCAAAGGCCAAAACTGCCGCACACAGCTAGCAACAGAGCCGCCCCTTAACTCTAAGTCCTAGCTCCATCCCTGGAAGCATAGCTGACAGAGTCAACAAGCCTAGTCCCCGTGATTCATCCCAATCCAAATTCAAAGATTATTTAACTGAAAAATATGACAGAAAGAAGCTTAAAACACAATGCTGAATAGGGAATTTCTCTCAAAGTCAAGATAACGTATAAATTAAGGTTCAGCATGTGTCATTTATTTATAGGGCTAGCACAGTAAATAGCTTAACTTCCAGAGATAGGCTAGCTGGTTGGGGTTATAAAGGGGATTTGATGTGTGTTTCTTCAAAAGGATGTTTTGAGGTGGTGTTTATTTCTGATTCTGACTCCCCATGAACATTTATTTTTGAGTGATTTCTCTAAGAGTTTATGGAAGGATGCTTTGAGGTGGTGTTTATTTAATAGGCAGTTGGTTCTTGGGACAATAAGCTTGCTTGGGCTGTGAGGAAATTGAAGGGAAAGAATATGCAGAATTGCAGGGTTGTTGTCATTTATCACATTTAGCTGGATTAGAATTGATGCAGGACAAAGTTGCAAAGGGAACACTTTTAGTAAATAAACAAGAAAAATAGAACAAACCCTAGGCTTCACCAACTAGAGTAGTCTAAACCCTAGGCTTCACCACATAGAGTTGCTTGGAATTAGCAACATCAAGCACCAGAAGGAAAATCAGAAATCCCCAACCAAATTTTTTATTAATCTATAGGCATAAATGCACTTTTAGTCCCTACATTTTGACTTTTTTCCATTTTGGTCCCTACATTTTAATTTTACCACTTTTAGTCCCTAAACCATTCCGTCAGTCAACTGACGAAAATAACTGAGGTGGCAGCCGGAGCAATTAAAATTTTATAAAAATGCCACATCAGCATATAAATTTAAAAAATTAATTTATTAATTTTAACTAAAAACAGAAAAAACACAAGAGCACAAACCCAGAAAATCAAACCCAAAGAACACAAATTCAAAATTAAACCCATTGTATCAAATTAAACCCAAGAACATCTATCATTAGCCCACAACCTAGAAAATCAAAAACTCAAAGCCTTAAGAGATGCCCTTGATAGAATGGCAACTTTAGATTCTCATCGATATTGTCCAAGAGCTCACTAGGACCAAGCTAAACTAGGAACCAAAGAGAAGGCTCCTACCATAATCCACCATCAACATTCAACACCCAAAAAAAAAAAAAAAAAAAGCCACCCATGGTCTCCACCAAGCAAAACCCAAACCCACAGCAAACAAAACCCAGACCCACGGCAAGCAAACCCACGACAAACCAACAGCGAGCAAACAACGAGCAAAATACATGCAAACGGCAAGCAAACTGAAAACCATCAACCCAGATCGCAACCACCAAAACACAAGACCAACACACCGAAACCCAAATCGCAAACCGAAAATCACCAACCCAACTACCACCTAAATCGGCCAGCCACCACCATTGAAACCCAAATCGCAACCCACTAACCAAAATCTCAACCCACCGGCCAAAATCTTAACCCATTACACCCAAATCAGAAGACCCACCACCACCACAAACCCACCAACCACACCACTGCTGACCACTACCACATCATAACCCAGCAACACAAATCAGCCAAAAGTCACGAACCCAGCCAAAACGAGATTCACGGCAACCCACGGCCTGACCCACCAAGCCCATGACAGCCTATCGCCGCTGCATGTCCTTAACCCACAATTCACAGCCACCAAACCCACCACCAACATCAAGAGTAGGGGCCATTGAAGACGAAGGAATCGACCTCCGATCTGCCCAAAATGGCTTGAACAATCGCCGGTCCACTCGTCGATGGTGGAAGTACCATTGAGGCACTCAATAGAGAGGACCATCGGAGAAAAAGAAATAAGTGAAAGCCAAGAGAGGAGTTTGACTCGAAAGGGAGAGGAAGAGAGAGATCTAGGAAAATGAAAAATGAGTTTAGCACATCTGTCTGAGTTTAGTGTTTATTGATGATTTTGTGTTTGGTTGATAAGAAATTTTAAGAAAATTTGAGAAAATTACTACAAGTTTTTTTTTTTCTTAATCTTTAAATCTTAATTCAGGTGAATTTTGATTTTTAATTTTGTATTGATTTTTTTTATTTAGTTAAAATTAATAAATTAATTTTTTAAATTTATATGCTGATGTGTCATGGCTGATGTGGCATTTTTATAATATTTTAATAGCTCTGGCTGCCACCTCAGCTATTTCCTTCGGTTGACTGACGGAAAGGACGAAAATAACACGCGTTAATTGGTTTAGGGACTAAAAGTGGTAAATTTAAAATGTTGGGACTAAAATGAAAAAAAATTCAAAATGTAAGGACTAAAAGTGCATTTACGCCTAATCTATATTAAGCCTTCCACAATAGTGGATTATGGGACCTTTAACTTTAAATAGGATTCCCAAATTACACCATTGAAGGAAAAAAATAAACTCATAATGGGTTTATATATATAAACAAAACAAAAAAGGAATCAAATCCTTCTAATACATCAATCAACATCAAGCTGTAAGGCAGGATGTTTGGGTGTAGGTTGTACTTGTGCAAGAATGTAAAGAATAAAGATTACTATACAGAATCTAATTTTGTGCAGTTTCAGGAGAGTTTCTGTTTCTGTTTTTGATATGGGTTAGTTCTGTTAGTTTAGGCATTAGTTTGCTCTGTTTTTTCTTTTAGCAAATAGCATATCAGGCAGGAACAGAATAGGATTGAAAAATAAAATTTTTGCACCTTTGGCCTTTCCACAGACTTATGTACAATGTTGACTGTCTTAAGAGCATTCATACAATGCTCATAAGACCGTTAACATTGTATATAAGATGTCATATATGGGAACTTGTAACAAGGAAAGATATTAGAAAAATGTTAAGTATTGGAAAAAGTTCAATTGGTCTCTCAACCATTAATTTCGAAACCAGTACAATGTCATCCTTGAGTCTCCCACTGATTTAAATGGAACTAGTAGTTGAAATTGACTTAATTTTTGAATTTTTTACATGTTCTATAATTACCTTTTCACGTGTGCCCAATTTGCCACATTAGCTAGTTTTGTATAAATTTAAAAGGGAGAGAAGAACTAAGAACCCAATTGATATTAAAAGTTGAGGGACTATATTAACATAATTAATAATTAAGAGGCTAAACTGAACAACTAAAAACCTGCAATTTAACACGTTTTATCAACTTTCTGTAAATTTCTCTTTCAAGGTAAATAGGCTATAGATAAGAAGAAAAAAACTCTCAATCAACCAATTTGGAGAAACATCTGAGTTCAAAATAGCTTTAGCCTATCCAAAGCCCATTACAAATGAAGTACCTGTTTGGACACTGATGATAAAGGTAGTGTCCGCGCGTTTTGGTTTTTTTTTTTTTTTTTTTTTTTTTTTTGAGAAGCATGTTTCATGCTTTTCCAGTGGGTCCCGTGCAATGTTCACGGGACTCACAAACCTCTTTTTTTAGCAAAAGTTTCATTAAAAATGGGTCTTACGGTACTATTCACACATTTAAAAATTATTTTGCTACATTATTTTTAGCAAAATAAGCGGTATCCAAACACACCCGAAATGTATTCTTACAAAGTTAGACCCAAGATTTATTCTACTTAAATTCATAGCCTTGAAATGGAAAGGATCCAAATCCATAATGAAGATGTTATCATGTTTAAATGTACTTAGGTATTGGATTAGGGCATGAGGAGGAGTTTAACTTGAGTCTTTCAAGAGCGGCAAGTTTCACAAATTAAAGCATAACATATAGGTATAAGGTTCATGAAGTTACCACACAAATGAACTCAACACTATTACTTATTTTTTTATTTAAAAATAAAAAAATAAAACTATTACTAAATCGGTGATGTACAAGACATTTTAGCACAAGCATAAATTTAATTCCATGCTCCCAGAGTTCAAAGCATAGCACAAGGAAGCTAAAATAGTTATAGCACTCATATCAGTGGTTGTATAATAGAAAAATGGCCCACATGTGAGTGTATAATTGTGTAAATTTACATAGTTACTATACTGATACTATTCATTTTGCATTTAGTTCTTTATTTTTTTTTTTGTACGAATCCTAGTATAGTATAAAGGAAGAGAATGAATGGTGGTTGTTGTAGTGTGTTTTGAAAGGCAAGTATATAAAATAGAAAAAGTAAATTCTTATGCTAATTTTTGCAGCGAATGCTAAAGGAACTTTGTGAAGCAAGCAAAGTAGACTACACATACCAAGATGTAGATAAGAGAAGCAACGACAATGGTGCGGTAGCGACCCAGAAGAGAATCAACTAGGAAAGAGGAAGAAACGACGCTATTCTGAACCATACGTCAACGTTCTTCGCCGCAGTGGCTGTGGATTGACCCAGCGGTCCCATCAAATACATTATTAGGTTCGCGCCTATCCCATGGTAAGCGAACCTCTCGGCATTAGTTTAATCAATGCAATTCTTATTAGAGCACTAGCAATAGTGGTGCTAAAAATAGCTTTTTAGCACCACATAGCACCACTACATATAGAAAAGAGTGTTGCAATAGTGGAGCTAAAGGTAAAATTTTTACCTTCATTGCTATAGTGCACAGCTATATATGGTTGTGCACTGTAGCTGAAAAAAAATCATTTTTTATTCTCCATCCGCTTAAAATAATATATATATATATATATATATATTTTTTTTTTTTCTATTTTTTTATTCTCCAACCGTGCAAGCTTTTGAAGACAAAACACTCAACTCCCTCAAACTCGCTTTCAACTCCCTCAAACGACTCTCTCAAACTCTCACATCTCTATCTCACTGCCATCGGCCTAACTCGATCCTCAATGTCACCAGCCCACCGAAGCTTGACGACATCGACCCACCAACTAACCCACTTCGTTGAACTCCCAAGCCGACCCAAGCCCCAAGCGGTCGATCTACGCCTTAGACCCACGCCTCCAATCCTCGATCCATGCCTCCTACCCATCTCGGCCTTCTCTGATGCTCTCAACTCTCTCAAACTCTCACCTCTCTGTCCCACCGCCGATCCACGCCTCCAACCTGACTCACCTTTAGGTGAGTTGTCTCTGTCTTCTTCATCTACATGCTTGAGATTTCTGATTTGGGTAATTGGAATGATAAATTTATAATATTTGTTGAGTCTAATGATAAATCGTTGAGGATTCATATGTATTGGGAATTTTTTGTTTGCAGGAATTTATGTTTTTGTTTTTAAATATTAGTTTGGGAAATTTCTATGTGCAAGGAAGGCTACAATTTTTTTTTTTTTTTTTTTTTTTTTGTTTTTGCTTCTTGCTGATTTTCTGTTTGTTGATTCTAATTTATTACAATAAATGTCACGTTGGAAATTGTTTTGGGAATTTTCTGGTTGCAGGGAAGTTTGTGTTTGTTGTTTCTAATCAAATCCTTCATGACTCATGAGCCTTCTTAATCATTATAAATTCCTTTAAAACTCTTCCTAATCACCTATGTTGTCTCTGTTTGAAGAACATGCTAAGCACTTAGAAATTGAAGTGTATATGATGTTGATCAATAAAAAACGCAAACTTAGACTATATATTCATCTAATATAATTTCATACTGTTAGATCAATACTCAAATGAGCAAAACCTTCCAAAACCTCAAGCATCTGTATGATGAATATTTGATTGGTGAATCTTAGGAATTAATTTATGAGGAATTAATTTTTTGATTTTGAAATTCTTACAAACAAACTTGAATCATGAATTCTAGTTTTAAAGAGAAATTGTTAGTTTGGTTTTGAGATGCTCAAAAATGAATTTGTTGTTTTCTTTATTAGTGTAATTAAGCTACATGCCAAATTAAGTATTTATGCATAATCATGTTCTATTGTTATACTTCTAAGTATTTTAAGTTTTGATATAAGTGTTAGTTTGGGAATTTTCTGTGTGCAGGGAAGTCATGATTGAGAGGAAAAAATTTGAGATGCAATATACATTAGAGGAGAAGAGAATAATGATGAAAGATACAAGTGCCTTGACCGGAGCACAAAAAGCTTTTTATGAATGTTTGTTTTTAGACCCCTTAAAACACAACCAAATTAACCTAGTTAATTAGCCAGATGATTACTTAGTCAAATTAAACAAATCTAGGTTAACACAAATATATCATATCATTGTAAAGTGCGAAAAATAAAGAACACAACGATATGATAACCTAGGAAAACCAAACCGGTAAAAAATCTGGGAGAGGATTTAACCTAGCTATCCTTAAGGAAAAAAAAAAATCCACTATGAAAGAATTGAAGTTTACACAATAGCGACTAATATCCTATTGCTACCTCGAGTAGAAAACTTATTACCACGACCACGTGACAGCTCTGAGTCCATAAACTACTTCTTTCTTGGATTCCTAGCAAGCACAAGCACTCTCGCTTGTATATCTTTAAGCTCTTGAATCTGCAATTGAATTGATCACCAAGCTCTTGACATCAATCTAGATCTTGATAACTCTAAGTGTATGTGAAGGCAAACACCTCTAGATCGCACAAAAGATTCACACACACAGCATAAAGAGCAATATCAAAACGTGGCTAGGGTTTTTCATTTTATACATAAGGCAAAACATAAAACCTTACATGTAAAACGGGCTTGGGCTGAGTTGGAAAATTCTGCAGAAAAATAATCTGCACAAACTTCGATCAATCGAGTCTAATTCTCGATCGATCGAGCTAGACAGATTTACACAGTAAATCCTACAGTACACTCGATTCCAACTTTACACTTTAAACATACTTTGAGCAAGTCTAAAACAAGAATAAATGTTTTGATCATGATTTGCCAACATTACAAATTAAAGTTCCAATACATTTAAACCTAAAGTCTTAGAACCCAACAAACTTCCTTTTTGGCAATTTGTGACAAAACACAAACTAAACAAATTGCTCAAAGTTTACAAAAAACAGCCAATTACAAAAACATTGCCCAACAAAACAAATTCAACATAACTACTATCTATCAGTTGCAAGTGTAGACAACAGCACGACTGAATCAACCTATATATTCCTGTAACACTTAACAAACACATAAACGCATGTGTGGAAAATACAAGTAAAACAAAATAAATTCTTGATTTCACATAACATAAACTACAAGACATATATCATGAATAAACTCATAAATATAAATCAATAATCAATATAGCACAATGTGAAACAAGAAACAGAAATAAACATATCATAGTATCTCCCCTTATCATGGACAACCCAAAAAAAAAAAATGCATCATGAGCCAAAAAAAATAAAAATACATGATGAAGCACCTAGATACAATCTACAGCTCCATAGCCCCAAAACAACAAAAATCTCCCCCTATCAACAAAATCTCCTCTACATATATACTCCCCCTTTTTGTGACGAATTGCCAAAGGGCACTCACTCATCATCAAAAGGAGGTGGCGGAGGTGATTGCCTAAAACTCGCCAAAACCGCTCTCAAAGCCTGAAGCTCGATAAGCACGTCCACCAACAGCTGACCATGAGCCGCTTGAACGATCATTACAGTGTCCAAATCACGGCGTATGCTAGAAACATCTGAAGCAGGAGGTGGAGGATCAGGAGCAGCAGCAGTCGGATCGACATACGCATCAACAACCGGATCACCTAAAGAAGAAGAAGGAGGTGGAGGAGGTTCAACAAAAGAAGTCTCTACTCTAGGGCGTTTAAAGCTAGCTCACATCTAAGCAGCCCTCTACCAAGGAAATGTGGCACCTATATGAGCTATGATATGAACAGGCTTAGACGCCAGAAATTCATCTAATCCTACATGTAACTAAATCCTATGAATGAAAATAGGAAAGAAAAGAGCATGAGCAGTAGAACTACTCCTATGAACCTCAATCAAAGAATGAATGAAAAGATGAGGAAAGCTCATAGGAGCATCTGTGAAAAAGGCATACAAAAACGCACATCTCTCTATAGAAATGGTATGCAAATGAGAGATGGGCCAGATGGAATGGCAAGAAATCCAGAAAAAGAGATAATGAGTCTCGATTAGCTTATGAGAAATGATTCGAGGATCAGAACCCCACTAGATAGAAGTACCAGTAATAAATGACATAATGTCATCTAGGAGAGGAGACTCATCGTAAGGATAAATAGGATGCTGGACCAGTGGCACCCCAAGAGAATCAGCCACTACCAAAGGAGTAATGGTGTACTCTTTACCCCGTATCCAACTCCTCACCATAGTGTTGGAATCATAAGAGTAGACAGAGAGGTCCAAATAGAACTCTTTGATCAAGGTAGCCGGAGCTAGATGATCAACATCCAACAAAGGCAACCAACCCCTACGGTCAAAGTTTCTCCTAATCTCCGAGTCAAGCTCATCTAAAATGACCTTATGCTCAGCCCATACATTCTTACGAATATTTAGCTTCTCATACGCTTCTTGGTTTTTCTCACTCAGGAAACTCTCACTATCAAAAGTGGGGACAGAAGAAGAGGAGGATTTCCTAGTAGCTCTAGTCTTCATAGACATGATGCTAAAGATCAGAAGGACAGACACAAAAGAGACAGAGAAGAAAAAAACATAAAAACCAAGGGCATACTGCAAGTTAGAACAGAAAATATAGAAAACAACAATCTATATGATGCATGAACAATATCAACACATGATGCATGCTCTAATGCAGTGAGAATGAGTTCAATTGCACTTTAAAATCACAAAATTGGCTTGAGCATAGAGTTTATATCAAAAACCCCAAATTTTGAAAACTCATTTTCAAAAAACTCAACAAATTGACCAATTGATCATTACTCAAGACAGATAACTGAATATAATGATCAAATCAATCAAACAAACAAGCCAATTTAATCAATTAATGCCTAATTTAACAAAATCCCTAAATCAGGTAGTTTCAAGCCCTAGAATTTCCAATTTTTCCAAATCAACAAATTGATCAAATTAATTCATAAAGAACAGTTGTATATCATCCCATAACAAAAACCCATTGATCAATTTTCAAAGAAAAAATTGAAAACATCAAAATTCCCAAATTTTCATAGGTTCGAAATTTTCCCCAAATGCATGACAAAAATGCATGAAAACATGAAAATAAATGAAAAATGAGAGGTATAAAGGTCTTACCAGCCTTAAAAGACAAAAACCCTTGAAGAAATTTGATGGAAAATGACAAAAATCTTGCTTTGAATCTTAGACCAATCAAATAGAGAGAGAAAGTGTTTTGAAAATAGTTTGAAAGTGATAGAACATGTGAAAACACAAAGTTTTAAGAAACTCTCTATACGATTTTCGATTAATCGAAAATTAGATTTGATCGATTGAAAATTACATTCGATTGATCCAGAAGCAATCGAGCAGTGATCGAAACGGACAGATTCAAACCAAAATTTTAATCGCAATTTCGATCGGTCGAGAAACAGATTCGATCAATCGAAAACAAAACAAAAAACAAAAAACAATTTTTTGAAAAACAGAGCAATTTAATCTAGAAACTCCTCAAAGCATAGTATTTTATGAATAAAATGCATGAGTATGAGATGAAATGCTTATAAAAAATACTAGTATTGAACCCAGATCTCTCAAAGTTAAGATTTTCAATAAATTTTCCTTCAATTCTCAAACTTCAAACACATTTTGCATTAAACTCAAGGAAGTTTCAATCTTGGATGGCCAAAACAAAATCACACACTATAACATGTACAAAGTTTAGCAAAGAGTAACTTGTGTAGTGTGTGCAACTAGCAAAAGCTTAAGATACATGTGAGGTAATATGTTAATAGAAATCAAGCACAATTTTTACAAAATTTATTACATAAACTTGAAAGAGACTATTATTTAAAGAGTTACATCATATAACTCCCACATCTCCTAGAAAACAAGCTTGCAATCATGTAAGTTTCTTGATTTGCCTCATATTGTACACACCAATTTTATTTGATCAGAAACTTATTAATAATAGCCAAGATAATGTACACACTAATTTTATTTGATTGAATTCATTATAGTCCAATAATGTACACACCAATTTTAGCATTTAAACCGAGACTACACCTTATGTTCTTTTTGTGCATGTGTTACACTTTCTCGAGTACAAAATCTTACGATATGCACTAAGGTGTTCCTGATTGGCTAGTAAACAGTAGTAAGATGGTTATTTATGCCTTTCTCAATAAGTTCAAGTCCGACAATCAAAAGCATGTGATTTCAAGATTAAGATCATGTGATCAAAAACTATAAACTTCTTCCCACACAACATGCACTACAAAGCTCAAACTAGTAAAGTGTAATAAATAAGCTCATCAAAGTTAAACAAGGTACATAAACATGTTATGTAAAGATAAAATTGGCCAACCTTGATTTCAAATTCAAGAAAAATAATGCAAAACACATTTTGCTTCCCTTTTCCTTTTTTTTTTTTTTTTTTGAAAAGAAATAACAAAAAAAAATCCTAGAATGAAATGCATGAATGTTATACAATGCAAATTCTAGAAAAAACAAAGAGAACTAAACAACAAAGAGAAAATGTCACAAAGAGTAGAGCGATGAAGCACAAGGACCATGTCAGAAAAACTCAATTAGATCGAGCCTTTTGCATCCAAAACTTTTTAGATGCAACTCTAGCATTGGAGTTGTTCTTCAAATTATAGTTCTGAGCAACTCCATGATTGGAATAAAGGTTTAAAATCTTTACCAACTCATCAATAAGTACCATAGGTTCTTGTGCTTGAGGCACAGGTACTTTTGGTTTATTTGCTCGTTTAGCAGCTTGTAACTTGAAACAGTTTGGACGAATGTGCCTAGACTTTCCACAAAAATGACAATCCCATGCAGGTCTATCATGCAACTTGCCCTCAGGAGGGTTAGGAGCCTTAGGTTTAGACTCTTGAAGATCAACCCTAATCTTCCTAGGAGGTATAACTTCTACAGGTTTGACAACTTCACTCACAGGGGGCTCAAAAGAAGGAACAAAGTTTGTGGAACAAGGTTCGAGCACAGAGATGCTTTCTACAAAACCTAAGCCAGTTTTGTCTGAGGGAGACTTTTGAACACTTAGCATGTGATTAAGTTTGGAACTAGCAGACCTATTTGTTTGTTCTCTAGCAACAGATAATTCATGTTTCAAATTCTTAACTTTATCAAGTAAAAGCATGTTCTCAGTCTTCACATTATTCAACAATTCATTAGCATCAAACAGTTTCACAAGAAAATTTTTCTTATGAAGTTCAAGAGATACAATTTTCTTTAAACCTAAATCAACACTCATAGCATCCTTTGCAGCAACTTTGCAAAGCTTATTGTAGGCTTCTTATAAATCTGCAACCTCAGAGAGTTTTCCATCAGAAGGGTTCTCTTCAACAGCAGCACTTTCATCAACTATAGTAGTAGCAGTGAAAGCACTGAAGTTTCCATCCTCATCACTACCAGACTCATTGTCAGAAACTTCATCATCACTAAAGGTTAAAGCCACAGCCTTACCCTTAGACCTCAAGAATGTTAGACATTCAGATTTCACATGACCATACTCTTGACAACCAAAACATTGTTAACCCATAGAATTATTAGAAGGTTGACCTACTTCCTCTTTAGGTTTTTCAGTGTTATTCACCTTAGTGGGATCATTCATCCTAAAATTTCTAGGTTCAGCATTATTTTTACCTCTTGCTCTTCTGTTGTTGTTCCTAAAAAAGTTTCTAAAGTTCTTGGTAAGATAGGCAATCTCTGTAGCAGAGAGCTCATCATCAAATCCACTCACATCAACATCATCAATAGAATTAAGAGCCATTGATTTGGATTTGCTTGTCTTAGGTAGGTCCAACTCATAGGACTGAAGAGATCCTACAAATTCATCAACAGGGATGGAGTCCACATCCTTGCTTTCAGTAATGACAGTCACTTTGGGTCTAAAATCTTTAGTTAAAAATCTAAGCATCTTCCTAACAATTTTAGGTTGATCATAGATTTCACCCAAATTATAAGCAGAATTAACAATATCATTAAGCTTAGCATAGAATTCATCAAAAGTTTCATCATCAGACATCCTAATGCTTTCAAATCTAGTTGTTAACTGCTGCAACTTATTGATTTTTACTGCCTTTGTGCCTTCATGCACAGTTTGGAAAATATTCCATGCAGTGTTAGCAATCTCAACATTAGAAATTCTCTTGAATTCCTCCAAAGAAACAGCATTAAAAATAGCATTCATGGCTTTGCTATTAAATGCGGCTGCTTCTTTTTGAGAAGTTTACCACTCACTAACAGGAGTAATGGGCTTCTCCCATCCGTATTCAACGAAATTCCAGACTCTCTCATCAATTGATTTTAAGAATGCTTTCATCCTTACTTTCCAATAAGCATAATTATTTCCATCAAAGTGAGGTGAAATAACAAGAGAGTGACTGTATTCCATGACAACTGGGGTCAAGGATAACTCTTAGATCAAAGGATCTAAACACTAGAGCTAACTTGCTTTGATACCACTTATTTGTTTTTAGACCCCTTAAAACACAACCAGATTAACCTAGTTAATTAACCAAGTGATTACTTAGTCAAATTAAACAGATCTAGGTTAACACAAATATATCATATCATTATAAAGTGTGGAAAATAAAGAACACAAAAATATGATAACCTAAGAAAACCAAACCAGTAAAAAACCTGGGGAATATTTAACCTAGCTATCCTCAAGGTAAAACAAATCTACTATGAAAGAATTGAAGTTTACACAATAGCGACTAACATCCTATTGCTACTTCAAGTAGGAAACTTACTACCACGACCACGTGACAGCTCCGAGTCTACGAACTACTTCTTTCTTGGATTCCCAGCAAGCACAAGCACTCCTGCTTGTATATCTTTAAGCTCTTGAATCTGCAACTGAATTAATCACCAAGCTCTTGACATCATTCTAGATCTTGATAACCCTGAGTGTATGTGAAGGCAAACACCTCTAGATCTCACAAAAGATTCACACACACAACATAAAGAGCAACATCAAAACGTGGTTAGGGTTTTCCCTTTTATACTTAAGGCAAAACATAAAACCTTACACGTCAAACGAGCTTAGGCTGAGTTGAAAAATTCTATAGAAAAACAATCTGCACGAACTTCGATCGATCGAGTCTAATTCTCGATCGATTGAGTTAGGTAGATTTACACAATAAATCCTGCAATACACTCAATTCCAACTTTACACTTCAAACATACTTTGAGCAAGTCTAAAACAAGACTAAACATTTTGATCATTGTTTGCCAACATTACAAATTGAAGTTCTAATACATTTAAACCTAAAATCTTAGAACCCAACAATGAACAACTCGAAGAGGAAATCATGGCAAGACGAAGTTCATGTAATTAATGGGTTTGATTGCATTTTGGATGTAGCTTAGGCGTTTATGTATTTTGTAATGTTAGGAAAAGGTTGGCACATTCAGGTGATACTTTGGTAGTGACTTATGATAGGCCTTTATGTATTTTGGTAATAACTTATGAGAGGCTTTCTTGTATTTTAGTAGTGGCTTATGTCACTTGACTTTAATCTTAAACTAGATGTATGTATAAACCTTTAAATTTATTGTTCATCTTATTTGTGTTGTGCTTGTGCATGTGTGCTTGTGGGTATAATGGTTGCTTATGGCACTAAAATCATAGATTGGTTATGTTTCTTAAGAGTTATGGATGCATTAGAGATCTAGAAATTCATTCTCAACTCCAGTTGGACCTCATTGAACATTTATGGCAATTGCAAGGCGAGTCGTAGGAACTTCCTTTTTTATATGTTAAGAAGCATGAGTCATAGGAACTTGTGCGAGTGTGTGAGTTTTATTGTAATTTGGTTTGAGTTATGTATGTGAGTAATCTATGGACTACATTGTTCCAGCTATAATATGTGTTCTATTTTATATGTTTTCTTATAAAGTTCCACCATTTCATAGTTCACGTTGTTCCAAGGTTGCTTCCGGACAATTAAGACGATTGTTTTAGTCAAAGATAAATTTGTATATATATAATTTGGTTTAAAAAAAAAATAATGTTGTTATAATAGATGATAATAGGCTATCATGATGATTGAGAAATTTTTTTTAGTTAAAAGATAAATTTGTTTGTAGGGACCTGGTTTGAGCACTATTCCTTGCGAATGAGTGGACTCAAGCCCAGCTGGTCCAATACAATGAATTTGTAGAGAGTGGATCAAAGAACTAAGCCCTAGTGAGGGTTGTACAATTAAGCATGGTAATACATGGATCGATTGACAAGAATACAGACTGAAAGTATGAAATTAAGCTCCTCGGCCACTTTCTTTGATAGTCTGTTTCTTATCTCTTCTTTGGTATTGGGTTACAAAGATTATACAAATACTGTGACACCTCCCCTCTCCTAAAACTGCCATCCCCCTTTCTAGAGGACTTGTTACATTTTATACCTCTTTCTGGTTAATCTCGACCCTCCATTTGTCACTCATGCAGGTCATCATGCGAGTGCTTGTCCCATCAGCCACCTTCCCATCCTTTCTGTGGGTGGTAGAAGCTGAGGCGGCACTGTTCAGGGGTCACTTCTCCATTTAATGTAGCCAGAACGTTAGTTCTGGGCATTTAATATGGAGGTGACAGTTCCTCCTAGGATTGCTCTTCCACCACGCTCCTATGACCAACACGTTGTACTTGCCTCTGTCTTGGATTGTTATGGAAGGTTACCTCTAAAGGCACTTTGCTCTTCCTTTCAATGATCCGTGCGGGCCAAGGATATGGTTGTCCTCGGCGGTATTACTAGCGAATGGACTCGTCCTCGAACACATCTTTCTTCCTCAGCATGGGCCTTGGGCTTAGCATAGAGTGGGCTGAGGTTGCCAAATTCTCTGACCCCACAATAGCCCCTCAAAATCTTGATGTCAGGCTCCTCGAACGGAGAGGAGGATTTTGACGTCCTCGGGCCTCTGCCGCGACTTCTTAAGTCTTATCCTTCATGGGTATCAGTGCCCTTTCGCCTGTCCAAGGCACGTTTCTAACGCCTTGGTATGCGGAGCGCACTTGCATTAAATTCAGGTGGCCCTGTGCTTTCCACGTTCAATGGTGTGATGATAATCTAACGGTGGTGATTGTCTTGACTATTTAGGCGGGAAAATTTTGCATGGTTGTTATTTTTTATTGGGGGTATAAATACCCATTTGAATTGATCCGCCTATTTACTTTCGCATTTAAGAGATATTGCGCACATACTTCGAATTTGGTCACGTCTTCAACTGAACTTGCGACTTCTCTCAGCACAAAAACCCTACTCGAGGAGCTTTTCCTCATTTCTGTAAGTCTTCTTCTCTCTCTCTAAATTGCGTTCTCCCCTCTTTTAAACTTCTTTCTTCGTGTCTCTTAGTTGTCTCTAGGAATAGGTAGGCTTAAGAAATTTGTTGAATCTAAAGAGGCGATGGAGAAATTCATTGCTGATTATAGGATACCCAGCACCGTAGGTCTAAGGTACTGTGAAGAGGGGGAGTGGAGGTTTAGGAGTGAAGAGGGAGAGGTGGTGATTCCCATAATCGCATTCTTAGAGGGTGGTATGCGGATCCCTATGGGTCAGGTGATGACGAGTTACCTTAGCCATTTCCATCTCGCCCCCACCCAATGCGGCGTCAATATGTTTAGAATTCTGGGCTGTGTAGATGCCTTAAATGAGAAGATGGGGCTAAGGCTAACCCATCATGACATGAATTGGTGTTATAACCTCCAACTCCTGAAGGGCAAGTCCTACTACATGAAGACGAGGGAGGATAGGGTACGGCTTATCCAGTGCCTCCCCTCGTCTAGCAAGGAGCTGGATAAGGACTTTCTCATCGTGTTTGGGGAGTGGCACGATGGCCTTCATTGTCCCATAGTGAAAGGCACATCAGGTGGGGCACTCGGAGTAGGAGAGGGTGTTTACTTTTTTTTGAATTTTCGTTGCCTACCTTGTTTGGTTGCTAATAGTAGTACATTTTTGCCTTTTGCAGATCCACACGCTTTTGAGCATCATTTTGGCTTGGTGAACAAGGAGGACTTGGAGAAGGTCTAAGGGCGGAGATCTTCGTGAACGGGGCCGACAACCAAGTTAGGGCTGCTCACAGGATCCTGAGGTACGACCCTATTCAGAAGTCATTCGTCGCGCCAAAATGTGTGATTAGGGCCAAGGATCCTCGGCTCCAGAGAATTACCGTGGTCAAGGACGGTTTCTTGATCCCGGAGGGGTCTCCTACTCCAATGGGTACTTCGTTGGTGGGTTCCTCTACATCCCGCCAAGCTGCGGAGGCTAAGGGGGGAGGTGAACAAACAGAGGAAGGAGGTGCCGATTCGGGTCCTGCCGAGGATGACTTTGGCATGTTCGAACAAGCTCGCCTGTCCGAGGATCCCTCTAGTGACTTGGGTGACCAGAGCCTGACCGAAGTAGACTTCCTGTCAGCAGGGGGTTCTTCTCGGGCCGAGATGGGTTTCAAGAGCAAAAACCAGTCCAACTTGCTTGATCTGCTTGAAGGCCAGTTGAGGAAGCCTCAGCCTAAGCCCAGGTCAACCTCCACTCAGCCCAGGCTTCCCCTTCCTCCATCTCGGCCGAGTTCGCCATCCAAGCCCGAGCCCTCTGATCCTAAGCAAAGGAAGGACAAAGGTAAAAGGCCAATGGGAGGGGAGAAGCCTCATTCCCCCTAAGAGGAGGGTGATACTCGGTGACCCCCCAAGCAATTGAAAATAGGGTCTCAGGGTCAAGATAAGCAGGTCGCTGCCCGCCTCGAGACTAATGCCTAGCTGCCAGCCCCAATGCTTCACGGGGAGCCCCTGAGGGACGATGCCTTTCTCAGGGACTTCCAAGGGGGCGAAGGCACACTTGTAGCCGATGCGCTGGAGAGGTCCTTGCTACTCCCTGCGGACATGGCTGAGTTGGAGGCTTTGAAGAGTAAGGAGGTCTTCCTTAGCCTTAAGCGATACTTGGGAATGGTAAGACTCTCAGCACTTATGATTCTTCTGATTTCAATTTTCTTTTCTTTTTTTTCCTTCTTACTTGTGCGTTTGTTTCAATCGGCAGACCGTTCAGGCTACTTTCAGATTGGGGGAGGCCTTCAACAAACAAGACAAAGCCACTGACGTAGAGCGTGACAAGCGCATAACGGCTAGTCGAACCCTTAAGGCCACCGAGGCTGATCTCGCGAAGGCTCGAGAGGAGCTAAAGGAAGTAACCAGGGCTCGAGACAGCACCGAAGCAGGCCTGGTTGGTGCCCAAAAGCAGGCCCAACACCAGACGAGGCGTCTGACTGGGTGGAGGAGCAGCTGAAGCTCGCAAATAAGCTGATCGTTGATCTGAAAAAGTAGGCAGCCGATACTGAGGGGGCCAAGAAGGTGGCTGAGTGGGCCAAAAAGGAGGCTTTTAAGGCTAAGGCTGAGGCAGACTTTGGCAAAGAAGAGGCCCAGGCTTCCAAGGAAGAAGCCGAGGCGACAGCCTATGAAGCTAGAGTAGCCGAGACGAAGGCTGCTCTCAGAGCCCAAGTCCTTGGGGTATGCAGGCTCTACTGCTCCTAGGTTTGGAGTGAGGTCCTCAAACAAGCTGGGGTTTTAGGCTTCATCCGACCTATGGAAGGAGGAGAGTGTATATTATCCCCTTGCCATCCGCGAGGCTGTTCCTCCCAACTCTAAGGCCGAAGCGCTTGCTGAGGAGACTGATGTTGCCTCTAGTGAAGGAGCCGAGGAGGCTGCGATTATTATTGAGGTGGTTACTATAGCTTCTGACGATCCTGCCGTGGGAACTGGTCCTCTCGGGGTGACTGAAACGACCAAAGGTCCCAATGAAGAAACACCTCAAGAGACAGCAAACCTCTCGGCCAATGTCCAGGCCCCTTTTACCAAGGAGACAGCGCCCTCTGCGGCGCCCTTGCAGGTTGTTCCTCCAAGTCAGAACTTAGAGGACCCTGAGGCTGCCACAAATCAGCCACCCACAGGGGGGAAGAAGATTAAGTTGAAGAAGTAGGCCCCTTGGCGCCTTTATTTTGTCTCCCTTCTATTTTTTGGAACAATGTAATGGCGCTTTTGCCTTTTTTTTTTTTTTTTTTTTTTTTAGATGTTGGAATATGATTCCTGTAGTGTACCTTTTATGAACTTAATGTAGCGCGCGTTTTGTTTTCCCTTGCTTGTTGGATACTTATGGAATTTGCTGAAGTGGTTAGTTTCCCCAAAAGCTTAAGTCCGATGACCACGCAAGGCCTTGGTTCTGTCTAACACTTACCATTTTGAAGTAACTAGTTTCCCCATAGGTTTGAGTTTGAGGACCATGGAAGACCTTGGTTCTGTCTAGCACTTATAGGATTTATCAGAGTAGTTAGTTTCCCCATAGCCTTGAGTTCAAGGACCATGCAAGACCTTGGTTCTGTCTAACACTTATCATTTTGAGGCAACTAGTTTCCCCATAGGTTTGAGTCCGAGGACCATGCAAGACCTTGGTTTTGTCTAGCACTTATAGGATTTATCGAAATAGTTAGTTTCCCCATAGGTTTGAGTCTGAGGACCATGCAAGACCTTGGTTCTGTCTAACACTTATCATTTTAAAGCAACTAGTTTCCCCATAGGTTTGAGTCCGAAGACCATGCAAGACCTTGGTTCTGTCTAGCACTTATAGGATTTATCAAAATAGTTAGTTTCCCCATAGGTTTGAGTCCGAGGACCATGCAAGACCTTGGTTCTGTCTAGCACTTATCATTTTGAAGCAACTAGTTTCCCCATAGGTTTGAGTCCGAGGACAATGCAAGACCTTGGTTCTGTCTAGCACTTATAGGATTTATCGAAATAGTTAGTTTCCCCATAGGTTTGAGTCCGAGGACCATGCAAGACCTTGGTTCTGTCTAACACTTATCATTTTAAAGCAACTAGTTTCCCCATAGGTTTGAATCCGAGGACCATGCAAGACCTTGGTTCTGTCTAGCACTTATAGGATTTATCGAAATAGTTAGTTTCCCCATAGGTTTGAGTCCAAGGACCATACAAGACCTTAGTTCTGTCTAACACTTATCATTTTGAAGCAACTAGTTTCCCTATAGGTTTGAGTCCGAGAACCATGCAAGACCTTGGTTCTGTCTAGCACTTATCATTTTGAAGCAACTAGTTTCCCCATAGGTTTGAGTCCGAGGACCATGCAAGACCTTGGTTCTGTCTAGCACTTATAGGATTTATCGAAATAGTTAGTTTCCCCAAAGGTTTGAGTCTGAGGACCATGCAAGACCATGGTTTTGTCTAACACTTAGATGGTTATTAGGGTAAGAAGTATGCAATCACGACAGACTTAAAATATGAATTGACAAAGATGCTTTTATTAATAATAATACCTTCGCAGGTTATTTACATTCCGCGGACGAGGTACAGGTTTTTCATCTAAATCTTCTAAGTAGTATGCACCTATTCCCAGCACTGAGGTGATTTGGTATGGTCCCTCCTAGTTGGGTCCTAGCTTCCCATAGGATGGGTTCTTGGCAGCGCCCACAACTTTCCTTAACACTAAGTCCCTTGGTGCTAGTGGTCTTAGCTTCACATTGGCATCATATCCCTGCTTGAGCTTTTGGTGGTAGTAGGCCAGCTGAATCATTGCTTTCTCCCTTCGTTCATCAATCAGATCTAGGCTCTTCCCCAGCAGCTCATTATTACCGTCCGGGGAGAAGGAACTTGTCCTCAGTGTTGGGAAGTTTGATTCTAGAGGGATAACAGCCTCGGCCCCATAGGTCATGGCAAAAGGTGTTTCCCTTGTTGACCGCCGTGGTGTAGTATGATAGGTCCATAGGGCGTGCGGCAGCTCTTCTACCTATCTTCCCTTGGCGTCATCTAGCCTCTTCTTGAGCCCATTAACTATGACCTTGTTAACAGCCTCGGCCTGCCCATTTCCTTGAGGATAAGCCGGAGTTGAGTACCGGTTCGTGATCCCCAGCTTACAACAGTATCTTTTGAAGGCTTTGCTATCAAATTGAAGCCCGTTATCCGAAATGAGGGTATGGGGGACCCCGAATCACGTGACAATATTCCTCAAGATGAACTTCTTAGCATCCACGTCTCTAATGTTGGCCAAGGGCTCAGCTTCGACCCACTTGGTGAAATAATCTGTGCCGACTAACAAATATCTTTTGTTCCCCGGTGCCTTGGGGAAAGGTCCTACAATGTCCAGGCCCCACTGGGCAAACGACCATGGGCTGGATAAAGGATTTAGGACGCCTCCTAGTTGATGAATGTTTGGAGCAAACCTTTGGCATTGGTCACACTTCTTTACATACTCCAGGGCTTCTTTCTGCATCTTCGGCCACCAATATCCCCGGGTGATGGCTCGGTGCGACAGGGATCTTCCTCCTGTGTGACTCCCATAGATCCCTTCATACAACTCCTCGAGCAGTAGTTCTGACGCCTCGGGGTGAATACACAGTAAGTAGGGTCATGTGTAGGAGCGCCTATATAATTTATGGTCCTCGGACAACCAGAACCGAGGAGCATTCCTCCGTATTTTATCAGCCTCTGATTTCTCTTCAAGTAGAATATCATCTTTGAGGAAACTCACTATAGGGTCCATCCAGCTGGGGCTCACCCTAGCCTGGTGGACATGGGTCGGCCCTTTGCCCCCTTACTCGCCCTCTCCAGATGCTCAACAAGGATAACTCGAGGCAGATCTCCTGCCGAGGATGTAGCAAGTGTGGCCAATGAGTCTGCATAGGTGTTTCCACTTTTGGAGACATGTGACAAGCTGAAAAGGTCGAAGTCTAACTGCAGGCGCTTGACTTGGCTTAAGTACTCTTGCATCCTCGCGTCTTTGGCTTCCAGTTCTCCATTTACCTGGCCCACCACCAACCTCGAATCCGAGAACATATCCACTGCTTTTCCGCCCATTTTTTGCACCATAACCATACCTTGCAATAAGGCTTCATACTCGGCTTCGTTATTTGTGGCAAGGAACCCAAATCTTAGGGACTTCTCCACAACAGACTTCTCTGGGGACACTAAGACTAGCCCCACCCTAGACCCCCTGTGATTCGCGGCTCCATCAATGTACACTTTCCAACGTGGGGGCCCTGGAACAGAGATTGCCCCAACCGATTTTTCCTCCATGTCTCCCTTCTCGGCTACTGCTTCCAGTGGTTCAGCGAACTCGGCCACCAAGTCAGCCAGGACCTGGCCCTTTATAGAGGTCCGAGGCATGTATTTAATGTCAAAAACCCTTAGAATCGTGTTCCACTTGGCGATTCTTCCAGTGTAATCAGCAGACCGAAGTACAAATCTCAAGGGTAGTTAAGTTAGGACGACTACCGTGTGGGCCTGGAAATAGTGGGGAAGCTTTTGCGTGGCATGGACTATAGCCCGTAGGGCTTTCTCCAAGGGCAAGTACATGATCTCTGCTTCATGCAGCGATTTGCTCACGTAGTAGACTGGCTTTTGAATGCCACTATCATCCCGTATCAGCACCAAGCTCACTGCATGAAGGGCTACGGCGATGTAGGCATACAGGACTTCGTCGGCTTCGGGGTTAGACATGATTGGTGGCCGAGATAGGTATTCCTTGAGCTACTAGAATGCTATGGCACAGTCCTCGGACCACTCGAATCCTTTCCACTTGTTAATCAGGAGCTAGAAAGGCCTGCACCTATCAGCCGACCTGGAAATGAACCAGTTCAGGGCCACAATCATTCCAGTGAGTTTTTGGATTTCTTTAGGATTTTGCGGAGGCTTCAAGTTATTGATTGCTTTAATTTGATCAAGATCGACCTTAATCCCCCTATGGGTGATGATGTAGCCCAAAAACTTGCCTGACCCTACACCGAACGAGCATTTGGAAGCATTCAAGCGTAGCTTGTGCTTCCTTAGGACCTCAAAGATGCAGCTGAGGTCTCCTAGGTGCTCGGACACCATTTTACTCTTCACCACTATATCATTAACATAAATTTCAATGTTTTTACCCAGCAACAGCTCGAACATTCTCATCATCATCCTCTGATAGGTGGACCCAGCGTTCTTCAGGCCAAAGGGCATCACCTTGTAGTGGTAATTCCTAACAGGTGTCACGAAAGTGGTCTTCTCTTGATTATCCAGGGCTAGTGGTATTTGATGATAGCCCTGGAAGACGTCTAAGAAACTCATCCGAGGATGTCCCGCTGTGGCATTCACCAGCTGGTCTATCCGAGGCATGTGAAACGGGTCCTTTGGGTATGCCTTGTTTAGGTCTGTGAAGTCTACACAAACCCTTCATTTTCTGCTTTTCTTCTTGACTACTACAGTGTTGGCCAACCACTCAGGGTAAAAGACCTCCTTGATGGCCCCCGCACGCTTAAGCTTCTTCACCTCTTCTCCAATCGCATCGGCGTGCTCCTTTGACGGGCGTCAAGGTGGTTGTTGCTTAGGAACGACGGATGGGTTGACATTAAGATAGTGACAGATAAAGGCTGGGTCGATCCCTGGAGCATCGTAGGCGTCCCAAGCAAATACGTCAATGTTTGCTTTGAGGAACTCAATCAACTCCTCCTTCTCCTGAGGAGGCAGCCGAGCCTCGACCTGAAAGAACTTCTCCGGATCGTCTCCAATGATTACCTTGTCAAGATTTTCATATTTTGCTTCTTCGGCGGCTGCATTAAGAGGTGCGTCCGGGTCCTTTGATTGCTATAAGCCCCTTTTAGCAATGGCCGAGGGCCTTGCATCGAGCCGATGCGATGTGGCAGCCACCATGCATTGCCTTGATGTGGGTTGGCAACCACGGATTTCGAGGACATGGTCCCCTGATGGGAATTTCACCTTGGGTCGATCCCTGGAGCATCGCAGGCGTCCCAAGCAAATACGTCAATGTTTGCTTTGAGGAACTCAATCAACTCCTCCTTCTCCTGAGGAGGCAGCCGAGCCTCGACCTGAAAGAACTTCTCCGGATCGTCTCCAATGATTACCTTGTCAAGATTTTCATATTTTGTTTCTTCGGCGGCTGCATCAAGAGGTGCGTCCGGGTCCTTTGATTGCTATAAGCCCCCTTTAGCAGTGGCCGAGGGCCTTGCATCGAGCCGATGCGATGTGGCAGCCACCATGCATTGCCTTGATGTGGGTTGGCAACCACGGATTTCGAGGACATGGTCCCCTGATGGGAATTTCAACTTCTGGTGTAAGGAGGAGGCGACAGCCCCCAAGGTGTAGAGCCATGGTCTGCCGACGATGGCTGTGTACGGGGAGTAGGTGTCCACCACTATGAAATCTACCTCCACCACTTCTGAGTCGGTCTGAACGGGCAGCCTAATCATGCCCTTTGGGATAACCAGCTTCCCATCGAAGCTCATCAAGAGGGAGTTGTAGGGTGTCAGATCTTCTGGTCTTAACCCCAGCCCCTTGTAGAGGTCGGGGTACATAATCTTGGCTTCGCTGCCACCATCTGCCATCACCCTTCTCACATCATAGTCTCCGATTCTGAGGGTGATAACTAGTGCGTCATCGTGGGGTTGGGTGGTCCCCATCTTGTCTTTCTCTGAAAAGCACAAGGTTGGGTAAAAATTCTTCCTAGCCTTCTTCGGCTCTGATTGGGACTCCTCGACACGCATCTGGGCCACAGATAACACTCGCGAGGGGCGTGCGCCTGTTCTTCCTAGCGCAGCCAAGATCACATTAATCGTCCCCGTTAGTGCCCTTAAGGCAGTGTCTCTCTGGGGTTCTTGATAGGTTTGGCCTTGGCGGCCACTGGAATGGTGCAGGTGGTGCTTTAGCTTTCCTTCCCAGACTAGACGGTCTAGGTAGTCCCAGAGGTTCCTGCAATCCTCCATGGCGTGTCCGTGGTCTTGATGGTACTAGCAATACAGGCTCTGATTGCGCTTCGCGGGGTCTCCGGCCATCTTATTCGGTTCTTTAAAGTACGGTTCATTCCTTATCCTTTCTAACACCCTGTGCACTAGCTCTCGGAATACGACATTGACAGCCAGAGCGTTAGTCGGCCCAGATTGCCCTACAAAATCCCTCCTCAGGTGATTGCTGTTGTACCGGTCCGACCTGAAATCCCTCCTCTCCTGAGGGATAACCTTCTCTTTTCCCTTGCTTTGCAGCTGATCATCTTCCACCCGCTTATACTTATCAATCCGATTCATCAGCTAGCGCACACTGGTGGCGGGTTTGCCAGTCAGAGGCTTCCTCAGGCCATGCTCCGTTGGGAGACTGTTTTTGAAGCTGCTAACATGGACATCCTCATATTTGCCGTCTAGTTTGTTGTATATCTCCCAGAATCGATCCGAGTGGGCCTTTAGAGTTTCCCCATCATGCATGGTTAGAGCCAACAGCGCACTCAAGGGCCGAGGAGTTCTGCTGTTTATGACGAATCAGGAGCCAAAGGCTTGGGTCAGCTGCCTGTATGAGTCTATAGAATTCGTCTTGAGACCATTGAACCACCTCATTGCCACTGGTGCCAGACTAGAGGGGAAGACTTTACACATCAGCGCCTCATTCCTGGCGTGGACGGCCATCCTCTGGTTATATTGGCTCACATGCTCCACAGGGTCCGTCTTGCCATTATAACTAGTGAAGGTTGGCTGCTGAAATCGCCGAGGAAGCGTAGCCTCTTCAATGTGGCGGGTGAAAGGTGATTTGGGGAGCTGATTCAGTGCTCTGCTCATGGCATCACTCCCCACGCCCCTAGGGGACGGGCTTTTACGCTTGCACCTCTAATAATGCTCTTCCTCGTGAGAGAAGGTCTCGCTTGGGGGGGGGGGGGTCCTTAACCTCCGCCTATAGCCATCATCGCCATCCTCGTCGAAGGGTGTGTCGGGACTAGGACGAGTTTGCCTTCGTTGTGCATGGCGTAACTTTCTCTTCAAATCGTCTATCTCCCGCTACATGGCCACCTTATCATCCAGTCTCTTGGACATATGGCTTCTGACCTCTTCCGATTGCACGGTCTGGTCGTCGTTTTGCCTCCGTAGCACGTGGCTGCCCCCGCGAGTGTGGCTTCCGCTGGTCTGTGTGGTGTGTGCACTTCCCTCTCGAAACCTTTCGTTTTCTTCATTTCGACCGCGCTCGGGGTTGGGGAAGGTACCTTGTGGTTGTGACCTCGCTGGTTTGGACTGGTGGGATCCTGCTTGGTAAGGGCCTGTTCCTACCATGCTTGATCGTTGCCCTGACTAACGCACAAGTTCTCCCCACAGACGGCGCCAATTGTAGGGACCTGGTTCGAACACTATTCCTTGTGAATGAGTGGACGCAAGCCCAGCTGGACCAATACAATGAATTTGTAGAAAGCGGGTCAAAGAACTAGGCCCTAGTGAGGGTTGTACAATTAAGCATGGTAATACATGGATCGGTTGACAAGAATATAGACTAAAAGTAGGAAATTAGGCTCCTTGGCCACTTTCTTTGATAGTCTCTTTCTTATCTCTTCTTTGGTATTTGGTTACAAAGATTATACAAATACTGTGACACCTCCCCTCTCCTAAAACTGCCGTCCCCCTTTCTGGAGGACTTGTTACATTTTATACCCCCTTCTGGTTAATCTCAGCCCTCTATTTGTCACTCATGCAGGTTATCATGCGAGTGCTTGTCCCATCAGCCACCTTCCCATCCTTTCTGTGAGTGGTAGCAGCTGAGGCGGCACTGTTCAGGGGTCACTTCTCCATTTAATGCGGCCAGAACGTTAGTTGTGGGCATTTAATGTGGAGGTAACAGTTCCTCCTGGGATTGCTTCTCCACCATGCTCCTATGACCAACCCGTTATACTTGCCTCTGTCTTGGATTGCTATGAAAGGTTACCTCTGAAGGCACTTTGCTCTTCCTTTCAATGATTTGTGCGAGCCGAGGATATGGTTGTCCTCGGCGGTATTACTGGCAAATGGACTCATTCTCGAACACATCTTTCTTCCTCGACATGGGCCTTGGGCTTAGCATAGAGTGGGCCGGAGTTGCCAAATTCTCTGGCCCCACATTGTTTATATATAATTTGGGGTTAAAAAAAAATATTATTGTTACACTAGATGATTATTTGCTATCATGATGATTGAGAAATTGTTTTAGTAAAAAAAAATGATTAAGTATAATTTGGGGTTAAAAAAATCACTTATTAATACTAGACGATTATTTGCTATCATGTGGCGGCGGCAGCAATAGAAGAGTCGGTGGTGGCAGCGATCGTGGCAGCAGTAGTGGCAGCGGTAGCAGTTGTGGTGGTTGTGAATCTTGTGATTGTTGTTTATTGTAGTGGATATATTATTTTATTGTAGTAGATATATTATTTTATTGTGATGTTTATATTATTTTATTGTGTTGAAAGCTAATATCGATCCACTGCTGCTGAATGTTTTGTAAAGTAAATAGATAAAATAAATAAAGTAACTTTTTGTAGTGCCAAATAGTTAAATTTTTTGCTCCACTACTGTGGATGCTCTTAGCACTTAACAAAACTAAATGACCAATTAAGTATCTTAAGTTCATTGTCCCTTCTAAGTTTCTCTTAGTCCTTTTAACAAACCATAAGTTCAAACCATTCAAGAAATTAAATGTAAATATAACAACTACATCTATAAGAAGATATAATATTTTTAGGAAAAACAAAAAACAAAATCCTTATAAGCCAATATGAAATTATATATAAAAATACAAGATAAGTAGAATAGAAGCCAAAAATGAAATTTTGAATAAAGCTTATCGATTGGTTTATTAAAAAAAAAGGAGAAGAATACTCTAGTATTTCTCAAGATCTTAAAGTCATTTGTGCTAGTTTCAAATAAGCTCAATGCTCTTTTTTGAGACAAAATTATAAATTTTATGCAAAGAAAAGAAAGAATACAAAGACAAAAGAATGGCCACAGCAAAATAGAGCAGGAAAAATAGCAATAGGTATATTCAATAATAGAGAGCAACATTTACTAGCAAGTAGCAACAAATGCGGACAACAATATCAGCTAATAACATAGAGCAATATAATGTCCAATAAAGAGCAATATCAGCTCAGACCAGATCAAGAAAAAGATATTGAAGCTTGGGAATTGAAAAGGTAAAATTTCTAATCAAGCCAATGATCTGGCGTGTAAAGGAATTTCAATAGTAAAGGCTAATAATAAATGAGGGAAAATATTAAAAGATGAAAAGCAAGTTTAGAAGGAGCACTAAACATGGACAAATGGGGGGCCAAATAATTTTTCATGTGAGGGCCAATTCTTAGAAATATGGTTCAAGTATGCAATTTTATCTGCTCTAAATTTTTTTTTTTAACCGGGGGGGGGGGGGGAAGATGGCCCCCCCAGTCACCAACGTAGCTCCACCCCTGCTCAACGACACCATCCACTATTTCTGACAGAAATGGGGTGTCCATGTTATGGCCTATCTTTGGACTTTCCAAACACTTCTCAAAAAGCAACCACCAACAACCTGTTTCTTCTTCTTTTTTGTCTTTTTTTGTAACATCAACCACTTTATTACAGTATGTGTTTTGATATATAAAAAATTAAATTAAATTAAATTATACCCAAAAAAGAAAAAGGCAATCAAACAAGGGATTATATTTCGTACATTATTTTGCTTTTTCTCTTTTCGTGTTTTCTTCCTTTTCAATTCAATTTAACATAGAGTCATAGACCATGCACATCAGCTTAAATTTAATTTTAGTTATATTTGCCTATTTTCAAAAAATCTCACTTTTGTTATTTTAATCAAGTCATTTATAAATTCTTTTGCATCAAACAATCCTCTATATCTAATTTCATTTAAATTAATTATCTATTCTCTCTCTCTCTCTCCCCTAGCCACCATACCCAAACGCTAAATTAGCTTGAAATACAAAAAAAATCTGTAATGGAACATCTTTCATCCATACTATAAAGTCTAGAATATTAATAACATATCTAACTAAACTATAAGTAACAGAGTTACTTTCTCTCTTTATATGAGAGTATAGTAATTGATCAAAACATTGAGAGTGTATCTTTGCATCTTCAACCAACAAACCATAGGAAGCCCAGGAACCATCTTCATCTAGCTAGGCTTTGATAACAACCAACGAATCACCTTCGAGCACTTTGTAATTCCCAATTCTTTTGCAAAGGAGAGTGCCTTTGCTCATGCAAAGTGCTTCAACTTCATTGCTGGTATAGGCTTTGGACAATATTTCAGAGCATGAGGCTAAAACTAAATCGGAACTGTCCCTGATGATCACCCCAAACCAGCCTTGTTCTCATTGAAAAATATAGCCCCATCAAAATTTATTTTCACATAACCTACTGGTGGAGGAAGCCAACGACAACTTATGCGGGGTTGACGAATAGCAGGTAGAATTTGACAAGCCAGGAATTCTGCGTACCTTTCTTTTGAGAGTTGGGCAATTTTTTGGAGTGCCAAAGCATTTTGTCGAAGTCTTACCTGGTTCATTTGGGTCCATATCGACCAAACCATCATAGCAAATAATTCTGTATTTTTTTTGTTGCATAAGTATCCATGACAGCAGCTCCTTGAAGTCCAGAAATTGAACTGTTCTTCAGAAATACCATAGTTCAAGATCGGACCACACCACAATGTATTCCTAGGAGGACCACAAGGAGTGTAGTTTCCTAGACTGTATGGCAGTGATCACACAGTGGATCATTGATGATGGTATGATGGACTAAGCTTGCCTCTGTTGGCATGGCATTACAACAAGCACGCCACACAAGGTTCTTGACCTTATTTGGCACCCTTAGAGCCCAAATGCCCTTCCATAGCTGTGTATCAAGATTGGTAGAGTTCGGTGGAGTACTCAACTCTGCTTTCTCCTTTAAAAACCGATAGCCAGATTTGCAATTGTACTTACCATCTTGCGAGAGAAGCCAAAATAATACATCCTCAAAAGCTGTTCGGGACAAAGGAATTTTTTTAAGAATTTCAACCAAACACCTCATTTTGTACCCGGTTAATAAACTTTATTCCCCGGTCCCAATGATGAGCTTGACATGTTTACAAAAAGTAATTGAAGTTATTTTGATAGTTTGGAAGTAATTACAACTCAAAAGTGCTCAAATCGCTTTGAAAACGAAGCTGAAAAATGACATTTGCTCACTATTTTGACCATACCTTTTGATCCAAAAAGAATTTTTGAGTGAGATTTATTTCATTGGAAAATAGACATCCTGGGCTTCAAGTTGAACACAAATTTTGCCTCATTGGGACTTATATCGAGGTAAGTTATGACCATTTGAAGTTGGGTCAATATTAAGCAGTCCGATTTTCTAGGTTTTAAAATTTCATTTTAAAGGCTCAAAACATCATGCTTTGATGTGGGCTGGCCCATAGACTCTTGGGTACTTCCGAAGACCATTAAAAGGCCCCAAAAATCTTAATTTTAACTTATAAATACTCATCTTATGTCTCCAATCGAAACCCTAGCTAGAGAGAGTTATTTTTTGGCACCATCTTCTCTAAAACCCTAATTCTCTTTTCTAAAACTCTAGAGCAGCACCTTTGCACTTTTTTTACAAATTAAAAACCTCTCTTTAGTTACTTCTAAAGTAGAAACTATTTTCCCAAATCGTTTTCTAAAACCTTTTCAATTATAAGTTTGTTCTTGAGTTGTGATTATTCTAAAAACTATTGTGTTCTTCAATTGTTCTTATTCTTTCAATTGAATCTTGTTGTGTAGGCACTGAGGGGCCGGTTAAATATCAACCAAGTTGTGTTTCATAAGTAAGGTGAGTCTCTCTTCATGGCTCTTCCTTAATTTGGATATTTTATAACTTGTGTTCTTATTGTTCTTAATTAATTTATATGTTATGCATGTTTAGAAATATGTTTTGATTTATTTGGTTTTGCTTTGTTCTGTCTCACCATGTTTTGAATGAAGAGTTCGATTAATATATTAGAAGCATGTTAGGTTTTGTTTGATTGTCATTTAGTGGCTTGCTTTAAAACTGTGTATTTAGGCATATCGCATGCTCTATGCATATGTACGCATACTCGAAGTAGCGTACACATACAGTTAGGATGCGCACGCATACTCTTGCTTTTTTGTTTTATTTATTTATTTTTAATCACATGTTAAGGTCTTGTTGAGTCTAGTTTTCACATGTTTAGCATTAGGGTTAGTAGAATAACTTGTTCCACATGCTTGGATTGATAAATTAATAATTAGGGTTTATGTCTTGGTTGAACCACATGAACATTCATGAGAACTTGAACATGCATCGATGCTTAGGTGCTGAGGTGTTATGGTGTAGCGAGGTAAGTGAAGGCAAGTCATGCATATAAATATGAACATGCATCTTTGAATATGATGATTGGTCTCCTTGATTGATGAATATCATGATGCTAGGTTTGGATGGTTGAATATGCTTGATTAAATGCCTTGTTAATGCTACTGCCTTAAATGTGCTTACTGCCCTTGGATATGTATTTTGCTAGATGAATGGTAGGGTTTTTATGCTATGGATAAGTGTGGGACATTTGCCATTTTTTTTTTCTGTTAATGTGTGTGAGTTTAAAATAACATGTTAGAGGACCCTTTGATGGGATTAGGATTTGAAACACAATAAGTGGAGGCCGACCTACAGGTCGGGTGGGGTTGGGTGCCAAATATCTTCTCATCCCCATACCTAAACTCCGAACACATGCTCTGGTAAAGATCAATCATTCTACAAGAGTGCTATATTTATGGTTTCTAGACCTAATCTAGGTGGCGACTCCATTTTTCTCTGTCCCTATCCACTCGGCCGAGGCGTACTTCCCCGTTGCGCCCACAGCCTCGCTTGGTGCAAATAAACCATCGACTAGCTCTTCATTCCAGCACCTTGTAGTGGAATCAATCAAGGTAGCCACAGTAGTATTTTCCAAAGACTTAAGTGGATAGGATGTCACCTGCGGTGGGTGTTTCCTTGGCAACCAATGGTGCTGCCAAATTTTAATTTTTTTTCTCCATTCCCAACCTACCATCTAGCTCTTCTTTGTAATACATCTCTTCCTATAAGAATGCTCCACTAAGCATATGAACCCAATCTAGAATCTATGAACTCCATAATAGAACAATTAGGGAAAAACCAGGCTTTGAACACCTTATGAAAAAGAGATGATTTGTTGTGTAGAAGACACCAAGCTTGTTTTGCAAGAAGTGAATCATTAAAAAGTGCCAAATCTCTAAAGGTGAGGAATTATGAAGGGAAGAAAAGAGTAAAAAATGGGAGAGGTATGGTTGGAAGAAGAGTTGAGAATTAAAGGCATTAATTGGAAACAAGTGCTTGACATGGGACAACAAAAGATTGGCAAAGTTAATTGCCAATGCTCTAATATTATAGAAAATGATGATTATGCAATATATTTACAAACATAGTTAGAGAAAAGGATAAAATATTGCAAATAGATATACATGGCTCACCTCTCTACACAAGCCTCACATCCCATATGCTGCGACCATGTATAATGATTATACTGCAACATTATGAGAGCACACTTCACTCGTGTATTAGCCCTACCTTGCTTACTACTTACTACAAATTGAAGTCAACGTGATATGACAGTACCTATGTTGCACTTTTCCTATTATAAATGTAAAATTTTGCAAAATATACATAAGGAGCCAGTGCTGCTGCACTGAGTCCGGCAAGTAGCCAATAGAAGTAATCAAGATGTGCCCGATTAAGATTATCAGCAAACCAACTATGTTTGCCATCCCTACCAAACACTTCTTCAATGACAGAGACGAGAAAGCTACTTAAAAAACTCCCAACCCCAAAAATACTGATATAGAGGGCAAGACCCACACTTCTTAATTCAATTGGGACTTGATCATAGAAGAATTCTTGTAGGCCAACCACAGTGAAAACATCAGCAATTCCTGACAGAACATATTGAGGAAGAAGCCACCATGCACTCATAGGAATAGTCACATCTGGCATATCAACTAGCCCATATTCTTTAGCAGTTTTGAGCCTTTTCATTTCAACTAGAGCTGCAACTACAATGCCAATGGCAGAGAAAAGCATCCCAATTCCAATTCTCTGTAACATCGTGATGCCAGAGGGCTTTCTAGTAAAAGCTCTTGCTATAGGAACAAAGATGCGATCATATATGGGAATGACAAGAATAATGGACAGGCCAACAAAGGACTGTAGTGAAGCAGCTGGTATCTCAAAGCCAGGAAAAATTGTTCTGTCCATGGTAGCACCTTGCTTGGTAAAGAAAGTTGTTATCTGAGCATGCACAACAGCATATGCCAAGCTCGTAACCCATATTGGAACAAGCCTAAGAACCGTCTTTGCTTCTTCAATGTCACAAACAGAACAAACATTGCCTTCTTCTTTTGAACCATCTGGGAACAGCAAGGCTTTGTTGAGAAACCTGCAACATCAGAGGATTCAAAATGCACTATAAGAGGACTTGTTATCTAAATTAAATAACCAATTCAAAGTGGTTTTAGTGAGTCAACTTCTATTGCAAGACAAGGAAGACTTGTCCAGTACCCGAGAATCACATTATGGCCTTCTTAATATAAGAGAAGTTCCTCGTACTATTTTCAAATTTGTTTCCCTTTCTTTGTGTAAGCAGCAGTCCCTTGTGTCATGCTAAAAAGTTTCACCCTACAAAGATGTAAGAGCCCTCTAATCTCTAAGGTGGGACCACTGTCAGGTGGTACATGTAGTTTTAGTTTAGTGAATAGCCACATAACAAGGATGCATAGTTGTCAAATCCAGAGTAACTATACCTTACCTTGAATTTTGTGGGGTTTGTGAGGGTGATTGGTAGACAACCCTAGCTTCAATTTTTAGAGAGGTTAATTCCTAACTCGGACTTGCAACCTATTGCTTTTGGTGGAAGGCACTTGCCACTACATGAAGATCCAATCTCAATCTTAAAAAGCTTGCAATTAATGCACCAATGACTAATAAGCAGCCTTACACCCCCACCTTTTTTCTTTTGCATTGTGGGTCCTTATTCTTAAGGAGTGTCAAGGACAATGACTAGCCCTCAATGAAATCAAAATAGAAGCACAAAAGAGAGTCCGTTTGGAAGCCTCTTGAAAACTTGATAAATTGATTTTACTACTACCAATTCCAAAACTCGATAATTTAATTTTACTATTTCCAAGTTCTTTTGAAATTGTCAAAGACATTGTGAGTATACTGAAATAAAAGCTTATCTAAGACTTCAAATGTACCATAATTTGTTACTGGACCTATATTGCTACATTTCTATTTCCCTTTTCCTCTTAATTTATCAGCATATGATGAAATACATTTATCTTACTTGAATTGTTCAGAGTTATGGTGTGGCAGGGTTGCATGAGCTTCCTCTTCAATAGTTATTGCCATAGGGGTAGTCCGCCAATTTTTAACGGCAGCAACAAAGACTCGTCCAATCCTCACAAAAGGGCTTTTCTCATCCCCTTTAACACTATATCGATAAGTCCTGGTACCAAGTAAGAAAACACCCAATCCAACAACCATCAGAATACAAGGAATTCCAAATCCCAGACCCCAACTAAGGTTTTCTTGTACATAGCATATGACCAACTTTGTTACAGCAGCACTTCCACATATACCAAAATACCACCAGTTGAAGAATGAGCTTTTGGCTTTGCACTCCTCAGGATCTAGTCCATCAAACTGATCAGCTCCAAAAGCCTGAACACAAGGTTTGTGTCCACCTTGCCCAACAGCGACTAGGTATAGAGATAAGAAGAATAAGATTAATTGGAGCTGACGAGTAGAACGTAACATAATTTTGTTGGGGTCAATGAAATCAGCAGTGCTTAGAGAAGGAAGCAGAGCCGACAGAGTCAACAAGCCTAGTCCCTGTGATTCATCCCAATCCAAGTCAAAGATTATTTAACAGAAAAATATGACAGAAAGAAGCTTAAAACACAATGCTTAATAAGGAATTTCTCTCAAAGTCAAGATAACGTGTAAATTAAGGTTCAGCATGTGTCTTTTATTTATAGGGCTAGCACAGTAAATAGCTTGACTACCAGAGATAGGCTGGCCGGTTGGGGTTATAAAGGGGATTTGATGTGTGTTTCTTTAGAAGGATGCTTTGAGGTGGTGTTTATTTCTGACTCCCCGTGATAGCCTAGTCCCCATGACCATTTATTTTTGAGTGCTTTCTCCAAGAGGTTATGGAAGGATGCTTTGAGGTGGTTTTTATTTGATAGGCAGTTGGTCCTTGGGAAGATAAGCTTGCTTGGGCTGTGAGGAAATTGAAGGGGAAGAACTTGCAGAAGATTATTTGCAGAATTGCTGGGTTGTTGTCATTTATCACATTCGGCTGGATTAGAATTGATGCAGGACAAATTTGCAAAGGGAACACTTTTAGGAAATAAACAATAAAAATAGAACAAACCCTAAGCTTCACCACCTAGAGTAGTCTAAAACCTAGGATTCAGCGTGTAGGTTTGCTTGGAATCAGCAACATCAAGCACCGGAAGGAAAATCAGATATCCCCATCCAAAATTTTTGTTAATCTCTATTAAGCCTTCTACAATAGTTGATTATGGGACCTTTAAATAGGATTCCCAAATCACACCTTTGAAGGAAATAAATAAACTCATAATGGGAATATATATATATATATATATATATAAACAAAAAAAAAACACACAAAAAAAAAAAAAAAAAAGAATCAAATCCTTCTAATACATCAATCAACATCAAGCTGTAAGGCAGGATGTTTGGGTGTAGGTTGTACTTGTGCAAGAATGTAAAGAATAAAGATTACTATGCAGAATTGAATTTTGCGCAGTTTCAGGAGAGTTTCTGTTTCTGTTTTTGATACGGGTTAGTTCTGTTAGTTTAGGTGTTAGTTTGCTCTGTTTTTTCTTTTAGCAAATAGCATATCAAGCAGGAACAGAATAGGATTGAAAAATAAAAATTTTGCACCTTTGGCCTTTCCACAGACTTATGTACAATGTTGACTGTCTTAAGAGCATTCATAGAAGGTATGAATGCTTATTAGACCGTCAACATTGTATATAAGATGCCATATATGGGAACTTGTTCCAAGGAAAGATATTAGAAAATGTTAAGTATTAGTAAAAGTTCAATTGGTCGCTCAACCATTAATTTCAAAACCAGTACAATGTCATCTTGTGTCCCCCACCTATATATCTTTAAATGGAACTAACAGTTGAAATTGACTTAATTTTTGAATTTTTTACATGTTCTATAATAACCTTTTCACGTGTGCTCAATTTGCCACATTAGCTAGTTTTGTATAAACTTAAAAGGGAAAGAAGAACTAAGGACCCAATTGATATTGAAAGTTGAGGGACTACATTAGCATAATTAATAATTGAGGGGCTAAATTGAATAACTAAAAACCTGCAATTTGACACGTTTTATCAACTTCTGCAAATTTCTCTTTCAAGGTAAACAGGCTATAGATAAGAAAAAAATCTCAATCAACCAATTTGGATAAGCATTTGAGTTCAAAATAGTAGCTTTAGCCTATCCAAAACCCATTACAAATGTATCCTTACAAAGCTAGTCCCTAGATTTATTCAACTTTAATTCATAGCCTTGAAATGGACAATCTCCATTTCAAGTGAAATGGAGGGGATCCAAATCCATAATGAAGATGTTAACATGTTTAAATGCATTTGGGCATTAGATTTGGGGGTGAGGAGGGGTTTAACTTGCTCTGAGAAGCAAGTTTCACAAACTAAAGCATAATCTATAGCTACAGGGTTGGGCTATCATTCTTAATTTCTTATCCCACATGTGTTCTTAGTTCTTACATACACGGTTTTACACGTATGGATTTTACATAAGAGTGGTCTCATGAAGTGACCACACAAATGAACTCAATACTATTACTTCTTTTTTATGCAAAAAAAACCTATTACTTGAATAAATAAAGTCCTGAGTCTCCTCATCACAAAAGAATAAATTGGCGATGTACAAACAAGTTTTAGCACAAGCAGTTATTTAATTGAGCAACTCTACAAACACAAACCATTTTACAACAGTTTTACAAATTCTTATTAATTCTCATGTGGGCTCATCACTAATATCACATTTTTATTACCAATATCCACGAGAAATTGTGAAGCAAGCAAAGAAGAGAAGACACATACCAAGATGTAGATAAGAGAAGCAACGACAATAGTGCGGTAGCGACCCAGAAAAGAATCAGCCAGGAATGCTCCCAAAAGAGGAAGCAACAACGCCGTTCCTAACCAAACGTTAACGTTCTCCGCCGCAGTGGCTGTGGACTGACCCAGCGGACCCGTCATGTACGTTATCAGGTTCACGCTTATCCCATAGTAAGCGAACCTCTCCGCCACTTCCATACCTATAATCATCACAAAACGCAATTTAATTTTACCACCAAAAACAAAAACAAAAAAAAGAATTGTGGGTACTGTACTGACTGTAGTGTTGAAGTGTGTTACCTATGATAAAATATGCAGACTTCCAGCCACCTTTTTTTGATCGGAGGACTCGGCGGCCTTTGTAGTCTACTACAGCATCCACAATATTGTCTGACAGAAGTGGCGTATCCATGATATTTCTTAGATATCTTCTTTCTTTGTTTCTCTCTTTCCTTCCTTCCTTCCTTGGAAACATGTCTTTAGTTTAGTTTAGTACATCATCATTATCACATTATGTTCCTTTCCAACTGCTCCTTTCTTTTTTATTTTCTTTTTTGTCTTTTCTTTTTCTTAACAGTAACATCAACCAAACAAGGAATATACTTCGTACATTTTTTATTTTATTTTTGTTTTTCTTCTCTTTCTCTTTTTCGTATTTTTCTTTCTTTTCAATTTAATTTAACATTTTTTTTAGATAGATATAGCTAACAATTTAATTCAATGTTCTTTGTACATGAAGAGATGTCAATTTAATTTAATATAAAAGCATTCACACCAAATTAAATACAATTTTAGTTATATTTGGTATAAAGATCTCATTTTTGTTATTTTAATCAAGTGATTTAGAAATATACTTGCATCTAACCCAAAAAAGGAAAAAAAAGAAATATACTTGCATCAAACTCAATAATCTATATCTAATTTCATTTAAATTCTTATTATATTGATTATTTATTTTTGTTTTCTATCTGATTCTCTTCGCATCCCTCTATTTACATCTCTCATACTCATACCTAGCCGCAATACCCAAACACTAATCTCATCCTCTCAACACAATTGTGAAAACTACAGCCAGCATAGCCTTTTTCTTTCCCCAGACCACCAAACAGCCACCCTTTGATCTACTTTGATTTGTGGCTGGTAATGGTGAAATTGTTCTTTTGTTCCAATCTTGGTTGCAGTGAGAGAGAGAACAAAGAAGTTAGAGAGAGAGTGTGTGTGTATCAGAATTCAGAAAGAACAAATAAGAAAATAATTTTTTTAGCATTGCTAATAAACTGTATCTCAATAATAGTATTAAGGGTACTGTTAATTGTTAAAAACTTTCGAAAGTTTGTTGAGGCTGATGTGGGGTGATTTTTGGTTGGTTAGATAACATTTTTGCTAAAACTAGCATTTGTTGAGCTGCTAGTTATGCTCTAAATGTATTTGGATTGGCTGCTATGTACAACTTTTAAAATGCTATCCTAGATATATTTTCCTACTTTTGACTAGCCTCTAAGTATGTGCATTGCGCGTGCACAGAAGCTTTTTTATTTTTTATTTTTTATTTTTTATTTTTTGTAAAAATTAATAATTTACATCTATTATAATTTTAAAAAAAATATTTTTATTTTTCAAATAAATAAAAATGATAAACTTTAGAAATAAGGAAATATAAGATGAATGTGAGGGGATAGAAGACTAAATTTTAGGAATTCTCTTAGTTTTTTATTTTTTTAAATTGGGGGTGTTTTATTTTTATTCCAATGAAAAAGGAATAAAAAAAAATGCTAAATTTTAGGGAATAAAAAGATGAACATGAGAAAAAAAATCCTAAATTTTAGGAGCTTTTTTTTTTAATTCAAAATGAAATTTGTTACTTAATATTTATGACTATTTCTAAAAGAAGTTACTTTTTATTAATGAGGGTATTTTTGAATCATATAAAAATCCAATTAAAAAAAAAGAATCTTCTTACATATAGTATAAATAGATAAATAAACAAATCAACAATAGCTAATTATTCAAAATAAAAACATACTTTAAGAAGAAAAAAATAATAATTTATTAGTTATATCTAAGGTTGCACAATTGAAATACTAAAATACACTGGTTTATAGTTGGCATAAAGCCATGTGTTAATTTTGGTAGCCACACATAACGGGTCTGTTTGGATACAGCTTATTGTTGCTGAAAGTTGCTGAAACTACTGTAGCAAAATAATTTTTAAATGTGTGAACAGTACAACATGACCCATTTTTAATGAAAAAGTTGATAAAAAGTAAAATTTGTGGGTCTTATTTACTGTTCATGGGACTCACAGAATTGATAAAGAGAGTTTAAAAGTAAAAAACAACGGCTACTGTTTATGAACAGTAGCCGTTGTCTCCCAAAAAGTTGTGCAGCAGCAGAAAAAAAAAAAAAAAAAAAAAAAAAAAAAAAAAAAAAAAACGTAACGCGTTTACTGCGTTACTGTAGCGTGGGTCCCATGCCCAAAACGCAAACGCAGATAACGTAGTAAACGTGTTATCCAAACGCTCACAACGTATCTTTTGGCAAATTATGTTATGTGAAATGCCACGTGTCAAGTAGTTGGAAGACTTGAAGTCTTGAAGACACTTATCCAGTAGATAGAAGGCTTGAAAATACTTAAAAGAATGAGTTTGGCTCAGCTTTTTGAAACTAGGCTTTTTGAAAAAGTGAAGGTTTCAAAAAGTGCGGCATGAAACTAGACTTTTTTAAAAAATTGAGTATTTCGCTAGCATTTACAAAAGTGTCAGTTTGAGTTATAAATTACCAAAAATGATAATGTATATATAAGGGAGTTTTTTTTTTTTTTTTTTTTCATGAGTATATATAAGGGATTTTATTTAAAAAAAATTACTTAATAATAATAATAATAACAATAATAATTTATTGTTAACTAAAATTTGTTATAAAAATATTGTTAACTAAAATTTGTTGTACAAATATTTTAAAGATAGCATTTCTCTAATATAATTTTTTTTTTTCATAAGCTTACTTAAAAAATAAATAAAAATTAAAAAAAATTGTTCAAGCCTGTGCCCCACACCACACGTATAACCAGCACAAAACTTTTTTTTTTTCCCTTTTTTTCTCAACCACATCTTCTGCACCTTTTGTCTTCTTTATTTCTCCCTTATCTCTATTTTCCTCCACACACTTCTTCACATTTTGTCTTCTTTCAAGTTTCAACACCTCTCTCTCTCTCTCTCTCTCTCTCTCTCTCTCTCTCTCTCTCTCTCTCTCTCTCTCTAACTTTGTTTCACATCCTCTAAACTATTACTTCATCAAAGGGGATAGAGTGAGAACTGAGAAAAATCAAAAATCAAAATAGAAAGATCTCGGCAAACCAAAAAAAAATGCCGCTAGGTGAAAGGTCAGGGGACAAGGAATCCCGCTTCTACGGCGTAGAGATGGAGTTCAACGATGACATGCCTCTGCTCTCAGGGACGAAACCAAGATTCGTACCTGGGAGAGGCCAAAGCTTAAAACCAAAATAAAAATTATGAAAATAAAAACTAACATCTATTTCATATTCAACAAAATACTATATATAAAATAAGTATTTCTTAAACATTTCATATTATAAAACGTACACATCAACAAAGTATAACATACAAAATAAGTGTTTCTTATTTTGTGTTGTTTAGTCCATATATATATATATATATATTTGTAGTTAAAGGGGCATGAATTTTATTTGTTTATTTCTTTTCTTGTAGGTAAATATCTAAATATTTTAGAGGAGGAGAGACAAATATATATATATATATATATATATATATATATATATATATATAAGGGCAAATCTTAATTATTTTATACTAGTTTTTTTTTTTTTAGGTGGGGGTGGGGGGGGGGGGGGGGGGGGGGCAATGGCCCCCCCTCTGCCCTAGTGTAGTTTTGTCCTTGTCTGCTCTTGTCTCACAATCTTTCTTCTGCTGGCTTCGACTTCGTCGTCTCTACTCTGGTTCGTACAATCGCCCATAGAGACGAAGTTCAAACTATTACTGCAAGGGATTGATTTTTTTTTTTTTTCCTTAGTTGATTTGAGAATTTGTTATAGATTTTTTTGTGTTTGGATTTGGAAATTTGTTATTGAATTGAACCTAGGCTAGACGCTATTTTAATGTGGTCTTTGTAGCAATTAATTTATCAAAGGGTTCTGGGGCTACAAATGATTATTTGCCTTAATTTATTAAAGGGTAAAATTGGGTTTTCAATAAAATGTGAAAGGCAATTTGGTAACTGAACACAAAGTTCAACAGTAATATTTATGAACGTGCATGGGCTTTACGAAAAGGCTCTGAAGAGCTGCTTTCTAAGAACGCGCATTCCCCTTCACATTTCAAACGCTACGTTTTGAAACTTCACCAAACGCTTATATTATTTTTTTGTTTCAAAATGCACTTTTTGCCTCTGAAAAGTGCAAACAAACGGGCACTAACACTTGTAAGGTAGTAATGGCATGAAAATAACTTATATCTTTGCCTACAGTTTTTTAGGTAACTTTTATGTTAAATGTATAATAAAAAAACTAAAAATTAGTTTATTTCAAAAAAAGCTAAAAGCTAGATTATTTGCAGCCAAAAAAATAAAAAAAAGTTGAGACAAAAAGAAAAAACGCAAAACTTTTTTTTAACAATTCCCAAAAGCACACTAATCTTCAACTTCAAAACAATATGTCCTCCACTATTCCATGCTCCAAATTCTAGGGCACTGTTGATGATGTCCCTAGAGAGAGATGACCCATTTGAGAGAGCCTTAAAAAAACTTTATGTATCATTTTTGTCACCTATAATTTGACTGTTATAGGAGTTTTTGTCACCTATAGTTTGACTGTTAAAAAAGTATTTAAATACAAGTAGGAAAAAACCTACTATTAGGATAAGTGATTCCTAAACATACAAAACCACTCATCTTATATCACTTTACTAGTAATCTTGACAACTCATATCATGATCCGTTTAAATTTAAACTCACTTATCAAATAACTCATGTATCCATGGGCCATGGGTTATGGGTCGAGTCAAATTCGGCCCAATTACTAACAAACAAAAACAATCATAATGATATTTAAATATGTAATAAAAAATTATTCATCATATAATTAAAATACTAGATTCTTTTCTATATGCATCTATTGCTTTTATAATTTTACAGACAATAATTATTACAATTGTTTATACAAAAGAAATTTTTAAAAATAAAATTTATAAAATCATAAGTAAGATTAATTATAGAAGAAGAAGATTAAGTTGATTACTCATGTTATCAATCTAAAACAATATTAACAAAAAAAATTAATAAATTTAAATTTCAAAATTAAGAAGAACGAATTTTATATAAAAAAATATTTATAATATAAAAAATAAATAAATATTTTCAATTGATATTTAATATAATAAAAATTCCACTTAATGTTTTGCCATATGGTATTTCAATTTTCAAGTTGTATTGGATTTGGATTGTCCATCTTCGTAGATTCTCTCCTTTCTCTTTGTTTTTATATATATAAAGATGGATTTGACAAAACACGTGATCCCAGGGAAGAGAGGAAGAGAAAACAGTCTTCAAGCTTTAAGAGGAAAAAAAACAAAATGGGAATGAGGTAGAGAAGAAGAGAAACATTCAATGATGATAAAGATAAAAAGAAGAATGGTATTAAATATACCTGCAGAATCTGGGTCCATAAATGGAGGTATTAAGGAAGGAAGCTTAAGCTGTTCACCAAGAAAGAAAGTCCACCACATTTTTCCCATTTGTGAATCTCCCAGAAGTCCCATTAGGTAAATCTATTCCATATGGCAAATAGTCAGCCTTAGCCTTTGTATCCAAGAAGTTGGTGTTCCCATTGTCCCCAGAGAGCTTCCAAACACAAACATCCCTTTGATCTCATCTCACCATCCCTAAGATTCTCTGGGAACTCACAAAGAGTAAAACAAGCAAGGATGTGGAAATCCCAATTTTCAAAGGTGTTTTTCCAGTCGTGGTTGTAAATTTGTTTTTTCTGTGGTTGGAATGGAATGGATTATTTTGGTTGGGGAATGGGATGGCTGATTTATATAGAAGAAAGATGTTTTTCCTTTTTTAGAGTAATGTTATATTTTTAAAGGAAAATGTTTTTTTTTTAGTAAAAGAGGAAAGGTTAATGTAAGGGCTCAATTTGTAACGGACCCTAATCAATAAAATTTGTAGAGAAATGGGTATACGGGCTAGGCATTAACAATACAAACGACGAATGATATGAGACCAACATAAGTAATAATAGAATGACTTTACTGAGTAGTTTCCATGGTGATAAAGGTCATGAATCTGGTTCAATATTGGTAAGAGGCTTTATAGTGATCTCGAATAAGTGTTTTTTTGGGGATATTCATAACTTTGGCTAAGTGTTTGCGAAATATATTTGTCCTCGGCTTCTTCCGAGGATCTACTTTTCTTCTAATTCATGTCCATGCTCTGTCCATTCTTTTTCCGGGGGCCTCCTCTTTTTGGGAAGTCCCTTGGTTATATTGTGTTTTCCATAGTTAATCTTAGCCCTCCATTTGTCAACTATCGGGGCTTCTATGTACAGGGAATTGTCCCATCGTTTGTATTTGCAGGCTTTATATTATTTCCCAGCCGCCTTTGCAGGCTTTATGATAGTTGAAGTGACTAATGCTTTAGGGTTTTCAGGTCACCTCATCATTAAAGCGGTCAGAATGTTGGTGAAGTGTATTCAACGGATGGGGGATATTTTCCCTTTAGTGAAGTCGGTGTGCCGAGGACAGGTCATCCTCGGCGCGGGCCTTGGATGTCCTGGGCTCTTTCCCACTGTCTTCGGCTTTTGCATTATCCTCGGCGCGGGCCTTGGGCGGCAAGCAGTGGGCCAGCATGGTTAGTGCAATAGGGCCCCACAGTTAAAATACTATAAACTTTACTGCAAAAAGTTATAAATTATGATTGGCATCACATTAGAGCATCCGCATTTGGATGGCTATATGCCAAATGCAAAGCACATTTGGCATACAAGCCCAAAAAAAGGCCAGCAACTAGAAGGCCATATGCTAAAATGCTAAAAAAATTTGAGATATAGCTACAGTACCATCTCAAATGTAAGATGGTACTGTAGCTAAACTGTGAAAAAAAAATAATTTTTTAATACTCTCATTTCTCTCTCCTCTCTTCTTTTAACCCGGCCATTTCTCTCTCCTCCCTCATTTTTTCTCTTTCTTTTCTCTCTCTTCCTTCTTTCTTTCTCATCTGCTCTCTTCAGACCCAACACCCTATAGTGGTGATTGGCAAAGTGGAGATCGTTGGGTGGCGAGATTGGCACGGCGGAGATCAGTGGGTGGCGAGATTGGCACGACGGAGATTGGTGGGTGGCGAGGGCATTGTGATCCGGTGTGGGTGTTAATGGTTTTTTTTTTTTTTTTTCCTCTGGGTTTGCTAGTATATGTGATCGGCATTGTGGTGGCTGTGGCATGGTGGAGATCGGTGGAGCTGTGGTGGCTATGGCGTTGTGATCCGGTGTGGGTTTGTTGGTATATTTTTTTTTTTTTTCTATGTTTGCTGGTATTGGCGTTGTGGTGGCTGTGGCGTGGCAAAGATCGGTGGATGGTTTTTCTGGGTTTCTGGGTTTGAGAAATTTCTGGGTTTGTGGGTTTGTGGCGTGGAACGGTTTGTGGGTTTCTGGTATATAAATTTCTGGGTTTGCTGGTTAATGGTTTTTTTTTTTTTTGTTTTTTTTTTTCTTTTCTGTTTCGTTGATCTGGGTTGTTGAGGAGTTGGGTTGTTTTGCTGGTTAATGATGGAGGAGTTGTGTGGAGGAGTTGGGTTGATATGGATGATGGATTTGGAGAAGGAGGCTGGAAGAAGGTGAAAAGGAAAGGAATGGAGGATGACGCCCGTGGGGGAGAAAATTGAGAAAAAACAAAAAAACAAAAAATATATTTTATTACGTAAATATATTATTTTAATGAGTAGAATAGGAAAATAGAATTTTGGGATGTTGAGTATATTGTAAATGGTATGGTATAATTGATAAAATACATTTTAAAGATGGTAAAATAAGATAGGATATAGAATCCGGTTGCGGATGCTCTTAAGATGCTATTAATCAACTGAACCTAAATGTCTCCAACCATTTGCCCCAACATGCAACTAATGGTTCTTTTGTTCCATTAGGACCAGATGGACCACCAACTATTCCCCAAACTCCAGCCAATTCTTTGGTATTAGGGGATTTTGGTCAAGAAATTTGTTGAGCTTTGTGAAGCCTAGTTATGTTTGATTCGGTTGACGACCCGACTTGACCTGAATAATGTTGAGTGGTTTTTTAATGTTGCCCCCGGGAAAATTATTGGCCTGTTTTGTAGCCCATTGTGTATTCTGTGCACTGGATGTAAAAAAAAAAAAAAAACGCAGCTTGATGATTAGGGTTTTTGTTGTTGTCGTGTTTTGTGAGAGAGAAAAAACACTGTAGCCGCAATTTGTATTTTTCCCTGATAATAGTGAAATCCCTTCAACTCCGTAGACGGAGGCAAATTACCGAACCATGTAAATATTGTCTTGTGCATGTAATTGTTTTCTTTGGCGTGTGTTTTCTTTATTTTATTTTTTTTGTTTCTCATAGGTTGGGATTTCAAGTTGAATTCCCTACAAAATTCACATAACCAATAAGGTTTCTCATGACATGCAGGAGGAGGTTTTAACATAAACCAATGCAGTTCTAGGTAATATTGCTAATTCTGTTTCATTCCTTGACAGACCACCATGACAACCACCCCTACACTCTAACCTACAGTGGACTTGGAAAGAAGATAGTGGGCCTTTCATTACAAATGGTCAAAGCTCTCATCCACAATTCATAGACTCGGACGATGACAGTGATACTACAACTATTATGTTTAACTTGGACAGCTTGAATGACACTAGACCTGAAGCCATGTAGAACCAAGGATGGGAGAAGGGATGCATTCCTGAGCCACCTAACTCTTTTATAGAGTCTTTAGTTCAAAGGGTGGATAGAGGGAGATTTAGGTTTGAATTGGGAGATTCAAGTACTGGGCCCAGTCTGAGGAATTCACAAAGTTGTAATCCAGTTAACTCTCTAGGTCAGAGTGATCACAATATGGGCGGACAGAGCATGGACTTGAGGCCTAATGAAAGGGAATTAAGCCCATTTGAGAAGCTTACACTTGGGCTAAGGCCCTCCTTACACTTGACTACCCAGTTGCCTTCAAATCAAGACTCTGTGCTATGGTGCAATGAAACAAGTGAGGAAGTTGTAGGAGTAGAGGATCCAAAACCAACTTCTAGGAAAAGACTCAGGAAAGAAATAGGAAAGATTGGTAGAAATATTAGACAGAGGCTCTTATGTGCAGTATCTGATAAAGAGGCAGAGCAGGAGCAAGATGGTGATGACCAGGATGAGTACATGGAGATTGACTTGCAATCAAGGCATAGGGAAGTTGGCCTGCAACCACTTCCCCAGCAACCATGAAGGTTTTAAGTTAGAACTGTAAAGGGCTGGCAGCCCCTCTGCAGTTCTACAATGCCAAAAAAAGGCCCAGGAGTTTAAACCAGATATCATGTTTTTGATGGAGACTAAGTTAAGCAAAGATAAAGGGAGAGGTATTTTGGAGAAATGTGGCTTTTTTGATGGGTGGGAGGTGCCAAGAGAAGGATTCAGTGGTGGCTTGCTGCTAGGATGGATGTAAAACTAGAAAATCAACATTCTTCATAGCTCCAAAAATTTAATTCATGCAAACCTTATGAACCATAGAGGTAACCCTTTATCCATTTCCTTTACTTATGGTCATCCTAATTTAGCTAAAAGGGGAGAGGTTTGGGCAAAATTAAAGTCAGTTAAATGTATTAGTCAGAAGAACTGGTTGTGCATAGGGGATTTTAACCAAATTGTGTTAATTGAAGACAAGTTTGGGTTTAAACATAGTAAGGTGGATGGGGCAGAATCCCTTAGGCAAACCCTGTTCGAATTTGATCTGTGTGAACTTATAGCTAAAGGTCAAAAACTCACCTGGATGAATGAGCATGAGGATGATTCCTTCATTATGGAAAGATTGGACAAGGATTATGCTTCAATAGAGTGGATCAATGCTCATCCTTATTATGACCTTAGAAACCAACCAATTTTGAGATCTGATCATGGTTCTATAGTTTTAGACTTTGAAGTGACACAACCATTTAGGAAGAGGCCTTTTAGATTTGTGAGGTTGTGGCTCACCCATGCAGATTGTAAGAATGTTGCACAGGTTGCTTGGTCAACCCAAGCAAATGGTTCAAGGGTTTCTTAGTTTCAACAAAAACTTAAGAATATAAGGAGTAAATTCACCGAGTGGAATAGAAATGTATTTGGAAGAGTGGAGATTGAGTTGAAAGATAAACAAAGAGGTGTAGAACTCAATTTCCACTACTACTGATATCAGGATTGAAAGAGAATTAAGGGGTGAGATTGAAACATTACTGCATCAAGAGGAAATAATGTGGGCACAAAAGGCTAGGAGCAATTGGGCAATTTATGGGGATAGAAATGCTAGATCCTATCTGACAGTGGTCAAGCAAAGAAGAGCTAGAAATAGAATAGTTCATTTGAAAAGTGCCAATGGAGACTATTTGGAAAATTTAGAGCAAATAGAGTATCTGTTAGTAGAACATTTCCAAGGGCAGTATCATGAATTTGAAAATAGAGATGTCCAATCCATTTTGCAGGAATTAGAAACCTTGCTTATACCTAAGTTGAATCAAAGTCAACAACAGCAACTTGACAGACCTGTGACTGATGAAGAAATTTTTTGGGCTGTTCATCAACTTAACCCTCAAAAGTCTCCAGGACCTGATGGAATACCAGCCTTCTTTTATCAGGAGTTCTGGAGTTTAGTTAGGCAGGATGTACTTAATCATGTACATGCTTTCTTCCATTCTGGTATACTTCTCAAATCTCTTAACTAGACATATCTCACTCTAATTCCTAAAATAAATTCCCCTGAGGAGGTTAACCACTTTAGACCCCTTAGATTGTGCAATGTCTCCTATAAGATTATTTCAAAAATTATGGTTTCTAGACTTAAACCTTACATGGATAGGCTTATTACTCCTTTCCAAAATGCTTTTGTTCAAAGTAGGAACATCACAAACAATATTTTAATTGCTCATGAGATTTTTGATATTCTTAAGAGAAAGAAGGGTAGGAAAAAAGGTTTTGAAGTGTTGAAAGTAGACATGTGCAAGGCTTATGATAGGGTTAGTTGTAAATTCCTTAAAGTTGTTCTATTGGCTATGAATTTCAGTAGATATTGGGTGAATCCGATCATGGAGTGTGTCTCTGCTGTCCAATTTTCTATTCTTGTCAATGGTTGTCCAACTAAGTCTTTTAAACCTTCTAGCGGTCTGAGGTAAAGGGATCCCATTTCCCTTTACCTCTTCTTATTTGTGTAAACATTTTGTCTTTAGCCCATTCAAAAGAAGAAGAAATGGGGAAGATTAAAAGTATTAAAGTTGGGAGGAGTGGGGTGTCATTCACACATCTGCTTTTTGCCGATGATTCCTTGTTCTTCTTTCAAAATGAAAAGGATTCTATCCTGCATGTTAAGAACACTATTTAGTGGTATTGCTCAATTTCGAGTCAGAGCATTAATTTTAACAAATCAGAGCTCTTTTGCTCTCCTAACATTCCTCAAACTGACCAGGAATCTCTTGCCATATCCCTTCAAGTTAATCTGGTTCAATATCCTAACAAATACTTAGGTATGAATTTCAAACTTAGAGGAAGGAAAGTGGTTGATTTTCAAGATGTCATTGATAGAGTTCAAAACAAGCTCCAAGGATGGAAGGCTAAACTTCTTTCCCAAGCTGGCAAGACAACCTTGATTTCCTCTTTTCTTCAAGCTTTACCCCTTTATATTTTCTCTTGTTTTAGGATTCCAGCTTCTGTTTGTGCCAAACTAGATGAAATAGTTATATTTTTTGGTGGGGTCATAATGTAGGTGATAAAAAGTTGCATTTGATTAACTAGGATAAGATCTGCCAGCCTATGGAGAGGGGAGGGCTTGGTATTAAAAAGTTTAATCTAATTAACCAAGCATTGGTGGCAAAATAGTTTTGGAGAATTCAACATTGCCCAAACTCCTTATTAGTTAAAACCTTTAAGGCTAAGTACTTTCCTAGAAGCTGTTTGCAGGACTATAAACCTAAGCCACTCCATTCATGGACTTGGAGGAACATTGCAGTCACCCAATCCCCCTTCTTGCATCAAGGTAGATGGCTTACTGGTAGAGGTTTACAAATACCCCTTTCCCACCCTGACTGGTTCCAAACAACCCAGCAGAAACTAAGAGACAATAATCTTCTTGGTGGATATGTGGCTGACCTTATTAATAAGGAGACTGGCCTTTAGAAAGTGGACTTAATTAAAACACTGTGCTATGCCCCAATTGCTAAGGAAATCTTGCAGATTCCTATCTCAAAGTTTGCCAATATGGAGGATAAGCTGATTTGGAAATTTTCAAATTCTGGGGAATATAAAGTTAATAAGGCCTATCTTATGCTCCAACAGAATAGGGCACCTATCTTTCAAGATCAAGGTTATTATGGGATTCATTGCTCGGTTTGGAAGTTTTTGTGGAAAGTGAAATTGCCTATGAAAGTCCTCAATTTAATTTGGAAGTCGCTTCATGACAGTTTACCTGTGTTTTAGAAGCTTAGATGCAGGGGAATTGCAGCTTCCAATGTTTGTCTCATGTGCAATGAAGAAGAGGAAACAATCAATCATTTGTTTCTTCAATGCCCATTTGCTAGAGCTATTTGGCAAGGATCAAGTTTAGGAATTAGAACTTCTTTTTTAGTCACTAGTTCAGTGAAGTAGTGGGCGGTTTCTGCTATTACAGATAAGGCGGACTCTGAGCATAACAGGATGCTATACCTACAATCTATGTTCACCATTCTGTGGTCCATTTGGAATCATAGAAACTTGGTTCTACGTCAAGGGAAAGTGCCTAATCATAAGGAAGTATTACTAATTGCCTAATCTTGCATTTGCAGGTACCAACAAGTATTTTCACTGGAGAGGGTGCAGAATACTTCTACAAGGCAGCAGCAGGGTAAGAACTTCATAAATCACAATTGGATTATAATACTAAAAGTAGTTGCATACAAGAACAAAAAGTCCAAGAAGAGTGGTGCTGCCTTTGAAGCCTTAAACATGGATGGAGTCAATATTTTCTCAGGTGGCAACAGTTGTGAGAGGAAGCAACAATTTTTAGCTCCTCAGGATGTTGTGAGTGAAGCTGTCTTTAAAGCCAAGGAGCAAGGCTTCAATAAAATTTTGATTTTGAGCACGAGTACGAAGCTTGATAAGTTGCGCAACCACTCTAGGAAGCCTGATTGGTTGGAAAAGACTCTTTACACTGACCTTCAGCAGTTATCTCAACAGGATGTCCTTGTAAACCACCTATTAGTTCCTACTATGGTTAATTCTCATGTTTTGGATTTAGCTTACATTACTACTTGTAAGGACCAGATTTGAACTCCTAGCCCAAAAAGTGTATGGACTTAAGCCCAAAAAGCCCAAAACAATAAATTTGTAGAGAATGGGTTGGAAAACTAGGCTTTAGTCAATTGAGAAATAAGTCAATGGATTTTAATGACAAAGAAAGAAAGATTATAGGCATTCTCTAAAGAAAAACGTCCTCGGCTAAATCAGAGGAGACTGATTATTTTATATTGCTTTTGAAGCGTTACTACAAGTCTAGTTCTAGATTGCCACAGTGTTTCTTTTTTGATTTTTCGATCCCCATTCCTTTTGGGGTCTCTTACATTATATATCTCTCTCATGATGATCTTGACCTTCCATTTATTGATCATCCAAGCCACCACTTGAGTGTCCGTCCTATCAGATACCCCTTCTGGCTTTTTGTGAGTTGTGGTAGCCAAAGTAGCACTGTTCAGGGGTCTTCTCCACATAAATGCGGCCAGAAAAGTAGTTGCAGTGCATTAATTGCAGTGGTAGCAGCTTTCCCTTAGATTCCTCTGAGCTCCCATCCCTTTTGTACGTTCATATCTCCCGTCTCCATTAGTAGATCGTCCTGGAAGGTTACTCTGAGTGATAAGGCATATACCTGATCCGTGCTCTACTAATCTGAGGAGATAATCCTCCTCAGACCAACTTTTTTAGCCTTTCTACTTGTATTTCACTTATGGGATTCTGAGCTTGACACCCTCACTATGGTTTATCCGGCCTCGGACAAATCGAGGTCCTCGGCTAAGGCTCAAGGCCCAATATATGAATTTGGGCCTTTATCCCTACAATAGCCCCTCAAAAGCCCAATTTTTCCCTCTTATCCGAGGATAGAAGTTGGAGTTTTGATTTTTAAGAGAAAGAACTGAAAGTTCAAAATGGGTATACAACACCCTTGAACGTTTAGACCCCAAATACAAAATCACCAATTCAAGCTTTATATCAAACAGTTAATGTGCAGAATATGATAACAAGCTTATACCAGAATTAATAACAATCTAAGCCAAATATAAACACATCCACAGCAATAAATATAAGGCAAAGATAAAAGAAGGAAGATGCAAACACTCGGACGACACACGATGTGTTATCAAAGAGGAAACCGAAGCCCTCGGCGTAAAACCTCTCCGCCGCCCTCCAAACGGTCAAATAATCCACTAAAGAATATAGTTGGGATAAATGAACAGCAGAAGACCCTCCAAGCCTAATCTACCCAATTACCTAAGCCCTCCAAGCTTCTTGCTCCAACGAGGTTGTGCCGAACCTATTTCTTCTTTAGCTTATCGGATTCCGCTACTAGACCATAGCATCAACCAATGTAAATTGGTTCCTTCTTACCTGCTTCCCAACAGTACCAAATAACATTCTCACAGACATGGGTGTGGTGAGATGAGGATTGGCTAAAGGCCTCTCAAGGGTATGACAATGGAGAGGAAGAAAGTAGAGGAATTTGTAGAGTCTCTAAGGTAAAAATTGTGGATGAATCAATCTTGTATTTCTCTAGGGTTTCTCTCACAAAAATCTCTCTGGAAGCTCTCTCAATATGGTGGGTATAAGGGTATATATATATATAGTAGGGTGAGAAAGGAATGCAAAACGTCAGTTTTTGCCAAATAGGAAATTTTGGCGACTTGACCTCGCGACTGGGTTAAGTCGCGAGTTCAAGCCGCGAGCTAACGGCCTGGCCAGCCTGGGACTTTTATCCTGTAGTACGACAGCTAGCGCGACTCTTCAGCTTCTGGCATGCTTGGCACTTGTGCGAACTTTTGGCGACTTACAAGCCGCGACTCACCCACGAGATCCAGTCGCGAAAACTCTGTTTTTCTTGCACACTCTTGAGCTTTTCTTCACATCTTCTCACACACTACCCTTACAATTTTCCCACCTAAATACAAGGTTACTAAGTGCTAAATTACAAGCAAATTGGTCATGGAATAAAACCAATAAGATGGTTGATTAAATTCAACCTTACAATCTCCCCCTTTGGCTATTCCGTGACAAAACCCTACAATAGACTCTAGACTTAGAACGTGAGTTGGGAACAATTGAACAAAACTCACTTACACCTAACTCTAGATTCTGTAAAACTCTTGAACATATGAATAAGTAACTCTTGAAACACAATAACATAGCAATATCATTGTATGCAGAAAACTTGAAATGCATATGGAGCAAAAGAAGCATGATCAAGCAAAAATGAACTTAAGCAATAAAGCAATAATTCATGGCAAGATCAAAACAGTAGTCACTTAAACAAAAGTGATTACTTTGTTCATTCACACAAGGAATGAACATTCGGACATGCAAAGTGATAAGCTCAATTGAAGAGTATCATTTGCAAGTCTAACACTCAACCAATGCATACAAACGTATATGCATCTAGGAACAATCCTACAAGGGCACAAATGTGTTGTATTTAAGATAATGCAAGGCATTAACAAGTACTAAAGCACAATGCATAAAGGCTGCATAAGCAAAGTATTGCAAATACATGGCACAAACCATAAAAGCCTACAAATTGCATAAGTGCAAGGAAACAAACCCTTAAAGCTTACAAAAGCAACATGGGTACAAAACTGAACCATACAAAATATAAAATACTTCCCTTATCATATCACTCCCCCTATCATGAATCATAGAGCTGTGATGAGCTTGGAACATATATACCTGTATCCTGAAATACTTGCACAAAACACATTAGACCCTCAAGGTAAAGCAAGTAATAAACGGACAAGTATAATGTAACAAGTAAATTACAATCAAGTACACATGATGTGAAACATGTGAGCAACTTGATTAAATACCAAACACCAAGACAAAGTATTTTTTATTAGCTCAATATCTTCTCCCCCTTGGTACATGCATCTCCCCTATGGAATATCTCTCCCCCTACAAGTGTGCACGAGAAATAGAATTTCTTCCCCTAAGAATGTGCACAAGGATCATATAGAAATGACAAAAACTCTTCGGTATACTCACTAGAGTATACTCTCCCCCTTTTTGTCAGGAATAGACAAAGGGTCAAGGAGAAACAAGGGTAAGATATGAAGGTATGAACAATGATAATAATGCATGAGGGGTGCAATGATGCATGAGAAAATGAAGCTCAAACCTAAGACGAAACGAAATCCTACAAAGCATAAGGTAAACATGACATGCTAGGATGAAGAACCAATGTATGAATCAATGCATGACAAGGGTAGCAAAGGTGTGTGCAAGAGGTGGCAAGTGCAATGCATGGAAAATGCACATGTGGGGCAAGGTGTGTTAAATACACAACCAATGAACCAAACATGTTCCTAATAAGGAAACATGAGAAACCCCAAAGTTTGGTACTCATCAAAGTCCAAAACAGTGAGAAAATGCCTCAGAGGCATTTTATCAAACACCTAGCGTGCACACAATGAACAACAATGTGAAACAATGCATGAACATCATGAAAACCACCCTTAATACATGCTCTTTTTGCCACAAGGGGCCAACATCCAAAGCAAAACAACAAAAGAAACCAAACTCATACAAAAATTTTGAGAGAAAAATAAGTTTTCCCAACCCCTATGATGAAAAACTCAACCAAGAGCACAAAACTCTCCAAAACATAGTCTAAGGATCAAAAACAATGAAAAGAGTTCATAATTACCTTGAAAATGTTAATGGAATGAAAAACCATTCAAATTGATTGAGTTTTGATGTAAAAATAGTAAAAGCGGGGTTTAATAGAGGATGGGAGAGGTTTAAAATAGATTTCCTACGAAAAAAACTCTTTAAAAAGCTGATTCTGGGCATTTGGTGACTGGGCGAGTCGCGAACAAGTCGCCAGTGAGCCGCGAAACCAGTCTGTGTGAACTCGCGACTGGGCTCGCGACTGGGCAAGTCGCCAAAATGAGTCACGAAAACTTGCTGCTTGGTTTGGCTAGTTGCAAGTCGCCAAATTAAGTGACCAAAAATTCTGACACTTGTTTTTCAACCCAAAACATGTTTAAACACTGAAAAACAATGTATGCACTAAACATGAACACAAATAGTGATAAAAATCACTTTCAAAAGCATATAAAATGATCAAAAACCTTTTTTGGATTGATCCATATAAAGTTGAGCACACACACATCATATTTAAACAAGTACAATCGAACAAATGAATAAGGCATTCATTGAACATTAGGCATGTGTGTTGTGTGTGTGTATCAAGTGTGGAATAATCCTTAGTCTAGAATGAAGTTTCAATGATCAATTCAATCAAGTCATACACAACTAGTACTAAGACAAGTGGTCTGTCTCAATTATAGAAATGAACATATATGACCTCCCACAAGAAAATGATTACATATCTTTGAAGCTTTTCATTTGGCTTCTTTACAGCTCATAAAATTTGATCATTTTGAATCAATACATCTCATTTTGAGATCGATGCCTGAAATTTTTGATATTTCAATTTGATGAACAAGCCTTTGGCTTTTTGGGCATCATACAATTTCATAAAAGTCGTTTTCCCTTTTTCCCAGTCAAATACTAGTATGTGAGACAGGCTTTTGCAGCTCAATAGCTCTTTTCATTTGGAGATTTACATTTGGTGAGCTCTTTTAAGCAAAATCAAAAATAAATGGTGGGAAGATATATAGGCACAAGTCTATGTATGTATCAAAACCAACATGACTATTGACTAATCATTCATGACAAGCTTGAAGATCGATTTACAACAATCACACAAAGATGTCAAGATTTTTCCCATAAAGATATAACTGTATAAAGAATAAGCTAAGCTCGTAAATGCACAAAGCCATTAGTACAAAGGTACAAGGCAAAACTCACATGTGATATATGCTCAAACATATACGATCAAACTTTTTGAATTTTTCACTTTTTATGTGGTTTTGGATTTTTACTCACACAACACTAAAACAAAAAGGTAAGACCAAACAAAAACAATGCACACAAATAAATGCAAGATGCACAAATGCATAAAGATATGGCATCTAATGCATGAAGGGTCCTACAAAGATCGAAAGAATTAGATCAAGGACCAAAAGAGCAAACGCTCAACCATAGGAACCCTTCCTCATCCAAACGGAACGATTGTTTGGAATGAGTGTTTCAAAAGAAGTGAGACAAGAGTTGGAAGAATGAGAACCGGAGATGCACATAGTCAAGGAGTTAAGAGCATTAAACACTTTCTTTATCAACATGTTATTTTCACTCAAATCCGGTTTACTCTTTTTAGCACATCTTCCAAGAAGTTCAAGTTTCTCTTTTCTTTTGATTCTTTTAAGAGCATGAAACTTAGAGCAATGAGGTCTTAGATGACCAAAGGCACCACAATGGTGACAAACAATGTGTTTAGGTCCACTAGGCTTTTTGGGAAAGGATCTAGCAACATTGTTTTGTTCCCTCTTTAACTTATGACATTGAGGTCTTATATGACCAATCACACCACAATGGTGGCAAGTTGGAACAAACTTAGATCCATCCAAAGCCTTAGTTTGAAACCTATACGGAGGCTTTGACTTAACAGCCTTTCTCTCCACCTTTTGATTTCTTTTATGTGGAGATATATACACCGATTTGTTCTTTAAGGCAGAATACACATTAGGCACAAAATTGGGTACCACAATATGATTGCAACATATATTTTCATCCTTTTTAACAATAGATTCAGTAATCAAACACTTGGCATGCATCTTAAAAGATTCATTTTCAGATTTAAGATCATCAACAAGTTTGTTAGATAAAACAAGTTTAGCATCCAAGTCCATATTCAAACATTCAAACTCTTTCAGCTTTTCAAGAGAATTTTCAGCAAGTCTCTTATATTTTTCAACCAATTTATTGGATTCATTGAGCTTAGCAATTAAATCATCATTTTCACAAAATAACTTGCTTAAATCCTTATGAAACTTCTTAGCATTTTTCTTCAAGAATTTGATGTTAGGAATATCAACAACACCCATAGAATCATGTAACATGGCATCACAATCATGAGGATTGTCACTCATAGAGGCATTTTCACAAACACGTGGCATGTTACATTTATCACCTACCAAATCATACAAAGAGGCATACATAGCGCATTCCATGGCAAATAAACACAAGGGGTCAAGGATTACACTTAGGTATTTAAACCACAACAAGTGTACCTGCTCTGATACCAATTGAAAGTTCAAAATGGGTATACAACACTCTTGAACGTTTAGACCCTAAATACAAATTTAACAATTCAAGCTTTATATCAAACAGTTAATGTTCGGAATAAGATAACAAGCTTATACCAGAATTGATAACAATCTAAGCCAAATATAAACACATCCATAGCAGTAAATATAAGGCAAAGATAAATGAAGGAAGATGCAAACACTCGGACGATACACAATGTGTTATCGAAGAGGCAACCGAAGCCCTCAGCGTAAAACCTCTCCGCTGCCCTCCAAACAGTCAAATAATCCACTAAAGAATATAGTTGGGATACATGAACAGCAGAAGACCCTCCAAGCTTAATCTACCCAAGTACCTAAGCTCTCCAAGCTTCTTACTCCAACGAGGTTGCACCGAACCTATTTCTTCTTTAGCTTACCAGATTCCGCTACTAGACCATAGCATCAACCAATGTAAATTGGTTCCTTCTTAACTGCTTCCCAACAATACCAAATAACGTTCTCACAGACGTGGGTGTGGTGAGATAAGGATTTGGCTAAAGGCCTCTCAAGGGTATGACAATGGAGAGAAAGAGAGTAGAGGAATTTGTAGAGTTTCTAAGGTAAAGATTGTGGATGAATCAATCTTATATTTCTCTAGGGTTTCTCTCACAAAAATCTCTCTGGAAGCTCTCTCAATATGGTGGGTATAAGGGTATATATATAATAGGGTGAGAAAGGAATGCAAAACGTCAGTTTTTGCCAAACAGGGCATTTTGGCGACTTGACCTCGCGACTGGGTTAAGTCGCGAGTTCAAGCCGCGAGCTAACGGCCTGGCCAACCTGGGACTTTTGTCCTATAGTGCGACAGCTAGCGCGACTCTTCAGCTTTTGGCATGCTTGGCACGTGTACGAACTTTTAGCGACTTACAAGCCGCGACTCACCCGCGAGATCCAATCACGAGACTCTGTTTTTCTTGCACACTCTTGAGCTTTTCTTCACATCTTCTCACACACTACCCTTAAAATTTTTCCATCTAAATACAGGGTTACTAAGTGCTAAATTACAAGCAAATTGGTCACGGAATAAAGCCAATAAGATGGTTGATTAAATTCAACCTTACAAGAACCATTCATCTCACTAGTTCGCATGTGTGGAATTACCGTTTCGCGCGTCCCATGATTGCAACTGACGCTTTGGAGCCCACGATACGTCATTAATTACTCCAAGCAGCGTTTTGTCCCCTACATCCAACGGTGAGGTGCTAATCTAATGGCTGACATTTTTCCTTGGGTTTTGAGCGGGCTAACTCCCACCCAATTTTGACCTCTATATAAAGCCTTGAGGGAAATCATTTTCCCTTCATTTTACGAACTCTCAAGCTCCCCAGAAATCCCAAGCATTCAAATTCACAAAGCTTTCTAAATTACTAAGCTTTCCACACATTTTCTCCAAGAAATCTTTAAAATTTCTCTAAAAGTTTCAGGGACTATCATACATCTTAGTTCTCGTAAGTTTTAATTTCTTTAAACCTTTCTTTTTCTCCTTGACCAACTTCCTTGGCCCTCTAATTCTTATTTCTCTACTTATCAATTTCGGTGGTCTCCCTTTAGCTTGTCTAGATGGGTAGATTTAAGCACTTAGTGGACTCCCCTGCCAAAATAGAGGCCTTTAAGGAAAAATACCACATACCATAGGAAGTTGCCCTACGATACTATTCTCTAGAACAAATAGTGACAAATCGAGAAGAGGGAGAAGTCGTCATTCCCATCATAATTTTCATAGAAGAGGAAATGACCCTTCTTATGGGTAGGATAACACTGGACTACCTCTTCAACCATAAGATATTCCCCTACCAATGTGCGCCCAACCTATTTAGGGTCTTGGGTAGCGTTGATGCTCTCAACGAGCATCTGGGTCTACGGCTCACTTGGCACGATGTGGTCCACATGTACGAGTGCCACTCTTTGAAAAACGCGGGATATTATCTCAAATCTCGATTGGACATTGTCAGACTAGTATCGTGTCTACCTAAGTCTAACAAGGATATGAAAGATGACTATCTGATAGCTTTGGGAGCGTGGTATGACGGCCTTCATTGCCCCATCCGAGAGGGAGTGCTTGGTGGGGTACCTTAGAATTAGGTTCCTTAACAAGAGATTTAGACCCTGGCCCTGTTTTGCTCCTTTTCGTTTTACTTTCTTTTAATGATGGGATCCAATTTTTTAACCATGTTTTGTTCCTCAGATGTTTTCACAGATAAGAGGCAAGTAGCTCCCAGGTTTAGCTTAACCAATGTTGAAGCCCTCAATTACTTACTGAGATCCGAAATCTTCGTAAGTGAGGACAAGCAACTGCGAGCCGTCCATCTGATTTTGGACTTCCAGCCTATCTTAAAAATATACCAAGAAATCGGCCATGCCATAAGAGCGGGTGACCTACGATTGGCCCAGATTCACGTATCTCGACCCAACTTTTTAGCCCCAGACGCTCTTCCACCAGTCACACATCCATTCCAACAAAATTTTCCACTGGTCATCCAACCACTTCAACAGGTTCCGCCTGAAGCAGCAGTAGCAGGAAAAGGGATTGCCTCCTCGAATTCCTCGCTCGAAAAGGAAATTGACAAGTTTCATTTTGAAGAGGAGGAGACTCAGGGAGTGCAAGTGATTTCTATCTCGAACGCCGAGGACGAACCTGATAGGCATTCTAGTGTCCACGTCCCAATCCTTGTGATTTCTCATCCAGACGATACCTCCGAGGAAAAGGAAGGTGAAATGGCCTTGAACCGAGGGAACAAAAGTCTAAGAGACCTTATGGCTGTGAGGGGCAAGGTTTCAACCTCAAAGGAAGCCACCAAGTCTCAGGTGCTGCCCATACTCCCACCTCCTCCTTTGCTTCCCACCGACCTTAGACTGAAGGCCCTCCCAGACTTGAAGAAGAAAAGGCCACTTTAGGAGCTCAAAGAAGGGGAAGTGGGCCTTCAAAAGGGGTCTAAGCAACAGAAGGTGACCAAAGACCCACATGATAAAAGGTCTACTTCTGTGGACAACCGGGAGGAACAAAACAGGGCCGAGGTACGCCTCCCACAACGTACTTGGTCTCCTCAGCTAGAGGTGGATGGGGCAGCCATCACTTGGAATGCCTCCGTTAGGGACTTCCAAAGGGGACGTGCAGGCTACATTGCTGAAGTCTTGGAGCAGCCTCTTCTCCTCCCTCGAGACATGGAGGCTTACAAGCACTTTAAACAAAATGACCTTTTCCTGTGCCTGAAAAGAGACCTTGCTATGGTGAGCATTTCATCATATTCTTGAATTTACATACTAAGCTTTACTTTTGTCCTTTCTTTACTTTTTTGCTCATGTGATTCTTCCGTTGTTTTTGTGCAGGTCACTCAACAAGTTTTGTGGCCGAGGAGTAGGTCTGCAATGCCCGTAATAAGGCCAATGCTGAGGCCCTCTACCATGCTGATGTTGAGAAGTCCTTAGGGGTTCTTAAACAAGAACAAGAGCAGTTGAGCGAAAAGCTCAAAGAAGAGGTCAAGGCTCGCCTGAACGTCGAGGCAAGTCTAAAGTCTGAGGAGAAGCAGGCCGAGGATCAGCGCCAAAAGCTACACGTGACTGAGATAGACTTAGCCACCGAAAGGCAGCTGGTTAAAGATCTCAAGGCTGAATTTCAGAAGGCCAAGGAGGCGGCTCAACTGGCTAAGGAGGCAATTGAGGCTGAGAAGAAAGCATCCTACCTGCTCGACGTTGAAGAAACACAAGTAACGCTTACCGAGGAGTTTTCAGAGGTATGTAGGGATTACTACAATGTAACATGGGATAAAGCCCTTAGTGTTGCAGGAGTCCGTGCAGACTCTGCCTGAAGGCAACTTGGGAGCGTATATTATCACCCAGATATCTGTGAAGTCCCAGGTGCCGACTCCTCTCCCCCTGCACATGCTTCAATGGCATCCAAGCAGCCCCTAACTAGACAAGCTGCTCTCCCTCTCCCTGAGGCTTCGAAGGGATCTGGCCAAGTTAGTGATAAAGGCCAGGGGGCTGAGAAGGCCAAAGACAGGAGTAAGGGTAAGAAGAAGAAGAAGCCCCTCTCGGAAACCAAGGACAAAGAAGCTGCAGCGAAGGGAACAGAGGCCAAAAGCAATGAAGCTGATCCTAAAGCCAAGGACGCTGCCACCTCCCAGCCGAGTCAGGCAAAAGATCCTCCTACCCCCAAGGCCAAGGCTTAGCCCTTAGGATTTTCTTATAGCCCTTTTTTTTTTGTAGTGGCGCTTTGTCACAGCATGTAATGTACTCTCTTTTTTATTAATGAATGGAGTTTTCTTTCTATCTCTTATGTCTTTGCTTTATACGCTTTCAAGCTTACTGTTATTGCAAATGAACTTAATATGTTGCCACTTTAGTTTTAATAGAAACTAACAACAATTCTCTACCACTAATATAAGTAATTTGACTAAGTGCCAACAATGAAGAGACTTACCCTATATTGGTACTATGAATTACTCTTTATACAATGAAGGCTAAATCTAATAAAGATAAGTAATAAACTTCATAAAGAATAAAAGGGGGAGACAATCTTCACTATGCTCAACACTTGGATAAACAATAAAGGATTTTAACTTACTTAGAATTACCAATCAGAGGAGTTGGTTATAATCTTAGATCCGTTTTGACACTTAATGAGAAGTAGATAAATATCATAAAGTGTTAATTTCCCCAAAGCATCTGGTCCATGGACACAAGCATGACTAAGGTTTTGTTTAATCACTTATAAAGATGTCATAGAGTGTTAATTTCCTCAAAGCATCTGGTCCGAGAATACAAGCATGACTAAGGTTCTGTTTAATCACTTATAAAGATGATGTCATAAAGTGTTAATTTCCCCCAAAGCATCTGGTCCAAGAACACAGGCATGACTAAGGTTTTGTTTAATCACTTATAAAGATGATGTCATAAAGTGTTAATTTCTCCAAAGCATCTGGTTCGAGGACACAGGCATGACTAAGGTTCTGTTTAATCACTTATAAAGATGATGTCATAAAGTGTTAATTTCTCTAAAGCATATGGTTCGAGGACACAAGCATGACTAAGGTTTTGTTTAATCACTTATAAAGAGATGTCATAAAGTGTTAATTTCCTCAAAGCATCTGGTCCGAGGATACAGGCATGACTAAGGTTCTATTTAATCACTTATAAAGATGATAATGGGAAGTACGAAGTATTTACACAATAAATGAACATATGACAAAGGAAACTTTCATTAATAATAATACATTTTCAGGTTGTTTACATTCTAAGGTCGTGGTATTACATGTTCATCTAGATCTTCTAGGAAATATGCTCCTATACCAGCCACCGAAGTGATGCGGTATGGCCCTTCCCAGTTTGACCCCAGCTTCCCCCATGCTGGGTTCTTTGCGGTACCTAGAACCTTTCTCAACACCAAGTCGCCAGGTGCCAACGGTCTTAGCTTCACATTGGCATCATAATCCTACTTGAGCTTATATTGGTAATATGCTAGTTGGACCATTGCATTTTCTCTCATCTCTTCAATTAGATCTAAGCTCTTTTCTAGTAATCCGTTGTTACTGCTTGGGTCAAAATAACTTGTTTTTAGCATTAGGAAGCCAGTTTCTAAAGGGATAACAGCTTCGGCTCCATAACTCATTGAGAAGGGGGTTTCCCCTGTTGATCTGCGAGGTGTGGTTCGATACGTTTACAGGATGTGTGGCAGTTCATCCACCCACTTTCCCTTCGCATCGTCTAACCTCTTCTTGAGTCTGCTTACTATGACCTTGTTAACGGCCTCGGCTTGTCCGTTCCCTTGGGGATAGGCTAGGGTAGAATACTTATTCGTGATTCCCAAGTCACAACAGTATCTCTTGAAAGACTTGCTATTAAATTGGAAGACATTGTCTGAGATGAGGGTACGAGGGACTTCAAACCTTGTAACGATATTTTTCTAGACAAATTTCTTGGCATCCACATCCCTGATGTTCGCCAAGGGCTCGGTTTCAACCCATTTAGTGAAGTAATCTGTGCCGACCAATAGATACCTCTTGTTTCTTGTTGCTTTGGGGAAAGGGCCTACAATGTCTAAGCCCCATTACGCGAACGGCTAAGGGTTGGACAGAAGGTTAAGGACTCCTCCTAATTGGTGTATGTTTTGTGCGAACCTTTGACATTGGTCGCATTTCCTTACATATTCTTGTGCTTCCTTTTGCATGTTTGGCCACTAGTAGCCTTAAGTGATGACTCTGTGCGCCAAAGATCTACCTCTGGTGTGGCTTCCGCAAATCCCTTCATGTAATTCCTCGAGGAGTAATTTTGTTGCCTCGGGGTGATGCACAGCAGGTATGGCCTAGAAAAGGAGCGTTTGTATAACTTTTGGTCCTCGGACAGCCAGAACTGAGAAGCCTTTCTTCGTACCTTATCTGCTTCTGATTTATCCTCGGGTAGGATGTCCTCCTTCAAGAATAGTACCACGGGGTCCATCTAGCTGGGCCCTACTCGGACTTGGTGAACATGGACTAGCTCTTTCATCACCCCTGCGGGTTTGTACAAATCCTCTACAAGGATGACCCAAGGTAAGTTTTGTGGCAAAGAGGTTGCAAGTGTGGCTAGGGAATCAGCATGTGTGTTTCCGCTCTTGGGGATGTGCAATAGGCTGAAATATTCGAATTCTGATTGTAGGTGCCTAACCTAACTCAAGTACCCTTGCATTCTTTCATCCCTCGCTTCAAATTCTCCTTTTACTTGGCTGATGACCAATCTGAAATCCGAGAATATCTCTACAGCCTTTCTGCCCATTTTTCAAACCATGGCCATTCCCATTAGCAAAGCCTCATATTCAGTTTCGTTATTGGTGGTCGAGAATCCCAATCTTAATGATTTGTCGATGGTGATCTTTTTGGGGGATACTAGTACTAACCCCACTCTAGAACCCTTTTGATTTGCTGCACCATTAACGTACACTTTCCAAGATAGGGGACCCTGTTGAGAGATCATGCCAACCAATTTTCCATCCATGTGTTGTGCTTCTGTTTCTTTCTCTACAGCCTTTCTGCCCATTTTTCGGGCCATGGCCATTCCTATCAGCAAAGCCTCATATTCAGCTTCGTTATTGGTGGTCGAGAATCCCAATCTTAATGATTTGTTGATGGTGATCTTTTCGGGGGATACTAGTACTAACCCCACTCGGAACCTTTCTGATTTGCTGCACCATCAACGTACACTTTCCAGGATAGGAGACCCTGTTGAGAGATCATGCCAACCGATTTTCCATCCATGTGTTTTGCTTCCGTTTCTGTTTCTAACAGGGATTTAGCAAACTCAACTACCAGATCTGCGAGGACTTGGCCCTTGACAGAGATACGAGATATGTATTTGATGTCGAAAGCCCCTAGCATTGTCCCCTACTTAGCGACCCACCCAGTATAATTAGCACTTCAGAGCAGAGATCTGAGCAGGAGCTGAGTTAGGAAAACTACCGTATGTGCCTGGAAGTAATGGGGGAGTTTACGTGTGGCGTGTACCATCGCTAAAACGGCTTTTTCCAGTGGCAGATAACAAATTTCGGCCTCATGTAGTGACTTGCTTAGATAATAAATTGGCCTTTGTATGCCACTATCCACTCGTATTAAGACCAAGCTTACAGCATGGAGGGCCACAACAATATAAGCAAACAGGACCCCATCCACTTCAGGATTGGACATGATAAGTAGCCACGACAGATAATCTTTAAGCTGCTGGAAGGCTAAAGCACACTCCTCAGTTCACACAAATCCCTTCCATTTATTTATCAATAAGAAAAAGGGCTTGCATCTATCCGCTAATCGGGAGATAAATCGATTTAAGGCAGCAGTCATTCCGGTCAACTTCTGGACTTCCTTGGGATTCCGAGGTGGTTGTAAACTGTTGATTGCTTTAATCTGATCAGGGTTAACTTTGATTCTGTGATGACTAACCATGTAGCCTAGAAATTTGCCCGATTCCACACCAAAAAAGGATTTGGAAGCGTTAAGACGCAACCTGTGCTTCCTCAGAATTTCAAAAATGTTTCCAAGATGTGCCACGTGCTCGGACATTACCTTACTCTTCACCACCATGTCTTCTATATAGATCTCAATGTTCTTGCCCAATTGGGATTCAAACATTCTAGTCATCATCCTTTGATAAATAGATCCTGCATTTTTCAAACCAAAAGGCATTACTTTGTAATGGTAGTTTCCAGTAGGAGTGACGAAAGTCGTTTTCTCCTGATCTTCTAGGGCTAGTAGTATTTGGTGGTACCCTTGAAAGGCATCTAAGAAGCTCATCCGAGGATGGCCCACAGTTGCATCTACCTGCTGGTCGATCCGAAGCATGGGAAAAGGATCTTTTGGGCAGGCCTTATTCAAGTCTGTGAAGTCTACACACACTCACCATTTCTCACTCTTCTTCTTTGCTATCACAGTATTGGTCAGCTATTCATGGTAGAAAACTTCCTTGATAGCCCCTGCCTGTTTGAGCTTCTTCACCTTTTCTTTTACAACATTAGAGTGATCCTAAGATGATCATCGCGGCGGTTGTTTCTTAGGAGTGACAGATGGATTGACATTTAAATGATGACAGATGAAGCTCAAAATCCACTCCTGGGGCTTTGTAGGCGTCCCATGTGAACACGTCAACATTTTTCTTAAGAAACTCTATTAGCTCTTCCCTTTCGGGAGGAGCTAGCTTAGCTCCAATCAGAAAGAACTTCTCCGGATCATCACCGATCACAACCGTTTCTAGGTCTTCGCATTCCGCCTCCTCGGCTGATCCATTGACGGGCAAGTCCAGAGCTCTTAATTGCTATAAGCCCCTTTCGGCAGCAGCCGAGGACTTAGCTTCAGGCCGATGTAAGATTGTGTTTACTAGGCACTCCCGAGCCGTGGATTGGCTCCTAAAGATTTCTTCAACTCGGCCATTCGATGGATATTTCACTTTTTGGTGTAGGGTAAAAGAGACAGCTCCTAGTGCATACATCCAGGGCCTAGCCACAATGGCCGTGTAGGGGGAATAAGCGTCCACCATGATTAAGTCCACCTCCACCACTTCTGAACCAGTCTACATGGGTAGTCTAATCTAGCCCTTGGGAATGACAACCTTCCCATCGAAACTTACCAGGAGCAAATCGTAGGCTGTTAGGTTTTCGGGTCTTAAGTTCAATCCCTTATACAGGTCGGGGTACATTATCTCAGTACCACTACCTTGATCCACCATTACCCTCTTCACATCATACCCCCCAATCCTGAGAGTGACCACCAACGCGTCATCATGGGGCTGTATGGTTCTAATCTTATCCTCTTCTGAAAAACCTAGCATAGGTTGGGTACTCACCCTAGTCCTATTCGACTCCGGATTGGTGTCCTCGAAGGTCAGCTGAGCCACGGACATCACTCTAGAAGGACAAGAACTGGTTCTCCCTAGAGCGATAAAGATGACATTTATCGTGCCCAATAAAGGCCTTAAGGAAGTATCCCTCCGAGGTTCTGGATTGGTCTGTCCCTACAGACCACTAGAGTGGTGCAAAAACTGCTTCAGTCTTCCCTTTTAGACCAGCTAGTCCAAATGGTCCCATAAATTTCTATAATCTTCTATAGTATGTCCCTGGTCCTTATGATACTGACAATAGAGGTTCTAATTGCGCCTCATAGGGTTTCCCGCCATCTTTTTTGGCCATTTGAAGAATGGCTCATTTTTAATCTTCTCCAAGACTTGATGCACCAATTCCCGGAACATTGCGTTAACTGCCTGAGTATTGGCAGACCCTGACTGTTTGGCAAAGTCCCTCCAAGGCCGATTGTTGTTGTATCGGTCTGACCTGAAATCCCTCATCTCCTAAGGGATAACCTTATGATTTCCTTTCCTCTGCTACTGGTCTTCCTCAACCCTTTTATACTTATCAATCCGGTCCATGAGTTGGCGCACACTGGTGACAAGTTTGCTAGTCAAAAACTTCCTCAGACCGTGCTCGGTTAGGAGGCCGACCTTAAAAGTGCTGATGGCGACTTCATCAAAGTCACCATCAATCTCATTGTACATCTCTCAGTATCTATCTAAATACATTTTCAGGGTCTCCCTCTCTCGCATGAACAAGGATAACAGGGAGCCTATGGGCCGAGGAACTCTGCTACATGTGACAAAGCGAGAGCCAAATGCCTGGGTAAGCTCCTCGAAGGAACCTATGGAACCTGCCCTTAAGTCATCAAACCATCCCATTGCCACAGGCCCCAAACTGGAGGGGAACACTTTGCACATCAAGGCCTCGTCCTTGGAATGGACAGCCATTCTTTGGTTGAAATGGCTCATATGCTCCACTGGGTCTGTCCGACCATTGTAAATAGTGAACGTTGGCTGATTGAATCGCCGAGGAAGTTTTACCCCTTCAATCCTACGCATGAAGGGTGATTGGGAAATCTATTTCAGCGCCTTACTCATAACGTCCCCTTTCAGGCCTTTGTGAGGCGAGCTCTTATACATATGCTTGTGATGTTGCTCCTCCTCGTAGGAGAAAGGCTCGTTGGGTGGGGTCCTTGACCTTTATCTATAACTGACATCCTCTCCATCATCAAAGGAAACGTTGGAGTTGGAAAGGGTTCACTTTCGCTGTGCACGGCGTAACTTTCTCTTCAGATGGTTAACCTTCAGTTGCAGGGCTTTGGTATCTTCCTCATGAGAGAGATGGCTCTTACGCCTTCCTCATGAGAGAGATGGCTCTTACGCCGGGACTAACTCTTACCGGACTGGACAGTATGCACACTCCCCTCATGATCCCTTTTACATTCGAGGTTAACAAAAGGATTTTTACGTTTGGATCCTACGAATTCTTCTTGGTGTGGACCTGAACCTACCATGGTCGAACATTGCACTCACTAGCACCTAAGTAATCTTCCCACAGACAGAGCCAATTGTAAGGACCAGATTTGAACTCCTAGCCTAAAAGATGTATGGACTTAAGCCCAAAAAGCCCAAAACAATAAATTTGTAGAGAATGGATTGGAAAACTGGGTTTTAGTGAATTGAGAAATAAGTCAATGGATTTTGATGACAAAGAAAGAAAGATTATAAGCATTCTCTAAAGAAAAACGTCCTCAGCCAAATCCGAAGAGACTAATTCTTCTATATTGCTTTCGAAGCGTTATTACAGGTCTGGTTCTAGATTGCTACAGTGTTTCTTTCTTGATTTTCCTATCCCCATTCCTTTAGGGGTCTCTTACATTATATATTTCCCTCCTGATGATCTTGGCCTTCCATTTGTTGATCATCCTTTGTCTATAACTTGAGTGTCCGTCCCATCAAACACCCCTTCTGGCTTTCTATGAGTTGTGGTAGCCAAGGCAACACTGTTCAGGGGTCTTCTCCATATAAATGCTGCCAGAAATGTAGTTTCAGTGCATTAAATGCGGTGGTAGTAGCTTTCCCCTAGATTCCTCTGAGCTCCCATCCCTTTTGTACGTTCATATCTCCCGTCTCCATCAATAGATTGTCTTGGAAGGTTACTTTGAGTGACAAGGCATATACTCGATCCGTGCTCTGTTGATCCGAGGAGATAATCCTCCTCGGACCAACTTTCTCAGCCTTTCTGCTTGTATTTCACTTATGAGATTCTGAACTTGACACCCTTACTACGGTTTATCCATTCTCGGACAAACCAAGGTCCTCAGCTAAGGCCCAAGGCCTAATATATGAATTTGGGCCCTTATCCCTACACTACCTCTTTCCCAGTGCATCATTGTAGGATGATCTCAGACAATGGTTATGTCACATGAACTATGCTGTAATGTTATTTTGGTGTAATGAATGTTTTCTTTGGTTAAAAAAAAAAAAAAAAAAAAAAAAAAAAAACATTAACAATATTATAAATAAATATTAAACTAATTTTTTAGTTTTTTATATTTGATGACACGTCAATTATAAGTTATGTCCTGATTTTTTTTATTCAATTATGTCGATAGTTTTAGTTTTTTGACTTTTTTTAATGTAATTAGTGATACATCAACTAGTAAGGTGCATTAATAAAAAATAGTAGCTAGTATGATAGTATCCATAAAATACTCATTTCTTAGTCTTATAAAGGACTAAAGTATAAGTTAATCCAAACTTTAGGAGGTGAAAATGTAGCAATTGAAAATTTTGTGAGATTAAATTATGATAAGACCAAACCACATGAAATATATAATTTGTCTACAAAATGCAAAATATTGTGTTAATTTGATCAGAACTCTGATGATCTCGTTTTTAGTCCCAACCTTAGGAGATTAATTATAGCAAAATAAAATTTTGCATACTAAATTGTGAAATGATTGAACCGTAATGGGCCAATTTTAACTAACCCACCTTAAACCTGCCAAGAAATTTAATTAAACAGCTGGGGTCTAGCAAACCCGTTGCTCGGACCAGAAAGGTTATACACCAGACATGTGTGTTGAATGTTGTATATTTTTTCAATACATTTCAGTTAATAAATTATTTGCTAATAAAGGAGTGAGGTAAGCTTCTTTACACTTGAAGGACAATTTCCTCATGCATATTTAGTTGTACTTGCCTAGACTACACATGCTAGTATAATGTATATTTCAATCTCACATGTTAGTATAAGTACTTAGATTGTTTATCAAAAAGTATAAGTACTTAGATTTTACATGCTAACGTATAGCATATGTGCTATTCACATGCTAATGTACATGTACATGCGTCTTGTATACTTAGACTTCACATGACTCTTTGAATGCAAATGCCAAATACATAAGTTAAATGTCAAATAATAAAAATTAGGATGAAAGTTCAATTACTGTAGAAAAACTGATGCTTGTTTAGACCCCCAATTTTAAAAACACAACTTAATTGTTTTTACTCTAATTTATCTAAGTGTAGAACAAGAGTAAATAAAGCGCAATAAACTGGAACTACTCTCTAAGGCATAAGCATATACAAATGCTTGTTTAGACCTCCAATTTTAAAAACATGACTTAATTGCTTTTACTCTAACTTATCTAAGTGCGGAACAAGAATAAATGAAGCGCAATAAATCGGAACTACTTTCTAAGGCATAAGCATATACAATGAACAATAAATGTAAAGCTTAAAGAGTAAGGGAAGAGAGATGCAAACACAAGATAACACCAAGACATGTTATCGAAGAGAAAACCGAAGAACTCTGCAAAAAACCTCTCCGCGACCCTCCAAGTAGAAATAAATCCACCAGTGAATAAGTTGGAGTACACGAATATCAAAAAGACCCTCCAGGCCTAATCTACCCAATATACTAGAGCCTTCTGAGCTCCAGCTACCAACAAACTTTTCGGAGTCTTGTTTTCATTAGTTATCTGGATCTCGCAATACTGCCCGATTGCATCCGCCAAGCCTCACCGGCTTCTTTTGGCAAATCTCAAATGCTTCCCAAGTTCCAAAACACTTTATATACTCTGAATAGGTGTGGGTTGTGTTTAGGTACAAATCTTATATCAAGATATAATAATGAGAGAGGGGAAGGAGAAGAGACTACAAAGGAATTCTCACTTAAGAATGAGTAGCTCTCTCTCTAAAAGGTGGGTGTGTTGTAGAAATCTTTATAGAATTTTCTTCTGAATAGCCTCCTTTCAATTTTGTGGGTAATTATGGTATATATAGGCTGGGTTTGGATCCGTGTTTGTGGATCCACGTTTGCGTTTGCGGATCCACGTTCGCGTTTGCGTCTCTGTTTTTTTTTTTTTTTTTTTTCATGCGTTTTAAGAGGTTTGCGGCTACTATTCACGGCTACTATTCATAAACAGTAGCCGCAAATGTTGACTTTTCCAAGGTGAACAGTGCATCTGTGCATTGTTCACGGACCCACAAATATCACTTTTTAGCATTTTTTTCATTAAAAATAGGTCACACGGCACTATTCATACATTTAAAAATTATTTTGCTACAGTGTTTTCAGTTTTCAGTTCAGTTCAATTCAGCAAAATAAGTTGTATCCAAACGGACCTATAGTGTAGGTGAATGGTAAAAGAGTCACACTTAAAATCCCAACTGTCAGTGCATTTCACGAGTTATTTCGCGAGTTGGCCAAATCGCGAGATGAGTCACGAAACACAATGACTCTTCAGCTTCCGGCATGTGCTCCTCATGTGACCTTTGCGGGTTGCACCACTTGTGAGCCAAGTCGTGAAATCAACTTCTTGAGCAAATCTTCACCACTTAAGACTAAAGTCATTACAAATAAATCACACAAAATAAAAAGGAAATAAATTAATGCAATTACAACACTTTTTGTCATGAAATAAAGCCAACATAAATGTTACGTGGAAAACCATAACTTAACATAGGAGTGATGCCAAAACAATGTATTATCTTAGAATAGGTGTTGTGGCATGTCTAGCTCTTCCTTACGCGTAAATAGAACTCTCAAGTCTGGGTATTTAGTTCAAGAGGAATTATTCTATTGTTATTTCTTACTACTCAATGTTCTCCAATGAGTACCTCTCCAACAACAACAACAACAACAACAACAACAAAAAACATAGAATTAGAGTGTTTTATAATAATTCTTTCAAGACTACACACTTCGCCACAACTCAATAACATGTGTGACTTTACCACTGCACACTATTGGTGTGATGGTCACTCCACAAGTATAAGTATTTGTGGGGTGTGGAGGGCAAAGGCCGAGATTCAAGTATCTAAGAGGGAGTTTCACACACATATATACTTAAATTAGGCTAGAGTAGAATTTCTATCTTGTAAAAAAAAAATGTGGTTTTAATTGGTAAACCATCACTTCCACATGAACCCATTATTTTTTTCTCCACCATTTATGATCGCACGTGTCAAGGTTGTGACAAGAGTTGTAGTACAAAAATTGCGTCAATAGATTTTATTGTTTTATAAAGCAAGCCTTGGGTTTGAGAGAGAGAGAGAGAGGGAGAGATCATCCTAGTTAACCTCCAAAACATTCACAAGCCAACTTAGTAAGTACATATATATAAGGTTCAAGTTCCTGAAGTTGGAAAGAAAATAGCCAACAAAAGGCCTACAAGATTAGAAACACACATTCACTAGAGTCTTATTGGACCACTAAACTAGCTAAACCTCACAAGTCATGTCCCAAATTTTTTATTTTAGACTATGACACAATGAAGCAAGAACTGAAGCTAGAAATTTAAACATAAACGTTGGACAGATTCTTTACATTAGTGGGATAAACTTCACTTTTGAGATCAGATTCATAAGCCTTAGCTGCTATTTGAATATTCACAGCTTCTGTTGGATGCAATCCATCGAAGAACACGTGACTGCTCCTGTCTGCACAAGCTTGACCACCTCTTTTGCACAACACTCCATTTATTGATGAAACTTCACAACAAGGTCTACTCGCGTCCTTGAAACCTGTAAGGCATGAATGAACTTGAATAATTCTTATTCTTCCACAACAAATTATGGAGATTTAATTTAGTCATTAATTGTTACTTCAATTGTCAAAATTAGTTTTTAAAATTTGTCAAGAGCCTTGTATCTCAACTAAAAGCTCATGATATTTTTAATGGAGACATCTATGATTCAAATAATTTCACTCCCAACAACTGAATTGCTCTCTCCCTCAATTAATAAATAAATTTAATAAAATACCCTTTAATTTTTTTTATTAAAGAAAACCAATATCCCTCTATCACTAAAGTTTAAATTAAAAATGGTAGTTTTGAAAATTTGAATATTTTTATGTAAACATAATGTTTTAAATGATGTTCTTTTAAAAAGTTGATTTCCCTAAATAGATCTAACAAAATGGGATGAATGGAGCATAAAAAAAAATACTATTTAAACTTAATTTAATTTAATTTTTTTAATTTAGTCACCTAATATGAAAAATACTTCAATCCAGTCCTTTTGTCCAAATATGTTAGCAAATAAAACTGTTCAAACATTTTTTTTTTTTTAAATAATACTCATCAAATAACAAAATCTATTATATAGAGTATCTTATAAATGCTTTAAGTTAAATTTTTAATATTAACAAAAGAATATTTAAACAATGCCATTTGCTAACAAAAAGACCAAATTGATTTAGTTTTACAAAGTGATTTAATTGACAAGTTAAATCTTAAAAAAAATAAATAACAATCGAAGTAAAAGCAAAAGGATTAAATTAAATTTAAACCAATTAAGAAATAGTTTATCATACTCCGAGTGAGTTGTAAATGTTGCATATATGGGATATAAATACAGGTTTTCTTTTTATTTTATAAGTTTTGGTTAATTAAGAAGAAGAGCAAGTGATATTTTTACCTTTGGGGATGGGATTTCTGATAATATCTCTGATAATCTTATATGAGTTAACATAAACAAAATTAGAATCAGGCAAATGTGGTTTGATGACATCCACCAGTGACTTCAAGTGAGCGTTGAAGAGGTGAGCCGCCTTGTTGAGACCTTGAACGCAGCCTTTGTGCCTTGGCCGGGTTGCCGCTACCATAGGACTGCACCCAATTGGGTTTACTGACATTAACACAAACTTTCTGGCCCCCAAATTATACAACTTCTGCATTAACAGTGTTAAAAGAAATATATTAATAAGAATAAAAATATTTTGGTCTTCATTATTGCTAAGTTTTTATCCCAAGAATAGTGGAATGGGGAGATTCAAACCAATTACTTTTACTGTACAAGATGTGGTACCAACTGATTATGCAATCGTTTGGAATTAAATCCAGTTAAATTAGAAGAGAAAAAAAAAATAGATTGGCAATTTTACAACGTAAGGATGACATTAATAAAGTTTGAAACTAAAATTAGGTTATGCACCAGACACGACAAGAAATTGGTGCAGATACCCTTGTCTTTTGTAGTGAAATTATTTCTTTTTGGAGTAAATTAAATTTTAAACCTTATATTGGGTTATTTCAAATTAAACTTAAAAGTTTAAGACTGTTACAAATGAAACCTTATAGTTTTTTTTTTTTTTTTTTTTTTAAATTTCAAATCAAACCCTAAAAATCTTTGAAATTCTATCAATTTAAACCCCCAAATAAAATCATAAAATCTGAGGATTTAAATTGATATAACTTAAAAAGTTTAGGGTTCAATGTTAAACTAGTGAAATTATAAATTTTAATTTATAATAGTCTTAAAAGATAAGGATTAATTTGAAAATTTTGAAACTATATAATTTGAAAGACAACTAAAATACAGGATTTAATTTATTTATTTACTTATTTTTATTTTATTTTTTGCTTGTCGTGAGAAAGGCCACTAGAAAAGTTTCCTAAAATCTTGAAGCTAATTAAAGATGTACATTTGAAAGGCCTTTCAGCTCTAGCTACCTTCTGTTTACCAAATAATGGACATAACCAATAGCGATTTCAATGGCAGTTCACATCATAAATTTATAATAGGATGTCCCATTACTTCAGCATGAAAGGGACACTTCAATTACTCAAAAAAAAAAGGGACACTTCAATATCTACATTCTATAGCATTTTTTTTTTTATCAAATTTCTCCAAATAATAGAAACTTCTTACAAAACATAGATCCATGCATATAAGGTTTACAAAAAAAACTTTTCGTTATTTCCTTTAAATTTTATTGACTAAAAAATAAATGCAGTCTTCAATGATGTTTTAACTATTATTTTTTATCTTTCTCAAAAAAAAAAAAAAAAAAACCATTATTTTTTATTTTTATAGGCAGATAATGACAAAGGGGAGGACATTGCACTAGATGCTAAAAAATACAACGCCATTAAAGCCTTTTCATGGGTTCCGGTTGGTCCGAAGTATTCTATTGGATTCATTTTACGTTGTGTGGTTGTCATTAATTCCCCAATGAAGGCTATTCCAGGCCCAGTGAATTAAAGTTTGGGTCTTTTCAAAACCTGCTACAATTTAAGTAACATCAATTTTATTTAGGTTCCATCATTTAAACACCATTAGTTTGTTTCTTTCAATGCACCAACCACATAGTTACGAAAATGTTATAAAAAAGAGTGGTGTTTTGAACTCATTGTTTTTTCCAAAGCATTTTTAATTATTTAACAACAAAAAAAAGTTAAATCTTACATGCATAATATTTTTCGTTGAATTCATAAATTTTTATTAATTCAAGTCTACCACAATTCACAAACATTTACGATTTTGCTTCCTCAAATAACTATAAGTTGTCAAAAAACTTTTGTGCGTGTATACTTGTTAAAAAAAAAAAAAAAAAACCCAACCTTAATTTGCTGAGACAACGATGATGTGAGGTTGGCAGTGAAGGCTTCAAGACTGACATTGAGGCTGGATTTCATGAGGAAGTAGTTGAATGAGTAATCATTTCCTCCAGTTCCCACAACAAATAAGTAGTTGGGAAGCACCACCCTGCTTCTGTGCCCCAACTGAGCTTCTAGTTCTGGCAAGGTTACCTTCTCAAAGTTTCTAATTTGTTGATTCAGATTTATCACATGTCCCTGAAAATGCCAACACGTTTCAACACATGTTAAAAGCTCTGCCTCAGCCCTTCAGTATATATCCTTGAGCTATATAACAAGCTAAGAAAATTCATTTAATTAACTTGAGCCCCTTTTTGCTTCTTAATCTAGAAGATTAGCATATAAGACACTATTTATATAGCTCAAGAAGTAAGAAAATACGTTGTAAAACAAATGTAAGAATGTACGTAGAGGCTAAAATTCTACACATACTTTAAATGATTTAGCAGCTATTTCGAGTGTGTTCTGAGGTAGCAGTTTGCTGAAAGTTTATTTATTAAACATTTGGATATTGTTATTCTTTCTTTTTTTAAATGTGAGGTTTTACGTAATTAAATAAGTTTAACCAAATATCATTAACAATAAATTCTATTCTGTACCAATTACCGACTTATTGTTCTTCTAAAAAAAAAAAAAACTACTTATTAAAAATATTTTGTATGAATAGGATCAATTTTTTTTTTATATACAAAATAAAAATTTTAGTCTAACCTAATTTAAATGTATATGTGTATGAAACTCTATCCTAAAAATTTAAACTTCGGCCCTTCCCCCTCACACTCCACTAGTACTTATACTTATGAAGTGACTATCACGCTAATGATGCGCGATGGTAAGAAATAAGCTATTTAGATTGTGTTTTGAAGTAGCATTTTACTAAAAGTTTATTTATTGAAATTTGAATATAATTATTTCTATAAAAAAAAAAAGGTAAAGTTTTACCTAATTAAATAAGTTTAATCATTTTCTCAAAAAATAACAATAATAATAAGTTTAACCAAATATTCATCAGCAATAAATTCTTGTAGCAACTACCAACTTATTAGATATGAATAGGGATATGGTAGCCTCACCTCATGCTGCTGCTACACCTGCGATGGTTCTTACTAGTCAACCTCAAGAATAGGGCAACTTATTAAAAATATTTTGTATGAATAGGATTTTTTTTTTTTTTTTTTTTTTTTTTACAAAATAGAAATTTTAGTCTAGTGTAATCTAAGTGTATAGGTATATGAAACTCTTTTCTAGAAACTTGAGCCTCGATCCTTACTCTTCACACTCTATAAACACTTATACTTATATAGTATCGTGTCAAAGGTGAGCAGTGGTAAACGATAAATTATTTAGATTGTGTTGAGTGGTCTACCCTTTTAAACAGTAACAGCTTCAGGAATTTTTTTTTCTTAAAAAGCATAAATTATACAATCTAATAAAAAGAAAAATTCATATATTGATAACAACAATAATAAAAAAACATGCAAATACATAAAGTTTACAATTATCTTCTATAAGTTTTCATATTTTAAAATCGGTGCATGATAGTCTCATTATCAATGTTACAAGCTACGTCTCTTTTAATCTACACAACTAAATAATCACTCATCACTGAACGTAGAACAAATTATGAAAAAATTTTATTTTATTGGCATAAAAAAAACCTAAGAGTGATCCCAAATTTTTATTAAAGGGTAGACAAATAAAAATTTTTAAATTATTATATAAAAAAAATTCAAGACCACCTTGGCCTTAAGGTGGCGCCGGCCCTGCTTTTAAACTCATGAAAAGTTTTTGATTCTTTGGGTGTCCACACAGCAATAATTAATGGTTGATATAATAACATATTACACCAATCAACATGGACCATCTAGATGTCCATATGCCAAAAAAAGAAGAAAATGAAGAAGAAGAAAATAAATGTTACCGCAAGAAAGCCAGTGTCATCTAGTATACCAGAGGCACCAGAAGCGAAATTGACACCATGAACAATTTTACTTCCCTTAGTATTGGGGTCAGCAAAAGCTGGAATCAAGGAGGGAAGCTTAAGGTGGTCACCAAGAAGGTCAATCACATTCTTCCCATTTGTGAACCTTCCCGAAGGCCCAAGTGGGAAATCTACTCCATATGGCAAGTAGTCAGCCTTAGCCAATGAGTTCTGCAGGAAGTTGTTGTTGCCATTATCAACCAGAGAGCTTCCAAAAACAAACAACCCTTTGATCTCAGCTCCTTTCTCAGAGACACTCGGATGGGAAGTGCATGTGGAAGAATAAGCAAGGAGAGAGAGGCATAAGAAGACGAGTTTTGAAGGTGTCTCTCTAGTCATTTTGTGGAGCAGGCCGGCCTGGTTGATTTTGTTTTTTTGGTTTGAAGTTTGAACTAATAATGTGTCAAAATGAGAAGGGATGTGATGGTTGCAAAGAAGATGAGTTATATGGTTGCATTTACAAAGAAGACTAACGCTCTATGCTTTATAGAGTCACACTCACACCTGCAACGAAAATGAGTAGTGCAAGCTCTGTTTTTGGTCATTGAAAGTTTAATAAATTCCAATTCTGTCCTTTTTTTTTTTTTAAGTGAAATTAAATCCCAAAATATTTTAAATTGTTCTATGGGACCATGGGTCGTGCTAAACGGGTTATAAAATGATAAAATCTATAATTCGTGGCAGATCTTTTCAAAGTTGCGTCAACTCATTAAAGCATTTTAGCATCAACTCTTCTAAAAAAATTTAACATTAGGCACATTCAAAATTTATTTTATTTAATTTAACACACTATTTTACAATATACTTTACATTCATCTTTTATTTTAATATTACAACATGTTAAAATAATTTAAAATAATCCTCATCTATATTAAAAAATTAATAAACAAATATGTTTTATCATGTGGCCCCACCTAACAATGAGAGAGATTGAGAGAAAGAAAGACTAAGAGGACTTAGGATGTGACATGGAAGAGAGAAAGTGGAACAAAAAACACCAAGATATTAAAAAGTTTTAAGGCCAAGCTCTTAATTAAATTAATTATGAATTGCCCTTAGTTAATGTAACAATCATCAATATCAAACACCGAAGAAAATAAATTGGATACATAGATATGATGACCCGTGAAAAACTATTTTTCGTAAATTTACTAAAGTTACTAAACTCAGCTCTAAGATTCACGAATTTCTCTAATATAGAGTTGTTCAAATGTGAACCTCCAATCCACGATTTCAAAACTCCATTTGAAGGTTTAGATCTGTAAAGTTGTAATTTACAACTATGTTTTATTGACTTTTATTCCGTGCCAAATTTGATTGTAATTATGTTCAATCGTTTAAAACCCTGTATTTGTTGTGGGACTTGATGTAAGGGTTGTGTGGTAGAAAGAGTGTTGAAGACTCAAGCATTTGAAGAAGTGAAGGATTCTCGCGGGTATCTCGCGACCAAGCATCCCGCGAAGTGAACCATGTGCCAGGCACATGCTGGAATGCAAAGAGTCATGCCAGGTGGAGACAACTGTGTCTCGCGAGTATCTCGCGGGTAAGGCCTTCCCGCGAGACACCCGCGAGGCAAGCTGTTCTGCCAGCCTGTACTTTTTGAGTCACACCTTTTGCACCTCTCCTACATATACCATCATTACCCACAATTGTTGTAAAATGCTTCAGAGAGAAAAACCCTAGCCAAACACATTGGTAATTAGAGATTGTCTTCCCCATCTTTCTCTATACAATTGCTTGTGGTATCTCCTCAACCATTCCCTCTCCATTATCCATATCTTTGAGAGGTTGATAGCCAAAACACTTACCACATCTTTGAGAGTGCTGAGTAACGTTTTGGTGCTGCTGGGAAGCATTGGAAGAAGCCTTGAATGGCAGATGCAACATGGAGCTTGTTGCGGGATCCGGATAACTAGGACAAGACACAGTTCCGAGAAGCCTTGTTGGAGTAGGAGCTTGGAGGGCTTAGGTACATCGGGTGGACTAGGCTTGGAGGGTCTTTTGCTAATCCATGTATCCCAACTGATTGTCTAGTGGATCGATTTCCGCTTGGAGGGCGGCGGAGAGGTTTTTCGCCGAGTTCTTCGGTTTCCTCTTCGATAACACGTCTCGGTGTTATTTGTGTTTGCATCCTTCTTCCCTACTCTTGTTCATTTCATTTTTACTGCTGAGTTGCTTTAAATTATGGATTAGAGTAGTTGTTTTGTTTATACGCTTGTGTTTACACTATTCCGCACTTGTCATTAAGTTAGTGTAAAATCAACCAAGCCGTAATTTGAATTTGGGGGTCTAAACCGCTCGTGTGTTTTCAACACATTTTCGAGCTTTCAAGATCTATTACAAAAGATAATTGATTTGCATCAACTTCAACAGCCACTAGTTTAGATTGTGTCTAGAATGATCTCTAATAGTAACTTTTGTGAGCAAAAAACATTTAGATCTACAATAGAGCAACTCCAAAAATCTCTTAGACGTGACTTAGGGTTTGTTTAAATACCTTTGGTTTGATTACATAAAACCTTAATCACTTCATGGGTTGACGGGCTAAATTTCTCAGGGCTTCTCGATCGGCCGAACTAGTGACAAGAGGTGCCAAGCAAAACTTCCAACATCTTAGTAGCAATCTTAACAGCACTTTGACATTCTAAATGCACTAAACTAAGATGGTTTTATTCATGATTTGCCAACCTAAATTCTCAAAACCTAACATATAAGTTAAATAATACATAAATTCTTAAGTTTATATCATCCAAGTAAAATAACACATAAATTCTAAATTTTATTTAGTACAAGGTTCATAAATTTTCTCATTAATACAAAAATATTGAGGGAAAAAAACTTGATGTTGTTGTGGATCATATCAAGTTAATTATCAACCTCCATGTGAAAATAATACATATCAAGTTAATAACTTGATGTTTGATTGCGAACGTGATTAGGTTCTTGAGTGATGAAGCATGATGAACATGAATATGATGATGTATAATAAAAATGTAGTCGTACAATCTTTTTTATTGTGGAAATAAATTGCTAGTCAAACCATATTAAAATGTTTTTTCTTTCTTTATTTCATTATATTCTTTGACTCACTCTCCATCAGAATATAAAACCTAACGCAAATTAATATTAGGACCCTCCTAAAAAATTAAGGCATACAATGACCAAAGAATTAACACCAACATGTTAGGCATCCATCTGTTTCGCAACATATTAACACATTAAATGGCATATCTTCAACAACGCCTTCCACTTGTACTATGTAGGAACAAGTCAATATATACGAGCAGATGGGATTGAGATTCATGAAATTGCAAATGAAGGATGAGATTGAAAGTTAAAACATTTGTTTACCCACCCCCTCCCCCCCAAAAAAAAAAAAAAAAATCACTTTTAATCTCAGTAAATAATATACCTATAAAGCAACTTGCCTCTGACAAAATTTACCTATCTCAACTTTGCCCCTAGCATAAATGAGAAGACTTCTCTGCTCCTAAAAGAAAGCAATCTAATGTCCTCTAGAAGTGTATAGCACATTTTCGTCTTTTTAAAATGAAAACAAAGTTCAATGGCCCCACATAAGACTAAAAGTATTGTTCTTTTGACAAGTTTCCAAACTACTAACAGTAAATAATGAATTTACACCATTTTTTTACAATAAATTTCATAATTATCAGTGCAATACTATATAGTATATACGGTATTTTTCACAATAAATTTCATAATTGTTGAACATTCAATTTTCATTTAAGCCCATCACTTACACTACTTTATCGTCTACCAATTATATAATTCCCAGTATCAACTTGTGAAAATACCATCCCTCCTCACGGTGGGTTCTACATAATCATTATTTTTTATATATAAAAAATGGCCTACTTATATTCATATATACCACTAAAACCATAGCCTCCACTCTTTTTCTTATTTTTTTTAGTTTTTAATTTTTTTTTAATCTTGTTTTTGCTATAATCCAAATTTTAACTGCTTAAAAGAATAGAGAAAAAATGTTGAATTCAACATTATTTTTTAATAGCATTCAAGGCAGTGAAGATACAAAATTACTAGTATATTGTTATACTCTTAACACTTTTACAATAATTTATTTTAAGAAATGAAATCGATAGTTTAAACTCTATTTATTTAGATTAATCTCCAAATTACATTAATATATATTTGTGTAACTAGTCTGCTATTAATATAAATTATTTTTTTTAGATTAATTTTGTTTTCAACATTACCCCCCTGAATTGAATTCTTGACTCCGCCACTGGGTTATATTGTTATAGTATTAATTAACAATTTACAACGCTATCTACGTACTAGTAATGTGTAGAGGAAACTAGTCCTACATGAACAAATGTCATAGGATTTATTACAAAATGTGAAAATGACAGTTCAAAATTTTGTGAAGGGTGCATGTGGCACATTCTAAACTATTGACCAAGACATGAAATACTTATGCCACGTACACAATTTTTTTTCACTGTAAATTTCGCAATTTCTAAGTTAGTTGACTATGACCGGTGAATTATGAGCTCAGCATTATTTAACAGAATAGCAATATATAGGTCGTTTTGCAACTCGTTAATTTGTAACACAACTTGTAACACCCCGATTAGCTATTGCATTACTAAGAGATTTGGAGTTCAAACTTCATTTAATTAATGTCTTAGTTTAACGATAAAAAACAATTATCATAAAGAAGACAACATAAGTTTGAACTTCACTTACACCAAAAATTAATTTATATCTTGACCTAATGATATAGAACAATTATTATAAAACACACTTGTAAGTTAAAATTATGAAAAATGCTAACAGATGCCCTTAGGACAATATTTAATAATCTATTTAAAAAAATTATAAAATATATATATATATATATATATTTTGACAATATTTTTTATTTTTCATAAAAATAATGTGAAAGACTTTTTTAAAATGAATCATTAAACATTAATTTATCTTTAAGTACAAAGACATCAAATAGCATCACCTTCAAATTATATTCTATATCACAATAAAAGAAAAAACAGATCCTTGTATAGTACGTACTGACTTCTTGGACTTATCTTTTCCGTGTTATTGAAATACCGATAAAGGTTGCCGACAGTTTTCCAGAAAATTAATTACCTATTATTTATGTGAAAAGAAAAGGTATCATATCGGTCTATTCCATATGAATCGAGAGACTGCCTCGTTGGACCAAAAAACCAAGTAAAGAATGCATACAAAATGCTTCAATCCATGCAGTCATGGAAATTGAGTTGACGGGTTAAGATTATAAATGTAGGAATGGGCAGGTGGGGTTTGACGGTGAGTAGTTGGGCGAGTTATTAGGATCATAAAGGAGACTCAGGAGAGTGTCTGGTGGAGCACGACAGTGATACTGCAAATACTTAGAACTTGGAAGCTACTCCATCGTTATCAATAGATGGGGGTGATGATGCATAGAACAGTCATAGACTCCTACAAAAGAAACACAACATTTTATATATACATATATATATATATATATATATACACACACACATATTTTCGGTCTCTACATTTTGTGTCAATTCTCAATTTAGTCTTTAAATTGATTTTACTATTAATATAGTCCCTAAAAAAAGAAAATCGATTCTATTTTGGTCATTGCCGTCAACCCACTAACGAAAACCTCCTACGTGGTAGATGAAGTGCCTTCCTTGTTGACATAGCGCTAACGTAACCATTAAAATATTATTTTAAAAATTTTTTTTGGCATTTTTTAAATGTCATGTCAGCATTTTAATTTAAAAAAAAAAACCACATCAGAAAATTTATATAAAAAAAAAAGAAATTAAATTTTAAAAAAAAAACCTTAAATCTAATTTAATTAAAATTATTTTTTTAAAAAACAAAACTTTTTAATTCTTTTTCTTTTTCTTTAACCTCATCAGAGATTAGATTTAAAACATCTCTAAACTCTCTCTATCTCTAATTCTCTCTCTCTCTCTCTTCACCCTCGACAGAATCTCTCTCAGACCCAAACTGTTTCTAATCTCAAAATCTCATCTCCGTCGATCTGACCCAAACTCTCTCTAATCTAGTTCAAGACTCAGTGATGAGATCGCCGCTGTCGTCAAAGAAAGAAAACCCATCGACCCATCAAACCCATCAAGAAGGTTCGCCGATTCGGTAACTCACCATAGTCGCTGATTCGGTAGTTTTGTTTCTGTGTAGTTATGGCTCCGTTGTATGAAACCCCAGTCACCAATTCGGTATTGGAGCCCAAATTAGTGGTTGTGAAGTCGAGATCAGTGGTTCTCACACCTCTTTCTACCTCACTGTCTCTCTTTTCCTCTCTTTAAGGTTGATTTGGAAGTTTTTAACTTAGGATTTTTGTAGATTTGCTGGTTGCTAGGAAATTTTGGAAGATTTGATTCGGTGGTGGTGCTTTACTAGATGCTGGGTTTCTATTCTTTTGCTTGGATTTGATGTTCATGTTCTTTGATTTGATGGTGGTGATTTGGGGGTTTTTGTTTGTTTTTCCTATGGATTTTTCTGTGTTTGTTTGCCAAGAAAATTTATGGGTTTGAAGGCTAAGGTTTGCTTTGCTGGAGATATGGGTATGGCATTTGGTTGAGATCTGGGTTAGGGGTTTGGTTCTTTGCTAGAAATTAATTATGGGGAAGAACACAAAGAACATGAACATGTTCTTCTGAAAAAAAAAAAAAAAAAAAAAAAAAAAAAAAAAAAAAAAAAAAAAAACGAAAGCAATAAAAATAAAATAAAATAAAAGACAAGAAATACGTTTAATTAATTTATTTTGCTTTGATGTGTTTGGTTATAAAGAAAGTACAAGAAAGACAAAGAAAACTATAAGAAGATAAGGATTAATTTGCTAAGAATATGAATCACAGAAATTGGAATAAAAAAAAAATCATTTTAGTTAAAAGAAAGTAAAATTTTTGTTTGAAAAAAAGTTTTAAAAAAAAATTATTTGTTTTTTTAACTAAAATTGGGGAATTAAAATTTTTATAATTTAAATGCTGATGTGGCATTTAAAAAATGCCAAATAATTTTTTTAATAATATTTTAATGGCCATATCAGTGTCACATCAGCAAGCAGGGCATTCTATCTATCACATATGAGATTTTCGTTAGTGGGTTGACAGCAATGACCAAAATAGAATTGATTTTCTTTTTTTAGGGATTACATTAATAGCAAAATCAATTAAGGGACCAAAATGAGAATTGATCTAAAATGTAGGGACTAAAAGTGTATTTTCGTCATGGTTGTCAAAATCGCAATCCGGATCGTAGGATTGCACGATTTTACAATCTCACCTCACCAAAATGTTTAAAATTGCACTTGGATTGTAAAAATGGTAGGATCATATGTAGAATCGTGTAGGATCGTATAGGATCGTAGGATCGTATGAGATCCTACCGATCCTACCAAAAACATAAATTTTGGTTTTTCTTTTTCTTTTTTTTTTTATGGGATAAATTTTTTGTTTTGATGAACCTTTAAGAGTTTTTATTTTTTATTTTTATATTATGATGGTATGGATTTTTATTTTTTATTTTATAAAATTATGTTAACCTAAGAAAATGTTTTCTAATTGCTAGTTCACTTAAAATTAAAATAAATGAATGCTTCATCAATTCTAAATGAAGAATTTGATATTGACTTTGTTATCTTTTAAGTTATAATGTTGTTAAATTTATTTGATCAATATATTAATTTGTGTTCTAATATTACTAAAAAAAAAATATATATATATATATATATATATATATATATATATATATAATTTTATCAGTTATGCTTGTATTTGTATATTGATTGATTAATTTTTTTGAGCATGCTCTCTTATTGTTGCTGAGCAGTATAACTTGAATAGTTAAGTATGAAATTGTATCTTGATGTCTTTTGTAGCTCTAGTATACAAATATATAATATTTACATAGATCATGAAAAGGATGATGATGATTAGGAATTTAGGACGGTGGTTATAAGAACCTTAGAATGAGAATAATTAAATGTTCACTTCACCTTAATATTCATCTTGCTTTTGGATTTCATATTGTAGTTAGCTAGTTTCCATTTGCTAATTTATTTTGGATTTCAAACTTGGAACTTAGAACTTGGAAAATATTTTCCATATGTTTTGAAAAATATTTTGGTATTTGTTTGCTAAATATTAAACATTTATTGAAACACATTAGGTCAAAACTTAAATATATTTGTTTCGTTAGTATAGACTTAGCGATATATGACATGCAAATTACATCATATGATGAAAATCTAAGTTTTTTATAGATGAATTTATAATTTATGTGATTATTCAACATACAAAGCCATTATCAACGTGTTTTTTGCTTTAAATCTAAAAATATGTAGGATCTTACGATTCACGATCCAATCCTACGATCTACGATCTCACCTACCTTCAACGATCCTACGTAGGATCCCGATTTTGACAATCTTGATTTTCGTCATATATATATAAAATGAAAATTGGTCTAAAATGTAGGGACTAAAAATGTATTTTCGCCATATATATATATATATATATATATATATATATAGACACACACACACACATTGGATGCAAATTAATTGCTTGCCATTCCTGCGTTCCTCCATATGTTGGAGAAATTAATGAGATCGTCTTTTCTCCAATGTTTGCGTTTGAAGATAGCCACACATTACTTGCACCTGGGGCTACAAGTTTTGAACTGGTATAAATGCATGCAAACATCAAATATAAATGGAAAATGGAAAAAATAATAATTTTTAAATAACAAAAATCTTCTGGTCTAACTCAACACGACAACACCTAGACAGACCTATGTTGAATTTGTTAATGGAAAGATGTTTGGGAAGAAAGGTTATGAGAATTATCTTCTTGATTTTCATTAATGGAAGGGAAATACTAACATATGCCTTTAGGGTAATGGTTAACAATCTATTTTAAAAAAAAAATTATTGGAAAAAAAAAAAACAATTAATGTTTTGACAGTTTTTTTCATTTTCTATAAAAGTGGTATCAAAACTTTCCTAAAATGGATTATTAACCATTGCCCTAATGACACTCATTAGCATGAACCTTAATGGAATAATCATATAGACCTGCTCATATATAGAAGAAATAGGGGATGAGAAACTAAAACCTCTATCCAAGCTAACAAAAACGTTATTTTTTAAAGTAGCAGTGTAGTTCATTAGCAATGTAGGTGTTTTATGTAAGTGAGAATGTAAGACAATGATAGCAAATTTTAAAGTATAACGATCAAAATAAAAGTCGTGAAAAGTAGAATTTAATCAAGGAGAATGACTTAAATGACTATCCATGTACCTCAAAAATCATTATTGCATTACATGCATCAACTTGTCTTTGCATTACATGCATTAATTCATTCATTGCATATCATAAAAATGATCTTGAGATTCTAACGGTCGCAACAGTATTTCCGGTTTTCAAATCGGACCATCAGATTGAAAGATATCGCATGATCAAGTTTGCACAGTCAACATGCATTGTGTTTAAATAGAATCAACCACACATGATCAATTTAAATTAATTTTGATTGGTTAAACAATTAAAATTAATTAGATAATTTTGTGATTGGTTGATAATAAGTATTAAAATAGGATTGCATGCATAGGAATAAATGGATGATTGAATAACATTAAAATTGTGAATAATCTGAACTTTCTCAAGATTTATTTTAAGGTATTTATCTATAAGATAATTGTTCTTAAATAGCTTGAATTATCCAAAAAAGTGATGAAAAATCATAGATGGAGGAAGAAAACGCGTCTAGGTACAAGGACCGGCCAAAAAACCCTAGAAAAGGAGTCCAAACGGCACCCGAATGCAAAAGAACGTTTGGAGTTCAAAGGCCAATTCGGCACTTTTTGAGTGCAGAATGACACTCTAAAAGTGCCAAATTTTCATGATTTGGGCTTTGGCCAACGGCCTTTGGGTGACAATAAGGCACACCATTTTCGACTTTTTCGCAAAAGGATGCGTCCCGATTCAAACCCTAATCGTCCGTACGTATTTTTTAAAGTCTTCTGGTCTCTATAAATAGAGACAAAACCTCATGATTCAACACTTTTTTTCACCCCAAGGAGAGACCTTTTTTTTACGCTCGGGGAGGCATATGTTTTAGACACTCAAGTTACTCATATTTTCTGATCCCCTCTCTTGGTGTTATTGCTTAAATTAGGGTTTTTAGGTTTCAAAGAGAATTGCATAAATTTCTTTGAACCCTAAAACATCCTCTCAAGAACAAAGGGTGCTCATGCAAGAGGTTGTTTTCTAACCCTTTTGTTTTTATGCTTTTCTTTATCATGATGATGTAGGGTTAATTGTTTTAGATATTCATATTTTACCTTGTTAATTTAGTTCATGAAAATATGTTCTTGATTCCTTCATTGTTGATATAATCTGTTTCTTAATTTTAAAGATCTGCATGTAGTCAACTCTTTTTTCTTCATATAAAATAGATCTGCATCTTTATTAGATGCAAATCTGAATTTTTCTTCAAATAAAATCTTAGATGCATATCTGAATTTTTATTCAAATAAAACGGATCTGCATCTTTCTTAAATGCAGATTTGAATTTTTCTTCAAATAAAACAGATCTGCGTCATTTTTAGATGTAGATCTGAATTTTTCTTCAAAATAAAACGGATCTGCATCTTCCTTAGATGCAGATCTAAATTTTTCTCACATCAAAACTGTTTGTATCTTTCTTAAGATACAAATATGATTTTTCTTGAAACATATCCAAATTTTTGAAATAAAGAAAAAGATAAAACCTTGTTGTGTTTGTGTTTGTTTTCCTCATTTTGCATTGATTTAAATTATGAGTGAAACTCTCTTCTTAAAAAAAAAAAAAAAATCTTTTTCATTCTTTTAAAACATATAAAAAATAGATCTACTTTTTCTATTGTCAAAAACCCTTTTTTTTATTTCATCATAATATAGATCTGATTTTTCTGTTATAAAAAAAACCACTGTTTTTAGCTCCTAAATTCAAATCTGATGTTTTTTTTTTTTTTCAATTCAAAAGACATTATTTTATGTAATAAAAACAGATCTGAATTTTTATCATCAAAAACCATTTTTTCTACATACTACAAAACAGATCTAGCATTTTGACAAATCAAAATCAATTTTTTTACTAACCAAAACAGATCTGAATTTTTTAAACAAAAGAAGAGGCTTCATTCATAAATAAATTTGTGTGATTTAATTTTTCACATGTTTAACATATCATTCATAGCATGCATAAAATGTACATTGGTCACAAGAGTCTAGAAGACCAGACTTTGTCTGGGTTGAATGGGTGCCTAACACCTTTCTATTTCGTAACCTAGCCTCCGGATTTAGGTGTTTGGCTAAGTAGATCTAGCCTTGTCTTTACTTTTTATTTTTGGTAGAATGTAACTAGAACAAAAAAACCATGTATTTTTGGTAGATTGTAACTAGGACCCAAAGTCATGTAAATCATCAAATATGTAATTTTGATTCAATCAATGAAGAGAATAATTCTGTCATGTAGTTAGTTTTTCTTATTTTTTGTATAAAAAATAAGTGGCAACTCCATACCACTTACCCAAAAAGAGAGGTGCCCTAAAAGGCACTCGAATCTCTTTTTGGAGGGACGCTTTTGTCGAGGTCTCTCACAAGAGGGAGTGAAATAAAGGCCAAAATTTAGGGTTTGTTTGGTACTGTTGTTTAAACAATAGTACATGTATTTCCACAATGCTTTTTCATCCACATGTATTTCCACAACAATTAAACAACGTTACTAGAAATCTCTTACCAAACAGGCCTTTAAAGACAAAAGAGGTGTTTTGCCAAAACAAAATTTAAAAAAATTACTTTTTTCATAGTGCAATTATTAAATTTGACTTTAGAACAAACATATATGATCATTATGTTTATCATTGGAATAATGAGTAGCAAGTTAATATTTTGAGTCTAGGTGTAGAAGACCTAGTTCGCAACCATGAAAATTCCCATTTTTTGAGCAAAAGTGCCCAAAGGTAAAGGCAAGATAGCCATTTTATATGTTTTGAAATTTCCAAAATTGACCTATGGTTAAAAACCACGTCATAATAAGTCATCATGTAACTTGAGGGAATAAAAGTTTTTATTTTTGTATAAGTTAACATCAATGTTTTGATTGAGATAATACTAAAACAAAAGCATTGGTCTAAAGATGGTTTTAAAATGAGAAATTTATGCATGAGATTAAATTTAATTGTTTTAATTGGGCTTTATAGAAATCCCATTTTAGAAGCACAAAAGATGCACTTTTAGCACTTAAAAACAAAATGGTAATTTCACTTGGGTAAAAAATTCCATAATTTTTTTATTTAATAAATATACTTTATTTCCAAAAAGAAACAAAAGAAATATAATCAAGTGAGAGCATGTTACCATCTTTATCCAAAGTCTAAGCTAATACTAGCGATAAGTTAGAGATGAAAATTGACCTGCTCTAATTCAAAAGAACAGCCCATCACATGAGGTCATTTATTAAAGAGATACTAATGCCCATAGACGTGCAAGCATAATTTAAAAAAAAAAAAGTATAATTTAAAGTGTTAGGTTCAAGACTTTAGGAACTAATGTATTAGAACTTCAATTTGTATTATGTTGGCAAACCATGATGAAAACATTGAGTCTAGGTTTAGGGTTGCTCAAAGTATGTTTATTTGTAAAATTGGAATCGATTAATTGCGGAATTTATTGGACTAAATCTGCAGGGCTCGATCGATTGAAAATTAGACTCGATCGATCGAACCACGTGTAAATTTATTTTTCTGCAGAATTTCAGTTCAACCCAAACTCTACTAAACGTATTGGGTTTTAAGTAAAACACTCCTAGTATATAAAGAAAACCCTAAAACGTTTTTAAGTGATTTTGAGAGAGATTAGAGTGCCACTTGTGCCTCTTTTGTATTTAGGGTTTTGTACCCAAAAGCTCTCTAAAGGTTGTTCTATTTACTGTGTGTGTGAATCTCTTGTGAGATCTGAGAGGTGGTTGTCTTTACACATGCTTAGGATTATCAAGAAGGAGATTTGATTGAGAGTTTGATGATCATTCAGTTGTTGCACTAAAGAGCTTAAAGATATACAAGCGGGAGTGCTTGTACTTACTGAAGAATCCAAGAAAGAAGGAGTCTATGGTCTCGGAGTTTGCACGTGGTCGTGTCAGTAAGTTTTCTACTAGTGGATAGCAATAGGATGTTAGTAGTCTAAGTCGCTATTGTAAAACTTCGATTCTTTCATTAGTGGATTCAGGTTTATCTTGAGGATAGTTAGGTTAAATCCTCCCCAGGTTTTTTACCAGTTTGGTTTTCCTAGGTCATCATATCATTGTGTTATTTATTTTTTCGCTACTATGCATGATATGATTGTTTGATTGTGATAACCTAGATCTGGAATTTGGACTAAGTAATAACTTGGCTTGTTAACTAGGTTAATTCAATTGTGTTTTAAGGGGTCTAAAAACAAACATAAAGAATAATTTTAGTTTGCGATTACTTGAAAATAAATCCGTAATACTTTGAAAACCCTAGTTTATCTTTTAAAAAATAATAGAAATTCATAATAAAATCAGAAACCAAAAGGTAGGACCCACAAGATCTGGTCGGCATTCTTGTTGTAACAAATGCCAATCAAGGCATTATGCCAATTGGCATTTTGGTTCCAGGATTCCAAATTTTTTTAAATTTTCATCTGATTTTAATTTTGATTCTTTTCTAAAGGGGTGCAGATTTTTGCTACGTACCATTTAGTATTAGAGTTCTAGTGCTAGGAAAACCCTACCACTACCGAGACACACAAATTTCCATCACCATATGGCCCATATCCATGGTTGCATTGATCTGATTTGTTCAAGATTGAAGAATTTGTCACTTAATCTCGTGAGAAAAGTGTGCATGTCGGTATAGATTCTAACCCTTTTAATTAATTGTTTTTATGATAGGATATATTTATCTAGGATAAGATTTCAATGTATCAGGGTTTCTTATTATTAAGTTGATTTAGGAATATGTGATAATAGCATGTTTACCTAGGGATGACAATGGGGCAAGCAAGATAGGTTCAAATTGTGTCTTGTCCCCATCCCGTCCCCTCTTTGGGGCAAGAAAAACTCGCACGGAATGGGAGTGAGATAAGTCCGAGTTTGAAGATATTTTACTAACCTTAATGAGATGGTTCCATGTTCTAACATTGGTGAGATAAAGATAAAACAGAAAAAGAAAAAGGCAACCATGATAGTACTAAATGAGAATGATAGACTTAATGAGAATGATAGACAAGCGTTTTGGATATTATACCAGAATGTGTATTAAAAAAAAACTAAAGCTATAATTAGGATATCTATATAAAATTTTAAATAATATGTATAGATAATTTAAAATATATTAAATAAAATATGTATATATATATATATATATATATATATTCAGGTGTGGTGAACAAAACCCATCCATGTCCCATCACTTGTCCAAAGTGGAAAAAATCTACACAGGTGGGATGATTTTGCCATTCCTATGTTTACCACATAATTGTGTACATTTCACGCCTCATACTCCACATGCTTCGTGCATCATTTTTCCATACTTTAGATTAGGAGTTGATTGAGTTTGATTTTCAAAGATTTATGGGTTTAATGCTTAGAATGAGAATATGAATTTTTTCCATGGAAATCTTTAAATCAAATAAATAAAATTACTTTGTTCATGCATTAGTTCATAAGAATCCAACATGTTTCTAATCTTGCATCACATAAAATAATGCAAAAAAAAAAACTAAAATAAAATTTTATCTTCTTTATATTGCATCTCATTAACATATCATCTGGAAAACTCACGAAATAACGGAAGATGGGTTGAGACTTGAGATATCCAATTTTTAGCTTTGATATTAAATGTGTTTTTTGAAGTACATGCATAACCATAATAGTCTCATACACTCATGCTTCACATGGGAATGATGTATATGAAGCGCACTTTCACTCTTTAACATTTTCATGCATTTTAGAATTGTCCATGCATGCTATAATAGGATATATCATCCTTTTCTTTTCTTTTTCTTCGCCCCTCAACAACCCCCCCCCCCCCCTTTTTTTTTTCTATTTATTCATTTTTAATGTTCTTCTTCATTTTTTTGTTTTTTTTTTTTTAAGTTTTAACCTATGACGTCCATTTCTGATGATTGTGCTTTTTGTCATTAGACCAAGACATCAATTAGTTTTTGGTGTAAGCGGCGATTAATTCTAGGTTTTTTATTCAACCATCAAAGATTTTATCAGTTGAGTTAACTGAAACCCACAATGTTCTTCTTCATTAATTTTAAACTTTTTGCTTTAGTTCTGTAAATAATAATCTTCTCAAAAAGATTATAAAAAAAAAAAAAAAAAATCTGCAAACAATAAATGTAATGAATAATTTTATAATTGTTTTTCATTAATTATATGATGGGTATGTGAATTTGTTTAAATTCGTCATTATACCTTATGAGACAAATCGAAAAAGGTGGGTGTAACACCTTTCCACTTAGTAATGTAGCCCAAATCTTTATCTATGGGATGTAGACTAGGTCTTTTGTAATGCAATCTTCTTTTATAGTTTTTGGTAGATTATAACTAGGACAAATAACCTTATATTTTTCTTTATTAGATTATATTTAGGGTCAAAACCATTTAATTTGACTTTCTTCAACATTTCATATACTTTTTTAGTATTCATTAATAAAGTTTGTTTTCGAGGTTTTCTTAATTTTCTTTTGTAATTAAATTAAAATGAACACTTCATATAAGTCCCTTAGATTAGGGGAAATAATATCCACATTCAATCTCCATAGCTTGACATTTGCTATTGGGGTATTTCTTATTTTTACTCCTTAAAATGTGAATCTATGGCCCCCCCTCAAGTCGGATTCTCACCGTCTTTAAAAGACTAATTTAAATTCAATAATAAAAAATAATAAAAAAAGGCTTGATTCTCATTGATAAAATAGAAAATAATTATTGACATGCAAACAAGTGCTAATTCTAAAAATGTGGAACTTTCGGATTATTAAAATGATTATTTATTTTCATGAATGAATAATTATTGTTGGGTTAAGATAGCTTGACCCAGTTAATTAATCCAATTACCCAAGTTGATTAATTAAGTCAAATTACATGCAAATTGTGGAAGCACCAACAAATCACCAATTAACTAATATGCAGCAGAAAATAAATAATTCGGTGATTTGTTGATGAATGAGGAAAACCTCTCGCAAAGCAAAAACTCCACAGGGTGATATTAAGGTCAGCACTCTTAAGAATCCATTAATCAACAATCAAGCGGTTACAAGTATAAGGAATCTTATCAACTACCCTGGCCTATCCCGAAATACCAACCTACAGTCGAACCTTCGCTCCAATACCTAATTGGACTTGGTCTTATAGTAGCCTTCTTTCCCTTGACGCACAAATCTCCAATCTGTAACTAATCCTTTGCACGAATCTCAGTACGTGACTAACTCTAGCAACTTGAACGATGTTATTGATTGCAAAGTTCTTCACTTCATCAACAATGAAGATTTGGAAGCACTTTGTTACAAAACCCTATGGCGTACAAATGCAGTAACTTCTCACGGTGAAAATAAATTTCTGGGTCTCTATATCCATATGTGACGGCTCTTAAAATAAGCCTTATATATGTCTAGAGTTATGAAAAAAGAAATCCTAAACAAATACATAAGCTTGGACCAAATTTCAAATCTAGAAAACTGAAAATTGTAATTCTCAATAGATCGAGCTGCTGTTGAGCCATCTATCGAGCTTCACATTAAGTCTTGATAGCAGGCACGTGTCGAGCTATCTGTCAAGACTTAATGAACAGTTTTTCTTCACTTGTTTCTTAGACCAATCTTCATGTCTTTTAATATGAACACTTGATATGCTTGAACAACATGTTTCTTAATGTATTAAACTCATCTTAGATCTACCCAATTACAAGTAAAGTGCATTTTGCCAAAAGATTAGCCAATTACACAAAATATGACCCTAACAATTATTTTGATAATCTAGAGAGACTAATCATGATTAGCATCAACCCAATCAAAAGAATCCATCATCTCTTAAAATATCAAAAATTAGAATAAAATTAAATTAAAAAAAAAAAAAAAACAAGTGAAAATTTTATAGAGAATGGTAAAAGACCAAGTCATCACTCTAGCTAAGAGCAAAGTGTTGATTTTGGTATTCTGAATGTCGATTGACCCTTTACCATCAATACTTAAAAATTTTCTTTTTACTATGATATTTCTCATGGATTTTTTTTTTTAATTTTTTTTATACAAGATAGAATTTCTACTCTAACCTAATCTAAGTGTATATGTGTGAAAAGGGTAAAATTAAGATGACGGATCCATTCAAATGAACTTGACGGTATTAGATCAGTGGACTAATAGTGGACGGATCCCAGATCCATGGGCGTGTCGTGGACGGATCTCAAAGGCCACGTGGCTTCTACATGATTTAAGTGATTTCCAAGGAGTCCTAAATGGAAACAACTTGCATCCCACGGCTAACCCTAGTCGATAGAATTCTAATATGGAAAGAATCTTAGCATGAGAAGGATTCTGTAATATACGCCCATTAATGATGATTTTCCTCATAAGGAAACGCCTTCCTACACAAGAAACGGAGGTCAGCTCTACACTACTATAAAAACCCCAAAGCCCTCAGATAAAAAGGTACTTATAATTCACCCAAACTCTAGCACTCTAGGGTTGTGAGAACTTTTCTAACTTAGCATTCGGAGGGTCTTTGGCCAATACCACACCGATACTCCAAAGGTTTTCTTTGTCTTTGTTTTGCAGGTCTTGTTTCAAGCACGTGAGTAGCGTGCAGCTTACTGACGATTTTCGGCATCATCAGTTGGTGCCGTCTGTGGGAAAGCTTGTGACTTGTAAGCCATAATATCGCTTCCCAGACAAAGAGTTGCATGGTGCTCACTCGCTCGATGGTAACCACTAACGATGCTCAAGGAGACGAACCACGCATGACCGCCTTCGAGAGACAGGTTCAAACTTTCGCCGCTGTCGTGGAGCACCTCACCAAACAAAACCATGACTTGGAAGAATAGTTGCGCCAAAAGAATGCATACCTTAATACTCAGGAGGAAGACCAAGAATGCACCAGCGCTGAGAGAAGGAACCAAGAAAGGCTGGAAGGTAGTAACGCCCCAAGCAAACTAGAACGACAAGTCACGAGCCGGCCATCCATCACCAATACGGTCCCACCTCACATAGTCGCCGAGATGCAGATAATGAAGGAACGGATGGACTTTATGATGAACGCCCTTAGAGGACGGGTATCTAGTGACCTCGATGACTTGGTCCATCAAACTAATTCACCGTTCATAGCGTCCGTCACTTCATTCCCCCTTCCACCAAAGTTTCGTATGCCGCAAGTGGAAAATTACAATGGATCCAAGGACTTCTTAGATCACTTGGAATCTTTCAAGACCTTGATGCGTCTTCAAGGGGTGCCAGACAAGATCATGTGCAAAGCCTTCCCCACCACGCTGAAGGGACCCGCAAGGATATGGTTCAGTAGGCTGACACCCAACTCCATTAGTACCTTCAAGGAGTTAAGTGCCCAGTTCGCCTCACACTTCATTGGGGGACACAGGTACAAAAGTCCACTGCATGTCTAATGAACATTAAGCAGCGGGAGGACGAGATGCTGAGATCTTACATAACCCGCTTTAACAAAAAGGCCTTTTCAATCGACAAAGCAGACAATAAGATACTCGTGACAGCATTCACCAATGGGCTACGGAAGGGTAAGTTCCTATTTTCTCTATATAAGAACGACCCAAAGACTATGTCAGATGTGCTTTACATGGCAACCAAATACATGAACGTGGAAGATGCACTACTGGCCTGAGAAGAGAAGCCCAAGAAAAGGAAAAAACAGGAAGACATACGAACGGACAAGGGGCGAAAGATGGCTAGGATAGGAGAACGGCTAGATGACAGATGCTCCAAGCCCCCTACAGGGAAGTTCATAAGCTTCACCCTACGGACAGCCCCGATCACCAAGTCTTGATGCAGATTAAGGACGGGGGAGCCTTGACCTTTCCCGACAAGCTGAAAGGAGATCCTAATAAGAGGTCTAGAGACAAGTATTGTCGCTTCCATTGTGATCACAGCCATGACACGACTGACTGTTATGACTTGAAGCAACAAATTGAAGCCCTCATCTGGCAAGGAAAGCTGCAAAGGTTCGTCTGCATAGAGAGGGCAGACCCACCTCAAGATTAGGCTCCCCGACAGGAGAATGAGAGTCCTAGGCCACCCATAGGAGATATAAGAATGATTATAGGGAGCACGACGGCTGCTGGGTCATCCAAAAAGGCTCGTAAGACTTACCTCAAGATGGTTTAGAATGTCCAGCTGACGGGTTCTGTACCAAAGATGGCGCGGATAGACAACCCCGTCATTGAATTCTCAAAAGAAGATGCCCGACTTCTTCACCACCCACATGACGATGCACTAGTCGTCAACATACGAGTAGGAGATTACAATACGCACCGGGTTCTAGTCAACAATGGTAGCTCGGCTGACAGTCTTTACTACCCAGCACTCCAACAAATAAGGCTTGATAAAGAGCGACTAGTTCCAACGAACGCTCCGCTCGTTAGTTTTGGGGGCACAAGGGTGTTCCCTCTTAGTGCAGTTACATTATCCGTGACGGTGGGTAACTACCCCCAGCAGATCACTAAGGACATAACATTCCTTGTGGTCGACTGCTCATCCACCTACAATGCCATCTTGGGACAACCTACCCTCAATTCATGGAAGGCTATAACCTCAACCTACCATTTAATGATCAAGTTCCTTACAGATTATGGAGTGGGGAGCTGTGCAGAAATCAGGTGGCCGCAAGCGAATGCTACATAACTATGATGGAGATGGACGATCACCTCCAGGCCATGAACATAGAAGAACATCGAACAGTGACGACACCCATTGAAAGGCTTGAAGAGATACTTCTTGACGACTCTAAGAATGATCGAACGATGAGGATTGGTAACCTCGCCAACCCAATGGTCTACCAAGCACTAACAACTTTTCTCAAAGACAATCGAGACGTATTTGCTTGGAGTCACGAAGACATACCGAGAATAGACCCGTCGATCATGGTGCACAGACTGAACGTGTCGCCCTCTTTTACACCTATCCGTCAAAAGAAACGGGTATTTACCCCAGAACGAGACCAAGCTATAGCAGAAGAAGTTCACAAGATACAAGAGGCGAATTTCATTAGGAAGGTTTACTACACCGACTGGCTGGTAAATGTGGTAATGGTCAAGAAAGCTAGCGGGAAATGGAGGATGTGCGTAGACTTCACCGACCTGAACAAGGCATGCCCCAAAGATAGTTACCCCCTCTCGCGAGTTGATGCCCTAGTTGACTCTATAGCTTAACACTAGTTATTAAACTTCATGGACGCTTTTTTGGGTTACAACCAAATCAGAATGGACGAAGCAGATCAGGAGAAGACTTCATTCGTTACTAGCTAGGGCCACTTTTGCTATAAAGTAATTACCATTTGGCCTCAAAAATGCGGGTGCGACATATTAAAGGCTCATGAACAAGATGTTCGCATAGCAGATTGGAATAAATGTCCAGGTCTATGTTGGCGACATGTTGGTGAAAAGCCGAAGGGAGGAAGATCACTTGGAGGATCTTAGGGAAAAATTCGACACCCTTGGTTCCTACAACATGAAGCTCAATCCAGCCAAGTGTGCCTTCGGAGTGATGGCAGGAAAGTTCCTAGGATTAATGGGGTCTCAAAGGGGTATTGAGGCCAACCCAGATAAGATCCGAGCCATAATAGAGATGGCACCCTTAAGGAACGTGAAAGAAGTACAAAGCCTCAACGGTAAAGTAGCAGTGTTGAACAGGTTCATGTCAAGGGCGACAGATAAGTGTCTACCTTTCTTTCGCACACTAAAGAAATCTTTTGAATGGACGACCGAGTGTCAGCAGGCATTCGAGGACCTGAAGACCTACCTCTCATCCCCTCCATTGCTGAGTCCTTCCCAGCCCGGGGAAGAACTACTCTTCTGCTTAGCAGTATCCTCGGTGGCCGTCAGTGCAGCCTTAGTCAGGGAAAAAGACAGGGTGCAGAAGCCCGTGTACTACACGGGTCGAGCACTTCGAGGCATAGAGGAAAGATACCTACCAATGGAGAAGCTTGCCTTTGCTTTAGTTATAGCAGTTCGTAAGCTCAAGCCATACTTCCAATCTCACACGGTGATCGTCCTGACTGACAAACCCCTACGGCAAGCAATGAGCAATCCCAAAACTGCCGGACGAATGGCATTATGGGTAGTAGAGTTGAGTGAGTTTGACATACAGTACCGCCCACGCACTGCCATTAAGGGACAGGTGGTTGCTGACTTCATTGTGGAATTCACTAGCATAGAAGGCCAGGGGGCAGAAGAGGTCCCACAATGGAGCATCCATACAGACGGATCCTCCAATAAGCAAATAGGCGGAGCTGGTGTGATACTCCATGGCCCAGAAGGAAATAAGATCAAATGCATGGTCTGTTTGGATTTCCCTACGACCAATAATGAAGCAGAGTACAAAGCCTTAATAGTAGGGCTGAACCTTGCTAAGGCCGCGGGAGCTGAAAATTTGGTCGTATACTGCGATTCCCAAGTAGTAACCAGTCTGGTTAATGGAGACTACGACTGGAAGAATGAACGGATGAAGAAGTACCTCGAGCAAGTGAAGGATCGGGTTAACAACCTCCTAGTAAAGTTTGTTCAAATCCTAAGGGAGGTGAATGAGCACGCAGACTGACTTGCTAAGGCTGCTTCAGCAGAGCACATGGTCATCCCCAGTCAGGTATTGTCCTTCATTCAAATGTCATCATTAATAAATGATAAAAGTGTGAAAGACATAGGTTCCAAGAACTATTGGACAACACCAATAGCCTCCTACCTAAAGGATGGTGTGCTACCAGGCGACAAGAAGGCTGCAAGGAAGTTGAAGGTTCAAGCAGCTCACTTCATTCTGATTAAGGATGTTCTTTATAAGAGGGGCTTCTCCCAACCGTACCTGAGGTGCCTCTTCCCCGAGGAGACAGACTATGTCATGAGAAAAGTCCACGAAGGAGTTTGCGAAAACCACTCTGGATCATGATCGTTGGTACATAAACTGATCCAAGCCGGTACTACTAGCCAACCATGCAAAGGGATGCCTACGCATATGTTAAAGCGTGTGATAAGTGTCAGAGATTCGGCAACCTCATAAGGCAACCAACAGAGGAGCTCACCCCAATGACAGCCCCATGGTCGTTCGCTCAATGGGGATTGGATATCATGGACCCGTTCCCAACGGCGATCAGGTAGTTGAAATTCCTAGTAGTTGGTATATACTACTCCACAATCAATGAGAAAAATGTGCGAAATTTTGTATGAAAGAACATCATTTGTAAGTACGGTATACCAAGGGTGCTAGTTTCAAACAACGAGAAGCAGTTCAACAACGACGCATTTAGAGACATTTGCTCGCAGCTACAGATCAAAAACCACCACTCGTCGCCCGCCCACCCGCAGGCCAACGGACAGGTTGAGGTCACGAACTAATCCTTACTTAAAATCATCAAGACTCAGCTCGTGGGGGCAAAGGGTATATGGCCGGACGAACTACTAAGTGTTTTGTGGGCATACAGGATGACGACAAGGACACCAATAGGAGAAACTTCGTTTCGACTAGTATACGGAAACGAGGCAGTCATCCCTGCTGAAGTGGGACTTACAAGCTACAGGGTAGGGAACCATGATGAAGGCAAAAATGATGAAGTTGTGCGCCTGCAGCTTGATTTGATGGACGAAGTAAGAGCAACATCTAAGCAAAGGTTAGCACGATATTACAATCTCATGGCCAAACACTACAACTCCAAAGTCAGACACAGGGACTTCCAGGTTGGAGATTTTGTACTGAGAAAGGTGATGGGCGCCACAAAAGACTCCTCCCAAGGAAAGCTAGGACCTAGCTAGGAAGGACCATACAGAGTTGCATCATGGTATAGGAAGGGAACCTACCACCTGGAGACGTTGGATGGGCAGAAGTTGCATCACCCATGGAACACAGAGCACCTAAAGAAGTACTATTAGTAGGCTATTAGTAGTAAACGAGCAACGACACTCCTCATTTCCAGTTTATTTCTTTCTAGTTTGGTTTTTATTATCTACAGTTCCTTTTTAGCTCAAAGGGCAATTTTTACATGCATGTTTACCACACAATAAGAGAAGTTATTCAAAAATATAGTATGATGTCTACATACTCATTAAAATCAAGTCCATAATAGGACGGGTTTCATCCATAAAGGTGATCAAAAAAGTATAAGGTCCATATAATGGACGAGTTCAACAACAAAATTAAAGTCCATAATAAGAACGGGTTCATCCAAGGGGATGATAATTATGAGGTCCATAAAATGGACGGCCTCAACGATACGTTGAACTAAAAATTAAAGTCCAACATAGTGGACGGATTCATCCAAGATGATGATAATTATAAGGTCCATAAAATGGACGGGTTTAATGGCACATTGAATTAAAAATTAAAGTCCAACATAGTGGACGGATTCATCCAAGAAGATGACAATTATGAGTTCCATAAAATGGACGGGTTCAATGATACATTAAATAAAAAAAATAAAAGTCCAACATAATGGACGGATTCATCCAAAATGATGATAATTATGAGGTCCATGAAATGGACATGTTCAACAATACGTTGAATCAAAAATACATGTCCAACATAGTGGACAGGTTCATCCAAGAGGATGATAATGAAGTCCATAAAATGGATAGGTTCAACGACACGAATTAAAAACTATATGTCCACCTGATGGGTGGGGTCCACCAAAAGGATGGTAATTATGAGGTCCATAAGTGGATGGATTCAACAACATGTTGGATCAAAATTGTCCTTAAAAAGGACGAATTCAACAATAGGTTGAAATGAAACCGTGAATAAAAAGGATGGATGCAACGGCATCTTAAATCCACAAGCATAAATTGAACGGATTTATCCACAAGCATAAAAATAGACGGATAATAGAATAAGTAATTAAATATTACTTAAAGCCTATGAAGGGAGATGTTTATATACAGAAAAGCAACGGTTAAATTAAAAAATAAACTGTTCTTCAAAATCTTTACAATTTAGCGAAAAAAAAACACTATTATTGGACGGGAGTTTCATTTTTCTCTTCAACTACTAATTCCTCAGAATGACGAGTCTTATCCTCAACTGGCTTAGCTTGGCTTTCAACTTAGGCTACCTCTCCATCACGAGGGTCCTCAAGAAGGGCATCGTCATCAAATAAGTCCTCCGTACTCTCCGAGAGGATGGGCTGAATTGAGGTTTGGTCTTTGGCTTCAAAGGTGACATAGGACATGTCCAGGTCCGAATAAGAAGTCTTGACCTGATGGAGGGTGTCGTCGAAACCCTCAACAAACGAGCCTTCGAGCTCTACTAGGAGGGTGTCGGAGTCATGATACTCGCGTATCGCTTCCTCTTTCGCCTGACGAAGCTGGTCCTTGGTGTCTCTGATCTCTTTCTCCTTATCTTCCAAGACCCGCCTTAGTAGCTCCGTCTACTTTTCGAGCTCTCCCTTGACTTGCTCAGAGTAAGCGCAAGCTTCTTCTCCATGCTCGTCTTCCAGGCCTTCAGCTTATTCAGCTCATCCTCCATCAAGTTAGCCTTCGCCTTGATACGGTCCAGGGCCATCTCATGGTTTAGGCAACGACCCATCAATCCCTTCATCATTAACATTGCCTGAAAGCAAAGGAGATGGAAGTAAGGCAAGTTGAAGGAAAGAAAAAGAGAAAGGGGACAGACATGGTTATCTAAGCAACGCTAAAAAGCCGCGTCTCCCCCATGGCTTCAGTAGCGTGGTTGCTTAAGTCCTCGTAATCGTCAGATGGGATAATGGACGAAAGCTATTCTAATGCATACTTGGAATCCTCACAAAGGAGGATGGGTGGTTTTTCAATGACGGGGGTAAGGCCTTTCATTAAACCATTGCCCTTTCCTTGCCCAAAGAGGGTGACCGTCTTCTTTATTTCAACTTTCAATCCCACAATGAGTTCAAGGACAATTTTGGGTTTCTTTGGAAAACGGTTGGTTTTCTTTTGTTGCTTCCTCTTAGTAGACAGTTTGGACAAACCCATCCCCTTAGAGGTCTGACCCTCCACTTGTTTTTTCAAAGCAGCTTGCTGCTTAACATAGGCCTTCCTCCTGGCGGTGTCCATCTCTGTACAAAGGTGGACGGATATCAAAAGTTTGATAACACAAAAACAAGGAAAGAGAATTAGGTAACGGACTTACATTGGCGAACTTGAAGATCGTAGTAGCGGGCGGTTATTGTGGGCTCTGGTTCGTCACAGTACCAGAAAAGAGTGTCTAAGGTTACCAACTTAGCCCACGTCTTCTCCGACAGCTTGGTTTTGCTAAAAATTTTCTCCAAGAAACTCCACTGCTCAAGTGAGACTTGTGGTTGGTCCCAGACTACAAAAGAGGACGTTTAAAGTAACATGTAAAAAATTAAAACAATTAAAGACCTGAATATGGACAGATACATACTAGATGGGGGCATTATGCCCCATGTTGTGTCGACGGGCATATATTCATGGTCACCAGGACAACACAACCACTCGTCACCTTCCATGAAAAAATACCAACTCTTCTAGTTCCTATTGGAGTCGGGGGGTATCACACATGAGCCTCAACAACGGGCTCCTGGGCACGAAGCTATACATGCCCTTTGACTGACCAATCTCAGCCGGACGGTAACAGTGAAAGAATTCTTCCACTGTCAACCTCCGCGCTCCTTCAGACATAGCCCCGTACAAAATCTCCACACCAAGGAAAACCCTCCAAGCGTTTAAGGAGATCTGGGTGACAGCCAAATCTAGGTATTGGAGGAGGCAACAGTGGAGTGAACTTAGGGGGAATCTGAGCCCAGCCTTCAGCATCTACTCATAAACCTCGACACCTTCAACACCCTCGTAGTAACATTTCTTCGACTTGTAGGGTAGAGGGGTATGTTGACGGGTATCTGATACTTTTCCCTAAGTGTTATGAAGTGAGGCTCTTTGATTGTGTAAATAAAATCATTAACCGTCCACAAAGGTAGCATTATGAACTCCCTAAATCCATCAGGACCTATGACGGATTGAATAGAGGGCTCAACGCCATCTAAGCCGTCATTATAGTCATCCTCTAACCTATCCATCTCCTCATCCCTTGAAGGAGAGGTGGCCGACAAATCTCTCTTTTCACTTAAAGTGCCAGGGTTGTTCTGCCTTAAAGGGAATACTTCATCATAGCCCCGCCCCCTCGCAGACACATGATTGGTTACTTGATGCATTAGACATCTTTCACCTACACGTGACGGGTAAACCCTAAGACATTGATGGATCTACATAGGTGATGGACGTGCAAAGTTTAAAAAATGAAAAGTTTACAGAAGGCATAGAATACTTACCAGTTGAAGATGAGTGGCAGGGAAAATGTAGCTGACAGATGAATTATGTAGATAGGATGCTTGTTTGACAAAGGTGACGGCAGCGCTCTGGTCATAAATTTTTCACAAAAAGTAAAGAGGGAAGGATAAAGAGGCAGGCTTATATAGAGAGAACGGCACGAAAGACGAAGGGACACTTCGTTCCAAGAGATTGACCACTAAATAGATGCCACGTGTCCCTACGACATTAATGACCCTAGGCCAGCCTGTCATGCTAGGCATGTTTCTCAGAAGATAAGTCGAACTGTCACTCCACGGGTTCGTCCCCTATGAGATCACAACCCCATGGAGTGAGGGCGCAACTGAAGATGGTAAAATTAAGATAACGGATCCTTTCAAATGAACCTAACGGTATTAGATCAATGGACGAATCCCAAATGCACGAGCGCGAGGTGGATGGATCTCAAAGGCCATGTGGCTTCTACATGATTTAAGTGACTTCTAAGGAGTCCTAAATGGAAACAACTTGTGTCCCACGGCTAACCCTAGTCAATAGAATTCCAATATGGAAAGAATCCTAGCGTGAGAAAGATTAAGTAATATACGCTCATTAATGATGATCTTCCTCGTAAGGAAATGCCTTCCTACGCAAGAAACGAAGGTCAGTTCTACACTACTATAAAAACCCCAAAACCTTTAGATAACATGATACGCATAATTCACCCCAACTCTGACACTCTAAGGTCGTGAGAACTTTTCTAACTTAGCCTTCAGAGAGTCTTTGGCCGGTACCACACTAGTACTCCTAAGGTTTTCTTTGTTTTTGTTTTGCAAGTCTTGTTTCGAGCACGTGAGTAGTGTACGGCTTACTGACGATTTTCGGCATCATCAATGTGTGTGAAACTCCCTCCTGGAGACTTGAACCCTGGCCCTTGCCCCCTACACCCCATAAGAATTTATACTTGTGAAGTTACCACCGTATTGCACCAAAGGTGCGCGATGGTTCTCATGGATTTTTTTGAACCTTCTTAGGATTAGAGAAAAGGTTCAATCCTCTAAAATGCATGAAAAAAAAATTTAAAAAGTCATTTTTAATAAGCCAAAAATACCATTTTGGCTCCTATATTTTGGGGTTACAGTCAATTTGGTACTTACATTTTGGTAACAATCAATTTGGTCCATATTATTTTTCACTTACAGTCAATTTGGTTCCCATATTTTGGTAGCAGTCAAATTGGTCCCTGTTATTTTCAATTTGCAATCAATTTTATTCCTATTATTTTCAATTTGCAGTCATTATGGATCCAAATATGGGTTGTTTTTAGTTGCTAAGTTGATATATGTGTTATCAGAGTTGGAGATTGATAAATTTGATTTGTGTTTGTGTTTGGTTGCCATGAAAGTGTAAGAAAATACAAGAAAAAAAAATGTGATTTAACGATAGAGACCAAATTGACTACTACCAAAATGTAGAGATCAAATTGATAATAATCCTAAAATATATGGACCGAAATAAATTTTTTCCCCTTTTAATAAATAGGAAATTCATTTAGAGGAAAGTTCCACTTCCTCACCCTTCCCTGCTGTTATTTTGCACAAATTTTGTTAGAGCAATCAATCAAAGAACACCCACTAAACCCACAAAAATTTTAAACAAAAAATACTCATTCTTCCATTCAAAACACCAATCCTTCATCTCACATTCATTCAAAATCATTTTCATACACATATTTCCAACACATCCAACAACAACAACCACACAACTAACCGAGTCAAACTCAAACTTAATTTGAGCTGACTCACTGCCAAGTCTATGCATAAATTTTACTACTTTTTTTTTTTTTTTTTCACTCTTATCTTCTTAACTACTAGCATAATAGAGCTGTTCATGGGCAGGCCCAACAGAGATGGGCTAGGCTTTAGGAAAGTGAGAACAAGGTTTTGAAAATTAAAAAAAAAAAAAAAAAGAAAAAAAAAAGGTAAAAACACTATTTTAGTCCCTGCATTTTGGGGTCACAATCAATTCAATCCCTACATTTTTGTAGCAGTCAATTTGGTCCATTTTATTTTCACATTGCTGTCAATTTAGTCATTGCCATTATTTCACTAACGGAATATGCCTACATGGTAGTATGGCATACAAATTGTATACTTGGCAAACTCAAGCTTATGTGGCAAATAAAAAAATATTAAACAAATTTATTTAACATTTAAATAATGCCATGTCAGCATTTAAATTAAAAATAAACAAAAATTAATTTCTTAATTCTAAAGGAGAAAAGAAAAGAAAAATTGAACAAAAAAGGAAAATCATAAACCCAAAAAAAGAAAGAACATAAGAACCTGAATCCAGAAGAACAACATGAACCTTGAAAAATTAATTTCTCAATTTAAAATTAAAATTTGAATTGAAGATTTGAAGGTCAAAGTATCAACTTTGTTGGGTTTGCTGGTAACTTATAGCTTCTTGGATTGACTTTGTGAACTATTGTGATTCAAAGAAATGGTAAAGATTGAAGAGAGCACAAGTTGGTCCACGAATTTTAGTGGAAATGGTTGATTTTCAAAAGAAATATTTGCAATCTATGAAAGAAGTATGATTTCAAGCACAACCAAAACAAGAAAACCAAAATTAGAACAAAATATCCACATCGTGTAGCAGAGTGATGCATCTTTGGCAAAAAACTTTTTTTTTTTTTTTTAATCCTCTGGCATAACTGATGTAGGGACGGGGTTTGAGCATTTCTTCTGTTGGATGAGTGGACTCAGGCCCAACTAACCCAATACAATAAATTTGTAGAGAGTGGGTTTAAGAACTAGGCCTTAGTGAGGATTACAACAACTAGACATGGCTATGAGTGTATTGAATAACAAGGAAACAGATTTAAAGTGTGAAGTTCTATCCTCGAACCTCAATGGAGGGGCTAGTAGTTTTTACTATCTCTTCAGTGCTTTGTTACAAGAGTTTTTCCAAAAGTCCCCTACCAATTGCCACCCTCTCACATTATATACTCCCTCCTAGTTGATCTTAGTCCTCCATCTGTTGATCATACAGGTCACTACTTGAGTGCTTGTCCCATCAGCCACCTTATTCAGTTTTCTGTGAGCTACAGCAACCTAGGCAACACTGTTCAGATGTCATTTCCTTATTAATGCGGCCAGAATGTTAGTTGTGGGCATTTAATGTGGAGGTGACAGTTTCTCCTTAAATTGCTCCTCTACCATGCTTCCATAACTGACCCATTGTACTTGTCCATTTCTTGGAGTGATTTGAGAGGCTGCCTTTAGTGGCGTGCTGCTCTTTCCTTCTATGATCTCGGCTGGCCGAGGACAGTATCGTCCTTGGCGATGTTTCTGGAGAACTTAGGCTTCCTGCTTTTATCCTCGGACGTTTCTACCTCCTCGGCGTGGGCCTTTGGGCCTAATATAAAGTGGGCTGGGGTTGCCAACTTCTTAGGCCCCACAACTGAGTTATTTGCTTAACTTTGTAGGCTTGTGCTTTCTCATCTCATAAATTAACAACAACAAAAAAGGTAAGGTTTGACCAATCTGATGGATGAAGGAATTCAAAACATTGCATCAAATGGTTTTCTTCTTCCTAATAATGGTTCAATTTAACGAGCTTGCTTCCAAGGCAAAGGTTTTGTTTTGCTCTAAGTGGGTATGGGTGAGAGAGAGAGAGAGAGAGTATTAGACCGAACATGTTCATGCAAATATGATACTGCGTTCGGATTTCTGGGTTATTTTTGTGTTTATGAGAGTTGGTGATTGGTAAATATGATTTTTTGTGTTTTGGTGTTGGTGTGTTTAGTTCCAATTTATATTTTTTATTTATATTTTTAAATTTATATGCTGACGTGGCATTATTTAAATGTCAAATAAATTTATTTAATATTATTTTACTTGCCATGTAAGCTTAAGTGTGCCAAGTGTACAATCTGTTTGCCATGTAAGCATATTCTGTTAGTGAGATAACAGCAAGAACTAAATTGACTGCAAAATGTAAATAACAGGGATCAAATTGATTGATACAAAAATGTAGGGACTAAATTAATTGTGACCCTAAAATGTAAGGACTAAAATAGTGTTTTTGCCAATAAAAAATTAGAGCAAATTATGGCTTTCTTTATCAATATCAACTGACTCTCTCTCTCTCTCTCTCTCTCTCTCTCTCTCTCTCTCTCTCTCTCTCTCTATATATATATATATATATATATATATTAAGAGGAATAAAAAATTTAGTTATGGCTTTAAAAAAATGTCAAAAATACCCCTAATCTAATTAGATAATTTTTATTCTTAAAAAATAAAAATATGGTTAAAATTGTAATTCAACAAATTCAAAAAAAAAAAAAAAACTATCAGAGAAACTTCTTTCCTAAAAATTAGCACACTCTTTATTTAAATATGAGTAATGCTATAGTCACAAACTATTTTACAATATTTTTACAAATTGTTGATGTGGTCACATTTTTATTAGTTTTCATCTAAGCTCACTATTAACATCACTTTTTCATTTACCAATAATTACTCACCACATCAGTAGTTTGTAAAATTTATTGTAAAAAAGTTTGTATCTCTAGTATTACTCTTTAAATATATCTCATGCACGTTTAATACATTTTTTTCCCTAAAACTAGCACACACTAAACTCAACCGTTTACTCCATTTCAAATTCTAAATTTTAGTTTCTTAAAAATTCCTTCCTGTATAACCTCAGTAATAGTAGATAAATTCAAATTGAAAATTTACATTAAATTCAAAATAAAAATAGAGTCTCATTGCACGTGCGAAGCGCGTGTGATGAGGCTAGTGTGTGTGTGTGTGTGTATATATATCAATTACTCAATGTGGTACTTTAGTTATATAATATATTATAAGTCTGTTTAAAAAAACTCTGTATACTACTTTTGTATTCATGTATTCTAATAAGTATTACTGTTTCCTAAAAAAAATGTGGCTTCAAATCCCCAAATAAAGTCAGCAATTTCTTCTCATGAACTACGACACAATGACTCAATGAGATTATGAGACACGCAAATATACCCAAATGAAATCTCCATTCTCCACCCCATTTTTCTTATTTCCTTGTTTTAATCTAAAATCTCAATCTATTTTATTTTCAATATTTAAATCTAGGTAAAAAAAAATTACTTTTAAGCAAATATGATTAATTATTTTTATTTATAAAAAAAATTATGGATAGTTACAATGGGTAGGAGATAAGAGATTTGAATTTTGAATGTTTTCAATAAAAATACACAAAAAATGTTAGTTGAACTACAAAATGTACTCATCTAACCATGATAGTTACAATTTGCTTTTTAAATATCAGTTGAAATCTTTTGACAAAATAAACCAATGAAAATGTGCCCATCTCACAATGATTTAGTAGCTCCTCCTCCATCCATTGAATGAACGATAGAGGATCAAAAAGGGTTCCAAATTAATAGGGGTACTCAATTGTGTTTACCTAAAAAACCCAAAACAACAACAAAAACAAAAACAAAAACAAGTAGTGATTCATGAATAGAAAAGGGGGGAAAGTAACTGAAAGCGGAGGGAGCGTTCTTTGTTGTTATTAAATTAAAAAATAATACATTTAGTCCTAAAGATTGTCATATTTTAAAAATGGTTGTTAATTTTAACCAAGTTTGTAACAAAACTTTATCATATAAATGCATGTGTAATTTATATTTAAAACATGTGGTTAGTACAAATGGCTACCTACAAGAAATAATGCTAGAATTATTACACCAATTGTAGAAGAAAACCCCACTGCCTTGTTTAGCCTTCTCATTGACCCAATCCATCGAGTTTGGAGGGAGGATATCATAGAAAGCTATTTTTTCAAATTTGAAACAGCAACGATCAAGACAAATCCCTTCTGTAGAACTATCCAAGAGGATGTTCTAATTTGGCCCTTCAAGTCGGATGTAGAATACTCAGATAAGGCTGGGTATAAATGTCTACAAGATGTGCAGCTTTCTCAACAACCTGGTCCCTCTGCAATAGACACTCTAAAACCTCTGTGGAAGAAAATTTGGAGTCTGAGAGTCTGTTTGGGATCTGCTTATTTTGCTGAAACTGAAAACTTTTTACTGAAAATACTGTAGATAAAGGTAAAAGTTAGGTAAAATAGTACAGTGAGACCCATAAATAGTAGCAAAAATAAGTTAAATAGTAAAATAAGTTGGCAAAAATAATCTTGCCAAACAGACACTAATAAATGTTCCAAGCAAGGTTAAACACCTGGTATGGCATGCTTGTAAAAATTCTTTGCCTACAAAAGCCAACTTGGTTAAACGCATTATGCTTACTGAAGGGCTATGTGAGATCTGTAAATTGCATCAGGAAGGCATGGTGCACGTCCTGTACCGCTACACAGACCTGGAAAAATTTTGGAGTTCAATTCCATTATAGAATCATGGAACTCTCAAATAAACTACTAGTTTCATCGACATTTTGGGTTTTATCTTTGTTGACAACAGAGACCCGGAATTATTTACCTCAATACCCTCCATGCTCTATGGTTGTGTCCTACGCTTGATATTGTGTGGTCAGATACTAAGCTCTGGGCTTGCCGTATGTCCAATCAGTTTCTGGATTTTAAGGAGCTGCTATCATGGATTTTGCAGGAGCATCAACACTCTGAACTTTTTGCATTCACAGTATGGTCAATCTAGACTCAAAGAAACCTGACCCAATTGAACAAGCCCAGCTGTAATCTGCATCAGCTCGCTCATGAAAGTAAGGGACGCCTGGATGAATTTTTGGCCATCAATCCACTGCCACAACTTCGGTCTCCACTGCCTCTGGTTCATTGGCTGCCTTCACCTGCAGATTTGATAAAGATAAAACTTCGACGGAGCTATTTTTCTGAGGTAAACAAGCCAGGTAGAGGTGTGGTTGTTCGTGACATAAATGGCTTGGTTCTTGCTTCTTTATCGCAACAAATCCCACAGGCTTAGTGTGCGTTTGGCTGCAAATTCAAAAGCCAGCTTATTTTATTATTAGGCTTATTTTTAGTACTATTCATGGGTCTCACTACTTTTAGTACTATTTATGGGCCCTACTGTACTATTTCAGTTAACTTTTACTTTTATTTATAGTTCTTTCAGCAAAAAGTTTTCAGTTTTAGCAAAATAAGCAGATCCCAAACAGACCCTTATTCTCCAGAAGTTATCAAAGCCTTAGCTGCTTCCAAAGCCCTTCAATTTGCATCAAAAATTGGTATTACAAAAGCTGTTCTTGAGGGAGACTCGCAGGTTCTAATGTTAAGGTTGATCAATGATACAGAGGTTCTATCTTACAGTGGGTTGCTTATTGAAGATGTGCGACGCTGCTCTTGTCTTTTTGATCAATTACATTACTCTCATGTTAAGAGAGAAGGTAATAAAATTGCTCATTGTCTTGCCAAGTATTCTATGCATATCTTAGACTTTATTGTGTGGATGAATGATGTTTCACCACAATTTATTTCTGTCTTTCAAGCTGATTTAGCTAGAGTTTCTTAATAAAAGTTCAGTCTTTCTTCTCAAAAAAAAAAAAAAAAAAAAAAGTCATTGTATCAAATAATTTTTTTATAGGAAGTCATTGTGTTAAATTAATAACACTTAATATTCTTTTTCTTTTTTTGATAGGACACTTAATATTCTTTAAACATTTAAAAAAAAAAAAACATATAAGTCATGGTTTTCTATAATATAAAATTTACACGTTGGAGTATGATAAATTGATAATAGCGTTAGAAAATATAAAATGTATTCAAAATTAATTTTGGATAAATTAAATAATAAATGTCACTTTAATTTGTCTTAGCATATGAAATGTAATATAAAAGAAATATAGTAATAATAACAATGCTGAATGATTTTTTTTTTTTAATCAATAAAAACTTTTATTTTGTTCATAGATGACAAAATAGAACATGTCCTAAACCATAAAAGTGATATTATCTTTTCTTCTAATGGAAAATGGAAAAAAGAATTTGCTTTTGAAAAAAGTAAAAGTATTTACTAATGAGATTTACTTGTATTTTTTAGAAGCATATGCTTGAAATGCTATTAAATTTAATGAGTTTTATATAGCAAGAAAATTAAATATTACAAGAAAAAAATTAGACATTCGTATTTTTAAAAAGTGTTGGTACAATTTTTTTTTTTTTTTTTTAAGAGAGGCAAATTAAGTAAAATCTATTTCCAATAAAAAAAATTCTTCATAAAATGAAGAGTTGAGGGCAAATTTAGAAACCTTCCGCACATGTTGTTAATGTTAATTCTTGCTATGATTTTGACTTGAATTTGTTTTGCGAAATCTTAGGAATTTCGATAACAACAAAGAGGAAGCAACAATTAAGGACAAAGACCTTTTCAACATTAATATAAAAAGTATAAGACTAAGGATCTGTTTGGAATCCGCTTATTTTGCTGAAGCCGAAAACTTTTTGCTGAAAGTACTGTACATAAAGGTAAAAGTTAGTTGAAAAAGTACAGTGGGACTCATGAATAGTACCAAAAAGTGCAATGGGGCCATGAGTAATAGCAAAAATAAGCTGAATAATAAAATAAACTAATTTTTTAAGCTGGAGCCAAACACACACTAAGGGTGTGTTTGGATACCATTTATTTTTCTGAAAACTGAAAACTTATTGCTGAAACTAATTAAAAAATAATAATTTTTAGGTTATTGTTCACTCCCCCAAACACTGTACATTTGTCTTAATGCACTGTTCATGTCCCATGAACAGTGCAAGAGGCTTTGGTCAAAAAAAAAAAAAAAAAACAAAAACAAAAACAAAACATAGACACAAGGAGAATAAACGCAATCCAAACACCACCTAAGTGTGTGTTTAGGATGAACATAATTTTTCAGCTTATTTTTGCTAATATTCATGGGTTTCACTGCATTTTTTGATACTATTCATAAATCTTACTGTACTATTAAGCTTATTTTTTAACCTCTTTTCTACACTTTCAGCAAAAAGTTTTTAATTTCAATTAAATAAGCTATTCCAAAGTGACACTAAAATGAAATTGTTTCAACAATTTTGAAATATAGGCAAAGGTACCATTAATTCTTCTTTTTTTGAGTTTTTTTATTTTTGAAACGATAGATTCTTGCTTTGAGTTTGTTTGGTAAAATTTCAAGAATTTTGATAACAACAAAGGAGAAACAATAGTAAATAATAATATAAAAAGTATTAGTGACTAAAATGAAATCTTTTCAACACTTTTTAATTATGGATAAAGGTTGAGAAGTGAGAACTAAATATAAAATTAAACCAAAAATAAATAATAATAAGTTAAAAAAAGACCTAAAATAGCACATATTAGTTATTACCTTCATCTTTCAATCATGATACTCCACACACACACACACACACACACACACACTCACACAACAACAAAAGAACAAACAAACAAAAAAACAACTCATTTTACATACATATATTCTAATCGCCCTATGGTCTCTGCTCCTTTTCCATATCTAAGTATAAGATTGAAGTCTACTTACTACTTTACTAGTACTTTTAGTTTTACTTAGATCCTTTGCACATCTCAGTACCAGGAATCAATTATCAAAATCCTCTATCATCACCTCAACACAGTACCACCTAAGATTGGAAAGTCAGACAGAGACAGACAGACAAACACTAACAGGTTTGTTTCTCAGATCTCAATCCCTCACCCAACTTACAACTTTCTTTCTTTATATTATCTGATCAAACCCTTTTGGAACTGATGCAAGTCTCTGGTTGGATCTTATTTAAGTATGTTTTGTTATGTATGCATGCTTTTGTTTCTTAATTTAATTTGGTTTTGTTGTTTTTATTTTGAAAAGTTATTGTCTTTTTCATTCGATTGTTGTAGATTCAAGTGCAAGATTTCTTTTTTTTCCATATGGGTTTTCTTTGTTTTGATTGCAGAGTAATTGGGTGCAAGATTTTTGTATGCTTTTGTTAGGATTTTATGATTTGGGTTAATGGGTCTCTACTCTTTACAAGATTGGCGTATTTGACAATAATTTTAGGAATTAATCTTCAGTTTCAGGGTGATTGCTAGTGACAAAAAAGTTGTCTTATATTGGATCATTAAGTCTTGTTGGTTAACTTGGGAAGAGATACAGAGCTTCATTAGAAAGAGCCAGACTTTTACAGTGTGCTTCATTGGTATATATGAGCATTTCATTATGTCAATTCGATCATGACCTAGTTTGTTCACTGCTGATATGGTAGTTAAATCATTTTTGGTTACATGCTTAGGTATGTATATAGCATGTCTAATTGTCAACATTTATGTGGGACTCGACAAATATGGTATTTGGATCAGATGGCATCTCTTCCTGCCATAAATAGATGATGCAGGTGTGTGAATAATAAAACTGATGAGGAGACAGTTGAATTGTCATTGTTCCTCATTTTTCATCTTCCATATCCAAGGTTACAATGATTTTGCATTGACAATCTAGCACTTTATCCCAAAACTTAAGCTATTAGGAAACGGTGAATTTAATCATTTAACCATTAATCTAACTCTCCCCCTCATGTGTGACCAGACTCCGCCCTTTGTAAGTGGGGTACTACAAGCGGGATTTTTAACTTTTTAAATAGGAGGTAGAATGGTGATAGGGTTCAAATTCAAACCACCTATTCTAATATCATGATAAATTACCACATATCCCAAAAGCTTAAGCTAATAGGAAATAATGAATTTAGTCGTTTAACCATTATTTTAACATTCTCATAATGTTTAATAATTTACAAAAAATTAAGAAGCAACATAACAACTACTGATGTGAAGGACAAACTTAGCAAGCTTGTTATCAAAGTTTCTAAAACAACCCTTTTGCTGCTTTCTTTAGAACAAAACCTTTGGCAAAAAAGCTGTGCTCACTAACCGCTGTTGTGTCCATTCCCAACTCCCAAGTCTTAGGCATAGAAATTATGGTTATTACGTGTGATATGTTCAAGTAGGAATAAATGGTCTTAAGATTTTTTTTTTTTTTTGGGGTTCAGTAACTTCAATTTTATTATGACTTCTGTGTTGCGAATCTTTTATACATATTTCAAATTAGGTTGGAATGGTTTGTTACTATTTGCTTGTGTTTTTACAATTTTAAAAACTGTTTTAAGAGAACAAAAGATAATAACAAGAATGATATTTCCAATGATTTTATTTTTCCCCCTATCAAATAGGAAAAACGGTTTCAAAAAACGTCAACCTCGAATTCCTCTGAAAACAGGTCGTTTTCAAGAATAGTGCCAATGAGCCGTAGTTCAAATTTCACTTTCTGCCCCCAAGAGAGTGTGGTGGAGGGTTAGGGTGAAGGTTATGAGTTCAAGATCCACAAGATGATGTATAATTTAGGAATCCAAAAACAAAAAGGGAAAAAAAAGGCTGCTTTCAAGATTGGTTTTCTTAAAAAAATTCTGAAAACATGTTTGGCAACGCTTTTTGCATCTGTTCTATTTTGAAGAAAAAAAAAGTTTTTGAAAACATAAACCAAAGTACCAAACAGACACAACATCATTCTTGTACACTTTTGGGGTCTACTTTTTTTGCTACATAAAGGGGGGACTTTGCTCCCAGTTGGTTTTGAACCCAAGCTCACTAAAGGTGCCAGACGTGCCAATCAACTGAGAGGTCACTGACACTTCTGGGGTCTACTTATGACACCCAAGTTATCAGACTGCAACTATGGAGTGATTTCTATTTGTACATGCGTCATCCCCTCCCTGTCTATGTATCATTATTTATTCCTCTGCTATTAGTATCACATCAGCATGGTATTTTATATAAAGGTCATAGTTGTATTTAAAAGGTATTTGGTGCCTTTGGGTATCTTAACTGAAACAAGTTAAGATATCCAAAGGTTGAAAGGTTGTTAGTGAAGAGTAAGGTTGGAAATTTTATGAGTCTAACAGTAGTTCTAGACAAAAAAGATTGGTTAACTGATTGAGCTTCCTTATTCGAAGTTGAATGCTTCGTTTCAGTCAGCATTGTTAGCAATAATTGCAACTTTCTTCAAAAAGTAGATTTTTTAAAGAAAATAATAACTAAGAGCTAAACATGTATACTTTTTGGTTCCATTGTGAGCTGATCTTTTAAACCCTGAATAATAATGGTGCAAGAGATTAGGTATGAGAACTTTTTGCGCGGTTCATTTATATTCACTTCTGGACCTTGAATGAACCTATAGCACATAGTGTTAAAAGCAAGGCAATTCGTCTGACTGATTGGTGGTGCTGTTTGATTTTAAATCCATGACAGAGATTCTTTTTCTTAAATGGTGTATCACACATGGATAGATTGCAGTTTTTTCTTTTCTTTTTTGGGAGGGTTTGTGGTGTGGGGGGGGGGGGGGGGGGGGGGTGGAAGAAGAGGGGACCACGTATAGTGGCACAACATCCATTATGGACAGTGTCTTCCATATTTATGACCTTATTAAACAGGTAATAGTAATTTGCAATGTGCTTCAACATTGTTGTGAACAAGCTTTGGAGGGTGCAAAAACAGATTAGAAAATGAAAGGAGGAATTGAGTCTACCAGCAATCAATCTTGTTGTCAATTTGATTGTTTTTTTTTCCTTGGTTCATTAGTTAGTTTTGAACTCACGACCTCACCCTCCATCCATTATTATGGGAGGAGGAAGTACCAATTGACCATTTCTGGTGATGAGAGCATATGATATTTTGTGTGCTTGGTTCTGCAATTGTGTTTGAGAGAGAGAGAGAGATAGACAGGACTGCTTATAACTTTTTCTTCTAGCACTGTTTTCTTAACGTATGCTGTTACTAAAGTTCAGATGTTTATTTATGCAAATTTGTTAAGTGTTATGTCAGCCACATAAAATAGTACTCGTATTTACCAGCTATAGCTCAATTGATACTTTCTCCTCCCATAATAATGGATGGAGGGTGAGGTTGTGAGTTCAAAACCCAATGAGCATGTGTGTAACTTACCCTTAAAAAAAATTATAAAAAAACTCCTATTTGAACAACAAACGGAAGTCTGCAGTATTGAATTTCACAATTCACTTTGCTGGTTTGTCCCAAGTTCTTGGATGTTGGATTTTATCATCCTTGATGGCTGTTAGTGGTTAAAAATTGAAATATGCTCCATTCTTGATCCTTTTGGAGCACATTTGAGCCTCAAGTTCTATGTTATGACGCCTATATATTCTCCCTCTACAACATGTCAAATTTAAATTTTCACTCATTATAGAATTCTGACCGTTTCTTTGTTTTGTTTTGGCATACAGCAGACAACTTTAGCAGTAGAAGACTGTCCAAGAGTTGAAATATGAGTCTGGCATGTCTTGTTTGTCACAGCGTAGAAAGTCCATCACATTCTTTCAGGAGTTACTCCGTTTCAAGTTCTGACAATGATGGAAGATGTTCAGCTATTGCCAACTGCTTAGCAAGGAAGTCATCCTTAATACCTTCAGTGGCGAACTCTTGTATCGCATCATCATCCAAAGTTAGTCCACAACCAACAATTCCAAGCAACAATGGAATGGTGGGTGCCCCACGTCTTGTCCGAAGCCGTGCTGTGAGAAGGGATCTTGTGAGAGACTGGAATTTTGATGAAGTTGTGATGGGGCGTTAGTTTTGTTAGTGTGGGCATAGGAAGAGTACAGGGCTCTTCTTGAGGGATAGGTTTAGAGCATGGCCTTGCTTTCTTTTCTAATGGGTGCAATTGAATCCACTCTCTGTGGTAGAAGAGTTGGGCATTTGTAACCATTTAAGAAAAACCTGGAATTTTTTTTTTCTTTTTTTGTTAACTTGTCCATATTTTTGTTCTCTATTGCTGATTGATATTGGCAAAGTTGTGCTTTCTTTCTGGTTATGTGTAGCTGGACTTTAGCCCCTTAATATAAGAACTTTTTTTTTTTTTTTCTTTTTTGGCTAAAACCAAATTTCATTAATAAGAGCAAGAAACAGCTGGAGGGAAGAGTTAGTACAGCATAAAAGACCATTAGCATCAAAGGGACATTGGGCCATGGCAGGGACTACACCATTTAGCTCTCTTTTAACCCAACTAAAAAAGAATAAAAAGAGAACACATTCCTAAGTTTGAAAGCATTAAAAATTATGTTTGGATATAGACTAGAAGTCTTCTACTATTTAGAGCATCAATGCATATCCTTGAGTCCCTTTCCACTATGATGCTTGGGAAATTCTCTGAAATAGCTAACTGCATAGCCTAGAAGATAGCAGCAAAAGATCCTTGGCCAGGGCTTAATATAAGAACTTGATAATATATTTTTACATATTTCAAAATTTTTGTAAAGTCAAATCTAGGAATTTGTGAAGTTCATGAGAAGTCATAAAGAAAATTGGGTTTAACTTCTTAAAGAAATAAATAATAGGTTTTAAGTTCTACAAAGACTTTATAAACCCATTCTTAAATTAAAGTATAGATTTTCTTTTACATTTCATATAGTCTTTCTAGTCTTGTCTTTTTTTCTTTTTTCTTTTTTAATAATAATCTTTCTAGTCCTAATATTAAAAGCAATGACATGCATCTAATATATAAGCCAATTCCCTGACCAAAAGTGGTACTTATGTTTTTCATGACAATATTGCATCACAATCTCGCACTACAATCTCGAAACTCCATCAAAACAAAACCCCCAAAGAAAACCCTATAATCTCAGATTCTCATTCGTTCCCCAAATCTAGACCCAATTTATGACATTTATTAAACATCTCTTTTTCTAATTTCACGTTTTATTACTGTAGTGATGGAAAAATAAAGTACATCTTAAACTCTCTAATTCTGCTTAGTTGTGACTTTGCAGCTTTATTTGGGCTTTGGAATCCTTGGAAGTGGGGGAAAAAAAAAAGATATACAACAATATTACAAACACAATAAATTTCATAAATTTTATCACAACTTGTTGGGTTAACAGATTGTGATTCATGTAATGTCATTTTCAATTCGTAACTACTGACATCACTTTTATTATACACAATCACAACTACCACCTCAAAAGCAAAGAAATTTGTTGTGGTTTTAAACTTAACCGAAAATAAATTATCCCTCTGTCACCATAGATGTAGTGAAGGTATAAAGTAATTGTTATATAAATAAGATAATATTAAAAACCAAAAAATAATGGGCTTCGAAGCTCATCTCTGCTGTAGATTTATTTAATGGGCCACACCTATATTGGGTACAATTGCATAGGCTGAAGGCCCAATTTAGAAAAAAAAAAAAAAAAAAAAAATTCCACTGCCAATTTAGTAACCTCGACCTATAACTATAAGGTAGAGTAGTGCTGCAGACAAACCAAGATAGGAATGGTTTAATATGAGCATGAACTTGGCTTCACATAAGTTTATTGAGATTGAGAACAATTTAACCTTCTATAAATATTCAAAATAAGATTATAATTCTATTTGATTTACGGACCAATTGACTCTGGTGTCTTTGCTTATTCCAAAATCTCTACATTTGGTAAATAGTTGTTGCAAAAACAATCCTACCCTCTTTCCCACTAGCATTCTACAACCCTTTGCATAATTGCAATTTTATCACAACTTATTGGATTTACATATTGTGATTCATGTAATATTATTTTTATTTGGGAATCATTGACATTACTTTTATTGTACACCAATCATAATCTATCACCTTAAAAGTAAAAAAATTTGTTGTGATTTTATACTTACCAAAATAAATTATCCCTCTTCGACACCATAGATGTAGTGAAGTAAGGTATTAAATAATTTTTTTTAGAAATAAGATGATATTATTAAAAACCAACAAAATAAATAATCCCTCTTTCACCAACTTTCTAATCTTTCTGGTTGCTTTTGGGTTGGTGGGCTTTGAAGATCATTTCTGCCATAGATTTATTTAATGGGTCACACATATATTGGGTGCAAGTGCATAGACCAGGCCCAACTTAAAAAACGAAAAAAAAAAAAAAAAGTAAATAAAAACAATTTTCTTCTGCCTGGATTTGAACACGGTTAATATATATATATATTAAGAGGTAAAGTTCAAAGAAATTTCAATTAAAATTTGAAATTAGAATCTAATTTTGCACCATGTGTCCCCACATCATAATTATCCATTTAAGTTTGTATCATATGTCTACTCAAGTTTTTTAATCTTATCCCTAAAAAAAAAAGTTTTTTAATCTTTGTGCTAAATGAGTTAATGAGTGCAAAATATTATGAATCTAATATTAATAAACTATAAAATTAAAAAAAAAAAAAAATCAATCACATATACTTAATAAAAAATCATCATACAACAAAAATCGCCACACATTCTACGTTAATAAAAATTACAAAAAAAAAAAATTCATTAGTGGTAAATTTAGGTAAGAATTTTAATATGTGACTTGTGGGAGGAAACTTAATCTTGGCCCCAATCAGGTATTGTCCGCTTTGGGATGGGTAGGGTCGACCCTTGCTCCCACCCGCACTGATTTGCTCAATTTCACATTGGAGAGAGATGTCTCCCACCCTTGCCTTATAAGCACTTGGCTTAAGGAAGGGTGTACCATAGTGCGTGTGTGATGGTGTACCATAGTGCGTGACCATAGTGCATGTGATCACACACGCACTATGGTACACCCTTCCTTAGGCCAAGTGCTTATAAGGTAAGGGTGGGAGGCGTCTCTTTTCGATGTGAAATTGAGCAAATCCGTGCGGGTGGGAGCAAGGGTCAACCCTATCCATCCCAAAGCGAACAATATCTGATTGGGAAAAGATTCGTTCCTCCCACATGACTAATTACGTTTACTTTTTAAAAAAATAATTTGACTAATTATTTACTATATTTATGATAAAAATTGTGTTTAGTTTTAAATGTATCCATACGTAAGCATGTGTTACATGTTTTTTTTTTAATTGACTAATTATTTATATTTTTATAATAAAAATTGTGTTTAATTTTCAATGTAGCCTTGCGTTTGCATGGATTATATACTAATTTCTTTTAATCAAAGAATTGCCAATGTGCTATAGCGGACTTGATGTTAAAACTTCTCATTATTATTTTAATAATCGGAAACTATTTGATTAGTAATCTGAAGTCTGTACCTACAACTACCAGTAGTGTTAAAACAAACCAAGGTAGGGAGCTTTAATGAAAGCATGAACATTATTGAGATAGTGAGTACTTTAGGGCATGTTTGGTAAATAAATTTAAATATAGTTTTTTGTTTTTAAAACAAAAAAATAGTGGGTCCCATACTTAAGTTTACTATTTCCTAATTTCATCAAGCAAAAAGTATGATTTTGAAAACAACTGAGGGATGTTTTCAGGATTTAAAAAAAAAAATGTTTTTAAAGACATGATTATAAATAAAATGAAAACATTGAACCCATACCACTTGCATGAGCTCTTATCTCACTTCAATTCAAGAATTCATCATTATGAAAAAAAATTAATTTAAAAATTTTAAACAATTTTGTCCTTGCATTTCTTTGTAGTTTTCTTCTGATGCATCATCTAGTTCATGTTGAAAATCAATCAGGTATATCAGTACTGTGTGGTTATAAAATTTTAATTTTAAAGATAATCATCGACAAACCACAGCAAACTTGGAATCTCATAAGCTTTCCTCAAGGAAACCAGACTGTTACAACATAAACATTACAAGCGAGACCTCATTGCTACTGTGGTTGTTGCAGCCTGCAGGTACTTGCTATCTACTATTACTTTTTGTTGGAAAATAACTTTTTTTTCAAAAATAGAAAATTGTCTCGAACATCATTTTTTTTTAAATATAAATTTCTTGGATAATTATTTTCAAAAATGGGAGTCAAACACACATAATGCAAAAATTGTTCTCTAAAAATTGGTTCCAAACCCAATTTTTTGAAAACAAAAACAAGAATCCACATACCAAACAAGCCCTTACCTTTTATAAATTTTCAAAAATAAGATTATAATTCTCTATTTTTTCCTCAAAAAAAAAGGGGGGATTATTAATTCTATTTGATTTGCGAGCCCTAATTGAACTTTAAGCCGTTGGGTTTATGATTTATGGGCACCAATTGAATTGACCCTAGAGTAGTGCCTTTGTTGATTCCTCAATCTCCATATATGATATGATAAATGGTTGCTGCAAAAAAAATCCTACCCACTATGATACCAAAATTGATGCAGGACATAAGGCGTTAAGAATCAACACCCAACTATTAGAAAATATCTAATCTGAATTTCATTAATTACGGCTCTTCTCAAATACAAATAAACCAAGAGCTTATATAGAGCTAGAACTTTTTGAAAATAAAGAGATAAAAGATAACAACTAATGAAAACTAAACCTAATTGAATTCAAATACTAATCCCTATCTGAATAAAAGTCTACAATTATTCAATTTCCTATAAGATAAATACAAAAATCTTAAAATATAAAATCTAAAATAATTTTGGTTTTGCTCCTGCATCAAGTGGAGTTTGTGGAGAATACATTGAATCAACTTCAGCACGAGGAGAATCTATCTCCAAGGTTAAAAATAAAAAGTTTGGAACTAACCGAGGATCAAAAGGAAGTAAGACGAGCATGGCAAGGAAGGGAGAGGGATTGTAGTGGACATGGGCTGAGGATCCGGACTTACACCAGTTGTGCAAGAAAAGTCACACCACACGCACACCCATTATAATGTGGTGGGGCTTGATTTAATAACATTCATATTCGGTAATTCATAATAATAAAAAATGCACTTTACATCACTAAAAGTTACTTTATCTATTTTATATAACCACTTTAACAATACACCCTGCATCTCATTATTTATTTTACCATTATTCCTATTAAAATAATCTATTTTCTATCCACACCAACAACAGTAATTGAACCCAAAACCTCACCAACTCATGGCCAACCAAACCCACGACAACTACCAAAACCCAAAACTAGATCCTCCAAGCTGACAAGAACCTACACCAAAAACCAATGATCCACCCTAGCTACAGTAACCACCAAAATCACTGCCATCAAAATCCAAAACCAAACCCAGCAACACCAGCATTGACGACCTACCCCAACCACGATGACCAGTGCGACAACCACAACAACCCAAATCTAAGAGGTGGGGGCCTAAAAAATGAGGAAGAGAAGGGAGGAGGGAGAGTGCAAGAATAGATGATGATGACGACCCACCCCACCAACACCAGCACTAACAACAGCGACACAATAATGAGAGAGAGAGAGAGAGAGAGAGAGAGAGAGAGAGAGAAGCAGCAAGAGTGAATAAAACAAAATATGATATACATGTAGATATTGTGGCAATATGTAAAATTGAGCAATGATGCATGACATGATGTGAGTGTTTTTGGTGTTTACCAAGTTTGGGTCGAGTCAATTTTTGGCTTATTACTTGTGATTGGATTCGATAGTAACGTTGTTTGTATTTTTTGAAAATATGTGTGGGTGAAAAAGTGTAAAAATACGTGTAATGTTGTTTAAACACTAAAAACTGTTGTTTAAACAACAGTAACAAATGGGCCCTAAATTTTAGTGTCAGATCAAATTCATGAATTTTAAATTAGTAAAATGGAGCCTCTAGTGATTAGACCTAACACGAAGAAGCAACCCGTAGAGACGAAATCAATGGCTTTGGTTGGACACTAAGTGATAAAGGAATTTGATGGTAGTGGGATTTTTCTCGAGAAAGTTTATTCAAGGGGTTAGTTTCAGGTATTACTAGTTCCCGATCTGAGTGACTCAAGTTCAAGAAAAACACCCGACCCAATCCCTTGGATCATAACAGGTCTGTAAAACCTTACAATTTCGGGTTTGGGTGCATGAAAGATGGATTTGGCTTCCTTTTAGTTTTAATTAATGGAGCTTTTGTCTTAGCCCAAAAAAAAAAAAAAAAAAAAAAAAAAAAAAAAAAAAAAAAAAAACCAATTTGTTAACCTATATTCATTATTATCAATATCATACCATACTCCATGAGCTGTTTTAGACTTCCTGATTCCCTGTGTGATGAATTGACTAGTATGATAAAGAATTTTTGGTGGGGACAAAAACATGATGAAAAAAAAAATGGCTTGGTTGAGTTGGGATAAAATGTGTGTACCAAAAGCATGTGGAGGGATGGGATTTAAACAGTTGAAACCTTTAAACCTGGCACTTTTAGCTAAGCAGGGGGTGGAGACTCCAAACTAGACATAATTCCCTCGTTTATCAAGTCTTTAAGGCTAAGTATTTCCCAAATTGTGACTTTGTGCATGCTTCTTTGGGAAAGAAACCATCGTATGTGTGGAGAAGTATTATGGTTGCTCAAGGGATTGTAAAGAAAGGGCTTTGTTGGCATGTGGGAAATGGTAGGAAAATCCGGGTTTGGCAAGATAATTGGATTCCTAATTCATATTCACATAAAATTATCTCTCCTAGGGGTCTGTTTCCACTTGACTATAAGGTCTGTAAGTTGATTGATGATGTGAAGAAATGCTGGGATTTGGAACTATTGAATCAAGCTTTTCTTCCTTTTGAGACTGAGGAAATTGCTGCAATTCCTTTAAATATTAGATTACCTAAGGACAAGTAGACCTAGGCAGAAAATTCAAATGGTTTTTTCTCAGTCAAGAGTGCTTACAAGGTGGCTGTGGAGTTAAAGGCTAACAGGGAGATAGGTTCTTGTTCAAATGGGAGCAACTTGCGTCAGTTTTGGAAAAGATTATGGTCACTCCAAATTCCACACAAGATTAGACACTTTGCATAGAAAGCAGCCCGTGATATTTTGCCAACAAAATTAAATCTGGTATGTAGGAATGTTTTGGGTGACAGTACATGTGAAGAATGTGGGGAAGCTTCAGAATCTTTGTTTCATCTCTTTTGGGAATGTACTAAAGCTAAGGAAACTTGGAGTTTTTCTTCCCTCTTCCCTCTGCTGTCAACGGCTCACTTTAGAAGTTTTTTTTTGAATTTTTATGGAACATTCTAATGGATGCTCAATGGGGAATGGAGGATTCAGGGCTGGCAATGACAATTGTTTGGGCATTATGGACAAATAGGAATGAAGTGTGTCATGGAAAACAAAGAAAGGCTGGTATGAGTTTACTTAGTTTGTGCAAAAATTATTTGGATGAGTACTTGAATTTGTCCTGTTTTTCATCAGAAATTTCTGCACAGCAAGCATCTTACTACCTGGAAGCAAAGTGGTCTCCACCTAAATACCCTCTTTATAAGATTAATGTTGATGGTGTAGTCTTCTCATCTCAAAAAGCTGCTGGTATTGGTGTGGTAGTCAGGGACCATGAGGGGAATTTCATTGCTGGTTTAAGTAAGTAGATTCATGCTCCTTTAGGTGCTATTGAAGTTGAAGCCAAGGCATTCGAAGCTAGCATCTTTTTTGCGAAGGAAGTGGGCATTAGAGAATTTATATTGGAAGGGGATTTTACCATAATAGTCCAAGCTTTAAAAGAAGTGTCACATGCTCCATCTTTTATTGCTTCTGTGATTTATGGATTTCTAACTGAATGTCATGAATTTCAAAATGTTGGTTTCTCTTATGTTCGACGATAAGGCAATAGGCTTGCTCATTTGTTAACTAAACATGCTTTAGTCGTGGTTGATTTCTTTACTTGGATTGAAGAGTTTCCTTGTTTTTTAGAACAAGCTCTTATCCATGATGTTTCTGTACCTTTAATTTCATAAATAAAGTTTTAGTCTTTTAATCAATATATATATATATATATATATATATATACACACATTAGGTTCAAGTTACACCTGGTGTAAGTAATGTTACACCACTCATTATTTTTTAATAGGATGCCAATTTGACAAATCCACCGTTGGATTACATTATCTTCATATATTCTCCATCCTTACAAAATTTCAAGGTAATCGAATATCAATAGCCATGTCATCAATCAATTTTTTAAATTCAAGTGTTTGTAGTTTAAAATAATACATAAAAAATGTGCTTAAGGATGAAATGGTAAATAACATCAGATTAGCATGAAAATTGGCATGCATGTTAAAAACATATAGAACATGTAATTTAACGGTAAGATTTATGAATTCAATAATAAGTTATTGAGTGGTGTAACACTGTTTAGAGTTACACCAGATATAACTTGAACCAAACCTTATATATATATATATATATAAGATACCAAAGGGGGGTAAGTTACCAAATGCGGGTAAGTTGTAAAGCCGACTGAGGCATTGCAAGTGTAAACTAAAAAGAGGGTTGCCATCTGATTACAAGCATTGGGTTGTAAAGGAGAGACTATACTGAGTTTTCTTCAATTGGGACTCCAATTGGACCTGTTTTAGAATGGAGCTTTGGCATCCTTAAATAGGCTGAAAAGAGCTTTGGATCCTTTGAAGAACTGCTGAAATTCCAGAAGGTGAATTGCTTTTACTGAAGGTGAAAACCTTTTCCACCGAAAGCAAACAGTGATTCTGGAAAGTAGTGCTGGACTGTTCATAAATAGTGACTGTGAACTGTTCATGAATAGTGTTCTGTCTTTTGTTGTTTAGTGGCGGTTGAGTGCTGGTACTGTTCATGAATAGTGACTGGTGCTGTTCATGAAATAGTAACTAGCCTGTTGGTATTGTTTTGAATAATGACTGGTGCTATTCAAAGTAACTTAATCACTATCCAAATTGTAGCCATCATAAGGATCCTGAGAGTCATGGAATAATGGGTCGTATGGACAGTGATTGATTGAAGCTTCTGAAGAGGCAGGAGATACCTTTTCTTCTGACTCTAGCTGTTCTAACTGGAGGAGCAATTGCCTTGCAAGATCTTTTAATTCTTTGCTAGATTTTTTGGCGATCTAGACGGAGTCTAGGCTAGACTGAGATCTTGATTTCTGATAATGGCTTTATGAACTGGAGGAGGGAAGTCCTTATGGAGTTGACTGATGACCTGATCAATCTTAAGGCTATCCCACCACTTAATTGAGAATTTTTTGTTTAACAGATTATTACAAATTGCATAGGACCACATGCTAATCCAATGGATCCTGTATTTGATAGTCATATGCAGAATTGCAGGAAACTGGGAATTGTACTTGTTGGCTTGAAGCCTGGAGTTGAAATACCTGAGGGCATCCTATAGGGGCACGAGGAAGATCTAGGGTACTGATCCAAACGTTTCCCACCACTTAAGGAACCGTGTAGGTATTGGACTGGAGAACTTCTTGTCAAACATTAAGAACCATGAATGATCAAAGTTCTTATTATGGTAGAAGAGGACTTTCTCAAAGGCGTTTATGTAGTCGTAGTGACTATAATAGAGTTCTGAACCTATGAGAGACTTGAGATCTGTGAGTGTCTTAAGCAAGGATGGGTGTCTTCCCCAATCTTTGCAGCTGACAAAACTTGTGATGATGAACTTGTGGTAGAGGACTACTAAGGGGTCCCCTTTGACATGATGTTTTCTACTCAAGTAGACTTTTCCTGGATGAGGATGCTCTTATAGAACTTGATATTTTTCTCTGGGTGTTGTGGGAGGTAATGCCATTCTTGGGGCAAAACTTCCATGGCTAGAGCTAAAGGATCCTTTATATGAATTAGATGGGGTTCAATATAAGAGATATGCTAGACGAAGGGTTTCTTAACATAAGAAGACCTTCCTTTTCTAGATGGGTAGAATGAAGGCTTTTGAGACTGTATGAGGCCAAAAGGTTCTTCTACTATGTATGAGGTGATTGCCCTAGGTGCTAGGGTGGATAAGGCTGAACTGTAACTGGACTGAACATGGGATGGCCTTTCGTAGTTTGGCTTTAGGATTGTGGAAACCAAATAACAATTGGCAATGGTCGAAGGGGATACTGGTACTAATTGGTCGAGGTTCTTTGCCTAACTGGTACCACTGAGGGATTGCTATTTAGGCAACTTTGGGGGTTGGGATTGTACGGGTTTCTTCCAGGACATCCTAGTTTGGACTCTACAAAAATTCACAGGTAAGGAAATCAAGGATGTTGTTCTGGGTTCCTTCTATGAAATCAAAGTCAAAAACTGAAAGAATGGCTTGCCATCATGCAAAATTTTGTTTTGATGCAATGTTTTGAACATCTTTTTCTAAAACATGTTTTGCAGATTTACAATCAATTCTTATTAAAAACTTTTGATTCAAAAGATCACTTTGAAATTTTGAAATGCATAGTACTATAGATAAAATTTCTTTTTTAATAGTACTATAATTAATCTGAGTGGGAGTCCATATTCCCAAATGGAAACAGACGATCTGTTCTGGGGAAGTGAAATGACACACTGGAGGAGAATGCCACCATATCCTGTGTTAAAGGCATTTGTCTGGACAATCTTGAAAGAATTGACTGAGGGAATTCCTAAACAAGGGAGAGTCTTGACATACTTTTTGATTTCTTAGACGACTGCTATATGGGCTGGAGTCCAAAGGGATGGATTGGTTTAGAGTCTATCAAAAAGGGGTTTGCATTGCTGCCTGAGATTTTGATAGAAACCTGAAATGTAATTGAGAGATCCTAGAAATCTCTGAAGCTGGGTTTTATCTAGGATTTGATCTGGAAACTTATCAGCAAACTGGATAGCTCTATCTATGGGTTTAATGACACCATGATGAATATCAAATCCTAAGAATCGAATCTTAGTTTGGAAAAGTTTGATCTTTGGTGCTGAAACAACAAGACCATTGAGCTTGATGGTATTGAGAAATGCTCGCAGGTGCTTCCAATGTTGATCCAGGGATTCTGAAAAGATGAGTACATCATCAATGTACACAATTGCATGACTGGAGAATGGAATGAAAATCTCATTCATGATATTTTGGAAATCAGAATGTGCATTTTTTAGACCAAAGGGCATTACATTCCATTCGTAATGTCCAAAAGATGTGGTAAAGGTTGTCTTATATCTATCAGACTCTCTAATTTGGATCTGCCAAAAACCACTCTTCATGTCAAACTTGCTGAAAACCAATGCTCTACTAAGCCTATTGACTAAGTCTTTTTTGTTAGGAATTGGATACCTTACCCATTCTAAGACTTTGTTAAGGGGCTTGTAGTTGATAACTAATCTGGGGACACCTCTTTCTATCTCAGCATTTTTCTAGACATAAAAGGCTAGGCAAGACCATGGTGATCTAGACTTTCTGATGATTCCTTTTTTGAGGAGATCCTTTATTTCTACTCTACAAATATCCATGAGTTCTTGGTTCATTTGGATAGGTCGAGCTTTGGTAGGGATATCATTTTCCTTAAAATCCTTGACATAGGGGAGAGTCACCTCGTGTCTCTTTCTATGCCAAAAAGCTGTAGGTAGATCAGAGCAGACTTCCTGCTTAAGTTTTTCTTCAAACTTTCTGATTTTTGCTTGGATGTTTTTACAAGTTAGTTGTTCCTCAACTTTCTTGTATCTAAAATCATCCTTAACGTACTTAAGATGAGTTTTGGCACTAATCAGGTTTAGGGTCTTGGAGACGGAAACATCTTGGAGGGAGCTAATTTCTCTAAGTTCCGGACTCCTAAGGAATTTAAAGTTGGCAGGCTGGCCAAAGAGATGGGTAGTGATTCCTTCACTATCCGTGATAAAATGATACAACAGACACATGAATGGGTTTCCTAAGATGACCCTATTTGTCATATTCTTAATAAGGACAAATGTGGTTTTGAAACATGTGTTATCCTAACACACATGAGCCTTTGGGATTTTGAATTCAATCTGCATTTTTCTACCACTGGCGGAGGTTAGTCTTTCCTTGGTTTTTCTGATGTACTTAGAGGGAATGATTCCTTCTTGAATGCATTTGAGATCAGCACCTGAGTCAATTAGAGCTATAACCTCAAATTCAAAATCTTTGCTGATGACAATCCTGACCTTGGAATGCCATTTTTGGAAGTTAATCCTACTGATAGTTTCTAAGAACTTCTCACTGGATTGTTTTTGGACCATATTAGCTGTAGGGTTAACTATTTCATCAACTTCTTCATCAGAAGGGTTCTAAAATGAGGGACCTTCCTCATTGCCTTGATGAGAAGTGTTTTGTTTTACTTTTTTATCAAGGAAATTGTGATCAACTCGAAGAATGGTTAGTTCTTGCCTAAGTATTCTAACCTCTAACTTTCTTTCCTTAATTTCCTTTTGAAGGTCATTGACCGTAACTTCTTTCTTGTTTTTGGTAAACCTATTGTAGATCTTTTCTAAGTCTACTTTGGGTTCTTGAATCCTTGGTTTGGGTTCACTGGTTTCTCTGACTAAAGTTTCATGGAATTTGCTAAGCTTCTAAGCTTAGATGACAGTGTCTTTTATCTGTTCTATGAGATCTAGGAAAAGCTCTTCTTGCTTGCTAAGGACATTGATAGTTTTGATCCTACAACAACTATCTTTGCATGCCATAAGGGCATCTGGGCTATTAGAGGTGCTAGACGAGGCTCTAAAGGGTTCTGAGGATGACTAGTTTAGTTGGTAGATCTTATTGTCGCTGGAACTACTACATGACTCACTGTCTATGTGGTCAAGTTCTAGGAGTTTGAGGATCTCTTCTTTACCATTTTGGTCACTGACTAAGGTGTTGATAAGAGATTTGGCCTTAAACCTACACTCATTTCTGTAATGACCTTTCTTGCCACACTTAAAACATTGACCTTTGTTGGATGCTCTATGTGTGGAGTCCTTTCTTTTGCCACTGTCTTGGTGGTAGTTGCTGGATTTCTTTCCTTTCTTATGGAATCATTGCCTTTGAAGTGACTATACTTTTGATTCCTATAGTACTTGGAGGTTGCTTTCTTCCTGGAGAATTTTCTAGAGTGATCCTTTTCTCTAGATTTTCTCTTGGAATGGGCTATGGAGGGTAAGCCATATTGAGTACAGAAGTTTCCTATTTCGTACTTAGCCTTGCTCTTGCTGGCTTGGCTTTGGATTTTCAAATCTCTGCACATCTTCATACCTTCACTTCAGATTGTGCTAGAGATATCACCATAGGTTAAGTTATCATAATCTATGACACCATGGTCTTGCCCAACCTTTGATAGACCATCTAAGTTCCATTCATAGAGTTTACCAGAAGATACAGAGAATTGGTTACTAACATTCCTTTCCTCGAACTGGAGGTCAAGGGGTGTTGGTCTGGGATACCAATTCTTGGTTAAGCTGGTCAAGGTTAGATGGTGAAGCCTTTTCACCTCTAAATCTAGAAACTGGTTTTCTAGCTGTTTTATTTCCTTGTCTGACTCCTGAGAGGCTTAACTAGAACTACTAGAGGCTGTGTGGATGTCCAAGACAGCTAGTCGAGGATCAACACTGGTGAAGGGGTGATTGGTTCCTTCTTCACCAGTTCCTCGAGCTTCTGGGTGACTATTTCTAAGGCCGTTTTGTCCTTAGACCTAAGGCTGGTTTGCCTGGTTATTGGTAGCTTGACTAGGGGTTTCTCTAAAGTTAGGATATACTTGGCTTGGTTTCCTGGCTAGAGGATAACCTTGTTTCTATCCTTTCTTCTACCCTATCGAGCTGTTTTCCTATGACATGTAGACACTAGTTGGGGTAGTTGTTTTGTTCTATTACCTTTTTGACAAGTTTCTCTTCTCCAGAAGGAAACCTAAAGGGGGTAGCAACTGCTTCATGTCCTTTGTGCTTAATGGTTATGGCTTTTAAGGGTGGGTGACTAGACCGAACAACTTCTTTGTTGTCTTCCTTGGTCCAGTTGGTTTTGGTGATGACACAAGACTTTTTGTGCCATTCAAAATGGTTCTCAAAATATTCAAAGAAAGGGTCATTGCTGGATATCTCTTTCATGAATTCTTGCAATTTTTTGAGCACTTCCTTCTTTTACTCTTTGGTGTGGTTGGCTCTATAGGCTTCTCTTTTGACTCTGTTTCTTTCATAATCAAATTCCTTTTCTAAGGCTATTAGGTCTGGGGTGAAGTCTTTCTTTACAACCATAAGCTTATGATGTGCTGAAGGTTCCTGGGGTTCATGTTGAAATGGTTGTTCCATATCAATGTCGGATGGGGATGGAGTGGATCGACTATGGTTGTCATCCTCATTGACAACTGAGTCTTGTTTAGCTGTGTAGCAAGGGGTGCTAACTTGGGATCTGGTCTTGACTCCTTGGAGTTCTACACCTAAATCTCTCCTAGACTTTGGAAAAGGTGCTAGAGGTTTGGATGAGCTACACTGGGATGCAGGTCTATCCCTAAGAATGATAGGGGACTGTCTACTAGGCTAGTGCAAATCTATTGGGGATCTAAACCTAGATTCATCATAGTCTAAAGGTGTTCTAAACTTAGACTGGTCAAAACTTAGCCTTACGGTTCCATCAGCTAACTACTGAACAAAGTCATTCTGGGCTGGGTTTTGGATCTGAAGAGGATAGTTTTCATTTTCTAGAGTCCAATCTGGAGGGAATGTGACCTCAGACCATTTCAGGGTTCTAGGTACCTGAATTTTGGATCTAGGGTCTATAGTTTGGATGAGAGTGGTTTCTCCCATCTTTCTTTTGTCAAGTGCTTGGACATTTAGGTTTGTCCTGATGCACTTATAATACACTCTACATATCAAGGCTATTTGGTGAGTTCCCTGTACCATAAGGGTTCCCTGGGTTTGGATATTAAGGGTAAGAGCTTTCATGATATGCGGGTCATGAAAGCTAACTGTGAAGTTGGGGAAACAGTCAAAATAAACTGGTTTGCAACTAAGACTGGTTTGAATTGTTCCTAGGAAACTGTCATCAAATCTAATGTGACGAGTATCTCTAAAGGCCATTAGGATTGAACAATTCAACCTTTCTCTAATCAAAGATTTAACTCCAACCTGAACTAAACATATGTGCAAATAATTGTGTCTGTCCTTGCTGTGCGCTAACAGGGTGGATGGTGATAACAAGTAGCATGTCTCATACTCCTTGTTTATACCATAAACTTTTTCTATGGTCTTGACATGGTAATCTGTCTTAAATGCCTTTTTAAGACTCCATGAAGACTTATAGATCTGATGGGTGGGGATCTTAGGGATGTTCCAATCTCCTAATTTCAAATCTACATCTGATAACTCATAAGACTCTGAGTTGAGAATTCTAGCTTCTTGTGGAATCTCAAGGAGGGATACTCTTGAACTGGTAGAAGAGTTACTTCTAAACAACCTATTCATTGTTCTGGATTAAAAGCTTAGGTTAAACAATCACAACCTAATTACCTTTTTCTCCAAGCTACTAGATTTAACTTCAGATCTGTAACAAAGGTACTTTCCATGACCAATTGCTATGACAAAGTTGGTAACTTATCTCCAAGCTACTAGATTTAATTTTAAATCTGTAACAAAGGTACTTTCCATGACAACTTGCCTTCTCGCGCATTCCATGACCAAAGTTACCTAAACAGATCTAAGGATGCCAAAGCTCCATTCTGAAGCAGGTCCAATTGGAATCCCAATTGAAGAAAACTCAGTATAGGGGAATTCAACATAATTAATTGACTGAAATTAATAATATGCTGAAAATATTAATACTAATAACTATGGTGGTATAACCTGCCAAATTTGATTGAGAATAAAATGTAACTTACAAATATAACCGGCCAACTTGGCTCTGATACCAAAGGGGGGTAAGTTACAGAATGGGGGTAAGTTACAAACAAAGGGGGAGGCCGACCGAGGCCATATGATTACACAAGATAAAGCCGACTGAGGCATTACAAGTGTAAACTAAAAAGAGGGTTGCTATCTGATTACAAGTATTGGGTTGTAAAGGAGAGGCTATACTGAGTTTTCTTCAATTGGGACTCCAATTGGACCTGCTTCAGAATGGAGCTTTGGCATCCTTAGATTTGTTTAGGTAACTTTGGTCATGGAATGCATGAGAAGGTAAGTTGTCATGGAAAGTACCTTTGTTACAGATCTAAAGTTAAATCCAGTAACTTGGAGATAAGTTACCAACTTTGTCATAGCAATTGGTCATGGAATGCGCGAGAAGGCAAGTTGTCATGGAAAGTACCTTTGTTATAGATCTAAAGTTAAATCTAGTAGCTTAGAGATAAAGGTAATTAGGTTGTGATTGTTTAACCTAAGCTTTTAATCCAGAACAATGAATAGGTTGTTTAGAAGTAACTCTTCTACTTGTTCAAGCGTATCCCTCCCTGAGATTCCATAAGAAACTGGAATTCTCAACTTAGAGTCTTATGAGTTATCAAGTGTGGATTTGAAATTAGGAGATTGGAACATCCCTAAGATCCCCACCCATCAGATCTATAAGTCTTCATGGAGTCTTAAAAAGGCATTTAAGACAGATTACCATGTCAAGACCATAGAACAAGTTTATGGTATAAACAAGGAGTATGAAACATGCTACTTGTTATCACCATCCACCCTGTTAGCGCACAGCAAGGACGGATACAATTATTTGCACATAGGTTTAGTCCAGGTTTGAGTTAAACCTTTGATCAGAGAAGGGTTGAATTGTTCAATCCTAATGGCCCTTAGAGATACCCGTCACATTAGATTTAATGACAGTCTCCTAGGAACCATTTAAACCAGTCTTAGTTGCGGACCAGTTTATTTTGACTGTTTCCCCAACTTCATAATCAGCCTTCATGACCCGCATATCATGAAAGCTCTCACCCTTAATATCAAAACCTAGGGAACCCTCATGGTACAAGGAACTCACCAAATAGCCTTAATATACGTAATGTATTATAAGTGCATTAGGACAAACCTAAATGTCCAAGCACTTAACAAAAGAAAGATAGGAGAAACGACTCTCATCCAAATTACAGACCCTAGATCCAAAATTCAGGTACCCAAAACTCTGAAATGGTCCGAGGTCACATTCCCTCCAGATTGGACTCTAGAGAATGAAAACTATCCTCTTCAGATCCAAAACCCAGCTCAGAATCCAGACTTAGACTTTGTCCAACAGTTAGCTGATGGAACCATAAGACTAAGTTTTGACCAGTCTAGGTTTAGAACACCTTTAGACTATGATGAATCTAGGTTTAGATTTCCAATAGATCTGCACCAGTCTAGCAGACAGTCTAGCCTAGACTTCGCCCAGATCGCCTGAAAATCTAGCAAAGAATTAAAAGATCTTGCAAGGCAATTGCCCCTCTAGTCAGAACAATTAGAGTCAGAAGTAAAGGTATCTCCTGCCTCTTTAGAAGCTTCAATCAATCATTGTCCATACGATCCATTATTCCAAGACTCTCAGGATCCTTATGATGGCTACAATTGGGATAGTGATTAAGTTACTCTGAATAGCACTAGTCACTATTCAAAACAATACTAACAAGCTAGTTACTATTTCATGAACAGCACCAGTCACTATTCATGAACTGTACCAGCACTCAACCGCCACTAAACAACAAACGACAGAACACTATTCATGAACAGTTCGCAGTCACTATATATGAACAGTCCAACACCAGGTTAGCACCCCTTGCTACATAGCCAAACAAGACTCAATAAGGATGACAACCATAGTCGATCCACTCCATCCCCATCCGACACTAATATGGAACAACCATTTCAGCATGAACCCCAGGAACCTTCAACTCATCATGAGCTTATGGTCATAAAGAAAGACTTCACCCTAGACCTAATAGCCTTAGGAAAAAAATTTGATTCTGAAAGAAACAGAGTCAAAAGAGAAGCCTATAGAGCCAACCACACCAAAGAGCAAAAGAAGGAAGTGCTCAAAAAATGGCAAGAATTCATGAAAGAGATATCCAGCAATGTCCCTTTCTTTGAATATTTTGAGAACCATTTTGAATGGCACAAAAAGTCTTGTGTCATCACCAAAACCAACTGGACCAAGGAAGACAACAAAGAAGTTGTTCCGTCTAGTCACCCACCCTTAGAAGCCGTAACCATTAAACACAAAGGACATGAAGCAGTTGCTACCCCCTTTAGGTTTCCTTTTGGAGAAGAGAAATTTGTCAAAAAGGTAATAGAACTAAACAACTACACCAACCAGTGTCTACATGTCATAGGAAAACAGCTCAATAGGGTAGAAGAAAGGATAGAAAACAAGAATATCCCTACCAAAGCTCGACCTATCCAAATGAACCAAGAACTCATGGATATTTGTAGAGCAGAAATAGAGGATCTCCTCAAAAAAGGAATCATCAGAAAGTCTAGATCACCATTGATGAGAATCAACAAGCATTCAAGGATCCATTGCATGTTCCAGTTGGGCCTATTACTAAAGCAAGATCCAAGAAGATTAAAGAAGCACTTAATGGGCTAATTCAAGAGATTTTGGCTGATTCTAACATAGGACATTCTAAGCTTGGCCCAAAGAAAGATGAAGGTGTAATAAATTTAATCCAAGCTATTGAGGGCTGATTTGGCTGAAATGGGCGTGATTTATGGCGTGGATTAATGGCTGATTGATTTTCCAGCTCCATATCAGTTAATAAACATTTTTCCTACTCTGGAGCTTCTAATTTCGGAACAAATCTACCTTAATTTTAGGCTTTTATTATTTAGAAAGTTTTTTAGCTATTTTCCTATTTTGGATATGCTAATTTTAGACTAAATCAACTTTTATTTAGGGTTTTATTATTTAGTACGTTTTTTATATTTTCTATTTTCAGTAATGACTTATAAATAGCATGCACTCATTGTAATAGGGATTATTGAATAAAAATCAGAAAAGGTGAGGCTTTGCTCTTCTTTTGGTTCTTCAAGAACTGTTACACTTATCAGGGATTCTTCCTTGTGGCGTTCAAACTTTATACCTTTGGTTCGTGATTCAATTATAATCATTGGGTCAAGGTGTTACACATATACATTTGGTTTGCGTTTCGATTATAAACATTGGGTTAGGGTTTCTATCAAAAATTTGAATTTTAGTTTTCTTGGGCAAGTATTCCAATATTTTTGTTGGGTCTCAAAGCGTGTCGATTGAGGTTCGCATCAACTATGGTCTTGCCCAGCCTCTAGGTAAGCCATTGATAAATTTCTCCTTCCAAAATGAAGAATTACAATCGCTTCTGTGCATGACTCTGGTGGTAAAGACATCTTCATACCACTTGTAGTCGCCTAGGGTTCGACACCTAAGATTACTCAACTGATCGTAAATTCTAGATGTGGTGTTGCTAGGTTTTCTTACGAAGTGTTTCATGATCGTATAGATCAAGGTGTTGACTCCATCAGGAATTCCTCTTCCTATGCGTTCATCAAAGATGGGGGTTCCTTCCTCATCTTTTTGGATTGCATTCTTGATGTCTTCTCTAGATCCTTCTGTTAGGCAGTTGTTCCACAATTGCAGAAGTTTGCATGTGAATCCTAAAGTTATGAAATCTATGACCTCTGTATGGGGACGGCTTTCATTTAGGTAGTTATTGGCTACCATGGTCATATGCTGGATTTTGTTTAGGATTTGAAATAGAGGATCTCCTCAAAAAGGAATCATCAAAAAGTCTAGATCACCATAATCTTACCCAGCCTTTTATGTCCAAAAAAATACTGAGATAGAAAAAGGTGTCCCTAGATTAGTTATCAACTACAAGCCCCTTAATAAAGTTTTAGAATGGTTAACGTATCCAATTCCCAACCAAAAAGACTTAATCTATAGGCTTAGTAGAGTAGTGATTTTCCACAAGTTTGACATAAAGAGTGGTTTTTGGCATATCCAAATCAGGAGAAAGTATATGATGTTTCAGGAACTCCACCTCAGCATCTAGTTGGTGTTTCTAAAACCAATAAGAAATTGACATCTGTCCTAAAAAAGAAACATCAGCCTACTAAACCATTTAAATTAAAAAGACGAAATTGACCCTGGAAAATTCAAAGACCCGCCCTCTGTTGTTTTTCTCTTTTTGCAAAATCAAAATGTTCATATCTCTCTCTCTCTCTCTCCATTTTTCTCTCCACCACTACAGCACACCAGCACCTCCATGACTCCATCTTTTCTCTCTCAACTCCAAACCAAAAACCACTTTACTTTTCCTCTCTTCAAAACCAAATCTCAATGTCTCTCTCCCCAGTCCACATGCCACCACGGAGGAGATCGCGCCGCCGGTTCACGTCGGAGAGATGGGTGAAGCGGCCCTGGTGACGGCTATGGTGGCGTGTGGACTGGGGAGAGAGACATTGAGATTTGGTTTTGAAAAGAGGAAAAGTAAAGTGGTTTTTGGTTTGGAGTTGAGAGAGAAAAGATGGAGTCATGGAGGTGTTGGTGTGTAGTGGTGGTGGAGAGAAAAACGAAGAGAGAGAGAGAGAGAGAGAGATGAACATTTTGATTTTGCAAAAAGAGAAAAACAACAGAGGGCGGGTCTTTGAGTTTTTCAGGGTCAATTTCGTCTTTTTAATTTAAATGGTTCAGTAGGCTGAAGTTTCTATTTTTAGGACAGATGTCAACTTTTTATTAGTTTTAAAAACACCAATTAGATGCTGAGGTAGAGTTCCCGAAACATCGTATACTTTCTCCCAAATCAGGGTCTGATAGATATAAGACAAAGGAGATATATATATATATATCATACCGGTTCCTAGTTAAAACCATATATTTCCTCAATCTGACGCTCTTAACAACAACAACAACATGGCTCTGAAGAACACCTCTACAACCGTTACGTCTCTATGCTCAATCCCAACTCTCTTCCTCTCTCTCACCCTCATCTGCACTCTCTCCGTCACCCTCTTCTTCCTCTTCTCCAACCCCCAAACCCAAACCCAAACCCAAACCCAAGCCCCCCTTCGCCACCTCAAAGTCTACATCTCCGACCTCCCCAGATCCCTCAACTATGGCCTCTTAGACACCTATTATTCCTCCTCCACCTTCGACTCTCGTCTCCCAAACAATCCCCACCACAAAACCCACATCCCCAAAAAGGTCAAATTCCCTCCTTACCCTGAAAACCCACTCATCAAACAGTACAGCGCTGAGTATTGGATCATGGCTGACCTCATGACCCACGACAACCTACGAACCTACTCGTTTGCCAAACGGGTTTTCGATCTTAACCAAGCTGATGTCGTTTTTGTCCCCTTTTTTGCCACTTTAAGCGCTGAGTTACAGCTTGGAACAAACAAGGGAGTGTTTAGGAAAAAGGTTGATGAGAACAAGGACTATGAGAGGCAGAGAGAGGTTCTCGATTTTGTTACCAAAAGTCAAGCTTGGAACCGTTCTGGTGGCCGAGACCATGTCTTTGTTCTCACTGGTAATGTTAGCGTTTTGAGTTGTTCTTGATCCATTTTCCATTTTTTGTGTTTTTGGGTTCTTTTTTTCTTTTTCGATTCATTACTATTAATGCTTGGTATGTTTTTATTATTAATTTTGTACAACCATGTTTTAATCTTGGTTGGGTTACTGAGATGATTGAGGATAACTATAGGACACCATTACATTCAAAGATTGTGTTTGAATCTGAGGAGGGATAGTTTCTGTTTTCTTAATGACCCATTTAAGGAAAACTCTAAGTTTGAATTGTTCTTTATCTGACTCTGATCCCACTTGTATATTTGGATTTTTTTTTTTTTTTTGGGTTGTATATTCTCACTGGTACTATTAGTTTGATGATCCATTTTCCATTTTTGTGTTTTTGGGTTCATTACTATTAATGCTTAATCTTTGTTGGGTTACTGAGAAATTGGTTGAGGATAACAATAGGACACCATTTACATTCAATGATTGTGTTTGAATCTGAGGAAGGAAAGTTGCTGTTTCCTTTATGACCCATTTAAGGAAAGCTCTAAATATGAATCGTTTTGCTTTGATTCTGATCCCAGTTAAATACTCAATCTTAATATTTGCAAGAAGTAATTAGCCCTCTCTCTCCTCTCTATTTTTCATTACATGTAATTGATTAAAAACCATTTGAATCCCCAACTAAAATGCTGTGGAGAGCAAATATTTTTACTGAGGTACTCCTATATTTTTGGGAAGGGAAAAACTTAGGTACAGTTACATATAGTTCCCTAGTTAATTTCAAACACATGGCACAAAGTGTAGCATTGAACATAATCAGCATGGGATTGTTGATTGTGTCAACCAGGATGAGAAGTGTGCCACCTTGGACATGGGATGTTAGAATAATGTTTAGATTATCAAAATTACCCTAATAGCCCAGGTTCAATGATAATGAGTTGAGATTATCTTTTCTGAAAATCATAACTTGGATATTTCTTAGAGACCTATTTGAATCCCTCTGTTCATTAGGAGGAAAAATGACATTTCAGTGAATCATAACATGGGTGGATAATTGGGGCTGTTTGGATATCATAAATTTACAAAGAATCTCATTGGTTCTTAGTTACTCCCTTAATGTGGTCCTGGATCATTTTGGGCTAAAATAATAGTGATCCAGGACTAGGAGTGCCCGTTTCTTCCAAAACCTTTAGAGGTTTTTTGATTTTGCAAATGTAGTAATTTAGTAGGTGCTAGGTTATTTTCCATACCATTGTTTTGTGGCTTCTGTTCTTTCTGTTGAAACCATCCCCAGATTCCCCACAAATTTTGGTTTTAATCTGTTGGGTTTTTTTCGATTTGAATTGTCTAGCTAGTACTTGGTCCTATAGATCCTTTCTTTTGAATGGGTCCTCTGAACTTGATGATGAGGTTGGGCATTCAGCATTCTGAGAAATTGGAGTCTCATCTGGTGCAATACATGCAACGAAAGTTAATAATCTTCATTTGCCTCATTATAGGTGTAATTTGATTCAGCCCCTGTCCTACTTGTGGCAATGATCCTTGTACAATGGTTGACTTGTAGCTGTTTAGAGGATGAGGGGCCTCAAATATGCGTGTTCCAGTTTCTGGTATACATGCTTGGTCAATATTTCTCTTTTTTTCTTAATCAAATAGGATCAGGTGTTAAAAGTCATAAAAGAACTGTGCATCTTTGAGGAAAATTCCTCACCTTTTGAACCTTTTAACCTCCTTGTTATGTATCTTATCTTCATTAACTTCCCTTGATGAACTCCTAGAAAACCTAATTTGGACAGTTTCCCTAGGGTTTGGACTAAGTTCTATGCCTTGAGTATGTGGGAAAACCAAATAAACAAATTCAAATTGTTGAAGATACCTTAATGTAGGAGAAACCATTTAACTCTGAAATTCAAGTTTGCTTTTGTGTTTTAGTAAAATTTTGGAATGGTTGCCTTTATCCATCTGAATTTTGGGTAACATGAAGCTATAGGATGTTTATTCAACTTGGTACAATTAATTTCCTTGAATCTGTTCAAGTTTTGCTAGACTGTATCATTTGGTGGATGTCAGTGTAGATTGTAACAAAATCTTTCAAGACTACTATGAAAACTCAAACTTAGTTATCATCAATTCATTATTAATGTGAAAACTAAATTCAGATGAAAACAGTCATTTTTTGCCTGATTTATCACACTGCTTCACAGTGCGAAGAAAGAAAATAAACAAAAAATTTGTTGCATGTTTTAGCAGCTTATAGTTTAGTCTTTGGATTGTCAGGTTATGTTAAAACTTGAAGCATTCTTTGGCAGACCCAGTTGCAATGTGGCATGTCAGAGCTGAGATAGCCCCAGCTATTCTCCTTGTGGTAGATTTTGGCGGATGGTTCCGGCTTGACTCAAAATCATTGAATAGTAGCACACCAGATATGATTCAACACACCCAAGTTTCACTACTCAAAGATGTTATTGTTCCATACACCCATCTACTACCTAGATTGCAATTATCAGAAGACCAAAGACGCCAAACGCTTCTTTATTTTAAAGGGGCTAAACATAGGCACCGGGTCAGTAACATATATCTAAATCTCTATTGCAGTTTGATATGCTATGTTTCCTGCTTTCCTTTGTTCTGTGATGTTCAACTTCCTCAATTTAGCTGAACTTGGCCTCAAAAACAGCAACTTATATTGACACCTTTGACTCAATAGGAGGAAATATCACTTGAAGATAAATTCCTCCTGCCTCATTGCCTTAATACTCTTCATTGCATGTATACTTATTTCCAGTCACTCTTTCTCTACCGACTAAACTCCCCCCCACCACCCCCCTCCCCCCTCTCTCTCCCTCTCTCTCTCTCTCTCTCTCTCTCTCAATAACAACACCTTATGGCCTTGCCTGGTTTTTCATGCAAATGTCTTAGCTCTTTTTAGTAGAAGGTTTCCATTTCATTTGGGACACCTCAAAATAGGTAGTTTTGGCGTCTTGTCTTATGATTGCTTCGACAATTTTTACCATCATTTGCATTCTTAATTGTTCTGTGAGACATCAACACTTTTTATGGTGTAAGGGCATTTTAGTTTCCTTATATGTATTTTTTTTTGTCTCTTTTGATAAACAATTGACAATCTTGGCAATTTTTAGAAATAGGTTTTATGCTTGTGTGAAATAGATGAGATGATGTCTATATTGAAGGCTTTTCAAGGTTATTTATCTGCTTCATAATTGAATAAGGTATACATAATACATTTCATGTTTTCTTTATCATTTTTTACTGTGTGATAAACAGTAATTGACACCCTACAACAGTAATACAAAAGAGTTTCCCCGTTTCAGCTGCCTTTTTGGATTATGAATATTCCTGAATATCCTACCATGCATGCAACATCGATTATTATCTTTTTCCATTAACAGGGAGGCATAGTTCGAGAGAAATTGTGGGACCTGTTGGTTAATGAACCTGGTGTTATTATGGAAGAAGGCTTCCCTAATGCTACTGGGATGGAGCAGTCAATTAGAGGGATGAGAACATCAGAGTTCTGCTTGCACCCAGCTGGGGACACTCCCACTTCATGCCGACTTTTTGATGCCATTCAAAGTCTCTGTATACCTGTTATTGTCAGTGATAACATTGAGCTCCCATTTGAAGGTATGGTAGATTATTCAGAGTTCTCAGTTTTTGTGGCAGTTAATGATGCTTTAAGGCCAAATTGGCTAGTGGGTTATCTCAAAAGCTTTTCTGAGGGGCAGAAGAATAAATTTCGACAAAATATGGCTCATGTTCAGCCTATTTTTGAATATGACAACGGGCATCCAGGAGGTATTGGGCCAATTAATCCTGATGGTGCTGTGAATCACATATGGAAAAAGGTTCATCAGAAATTGCCCATGATTAAGGAAGCCATTGTCCGAGAGAAAAGAAAACCACCTGGTGTATCAATTCCACTTCGCTGTCATTGTACCTAAAATCAAAGTTTAATTTCTCTATTCATTCTCTTGTATTCTATTTAGCTACTGTCATGATAAGATTATGATCCACCAGTCATGTGAGTCATATTCTTGAATGCCCTTACCTTTTCTTCTTACATGTTTTGTATTCGTTAAATATGATAAAATCATAGCACCTAAAGAAATTTGTTTAATGCTAAAGAACTAGATAGCAATCCTCTTTCTTAATAGAGTTTCTATCTTTCATTATTGGCTGATATCTTATTAGGAATGAATAGAAATTAATATGCTTGAAATTTTCAATCTTTTAAACCTCCCCGGATCTAACATGTTGAAGTTTGACTTAAAAATTTCAACTTCTAACATAACTCTTATCCTGCCATTAGAGTGACCATTATTGGAATTGCAGCTCTTAAAGAAATTACTTCACCGTTTCTTATCATATAAGAATTGGTACAATGCTATACAAGTCTGGTTTTCTACAAGAAAATTGCTACAGCTTTTCTGCGATTCTGCAGGAAAAAAGAAAAATTCTCTCAACGTCTTGTGTACGAAGTGTCCTTCTGCAGCAAAAAAGGATACCCAATACCCCTTCTCTTGGAAGGGAAAACCACAAACAAGAAACTCACCGCAAAACCAACCACAAGAGGTACTGTGTTGGTCACCCTCCTAGGCAGTTTATGATAATAACACTGTACCACATCAATGTGCAATGCTGCAAAAGTAAGAAAAGCGATCAACGAAAGTGATGCATGGAAGATATCAGTCCATCTCAGCCTATAATCGGATGGTATAAGTGGTTTCTTCTGGCCTCCATTGAAAGTCCATATCCCTCTAAATGTTGCCACTCCATAATATAACCTACCGGTGGAAGTCCGAAAGCTGTCTGTGAATGCAAAGAAGATGCAAGAGGCTGCTGAAATGGCTAAGAAGAAACCCATTAGCCAGCGGTTGAAGGTGGTGCAATTTCCATCATTGGTCAATAGAGGAGCCAAAATGGTGAAGGCAAGGATGGTGGCTGTGGGTAATAGAACGTTTAGACGTGCAGTACCACTTAGGACTGCATTGATAACATATATGTAATAGGATTCATCAGTGCCATCATCTTTAAGGTAGTAATAATCATCATCATCTTCATGGCTTTCAATCAAGTCTTGGCTGATTGAGCTATCCATCTTTGAGGGAGGCTATGCAGAGTCATGACTCCAAGAGAGAGTTTATAGTAGCATCTGAGGATGGAAGAGTGGGATTCTTTGTTCAAGTTAGGGGGACAAGCTATTCTATTTCCCGAGCTTCCTTTGGTCTTTTCTTATTCTGGTTTCTTTAGAAAGGTTTCCTTCTCCATCAATGAGTTTTTGGCATTTGCTTTTGGTGCAAGAAATAGTTATGCTTTGCCATTTCAAATTGTAAGAGAGAACAGTCTCTCATGCTTCTTGTACGACCAAGATTCTAAGTCTCAAAAATGAAATGTCAGTTTTATCACTAGGAAATTTTAGCTTTGGACTCCAATGAAAGTTCTTAGTGACTATATCTTTACTATTTAGAATTATATTTTTATACTATCTATAAAAACTAAATTTGACTTAAGAAAATCCATTAATTAGACCAAAATCAAAGACAAATAATATTCCTTGATTTTAATCAATCAAAGATATCAATTTGTGCTAAATGTAATGTGCATGATACACTAACACAACACAAGTGCCAATGTTAGTTAAACTAAAATGTGGCTATATTCTGGTTGAACCCTTTTTTTTTAAATGCATTCTTTGGTTGAACTTGAAATAGGACTATTGGTAATACTGTTTTTCTCATCAATATAATTTTATATCCTTTTATTAATATTTATAAGAAAAAAAAAGGGGGAATATTGGCAATGACAATAACTAGATTGTTTTCTTGTTAAATGTTAAAGTGAAAATGGGTACAAATACAATGAAGGCAATTACAATAAGTCAATAACTAGATTATTTTCTCATTTGGTTTTGGTTTTGTTTGTTTCACAGTATTATACTCACAAATCTTTCACTTTCTGGTTATCAATTTTTTTTTTTTTTTTCCTTTTTGCTCTTCTGAATAAATTTTTTTTTTTCCTCTCTTAAGTCTGGTGAGGGCCAACCTCCCTCTATTAGTATTGTGGCTTATCTTCGCATCTTTGGTCTCACACTCTCACGTTGCAATCATCAATTTGTTAATCTTCGATCTCTCTCTGCCAAGACCGTCACCTACCAACATTCAATCTATCATTGTATTCAAAACACCCCCAGTTTGTGAGTTTGTTTCTAATGAACTTCATTATTATTTTTGAACTTTGCTATTAAAGAAAATAAAATTTATATAAAAGAAATTATAGCAAAGGGTTTCTCGTTTATTTTATTTTCTTTTAATTTTTGTATCGGGTTTTCTTTAGTCATCTATGTAACAAAAAATCACTAAATTTTTTTTATGTGAATTCATTATATATGTGCGGGGGGAGGTTTTTTTTTTATAAAATTTGTGTAATATGTTTTTAGTGCCGATTATTTCCTACAATATACTATTGTCTTTTTGAAAACTTTTATCAAACTTCTTTAAATTACCTTGGCTGGATAAACGTTGTCTTACATAGTTTACGCACAACCCTACTATAATAAATATAATTATGTCTTTTTGGGTAAATTTTGAAATGATTTTATTACTATTCTCTTAACTTTATTACGCATTTTATATACTACAACAGGAGCACTTTATTTTCAACCTGCTACAATTAATTTTCTGAAATTATGGGACTAAAGTGATTTTCAAATCAAAAACTTTTTTTTGTTAAAGAAATAATTACAATATACAGCTAACTCTATGACTAAAACATTTTTTCCCCTAAACACTCAAACACTAGAGTATGGAGAGATGCCAATTCAGCTACAAGACCCTTAATTTTCAAACTAAAAACTTAAGAATTTGTATTATTTAACTTTTGGTGTTTTCATTTCTTTGTGACAAAAAGAATATGCTCAAAAAATTTTCATTTTAATTAAGATTTTATGTGAAAGAAAGGAATGCAGATAATACGAGTTTACTCGGCCAGTTAAAGACCAGATAAGGGTTATAGGATTTACAACCCGTTAAAAATCATCATGAATATATGTATGAAACTTAATTTTCATAACACATACTCTTGTTTCTTTTTTTCTTTTTTAAGAAAAGGGAAACGTATTACTTAACTTTCTCTCGGAAAAAAAAGAAAAGAAAAGGGAAACGTAAGGATAACCTCTACCAAAAAGAATGCTAATTGACAGTGACAAAAGTATATAAAAACAATTTCATAAATACATCATCAACATATTTGCGATAAAAAAAGGTCATGAAGAATAAGTGCAACTTTTCATTGATTTCAAATATACATCAAGACCATATTTGAGAAGAAAAAGTCATCAAGAATAAAAGCAACTTTTCATTGATTCCAAATAATCGTTCTTTCTTTCAAACTACCGCAGCTCTCTACAATTTCTCAAATGCTTTACAAAAACTTATCTCAAGATGGACATGGACCTATAGTAATGAAACTAACCCAGAAATTTGCTAAAAATCGCAGAATAACAGGGTGGTGATGGTGTATATAATCTGAAATGCTCATCTATTTACAGTATCATGAACAGTTTGAGTGAAGCAGCAGCAATTAAAAAACCAATATCAACAGATAAAGAGACTCATGCACAAAAACCATTTAAGCCCCCTCTTCCTTTTGGGATTTTGGTTGAGAAATATCATGATCATCTCTGATACTACAAAGTTCACTAAGGTCATGAGAGGATATTTCTGAGCACCAATGATCTGGGACACACAAAAAATGCGAAGACATGAACTTTCTGAATCGCCTCTTGTACTCTTTTGGAGAGATGACAGTTGGCAAAACATTTTTTGGAACAAGTGAAGATTTCACCCAAGTCTCAAGTTGCTTGTCCCAGGTATACTGCCTCAGATAATCAATGATCCCACACACAAGCTCCCGCCGCTCACTATCCACGGCAACAAGTAAAGAATAATCCATAACATTGATTGACTGCAGATAGAGCAAATATGTAATTGTCAGCTGAACCAATAGATTATATTTCATGGATGTGAAACTTTTGGTATAGAGTATAGACAGGTTTCGAACCCAAGTCTTTTATTTAACAATAAGAGATTTTACTAGTTGAACTAACTAGAATCCAACATGAATGAACAGATAAACAGTAAAACACCATAAATAAAAAAGAAAGTAAGAGTAAATGACAGATAGAAAAATAAGAAGTAAAGCTCTTGGGGTTCACTGGATGGCTTCACATTTTATCAAAATCAGTATATTATTACGTTGTGAAAAATGTTTTGAACTAAATACAGTGCAGGGAAATGATGCAGAGAATACAGTTTCAGATTATAGGGACATTAAAAGAAAGAATTAATCGCAAACTCACATTAAGAAAAGCTGTGTCATTCCAAACAGCCCGTTGTAAGAGACGCTTTGCTTTATTACTAACATACAAGGGAGAGGAATTCATGTCATTGACAAAGTTCTGATCCAAAAGAACATTGCCCGAACCATCAGCTGCTGCAGTGTACCTCGCATGTAGAGCACCTTTAAGATCATACTGGCGAGTAATTTTCCGACCAAATGTAAGATTCTCCATCACCATCAGATCATGCCTATTCTCTTTCCCACTTTTTGTCTGTCTTATACTTACCTGCAAAGAAATTCAAATGCTAAGAACAAGAAGTGAGGTCATTAAAAGGTGAGAAATCAATCCAACTAACCTGATAGATCCCAAGAACTTTTGCAAGGCATGTTTGGTTCCCTAACTCAAATGACTGAGTCATGTACTTGAAATAATCCCGAGCAAACTTCATAAAAGAATCAAATTCTGTCTTCTTAATTTCCTTTATGATAAACCTGTCATCTAGTGTTTTAGCAAAAAGAGATTTGCTTTTCCCACCTTTGGCATCCCAGTTCCTGCAACGGCTTAGGGAGGCAATATAATCAGCCTCAGATGGGCAGCAGCGACTGCGAAGATCACGGAACTCATTGGCATATAGACAAGCTACAGAATATTTACCCTTCCCAGCCAGATTGACAACTGGATTAAAAGGGTCTGGAGGAACAAGAGAATCCAACAAATTCAACCCATCAAAACTGGAAAACCGATAGTCTTCTAAAGAACTGCTTGGGGTAGAAAGGACTGAATCTGATTCTGGAAATCCATTTGAAGACCAACGCAGGGAAGTAATGGTGGATATTCGAGCTAGGCTGTGTAAACTCTCAAATGACTTAGCAGCCATTCCATTCTCTCTCCTACTATCCTCATCAAGAACTTCCGATTGAACAGGAAGTTCCTTCAAGGAGGCCAGTGCACAAGCAATTATGCTTGAGAGTTCACCCTCAAAGTCTGACAAAATATAATTATCAGTTTCAAGAGGAATGTGCAGCCTTGAGCCTTCCTCAGTGATAAGTTGATTTGCTGTGGGTATACATTCTTGTGTATATCTACTGATAGCTTCGAATTTCTGCAAGTAAATTTTCGGGAGATCCTTCATGTCAATCTGTCGTATTTCTGAGAATGGTGTCCAGAACCATCCAATCGAATTTTCTATGCGGGATGATAGGGAACGTAGAGATTTATCCTTCTTTAATATATTTAAATCGGCAATAGAATCACTATTTCTAAGAACTGTGGAAACTGGAATGGTTCTATCCTCTTGTGGATGATCAAACAAAGGAAGAATCACTGCTTGACAATTATCATCACCAGACTGACAATGGGCAGAGCCATTTTGTCTTGCAACCAACTCTTGGTCAGATGATCTATTTGTACTTATACCCACAGTTGGCATCTCACCCTCAGCCACAGTAGAAGCATTTAATACATCACCTCCATCACTCAAGTCTTGAACTTGAACTTCAACTGGAATTTCTTTTATTGGAATTTCATTTGCTTCTGTAGATGTATCTAACTTAACTTTGAAATCAACACCGTCATCAAGGCCTACATGGCCATTCTGCAAGATTGTTTCCATTCCCTCATTGCCTCCAGCAGCAGAGCCATCCATCTTTGATTTAGCTTGTTCTTGCATTATTCTCTCAGAGGCATTAGAGTCACTCGCTGTTGGATCAGGTGAGGACAGGGAATGCAAGCGCCGATCCCAAATGCAAGATTCAAGCAAAAGCTCCCATAATAATCGGTTCAAGTTGAGAGGTATGTAGACAGCCTGGTCTGGATTCCCATTCTTCGAAACAGCGCTCTTTATGTTTTCCTGTTTTATATCAACAGAACAAAAAAAAAAGAATAAATTTCCTACATTATATATAAGCATAAAAAGAAAAAATGTACAGTCGAGGAACATCAAACTAAAAAAATTACTACAACTTTTGAAACTAGAAGGAAAAACAATCCCCAATCCTGCAAAGGACCAAGCAATATATCTAGTGATAAAAGATAAGAGTTCATCAATGATCAATAGAACCAAAAGAAGAAGAAATTGCCTATATATTATATTAGTATAAAAAGAACAAATGTCCAGTAGAGGAACTTCAAGCTAAAAAAAAATTACTACAACCATTACATTTGAAACTAGAAGGAAAAACAATCGCCAGTCATGGAAAGGACCAAGCAATATATCTAGGGATAAAATATAAGAGTCCATCAACGGTCAAAAACATTCCCCAAATATTAAATGCATAGAAATTAACTATTTTTCATTTAGGCTTGTACATGACCAAGTTTAGTAGCACTAAGTTGTAACATAGGCACACAGATGGGCCACGTGCACAAACACAAGATTGATAGTCCTGTGTATTGCATGTTACAGAAGTAAACTGTCAAATATGTGTACTACGGGGAAAACTAACCTCAAACTCAGATCTTTCCTGGTTAAGCATCTCTTCGATATCAGAAAAGTCTAATGAGGTGCCTTGTAAGTTCAGAGTTCTGCCAGCAAATTGAGATCTGATTTTGTTCAAAAAGTCTGCAGTCTCTGTGAATAGTAATATCCCGTTCATGTATACCTTGAACAAAATAAAAGATAAAGACAAGAATTTAAATTAGAAAAATTGGATTGGTAACACAATTATATGTACCAGCATTATCAAAAAAGACCAAAAAGTGGGGAAAAAAATCATTATCGCAAACCAAAAAGTGGGAAAAAAAAAAAAAAAAGACCATACATTCTCAGTTTCTTTCCTAAGCCACTCTTGTCTAATTGAATTGCTGAACTCCAGCTTCCGAGGAGGCACAGAAACATTATAAATTGCAACTGTAGAATACTTGAACATTGTGACCATGGGGCCTAAGCTGCAATTATTGAATCAAGTTACTACAGTAAACATATCATTATTAATCATACATTACAAGGGGCACCAAGAATCAAACTAAAGAAAAACTCATTTTCAATCATTTCCCACACTACTCTAGAATTAAAACATGCAATAAGAGCTGATAACCATTCCATACCCAAAGAAATGGAGGAAGTCCCTTTCAAGAGGATGGCAATAGCTGGATAATCTGCTAGATGAAGAGGGGTGAGACAAACTGAGCTCCAAGAACTTTCCAAATGACAGACTACGGGCAGCAGTGGACATCAACACTCTTTTTGTAGATTTTGAGATTCCATTCCCAGGTTTACATCTAGCACGACTCCACATCCAAAGCTTACCTTCCGCATCCCCAGGCAAATGCTTTCCCTCAGGGAGTCGTTTAACTTGTATAGTAAGCTGCTTGTTACGATGTGCATAATAGTAAAAATGAGCTTCTGGTAATTCACCGCATGTGGTGCACTGGCTTTTCTGCATATGCAACAGTTTCTGTCAGTGTGCCATCTTCATTTAGTGCAAGCTATATTTTTTAAAAAAAATTGATGCTAATCCTAACCCACCAAATCATGGAACTGAAGGTAACTTAAGTCAGAGCACTGAAAATCATTAACCCTTTTTCTTGTCATTGATAGGTAAAGATTTTGTTTTTCAAAGAGAAAAGGAGAAAGAAAAGCACAAGGCCCTAGTAGGGCAGTACATAGGAAGTATACAAGGCCGGAAGGCCCCTCCTAAAGACAGTGAGTCAGCTCTTTAAAAGCATAAACCGTACGTTTGAAGAAATCACAAAAGTGACTTTTGGAACCTGACATAGTGAAGAATCATTCTCTTCCAATTATAAAAATGAACAGTCAAACCCAATAAAGAGCCTAACTCATTTAGAAGCATATATATACAAAGTGACAATTCATTACTGGAAAAAACGTCTTAGACTCTTCATAAGTGGAGTTGAGAGAAACCTGATTAAGTAAATTATCCCTCAGGAACTTTCCAAGTGGAACATCAAAATTCTTGTAGAACATGATATGAGAAAAGTGGCTCTGCTCACAGATTGTCCCTCTTACAGCATTCCGCCTAGACATCAAAACCAAAATACTTCGAGAATCCACCACTGCATTGATGTTTTCCCTACTTTGCATTTGCTCTTCACTATTACTGCCATCTTTTTGCATCTCTATGGGGACTTCAGTGTATCCTGAAGAAGTTTGAAATTGCCCACCATCAAATGAGTTTTCTTCATCAGAACTGCCTTTAGATTCCATATCACAATGGCAAACTCCCTCTGGAGTTGTTGATAGAGAAATAGGTTTATGTACATGACCGTTGAATTGCCCACCATTGAACCGAAAGTATGATGACAGGGACTGATACGAAGCAGAGGCAGCATGAGGGAAACTGTCCCCTATAACTTTCTTTAGAGAAGCTGAGAGAGATGACAACCCAGATAAAATAGCTGGATTGTATGGCTCATAAGTTAATGCGGAGTGGCTTTTAGATTCTAAGTTTGAATTTTGGGTATTTTCTTCATGGAATCCATTGGATATGGGAATATCAACCGCACATGACTCATTTGTGGAAGTACTTACCTCAATACTAGGAACACTTGAGTTACTAGATCCTAGCTTAGGGGATTGTTGATCAGTCAGCAAGACATTCACTTCGTCAGGAAATCGAATTGTAGAGAACATTGCCTTCTGATCAACAAGGAAAGACGTTTCAAGAATTAAATGATATGCCACAACAACAGCATACTGCACGACACATTTAATCTGCTTCAATTCATCACTGTGTGCACCTTTCAGCAAAATCTGCAATGTCATGTCATGAAGAAAGTCAAGTGTTTCTCTAAGAATTATGGCACCAATTTCAAGAAGGCTATATTAAATCAGTGAATAAGGATATAATGCATATTTGTCAACTTCAAAGTTTTTCTACTATCACTTAAAATAATACAATGTTAGAAGTTAACTTATTACTTATAAAAACACTTTCCAATAAGGTTGAGCCCGTAAGACCTCATTCAAGTGTAGAACTAGTAGCTATCACTTTAAAACACTCGTTCATACATGATATCCTGTTTATACACAATGGTCAAGGGCCCCCCAAGGGATTGGTGTGAAGGGGGTAGGGATGGATATATTGCTGGAAATGTACCCCAGAATTATTGACTTGCTAACATTAACAAATCTTTAAACCAACTTATTGCATAAAAGATAAGATCACAATATTTCCCAGGAAGCAGACAAATGCTACAAGTGAATGCATGCATACAAGAGTGAGAGTCTAATGTCTTTCACTACCAAGTTGCCATAATTATTGGACTATAGCCAAAAGACCCACCCTACAATGCACGTAACAAACTATAATGGGAAGTAATAAAACTGACCGTACAACCAAGACGTGTAGGAAAGCCTTCAAGGAACATCAATGTTTTAGTCGGCCTCTTTTCCCCATCACCACAAGCAACATGTTCCTCCGCAAATTTTTCAATATGAAAAGACTCACATTGTTTTAGCTTTTGACCAGTCAAAGTATCCGACGATAGAATTGGTGAGCCAGTAGAACGAGCAATTCTCTCTAGGCGATGAAGCTTCATATCATAGACTAGTGTCATTCCTTTTGCACGAATAGACTCCTGAATATCACGAGAAACACACTTTTCTACTAAAATCACATTTGGTTGGCACAATTCTATCATCTCAATGAGCAACTTCAGATAATCCTTTTCCTGTTTGCCAGCAAATAATTAGAAACGGTACAACATTTTCCAGATGCAAAAACTAAGGACATTCTGATCAAGTTACCTGCTGCTCCATTGAAGCAAATGATGACAACCCACTAGAAGACTGACCAAGCTCACCCCTGATCAGCAACAACCTCGGATTCTTGTACTTAGTTGGCATGTGCTTGTGAGCAGCATGCTTTTTGAAGACAAAACCTTTCACTACTTGGCTGCAACATCAAACCCAGAATTAAGTATCCATGGGGAAGAAATGGAGTGGAGAGAAGATGTTATACAACTAAGGAAAAAAGAGAATCAGCCCACATCTGCTAACTGACATTTGTGAGGTGATCTGATGCCAAGTGGAAATGTATCAAATGATTTAAATGCCATTTGGTGTCACTTGGAAGCATGAACATATGCATTTCCCTTATTAAGAAGGAGTCTAACGAATTGAAGAAGAAATATAAATTAAGGAACCAAAAATATGTAATAACAATCAGGTTAATTGAAGGGCATGAATATTAGGAAATGTGCAGCCAATATACTTTAATGTAATTAACACTTAATAACATCAGTATAGTAGTATACTATTTGTTCCCCTAACTAGACATGTAACTTCTAATGCCAAAGAAATGCTTTCTAGAAGTCAGATGAATAATTAAATTAAATTTCAATATCCAAGGGCTTTACTAGTACCTTTGGCTGCGAGAACCAGTTGCAACACATTTCACTTTCACATAACCATTTGGATCCATTGGTTTACCATCAATAGCATCAGGCTTCAAAAATGAAGCGGCTTCCCACGATAATGAAGTAACTATATCCACCCAACTTTCACCATGCTCCGCAGATGAGGCAACACCCACACTTTTAAGAAGATGGAATACAAGGGCCTTGAACTTTCCATTTGTCACCTCTTCCATTGCTCTTTGTTTTTCCACTTTAAACTTGTAACTCCCACTTCCTTCATCTCTAAAGCGACTCAAAGAACATGGCTTGCCCCAATCAGTGCCATCACCACATTCATCATCATCATCATCATTATAAGCCATGCTCCCCTCCATGTCATCCTCTGGGTCTTCTGCTTCAGGAGGTTCCCAAATTTCAGCATCCAGTTGATCATCATTAGAGGATTTGCCACGATTTCCAGCAAATTCTTCTTTTGCTTCTTGACCATTACTTGTTTGTATTTCCACATCTCTTACAATGTGATCATCACCATTATTGCTTTCCTTTAAGTTGTTTTCCATCCTTTTACAATTCTCTTGACTATCACCTGTTGTACTTTGTTCTCGATTAACCCTAACACAATCAGAATTAGAAATATTATACATCATTCAAAAAAGTAAGGACAAATACTGTACCAGCACCTACAATCAGCAAAAGGATATATACCTGTCATATGAGTTAACAACAACCGAAAACTCACCTGTAACAGCAGAAGATAAGAGAAAGCATTAGATTAGACTACACCAACACTGCCAAAGATGTTAATCTAGCTTTAGCCAAAATATATCAAAGCAATAAAAGGAAAGAAATTTACTGCAGCTAGATGCAAAGCTATCACTGCTTGACAATGAAGTAGATGGACTGATCATTGGTGTTGTGTATGGACTGGCACCATCCCGCTTTATCGACTCTCCCTCCTGCTTTTTCCCACAAAATTTACAATACGAGATGGGGCCTCCAGGGTCTAATTTTAAAGAATTCCCATTCTCCTGCCTCTTCTTTTCCTCCAACTTCGATAATTCCACACCACAATTATGACACATACTACACATCTTATCCACAACAGAAATATCCAGCAAGTAGTTTTTTTTCTAAATGATGTCCAACATTGATCACCTATTTAGTCAAGCAAAAGGGAAAGATCAATTAACAAACAAGTAAATAAACCAGCTACTCTTGCAATATAATAATCCAAAATCACTAAAATCATCACAACAATAATCACTCTGTCAAAACTCATTTTAATAATTACAATCCCATGTGCACGAACCAAATCGTCACATACAAACACTTCTAAAACACATAAATAAGAAGAAAACATTACAGATATAAAGAAAATAAGGATTAAGTATAATTAATATACAAGGTATTTTATTTCTAACAACTTTTATAAGTAAAAGGATCATTAGAAGTCCTAAAGTTGCCAACCACTTTTTGAAACTCCAATGAAATCTCCCACCCATTAAACCAACTATCACCAAAAAAAAAAAAAAAAAACACACCTTGAAACTGAAATCCAATAGACAAAATATTAAAATAAAAAAAATAAGTTGCAAGATACATGCATAAACGAGCCAAGTATGAGAGGAAAAAGAGAAGACAGAGGACTTTATATAAACCATACAATATAAAATATTGACAAAAATCCTTTAAATTTAGAACATTCAATAATCAAAGTAATAACTGAAAAGAATGCATATGGCTGACCTTGCATAAACTTTTAAGGATCCATAGCCGACCCCCAAAAATATATATATATATATTTGGGACTAAAAAGCTTGGTTGTTGTTGTCAAAATAATCAAACCCATCCAAACACTCAAAACTTTATACTACCCAGATATTAATTTTCCATGCCTAAAAACTACAAATCTTCACCGGGGACAGACACAGAATTCATCTAACAGAATAACGTATCCAAATTTCTAGTCCATAACTCAGTCAAATAGTGTTGTGGCAGAATCAATTACCAAAACTTGATAGTAGAACAACCTTATGCTAAACCAAACAATCACAACAAAAAGAAGAATCCAATAAAACCAATACATATATACCATGAATTCAAATAATATAGAAGAAAATAATCAAAAATTAGAATTTAACTGTTCAAGAGGAGAGAAGGAATACCCAAATCTTGAATCTTTACCACCACCAAGAAAACAACTTTAACTGACCAAACAAGTCAACAATAATTCAAGAAAATTCAATGACTCAAAACTGAGAAGAAGAAAAAAAAAACCCCATAATCACAATATACACTATTTAAAGCTACCCCATTAAACCTTGTCAATTCTACAAATGGTAACAAAATAATATCTTCAAAATATTTTCCATATCAGACCAAAGTTTCACAAAGGAACTTCCATTTTTAGCTCAAAGCAAGCTCAAGAATTTTAACCCAAAAGGAAAAATATAAAGTGAATGACTTACTGGCAAAGCAATCCAAAAGAACAAAGATTTGGCTGTGACCTCCACATCAATCAATCCCAAATATCAAGAAACAAGGTAAACAAGATTACTAATCTCTTTGATACCCCAAGAATTCTGTTTTGGATAGAAAAAAAAAAAAAAAAAAACAAATGAACTGTAACTTGTAAGCAGTAAGTGATGCCTGGGACGAGAGTCCCAAAAAAAAGTGTTACAGACAGATAGAATTCAGAGACAAAGACACAGAAGAAGAGGGAAGAAATCTACCGAGAAGAAAAAATAAAGAATAGAAAGAAATTATACTAGGAGTTTTTAAAACATTAAGTGGGATCCACACTGTGACCCCACCATTGCTAAAAATTGTGAGGGTTTTGAAGTTCAAAAAAAATACAAAGAAATACTAAAATATATATATATATATATATATATATTTATATGAAAGTGGTATTCTAGTTTTTAGTCTTAAGAGAGTCTGAATATCCCATAAATAATAGGATGATGAATGGAACTTAGACTTTACAGTTTACTTTACTTTACTGTCACGTTTAATTTTTGGACTCATAGTAGCATTTCATTGGATTCAATGCACAGAGAAAAAAAGAGAAAAAAATTATTTTTACAAATATATGTATACAATTGTATACAGCTTTTTATTTTTATTTTGTATTTTTTGGTGAAAGGTAAAATACAATTGTATACAGCTATACGCTAGATTTTTGCCGATTGTTGAGGTGTCTTGGGACAGTACAGATACAGACGTAATGTATTTGTGAATAATGATTAATAATATTAATATGTCTCCCTCAGTTTTGATTTTTCATTTGTACCCCCCTCAAACTCCCTATATTTGAGTTTTGTACTTATATACTTCTTCTATTTCGTTTTTACTTTTTGGAATTTTGAAATCCATGCATGTATATATCTGTGACCAATGACAGTGATTCGTTGGAACCAACTTCAAGTGCATTGGATCCGTTAAGATGTGCTTGTATCAAACACTTGCCTTGACTCATTGATCTATTCGTTTCAACTTTTAAGAATCGTCTTCTCAAAAAAAAAAAAAAAAAAAAAATTTCAAGAATCAATATGGATAATTCTATCTTTGATTTCAAAATAAAATAAGAATTAATATGGATAATTAAGACAAAAAGAATTTCAACATGGTTGAGGATTATTGATGACATCGTAATTAGTATAAAAAAATAAGTCAAAAAGCAATAAAAATAAATAAATTAAAAGAACAACAACAACCGTAACCAATTATTATGTGAAGTCTTTAATATTGTTCTCTATGAATTTAGGTTTAGCCTGTTAAGATTTACAATACGTCATGGCTTGCTTTGCAACTACATTCAATTGTCATAGTCAATAGATCTCTTGTTGTACTTTTTTGAGTTTTTTCTTTTTCTTTTTTTTTTTCTCTACCGACTTGTGTAACTTTATTTGTTTAAACTTATATGATACATCATTATATTTTTTGTTATTTTGGAAAAAATATCTTCAAAAATAATATCATAATGCAATATCATTATAGGATAGTGCCAAAAGCGTCACACCAAAATCATATATGTGCAAAATAATTTAGATAAAAGTCAATGTAACAATTTTTTTTTCATTCTCAAAATAAGATTGATAAAAGTCAATAGAACTTTTTTTTTTAATCAAGCAATATATATATATATATATATATATAACATTATGTTTATTGAATTTTTTGGTTCGATGAAAAGGGAAAGTCAATGCATGTAATTAATACAAATCATTTACTTTTACATCAAATTCATTATCGTTTCTTTAATGTAGATGTAGAACCATTAATATTTGAAAAAGATTCTCATTTTCCTGATTTGTATTACCACAAAACCTGTAGATCTTATGGTAAAATATACAAGAGAAATGCTAACGAGTACCCTTAAGGCACTGTTTAATAATCCATTTAAAAAAAGTTTTTATGGAGAAAGAAAGAAAGAAAAGCAATTAATGTTTTGACAGTTTTTTTCATTTCCCATAAAAATGATATCAAAACTTTCCTAAAATTGATTGTTAACCAATGCCCTAAGGGCACTCGTTAGCATGACCCAATATACAATCTGCTTTATCCCCTCTTTTTTTTTTTTTTAGTTTTTAAAAGCTAGGAGTATGTCCAATAAGCTTTTTTCTCCTTTAATATATATGTGTATCCCATCCCAACTCCCAAGCCTGTCTTAGAAGGCACAACCTCTTTTTAAGACCTAGGAGTAATTTTTTTTTTTTTTTTTTTGGGGGTTAAATTTTGTTCCTTGTCTATAATTTGAAACAAAAAAAGATTGATCTAAAATGGTGTGTTGCACGTCCTACTCAGCTACTCTCCAACCCCCTCCCCAAATCACACGCAGAAAGAGAGAGATCACCTCAAAATTTCTTTTTAATTTTTTTTCCTTTTAAAAAATAAAAAATAATAATAAAAAGGCTGCTTTTTTAGGGCCAATTGGTCCAAAAATTTCAGTAAAATCAACTGATATCAAACGATTCAAACCCCTTAATCGGTCAATTTAAACCAAATTAACTGTAAATTTACATGGTGATATGCATATCAATTGGAGGTATGTTCATTGGTTCGATTAATTTGCCAGTTTTCTTAACTATATTCCCCCTAGCGGATTTTGACAGGAGAGCAAAAAGTTGTTAGAAATGGGAAGTGGCAAAATGGCATCATTTCAGTTTTTTTTTTTTTTTTTTTTTTTTTTTTTGCTTTTTTATATTATTCTTCTAAATGAAATAATGTCATTTTATTTAATTTTTCTTTCATTATTTTATCAAATTAAATGACATTATTTTATGTCATCTAAAAAATGGCACGATTTAAGACAATTTATTTTTTTATTGGCTCAGCATCGATCAATCGGACCATGAAATACTCCTAATCTATTGCATGGTTAATCATGTCTCCATGATCAAAGTGAGCTCAAGTTAGAAAAGTCATGAGGCGAATATATTATTTGATAAGATTGGAACTCAACCTTTTCTTTAACTGGAATCTTGCACCTTTTTTTTAATTCTTTCAAGCTTTTTAATTAATTGGTGATCTGTAGTCATTATAAATGGAGTTGACAATATTGATGAGTTTCCACCATCTTTTACAAGTGAAAAAGAAAATGATTATGTTTTCAATTTTCATAATGTATTAGCTTATTTGTGATTATTGATTCTCATACTCTCTTGTCAAATTTCTTTTAAGCCCAAATGTTTTTTTGACTTCTAAATGTCCAGATTTTTCATAGATATATATAGCACAAAAGCAAACAAACAATCAGGTTTCTTAAAGTACAGTAAAAAGAATATGGATTAATGTACTTTTGCCACAAATGTCAATCTCAAACTTTTACTTTTACGTTATCATTAAGAATTCATGGTTTTCAATTTAATTACCTAATAAAATTTAAAACTTTTTGATAGTCTCGTATCATATGTATAACTTTGCCCCCTCCCATGAACCAAAGTTATAAATTCAATACGGATTATTATATTGATAATTACCACTAAGTACGTTAAGTATCCCTGATCCTACAATTCTGAATTTAGACATATACACTGAATGTATTGTTTTAATGGTATTTGGCTTGTCTTCTGAATAGTACTTTGGCAAATAGACCATAGCCCTCTTACTGCTATACATCCCCTGATCCCCAGAGACTCAGAGAGCATCAACCACCTATTTTTCTTCTTGAGGCATTCAAACATTCCTGTACCAAGTTTACCTTCATAGGAAGAATATCATACAGGCTCTCCAAATAATTGTTCATTCTATAATAATTGTTTTATTATTATTATTATTGTATGAAGATATCAATGAGTTTCTTTTTTATGTAATTCAAATTTGAACCAAATTTCTTATGTGCCTTTAAGGCTTCATTTGGTTGGAGGATGAAAAAAAATTTAGTTTTCCTTCGTGTGTTTGGTTGGAGGGAAGGAGGGGAGTGTAAAGATGAAAAAATATTTTATTTGGTTGAGAAGAAAAACAAGATGATAAAAAATTGTGTTGGTATAAATTTACTCTCATCCTTATTACATAACAAATAATTTATAAGGGTACATTTGGTACACTGAATGGAAATTACGACAGGAATTGTAATATTTATTACTAGGAATAAAATGTATTGTAATATAATAACTAAACATATTCATTAGTTTGGTTGTGAATTATAACATTAGAATGAAACTTAACATTTATTTTAGGAAATATTTTACTCATACAATTATATCTCCTTTAAAATTGTTATTTTTAAATTTAAGGAGAAATTATAGGGTCCTCTGGTGGATCACGTCACTTGTCCACCATTCCACTAAAAAATTTCAATTTGTTTAAAATTACTGAGTCAGTAATTAACTTATGTTTAAAAGAATTTTCTAACTAACAATTTTTAAAAAGTGGCAGTTTTTTAGTGGAATGGTAGACCACATCACTTGTCCACCATGTGGATCTTATAATTTCTCAATTTAAGAGAGATATGTGTTATTTTTTATGAATTTTTAATTTTATAATTGTTAGATGTATATGGAAAGTTTGTTTATTTGATAATATATTAAGTTTTGAAAGTATTGCAATTTCTAAGGAATAACTAATACAACCTTTAAAAGAGGAAAAATTATTCCTCATTTTGAAAATAACTATTCATAAGAAATGGCTATTCCTTGTAATAAAAACATAACTAAGCTAAAGAATAACTAAACTATAGAAATAACTATTACATTACAGCACCTATTACAGTTTACCAAACATTTTCTAAAAAAAAAAAAAATTGAACGTTTAACTCTAAAAAAAAATGGAGAGAAAACAAAACCCTCCAAAATGTGGGCCCAGGGAGAAATCAAAAATCACCCCCCACCCCAAAATCAAACACTTCAACAATTCAACTATTTATTTACTTTCCTATTTTTCCCCAATTTTTCATCCCCCAAAATCACCCCAACTAAATGGACTCTAAGAGTACTTGTCATGCCACTAAATTGGTTTAGTTTGATTTTAAATCAATCTTAAAATAGATATCAATTCATTGTTAATTAAATTTGGTTAATATGAAATTTATCCAAATCATATAAATTGTTGGGCATATGCAGACAAAAATTTTAAAACAACAGATTAAGAATATTATTATATTGTTTAAAATTTAAAACCAATTTAGTCTACTTATAGAGTTTCCTAAATTTTTCCCTTATGTCTTACACTATGATCCAATCATTAGTGGCATGAAATCTAATACAATCAAATTCATGTATCTAAACTAAGAAGAAGAAGGGAAAAAATCAATTCGAACTAGTATGCTTCTAAGTAATACTATAAATGTGTAATGCTAATACTTATTAGGTATATATGTGCAAAAATTGAGAAAAATTTCAATTAAGAATCCAGATTATATTATAATTAGTTAATTACATCTCAATTTTATGCCAAGTGTCATTTTAAATATCATATTATTTGATGCCAAGTATCTTTATATTTTGAACACACTTCAATTTCATGCCAATCGTCCAACCAATTATACTTCAATTGTGTGTGAACTATGTTTATATACAAATTCGTAACTTCAGGGAAATATCAAATAGAATTTATTACTTTTATGTAATACTATATATGTGTGTGTTGGACCCTTACATCTGCACATGCATGAGTAATAAACTAGTGTAAATATAATATATAAGCATTCGATCTTTTAAAATCATGGTTGACATGAAATTTTAACCCAAAAAAAAAAAGTGTGTGCATATGCGCCAATTTTTAAAATGTTGCAACAAATGGGTGTAAATATAAATAGGCCAAAATATAAGGTAAGAAATTCAAAGAAATATAATTCAGAAAAAAAAAAAATATATATATATATATATATATATGAACTAGTTTGAACTTTGAAAACCTTGTCCAACGCCCTCATACAACAAGACGGCTTTGTCGTTTCTAGCTGCTATGTTTGACAATAGGGCTTTTTTTTTTTGAGAAGCGACAATAGGGCTTTTTACGAGGTATTTGTTTTCAATTTCCAACATAGTAGAATTAGGTATTAACCGGTAGATGGTATTAAAAAAGTCCCTTGTGAACAAGACTCGGTGGTCCTGTGGTAGGCTTAATTAGAAAAAATGGTTGAAGCTTGATTTAGAAAAAACGTATATTCGTTTATAATACTAATATGTTCAAACTAAAATTTAGACTAAACTATTAAGCGAGCTAAGTTCAAACATAATAATATGCGAGAACAAACTTGTAAACATAAGATGCAATTTGATTATATATAATATTTTTTGGGTTTAGTTAATGGGTGCATTTAGGGCATCTATTAATGGACAATTTTAAGAAATTTTTTATATTACTTTTTATGGGAAATATAAAAAACTATCAAAAATAAAAAAAAAATTCTATTAAAAGTTTATAAAAATATTTTCTAAATCAATACTTTTTCAGAACTCGTTAACTTTTTCCTTTTTTTTTAATAACATGAAACCTCACTAAGGTAAAAGGCCCATCTTTAGGGAGAAACCGAGTAAACCATTGATACACGACCCTACCTGTCAGGACAATATATCAAGTAATCTAAAAGAACTCCTAGTGGAATTATGTATACTTTTCTAAAAACAAATTTATATGGACTTGGGATTATATTGTGTAAATTTGTAGATAGTTCCATAAGATATCAAATTATTATTTGTAACTAGTATATAACTCCATGCATATGCAAGAGTACATTAAAAAACAATTATAATTACACACATATATGAGTTCAAATTATACCTAATGTTAGAGTTACAACTTACACATTTTTAAAATCTTGAATTTCTAAAATATGTAATAGTTTCTAATTTATATATATATATATATATATATATATATATATATTGTGGGGCCCAAAGATTTGGTAACTCTAGCTCACTCCATATTGGGCCCAAGGCCCATGCCAAGGACAATGCAGTATCCGAGGATGAGCGGGGGAGGCCCCAAATTGTCAAGGAGCATCGCCGAGGACGACCATGTCTTCGGCCGGCCGATATTAAAGAAGGAAAGCTATCACCCATACATTAAATGTATGCAGCTGACACTCTGGCCGCATTAATGGATAATTGACCATTGAACAGTGATGTCTTGGTTACTTCAACTGACAGAAAGTCTGGAAAGGCGGCTGATGGGACAAGCCCTCAGACATAGGCTCAGATGATCAACAAGTGGAGGGCAGAGATCAGCTGAACAGGGCTATATAATAGAATGAACCCCCAGACATAAAGAGGTTCAGGATTTTCAGGGTGTTTAAGGACGACCCCAACTTCCACTAACACTTAGGAAGGAGCTCCTCGGACTGGGCCGAGGACGAACTTCTCCTTAGAAAATTTAGCCAAATCTCACTTGATGATCCTGTAAATCCACATCAACCGTTATATCTTTCACTAATGCCTAGTCCTTCTATCCACTCTCTACAAATTTATTGTATAGGGTTACTTGGGCTTGGGTCTACTCATCCCCAGGAGAGAAGTGCTCGAACCGGATCCCTACATATATATATATATATATATGATTTAGATTCTAATTGAATTTGGATTCTTTGGTTTTCGCACCCAATAATTCATTAGCCACAAAAATTTTTTTAAAAAAAATTGATAGGACACATGGTGCAAAATTGAACTCCAATTGAAATGCAGTTTAGAATCGAATGGGGTTTAAACCTTTGATCTTTGCACTTAATAATACTTGACACAAAAAGTTTTAAAATTAGATGGGACACGTGGCACAAAATTGGACTTCAATTTAAAATTTAATTGGATTTTCTCTAAAATTTAGCTTTAACTATATATATAGATTTATTGATAATGTAACTAGTTCATTCATAATAAAAATCCATAAATTTGTGAATAAATAAAAAATTATAGTCACGGTTTTACTATATATATAGAAAAAGAATAAGTTAATTAAGTAACTTATAAAAAATTCAAACTTGGTTAACAAGAAAATAAACCAAATTTAAATATTGATTCTCATTTGGTGATAAGCTTGAACTCAATTTGCATTCAAAATAGAACTAAATAAATAAGCCTGAACTTTTAATACTAAATTTTACATGTTTACAACTCTAGGCTTAATGGACTTAAGAATGTGTCCTAAGGTCAAAGATCTTGAGTTTCATCTAACACATTATCAACCCATGGAATTGTCAAGGTTTCTCACAAGTAGAAAGTAGAATGTTCCGATCAATGGGACACTAATTCATATTAAAGGAAAAAAAAGTTATTAATGTATGTATTAATCATGATTTGAAAAACTGGACTGAACTAGTCGGTTTAACTGCAAACCGAGCACCAATCTAATATAATAAAAACTCTTAAAATCGATCAAAAATCGAATAAAATAAAAAACTATGATTACAACCAATTCTTGAATCGTATTTTAAAACCATGGTATTTATTGTTAAATACAGGGAAATTCCATTCGATACAATCCCCCGCTCTTTGGTCTTTGATTTGACAGCATGTTGAAAATTCGGAAGAGAAATTGATATGGGCACCCAAGGGTTTATCCAATGGGCACTCCCTTTCTTTGCTGGGTGGAAAAATCAACTGTAGTGGGAACACTGTAAAACCGACATCAAGATGTTGACTTTTGTGTTTGAGTTTCAAGACCTTTCCACGTGTTATCTCTTGGATGGCTAAAGGACCGACCATCAGATTTGCTGGGAAGAGAGGACACTCAAATAATTGAAAGGGCATCTGGTGCTACGATAGTTTGCCACGTGGCAGAAAGAGGGTGTTTAAGTCATTTCATATATACGGAATGACCAAATTGCTCTCTTCGTGGAGTGAAGGTAACTCCTTCTTGCTATGACGTGGAGGGTTGTGACTGGCTAGAGAGTTGAAAGTGGAGAGTATTGAAGCGGATCCGTGTATTGAACGGAAAGAAATAATTGTCCCAAAAATCCAAATTATTCTAAAAAATAAATATTACCTGAAATTTATTTTGTTTTTCTTTTCTTGTGGACCAAAAAGAGGTTTTTTAAAATAAAAAAATATACAAAATAAAATAAAAATCTTACTTTTCTTTTATTTTAGGGATCATCAAACTTAGAATTTGCAACCTTTTAAAATTTGAACGTTTAAATTGCAGAGCCAATTCGTGTTTATGAATTCGTTTAAAATTTGGCTCCTCCATAATAAATAGGAACATCAACAAAATGGCTAGAATTAAAAAGGTTTATCAAAACTATTGGTAACAAATGGCTAGTCACATCAAACTTCCCCACCTTGTCCTCAACTTTGACTAATGAGTAATGACTATGATCCAACTAAGGAAAAAAAAAAAAAAAAAAAAAACATGGCTTGTCTTTAGCATTCTTTTCTTCTGTTCTACCTAGCATTATTTTCTTGAATCGATGTTCCCCTATGTCTCCTTTTTTTTTCCCCCCTAAAATTGTTCTGACTATGTCTCCTTCATATGAATGGTCGTCAACAACAACAACAACAACATAGGGTTCAAAAAAAAAAAATTTAAAAATGAGTAGATTATAATGTTTAAGTAAAAAAGTATGATTTTCTCATCCAAAAAAAATAAAAAATAAAAAGTTTGTTCTAAAAAATTATCCTAAATATTTTACATGTATTCATAAAAGCTGATTTATTATATTTTTAAAGGGCCAGATGTTAAGATTTAGCGCAAAAATATTTGAATTGAATTGTATTTTTTTTTTTGAGTAAAAAATTGAATTGTATTTAAGTTTATGAAATCTTGGTCAAATATTGCTGCAGCCAATAAAAACAAAGATGGGTTCAATTCGTACGGTTATTTTACTTTCAGAACTTCACAATTCAATCATTCCCATTGGCACTGGGGCCAAAAGTAACCCCTTTTAAAAAAAAAATTTGTCACAGCCACACTTGGGGGATCGTTGTTATTTTGACCGTGTGAATAAAGTTTAATTTTAAACTTTTTTTTTTTTTTTTTTTGGAGAAAAAGGATGATGCTTATTATTAAGGTAATTTGGTTAAATCAACTTATAATACAATTTAGTTTCAAACTACTTTAGAGTTATTCCATTATATATACGATTTATAAGACTATCTATGTATATTATTTAAACAAGCCATATGATGACTCATCAAAAAAGTCAAGTGATTGAAATAATAAAAGAGAGATACTACATTTTTACAACAAATCATATGTGATTAGTTGTTATTGGTTTAAATTTGAACCTTACACTAATATTACTTTTTTACCCCAACAATAACAACCAGTAACAACCTTTCACTTAGAATTTGTTATGAAAATATTGTGAACATATCATTTCTCATAATAAAAATATACATAGATGATCTTTTCAATGAATCAATAGTGATTAGAAGAATATAGTTTCAAATCGGTATAGAGTTAAACTTTTTCCAAACTAAAAACTGGATCAATTAACATCACAATGGTCATTCCAAATATATATATATATATATATATATATATATATATATATATCTCAAAATGGTCTATGTCCCAATATTTTCTTGATTGTGAAAAATGAACATCACATGAGAAAGATATGAAAACTAATATTGTAATGGAAAATGAATTGGTTGCTGCTCCTTCATAATTTATATAGGTGGCCTTTGTCCATGTCCATGTTAAGGTCTCCTAAAACTATAATTTAATTATTGAATGAAACGACAATAATAGACGACGAGTACATGAAAGGGACGATGATCATATAAGTTATGACAAACTTAAAAGAAGCCTATTCTCTGATGGGAGCTAATGCTTCTTCTCCTGCAGACTTCAAACTTATGGGAGAAAGCACAAGTTTACTGGACCAAAAATCTGGCTTACAATAGGCCTTTATCCAAAGCTTGATGAAAGTGAAACAATTACAACTACAAGCCTTTTGGCTTATCGAAAGCGCTTCGAGAAGATTAGCTTACTGTGAGGGGATGAATTTGAAGGGATAGTATATTTAAGAGTCTCTTTTAGGGTTTGGCTGTGAGGGAAAAACGAGAAGATTAACAAAAAACAAAAGATGAGTCAGTCGTAGGTATTAGTTAGGAGATAATTACAAATTACCCATCTGTGGTTTAACCTGAATTTAACTTACCCACCCGTGATTTCATTTTTGACACTTTACCCACCCGTGGTTCATTCCGTTTATGCTCTGTAACCTACCTCTGTTAAAAAAGAAGGGTAAATAAGTCTTTTTACATCCATTTTATATCTCTCTCCTCCTAGAACGAGAAACAAATATTAAAATATAGCATTAGTTTCTCACTATTCACAAACATGAAGAACATACACAAACATGAAGAGCATACACCCAGAAAACTAATACAAATCAAACCAAACAATACCATCAAAGTACAAACCACATATCTATCAAAATACAACCCCAAAATATAGCACAACATTTGATCCCACGTTTTATACCAGATTGGCTTCAAAATTAAGCCCACAAAAAAGAGTCACAAATTGCTAGCAACACATTGAAAATTAACATGCAGAGAGAGAAAAATCACAATTTCAACTTCTCTGTTGGAAGAAAAAAAAAAAAAAAAACTTAGAGAACTTTAATGGAACTTAAGAACAAATGAATTCAAACCCAGGCATATATTTGAAACCCCAATTTCAAATTCAAACATATATTTCAGGACTTCTCAAACCCAGAAAAATTAAACTCAAATCAACCACTCCACAGATCTCAATCCCAAAACCCATGGCGAGTTGCTACCCATGGCCCCACGAACCCAAGTCCACCCACAGCACCATAACCCCACGTTGATGTCCACCGTGACAACCTAAAATCTTAGATCGACCACCACTAAAACCCAAATCACAACCTACACGTCACGCCCCTCAAAACCCAGACCCAAATTAGTCATGCTCCTCCTTCACAAATCAAAACCCAAACCCATAGATTGGCTTCGCCGATGTGAGGGAGATTTTTGCCTTGGTGGATCGGGTACATGTAGAGCTCGAAGTGGGCGGAGGTGAGAGAAGAGAAGAAAAGGGAGAAAACTCACCAGACTGGCGTCAGAGTGTAGGGTGGAGTTGCGTCTCTCTGTCGTCGGTGTGTGGGGGTGGAGCTGAGGTGAGCTTGAGGATGAGTTTCGGGGTGTGTGAGGAGTGTGTGAGGAGTGACCAATCCGGAAATCTATTGAAGGTAAAATGGAAAGGGAAATTCATTTACGGCATAGGAAGCTTATTTTACAATCAAACTAATTTCTATTTTCATTTTGACTGTATTTTTAAGTGGTGCCAAACACACACCCGAGTGTAAACATTTTCAGATTTTAGTTTACATGCGAAACAAACGTAGCTTTAATGATGATTCTCAGACTAATCAATCAAGTGGATGCCATTGTAGCATCTAAGATCTGAGGTGGGTGAGCAAACGTGAGAGAGTGCGTGGGAGAGGAGTGTTTGATCTAATTTCTTGTTTGATTTTTTATGAAACTTGTTAGAGTAACGGAAAAATTAGAGGTGGGTTACGGAGCATAAACGGAATGAACCACGGGTGGGTAAAGTGTCAAAAATTTTTTAAGTGTTTGGTTGAATTATGAAAATTGTTGTGGAAAATATTTTCATGTGTTTGGTTCTATTAGGAAAATGCTATTTTCCGGAAAATTTTTCACATTATTACACAAAATTTCAACATCACATCCAATTCAACAACAATTTCCGGCAACAACACAACAACAACAACAATAACAACAACAATCAGTTCATCCAAAAAAAAAAAAACAACAACAACAATCAAATTAAAAAAAAAAAAAAGGGAGAGATCGAGGAAGAGAGAGTGTGGAGGCGATGGGTCTGGTTCGTGGATCGGCGAGCTCGAGGAGGCGATGGGTTGCTCGTGCTGTTGCTCGTGGGTCTGGGTTCGTGGGTCTGGGTCGAACACTTTGGGCTTTGGGTTCATGGGTTGCCGGCTCTGGTTCAAAGATCGGTGGGTCGTGGCGATCGTGAAGATGGGTTCGCCGGCGAACTCGCACCGGCGAGCTGGGCTCTCTCTCTTCGATCTGGGCTCTCCGTTTCTTCCTTCCTCTCTCTCTCTCTTCGTGCTCTGTTTCTCTTTTCCGGAAAATTGGATTTGAAGTGAAAATGAGGATTGAATTCATTTTCCACCATCAGGCCTCTATTTTACGGTCAAAGGGGAAATGCATTACCGTTGACCGAATTTTACAAACCAACCAAACACACTAATTTTCCGGAAATGCTTTTCCGGAAGTGGTTTGAAGCCAAAGCAAACACACCCTAAACCACAAGTGGGTAATCTGTAATTATCCTTATTAGTTATTAAACCCAAACAGAACATTTACCAGATTTAGTAGATGGGTCACTAGTTTAACTTTAGGTTATTGGTTGAATTGCAGGATTACAAAAAATTAAATAAATAATCAAAATAAGTTTGTGAAATTATAAAATGAATATATAAATTGAAAAAAAAAAAGCATGTTTAAATCATATACTATATAATAAAAATTAGGTCCTATAAACTGTGGTTGTTCCAAATGGTTATTTTCTCTCAGTGACACGTGGTTGTCCTCTCATTAATTATTAAAATAATTTGTCTTCCTAATTATTAAATTTTTTGAAGCATTTCTTATTAATTATTAATTTAAAATAAAATTTAATATTTATTTTTTCAGTAAAACAAGGGATACACTCTCACATTAACCATTCAAATAGTTTATCTTATCTTATTGAATTTTAAGACAATGTACTTTATGTAAAACTCTATGGGAAATGTTAACGGGCACTGTAAGGTGTCCGTTAGGAATGATTTATTGTGGGGTTTACCTAATAAAAAATTTGTATAAATTGATAAGATGACTAAAAATAATACTGAAATAACAAGTAAAACTAAAAAAATCAACTATATTGGCTCTACACCTTAAAACGTTGCTAAAAATTTGATATAAAGCAAAGATAAAATTGTTTCTTAACAGACACCTTACGATGCCCGTTAATAGAACTTAATACTACCCAAACTCTATTACCAAAAAAAAAAAAAAAAAGTTTTCAAAAATTTGAAATTCTATTCCAACTAAAATACTATTACCAAAGGAAATAAATATAAAATAAACTAAATAGTTATTTTAATTATTATTATTATTTAAAAAAAAAAAAAACTAGACAAGAAAATCCTTACTATAAGGACGCAATTTGGGTCCCTAGCCCTAGTGATGAATGAACTCAGGCCCAAAAAGCCCAATACAATGAATTTGTAGAGAGTGGATTAGAAAACTGAGTTTTAACGAGTTGGACAACAAGAATAATGGATTCAAGTGACAAGAAAAGGAAGATAAATTGATTTAAGCTAAAGAAAATCGTCATCGGTACAGTCTGAGGAGATTAGTTCTTATATATTTCTTTCAAGTTTGACTACAAAGTCAGTTCTTGATGGCTATAGTGTTTTTCTCTTAGTTTTTCGATCCCCTTCTCTCAGAGTCCCGTTTCCATTTTATACTATCTTCTCCTCTCATCTCTACCTTCAACGTGCAGATTAAATTGTAGGTGTTCATCTTTGTTTTATCAGCACCTTCCTAAAGTTTTTAGGTAGTAGCTGTAAGGCTGAAAGTTACTGTTTAAGTATCATTTTCTTATCAATGCGGCCAGAGAGTTAGCTGCAGAGCATTTAATGCGATGATAGCCGCTTTCCCTTGAGATATTTCATGACCATTCTTTGTTCTGTTCCTTCCTGATACTTATCTTCACTCATGGAATGATCCAGAATGTTACTCTTGATGGCAAACCACATCCTCTAATCTCGACTCTGCTCAGCCGAGGAGGGATTCTTCCTCAAATCACCCTTCTGGACGACCTTAGCTGGATTTTACCTCTTCACTTACTATCATGGTTCCTCATGAAAGCGTTTACCTGTCCTCGGATCAGGCCCCTAGCCCAATATATACATATATATATATAGGTTCTTGGGCCTAACACCCCTACACTTACAGATATATATATATATATATATATATATACACGTCTTCCTCCAAGCAAAAATTCTTGTATATCCTTTCTAATCAAGGCAATCTTCAAGATCGGGAATTTGTTTCTAGAACCACTAAAAAGATCGTTTGATACTGGTTAGACCTCATTTCAGGTTGTTGTCTTTTTGTTTTTTAATTTAAAGTTTAGTCATAAACTCATACCTCATTCCAGTTGCCTAGAGTGTATCCTCTACGTCTACGTAGTATTTTCCGTCTTCAATATAATAAAAAATGTAGACAACTTGCAGTATTAATGAGAGTGTTGTGTGTTTCACCCATAATGATTTTTATTTTTTATTTTTATTTTAAAGGAAGAGCCTAATAATAACAAGTAACAATCTAGGTAGTTGAGTGCAACCAAGACTTTTCACCTAATTAATAAATTATAGACGCATAAAAGAAAAAGGGTGAATAACAAAACCTATTTTTGATTAAGCTTAAAATCTTTAATTGATAATTTTTGTTTTGTACTTAAGTGAAGACAACATAAGTTTAGAACATTTGGTTGATGATTCCATAAGATAAATTCTAGGCTAAAATGCAAAATTGATCCTTTAAGTTTTTTCAGATTTCATTTCAGTCCTCTAACTTTGTTTACGTTCATTTCAGTCTTCTAAGTTTCAAATTTTTTCAATTAAGGCATTTTCGTCAACTTTTGTTAAAATTTTCGGAAAAAAAATTCTAGAAAATATTTTTCAATCAATAATTGAATTTTTTTAATTTAAAAAAATTTGAAGAAAAATTGAAAAAATAACAACAACATATAACAAAAGTTGATGAAAAAGCATTAATTGAATAAATTTGAAAGTTAGAGGAGTGAAATGAATAAAAGTAAAGTTAGAGAACTGAAATAAAATATGAAAAAATTTAGAAGGTCTGATGAGGTTAAATTAACTTTGCATGAGACCAATATCGTGAATAATTAATAATATTACATTCTCTCCTTTATGAGAAGAATCAAAGTTCAAATTTCTCATTCTTCATTATTGTAACTATGGGGATAAGGGCTCAAAATTGAGTATTGGGCCTTGGGCCTTATCTGAGGATATTGATATGTCCGAGGACAGATAATTAGTTGAGGAATTCAAGTTTAGGAATCTCATAAGCAAGGGAGAAGTAGAAGGCAATCCGAGGAGGAATCCCTCCTCCGCTATGATTAGAATAACTCAAATACGAATTCCAGCAACGAGACTTACCTCCATAGAAGCTCCAATGTCAAAAGCGTGCCTTTTAAACACATGAGAAGGAAGGGAACCCATAAATATCTAAGAGAATGTTGTCACCTCCGCATTAAATGCACTGTAACTGCTTTTCTGGCTGCATTTATGTGGAGAAGACCTCTGAACAGTGTTTCCTTGGCCACCGCAACTCACAGAAGGTCAGAAGGGGTGATTGATAGGATAGATGCTCAAGTGGTGGTCCGGATGATCGACAAGTGGAAGGCCAAGATCAACGAGAGGGACCTATATAACGAAAGAAACCCTCCACGAGTAGAAGGGGGGAAGAAAAGAGAAAAAGTACACTAAAGCAACCAGAATTGCACTTATAATCAGTTTCATTGGTCTATAAGAACATTAGCCTACTCGGACAACACATACGCCTAACCTTACGTGTTTTGTTCTTGCATGATGACCTTTCAAACCTATCCTAGCATTGTTAGATTCGCTAGGGCCTAGTTCTTCGACCTATCATCTACAAATTTGTTGTACTAGGCTCATCAACCCACAACCCCATGCATATTAAGCTTGGGTTGTAAACCGAGTCCTTACCGTAACTATCAAATTATTATTATTATTATATATAAAGGCATTTGGTAAAGTTTATTTCACGTTATTTAGCAATTCTAGAAATACAATATTTTATAATTAAAAAAAATTTCCTTCGTAAGTTTCATTTTCATACCATTTAGTAATGTGTAAGGGCACAACTATTTTTTTACAACTGCATGTATAACATGTGTTCTTAAACTTCTTTATCTGTTGTATAAAAGTCAGGTAATCAGATTTTACTCTCGACTTCATTCTCAAAAAAAAAAAAAAAAAAAAAAAAAAGATTTTACTCTCGACTTCTTTATTTTAAAAAATTGCCTATTTAAATTATTAAAGATGAAAATACCTCCTATATTATTAAGCTAGGTTGGCAATCCTCTAGTGTCCTGTCCTTTTTTTTTTTTAGGTGGCAATATAATATGCCCTGTCCAAAACTCTCTTAAGAAAGGCCTTTGTCAAATTTTGATTTTTGGAGAAGGATTTGAGATTTATCTTTTCTCATTGCTCAGGGCGTGAAAGAGGATGGCTCTCTTTATGTTTGCTAAAGACTAATTCCAATTTTGTATATTTTCAACTACCATAACTAAAAATCCTAAAAAATAATAAATAAATTTAGGGTAAACTACATATTTGGTCCCTAACCTTTACACCATTTTTCAATTTAGTCCCTAACCTTTCAATTGTGTCAATTTGATCCCTAACCTTTCAATGTCGTGTTAATTTAGTCCCTGATATTATATCTTAGATGAAAATTGCTAACATGACAAATGACCAAAATAAAATTTAAATTTATTGTCTCATCAACAGAAACTAATTTTTTGTTTTGACCATTAGACACATCATAAATTTTCATCCAAAAAATAACGGTAAGGACTAAATTGACACAATACTAAAAGGTTAGGGACCAAATTGACACAATTGAAAGGTTAGGGATCAAATTGAAATATAGTGTATAGGATAGGGACCAATTACGTAGTTTATCCATAAATTTAAAAACATTAAAATCCTAAACCCATGAATTTAACCCTAATTGTGTGATTTTAATTACTCACACAGTTACATATATGACTTTTATGCGATATGGGATTTATTTTTTCTTATTGCATAAGGCCAGAAAGAGGATGGCTCCCTTTATGTTTGCCATATGGTGGTTCCAATTTTCTATAATTTTAACTACCTTAACTAATAATCCTAAACAATAATTAAAAAAAAAAAAAAACCTTAAAATCCTGAATCTATGAACTTAAACCTAATTATGTGATATTAATTATTCACATATGTGACTTTTATGGGATACGAATTTGACCAATTATACTCATATTGTATGTCTTTATCCAACTATAAATATAAGTTGAAACTTTACCTCTTTAAAAAAAAAAAATTTAAACTATAATTATTCAGAAAAAAAAAAAAAAAAAAAAAACTATAATTGTGAACACAGCAGCATCGTTGCCAAGTACATTAATACATCTGTTCAATATCAAACATTTTGGGGGTGAGAGAATGTGAGATATATACAATAGAAAGAAGGTTCCTAATTTTGTCACTTTCCTGACTTTTCTCTCGAGTGGAAAAAAAATATGACACAACTAAGGAACTGAAAATATGGTGGGAAAGGAGAACAAAGACAATATATATATATATATATATATATATATATGATGTGAAAAAGTTAAAGCACGAGGAAATGAGGGGAAAAAAATCTTATTAAGAATAATAACTTTTTTTTTTTAATAATAAAAAGGGGGGTGAGATCACTTTCATCCATGAGTATTCTCATTTAGTTCAAACTTTAATTCGCTTGAAAACTTTTAATTTGTAGGCATTAATATCATAATAATGCCCTTTTCAAACTTGCGTTTAATGGCTGACCTTTTCTTCATTAAATACAAAAACAATGAGAATGAACCAAATCCATATCAACCTAGTTTGTTTGTTTTTTTTAAGATAACTGCAATCATCAGAAATTCTTTTGTACATTCATTGCATTACATCTCATTCTCACCTAAATGTGGATTTTACGCGTGAGATTCATAAAAACCGTGCATTTTTAAGTCTCCAGTATTTAATGAGTGGAAAATTAACTATAACGTACAAATTTTTAATTTTTTTTTTTTAAATTGATAGTTAAGGGAGGGAGAAATTTAAACTTGGATGTTTTCGTTAGAAACACCAAGAAATTCACTTAAACCAAAAGATTAATTATAGTTGTCACCCTAAACAATGGGTTTATTTGTAATGTTCTCCATTAATTCATAAATTACAACATATTGAATTCGGAAAAAAAATAATGTAATTAAAATTCATATGATAGATGAAAAAATAATGTAATTGGGCCTGCGAAATGCCAAATGCCAAATGTAAGGAAAATTTGGCATTCAGGCCCAAAAGAGCTTAGCATCCGGAAGTGGGAACTTGTAAAAATCAAAATTTTTATGCCATATTGCTACAGTACTGTAGCTAAATGGTATGGACGGAAATAATTTTTTTAATACATTCTCTCCTCCTTTTTAATTCCCAAAATTTCTCTCTCCTCTCACATTATTTCTCTTCTCTTCTCTCTCTTCTCATCTACTCTCTCCTTTCTTCATACCCAAACACCATCCTCCTCCCAAATCTAACATCACACATCAATGATCAAATCTAAACAAAACCACATCAGAGACAAAACACTAGATAGCATAGCAACCCAACCTACTTCTGAAATAGCAAAATTTGATTCAAAGGCAAAACCACATCATAGTGGTTCATTTTTTCTGGTGGGTTGCGATCCGAGTCGTGTTTTGTGTTTTGGGTTTTGGAGTTCTGGGTTTTTTTTTCTCTGTTGTGACCGATGCCTAAAGGAAGATGTGGGTATGGCTGAATTGGATATGGGTTTGATATGGATGGTGGGTTTGGAGTTCTAGTTCTTCTGGGTTGCTTTTTTTTTTTTTTTTTTTGGGTAATTACACTAAATCAACTTGTGGTTTGGCCCGAAATCACTTTGCCTACCCGTTGTTAAAATGCGTCACTTTACCAACCTAAGGTATGTTCCATTTGTTTTTCATAACCCACATTTGTTAAAATCATGGGTAAATAGGTATTTGTGTTTAAATTTTATGTCTCTCTCCTCCCAAAACAAAAAATAGCACAAAAATGCAAGAGAAACAAGATCAAAAAGTGGTATTGATCTCTCTTTCAATTCACATAAATCTTGAACATGAAGAACATACCCAAAAAAATAAAACCCAGATCAACCTACACAAATAGCCGAACAATACAATATTGCCCTTCAATCAATTGAACAATACACTATGACTTGTCTCAATCAAACATATTATATATACACGATTTTCTCATCTCATTTGTGGGTTTAGTGCAGCTTACATCACTGAAGAAGATCTTGTACAGAAAATGATGTTGATGAAATTCATAAATCAAATGGAAAGCTGTACCGAGCTCTACTAAACAAAGAAGTGCAGGAAGTGATAAATATGTCTAATGGTCTTGAAGACCATGTGTTGCACGAACTAACAATACACAAATACATAGTGCTCCATAAGGCCACGTACTCGAAACAAGCTAACCTGGTGCTAAAAATAGCTTTTGTTTCTACAAGAAGAAGATGAAGGTTGTTCTTTGTGGGGACATGTCTGTGAAGGGAGAGGTGAAAACAGAGGGGGTCTTTAGAATATAGGGTCCAAATATAGGAGTTTTGAATATAGGGAGAGGTGAAATTAGGAGTTTTGAATACCACTTTTTGATCTTGTTTCTCTTGCGTTTTTGTGCTATTTTTTGTTTTAGGAGGAGAGAAACATAAAATTTGAGCACAAATACCTATTTACTCCTGATTTTAACAAAGGTGGGTTACGAAAAACAAACAGAACATACCTCAGGTTGGTAAAGTGACACATTTTAAACCACAGGTAGGTAAAGTGATTTCGGACCAAAACACAGCTGGGTTTAGTGTCTCTTGCATTTTTGGGCTATTTTTTGTTTTAGTAGGAGAGAGATATAAAATTTGACCACAAATACCTATTTACTCCCGATTTTAATAGATGTGGGTTACGGAAAACAAACGGAACATACCTTAAGTTGGTAAAGTGACACTTTTTAAACCACGGGTAGGCAAAGTGATTTCGGGCCAAACCACAGGTGGGTTTAGTGTAATTACCTTCTTCTTTTTCCCTGTTGTGACGCTGTGATTCTCGCCGATTTGGGTTGATTTGGATGATGGGCAGATCTAGGTTGATCAACGATAGAGGAAACGTTAGACGAAACAAGAAAGAAATGAAGATGAAACGTTAGACGAAAGAAAGAAAATGTTAGACGAAATGGAGGAGTTCGGAAGAACTAGTGAGAACCAGAGAAAAGCACAAAGAAAGAAAAGAAAGAAAGAAATGGAGGAGTCTGGAAAAAGGTGAAATGTAAAAGGTGTGGAGGAGTCTAGAAGGTACACGCGTGTGGAGGAGAAAATTGGGAAAAAACAAAAAAGGAAAAAATATATTTTATTGTGTAGATATATTATTTTAATGAGTAGAATAGAAAAATAAAAGTTAGGACGCTGGGTGTATTGGAAAATTGTATTATATAATTGATAAAGTAAATTTTTGAGATGGTAAAATAAAATATGATAGAATTTGCAGATGTGAATGCTCTAAGTGCATAAATGCCACTAAAATAATAAAGGATCATAAGTGGATGCATAGGACTTTGAATTTTTTTTTTTTTAAGAGGAAAAATTCAACTTGAAATTTCATTAACTTGCTGGTAAATCAGCGGAAATAATTAATATTTATTTTAATTATTTTGATTACATATCATAATTTTATGATAATGTATTAGACCATTCCCATGAGCCTCACCAAATTAACATTTCATAAAAAATTTGATTAAATCCAACCAAAATTGTTACGCGTCAATCTTAGCAATTTAACAAAAACTGCTAGCAATGAACAATATCCTCCAAGGACAGACCCAGGTGGGGGCCTAAAAAAAAAATATTAGCAGCTTAGATTTTTCAAAAAAAAAAAAAAAAAAACTATATAAGCTTGGGCCCCCCTTAGTTTTTAGCTCAGGCCCCCCTCATGAATTCCTAGCCCAGCCGACTCCCCTCATGAAGTATATCTGCAGTCCATATATTTACACATATGTTGAAAAACTGAGCCCATGACCCATGTAAATAAAAAAATAATAATAAAAAAAAGAAGAAGAAAACTCAGCAAAACCTAACGGAGAAAGTGAAAGTCTGAAAGATGAAGGAAAAAAGAAAGAAAGGAAACTTAGGAGAGGCGAGACAGAGTCACAGAGAGATAGAGAGGCCGAGGTGAGACAAAGAGATAAAGAGTACTTAGACAGTCAAACACCGCCATCATCACACTGACGACAACAGAGAGGCAAGATGACGCCACTGCCCATGCGAGACCCATCTTGCCGCCACCACCAGTTGCTTGATCTGCCCAACCCAACTTTGTTGCTCCAGCCTTCACAATTCACAGGTATTTAATCTATCATTTCCTTCAAAACCTAATAAAATGTTTATGAATCTGCTTGTGGAGTGTTTGTGTTTTTACTGATGAGTGATGAACTGATGTTGGTGATTGTGAAATTGTGAATTGAATCCGTGCTGCGGCTTGTGGTGTTTTTTTTTTTTTTTTGGCTTTTTGGCTTTTTGTCATTCTGTGTTTGTGACACTCTCTCTTGTATTATATAGATAAGAGAGATAGAGAGAGAGAGAGTAGAGTTTGTAGAGATTACTCAGATTAAAGAAGTTAAAGTTAAGAAAAGTTTTGGTTAGTAGTGCAAAATAAATTTATAGTGTCGGACTGTCAGTAGTGGGATTGGGTTAGCGGGTCAATGTCAGAAAGATGGAGACAACACAAAGACAAAGTCACAAAGAGATAAATAAAGGCAGACCAAAGACAAAAGAAAAAAACAAATCATATAATATAGAAAATTGTCACACAAATTTAAGAAAATAATAGTGATTCACTTGCGCATATTGTTAACTCATAATATTAAATTAGATAAATTTATAAATTGAAAAGAAGTGAGAAATACTAAATTTACAATTAAATGCATCATACATATTACCTAGATTCTAGTATTTGTCTTTAGTTAGTAACAACAACCGTGATAATATATATGATTCTTATTTTATTTGTAGATCATGAAAAAATCAACTATAATGCTTGATTTTTTCAAAAGAAAAGATTCAAATTCTTTCGAAGTTAACATGGGATTGCCAACAACTAATGTTGCTATTCCAATTCTAAAAAATGTGATTATTCCAATTCTAAAAAATATTCATTCCCCCATTCCGGAAAATGTCGATGTTCCAATCTCAAGAAATATTCATTCCCCAATTCTAGAAAATGCAGATATCCCAATTCCGGAAAATAACCATATCTCTCAAACACAATTTCAAAAAGTTGATAGTTTATTAAGAAACAATGATTTTTGGGTATTTGTCTTGGTTGATAGTTTATTAATACTATATGGATGCGTATTTGAAATTTTTTTTTTTGCTTATCTCCGGCCCCCCCCCCCCCCCCCCCCGCGCTTGAAACCCTGGGTCTGTCCCTGATATCCTCGATACATTCGTTAGGGGCTACTATTCATTAACAAATCATTTTCTATTTATTTGTTTCTCTCTTTCTCTCTCAAGCATCCTCCTCTCTGTCGATCTCGTTGTTCTCTCTCAAGCATCCTCCTCTCTCTGTCGATCTCGTTGTTCTACTCTAGAGCTCGTTGTTCTCTCTCAAGCATCCTCCTCTCTGTCGAGCTTGTTGTTCACCTCAAGAGCTTTTGTTGACCCAAATCACATATTTGACCACCTCAACACTAAATAGTAAATATTGACGGAAGGGTTTAAATTAAAAGTCATTTAATTTTAAGGGTACAAATTTAAATTTTAAAACTTTAAAATACAAAATCAAAATCAGCACAACTTTAAAGGTGCAATTTACCATTTGATCAGCTTAACAATAAATAAACACACTGTGATGTGATTAAGTGGTTGAACCTTACAATTTGTGAAGCTTTTCCCACCTAGGTGACTTCCTGATTCAGGTAATGCTTGGTGGCCCCCATTTATGTGACCTTAGCAACTCTTCCAAATAGATGATCAAGCAGAAAAGTAAACGAAATACTTTAGTGTTTAGTTGATTCTTAACAACTGCATAATAAGTGGTTAGTTTCTAACTTGCAATTAAACTAAAGGGCTTGCCAATTCTTGCCACTAATTCAAGTAGTTTAAGAAAGTTGAGCAAACTATTAACTAAACTATCAAGCAATGCTCAGTCTTCCCTTGTCACTTTCAGAAGATTAAAGTGATGGTTTTTTTTTTATTGGAATTAAGAACCAAAAAGTTATCCATTACTCCAACAAGGGAACAGGGATCAAAAGCTTGATGGCTCAACTAATATTTATTGGTGTTTATTGCAAAGATGTCCAGTTCAATTCTCTCTTTTCTCAACTATGGAATTTTTTTTATATTAAAAAAAATGAGAAATAAGAAAACAAGTGAGAGAGATAAAGATAATAAAAATCATCATTATGTAATCTACTATTCATGTGAGAGAAAGAAGAAATTTAAATCTTAAAACGTCTTTGTTGAAAACCGAAATACCAAAAAATTCCACATTAACTACAAGACACTATTATTTTTTGAGAAGAAACTACAAGACACTTGACAGAAGAATAATTATATACATTAAGAAAATGATTAGAACTAATCTAATTGTCTAATCAATCAACTGGCAAATTGAACCAGCCGTAGATCCATAACTTCTTTGAAGATTATTATTATTATTATTATTATTATCCATCCATCCATTTTTTTCATTTGACCATTTAACAGACATACAAGTACAGTAAAGAAATCTAAGGTTAGGGATAGTATAATTATAACACATATGGCGAAATTCATGGAATACTAAATGATGAAAATATCAAATATGTCAATCTTTTTTCTTTTTTTTTTTGTGGCTGGGCAATGAAAATATGTCATATTATATTATATTTATGAAATATGAGTGGACTTAGGCTAATCATAATATGCTTTCCGAATATGCTTTTCAATGGATGAATAAAGAATAATCACATCAATTTTTCACGAGTTACAATTTCACCCTCTCATCCAAAAAAAGAAAAGAAAATTACAATTTCACCCCAAAAGAATCAGAAAAAACAAAAAAGCAGACCTTGATCCAAGCCACGATGTACCCAAAATTTCATTAGTCTGTTCTAGTTCTAGGCTAAGGCCCAACACTTTGTGTTGTATGCAATGGGCTTGTGTTAGATTGAGCCTAGAAAGACTGTTTTGGGAAGTCATCCTCTGGTTCTTGCCACTGCCAATATTCATACCCTACCTTTTTTTTTTTTAAACAAATAAGTAAAGAAGCGAGGAATGGTCAATATTGTATGAATCTAAAGTTTGGAGTCTTTGTGTGGTTGGTAAAATCTCTTGTTGTTATTCAATACCTTTGAAATATATTTTGTTGACTTTAAAGTAAGAGATTTTAAGGGAAACATGAGTTAAAATTAACTCAATTGATAAGGTATTTTGTCTTAAAAAAAAAGACTTGGACTAAATTTCACCTACACACCAAAAAAAGAAGAAAGAAAAGTATCTTGACCTATCGCCATAGGTTGAAGTATATTATATCTATTTAAAAAATACAAAAAGGAAAGCAGAAAACTATGGATTTTATTGGTTGGGATTTGTAAAAATTATTTTCAATTTTATACTAAAAAAATTCAGTTTGTTTAGGACGTGTGTTTTGGGTATTTTTAAGTTTGTGGCCGATAGATACAAATTGATGGTGTAAATTGGGAGAGGTATTACTACATGTAGGTCAAGATGAGCAATTTTTTGTTGTTGATAAATTCGATAATTATAAAGGAGATTTAAATTTAAATGTTTTATTTGAAAATACCATAAAATGCCAATTAACTGAGTTACAAAACTCTCCATCAATACGATTGATTTGAGTGTAAAGAGCCACAAAGCTTGGATTGGTGGAGGCACGATGGACATTGGGGAGCTTGGGCAAAGCATGGTATTTGGATTGGGTGGATTGGAGTGGGTCCTGGCTTGGTTTGGTCTATGGGTCTCTTTTTGATAGTGCATTGGGTGGATTCAACAGAATGATCCTTTGGGGTTTGTGAATTCGGATCACATTTGGTTTGACATGGGTTTGATTTGGACAATGGGTCTCAATCTAGTAGTGTGCGAATTGAGTTGTGTGGCCTGTGCTCAATAGGTTTTGTGGTTTGAGCTAGGTGTGGCTATTTTTGGGCTGTACTGGAGGTTATTAGTTTGTTTTTGGGATTTTGGTTGCATTTGTGTGATGACTGATGAAGATAAAAGAAAAAGGATTTGTTTTTTTTTTTTTTTTTTTACCAAACAAGTTTGTAATTTTTTTTTTTTTTGATTTAAAAACCCCAATCTATCAAGCCACTAATTTTGTAATTTCGAATGAAGTGGAGTTAGGACATATCCCTTATATTCAAATTTTCAGTCGTACACCATTATGACCTTATTATGACTTTTTTTTTTTGGCGGTTAAATACCATTGTTGCCATAATTGTAATCCATTTTTTTATAAGTGTCAATTAATTTAATTAATGAATTCTCCTATCATTAAACAAGAAATTTAAGAATTAGAATTGAAATCTTACCCACTCTTAAAAATGTTTAAGAAGGAGAAAAAAGAATTGAAATCTTACCTACATTAGAAAAAGATGGTTGAATCCTCTCACAAAAAAAATAAAAAATAAAAAAGAAGAAAAAGAAAAAGGTGGTTTACGAGGATCATCCTAAATCATAATAGAATAGAATACTCCTAATTTAACTTAAAATGACCACAATCCATTTTATTGATAAGATTTTGTTTTCTTCTAAATTTGACATAATACCAAGTTCTAAGGTAATATTAAATCTAAATCATAAATTGGATCCAATGATCATTTTCCCATCTATCTCTCATGGTATAACTCATAAATCTAATGAATTTTTGGTATTATAAAAACAAAAGAAAATCTATTTTTAGAGGATAAAAGAAGAGTTTGACTTTTAGCAGTATCCTCTCATATATATGGGACGCTTCCCTCCACATATACAAAATAATAAATCCCTCTTTGAGCCCTTAACATTGTCCCATTATATTGTGAGATAATACTATTATCACCTTAAATGGCGTGCAATGTGCACAACATGAGAATGGTGATGAGAGGCAGTTCCCATTTACAACCCAAAATCCATTTGGTTTCTGGTAAAATGGAATATAAAATAATTATTTATATCCATTTTTGGAGTAAAAAACTAAAACAAAAAAGTTTGACTCCTTTAACAATTCCCACGTAGAGTGTAAGAATGTAAGATATTACTATATATTGTCACCTGAAACGAAACTATGGCGTGCAAACGCACCGTAGGAGAGAGAGAGATAGAGAGACTTGTACGAAAAAACAAGAATAACATGATAGTAAACTCAACCAAATAAACTAAACAAAAACGTAATCCTAACACAATTTGCATCAAAGAATGTAAACAATATAATAAAGCTAAGGCACAAAAATTTATATATATATTTTTTTTGGTAGATTGTGATCAGAAAAACATTATTTTTGCAAAAGTTGATCATCGTCACCATTTTTATTATGTAATAATTTACAACAGAACACATAAACAATTTTATATCTCTAAATATTTATCGATCATTTTGACAACTGAGGGGTATGTAAGAAGATAAGCTTAGATGCTAAACACATTGGGACCCCTTTATTCTCAACCAAAAGGAAAATAATTAAAAGATTTTCCCTATCATATAGAAAGAGTAAAAGCTGGGTTAGCAAATGCTTGTCATGGAAGGAAGCGATGATCATCAGAAAGATAAGCTCAAGTCTTGACTTTGTATGCTATGTCAACTTTCAGAAATCCTTCTAAAAGCTATGATGCTTTATACACCTTCATACGAAAATTCTATATTTGCCTAAAAAAAAAACTAGTATAGAGTCTAAAAAATATATGCTTTAGACTTTAGAGACATAAATTTAACTCTATTCGGATTTAATTTAAATTATCAAAAAAAAAAATGTTAAACTTTTGTTAACAAAATATGGTAGTGGTAAGGATTTTCTAAAGCTCAAGAAACCTCACTTTGCATTTTGTGCATGGAGAAGCATTACGAGGTCTAAAGAAATCAACATGTCGGTATATAAAAGCATGAACCTCAAACGAAATAGCCTATTCTTTTGCCATGTGGCACATTCATTGAAACACTCTTTATTTAGGCTTCAACCTCAACAAAGATTGCATGCGTATATTTCAAAATATAAGTTCATTAAATTTGCCAATCGATTAATTTACATATTAATTATGTATAGGTATGTAGTAATTATTTATATAAAAATAATTTATATAATTTTTTTTTTTCAAAATGTTATATAAGAAAGCAAAAATCTCATGCGAGAAACCATGAGGTTATGCCATATGACATTTCTTAAGAATAATTTTTCGTCTAGCCTTCTTACTCACCTTTGTTGCACTCTCCTTTAGAAAATAAAAAGGAAAGTTCCTAGCAAAATCTGTAAATATATCATAATAAAATTCTATTAGTAGGATATTTAATTTAACCTACCACTATCATACTATAATAACGTAAATATGTCATCAAAAAAAAAAAAAAAAATTCTATGATATCTCCATAAGCCAACAAACATTAACATGATATCATAAAAATATTATGCTAAATCCAAAGAGTTGAAGAAACATAAATTATAATTAACAAATAATCAACTTATTACCCCAAATAATAAATATCAATAATATAGAATGTATTAAAATGTTTTTATCAGTATTTAAACTACAATATTTCTATGCTATTCTTTTATCCTTTAAATGCTCATTACTTTAAGTTAACAATTATAATGGACATGCGTGTGCAATTTTAAATTTTCACATTTTATGATGACTTCATTACTTCAATCTTTTTATAGGGTTTTTCATTCATTCAAATAATTTCTAATTTTTATGACAATTATGCTATAGTTTGAGTTCTTTATCCCCTTAATTTTGTATTACTTTAATTCAACAAAAACTTCTTCATGTTATCATGGCATTAGTTCATGTTATTACTTTAACATATTTTGAACATTCTATATAATTGTCTCATATAGCAGCTTACATCATTATCTTCGTATCACGCAGACCCTTTGCTAGTATATAACTATATATAAAAGTAGGAACCTCATTAATTTGTAAGAGTATGGGGTTTTGACATGTGGTCCATTCTTTGAGAATTTTTTTCATTTAGCATCCCACTTTATGTTTTAATTAGTATCACGTGTCACTCTTCTTTGACTGAAAAATATGTACTATTTATTTAACCTACCACCTAAGTAAAGATTTTTGAATTGATTTATTAATTAAAATTTTATTTAATTTTAAATAAAAATTTGGGCAACCACTTAGCAAGATATATATATATATATATATATATATCCATAAATGGCTTGCCATCGTGTAAATATGAAGTATGTAAACTAATGTGTTAGTCGATAAATCTTCAAAATAAAAAGTGTCTAGTAATCATGAGTTCCCAATTAAAAACTTTGTTCCACACCTTTTATTCCAAGCTGCAATAATCTAAGGTTTTGCCATGTGGCACATTCCTTGAGATGAAAATAGAATACTTCCATGTTCCATCCACCTTAATAAAAATTTTGATAAAATATTTAATTATTTTAGTATTTCTTTTCAATTTGGTAAAAAATAAAAGTGTTCTATTTTAGACAAAATGCTAATTTATTGTCATGTGTTTAATGAGGTACATGCATTCCCTTTTAAGTATTAACTTTTTTTTTTTTAATTGATGTTGCACTAATTATTAATATAAAAAGGACATTTATGTGTGTGTGTGTGTGTGTGTTTTTTTTTTTTTTTTTTAATTTGTTGATAATAAGTTGGGAGGGAGGATTTAAATTTGGGTTCTTTGCGCAATACCAATGAGTCACAAGAGCTTTGATAATTTATGTGGTTATTTGTCCAAGGTTTATTTATTATTAATCATAAAAAAAAAAAACAGATTTAGAAAATAACATTCTTGCTTAAGTTTAGTTGCTTAAGCAACAATTGAAAAAATAAATGAAGTTGAGAAATTGAACTAAGCTTAACAATTAATGAAGCAGTGTCCCTTAACAACAAATGTCAGTATAAATATTTGTTGGTAAACTTCATTGTAGGGTGTCCAATAAATTAAAAGTCTTCTTTAAGAGGTTGATATCCTCCCCTTATTTAGCTGTACACTAAACCAATCGTTCATGTCATGTCACAAAAAGTTTATGATTTGCATTTCTAAGTTAATCTAATAATCACTTGAATGTTTGCTTACTAGACTTCATTACAATACAATGAGAAGTCATTAGTTTCTATAATGACACAAAATTTGGGTATGCAAGTTACTATAATTGTGAATATATATTGGACTTGAACTTATGATGTTTCTATCACTATCAAGTATCAACTCAAGTCAAGAGACCAATGATTTTATTTTTATTTTTTATTTTTTGTGTGTAAATACATCAATAAGAAACTTCAAATAGAATTTAAACTTATGACCGCTCTATCACAATTGCTGTTTACTATTAAGTTAAGAGAAAAATGATTTTTTTTTCCTGGTATAAACAGAAAGACGAAAAAAAGTAGAACCCACAAAATTTCGGCCAATATAACACATGCATCAAAATTGCACTGGAATATTCTGATAATACATCATGCAAAATTGTTTGAGCACCCAATCCTGTACTTATTGTTTGCCACCATGTCCATTTTAAGTCCTTATTGCAACAAAAAGTAATATACACACATATTTATGCTTATTGCCACTATAATGTCTTTTTGTTGCAATAACTTTGTTGCAAAAGAGCTTTTTTCTTGTAGTGTACTCTCTTACACTCAGCGAATTTCATTAACTCAATTACTTAATGATCAAGTAAACCATTATCATTTCCACGTTGGAAAATTATTAGGTACTCCTGAAGTACCATAAATGTGTAGTCTCCTATTTCACATGAATGGTAGATCCCACCATGAATTTAATTAGTGGGACCCACCATTCATATGAGAGGAGGGAGTACGCATTTATGGTACTATAGGAGTATACAATAATTTCCCTTCGAGTCTTTGACATTACCCACTAATGTTTCAATATCTTACATGATATCCAAAACCAAGTTTCATAGGCCATGGAGAAGAGCAAATTATTTTCTGGGTACTACTTAGAGTCTGTTTGGATACCGCTTATTACTAAAAACTGAAAATACTGTAGCAAAATAATTTTAAAATGTGTGAATAGTGTCGTGAGACCTGATTTTAAAGAAAAAATTGCTGAATATGGAACTTGTGAGTCTCGTGAATAATGCACAAAACACACAGAAAAAAACACTTTCTATGAGAAACACACAAAACGCGCTTCTCAAACGGAATCTTAACCTCCTACTCCGACATCCTATCAGCCTTTGATGACAGGTCCAAGTCATTCTTTAAGGAAGATGCTTATTGATTGGTAAATAGTAAAGGCTGATAGGTCCAAGTCATTCTTAAAGGAAGATGCTTATTGATTGGTAAATAGTAATGGCCAAATGTATTAATGTTTGGTGAGACCCTTGGGTGTCATGGGTAGAGGGCTTTAAGCCAAGGCCTAGAATTAAAGAAGCTCTATAGCAAAAGGGAAATGTTAACCAATGCCTTAGGGTATTAGTTTAGGAATTATTTTTAAAAACATTTTATTGAGAGAATGATAAAACAATAAATGTTGTTAACAACTTTTTATATTTTTCATAAAAGTGATGTTAAAACTATCTTATAATAATTTATTAACAATTACTATGAGGGCATCCATTAACATTAACATGACCCATAGCAAAATCTAGTTGTGGAAGACCTATTGTCCAATCTAGGAGGTCCTAGGATCTTTTGTGGATTATTCAGTTATTTAATGACCAATCTGTGGCTGCAATCAAGAATATTATAGTCCTTAGAATTCTAGAGATGATTAAGTTGTCTAGCTTCGAGAAAGTGGTAAATTTTCGCTGACATCACCTTATAGCCTGTGTTTTGTAACCGGTTGAGGTTGGGCAACTAAAAAAGATATGGAAAAGAAAAACTTTTGAATGATAGGCATCTGGAGTTCTACACTTCTACCCCTTAGATGTAGACTTCAAATGGCAACCAAAGTTGAGAAATTAGATTTGTTTGTTATATGGGCAAGGTCAAGAGAATGAACTTCATTTGTTTCAGCAATGCATTGTGGCCTAGTTCGGCTTCTAGTTGGGGTATGACCGTATGAGAATTAAAGACTTTCACGCCAATTGAGGGCAGAGTAAGTCAGTACGTTTTTAAATCCTCCCAAAGCTCTTCTCCATCATTAAGTTGCTTTAGAACATTTTTTGTAATTTCCAACAGAATTTGGAGCTCAAGGAATAGGGTTCTTTCCTCGATAGTGGAAGTGGTTCCATAGGTTATCTAAGTTAACAGTTCAAAAGACTTTCAATTCCTTTCTTGCGTGATAAACCAGTTGAGTCTACAGTTTAGGTTGAAAAACTGTGAATAAAATATGTCTTATAAGTTTCTTTTGAATGTATTTTGAGATCAAGACAATTGCCAAAAGTTTTGTAGATCTTATTCAAGTTTCATTTAGACGACAACTTTTAATAACTTTTGGATCAATCGAGATATTAAGTTTTTGATTAATTGAGCCACTATTTTGATCAATCGAACTGTGTTAAATTAGGTATGTGTTTGGATAGTACTAATTGTGCGTCTACATTTTCTAGTTTCAAGTTTTTTTTTTTTTTTTAGCACATGAACAGTAAAATCACTGTGCAGGAAACAATTATCACTGTTCACGCACTGTAGCAACACTGTTCATGCATTTAAAAATATTAAAAATAGGTTCACGGTACTATTCACACATTTAAAAATTATTTTGCTACAGTATTTTCAGTTTTCAGTTTGTAGCTTCAGCAAAAATAAGTTGTATCCAAACGGACTCTAGGAATGCAATTCAGCCTATCAAGTCTTTAAGGTTTCGTGCTGATAAGGGTATTTTCGTCCTGCGAAGGTTTCGCTATCTATCCGTCCTTTGGGTTTTGTCAGGCATGAGGGTCCGGACAGAAATTTCCCCCTTTCCCGTCCGACGAAATACTCGCAATGACCGACGGCTCTGTTCCCCACCATCCCGATGGATGAAACACGAGACCTACCAACCGAGGGCCCGTTAGGATAGCCTTATCTGATCTCTTAAAGTCCAGATAGATTGATGTTCCACTCTCCTTGAAGACCCGTCGGGTAGCTCACATATACACTTGACAGACAATTTGCTCCTTATCATTTGCATACTGATGAATGGATGATCATAACGACGAATGAGTATACTGGGTCCCACAATCCTTTACATATTCTCCATGCATGTGTCCCTACATAGAAATAACTTGCACACCACACCTAAAGACCCTACTACACGTTCATATCTTCCCTATGTGGGAAGAGAACTCTAAGATCTCGGAGCCTTAACTCCTTCTCCTCTACAAGGAAAGCTCCTGCATTCAAGGGATCTTGGTTCGCTCTTCACCACTATATAAGCACCAAACCTCCTCTTCCTTAAGGTATGCAGAAAATCCTTAACTCTCACACTATTGAGTTCTTGGTGATTTTTCTTTCACTGACTTAACTTTCGGAGGGTTTTTGGCCGTCACCCTACCGGTACTCTCTGTTAATTCTTGGTTTTCTTTCTCCTCAAGTACCCCATTGGAGCGCTTGTGGACAATCAGCTCACGAACGATTTTTGTGCATCATCACGTGCAAACAGAGCCAAGCTACATAAGAAAAACCTAGAGAATGCAAAAAAAGACGTTTGGAGAGCTACTACATGTACATCTAGGGTTCTTGTACCTCATGCTCTCAAAAGCCTCTACTAAGTGATCAATTTGAAGTATTTTCAGATCTAGTAGTGTAAAAGTTGCTGCCACTACTAGAAGATCAAGTTACTAGAATCAAATCTTCAAGTGGGTACTTGAAATCTTGAATGGGAGGTTCATGTGAGATGTAGTCTACTATTGAAGAGTCTATGGATTAGAAGCTTCATTGTGTAATGTCAATAAGTACTACTAGGTTGTAGAAAACTAGAATATGGTTATTTAGTTTGTAAAAACTTCAATTCAATTAGTGGATCTATTTTGCCTATAGGGTTTGTAGGTTAAGCCCCTATAGTGGTTTTTTCTTTGGGATGATTTGTTTCATTGGTTTTTTTTTGCTTCATTATATAGTGCATCTCTTAATTTTCGTCGTCGTTTTATTATTTACACAACAATGATGTTGTTCTATTTAACCAAAGCCTGATCATAATTGGACTGATTAACTACTTAACTTTAAAATTGGTTACTTGCCTTTTGGGTCTATACAAACCAACAAACCCAATTGAGGGTTCTCCTTGTTTGATTGACTCAACTAGTTTCTTGGAAGAAACCTCCTTTCTCATTGATTAAGGTCAATATTGATGCAGCTTGGAGAGGGGGTAATGTTTGCATAGTTGTCATTGCGAGACACTACCAGAGTGATGCTTTGAAAGCTAGGGTGTAGCAAGCAAATGCTAACTCCATTTTTATGTGACAAGAAGCATTAGCAGTCAAGTAACAATGGAGAGCGATTGAAGCAAGCTTACAAATTAGAGTAATGCTACAAACACAACAATTTTTACAATAAATTTTACAACTGTTAAGTTGTTAAGATATGACTCATTCTCTCATATGGGTCAATCATCTATTATTTTATTATCGACCATTAACAATTCATTACTAAAGATAGTTGTGAAATTTGTTGTGACTCTAGATTTATTGTACAAATTAACCATGCAACTTTTACAATTGATGCCATCTCAATGGTGACTACTAAAATTTTTTCTTAAATACATTTTTCATTTGGAATTTGAAAGTTTTGCAAGGAACATGTAATAGAATTTGTAATACTCCTAACATCACTCAAAAACTACATGTGCCTAAAGAGATGTACATATAATCCGCACTCACATAGCAAATATATTAATACATGATTTCAATCAAAAATCAATCCTCTACTTTCATTGCATGTCCAGTTTGTGGCTAGATCAATTGGAAGGAACATGGTAATATTTTCCTTTACACATGCATCTGTAAACAATAGGGCATGACTCTGTGAAGCACTTGAAGCTCACCATCACCCTCTTGCATGGAAAGCATGGTCCACATGCGTGGGAACAGTCCGGCAAGCTTGAACCAGTTGGGTACAGTTCAGTACCGAGTTCTTCTTTTGCTTCTTCCTAAATAACACATACTAAAAGGATTCAATGACCAAACTAACCACATTTCAATCTCATTAATTGTGCTCTTCGTTACAATGCGTGCTTTGTTAGAACTTGTATGTATAGCATGAAGTCATTATTGGAAACAGACCTTAGGGGAGACATGACCTTCTTCTCCAACATTGGTTCCCTTGTCGTGTAAGCTGACTGAAATGTCTAACGCAGTCAAAATGAGAAAAGAATAAAGAGAATAACAATGGGATAAAATTATATTATAGGTAAATTCTATCAAAAATGTTATAGACAACAAATTTCACAATTATTAAGGTAACATGTTAGAATTAGAGTAACATCACCACCATTAACATTATTTTTACTGTACATCAATAACGATTTATCGTCTCAACAATTGCGAAATTTGTTATAAAGAGGAAAGAGAGAGTATCCGTATCTTCTTATAACACCATTTGTTCTATTAGAATACACAAATTAAGAATGAAACAGAATATAACAAGGAGGGGTGCACTTACAATGATGAGTCACTCGAAGGCTTCTACTACTAGCTAGTACCATGAAGAAAACTAGAAGTAGGACAAAAGTGTGGGCTGCAAGATACAAGTTCCTCATGTTTCTAATTCCTTGTAGCAACTATAGGTATTTGAAAAGAGCTGAAGAGATGTTTCATTAAATGGTAGCTAATACAGAACCATGAAAGAAAAGAGTGCCTGGGCAGGTATTGGATACTTGAGTCACAATATATTTTATATATATATATAAAGATGGAAAAGAGGATGGGTTTAAATGTAGGAGGTACACCTGATGGACTTCACATGATCCACGGCCATCTTTTGAAAGTTTCACATGTTTTGTTCGGTCACCAAAACTAGTCAAAAATCATGAAAATTTAAATGAAGAAATTCATTTATGAGAGTACAATATTTTTGGACCAGTTCAGCTGGAACCTCGAATTTGCCAAGCAGATAAATCGTATAGCTATAATTAGCGAGAGGAAACTAATATTTTATTAGAGAAAAATTAAGATAATAAGCTTCACATTTTTTGTTATCTGTATATTAGTATTTTTTTTTCAAATACTTTTAATGAATATTCCACAATTTCTTCAAGTTGACAAATTTAGATTACCAAATTATCAAGTTCTCAAATTAAATAGTAATGAAATAATCCTGAAGTCAGATACTTGGTGAAAGAAAAGTAACTATTAATTGTTGAATAATCCTAGCTTAAGATGAATGAGTCAATCTGAGGTCCAATTCACAAACTAATCAAGCCACCTTCCACTCACCAATGGCCAATTCCCTCCCAGTTTGTAGTTTGAACAACGAAAGGAGGTCTCCTAGCTTAAGAGTATGCTCATCCAATCATATAAAATTAGGTACTGTCCAACTTAAACATTAGTGTAATAAGATTTAGTGGGTTCCAATTAATTCAACTAGTAAAATTTTTTGTTGTCAAATAATAGATCTAGGACTTGAATCTCATCTACATAAAAATTAATTAATGTCTTGATCTAATTATAAAAAAAAATTATCATGGAGCAAGGTTCAAATTCTATTGTATAAAACAAAAGGTGTAATAGGATTTAAAAATTGAAATAAAAAACAAGAATAAGGAGAAAAAACGGAAGGTTTTTTTTTTTTGGTGAACAAAACGGAAGGTATTCAACACATGGGACAACAGTCCTGATATCTGAGTCCTCTACTGTTGAGATAATTTAATTTCGCTATTTAATTGATTTGTTTGAACAACTACAAAAAAACTTAGTAGCAGAAACATTAAAAGTACAAATAACGCAGGAGGGGAAACCAATGTTAATTTCTATACACCATAAATGTCTATGAACAATACCATACTTTCCATGCAGTGGGCGTTGAGTAGCAAAGCCAAAGAGAGACGAGGGAGTTCACGTGGATAGGCAGTGAAAGAAGATTTGAAAATGAAAATTGAAATCTATTGTAAGTAGGATAATATTATTGCAATGATGTGTCAAAGGGCAATTGAAGAAGGGCTCTGCCACAAGCGTGAAGATCAGGCCTTTGGCTTAAATGAAGCTTTAAATGAACTTTCTTTCATTCCATACTTTTATATATATATATATATATATATATATATTATGTTGTTCAAATGTTTCCTGTTTCGGGAGTTTCATTATTTGGTTCATGTGTGACTTGTGTGTATCTGGTCTGCTGACCAGTGGCACCATGGGATGGGAGAGAAAAGGTCTCTCCTGATTCTGCTTCACAAACGAGTTGGTCATAATTCATAAGATGATTTTCAGGAGAGACAGGAGATTTGAACCCAGTTTTGGCCGTTATAACCACAATTTGATTATAAAACATTTACAAGCTAATGTAATAATGAATGTGATTGATACTAGTTTAACTACATAATAAATAAATGTTTGAAGTGGTGACAATTTGTAAGAACCAAGTAGTAGAATTTGTGTGCATCAGTTAAAGAGTGTTTTAATTCTAATTAGAAAGAAACTTTATATATTAAAAAAAAAAAAAAAAAAAAACCTACATTGTGTATAATAAAATGTCACAAATTCAGTAGCCATAAAGTAAATATTGGTAATAAACAATTTGTTTCTTTGTAAGTAGAAAACTTTGATACCCCAGGAAGACCCAAAAAAGCTTTAAGCAGAAAAAGGCTTATTTGTTTACAAAAACTCTGCAATCTCAAAAACTCTGGCAGTTTCATCAATTGAAACTGAAACGATGAAATTGCGGTTAGCACATACAGAAAGGGACTGAATCGCAGCATCATGCCCACCGAAGGTTTTTATACAATCACCAGAGCGACCATCCCATAATCGTACTTTCCCATCAACACAACCTGTAGCCAGGTAATTGGATGTACCTAGCCATGTCAGGCATGTCACTCCATCCTGTTAGAAGGTAGAAGTCCATTTGTTAGATTAGTGATGAAAATCTTAAATTACAGAATTTAGTCTGCCAACACAATAGACAGAAGAACACTAGCTAGAAATTAATTATATCAAGAGATTTACAAAATAAATCTCAGACATACCTCATGTTCGCATGTGCTACGGGGCATTGAGTGCTGCAGATCCCAGATAATAAGCTTCTGATCCATGCCTCCAGTTGCAGCCCAAAGAGAGCTGCCATGCATTATTGAGAAAAAAAAAGTGTTAATCATCAAAGTGTTACCACAGTCGATTACAGATTTTTCCAACCAAAATTTATTTATTTCTTTGATAATGCAGAGAACCTTTCTAAAGAAGAGCCTTTTGGACTCGGCTCTAGCTAGTAAAACCTATGGACGACTGACCCCACCCCACCAAAACCAATTTCCAAACAATATTTATATCAATTGAAAATTCGAAAAGTGTTTTATTTTTCTTTGATGAGCTTTCTTTTTAGGAGAAGAGAAATTGGGAAGACATTTACAATATCTTCATAGTTGCATAATTTTTAAGGGCACGTTTGATACACTAAATGGAGATTATGTCAAGAATTGTAATATTTATTACTGTGAATAAAAGATGTCGTAATGAAATAACTATACATATTCATAAATGTGGTTGTCACATATGAAAAGTTTATAAAAGACAATGCACATGAAAAGTTCGTATTTATTGGAAATATATTGATTTTAAAAGTGGTTACATGTATTAAGGAATGACTATTACAATCATTTTAGAAAGGAATAGATATTCCTTGATTTAAGGAATAGTTATTACTAAGGACTAATTAATCATTGTAATAAAGATGCAACCAAATAACCGAATAGTTATTACACATGAATAACCATTCCATTACAATATCTATCATAGCATAACAAACGTGCCCCTAGTTCTTACTTGGTTGAAGCACTAAAGCAGTCCTGCATTGCATCTCTCACCATTCTCCCAGCCCATTCAGGAGCAATTAATAATTGAGCTATTCAATTCAGAAAGTCTGAAGGATCCAATATTTAAACTAGCATAAGTTAACAAGGTCGAGAGAGTGGATTATGGCCAGTCAAACCCATGATGACATCAAGCAGACAAGGGATCGGATGCATTGATTTGATGGACTCCTATGGGAACGCTCAGAAGACCCTCAATTAAATATTGCATCAGTTTAGAATTCATGTGTTCCTAATGTCAGTGTTAGGGTAAATTTTCTATCAAGTTTGCTTATTGGGCTGATAGTCAGTGCAGGTTCAATAATTCTAATTTGCCTTTTTGGAAAACTTTATCCAAAATAGAATCCATTAGCGGTTAAAAATGTTGTTGTGGAGGATAGCAGCTGGTGTCTTTTACCCCTAAAAGCAAGATTGGTGGAAAGATTGGGAGGGGAAAACACATGTTGTCTAGAGACGCGGAAACTAAGGTTCACTTGATTTTGAGTTATGACATGGCTAGATCAGTGTGGTTTGGATCAGTTTGAAGTCTAAGGATAGACAGAGTTATTGTTGACTCAGGTCTTTGCTTGATTAAGGCATTTGTATTCCCAGCCAATCATCTTTTACAAGGAAGGCTCTCCAAGAATCAAATTCTTGTTGTGACCATGTGATGCTAACAAGTGAGACTTACAATCTAGATAGTTTGATTTAAGAAATCCATTTGGACTATCAAAGATTTGAAGGTAAGACTCCTAAACCCCAGCTTTGCAAACAAATTCTTAAACAGCTGTAGTGAGAGCTTCAACCTTCATGGCAGCTGTGTTTTGTCTTGCCTAACCTTTTTTTTATACACAAAAGTGGAGGAGGGAGGATTCAAGCCCTGTACATCTCCATTGGAAACGCCAAGAAATATCATTTGACCAAATGAATTGTTAATCACTTCACCTGAAGTGAAGCATCAAATTGATAGAAAATTGGTCTGAGGTTAATGCATGCCATTTGGGAGCTTGATAACTCTGGAGCTTACTGGATAATATTAGCTTGGAAACTTAGCACATTAGACTTAGAAGCTGAAGGCTTTTTTTTTTTTTTTGGCCATAAGTTTTGTTTAGTAGCAGCTTAGTTGGCTTCTGCCTTTTGATTTGTGAATTTCTGGGTTGGATCAGTTTTGACTTCTGTGGGTATTTTAGATTCACCTTTTGGTGACTTGGACCCAAACTTGTGTTGATAGGATTATATTTAACAAATGTAATAATATTTTGTTAAAAAATCACTTTTGGTTCCTATATATATGGGGGTGGTTTCATTCTGGTTCTCAAAGTTTCAATTGTATCAATTTAGTCCTCGATTTTAATTTTTTTTTACATTGTTTCAATTTAGTCATTGCAGACATATCACTAACAGAATTCGTTGACATAGAAAAATTTGTCTACATGTGGTAGTTGTGGGGTTAGGGTTAGGAGAATTTGTAGATTTATGGTTACATATTGTTGAAAAAAGAGTTTTGGAGTTGTGTTAAGATTAAAAAGTGATTTGATGACTCATTTGATGACTATTTGGTAGAAATATGTGGGATTTAGGGTTTTGAAAAGTAAAAAAGGCTTGATTTGGGGCTGTAAGGAAGATGGAAAAGAGGGAATTTTATGTTGAGTAGGGGCTGTATGAACACTACTGCCAACAATATCACAAGAAAGAGTAGAATACACAGAGAAGAAAAGAGAGAAAAGGAGAAAACAACACACAAAGGCCAACATGCCTCAATGCGCAAAGCACTCAATATTTTTATAAATCAACTCCATCTCTTCTTTAGTGTATTGAGGCACTCATTCAAAATACCCACACTTTGGATTGGAGTTTATCCCCGGTTTCCTTGATGAATCCGGGCCTTTCATTGACGACATCAATGTCAGTGAGGTCAAACTCCTTGCAAGGAGTGAGAATCTCATATTGGAGTTGGGCAACCTTGGCAAGATTGAGCCTTTTGAGGTCATCGATAAAGGTGAGGTCACAGAGCTTCTTGAAAAGGTCAGAGCAGGCCTTGTGGAGAGTGGAGTGGAGGGAGGCACCACGAAGGAGCGGAGGATTGAGAGTGCCAGGTAGGCATAGTGGAGTGAGAAAAGCTGAGAGACAATGTCTTCAATGGTGAGAGAGAGAAGAAATAATGGTAGAGAGAGGGAATCAGTGGCAAGAGAAATAGATATTAAAGGGGGAGAGGAGGGGGGGGGGGGGGGGGAAGAGAGAAAATGAAAAAAGATTAAAATAGAAAAATACCAACATGGCCGCTGACCTGGCACATAAGCCAATAATTTGACACAATCAGTTTATAAACACTAGCTTCTAATATAAAGTTGTATGCCGCATTGATGTCAACCATGGCAGGTCAGCAAATTCTAATAGTGAGATGACGGCAATGACTAAATTGAAATGATGTAAAAAAAACTAAGGAATAAATTGATACAATTGAATTTCTGCAGACAAAAATCAAATCACCTTATATTTATAGGGACCAAAAGTGATTTTCGGCCTAATATTTCTAAAGCAAATGAATAACTGAGAGCATATATTAAGCACCTTGTGATTTATTGATGTTCTGTCAGGCCATACTCTGGATGTCTGATGTCTTCCTAATGCCTAAGACTTCAAGTTTGACACATAGGTTCCCTCCATTTTATTCTCTCTCTTCCTTTTTTACTCCTGATCTGCTAAATTTTAGTTTCAAAGCAGTATTCCGGACCCTAAATACAATCCAAAATACTACTGTATCTCAATTACAATAGCAATTTAACCTTCTACCTAAACCTGTCCTGCACATCCTCCTTTTGTTTGAGTATGGTGCTGAATGCTCTAGTCTTGGATTTCAAAACTCCTGTCCCATGTTGGTTTCATTTCAGATATGTCCTATATCTATAAAGACTCTCTTAATGATGCACATATTCTTTTACAATTAATAGAAACAATTTTTTTTCTATCATAGGCAGTTAATAGAAATTAATCACCAATAGAGAGAGAGAGAGAGAGAGATTACCTCGGCCCATGGCTTGGTCCAAAACTAACACATTCAATCGAATCTGAGTGTGAAACCAGAGAACTGACAACCTGTTGGTAGAGACATGCAAATCTTTTACAGGGCTGTGTTTAGATTAGAAATAACCACATCCACCAATTTCTTTGATCATGTTAAACAACACATACACACACACACACACACACAAATCCAGACATAATGTAATATCAACAACACATGTAAAATGCAGGAGAATTAAGAAAAGTCACTTTAAAAGCAATAACAGGTAAGGGCCCTAACAAGCTAGACTCCATGTTCACCTTGATCCCCAATCAAGTCTGACATAAGAGTAGAGGCCAGGGAGCTCTGTAGTCATAGCATTTTCATTAGGGTAAGGATTCACAGTGGTGCATCAACAGGAACAGAGATATCATTGACACAACCATGTAGTAAACTCTTTTCTTATCTGTATCTAAGGACAAGAACTTATCTTATTCTCGAAACCTTTGCCGAGCTTAACCCTGCCCCAATTTCCTTTCAAAGGGGACCAAAGAAATGTCTCCATCTGCTGCCAGTAGTCTTTCTTTCAAATCATACTAAACAGGTAAATCCTCCCCTCCTGTGTGTTTTAGTAACTTAGCCTAAGGTCTCCTCACCAAGACCTCTATGGCAATATGATAGAGAAACCAAGTCACTGTGGCAAGGCAATTTTTTGTTTCACAATAAGACTTGGACAATAATCCCTACCCTCAATAGCTTACGAATTTACATCCATCCCTAGTCAAGTATAGTTCCTTTCCAATTTCTCCCTTATGGTCGTTACCTGAATTCGCATATGACCACAACCCCCAAATTGACTTGACAGGGAGCTCATTCTTGAGAACAAATGCAACCCCTATACACACCTAGGAGCACCACTTCCTGCATATCCATAAAAGAACCAAGTGTTCAGCTTGAGGTCCAACAAGATACCACAGCTCAAAGTACACTCTTAAATGGAAAAAAGGATGTGTCTGTTAGTTTTGATTCTTCTTCATTGGCTTGGGTGGGTTTCACTAGAAGCCTTGCAGTGACTACTTTATGACGATCAACAATTACGAGTATGGGGTTTACTGGACAAGTAGAGGAAAAGCTTTATCCTAACAGATGGAAGATGCTCAGCTCAGCACAACATAAGGATTGGTACACTTTATTAGTAGAGGATCCAACGTACAAAACATGGCGATCAACCAATCATCCAACCAAGTCATATTAGAACTTGATAAATTTTAAAAGTATAATTTGCCTAAGAGAAATTTCTTAAATATTGCACCAAATTCTAATTGCCACTTGAGCTACATAATTGGCATCAAACTTGCATAAGTGTAATTATTCAGTGCTCCCAGAGCACAATAAATGCATGCTCCCCCCTCTCACATGAACAGTAGATCCCGCCATGAATTTAAGTAGTAAGACTCACTATTATGTGAGAGGGGGGAGCATGTATTTGTTGTGCTATGGGAGCACTGACTAATTACTCCTTGCATAATTTGGTAATTCTTTCCCATGCTTGTCTTATATTATTATAGCTCACCATGAATTTAGAAGGATTGCAAAGCTTACACCTTGAAGATCAATTTAGAGAGACGCTTGAGGCACCCACCCCAAACATATGATACTCACATGGTAAGACAAGGAGAATTGCACAAAATCAGAACATTAGGATTTAAGTAAAACAAAAATACTAACCTTCCCGGTTGTTAAATTTACAATGTGGACGGAACCATCCTTAGAACCAGTAAGGGCAAGTGTAGAATCAGGGCTTATCGCCATGCATGTAAGTTCTTCAGTATGATACGGATGACCTTGAGAAGACATAAGTGCCAAGAACGTCAAACAAAAACCCCAAAACAAATACCATCCATTCATGTCAATAATTAAAAAAAAAAAAAAGAATAGAACTATCCCAAATTAGAGAGAATTTTCCAGCTTCTACATTCCTCATTTTTCAATGGTATTAACAGAACAGATTTCATACACATAAAATACATAAAAATACAGAGATTAAAATAAAGTGAAGTAGAACCCTAACCTGCCTATGCAATACAACTGATATTTAAGGGAGGATGCACCCATTTAGGATCTACATTTTACATACCATTCTTTCACCATTCAATCCTTCAGGGGGTAAAAAACTGACATAGGACAGATTGGGGAATCTTCCAACTCATTGCAGCAGGCATAGGGTTAAAATAATTTGTGGATTTATGGTTTAGGGCACTAGAAAGAAGGGTTATGGTTCAAGAATGACTAGGCTGTTTTTGGGGAAAGTAAAGCTTAATTTTGGGTTGCCAAACAGGTAAGAATCTAAAAGTGAATCTCTCTAAAAGTGAATAGTCATGTGAATAGTGATAGAATGCCAAAAAAAAAAAAAAAAATCCCTAGTCATTACTCAACAAATTTTCTATTAATCAACTCTCATTATTAGAGTACAATGGCATGGTGTGTGAACTCTAGATATTAAATTTCCCTAATAGGACAAGAACTCCTACTTTTACTAACTCCCAATTGAATTGAAGCAAAGCACACACAAAAGCCTATAAGCTAAACAAGATATACTTATTAACAACCCAAGTTCCACAACAATGACTCACAACCAAAAATTATAGAATTATGAAAATACCCTTGAATCTTGTAAAAGCCAAATAAACCTAATTAACTTCCAGGGAGGCACATTATTAGGTTTTTCCCTAATTTTAGGCTTGCAAAGAGGATTTGTTTTTACTAGCCACACGATGGTTGCACCATCAAATACACCAAAGTTTCACATGAGAACTCTAAATATTTACACACACAGACACAAGCATATGCATAGAAATAGAAAGAATTTTTTGATAACCGACTTTTTTTGTCCCATCTTTCACTCACCCCACTTTTTTTTTTTTTCATCTCTTATCCCACTTATCAAAACAAAATATCATTTCTCGTTCTGTTCTATCATTTCCCATGTTTTGCCTTAATTAGAATGTAACAGTTATCACGTTTGGCAACCTAGATCTAGGAAACACGGACACAGACACAGATATAGATACAAACATGGGTACGACATGCACAATTTCTAAAAAATTATAACATAAACTGCTGGTACAACACTGGCATGACATGAGTACGGCACTCTAAATGAAGTGTCTGTGCTTCCTAGACCTAGATACATTTTTAGGCAAAATCAAGCCAAAGTTCTTTGTCCACTTAAATAATCAAGATAAGGCATCAAATTTAGTAATTTGAGGTGTCTCTCTGATCCTCATAACTACTACTACTTCCATAATTTGAATATCAAAAATATCAACTAATGTTATGTATTATTATTGACCCAACATACTCTTTAGCCCCTTAGACTTTGATACAATTATCAAAAAAATTTAGTACCAGTCTAATTAGACCATCTCAACTTAACCAAAAGGAGAGAGGGGGGGGGGGGGGTATGTTAACACCAAAAGAGTTACAAATCAAAGAAGCTAGAGAAAAGCTAAGATAAGACTGCAAAAATTGTAAAGAACATGAGGCCAAATTGCTTTTATGCATTCATCCCAATAGTGACAACACTTCAACAAAAATTCATGGTTGGCCTTTTGTTTGAGGTTTTTCTGCTCCTTATAATAAATTAAATATGCTGCTGTCATAGTCTCTACAATTACTTTTTTAAGGCATTGCACCTGCCAAATGGTCATAGGTAGGTACAACAGATGCCAAATGGGAAAAGCTTCTTTACATTCTTCTTGAGGTGGATTCAAAAATTGTGAGCCAATATTTAAAGTTTCTGCCAGGAAAATTTGCAGATCATCAAGGAATTTACCCATTGTTACTTGGTTTCAGAGTTGGATGTTTCCGTTTATATGTGCTAATCTCCAAAGGAAAAACAAAAACAAAAGATTTTTAAGTTGAAATTCATTTACATACCTCTTACTACATGAATATTTTCACCACTTTTTGGATCCCATATCCTCAAAGTTGCATCATCAGAACCAGTACAGACTAGTTTACCTAAAGCAACAAGGAAGATACAAAAAAAATGAAATAGTGTGAATAATAAAGATTCTTTAACCCAAAAAGCAACAAGAAAAAGAGCAACTGGCTACCATCGGGGGTAAAATCACCACAAGTGACACTGCCACCATGTCCTGAAAATGTCTGGATACAGGCACCTTTGTCAGCATTCCACATCCAAACAGTGCAATCCTCTGAGCCAGCTAATACCAAATGTCCTCTCGGATGCCACTTGATCCACTGAGAAGGAACATAGTTCATAGTCAATTTTCAATAAATGACACAACAAATATAGTGCGTCTAAAGGAATATAACAAATTCACCTCAACACCCCCTCCAAGCCCTTCAAATGAGCATTTGAGATTTTCTGACTGTACGTCCCAGATTTGAATGATTCCGTCCAAGGATCCAGATGCTAGCAACTGTCCATCAGTGCTAAAGTCTAAACTACAAACAGAATCCCTATGACCTACACAGAAATTTACAAGAGTTTTAACCTTTTTTTGATAGGTAAGAAAAATTATATTAAGAAAAAACTACTCCATCAAAAAAATGAAGTAGGCAACGAAAAAGCATTGATTATAACTTGTGCATGTTTTACTTCTTTAGTAACCGGAGGCAGAAGATACGGTTCACTTGGAAAGTACTAGAGCAAACAATCATAACCTATAAAGAGAGAAAACTAAGTAGCTACCATGTCATGCACATACCTTGGAGCTCAAAAGCCCAATCTCCTTGACCAATCCTCCAAAGAAACCCTTTATCATCTCCACCTCCAGTTGCCACTAATGTAGCATCGGTTGGGCTGCAGGCAACTGTGTACAGCTCACCTGTGCAAATAAAGGAAGTGTACATAAAAGTCCATAGATTTTCTTAGTAGCATAACACCTGGAAAAAAAAAATTTAAGCAATAAAAATAAATTGAAGGTGCAAAAAAAAGGTGTTGCTCTTGTACATGGGATGTATCCTCATATCAAGCATCGAGTTGTGAAAAAACAAAGCCATATTGTGCCCAAAATCCACAAGGAGATTAAAACTCTATTAACTCATTCATGTGGAACTCCGACAAACAAAGATTTAGGGGGAAAAACAGATACCCCATCATTTCAACTAAAGGAAATGCCTTTCCATAGAGACAAGGTCAATCGCCCTAGTGTATTAAGACAATCACATCATAAGCATAGGGGTTGTAGCCTCTAATTGTTCTAGCTATCTCCTCTCTATTGTTATCACCCCAGTAAAGAAGAAGAAAGTGGGTATAGGCGTATCTCATAACCTCATTAAAATTCTGTAAATTATGTTAATGAAACATAGTAGATTATCAAGTAACAATCACAAGAGACGCGATGAAAGAACGAGGAAACTGAAAGTTTAATTATTACTTCCATTTTAAGCTTCAAGACATTTTTTTTTTTTGGTTAAAGATGAATTCATTAACCAAGTCTAGATAGTTTCAAATTTCTCACAATGCTCAAAGGCATAAATAAGTAAATAAATAAACTTTAGAAAAAATGATAATAATGAAGAAGAACTAAATATCTTACCAGTATGACCAGTGAAGACGTGCACGGAATCATCATCAGGCTCCTCTGGAAACCAAAAAATCAGAGACACCCAATTATTGAATTCATAAATTAGAAAGAAAAAAAAAAAAAAAAAAAAGAGAGAATCGAAAAATGTAGAAAGAATAAAGAATGTGAATGAATTGGGTACCGAAAACTTCAGCATCAGAGGCGGCTTCGTCATCTGCATCAGGAAGATCTGCCAATCCACACATACATATATGAATGAACATACACACAGATATATACATATACACGTAACGCAAGAGAGAGACAGAGAGAGAGAGGAAGGACCTTCTTCGTCGAGTGGGACTTCGTGGATGATGTCGGATTCGTCGAGAAAGACTTGGGCGTCGTTCTCTTCTTCTTCTTCTTCTTCTTCTTCTTCGTGGTGTGGGGATGCCCTGTTCATTTCTCTCCTCTCTCTTTTTCTCCTGTTATTGCTGTTTCAAGATTTTACACCGCACAGAACCAACCCTTGAAGAGGGTTTTTCAAGGGTTTTCGTATCCCTCTCTTTCTTGTTTGCAATATTTTGCCCCAATTTTTTTTTTTTTTTTTTTGGGAAATGAAAATAGTTATTTCCGGAGATAATAGGAATTTGACAAATTTTAAAATGGCATCAGTCAAAAAAGTATTTCAAAATTTATTTATATATTATTACCTCTTCTCTATATATTAGAGGGTTTAAAAAGTTAATTATGTCTTAAAAAAATGTCAAAAGTATCCATAATCTAATTAAATAATCCTTATTCTTAAAAAATAAAAAATATGGTTAAAATTGTAATATAACAAAATTCAAAAAAAAAAATATCAAAGAAACTTTTTTCCTAAAAATTAGCACACTTTCTATTTAAATATGAGAAAAAGAGGTGCTACATCCATAACAAATTTTTTTTCCAAATAACCTTAAATATCAAATAATTTCGTTAGTTGTCATGTTTCAAAACAATATGAGAAACTAATATCTCGAGTGTCTAAAATTCGAGTTCCAAGATAAAACTCGAGTTTTTAAGTCTTGATTTGTAAGCGGTGGCATCTGAGGTGGAAAATATCCACGTAGAACTCGAGTTTCACCATTTTATTTTTTCCTACATGTTCTTCTTCCTTGCGATCTTCTTCCTTGCGTTTTATTTTTTCTTTCTTCTTCTTTGTTCTTCGACACTGCAGATTTGAAGACCAGATCGTCTAATCACCCACCCAGCGTTCAATCGTCCAATCAATAAGATCGGCTCACCTAGCATTCAATAGTCCAATCAACCATATCGTCTCTTCGTTCTTCCTCTATTTTTCGGAGCTCCAGATCATGCCTCTTTAGATCTATTCTTCCTCTGTTATTCTTCAGATTGTTCTTCCTCTGTTCTTCTTCAGATTTGATGTTCTTCAAGTACAAAAATCGAGTCTTAGAGACTCGGTTTTGCTTTTTGGAACTCAAGTCTCTAAGACTCGAGATCTATGTGGCATCATACTGCCAACTCAGCAAGTGGGAATCGAGTTTTTAACCCTCGAGTTTTAGATTGAAATCGAGTCTATAAAACTTGAGATGCTAGTTTGCAGAATTCTTTTAAACGCATCTTAACTTATGATATTCTTTCTCCTCACCATGCTAGTCTGCAAATTCCCTCAATCCACAACACTTTCACAACAAATCATAGGTGATTAGTTGTTATTATCTAACACTAAAATTACTTTTTTGCTCTAACAATAACAATTAGTAACAACTTGCCACTTAAGATTTATTGTAAAATGTTGTGGACATATCATTTCTCTTAAATATATCTCACGCACGTTTAATACATTTTTTTTTCTTCCAAAAAACTAGCACACACTAAACCTAGCAGTTCACTCATTTTCAAATCCTATATTTTAGTTTCTTAAAAATCTCTTCCTGTGTAACTTCACTAACAGTAGATAAATTCAAATTGAAAAATTACATTAAACTTAAAATTAAAAAAAAAAAAAAAAAGAAAGTAAATTGCAAATTATAGCCCTTAAAATTTGGGGGTGATTGGATTTTATACCCTAAAATTTCAGAATTTGGATTTTACCTCCTAACGTTTGGTGATGTTTGGATTTTACACCCTGATGTTTCAGAATTTGGATTTTACCTCCTATATTTTAGGAGTGTTTGGATTTTACTATTTGGATTAGTGCCATTGAATCCTATTGTATAATGTTATGTATTATATTATGTATGACATGATGTATGACTTAGTATTACAATTAATAAAGTTGTTTTATTATTATCTGAAATAATAGTCACATGAATATTTGGACATTATCATATAGTTCATGAGATGCATAGTATGTGATTCATGTGGAAAGTTACAGAATATATAAATCACAAGTTCTTTGTAAACTCGGAATTTAGTTCATAGTCGGTGATGAAATTGGGCGTTTCATTTGCGAAAACTATAACATATTAACTAAGATGATTTGTCTTGATCATGGAAGTGGTGACTTCTAGTTGATATGTTGATATGTTTTAAAAGTTAAAACATATTGAACAGGACTGTTGCGAGATTTATTATTCACCTAAAAACTGTCAATTGAATAATAAATTTCACAACTTATATTTACATGAATTCTTAATCTTGAGAAAATAATGGATCTGATCATGAAGTGTAGGATGCTTTGATATATTAGGAGTGAGATCTAAAGTAACAGTCAAAACTTCAGCATGTTGGGTAGCCACATTTAGTGTTGATGGAACATATATTCTTAAGATGAAATTCATAGTCTTTTGACGGATATATAAAATATTCCATTGAGATAAGTTTAATGGATTTGTTATTCAAAATGTTAGGCCTAACTACTTTAGTAAATAGTTACTAAAGTATATATTTATGAAATTGGATTTCATAAATATATGATGAATAACTTAAATGATTAAACTAGGTACTTAAAGATTAAGATGTAGTAATTTACAAAGTGACAGTCTATATTTATGACTTTGTATTATTATGAATATTTTATGAAGATGTTACATGTACAATAAAGTCTTGGGATATAATTTATTAATAAGGCCTAGAGTACAATTATATTTATATAGTGGTATTAAATATAATTAATGGTAACTTTGGACTTGTCAAGAGTTAACAGAAAAGCCCAAGACCTATTGGAGCTAGTATCTTATTTGTTTCCTTTTGGTCCCACTCTAAGCCACATACTAAAACCCAATTGCAAAGGCCCAAAAGGCTAGCCCAATTAGATAATCAGTTATATTGAGAGAAACATACAGAATTTTGTAACAACATAAAATGGTATGTGTGTGAGTGTTAGACACTTATGAATTCTCTCTAGAACATACACATATAACTGATTGAGAGACCATACTTTTTGGGCATTAAGTGGAATTGGAATGAAAATTAAAAGCATTCTCAAGAACTTCTGGATCTTTGGTTTTGAATTTCACCCCATCAAGGTACACTTTCTTGTTTTTATATTCTGAAACTTACATAGTACATGTTATCAATTGCGAATGAAGTAGATCCGTTAATTTTCCATTACATATGTTTTGTATGCGATACAAACATGTGATTTTCCATCATTTACTCCCTAAAGTTTTGGGGTATTTAGATTTCACACCCTAAAGTTTCAAAATTTGGGAGTGTAAAATCCAAACAACCCTAAACTTTAGGGGGTAAAATCCAAGTTTTGAAATATCAGGATGTAAAATCCAAACATCCCAAACTTTAAGGGATAAAATCCAAATTTTGAAATTTCAGGGTGGAAAATCCAATCACTCCCAAACTTTAAAAGTATAATTTGCAATTTACCCTTAAAAAAAAAGCCTTATCACATGTGCGGAGCGTGTGTGATGAGACTAGTATTATTAAATGTGATACCGATCTATTGGGACTCGTTCTTGTTAAGAGTTAATTTAGGACCATAATTAATTATGTATATATATATATATATATATATTCATAATTATATTATATGGGAAATTGTGATTAGTTGTTTGTCACTTTTATATAGATCTACTACTTTTTTTTTTTACTACTTACAATCAGTCACAAAAATGAGTTTAGAATTTGTTGTGGTCCTAGAATTTTTAATATCAATCAACTTCCCAACTAGGATGTTCTTGACTACTAATTTTGGGCCAAATTTGTAATAAAACACCCATTTTCAAACATACTCGTTAGTTAGCATAGTTTCTAAACTAATTAGCAAACTAACATCTAGAGTCTCTTAGACTCGAGTTCACTGTAGCAAATAAAGTCTTAAAAACACGAGTTCCATGTGCTAGCGTGGAACTCAAGTATCTAAGACTTGAGTTCCTGCTCTTCACAAATAAAAAAAAAAAATAGAGGAAAACAAAACATTCGCCTAAGGAAGAAAAACCTCTGCACAAATCCTTCGCTTAGAGCCTTCGCCTTCGCCTTCGCCGCCACCACTGCTTTGGTTTACTCCCAGCCAAAGGGTTTGGGTTAGGGAGATCTGAGTTCATGGGTTTAGTCCAAGCCTTCGCCGCCTAGAGCCTTCTCTGTTTTTGATCTCTCTAGGTTTGGCTTCGTTGTTGATCATATTTTTGTTTTTAATCTAGGTTTGGCTTTGTTGGTTCTATTTTTAATCTCTATAGATTTGGCTTCGTTGTTGATTTTGTTTTTGTTTTTGATTTGGGTTTGGCTTCGTTGTTGACCTTTCGGTTTGGCTTTGTTGTTTTTGTTGATCGTGTTTTTGTTTTTGATCTGGGTTTGGCTTCGTTGGTTCTACTTTTGATTCCTCTGGATTTCTTTATAGATTTGCCAAAGTGAACTTAAGTCTAAAAACTTGAGATGTTAGTTTGCTAATAAGTTTGGAAACAATGCTAACTAACGAATATGTTTCAAACACAGTGTTATATGGCAAATTTGGCCCTAATTTGGTGTATCGACCTTCTTACACATGGCAGAGTATCTTGTTTGCTAGATCAATTGTTAAAAGGTTATGTGCTGGTGTGTTGGAAATTGGCAGAGTATTCTAGTGCAAAAAGATAATTGGATTTTCTCTCTTGAGTCATACCTAGCAAATTACACCATTAAATGGACTTGATGCAAATGCCTTGGTGGTGGATTTGATTGATCAAGATCCAAAGTGGTAGAATGTACCTTTTGTAGTAGTCAATTTCCCTTTCAGTTGATGTGGAACGTATCACCAATATTCCTTTTACTATCTTTTAACTTTGAGGATTTTCTAATATGGCCAATTTCAAGCACGGGTGTTTACACAATCTCTAGTGCTCAATTACCATTCGCTAGCCAATTCAATGGTTCAAATTAGTTACCGTGCATAGGGCTTAGCAGAAACCCCAAAAACCAACCTGTCTGCCCAACTCGATTTAACCTGCAACATTTCAAGCTAGTTAGGTCACATCCCAGATCAATTTTGAGTTCAAAAACTCTAGTCTATTTTAGTTTTGAGTCGATCTTGGATCTATTTTAAGCACACCCAATTAACCTAACTTGCTTGAACTTGAAATGTAATTTTTTTCCTCCTTCGGTTTTTCACTTCTTACTTAACTTGATTAACACGGTCTCACTTCTCTCTCATCTCAATCTCTCATTCTCGTTCTCTCTTAGTCTCAAACTTTCTCAATCTCACAGTTCTCACTCAGTGAGTCTCAAAATATCTCTTTAAGTTTCCCTGGTCACTTAGAGTTTTAGTCCGTTCTATCACTCAACATCTGTGAGTGATCCCAGCCTACCATTTGTGAGAGACCACAAAAGTGCCTCTAAAAAAAAAAGAGAGATCTTTGAGTGCTTTTAGGGGCACCTCTCTTTTTGAGTAAGTGGTGTGGAGTCGCCACTTATTTTTTATATTAAAAAATAAGAAAAAAACTAAATACAAAATACATGGCTGAATTGTTTCATTCTCATTGATTAAATAAAAAAGAATACATGCTTGATAAATTGAGTATTACATGGCTTTGGGTCTTAGTTACAAACTACCAAATAATTACATGTTTTTTGTCCTAGTTACAATCTACCAAAAAAAATAAAAAATAAATAAAGATAAATCCTAGGTCTACCTATCCAAAGACACTAAATTCAGTGGCTAGGTTACAAAATGGGAAGGTGTTAGACACCCATTCCGCCTAGACAGAGTCTGGCCTTCTAGACTCTCGTGACCAATGTACCCCTTTTATGCATGACATGAATGATATGTTGCACACATGAACAAAACTAATCAAAACTGACTCACATGAATCTATTTTATAAATATGCCCTCTTCTTTGTTTTTTTAAAAAATCGGATCTGTGTTGTGATAAAAAATTGAATTAGGTTTAGAAAAAAACCATACCTGTTTTTGAGAACTAAAAAAGTAGTTTATTGATCAAAGAAAAATCAGATCTATTTTGTGATATATATATATATATATATATAATCAGATTTGTATATTAAAAAAAATCCGATCAGTTTTTATATGTGTAAACAATATTAAGAATTTTTTTTTTAAGAAGAGGACTTTATTCATGAAATAAATCTATGCTACATGCACTAAACAAACAAACAAAAACACTCATGACCTTTCTTTTATTTCAAAATCTGCTATTTTAAAAAAAATTAGATCTACATCTAAAGAAAACGTAAATCAGTTTTTTAAATAAGAAAAATTCAGATTTGTATCTAAGGAAGATACAAATCAGTTTTTGTTTAAAAAATTCAGATCTACATCTAAGGAAGATGCAAATCAGTTTTTTTATTTGAGAAAAATTTAGATTTGCATCTTAAGAAAGATGCAGATTAGTTTTTGATTTGAGAAAAATTTAGATCTGCATTTAAGGAAGATGCAGATCAGTTTTTGATTTGAGAAGAATTTAAATCTGCATCTAAGGAAGGCGCAAATCAGTTTTTGATTTGAGAAAAAGTTAGATCTGCATCTAAGGAAGATGCAGATTAGTTTTTTATTTGAGAAGAATTCAGATCTACATCTAAGGAAGATGCAGATCAGTTTTTGATTTTAAAAAAAAAAAGATGTAGATAACATGCAGATTTTTGAAATTAAAAATAGATCATGACAATAATAAAAAGAATCAAGAACATATTTCAACAAAATAAATCAACAATTCATGATATGAATATTTAAAACAACTAAACTGAAAGAAATATATAAACATGCATCATCACAATAAGAGAAACATAAGAAAAAGGGTTAATAAAAAACAACCTCTTGCATGGAGTACTCTTCTTCTTGAGGGGATATTTTAGGGTTCAAAGAAATTTTTGCAATTTTCTTTGAAACCTAAAAACCCTTGCTTACAAAAAAGAAATTCTTAAGACTAAAGCCTCCAGAACCTCTTTATCGTAAGAGAGAGAATTTCAAAAAGGGGGGTCAAAAATATGAGAAATTTGAAAGCGTGAAAAAGTGTCTCTCTGAGAGCATAAAAGAATGTGTTGAATTTTGAGATCCAGTTGCTATTTATGGAGGTTGGAATGCTTAAAAAATAAACAAAGACAATTAAAATATGAATCGAGACGTGTCCTTCTGCTAAAAAGTAGAAAATGATGTGTTTTATCGTCACCCCGAAGATTGTCGGGCCAAAGCCTTAATAGGTGCCATTCGGCACTTTGAAAGGGCCGATCGGCACTCTTGGATGCTTCCACCTAGACACAATGTATGCTGACCGTGCAAACGTGATCATGCGATATCTTCCAATCCGACGGTCCGACTTGGAAACCAGGCATACCATCGCAACCGTTAGAATCTCAAGGTCATTTTCATGATATGCAAAAAATAAATTAATGCATGAAATGCAATCATGATTTTTTTGGGTACACGGATGGTCATTCCAGTCATTCTCCTTGATTAAATCATGGGTGCAAAATTGAGTGTCTACACCATTTTTTACAATTAGGCCTAAATCGTGCGAATGGGTGGGATTCATGTTGGTCATCGCTCAAAATGGACTTTTACAGTATAAATCTCTTCACTCCTAGATTAAGTGTTTTACATTGAATCGTCACTTATTTAATTTACAAGGAAAAATAAGAAAACCTTTCTCAACCTAGAATCCTTGATCTTGGTTTGAATGCTAAGTTACAAAAAGGGAAGGTATTAGGCACCCATTTTGCCTGTTAAAAATCGGTCTCCTAAGCTAAGGTGGCCAATCTCATGTCATGTCATCCAATTCAAACGATACATCATCCAAACATGTTATATATAAAAACAAGTAGAAAATTAAATACAAACAGAGATATTTAAGTATTTTATGTAAATGAAAATTGAATTTTAAAAAATAAAAATAAAAATGATTTCTACCTCTTTTGGTTTCTATAGGTAGGCTTTTATACTTGCCTAATGTGATTGTTTAAAGGGTCATTAATTGGGGTGATTAAGGGTTTGAATGTAGCTGATTAATGTAATGCTCGTATATAAATCTTGATTAATGGCTTTGTTAGTTGTGCTTTTATTAATTATTGTGTGTTTAATGTTAGAAGGTGTCTAGGGTTTATGGAAGACCTTCTTGATTTTTCTTGTCCAAACAAATCTCTACATGTCTATAGAATGTTTGATTATTTGAGAGATGTACCCCTAGTGTCAAGACAAAAAAGTTGTCGGAGAATAAGCAGTTGCGGCTCCAAGAATTTTCTTTAAAATTTTCATTAAGAAACTTATATTTTTTTTAACAAATTAATAAAAATAAAACTTGAATATGTTGACATCGCAAAAAAATAAAAATAAAAACACACAAACACACAAATATATAAAATTTAAAAATTTTCTTCTATGAGTTTTCATATATGAATAGTGAAATCATTGTATAATAGTTTCATTATCATTGCTATCAATTACATATTTCTCAATGTACACAACTAATCAATCATTCATCTATTGATCTCCCATTCAATTACTAACATCTTGCCTAAATAAGTAACAATATTAACAAAATGCATCATCCTTTTTTTATGATCTATTCCAACCAATTTTTGTGTTCTTTAAACCAATCATGATTAAATTGATGCAACGCTCCACTAATTTTTTATTTAGGGAAATTATGGGTAAGAGGTTAAGAAGAACCTTTTTGTAAATATCCTCTTCTTAATTCATCATGATCATTATGATGAAAATATGAGACCTTTTCTCATATCCTAGGATCCAAAAGAAAATTGTTCAAGTCATTACAAATTCGCTTAGGATATGCATCATACAATACAAGTGATTTTCTTATAAGAAGTTTGTCCATAATGCTAGCAAAAGAATAAATGATAAACTATAAGGTCACTTAACATACTCAACTTAGGCATTCAACCATTACATTAATCATGTTCAATAAAGCATTCAAGTATTATTTTAGAAGTAATGCTACAGTCACAAACTATTTTACAACATTTTTACAAATTATTGATGTGGCAAATTCTTATTAGTTCTAATATGAGTCCACTACTAACATCACATTTATGTTTACTAATAATTGTTTGAAAATTACTAAAGCCACATCAACAATTTGTAAAATGTTGTAAAATAGTTTGTGTTGTAGCAATACTCTTATTTTAGTGCATATGCATATATACAAAATTTATCACATAAATCCAAGAAATTCTACTAAAGACTAAAACATGTACTGATAGACAAGCTACTTGGAAAAGTGTGATTTTTTTAATTATAAAAGATAGTGATTTTAAAATATGCCTTTTGAAAACACAATTTTAAAAATCATAATTAAACATCTGATAAAAGTGCAGTTTGACAATTCAGCTATTGATCTAAAATTGTTGTTTTAATGCAAATTACTAAAATTATCCTTCCACAGACCAAAATTTTGAAGAGGTCAAATTTTTATTTTTAATAGACTCAAATTTTTATTTAAGGTGGTCAAGTTTCTTTGTAGGGTAGTCAATAACAACTCACGTCACCACCCTCACCAACACATAGAGCAGCCCCCTAGAACAAGTTGTAAAAGCGAATTGATTTGAAGTCAAAACTCAAGATTAGGGCAAAGAGAGACCTTCTTGGATATTGGATCATTCAATATATATATATATATATATATATATATTTGGATTAGTTGGACATGTTCTTAACTGAGAAACACCGTCGAGTAATCTAGAGCGAGAATCACATTGCAATTGTAATGCCTCTGATCATCTAGTAGAAGTTGCTGAGAATTGTGAAACTACGATTGCTAATTTGTTATTGCTTTTGCCTTTGCGTATGGTGATATATAGGGAGATTATGATGAGAGTGTGAGTGACAAACTCATAATGCTCAGGTTGACAATGATGATATTGGTTTTAACCTTTGGATTGTTTGTCTTCCAGGCGTCATTCATCTATCTAAAAATAAGAGAAAAAGAGAGAATTTTAAGTGGGAAAAGAATTGGACCCAAATATCAAGGAATAATGCTATATACACAAAAAATTTAACAATATTTTTCATATAAATTGAGTTAGAAAGTTTTTACAGATTCTCATTCTCATAAAATATCAAATGATGTTAATAGGGCAAAATTTGTTGAATAGTATTTGTGGGGTCTCAAATACTTAACAACTCCGGCCCATCCCATATCGGGCCCAAGGTCCGCGCCGAGGAGAAGCAGAGCCTGAGGATGAACGTACGAAGCCCAAACCATCAGGGGACCTCGCTGAGGATACTCACGTCCTCGGTGGACCGACGTTTATGGTGGGAAGCTGTCACTCACCCATTAAACATACGCCACCAACACTCTGGCTGCTTTAATGGTGAAGTGACCAGTAAACCCAGATGCCTTGATCACTTCAACTAACAGAGAGCCTGCAAAGGCGGCTGGGAACTAACATAAAGTCTGCAAAGGCAGATGATGAGACAAACCCTTAAACACAGAGTTCGGATAACCGACAAGTGGACGGCAGAGGATTAACTAAACGCAAATATATAACAGATAGAACCCCCAAATGAAGGGGAGGGGGATCTGGGAGGTCTTCCGAGAAGAACCCTTGCGTTTGTTAATTCTAAGGAAAGAGATCCTCGGACTGAGCCGAGGATGATCATGCTTCATAAACACTTAGCCAAAATTATTATAAAGATCCTTACAAACACTTAACCGAATTCATGGTGATTATCCCCTAAAATACTTAGTCAAATTTCTTTGCTATTATTTCTATGAATTTCATGTCATCCATCGTTTACTTTGCTGGTGCCTAGCCCTTCCATTCACACTCTATAAATTTTATTGTTTAGGGTCCATTACAAATTGAGTCCTTACAATTGGCGCTGTCTGTGGGGAAGGACTTGTGTACTAGCAAGTGCGGTGGTCGGTATGAAGAGATTAAGGACAGCACTTTAAAAAAAAAAAAAAAAAAAAAAAAAACACCAAAAGAATATAGTATGTAGCAACAACATTCACTCAAAAGGCAACAATCACAAGAAACATGATATATGCGAAAAATAAAAGAGATGAAACAGGTCTACTTCTTTATTAATATATGAAGAAAAAATTACATCTTACAATTGATGCCCATGGGGCTTGTTCTAGAGCTAACTATATAGATAAGCGCTTAACAAGGCTGGTTGTGAAGTAAGAGAAGAGGAAATGAAAGGCGGAAGGCTGGTTGAGGAGCAAAAGAGGAGGAGAGAGGCGGAAAAGAAGGAAGGAGGGCAACTTTGAGGGAAGAAGAGGCCGCGGCACCGGGCGGTTCCACCTCCTGGTTCCGCCTGGTTTCCCTCCCAACCCCATCGCTGCCAGCCTGGAGGGTTCACAGACCCATACCCAAGGGAAGGAGGTTACGTTCTTTCTGGATCCTCCTCCAAGCGGTAAGGAGGGTTCCACCTCTGGTTAGGTTGAAAAGAAGGAGAATCTTCGGTCTTCTCTTACTCCAACCCCAACCCCAACATGACGTCCAGGGTCGGGGTGCCATCCTCGGCTCCTGAAAGGGGCTAGGCATCCTCGAAACCGCCCTTTCCAAGGGCCAATTCATTTAAAGGGGCTCAAACTGCTATTTTTTGCAGAACCTCTAGGCAATATCTTTGGGAGAAGTTTAAGACGAATGTTTGTCGAGTGTGAAGGAAAATGTTGCCCCAAAAACGCCTTTTATAGAAGGCGAAAAATTGGTGAGAGCCAATTCGCATTAAATCCTAGGGAGAGATTTCCGGAGGCAATAACTCCGCCCAAATTCCAAGAGGCTTATCCGCCGCTAGATTCTCGTAAATCCACAACTGACATTAATGAGGAGGTGCCTCATTAACGAGGAGGTGCCTCATTAACGAGGAGGCACCGAAGCGTCAAAATGCGTTACTCGAACAACCCAAGAGACGCATCGTAATCAGAAGAATCACGCCAAACGAAGAGGCAGAACAGAGCAGGGTCTTCTCCTCGGCTTAACCACTACAGTAATGTAATTTATAATCATATTTTCATTTATTATAGATACTTCAAATGAGAAAATTAGATACTGGACAGAATCAAGGCATTGGATGGTCCTTGGACTCAAGCCTCTAAGGAAACCAAATACTTCAGATGAGAAAACTAGGTACTGGACAGAACCAAGGCATTGCATGGTCCTCAGACTCAAGCCTTTGGGGAAACCAGATACTTCAGATGAGAAAACTAAGTGTTAGACAGAACCTAGGCATTGTATGGTCCTCGGACACCAGCCTCTGGGGAAACTAACCACTTAAAATGAGAAAACTAGGTACTGGACAGAACCAAGGCATTGCATGGTCCTCGAACTCAAGCCTTTGGGGAAACTAGATACTTCAGATGAGAAAACTAAGTGTTAGATAGAACCTAGGCATTGTATGGTCCTCGGACACCAGCCTCTGGGGAAACAAACCACTTAAAATGAGAAAACTAGGTACTGGACAGAATCAAGGCATTGCATGGTCCTCGGACTCAAGCCTCTGGGGAAACCAGATACTTCAGATGAGAAAACTAAGTGTTAGACGGAACCTAAGCATTGTATGGTCCTCGGACACCAGCCTCTGGGGAAACTAACCACTTAAAATGAGAAAACTAGGTACTGAACAGAACCAAGGCAGTGCATGGTTCTCGGACTCAAGCCTCTGGGGAAACCAGATACTTCAGATGAGAAAACTAAATGTTAGACAAAAAGAAGACATTGCATGGTCCACGGACTCAGGCCAACAGAAAAACCATTTCCGCATGAAACACTAAGTGCTAGAAAAAACCAAGGTCTTGCATGGTCTTCAGACTCAAACCTATGGAGAAACTAGTCACTATACGGCGATATATGCACTGGGCAGAAATACGCTTTTATACTAACCATAGGCCCAAATCTACGGCAAAGCCGATCCCTTGGGTGCTAAGCAATGAATCCTGCTAGGGACGAAAACTAAGTGAAGACGAGCGCTAAAAGCATAACAAACTTAAACCCACCTCTCCTGGAAGAACTAGCAAGGAACTTAGGCGGTAAATTATAGATTAAGAAGAAAAGAAAATTTACCGAAGTAAGGAAAAACTCCTCGGGCGAACCCTTTGTGCTAAAGAAAGTTGCAGGGACAGTTGAAAGGATGGGTACACTAACAGAAAAGGCAAGGCTCGACAAGCCAAAATGGTAGGCCCGAGAAAGTCAAAATCCTCCTCCCCGATCGAGAGGTCGGACAGCAGAATTTTGAGGGGCTATTGTGGGGCCTCAAATACTTAACAACCCCGGCCCATCCCATATCGGGCCCAAGGTTCGCGCTTAGGAGAAGCAGAGCCTGAGGATGAGTGTACGAAGCCCAAACCATCAGGGGACCTCGCCGAGGATACTCACGTCCTCGGCGGACCGACGTTTATGGTGGGAAGCTGTCACTCACCCATTAAACGTACGCCACCAACACTCTGGCTGCTTTAATGGTGAAGTGACCAGTAAACTCAGAGGTCTTGATCACTTCAATTAACAGAAAGCCTGCAAAGGCGGCTGGGAACTAACATAAAGCCTGCAAAGGCAGATGATGGGACAAACCCTTAAACACAGAATTTGGATAACCAACAAGTGGACGGCAGAAGATTAACTAAACGCAAATATATAACAGATAGAACCCCCAAATGAAGGGGGGGATCTGGGAGGGCTTCCGAGAAGAACCCTTGCGTTTGTCAGTTCTAAGGAAAGAGATCCTTGGACTGAGCCGAGGATGATCATACTTCATAAACACTTAGCCAAAATCATTATAAAGATCCTTACAAACACTTAACCGAATTCATGGTGATTATCCCCTAAAACACTTAGTTAAATTCCTTTGTTATTATTTCTATGAATTTCATGTCATCCATCGTTTGCCTTGCTGGTGCCTAGCCCTTCTATCCATATTCTACAAATTTTATTGTTTAGGGTCCATTACAAATTGAGTCCTTACAGTATTTTTTAAGAAAAATTTTAAAGGAATAGCATGTGAGTGAAGTTATTTAGTTATGTAAACTCTTTTTGGAACTTAAGTTAGACAAACTCGAGTTTCAATCCAAAATTGAGATTAGCAAACTCGAGTTCCAATTTGTTATATAGGTGGGGTTTGGATACCAATTAACTTGCGTTTGCGTTTTCCTTTTTGTTTTTTGTTTTTTGTTTTTTTTTTTTTTTTTTTTTTTGCATGCCTGTTTCAGGAGACAAAGGCTACTGTTCATGCACTGAGCATGAACAGTAGCCAAAAATTTTGAGTTTTCATCTTTTTCAGCACATTAGTGGGTCCCATGTACTGTTCACGGGAACCACAAATTTCACTTTTCAGCAACTTTTTCATTAAAAATGGGTTCTACGGCGCTATTCACACATTTAAAATTTATTTTATTACAGTGTTTTCAGTTTTCAGTTTTAGCAAAATAAATTCTATCTAAACGGACCCATAATGTCAGACTGCCACGCAACCTAAACTAATTGAAACTCGAGTTTGATAAACTCGATTTTGGGTTAGAATTCAAGTTTGACAAACTCGAGTTCTAGAAAGAGTCTATATAACTAAATAACTTTGCCCTCGTACTATCAACCTAAAATTTTCCTTAAAAATAACTATTCTGCTAGGTTAATAGTGTAACTCAAGGAGAATAAAGGGGCTGTTTGGTAGACTTGTTTAAACACATGTTTTCAGTAACATTACACACATTTCTATATACTTATTTACCCACACGTATTTCCACACATGTTTTCAAATAACAAAACACATAATTTCAAATACATATACCAAACACCCCCTAAAGTGTCACCTTGAAAAATTACAGTTTGGCAAAGCAAGTCCCAAAATGGATAGTTAAAAAAAAAAAAAAAATGAAGGGCCAATAATAGAAAAAATAAAAATAAAGCCCAAGGCAGCATCGCCAGAAGCAACCAGTAGTTGGGACCCCCTAAATGTGTCATATTCTCCTATCTATTCCTACAACCAAAACCATCCACAGCTGAGCAAACAAACAGAAACAGGCCAACGTAGTGACGCGCGTTCACATCTCTGTTAGAATTAAGAATTAAGAGTTAAGACCCCCTTTATATCTATTAGAAATTTAGATCCTTTACCTTCTCTCATAAGCAAACACTTAAAAGATGATTTTTAATACGCGTATGTATGGTCGGTAAAACCCCCCAAAAACTCATTCATATATAGATATTATAGATATAGAGAGACAACTCTCTCTCTCTCTCACTCTTCAAATAAAAGTTGTCCCTCTCTTCTTCAGAGAGTCTGATTGTGATCCAAAAGAAGAAGAATTGGATTTGATCATGTCGATGCTCGATTCCTTTTTTAGCAAGGGCTTCAAAGCTGCCAAATGGTCTGTCTTTCTCGCTCTCTCTCTCTCTCTCTCTCTATCTTTTAATTGTTATTATTATTATTGTGTATTTTTCTGTTCTGATTGATTTCATAAATTATTTATATATATGTTTGAAAATTGAATGATGAATAAACAGTAAAACACTTCTGAAATTGACGATTCCGAGGATAAAGTTGCTGAGGAACAGGAGAGAGATTCAGATAAGACAGATGCGCCGTGACATTGCCAAGCTTCTTGAAACCGGTCAAGAAGCCACTGCTCGCATTCGGGTATCTCTTTTTTTATATATTTATTTATTATTATTATTTGTTGAGCCATTAATCCTCGTAATGCTTACTATGTTTGTTTCAATGGAAAATCTTGTGTAAAGATAATTTTCCATGTTCCTAATGTTTGGTAGCATCAGAAAAAATGAGTTAAAAAGAAAACTATCTTAGACAACAGAAAAAGTATGGCGTATTTTTAGAGATTGTTTTCTACAAAATTTTTTTGGAAAATAACTCTATCTCACGACAAGTTAAATAAGGTAAGTTAAATAAGGGAAGTTAGGAGACTACTTTTTAACTCATTTAAGGTTGAAAAATGACTCATTTTTTAGAAAACATTATTGGCGAAACAAATAGAGCATAAGAGTGAGTTTATTCGAGCTGGAATAATGCTAGGGACACACCCAATTCCAACTATTGCATATGTGTCAACTTGTGATTAGTGCTCAGGTACCCGCAGTGGACCCACTTGAAAGTTCTAAAATCCAATCAGTAGTTGACACATAAGGAGGGTGTGGTTTTGGGTGTGGGAAGGATGGACCAAAAATAACTTTAGGATAAGTAGTTAAAAAGGACATGTCAATTAGAATAGAATGGAGGAAAAGAATACCTGTGACCGACCTTGACTAATTCTGTTGAGGCTATAGTCCATTGCCGACCCCAGAGTATTTGGGACTAAGGCATTGGTTTTTTTTGTTCTATTATTTGTTGAGGTTTGATTTCCAATTCCTTTTCCAGGTAGAGCATATTATTAGAGAAGAGAATATGATGGCTGCTCAGGAGATCCTCGAGCTCTTTTCTGAGCTTATTGCCGTCCGCCTTCCCATTATTGAATCTCAAAGGTAACTAATTACTGTATTCTACTATGTTTTTTCGCTTTGTGTTTACTTACTATTTTTGTTTGTAATGTTTGGTTCTTGTTCTGATTTATGCTTTGTTGAATTAAATAAATAGTGATGTGCAACTCTATAACGCTGATTTCGATTACATTCATTTTTATTTATTTTTATAAGTAAGTAATGTAGTATTATTAATAATAATAAAAAAACTTTATGTTCACGATAATGAAACAAAGTGACAAAAAGTATAGATAACTCAAAATTAAAATCTACGAGAATTTTGAAACTCTAAAATTGAAGAACAATGTGTGAAACCCCAAATCCGGGACTAATCAAAATGAGTACAAGCAAACAAAGCTTTCAATTGATCCAAGGATCTCTCCATATTTTCAAAGGTACGACTATTCCACTCCTTCAAAACTAGCCACATTGAACAAGCTGGGACCATGTTCCAAATATTTGAACTTTGTTTGCCAGACCAATTTCTCCAACTAAATAGCAAAGAAGCAACATTCCCCTACAAGACCCACTGAATCCCAAACATCTCACCCACAAAGCATAAGCAACATCGCATTCATTTAAAAGATGATCCACTGTTTCCCCATTACTTCAGCACACATAGCACCAATTTACCAATGGCAAACCCTCCTTGTAAGGTTATCCAAAGTAAGAATCTTTCCCAATGTTGTTGTCCACAAAAAGAACAACACCCTCTTGGGAACCTTCACGGACCAAATACCTTTCCAAGGGAAAGATGACAATAGTAGCTCCCTGAATCTCTTTATAAAAAGACTGGAATCAAATTTTACATTCCCCTTAAGACACAGTCTCCTCTTATCCATCCCCTCCCTCAAGAACCCGAGAATAAATGAACTCAAAGAAAGAGCAAACAACATCCATCTCCCAATCATGAAAGGCCCTGTGAAATCTCAGGTTCCAAGTTCCAACTCCTTACCTGTCCATTTGGTTGAGTCTCCAATACATCAGAAATAAAAACATCCTTCTCCACTGAACACTCAAATAGATCCAGGAACTGCAATTTTAGAGGGAGATCCCCAGCCCAACGGTCATGCCAAAACTATATACGGTTACCCTCTCCAACAATGAAAGCCACATGCAAAGAGAAACTATTCCAACCTGCCCATACACTCCTCCATAAGCTACACCCATGAGTGCCTCTAACAATTTTCTTACATCAATCCCCCTATCCTCTCCATATTTAGAGACAATCACTTGTCACCACAAATGAGAAACTTCATGCCCAAAATGCCACAACCACTTACAAGCAAAGCCTGGTTAAAATGCACGTGCCTCCTAATCCCCAAACCCCCTGATTTGATAGGTGAACGTACCTTATCTCAAGCACCAAGGAATATTCAAACTCCTCCAAAGCTCCCCATAAGAAATTCCTCTGAAGCCTCTCCAATATCTCAGCCACAGACTTGGGAATGGTGAATAAGGATAATTATTATGTGGAAAGGCTTGAGAGAGTGGATTTTAATAATGTAAGGCTACCTCCCTTAGACAAATAAAGTCTTTTCTACCTCGACAATTTCCATTCTATCTTCTCCAAAATGGGATCCCAAATTGAGGTTGCCTTATAGTTTGCACCTAAAGGGATTCCCAAATATGTCATTGGCATACTACCAATTTTGCAATAGAGAACATTAGCTAATGCAGCCAAATTACTCATCTCCCCCACAGGCACTAATTCACTTTTCCCCACATTAACTTTAAAGCCAATAAGAGCTTCAAAACAGATTAAAACCGGCCGAATATATAACAAATGCTCTCTAAAATCATCACAGAAAAGAATGGTATCATCTGCAAACAAAAGATGTGAAATATTCACCCACTCGGAATTATTAAGCCCCATGTGAAAGCCATGGATGAAATCTCCTTCCTCTTTCTTTTTCAATAGTCTATTCAACACTTCCATGACCAATAGAAATAATAGAGGTGGCAAAGAGTTTCCTTGTCTCAAACCAGAGGAGCTACTTAAAAAAACTATCTAGAGAGCCATTAACTAGAACAGAAAAACGAGCAGTGGATACACAGAATTTCATCCAACTCCTCTATCTCTCCCCAAATCCCAACCTATCCAGCAGATAAGATAATGAGTCCCAATTCACATGATTATAAGCCTTTTCTATATCCAGCTTACAAAGCACACCTAGAATATGACTCTTCTTCGATTACATTCATGGTGTTGTTAGAATCAAATTGAGGGTTGTTGTGAAAAACATAAGTTTTCAGCTAAAGTGGTTTGAAAGTTAACCAGAAGTTAAATTTAACAAACATGGGCAATTCAGTGAACTTTGAATTGAGACCCCAAAAAATGGAATATAGCCTGGATGTTTATGAGATAAAAGTAAAAACAATAGCGTTGACATCTGGATGTTTGTTTTATTTTTTCAACATCTGAATAGCCAAAAAAAAAACTCATCTTTTTTTGAAAAACTCAAAGAGCCGCCACATGGGGAGTACATTTTAGCAAATATTTCTACAGATGTCATTAATCAGGATTTTCACACTTCCCAGTTCAAGTGGCTATCCTTGAACATCAGAACTCCCATCGTCAGACAGATGCACAGACACAGAGAGTGTAGGCTAACACTAAAAGTAGTTTCTGTATAAACATGCATACATGTATAAGGAAACGAGTTAATTATCACACCCCCATGCAGCTACATGTATAAATTTTTTAATTATTATTTCAGCTTAAATCTTAGAATGGACCTCTCCAGGGGGTAAAAAATTACGTTGGTTCAGTTTTTGCCAGACAGATTTATTTATGTCAATATGTGCATTATAGACATCTATAGTAGTGTGCTATAGCCTGCATACAAGAAGCTGAGCTTAGTCATTCACAAATTCCTGCTTGGTAGTGGCCTAGTTGGCCCTGAAGGTAATTATGGGGTTGAGTAAGTTGCTCACTACCTGACTTGACGTAGTTTGGTGGTTGTGGCTTTTGACCTTCTGGGTTTCAAATTCATTTAGGTCACCAATGCCATTGGTTGTGGGAAGCTTGGCACGGTTTTTGAAGAAGCTTGTGATGAGCCCAAGGAGTTATCTTTGGATTTACTGGAGCTTTACTCTAGTTCATACCGTTGATTTATCTGTGTTTCCCCCTATTCGCTTCATTTGGCATAATGCCATTATATCAGCCACTTCATTGTTTAAGTCAGTGTTTGAATTTATTACAACCTCTGCACAAGAGGTTGTTGGTTAGATTACTTCGTATCTCTTGGAGCTTCACAGTATTTCACACAGTCTATTTGTTTATGCTTTCCAATATTCCCACTACCTGTTCCTGTTAGTGCCATGAATGTTATTATGTGTGTTTAGGCATGCTACTTGTTTTGTTAGGTTCAGCATTTTATTTCTTGTAAACCTTAGAACAGAAAATTCTATTACTCTTAGGAGCTTTCTGGTTACTCACAGTCAAGACTCACCCAATATTCAACGATTGAAAGTCTAAATCATCAATTTTATTCCAGGGAATGTCCTCTAGATTTGAAGGAAGCAATATCCAGTGTGTGCTTTGCAGCACCAAGATGTGCTGATCTACCAGAGTTGCTGCAGGTTCAAATGCTATTTGCATCCAAATATGGGAAGGAATTTGTGGCAGCTGCAACAGAGCTCATGCCAGATTGCGGTGTTAATCGTCAGGTCTGATGAATTTTTATGATAGTGTGACTCAACTGTGAGGATGACTAATATTTACTCTTCAACTTTGTATGATATCTTCCTCTGAATTACACTGCAGTTAATAGAACTGCTATCTGTTCGTGCACCTTCACCTGAAAAGAAACTAAAGCTTCTGAAAGAAATAGCTGAAGAGCATGAGTTAGATTGGGATCCTGCTGCCTCTGAAACTGAGTTTTTAAAACCACATGAAGATTTATTGGTATCTGAATTACTTCCCTGTCTATTACTGTCTAAATCCTTATTAATTTCTGTTCCTACTTTGCATGTCTTCTTTACTCTCTTTTTTTTTTTTTGGGTGTCAGAATGGCCCAACACAGTTTGTAAGTGGGTCTAAAATGCCCCTTCCTGATGAAAAACATGATGAAACATTATACTCTGCCCCTGAACAACCGCACAAAGAACAGCCAGATTCTGATTCCAGCTTTGATCCATTAGATTTTCCTGAAGTTCCAAAGGTATCATTACAGCCAAGTGAAAATGTTGCGTCAGCACCAGCCGTGTTCCCATCTTTACAAACTACTTCACACCCCAATATAGATCACGAATCATCAAAAAGTATTGGAGGAATTGAAAATCCATCACATGGACAACACTTGGAAACTGAGGAAGTGATGCAAGAAAGATCAGTGGCTAACAAAGATGAACAACCTAGTGTTCCAGTTGGTGGTATGGAAGATAGACAATTTGTGCCATTCATCTCTGCTCCATCACTATCTTCTGCATCATTTTCTGTGACACAAAGTAAATCACCAACACCGCTCTCAAGAGCAAAAAGTGAGGCCAACGTGGATTTACAGGATGTCTTGGCTGCTGCTCAGGCTGCTGCGGAGAGTGCTGAACGTGCAGCAGCTGCAGCTCGCTCAGCAGCGAGTCTGGCACAGATCAGAATTAGTGAGCTTACCAATAAAAATAGTGACACTGTCCCTGAAAATAGCTGCGAGAACGTGTTTTATAACGATATTCCTCACCAGTCAGCCAATGAAGAAAGGTCTCATTTTGATCATCATAACTCATTTGGCAATTCTGATGTTGGTTTAAATTCTCTGGATGCCCATCAGGGTCATGAAGACTCCCTGAGATCAGAGGCATCAAGTCTTCCTTCTCTTGACACGCTCAAAGCTGAGTTTGATTCCTCTCTTCCCAGTGATCATGGTTCTGAAAAAGAGCTTGGTCAGCACCAGCCCCAGAGATTGACTTCAATGGATGATGATCCATACTTCTCATACCCAAACTTGTTTACGTCATCACAGAATCCAAATCTTGGATCAGCTACTCATTCTTCCATAGATAACTCCCGATCCACCCATGAGCTCTAAGTTGAATTATATACCTGTAAGGCCTTCGTTCATTTTGTTTCATGGTCATACTAGTGAGTGGATGTTACGGTATGAGTTATCATAGAACTTTTAATTGTGGTTTTACTTTTCATATATTTGTAAAGAGTGCAGTTATTAGATGTTTATAGGAGTGTAATCTACATTAAAGGGCTCCCTTTGTGTTTATATGAACTGTGGTAGGATCAAGAATATGGAACTGCCTTTGTGGTTGAAAATCCATTCTTGATAGTTGATGCTACAGTATGTTGGCAAGTCAAAAGGATCGTTGAGTGTACAACTATGTATTGCTTTTTGATGAATAACCATGTATTGCTTTTTGATGAATAACCATGTATTGCTATTATCATAGTGACATCTGGTTATTAATGTCTAGCAGTTTACTCAAATGGGTTAGTCAGGGAAGTTGCTGACATAGAATGCTATAGAGAATGATGAATTCATGTTGTAAGAATTCTTTTTTGGTGATTCCTTTCTATATTAAGCTCTACTAAGTCAGAAATCCATGCTTAGAGCACTCGCATAAGTGCTTATATAATAGAAAAATGACTACATTTTAACCAGTCAAACCTAAAATTCACCCATATTGTGTTATGCAAAATTGTGTAAAAATACATAGTTGCTTTAGTAACGGTGTAAATTTACATTGATGGTATTCATTTTGCACTTAGTTTTTTATTATTTTTTTTAAATATCCCGAGGATAAAAAAAGAGAGTGGATGGTGGTGGTTGTGTGTGAAGAAAGAGAATTAAAAAAAATTAAGAAAAATTGATATTTTAATGGAAGGACAAAGTTTAGTCACAAAATTGGTTATAGTCTTATTCAATAAAATAAATACTACTGCATATTTTGAAAATCTAACCGTTAAATTGCATATTCTTTACACTCTTAATACACATTTAAAATTTTGTGTCAATCGGATATTATTTAGTATATGATCTATAAGCTTATATTTTATGCATAATCTTTTACAAAAACTAACAATTAAAACAATTTATTTATGGTATAACTATTGATCTTTAATTTTTTTGAAATTTTGTAAGCATTGAGGATGTAAGAAGAAAATGTTATCTAATGGTGAAATTCTCAAAATTCACCTCTAATAAAAAGATATTGAGTAAGGTCCTTAATGAAATGTAGTGTAAACAGATAATTTGATGTGAGGAGTTTAGTGAGTATGTAAAATAGAAAAAATAGGTTCTAATACTAAAAAGTAAAAATAAACAAAAATTTGCACTATTTGATACAAATGCTTTTGGCAGTCTTGCGAAGTCAAGCAACTTGTTTTCTTAAAAGGTTAAAAAAAAAAAAAAAAAAAATCAGCTGTTTCGCCTAATAAATTTTTTTTTAAAGTTTTGTTGGTTAATCTTTCAAACAATAGAGTAGATTGTCTAGATATCTTATCAATATAAAGTTATGGACACAATAAAAATTCACAATATTTTAAAATTAGTCTATCACCTAACATATGGGCCTACTAAAATTTGCAATTTAATTAATTTTTAATGACCATCACTTGTATGTGAATTGCTATGCTATTTTAAGAATGTTGTGAAATTATTTGTAATCTTTTGTTGTCCATAGTAAGATTCATATCTATCAAGAGTCTTGTAACTCAACTAATTGACACCTCTTAGTTTCTCTAACAGAGACATTTATGGTTCAAATCTCATTTCTCCTCCTACCGATATAAGACTAATATATAGCGAAGTTTAAGTACTTTTTTTTTTTTTTTGAAGTACGTTTCTTAGTTGATTTGTCTTATTGTCCTTATTTTGAAGCGAATTATATATTTAGATATTTCTCGTTATAATCTATGAAATAGTTGAGCATCAACACAGTTTAGCCTAGCTAAATTGATATAAAAACTTCACACTCTCTATTTTAGCCAACTTATATTTACATACACCATCATAATACTTAGGGGTGTCAATGTTCGACCCAACCCGCGAACACGACACGAACCCGACACGATTTTTTCGGGTTAGGGTTAGGCCTTAATGGGTTTGGGTCATAAACGGGTCAACCCGAAAGCGACACGATAAGAAACAGGTCATAAACGGGTCAACCCGCATAACCCGCAATAGACACGTTAATTTATTTGTGTTAACCCGAAATGACCCACTTAACACAACCCGTTTAACTCATATAACAAATAAATATTTATTTTATTTTAGATTTGTCAAATACATTTTATATCCAACATATATTTTAAATTTAAAAAGAAAAGTAAGTAATTACAAAAATTTATAAGGGATATAATTGGAAATTGAAACTTTACAGATCTTAGAACTACCAATACTTTTTTTTTTTTTTTTTGGCATAGAACTTACACATGAAATTGGATGAGCTTGTGGAAGATGTTATGAATTTGGACATCAACAAAGAATCTATGGATGATAATCGTGGTCATAGTCAGGATTAGTTTACTGTTTGCTCAAATTCTTTCAATATTAATATTTAGCATTTGACGAGTTCCAAGAATCTTATATTTTTGTTGAACTATGTTATTTTATTTTTGTGAAACTTTGTTATTTTGAATTTGGGTTGAAATGTATGCACTTCTTTTGGAGTGTAAAGAACTTATTTCTAGATGAATGTTATATTTTTGTTGAACTATATTATTTTGAATGTGGGTTGAAGACTTAAAGTGTATGAACTGCTTTTTGAGATGTAAAAATAATTATTTCTAGATGGATGTTATATTTAATATTATGCAAGTTGAAATGGGTTGTGTTATATTCGTGTCAACCCAACACGACTCGTTTATTAATAGTGTCAAATGGGTTGGGTCAGGTCAACCCGCCTTATTAACAGGTCGGGTTAGGGTTGAAGGATCACGACACGATTATTAAATGGGTCGGGTTAGGGTTGAGCCATTTAGTCGAATACCCCTACCTTGACACGACACGAACCCGACACGCTAACCCGAATTGACACCCCTAATAATACTCAACATTTATCTTTCTATTCTATTTAATATTAATTTCTCTCTCTTTTCAAAAAAAAAAAAAAATTTAATCTCTCTCTCTCTCTCTCTCTCTCTCTCTCTCTCTATATATATATATATATATATACGGCGTAAATATCTTTTTGGTCCCTACATTTTGACCCTATTCTCATTTTGATTCCTACTTTTTTATTTTACTGCTTTTAGTCCCTAAATGAAAATTGCGTTCCATTTTGGTCCCTACCGTTATTTCACTAACAGAAATATCCTACGTGGCAAAAAGATTGCTGTGTTGGCACACTAAATGCTGACGTGGCTAATAAAATAATAATAAAAATACCACATCAACATCCAATTAAAAAAAAAAAACAAATTAACTTATCAATTTTAACAAAATAAAAAAGAAAAAAGAAAATTATGAATTTAGATCTATGTTCATCTTCAACAAGAACACTAAATAGTAAAGAAGTTATTTACTATTTAATCAGTAAACTCACAATTTTTTGTATAATTTTTTAAAAATACAAAAATTTTAGACATTTAAAGATGAATTAGTAATTGATCCTTGATCATCTCAATATTTTACAAGTAACAAGAATGTAAAGAGATAATGTGACATGTGATCAACAATTTAAAGAAGCAATGTGAATCATTCTAATTGCACTCTAATTTTGTGCCTAGTGTCCTTCTTATTGCACTATAGTTGATGCCAAGTGTATTTAGATTTTAAATGCACTCTAATTTCATGTCTAGTGTCATTCCAATTAAACTCTAATTTTGTGTCAATTATATTTATTTGAAAACTCATGTGTCTAAACTTACAACATATATGAAGACTTAATTCGAATTTGTGATGCTTGTATGGAATACTTTGAATGTATAAAGTCTGTTATTTATAAGGTAAAAGCGTATATATAATTGTGGTTATTCTTAATTAGTAGTAGATTTTTGTCAGTGATGTAAGTGCCAATTGGGAGGTGGGTATTATTTCATGAGTAATGTTACTGGCACAATAATTTTCAGAACACTTATCATAATATTTGAGCTGACAAATTTTTGTTGGTTCTCATTTAAGCTCACTTCTAACATCACTTTATTATCTACCATTACAAGTTGGCATGTCAATAATTATGAAATATACTGTAAAACTCTAGAATTATTGTTTATTTCACTTGTTTGGGGGATGCCAAAAAATCAAAGGCTCTAAATTATATGCAGTTTAAACTTTTTTTTTTTTTGGCTGAAATAAATAGAAATTTGACCCATATATAACATCCTTTTGATTAATCACATTATTACTGAACATCTTTTTATATCTAGTAATTATACAACTCGGGAGCATAATAAATGCGTGCTCTAACATGAATAGTGAATCTCATTATGAATTTAATTAGTAAGATCTACTATTATGTGAGAGGAGAGCATGCATTGTTATGCTCCCAGAGCACTGAATAATTACATTTTTATATCTAGTCCAAGATGCTTTTTTTTATTTTCCTTTGTTTTTGATCGTTAGTCCTAGATGCTTTGATTTTGTCAATTTATGTAAAGTTAATTCGGGCAGGAAGGAATACGGTTTAGCTACTAGGCGATTTAACTTCGCGATGTAATGAACATTGACATGGATTGCAACTTTTATATCTATTAGGTTATCAAAAAAAGGAAAAAAAAAAAAAAAAAATCTCTAATCAATTAGTCAAACAGCTTCCACCAAACCGAAAAATAGGAGTAATTCTACGGTACCCCCCCCAAAAAAAGGGGGGGTACGGTACCCACTAGTAGGTAACCTGCTACACCAGGTTACTTTTTTATCACATTTGACAGTTCCATCCTCACATTGTGCAGTTCCAATATCACATGTGACGGTTCTCTTCTCACATTTGGTGGTTCCCTTACTTTTTTCTCACATTTGACGGTTCCATTCTCACATTGTGCGGTTCCAATATCACATATGATAGTTCTTTTCTCACATTTAATGGTTCTCTTACTTTTTTTTTCTCACATTTGACGGTTCCATCCTCACATTGTGCAGTTCCAATATCACATGTGACGGTTCTCTTCACACATTTGGTGGTTCCCTTACTTTTTTCTCAAATTTGACAGTTCCATTCTCACATTGTGCGGTTCCAATATCACATATGATAGTTCTTTTCTCACATTTAATAGTTCTCTTATTTTTTTTTCTCACATTTGACGATTCCATCCTCACATTGTGTAGTTCCAACATCACATATGACAATTCTTTTATCACATTGAGTGGTTCCCTTACATTTTTCTCACACTTAACAGTTTCATTCTCACATTGTGCGGTTCCAACATCACATATGACAGTTCTTTTGTCACATTGGGTGGTTCCCTTACTTTTTTCTCACACTTAACAGTTCCATCCTCACATTGTGCAGTTCCAATATCACATGTGATGGTTCTCTTCTCACATTTGGTGGTTCCCTTACTTTTTTCTCACATTTGACGGTTCTATTCTCACATTGTGTTGTTCCAATATCACATATGATAGTTATTTTCTCATATTTGATGGTTCTCTTACTTTTTTTTTCTCACATTTAACGTTTCCATCCTCACATTATGCAGTTCCAACATTACATATGACAGTTCTTTTCTTACATTGGGTGGTTCTCTTACTTTTTCTCACACTTGACAGTTCCATCCTCACATTGTGCAGTTCCAACATCACATATGACAGTTCTTTTCTCACATTTGACGGATCCCTTACTTTTATCTCACATTTGACAGTTTTATCCTCGTATTATGCAGTTTCAACATTACATATGACAGTTCTTTTCTTACATTTGGTGGTTCCCTTACTTTTTTTCCTCACATTTGATGGTTCCATCCTCACATTGTGTGGTTCCAATATCACATATGACAGTTCTTTTATCACATTGGGTGATTCCCTTACCTTTTTCTCACACTTGACAGTTCCATTCTCACATTACGAGGTTCCAACATCACATATGACAATTCTTTTGTCACATTGGATGGTTCCCTTACTTTTTTCTCACACTTGACGGTTCCATCCTCACATTATGCAGTTCCAACATCACATGTGACAATTATTTTCTCACATTTAGTGGTTCTCTTACTTTTTTTTCTCACATCTAACGGTTTCATCCTCGCATTGTGTGATTCTAACATTACATATGACAGTTCTTTTCTCGTATTGGGTGGTTCTCTTACTTTTTTCCTCACACTTGACGATTCTATTCTCAAATTGTGTAATTCCAACATCACATGTGACAGTTCTTTTCTCACATTTGATGGATCCTTTACTTTTTTCTCACATTTGACGATTACATCCTCACATTTTGCAGTTCCAACATCACATGTGACAGTTCTTTTCTCACATTTGGTGATTCACCAGGCCCTAGGACCATCTGGACCTTAGGCCCAAACTCCACAGAATGGGCCATGGTTACTAACTCCCTTGTCAGAAGTTGGGCTTAAGGCCCACTAGGGACACGGATGCATGCCTTATGACCTCATGTTTAGCCCATAACCTGTTGGCCGGTTGTTGAAATATTCGCTCATTACTCCACGGCGAGGGAACGTGCCCGGCAAGTCTCATTTCCAACAAAGTACAATTGGTCTGTAAAACCGTATCTCGGATGCCAGTAACGCCCTGAGTGATACTGCCGTCGAGCATCCTCCTCCAATAGGAACTAGTTCCAAAGCCACTCCCACCAAACATCCACCTAAGGATAATAGCATTGGACCCTTCAAACCACTAACTACAAAAGTAATCATAGCACCCCACTAATCATAAGGCTATAAATAAGAGAAGCTGGAGAAGAAGAGGGGGTTGTTGATGGGGTTCTAAAGAAAGTTGAGAGTAGAAAGTGAGTCCTAAGAAGGAGAGGGAAAAAATACTAAGGTTGGGGAGCTTTAGTTGGGTCTCTTGACAAGAATCGCCCAAGGTAAGAAACTCAAAGCCCACATTACAAATATTTTGTGAGCCCATGAGTGAGTTAGTCCTATAAGCTCGTTCTGGGTTCCCACATAATATAAAAATGTTTATGCATCGCAATGATAAAATAATAGACTAGATGTTGTTATTAAGTGTGAAGAAATATAAAGAATTAAGAAAAATTAAGAAAATTGATCTTTTAATGAAATTTAGTGTAAAATAAATAATATGTTGTGTGGTGTGGTGTTTTGAAAACTAAGTATTTAAAATAGAAAAAAAAATATTTTTATGCTAATATCGACAATTTTTTATTTATTTTTATCTAATTTAATCTAATTTAAGTGCATAAGAGTGAAACCTTCTTTTAGAAATTTAAACCTGGCCCTTACCCTTTCATCTCAAAAGAATTTGTAATTGTAAAGTAACCTTTACCCCAAAAATATGACGGTAAGCCAAAATATTGTTATTTTTTATTTTATTTTTAGAAGTATGTGTACTATGTGTGCATTAAATGATCTACAATACACATTTCCCTAATTATTTGACGGTTCTATCGTAATGTAATGACGAAATATACTGAACTCTCGAATGAGAGTAATTCTACGATACCCAAAAAAAAAGGGGGGGTATGGTACCCACTAGTAGGTAACTTGTTACACCAGGTTACTTTTTTCTCACATTTAACGATTCCATCCTTATATTGTGCAATTTCAGCATCACATGTGACTGTTCTTTTCTCACATTTGGTAGTTCCCTTACTTTTTTCTCACATTTGACGGTTCCATCATCACATTGTGCAGTTCCAACATCACATGTGACAGTTCTTTTCTTACATTTAGTGGTTCCCTTACTTTTTTTTCTCATATTTGAGAATTCCATCCTCACATTATGTGGTTCCAACATCACATATGTCAATTCTTTTGTCACATTGAGTGGTCCCCTTACTTTTTTCTCACATTTGACGGTTCCATCCTCACATTGTGCAGTTCTAACATCACATGTGATAGTTCTTTTCTCACATTTGGTGGTTCCCTTACTTTTTTTTTTCTCACATTTGATGGTTCCATTCTCACACTGTGCAGTTCCAACATCACATATGATAGTTCTTTTGTCACATTTGGTGGTTCTTTTACTTTTTTCTCACACTTGATGGTTACATCCTCATGTTGTGCAGTTCCAATATCACATGTGACAGTTCTTTCTCATATTTGGTGGCTCCCTTACTTTTTTCTCACATTTAACGATTTCATCCTCACATTGTGCAGTTCCAACGTCACATGTGACAGTTCTTTTCTCACATTTAGTGGTTCCCTTACTTTTTTTTTTTTCTCACATTTGACGGTTCCATCCTCACATTGTGCAGTTCCAACATTACATGTGATAGTTCTTTTCTTACATTTGGTGGTTCCCTTACTTTTTTTTTCTCACATTTGATGGTTCCATCCTTACATTGTGCAGTTCCAATATCATATGTGACAGTTCTTTTTTCACATTTTGGGGTTCCTTTATTTTTTGTCTCACATTTAACGATTCCATCCTCACATTGTGTAGCTCTAACATTACATGTGACAATTTTTTTTCTCACATTTGGTGGTTTCGTTACTTTTTTTTCTTACATTTGATGATTTCATCCTTACATTATGTGGTTCCAACATCGTATATGACAGTTCTTTTGTCACATTGGGTGGTTCCCTTACTTTTTTCTCACACTTGATGGTTTCATCCTCACATTGTGCAGTTCCAACATTACATGTGACAGTTCTTTTCTCACATTTGGTGGTTCCCTAACTCTTTTCCCACATTTGACGGTTTCATTCTCATATTGTGCAGTTCCAACATCACATGTGACAGTTCTTTTCTCACATTTGGTGGTTCTCTTACTTTTTTTTTCTCACATTTAACGATTCCATCATCACATTGTGCGATTCCTACATCATATATGACAGTTCTTTTGTCATATTGAGTAGTTCCTTCACTTTTTTTCTCACATTTGACGGTTCCATCCTCACATTGTGCAATTCCAACATCACATTTGATAGTTATTTTGTTACATTTAGCGGTTCCTTTATTTGTTTCTCAAATTTGATGGTCATTATCACATTGTACAGTTCCAATATCAAATTTGATAGTTCTTCTGTCACATTAAGCAGTAACAACATCGCATTTGACTCTATTTTTGTCACATTCAGTGGTACCCTATTTTTTTATTCTCAAATTTGACAGTTCCATTATTACATTGAGTGGTACCAACATTACTTCTGACTATACTTTTATCACATTTGGTGGTACCCTATTTTTTTTTCCTTACAATTGACAATTCAATCGTCATAATAGACAATACCAATATCACATTTAACCATAATTTTACATTTGGGTCCACCACTGAAGTCATTTTTTTACTTACTAATAACTGCTCATCACAATAGTAATTTTTTAAAAGTTATTTAAAAATTTAGATCTAAAATCTAAAACAAAAAAAATAAAAATAAAAATAAAGCATCCCAAGAAATTAGCCCAACCACAATAATTACTTTTGTTCACAAAAAAAATCAGCTGGAATTATCTTTGTTTTTTCCACAAATATTTGAATATACCAATTAACTTCCTACATATCTCCCTTGGTAGCTTCCATCACATTCAGGGGCATACCTCCCTATAAAATAACATAGTTGAGGTCACTTTCTTGATGTTTATATTTTTATTATTTATATATACTATAAAACCGAAGATGTATAACCTTATGTGCTCTCTAATTGTTCTTATGCAACATCTGCAACTTAATCACAGTTGTGTGTTTATTGTGGTGTCTAAGGTTGGAAATAGGGTAACTATACAATTAGCAAGTTATGCAAAAAATCCAATCCAAAGATTGTTGATAATTTTAAAATTTTCAGTAAACACTTGAATTGAAACTACAAATCCAATATGAAATAGTCATCAATCAAGGCTACTACACCAGGTTTTATATTTTTTAGGCATTTTCATTAGATCCACGTGTGCGGAAGTGTCCCAAGGGAGATATTTAGCATGGTTCAAGAAGAATTATTGACTAAACAACAATTCATTATGCTTTACTTCATAGATAAGGAAGGTTATCGTATGTACACCTTATCTCAGTATGCATCCCTTGACTCAAGATGGGAGGTTGTGTATTGTCCAGTTGATTAATCTATGAAGTGCTCTTGTTTCGAGTCATATGGATATCCTTGTGGGCACCTATTTGCTATTATGAAGGTTGAACATTTGAAACAGATTCCACCGACTAATGAACAGATGGCTGAAAACAGCAAAGTCCGACCTACCTTGCAAACAAAGAACATATTCAATCAATTGTGAGCCCAAATTAAAATAAATTACAATTTGTTGCAAAATTATTGTAAAAACGTTATGAATGTAATATTTCTTTTAAAATTAAAAAAAAAAATTCATGTAAATCACATAATATCAAATAAACACTAGGTGTCCATTTAGACCCACAATGAGAGTATTAGTATTGGGTGAGCTAAAATTCCCAATTGCTATTTTTGCAACCCAGACACCAAAAAACACTCTACATTCGAGATTTTAAACTTAAAAAAATTTACAACTTGGCTACAATAAACTCCTACTTTCAACACTTGTGTAGCGCATTGCTACTTATTTTTTAACTTTATATTATTCTCTCTCTCCTCTGTAGCCATGGTTCTGCTTTCTGCAAATTATATATGACTTTAGTGTGCAAGAAAGCTTGATTTCCAAGTGGAAAGTAAACTCTATCAAATAGAAATTAGGCCACAATGAACCAATTTTTATCACTTAATTTATTCTTGTCACTTTAGAAGAAGGGTGACAAATTCTTGACGAGAACCGTACGATGCAAACCATATCATATATTCATATAACAGCTCTACACAGGCTTGCTGGTGCAATTTAAACAATGCATATATAAATTGCACATTTCACTTGCATATATGGTGAAAACATGTAACTTTTGTCTGTATAGAACCTGCACAATTTCATTCTATCAAGCTGTTAAAAAATTAATCATATGGAATAAATGTATCTTCTACAACGATTAGAAATGGAAGTTCCACAATGAAGATGCAATATTCCCTTTTCAAAAGGAATTCAATCATTAGATAAGAACGACCAGATTCTCTTTCTGCAGAAAACAATTATCAAAGGCGTAACTAGTACTCCAGCCAACAGCACTCCAAAGTTTATGCTTCTTCAATTTTCTCCTTCTCATAGCTCCACTTGTATTACCAAAAATCAAGCATGTTTGAAAAACGAAAAATAAAAAACTAATAAATAAAACAAACAAAACAAAATTATATAATGAAAATAAATCATTATAAATTTTTTAAAAAATCTGTCATGAAGATAATTTACCTATCTTTATTTCTGAATTAAGTGATAATTTACCGATCTTTATTTCAAGATGACTGATAGTTTGAATAGATGAAATTCAATGAAAAGATGTCTTTAAGTTCCAAAAATCAATATTTATCAATCCCAACCCCAAAAAAGCGTCAAATAAGCAGATTATCATAGTTTCTTCTATTCCCACCCTTTATCTCTATCGTAGTAAGTTGCTTAAGAACACTAACGAAATTTGAAAACATTATCTGAAGTACCCAATTGAAGCACGATGAGTGTTAGATCCTATCAAATTGAGAGAGAGATAAGAGAGAGAGCAGTGATCGGTTGAAATCAAAGATTTCACAGCTTGCATTAATTAGGGGTTTGTCTTTTTGATCCTTACCTTTTACAAAGCTAGTTTGATCTAAGAAAAGAGAGAACAAACATTCAGATTCCAATAGGAGATTCGCCTAGGACATTGATTTGAAAGCAAGAGAGCAATTTGAAAGAGAGAACAAAAGAGAAAAAAATAGTCCCTTTGATTTTTCTGTGAATACAAAACGAGAGAGAGAGAACGCGAGAGAGAAGTCCGAAGGGAGCTGCTATGTTTTTTCTTCCATGTGTTTTTATTTTTATAAGTTACCTGCTTGACCGGTAACTGGTATTGCATTAAGAATAAATAAATGATCAGGATTAAAACAAATAAAATCAATGGTCAAGATTTATGGGGGTACGGTACCCACCAAAAAAAACAGTGGGTACCGTAGAATGACCCGAAAAATAGTAGAGGCTTTTTAAGGCAACTCAAAAATCAAAATCCACCATAGTAATTAATCATGGTGAGGGGCCTAGGAGAATAGGAATGGTGTGGGTTTAAAGTGCTGATGCCATAGCACTAAAACTTTGTACCAAAAAGTTGGTCTCCCAAGGCTAATAGAAATATTTCATACCACAGAAATAGAATCCCCAACTTTGGACGTAGATGAAGCACAGATATATTGAGATATTGCATATTTGTTTTTTGAAACAATTAAGTCTAAATATTCTCCATCTGAGATGATTCAGTCTGTTTGTTAGTCAACTGGAATAATCACTACGTCTCCAATTGTGGGGCATAATGCATAAATGTTTTCAGTGGCCAATGGGGAAGTTCCACTATGAGGAATTTTTGCTACACTTCCTTTCCCATATCATAATCAGATCAGAAAAACAATTAAACTGGGAGCACAAAAGATTGAATTGCCACAGCTTCATCTAGGCAAAAAACATCCAGGCTTCATCAAACTACAGCAAATGATACAAATTGCACCTTGACAAAGCTGACTCATATGCACAAATGTAATGAATACAAGAGTTGACTTACAGGATAGATAATCAGAATATGGTCATTAAGAAAAGGAGGGCCAAAAAAAAAAAAAAAAAAGGAAGAAAATTTTATAATTAAAAAAAAAAAGTAAGTCGTAATTTTTTCTTTACTTCTACTGTGCCAGGGTCACCTTGGACCAGATAACTCGACTGCATGTAGATTTTCTGTGGAGTCAACAATCCAATCAGAGTTAGGATGAGGAGCAAGTTCCACTTCCTGCCGGAGAACTTCCACCTTTTGCCACTCATCCCATCTCTCTGCCAAGCCATCACCTTCAAGCATTCTCACCACTTCCGACATCTTCGGCCGATCCATTGGGGAGCCTTGTGTACAGAGCAGTGCAACCTGGATTAGCTGCTCTACCTCAGCTTCCACATAATTGTTCTGGAGATCGGGATCAACTAGCATTTCTAATTTCTTTTCCTTAAGAAGTCCTTTCACCTGAGAAATCACTAGGTCAAATCAGATATTTGAAATGTTCACAACCAGAGCACTTTTTAGCTCAAGAAAAAAAGACTATTGGTGCAGAAAAAAATATATATAGTTCATCAAATTTCTTCTCTTTATTGCAATTCTTTTCACCAGACTAACATGCTTGGTTATGCCTTCTTTTCCTCTGGTCAAGAACAAAAATTTGGCAAGAAAGTCAGGGAACCAAAAAACCAAGCAAAGCCTAGTCAGTAATGTTTTATTATTCCTCATTGCCTCTAAACATTTATTTACTTCTGTTGCACTAAAAGCAGGCTTGAACTGGCAACTGTGAAGAAACTTCAGATAGGACCAATCTCTTTTAGAAGAGGTCTGGTGGGGACATCATGAAATACCAACTGAGAAGCTCATTGGAGGCTAAAGAATCAGTGAAAGGCATATGGTTCAAATATCTACTGTGAGTTGACCATTAAGTAACAATACCCTCTGCCTAACACCCGGTGCATAAATTTAAAACCTATGGTCCAAAGAAAAAGGAAATGCAAAATCAAGATGAACTTGGACAAGTTGCATGGTTAGGAGTAAGCTAATGAAATAAAATGACAGAGGGAAGAGAATTGAACCAAGAAACATCAGTTAGTAGATAAACATACCCAATCAAGCAACATGACATCATCATCATTTGCTAGCCGGGCAAGATCAAAAGCCCTCTGTCCAGTGATTAACTCCAGAAGCATGATCCCATAGCCAAAAACATCTGTCTTCTCAGACGACTTCCCGGTAGAGAGGTACTCTGGAGCTATATGCCCAATTGTGCCCCGTACTGCAGTTGTAACATGGGTATCCTTATAGTCCATAAGTTTAGCCAACCCAAAGTCCCCAACAACAGCCTCAAACTCTTCGTCCAACAAAATGTTTGCTGCTTTCACATCACGATGAATAATCTTTGGGTCACAGTGATCATGCAGATAAGAAAGACCCCTTGCAGATCCCAATGCGATCCGCTTTCGTGTTGGCCAATCAAGTGGTGGTTGAGACGGTGGGCGTTCTATAGGAATGCAAAGCAAAAAATCATGAGTAGAATAATTGAAAATTACAACGATCATTCCAAATGCTAAGATGTGAAGTGATTGACAATTATAATTCATTACATTATTTTCTTACTGTTATAACTATGGTTAAATGATTAAATTCCTAATTTCCTAATAATAGCTTAAACTTTTGGGACAAACGGGAATTTAACGCCTACATTTTATTGAGAAAATATATGCACATAAAACATTGTAAAGAAGAAGAAAAAAAATAGTAAGCAGGGGTAAGAAGTTGGAAGTCAATAACAGGCAAAATATTCCCAATCAACGAGACAAACGAAACAGTCTATATGGAAGCAGTAAAAATATCATAAAAATGTAGAAAATGCGAACAAGCTATACCTCTTAAACATGATGCAACACTTCCATTAGCCATGTAGGGATAAACAAGTAACCGCTCAGTTGGAGTCATACAGAACCCACGCAACCGGAGGAGGTTTCGATGAACAGCCATGCTGATCATCTCTACTTCTGTTTGAAACTGCAGCTCACCACCAGGTGTACGTTCTTCTTTCAGTCTTTTTACAGCTACCAGCGAACCATCTGCCAGGCGTCCTTTGTAAACCTTCCCGAATCCACCTCTACCCAGAATGTTTTTGTTGCTAAAACTATCAGTTGCAACTTGTAATTCTCGTAGTGAAAACCTTTTAAGCTGCCCCAGATGGACTTCTGGATCCTCTTCGGCTGTAGAGAGATGTGAAGAAGTGACGATCAATCCATCGACCAAGTTTAAAAGAACAAACATTTAGTAAAATGACTAACCAGGTACATCAAAGAAAAATTCTTGAGGTTTCCTTCGACGCCACCATGCAAATGCAATTGCAGGGGCAGCAAACAGCAAAGCAGCACCTGCAGCAACTCCTCCAGCAATCGCCCCAGTGGCACTATTCCCTCCTGAAATGAGATTGAAATGAAAAATTAGAACATTAGGTTTACATCATATCTCCTGATGTACAACAACCTAAAAACATAAACATGATCAAAAGCCCACATAAAAAATAGACGTGATCGACATAATAAATTTCTAGCCTTAGAGAATGGGTTACTTCAAAACTCATTTGGAGAGGAAGTTCATCTCAATTTTGGAAGTACTTTTTGTTAAAAAAAAAACAAAAGGATTTAAGGTAATAAGGTACTATAAAATCAATAGGAATGGAGAAAAACAAGAGATATCTGCCCATGCAAGATGCAATGCAATTGACCAGCAAATTGGAGGACCAAAATGAACATCACTACTGGTTATGATATGCTCTTACACAGCTGGAGTTAAATATAGATTTAACAAAAAGCAAAGGAAGTACAAAGTAAAATGTGTGGCTGCTATATAAAAATGAGAAATTCAATTAAAGACTAAAAAAAAAATTCAAATGGAAATTGACAATGATTGATCAATGGAAAAAAAATGTAACAGCCAAGCCAATCAGATTTCGGACATGAAGAGAGCAAAAGTAGCACTAAAATTGTAAGTAGCAATAATCAGATCACCTGGTGCAGAAATTGGAGGCGGTGGTACAAAAGGAGGAGGAGGAGAAAATGGAGGAGATCCTGGGCAGGGGTGCCCAGTAACTGGGCCACATAGACCCTGGTTGTTAGCAAAACTGCAGATAGAAAAATAGCTATCAGCATACTCTTCAAAATCAAATTCACTGGAGAAGATTACGGTTCACATGATTAACGAGGAACCTTATGGGAGTGAATAATGAAAAGGAGCCATTGTCTGGAACTACACCAGTGAGATGGTTATTTGATAGATCCCTGCATTTGGGGAATGCAATGTGACAACTTAATATTTTTGCAATCATAAAATGCCCCACACACGCACCCTCATGAGAGATAGATTGAATATTAGAAAATCTTGCACTCACAGCACTTGCAATGTTGAGATATTCGTCAATGACATAGGAATTGGTCCTGACAGGCTGTTGTTGTTGAGCCGACTATCCTTACACAAACGTTACAAGAAAATATAATGTTAAGATCCAAAAACAATCAAGGGATGCTACTCAAATTAGAATCAAACTGAACAGGGATTATTATTAATTGACAGGACTAGGCATCCAGAAGCCCAAATATCCTATTTGATTTCACACATATATTTCTCCAACATAGAACACAAAAGAAATCGAACTTGTAGTCTCCACTGGGTTGCTAAGCCCAAGAGTCCAGGGATTTTGGAAATATAGAAACACTTGTCTTTTAATTCAAAAATTGCAAAAGGTCCTTAAGTTCTGCAAACTTTGTTCACACTTTACTGCCCCAAGAATACTCTATAGAAAGATGCAATTCATCAAAACCCCAATTTTAATCTTAAACATGAAGAATTGAAAGTTTTACTGTCCTGCTAATTTTTCAAGTAATAACATATGTTACTATTTCTATTTCTTTCGATATCTTTAAATGTATTGTATGATATATAGACACATTACATTAAATCTCAGTTCTCAAGGTGCTCATTGCAGTTCTTGGACCTTTTGTTAGGCCTCAACCCTTGTATATTCAGCGAAATGACTTGGGCATTTCTTTCAAAGAGATCTCTACTTATCTCTAACTCTAACTCTAGAGGAAATGATATTGAAAAATACACAAAATGACACAATATAAGAAACGGTATTGAAAGTATACGAACATGGAAAAAAAATTGAGGAAAAGTACACTCACAGGAACCTCAGTTTTGACAGCTTGCCCAATGTGTCTGGGATGGGACCAGTAAACTTGTTCAAGTAAAGATCCAAGCTCACCAAGCTAGTAAGATTCCCTAGGTCACTGGGAATCGTTCCACTTATGTTATTACTATAAAGCTCCCTGTCAGAAAAATTAAATAAATGAATTGTGCACGGAAATGTTAAAAGTGGTATATAATGTCTACAGAAACAAATTGTAATTCATAAGACTTCTATATGGTTAAATTTTTATGAACCTAGTCCAAATCAAAATTTGAAGTTTTCCGAAGAGCCTATATAGCTTACCTATAATGTGTATTATAACATGTCCCTCTGGCCTGTTCAATACTTATGGAATGTAGCTTGGGATAACATTCACGAGTAATTACAGTAATTCATATGAGAAACTAACAATTTTTCTTCGGGAATTTGCATCTCTCTAACACTGAATTTTCTGATTCACTAAACAGCCGTCTAGATTAAATGTAGGGGCAGATGATAAAGGATGAGTTAGAACTTAGAATCAAATATTGCCTTCAACTAGGACCGGATATTTTAAGAGATGGGGTTGGGCTCACCCATGTACTAGTATAGCCACTCAATGGAGAAAAAATGAAAATGACCTCAAATTATCAAAAAAAAAATTAGAACAGCACTACACCAAATGAGCTTTGGTAGGAAGTAAACTTAAAACTATCAAGCTATCAAGACCACAACATGCCCATTGGCAGTTCTTTACATGGAGCAATCTCATTCATTACATATGGTATTTCAATCTTGAAATGGTAAAACTTGACCCAATCCCACCTAGGATAAATGGAATCCTGCTAGAATGTTTGACAACAGATTAGTTTCACAAAACCAAAATCCTTTCTATAAATTGTTTAGCTTTCATCAAGGCCTCTAGACATGCCAGCTTAACTAGCAGTAAAATATTCTTTTCTATTAGTTTTGAAATCATATACGTGTGTGTGTATATGTATATATATTTATTGATGGTTTAATAATTTTTATCTATAGGAGCTGTTAAGCAGGATAGGTTGGTCCAATATTAAATGGGTCAGGCTCAAATAATCTGTTGAAAGCTAAAATTCCTGAACATAAAATAGCATTTCCTTTAGTTCCATCCTATATGAAATACACAAAGGCAGAGAGTCAGGTCAGTTATAAGACCTTTTTCTTTGTTGGTCATTATAAATAGATGGAATCATAGACTAAACACACTCAGCAATGAGGGTTTGTCAGTCATAATCCCTCTCTCTCTGTTGGCCAGTTATAAATAGGTGGAATTATAGACTTGCCACTCTTAGCAATGAGGATTTTTTAATAAGTATGACTTACAAATACTGTAAATTCTTGAGCAGGCCGAGCTGTGGGACAAGCGAACCAGACAAATCTGCATTTCCAAGATCACTGAGATAACACATTCAAAGAAGCATCAGAATAGGCTTCCATTGCAAAATGTGATACAAAATATTTCTAAATTATAAAATTAAAAAAAAAAAAAATCTGAAAGTTACAGCATATGCAGGTACTTCAATGACATAAAAGAGGCAGGCAGCTTACACTCTTATGACACTATTATCATTGTTGCAGGTGACATGAAACCATGTGCAGGGGTTAACGAGGGTAGGATCCCAACTCTGTAGGACATTGTTAGGATCCTGTAAATTGGTCCTTAGGCTGTGCAAAGCATCACCTGTTTCAAGATGTAAGTGAACACCATTACGTGCTGATAATAAATGATCATGAACTTGAAAAGATACAGTGAGAAATTATACTCCTCTCCAATCACCAGAAACACCTCTAAATCTCTAAAAAAATCAGAAGAAAGTTAAATGTTGCTCAAAGTAAGACACTTCAATAACAGATTCGAGGATATTGAAAGGCAATTAAAGAAAATGTATGTCAGACCCCGTTAAACTAGCGGATCCCTCGTTGATCATAAAGAATGGAAAAGTGGTAAAAAAAATGATACTTTAGTATCAAATAGCTTGGTTTTATGGCCATCTTGAGAAGGGTAAACTAAAAGCTATTCAAATTTTCTAAAACTGCCGTTATTTTCACAAATCATCCACTCATTATTTTAATGTACACTAATCTAAGCGCCCAGCTTGAACCATATCTGAAGCATCTCATAAGGGCATCCAGAAAAGAAAGAATTGTCTTTAGAAATTCTTTCAAACTCTTGACCATAACCATAAAAAAGCTGTGCTGAGTACCCATCTACTCAAAAGTATTACTTTGAATACAAACACAGTAACAGTAGTCAATCAACAAAAGACAAGGAAACTATTAAGAAATACAATTATCACATAAGTAATTCAACTAACTTAAACATACCCATTTCCACTACCAACACAAAAAACAAAAAGTCTTTTTTTTTTTTTTTCTTAGTTTGCCAAAATTTTAAAAAACCCATATCCAGAAATTAAGAAACAAAGATCAAAGCAAAAGAAAAACACTAAAAGAATAAGAGCAAGTACATGAATATCAAAACAAACCTTCCATGTTAGCTGAAATCAAGCATAATGGAGAAAGCAGGAAGATCAGGAAGAGTGAAAGAAAAGCCATAACAAAGTTCCCTTCCATTACTCTCCCTTTCTCTTTCAGTAAATCTCTCTCAGATCCAAATGGTATTCCACACCCACCATCACAAACAACCTCCTACACAAAACCCAGCTCCCAAATCTCACAGAACAACAACCAAAAACCCGATCTCACTCAGAATGCTCAGCAGAAGAGTGCCTCAGAAACCCAGCAATGAAAGAACACTTCAAAAACAGTATCAAGCAAAGATTTTTCACAGCATTTTCTTTTTTTAACAAATAAATAAAAATAAAAAACTTTCCCTTCTCTTTCTCTCTCTCTCTCTCTCTCTTTCTCTAAAAAGTGTGAGTGAATGTGTGGGATTGTTATCTATCTTTTTTTTTTTTTTTTTTTTTTGCTCTCTTTCTTTTCCTTTTTTTTAGTGAGAACTTTGAGTGCACAGACAGACAGAGAGAGAGTAGGAGAAGAGGGACCTGCCCGAAACGGTGCTGACCGCTGCCCGAACGCAGTCAAAACTAGTTGCGCGCTATATCGTGGAAAGTGACGTGACTCGGGGTTGGGGTTACACAGGCAGAGGCAAACCCCGTTATTATTGTTTTTTGTTTTTTTTAAAAAAAAAATAAAATTATAACTACAATATTTTCAGAACAAAGTTTATATGATAAATAATAATGTTGAGAAAAAAAGTAATGTCGGATGTCGGTTCAGAGAAGAACCTGTAGCAGTTTGTTACCTAAGAATTGGTGATGAGTGTATCACTATTCCTTTTGTCAATTGAGAAAGTTGAACACAAATTTTTGTAAAAGAAATTGTTAGTTCATTCGTTATAGTCACACATGTTATTAAGATATGACAGTAGTTATAACAAAGTGTATTTACTAGAAGAATTAAACATTTAATTTTTTTTGTTAAATTATTTATGTGGGGATGAAACTTGAGATTTTTGAATATACATCTCTTTCAAATACGTTGAACTCACTATGGAAATGTCCCAAAGAAGCTTATTGTTGTTGATGCTATTGTTGTTGCATGTTGGTCAAATTTTGTTTGCTTGGGACCCATCTACCCCACCAACAATTTTGCCATGTCGAAATTCGGTCCAATTTTCGTCAAAATGGGTTTTCTTGGCCTTGCCTTTATTACACACATTTATTCTTGGTGACTACTGACTAGCTAGTGTGTGTACACATTCCGTTCTGGAAGGTATCATAGAAGTTGTATCCGTGTGCTTTTGACGGGCCCGGATGCATTCCATTAAATTGGATTGAATTAAATTTTCGGATGTTAATGGTTAGTCCCAACTCTCAAAGTATGTCTTAGTTATTATTTCTGCACACTGTTCGATTTTGACGGTGTATATTTCTTTTCCATGTTTTTAAAAAAAATATTATTTAAAGACTAAAATATAGGATTGGTCCATGAAATTTTAGTAAGTATTTTATATTTTTTAAAATTTCAAATAAGCACTATTAATTTTTTTTCTCGAAAAAAAAATTATTTTGTTAATTCTCATTAGTCTTTTTATTTACACGACTAACAAAACAATGTCATAGCATTTTTTAAGCAATATGGCAACATTTTTAATATTTAAAAATTACACCTCTTCCTTGACACATCACCCATTCACAGACCTAAAGCAATCTCAATCATCCCCAAATCCAAAAACAAATCCACCTACCCCCCCTCCCCCCCAAAAAAAAAAATCCTCTCGCAACTATTCATCTATTAAGAAATTACCATACCAAATTGACGCATGATGATATACATGGTACACTTGTGCAAATACTCGATTCCCCAAATACCAATTACACTCGAATCTAGTTTCAAATAAAACAAGTTTATCATTCAAATTCTAAGCTATCAAGTGTCAAGCATTCAGAAGCTAAAAAATACAAATGATTTTTAAAAAATACAAAAAAAAGAACTCACTTTTTTAATGGTTAAGCCCTCAATAATAGCCCTTCATTCAGCCAATGAGTGTTTTTATGCGCTACTGAGAATATACTTTGGTGACTAACAGAGAAATCTTGGAAAGTCATTTGAGATGTGTGGGCTACCCATCCATTGTGGGTGGAGGTACCCTTTAACCCAAGGGCATGGGGCATGCTGAATATTGACTCCACATGGTGGACAAATCAACATATTAACACCACATCCCACCTAGGCAATTCTAACATAGATCCAACCATTTTAATGCTCCAACTTGATTACAAGCTTACGTTACTAAGCTCGGCAGAAATCTTGGAAAGTCATGAAGTATGTTCTCTCGAAACTTTGGACCAACTTTAAAGTATTCATACATCCAAATCTATGGAAAAAAAAAAAAAAGACATTAAAACAAAATCAAGATAGAATAAACAACCTGTGCAAAAACAAAATCAAAATTGAAAATTTTACCAGCCATACAAATAATGCACTACCCAAAATCGAAAGTTCTTGTTGAGAATATTGAGTCATATAATGCAAAAGAGTTGTGTAGTCCATGTTCCCCCAATTAAAACTCCCAATTTGATCAATATTTTTCAAAGACCACTGATAACAGAGTCTAACAACTTCTCAAATTTAGACACAACACACCACCAATAAAAAGGAGCATAAACATTCGAACATTTGTGCCCACATTTTCACAACTATGGAAATGCTCTGTAGGCCACCTTACATCAACACAACAATCATTTACCCTAGGAGGATTCACTCCTAAAAGAAGCTCAACCTCCTCCAGAGAAATGTTATCAAAAACTTCAATTCCTTAAACCAGGGATTATGGAAAAATCATAAGGTGTTAGCATCACCTCTTTAATACCCGAGAAATGAATATGGTAGTGGTGTCCCAGAAATGCTTAGATAAGGCTAGAATTAGCATGATATTTTTGTATTCCAAGGCGTCATTCTTAGAAAAAGCAAAGAGAAAAGTTTTGAAACTAAACATGCAAATCATCTCCTTAGTATCTGGAGACAGCACATCCCAACAATCTCCTACCATGATAAGATTTCCTTGTGTTTTGCAGTCGTGATTACCCTACATAAAAGTCCCAGCATTAAAAATGCCCAAAAAAAAAGCACTTCAACCAATTTCCAATCTAAGTTTTCAAAAACAAAAGAGGCTTTAAAAAAATAATCATCAAATGCCACCATGAAATACCACCATCAACATAATCTTCCATCATGGAAATTGTGGGGCCTAAATATTTGGCAACCCCGACCCACTCCATATCGGGCCCAAGGCCCATGCCGAGGACAATACAGAATCCGAGGATAATACAGAATCCGAGGATGAGTGGGAGAGGCCCAAGTCATCAAGGAACTTCACCGATGATGACCATGTCCTCGGCAGGCCGACATTTAAGAAAGGGAGCTGTCATCCACACATTAAGTGTATGCAACCGACACTCTGGCCGCATTAATGGTGAATTGACCAGCGAACAGTGATGCCTTGATTATTTCAACTAACAGAAAGCCTGTGAAGGCGGCTGATAGGATGAGCCCTCAGACACAGGCTCAGATGACCAACAAGTGGACGGCAGAGATCAACTAAACGAGACTATATAATAGAGTGAACCCCCAAGGGTTAAGGGATCCTTCGGTTGGGAGGTTAAGGGGTTTTCGGGGTGTTCAAGGACAACCCTTATATTCATTAGTAGTAAGGGAAGAGCTCATCGGACTGGGCCGATGACGAACTTTCCCTTAGAACACTTAGCCAAATCTCAGTTGTTGATCCTGTAAACCCTCATCGACTGTTGTATCTTTCGCCAATGCCTAGTTCTTCTATCCACTCTTTACAAATTTATTGTACAGGGTCACCTGGGCTCGGGTCCACTCATCCCTAGGAGGGAAGTGCTCGAACCGGGTCCCTACAGAAATATATGAGTTTGGGTCTTGAAGGAGGTCGTCTTCTTCCTCCCAATTGGTAGGTTCATATCTTTTCCCACTAAAGGTAAGAAATCCATGTGTCATTCTACTCCTAGAAGATGATGTTACTATGCTCCAAAATGTATTATTCACTCTCTCAAAAATGGGTTTTTCAAAGACACTAAAAAATGCAGAGATCTCTTAAAAACTTCAAGCCAATGTTAAAACTCACATTTAGAAACCAAAAGAAGTAAATTTCTAAGTGAGATTTGTTGAATGGAGAGAGAAAGCTTGGTGAATAGTAAAAATGGTCGAGAAGAAAGGAATAAAGAAAGAGAGAGAAAAAAAAGATGAATATTTCGACCCTTTCCCCCTTTTTAATAAAATAAAAAAAACTCAAGTTTGTCTAAGTTGAACTAACTGAATTGACTCGATCAAACTTGAGTTAACTCACTCCAAAAGAAATTAAAAATCAAAAGAAATTCTCAAGAAAAAATTTTCAATCATCCAATTTTTTCTCCAAAAAAAAAAAAAAAAAAAAAAAAATCTTAGTTGGTTAAAATAAAATTCCATATTCTATCAAAAATTTCGATAAAAGCCCCGTAGATTTCAAAATTTCGAAGAAAGCTTCTTTTGAAACACCCTAAAATTTTGTTGGGGGATAAAAAACCTTGGAGAGTTTCATTAAATAATTAATATAATATATAGAGACACACTTTAACCCAAAAGGCCTAAGCCCAATGAGTATGTGCTTAATTATGTTATATTAATTACTCATTCTTCTCATCATTATTCAATGTGGAACTTTACTCATACGTCTATACCTAACAATCTTCCCCTCACTTATGAGTCTCTGCTTTTCTGTGGGTTTCAAAACCTCTCTGTGGACTATGAACAAATCCTACTCACTCCCCCTCCTCCTTGCCTAATTGGCTTTTTCTTTCACTAGTGCATCATCTATGGGCCTCCACGTGTCAACCCCACACGTCTTTTATCCTTCATAGGAACCTCGCACTTCACTATTGTCTAGCACCATTGGCAATAATACACCTTTGTTGGGCCTTTTTCCAAGATCATTTGTGTGGGCTTTTATGGGCTTGATTGGTGCAATATACTGTCCCTGCTCTAACTTCAAAAGGGGCCTATCCTTGCTCCATTTGCGAAAGGGCTCCAAGTATACGCACCCCGTTCCCGCTCTGACTGTGAAAGGAACCTTACTACCTTAGTAACCTTGCCTCCTTTGCCCCACACCACCATGAGCTCTGATACCACTTGTTGGGTCCCAAATAATTTTATCACAAATATAATCAATTCAAAATAACAATCACACATAAGAACACAAATATTTACGTGAAAAACATTTTCTTCTTAAAGGGAAAAACTATGGGAAAAACTCTGAATCAATTTACTATTATCAAATCAATTACAATAACTCTCAAGTTTATGTCTAACTTGAGAATCACCAAATACAATAATAAATCCTTTAGTATATGTCTCATGGTTAAAGAAAATCTCCTTATTTTCTTTGCTCTCACACACTAATTATTTATCTTGAAGGCGGTAACACTTTTTCTCTCCTCTCTATTTTCTTCTCCTCACACAGCTCTCTCTCTTGGTTGTTTTCTTTTTCTCTAAGCAGCTCCCTTTTGGCTACTCTCTCTTTTCTCTTGTTCAACTTACCCTAAAAACCACATACAATTGTCTTTATATATTAACATTTGTCGCCTTACACACCTACTACACAAGGATCCTAATTCAACTTGAATTAGGATGCTTGCAAGTCATGGTCAGAACAAAACAAGCCCATAGATGAGCTTTAATGTTATGTGGTATGGACCCACAACAATCTATCCCTCTGGCCCACTAATGAAGTAGGTTTTCAATCTTTCTCTTTAATTTAAATCCATGCCGATCAAGCCAAAACCAAGCTTGACCTTCTTCATTATCTTCACCAATACTGAGAACACCTCATCAATATCAATACCTTTCATTCTCAAAAAATTAATCTCATCTTGGATTTCCTTAGTCCAATCCCTTGGCCCCCCCTCACCAAAAGCCTAATCATTCTTGAAGCTAACAATTCGACATTCTTCATTAGTCCTCTTCTTGTGAGGTTCATCAGTTTCTAGTGGAGGATATTGCTCCCCTTGTTCAAGACCTCCAAGGTCTTTCACTTCATCATCATCCCATGTAGCCTTAGCATCTTCATATTCTTCATCATTTATTACTTCCTCATTTGAAACACTATTAGGCAATGAGAATTTCACCCTCTTGGCATCATCATCATCAATCCCAACTCTCATCTATGGAGTCTTTTTAAAATTTTTTAATTTCGTTGAACTTCTTCTTATAGGTCTTCACACGAGTCATGTACATACCACAACGAGCATGCCCTCTTGCAACGACCAATGATCCTTTAGTAAGTTTCCATCTTCCATTACCAAGGTGGTTACAATAACCCACTCGATCCATAACCAATGTAGAAAACACATTCATCCTTAAATCTGGAACATGTCGCACATCTTGCAATAATACAGTGCTACCAACACTGGTTTCTATGCACGCATCACCAATTCCCACAATTTCGAATAACTGGAATTACCCATCTTCACTATACCAAAGTCCCTACTTTGTACGTGGTAAACAATCCTTTCGTAGGGATAATATGGTGAGAGGATGCCAAATCAATAACCCACTCAACATCATTATTAGTAATATGCTCACACTTTTGCTCTTCAACAAAGAGCACCACAACATCCTCAACAATCACAACAGCTATAGTATTTTTCTCACTGTTATTTTTTTTTTTCTTTTCCTTTGCCTTCAGTTTGTTCTTTATTCCAATGCCAAAAATTTCTTTTCATGTGGCTCTTTTTCTCACAATAAAAGCATTCTCTAGCTTTCTTAAACTAAGATCTATCTCTTGATTTTGACCTATCATTGATCTTAGCCTAATCATTAGGTTCTCTGCTTCTACCTATGCTCTTGTTCTCTGTGACAAAAGCTTGATCTTATGCATTGTCTATATTCACGTCTCTCATGCGAGCCTCTTTACTTAAAATTAAATCTCGAATATTATTATATTTGAGTTTGTTTTTTCCTATAGAATTACTCATTACCATTTTCATGGCTTTCCACTAGTTTGGTAAAGAAGCCAAAACAATCAATGCACGAATATCATCATCAAAATCAATTTCCACTGAGGATTATTGACTTGTGATCGTATTGAACTCATTTAGATGTTGCGCAAGTGCATTACGCCTTCTTTAAATTGAACAACTTCTTTATCAGATGCACGTTATTGTTAACTGACAGCTTTTCATACATGCCAGACAAAGCCTTCATCAGATCCACTGTGGCCTTCTCCTTCATAACATTGTGTGCAACTGATCTTGACAAAGTTAATCGAATAACTCCCAGTATTTGTCTATCAAGAAAGTTCCATTCTTCATCCTTTATATTATTAGGTTTCTTCCTCATAAGTGGCAGATGCAACTTCTTCTCATAGAGATAATCTTCTATCTGCACCCTCCTAGTATATGTATGTATTTTCTCTCAACAAAATTGTAGATCTGATTTTTTATGCATTCAAATGAGTTTTCTTTACATTTAAATTTCATATTTGTTTTTTTTGCAATTCAAATCTATTTTTGTCAAATAGTTTTCTACATGTTTTCAAATCTAAAACTTTTTCTTTTAAATATGATCTATGAATTGTTTTTTAGTCCAAAATTTAATCTTAGATTTACAAACCTAATAAATGAATGACATGACTTTCAAATGCTTGTATTGTTTAATGTTTAAATTAACATGATTGAGTGTTTTTTTTTACCATTTATGCTTGGTGGATATGTGATTGACTATCTTTAGTCTAGAAGACCAGTTTTATCGAGTAAAGTGGGTACCTAACACCTTCCTACTTTATAACCTCGTCTCCAAACCTAAATATTGCGTTCTTGATCAATATCTTATTCAATGTAATTTTTCATTTTGGTAGATTGTAATTAGGAAGTAAAGCCTTATAATTTCTAACAGATGTAATTTTACTATTGGTCATGCAATGCAAATCTATTCATTTATGTTTTTCTTTTCTTTTTTTGTCATACAAAATAAGTAGCGAGTTTATTGTAAAACTCTTGATCTAGGGGGAAACACATTTCTCAATCGGTCATGCAATGCAATTTCCTATTTTCATTCCAACCAAACAGACTGTAACAACTAGAGTTGCTAGGATTTGAAAGACTAATGAAGTTTAACAACAATACTAAGTATGCATTAGATTTTTCTTTTATCAAGTCCAAAATAAATGATGGACATGCATATAGTTTGTTTATCCCATATGGTCATCTTCAATGGATAGTGGCAAAAAAAAAAAAAAAAAAAAAAAAAAAACTCCAAATTTTGAAAACAAAACACTAACAAATTATCTTTCATTGCCCAAAATCTTTGATTTTCTACGGTCTCTCAAGACTGAGAAAACCATCGTAGTTGAGCTATTAGTATTAAGACAAAATTTGGCTATAGACTTGGTTGTAACTTAAGATTACAACTTCACTAAATATCTTTTTATTGGATATGAATTTTGACAAATTCACCATTGGATTACATTTTCTTTTTTATTAATTTTTAGGAGATCAAAAATTAATAGTTATGTCGTCAATCAATTGTTTAAATTGCAAGTTTTTATAGTCTAAAATTATGCATTAAAAATAAGTTTATGGATCATATAGTAAATAACATTCGATTAGCACAAAATTTAACATGTATGTTATGAGTGTAAACAACATGTAATCTAACAGTTAAATTTTCAAAATATATATAGCAATGCTAATTTTTTTAAAGGAAGTTGTAGCCTTAGGCTACAACTAAGTTTTTAGCCAAACTTTATCCTTCTTATTATTATTATTATTATTATTATTATTATTATTATTATTATTATTATTTGCCAATGACTCTATCTCTCTCATGCTTTCTTTCTCTTATCGGTGTGGATTCTTTTAGTTGAAGAATCACACTAGTATATGCGATAAGATCAAAGCCTTAATGAACTAATTGAAATTGTTAGATTTAGACCCCTAAACAAACAGTGTTTAACTAGTTTTAAGGCCAAGTTGTTAATTAGAACAATTAAGAAAGCCTTAGGTTAAACAAATAATCAAGCATATCATGCATAGTGGAAAAGTAAATAACATAAGATATGACCCATGAAACCTTATGAAACAACTTGTTCTAAAGGAAAAACTTGGGGAGACTAATCCTAAGATAAATAATCCACTATCAGATGAAGATTTACAGTCTAAATATCAATTCATAGTAAACCTAACTAAAGTTAACAAACTTAGCTCTGAATCCCACAGACTTCTTTGATATAGATGTGTTCCAAATATGAACCTCCAATTCACGACTTCAAGACCACCATTGAAGATTTTCTCCAACATAGACCTCCAATCTACGATTCCAAGATCACTCTTGAAGGTTTAGATCTAGCACATTTGATGACTGGTTTGCAGCAACTTCAGATTTACCGGTTTTGATAATATGTAGATTGATTCCCAGTAGCGACTTAGAAGGCACAAAACCTTTTAGATCTCAAATCAAAAGCAAAAAAGTCATAGAAAACATGACTTAGGGTTTTCTTTATATACTAAGTGAAGCAAGACTAAAACCCTAAATGTTTGATGGTTGATGGATTGCAAAATAAATCTTGCAGATTCATCTCTCGATTGGTCAAAGTTAAGTTTTGATTAGTTGAAACTGTCATATTTTGATCCCTTGAATTTGCAGCTTCACATTCTTGTACACTGTCTTGGCAGCAGCTTGAGTATTATATAATCATACCTATAAACACTAAGATCTATATCTAGACAAATATATGTTCACGTGTTTGCCAACAAATTTATACACATGTAGAACTTAATTAACAGAAACTCCAAGTCATTAAATTCAACAAAAGAGTATCAAAAAGTAGGGAAAAATAAATCCAATTCCTTATCGTCAAAGAGATTGACGTGGCCTCGGCTAGTAACCATTTTTGGTGAATTGGGTTCGTTGACGGTGTGGAGAGAGAGAGAGAGAGAGAGAGAGAGAGAATTTCATTAGTGGATGGATCATGATATATGAATGTCCTCATGCATTGAGGGATAAAAGGGGGTAGGGGGGCCTAGTTTTTAAGAATTTCATTTTATGTTATATATGGTAAGTTTTTGTATATATTCAAATTAAGATATGAAACTTTATTATATATTTGTGAAAAGAAAAGAATAAAAAGATAAAGAGGGGGTTTCTGCTGTCACTCTCCTTCATAATACTTCAAGGAAGTTTTACCGCTAGAAGGACTTGTTTGTGAGGGAGGGAGAGAGAGAGGAAGGGATGTCCTTAACTTAATGCTTCCTGGGTGTCAAAAGCCACTAAGGTTGACCATCGGCCTTCTTTTCTCAGACTGTCCAAAATTTTATCGTAAGTATAGTTATCTTAAATCAGACACTATAATTATCAAATAAGGCATGCCCTGCAATCACGTAATTGTGTTTCATGATTGCATTTCAACTTGTTTGACTTCCATCATAACATAAATATTTGAAGGGCATGCTCACATAAAACAATGCATTTCGTCGATCCTCTCAACAACAATTTTGATCTTTTTGCCTTTTTCAACTATTTCTCTGGACCAAGAATTTTTCTTGAGGTTAGCAGACTTCAGGACCATAAAATTTAGATATAACAAGATTAAAAAAAAAAAAAAATTCACTATTGTTTTTAACTGCCTAGAAATCCATCTTATTAAAATTTACTGGTAGGATTTTCTTGCACAGGTGCACTGAATAATGAAGGTACTTACTGATATCAACCGAAAGGGGTCTTACAAAGTTAGGTTATACCAGAAAGATTGTTGGAAGTTTTTTTGTCCATAGCGCTTTCTTTCATATCAAACTATTCTTTCAAACACTTTCGGGTAAACATCAAAATTGGTCAAACTTTCCATTATTTACAAGGGAAGAAAGAGCTTACTACTTTGAAATTTGTTCCAATTCCTAATGACAAAATTAATTGGATGAAAAATTCATCAACTTTCTCACTATATATGTTGAGTCCAACCTGTCCTTTTCGGGCATCATTTTTCTTGAATAAAATGATGGCATCTTTCACTCCTTTGAAGTGCCCAATTTTTAGAGGTACAAGTGGGGTTTTATAGTATTCCAAATTTCCAATTGACATGCACTAGTGTTACAGAAAGGTCGAGGTTATCATACTTTTTCTTCATAGGCACTTTTCTTTACTTTGTGCTCATATGATTCAAAAATTGTAGTGTATACATTACATTCCCAGCGTATGAATTATCTGCCTATAAACTGAGCATAAAACTTGTATGAAACATTATATGATACATTCATCGAGTTTACTTCTATATATTTAGTGCCTATTATTTGTTATGTTTTATTGGTCAATTTATTTTTCTCAGCTTATTTAGGTAAATTTTTGTATTGGTTTTGGTTGGTTGACTGTTGTTGAAAGTCATGCCAAGTGCCAACACTAAAAAAAAGAAAAAAAAAAAGGCCTAATGAAATGGGGGGAATGATGAGTAGAAAAACCAAAGAGTCACAATCTTCAAACATTGGTGGGGGGGTCCCATTCAAAAGGTAATCGCCTTTTTCTAAAACGGAGATATTGGGCTATGCATATATAGGTTGACATCTTTACACGTGTCCACTAATTTGGCTTGCTTCCTATCTTTGTTGTACCAATTCGTAGAGATGTATAGTACCTGGTCTCTTCACACTCACGTGTTCAAACTTCAAATGTTACTCAAAAGCTTTTATTTTCTCTCATTATTATACCCCTTATTATTTATCTATTGCATAACTGAAATAAACAAGTCTTAGAGCAACTGTATCGGATCATGCAAATTTTTTGACTATTTTACACACACACACAAAAAAAAAAAAAAAAAAAAAAATTTATTTATTTATTTTACACACTTATTTTACAAAACACTCACATCAGTCTATTTATTAAATGCACGAGTTATAGTAATTGTGCATATACTAGCATTTGTGCATTTATACACAATTTTATAAACATTGATATGAGTGTTTTTTTGCTCAAAATGTGTAAAATGAACTACTTTTTTGTATTTTGCAAGATTTTGTAAGAGTTGATGGGTTGCTCTAAGAGCATCCACATTGGTGGAGTCATAAATTTAGCAATATGACTCCACAAAAAGCTACTTTATCTATCTTACTTTCTCACTTTACAAAACACTCAGCATCAATGGTTTTATTTTAGTTTTTAACACAATAAAATAACATAAACAACACAATAAAATAATATATTCATTACAAAACAGTGTGAACACATTAATAAAATAATATATTTAATATAAAGTACGCTGGACACACAATTTACTAATGTTTTCTTTTACTTATGAGCTACTGTCTACTGTGGAGCCAAATTTTTTGGCTTTGGCTCCACCAATGTAGCCATAAATTCGTATTTGGTAGCTATGGAGCTAAATTTTTTGACTTTGGCTCCACCAATGTAGCCATAAATTTGTATTTGGTGTTGCTAAAAGTAGCTATATAGCCTGTTAGCACTACCAATACTAGTACTCTTATACATGACATGGGAGGGAAAAGGTGGCACAATAATTACAAGCATACTCGGCTAAGGCTAAAACAGTATTTTTACACCCCCTGTACACAAGATTAAGTTCACAACACTTTTTTTTTTTTTTTTTTTAATTTTAATTTTAATTTTTAGATATGAAAGAATTTCAATATTTGAACATAAACTATAGGCAAGAGATTTCTTAACTTAAGAAAATCTAGTTGGATGGAAAATATCCCAAAACCAATTTAACCTAACTTGACTCATGTACATCACTAATTAAAAATAAATAAATACAAATGCATATTTATTAATAGGAAATGAAGAAGGAGAAGAAAAAAAAAGGGAAGAGTCACATTAAAAAAAAAAATCCTAATTTAAAAGGGAACTTTTACACCCTCCAATAATGGTGTGTGATGAAGCCAAATTCGTCAATTGATAGGTTCGTCCAGATGGAATACGGCCAAAAGAACCTAGAATCCTGCACAAAACCAAAGAGTTGTGTTTCTTTCAAAAGGGTCACCGGTGTGGTGCTAGCCAATGAGTCTCCAAAGATAAAGTCAAGCATTGGAGAAGAGAATGACTGATGTAGTTTATAAAGGACTTAGCGTGCGTTTGTTTCAGCTTTTAGAAGCTGAAACGCGTTTTTTGAAACCAAAAAAATAAAATGTGCGTTAGGTAGGGTTTTAAAAGTGCTATTTTCTAAAAAGTTGTGTCTTGAAATGTGAAGGAATAACACTTTAACAGTGGACAGCTCTCAGAGACTTTTGCAAAAGCCAATGTGTGTTTCATAAAACTCAAATCACAATTTCAAAATTAATCAAACCAAACCAAAAAAAAAAAAAAAAAAAAAAAGAAAAAAAAAAAAAAGACAAAGCAAATCTGACCCATCTAAGTCGCGGTGGGGAGGAGGACAAGCGGTGGTAGGGAAGAGGACAGGCATGCGTGAACATCCACTGGTGATCTCTGTGTGTGTAATTGAGAGAGAGAGAGAGAGAGAGAGAGAGAGAGAGAGAGAGCTTTTGGTACTCATATGTTCTAGAGTGGACAGTGGTAGAAAAGAAAAGCAAAAGTAAAAGTGAAGATAAAGAGTTACGTGTGTGGAGGAGAAAAGAAGAGGAAAAATAAATAAATAAAAGAAACGTGTGGATGAAAAAAAAAAAAAAGAGATAGGGAAAAATAAAATAAAGAATAAGAAATTAAAATTGAGAAATACTACTGCAATTTTTTCCCAATATTTTTATAATAAATCTTAAATGATGGGTTGTTACTAGTTAATATTGGTGAGGAAAAATTAATTTAAGTGGTGTGTTAAAATTAAAATCCGTTATATACTTACTAAAAAATTGATTTTTGAGTAAGTATATGAAGTAGTTGATTTAAGTATGAAATAAACTCCCTTATATATATATATATATATATATTGTTCTTTTTGGTAATTTACCTCTCAAACTGCCACTTTTATAAGTACTAGTTAAACACTCAGTTTTCTCAAAAAGCACTTTTTAACAGTTTTTACTAGATACCCAGCTTTTACAAAAAACCCAGTTTCACACCGCACTTTTTAAAACCCCTACTTTTTCAAAAAGCACAATATCAAAATGCTAAACCAAACTCACCCTTAGCCTTTCTAGCCGTTGGAGGCTTTCAATGGTGGCTTTAATGTCTTCTTGTAACGCTTCGGGCCATTTAATTGGGCGAAGATACTACCAATGGTCGTGCCTTTATGTCCGTCTATGCGTAACGGCTCATGCTTTAAATGTTTATTTATGGTGGTTTGATTGTCCAATGGCTTCCTTGGATGATGAGAATTTTCTGATTCATCATTTGCCCATATTCCACGATCGTCAGTACATGTACTGACGGTCTTAGGAATATGAGAGGTTGCTCCATTCCAGTTGTGGCTTTTGAGATTCCATTTCCTTCACATTTAATGCGATGTGACGATGTCGCATGCGTTGTGGCCACGTATCAGGTGTTGGTTGGTTGGACGTGGACACATCCCTCGATGAGACCTTTGGTTTTTCTGCACTTCAGTTTTTCTTTTAGGGGCGTTTATAAGATTTTCATTCCTTATTCTTCTTCTCCATGTTATTTTCTTGAAATTTCTTTATGCAAATCTCTCCTTCTCTGAGCTAGAGCTTCCTATGCCTTTTTCCCTTCAGGTATGATCTTCTCTAACTCTTTCCGCTTTCTTTTCAATGTGTTAATGGTAGAATTTTATGAGGTTAGGAATCTTTGCCCCTCTGTCTCTTTCTTTTTTGCTCGCCTAGGAGCTTTTCTTGAGGCTTCAAGTGGCCATTGCCCCCACATTGGCCTTTTTTTCTCTGGGGATAGTGCATTCAGACCAGTTTTGACTAGCTTGTACCCACATTGCATCAATCTTTAAATTGGTATCATCAGTTGTGTGCAGTGTTTATGGAAGAGGGGCCGAGGTCTGTGGTTAGGTCTAGCGAGATGGAAACGGGCTTATCTTCTAGTGATAAAATGGCGGAAATAGAGATAGATACCGCCGCTTTGAGACCCTTATCCTCTAAACCTTTTTCTTAAAAACCCCCATCTTCTAAAAATCCTAGGTCCTTCCATGCTCTCAACGAACCGTGTGGTTTAGACGAAGATATGCTTTTTAGATTTAGGGATAGGTTTCGATTTCCGAATGAAACTAGAATTCGTCTTCCTCCCAAGAACGAGAGAGTTTGTGCTTTGCTCATGGCTCAGTCTGCTTTTACGAGGCTACTTTTTTGTGCAGCCTTACATTCCTTGTCCATCCCTTCATAATGGAGCTCTTTCACCGTCTTAACATTGCTCCAGGACAACTTTTGCCAAACTCGTGGCGGACCGTCATTAGTTGCATAACCATTTGGTTGATCGCAAACGATGGGGATATGATTACGATGGACGAGCTTTTATACCTATATCGTCTCAAGGAGTCTAAGCAATTTGGTTATTATGAGCTCATACCTTAGGATAGGAAATCTAGGCTCATAGTTGATTTCCCTTCATCCTTTGGACATTGGAAACTAGGTTTTTCTTTGTTTCTGATAGTAGTTGGGAGACTCCGTCTGATGATTTCTGGGGTGATATTCCCAAATTACTGAGTAGGTGGGAGGTCCTAAAACTTGGTGCATTGTTTCTACGAAAAACGTTTAATAATAATAAATTTTTTTTTTTTTGTTTTGTTTTGTTGTCGAATATGACTCTAACCTCCGTCTTGTGTTTGTCCTGCAGTTGTTGTTCGTCTGAAGTTGAAGAGCAGATATAAGGGACATGTTGAGGCGGTGGACAAGGAGATAGAAGTTGACGAAGCTGCAGAGGTTGTCGTTGTTGACGAGGGCAATGCACTTGAGGTTGAGGACGAAGTCCTTGAACCTGTTGTTAGAGACGATTCCCCTACTGCATGATATTTCCTTGTGTTTTTTATTTTTTTTATTTTTTTATGGTGCCTTGCTTGTTTTTGGGCTTTTCTTTTTTTTTGTTAGACAACTCACTTGCTTTGCTCTTTTGAATAATTTTTATTTTTATTTTTTATTGAAGCTAATTTATGTTTTGCTTGTATGCTCGTCATTAGGTTTGCTTCTATATTTTCTGCTTTATACTTTGTATGTGTTTGAAATCTATTCTTTTGAGCTGCATGAAGGCTTATGAGCCTTTATCTGATGGGACTTGATACCCTATAACCTCGCACTCTCCCTCTTCTAGATGATTTGCATTCTTCCTTAGGGGGACTTGCGTCGCTCTGGGTCATCCTGAACCTTAGTGAAGGTTAAGACTGGTTTTAGGAGAGCTCATATCATTTTAGTCCATTTAGTTTGCACTCTCTGCAAGAGAATTTGGTTATTTTTTAGTGTGATTCACATTCCTTTTTGCTAGCGATTTTATCATTGGCCTCATCAAGTGACTTATATCCTTTTTGGTAAGGATTTTATCACTGGCCTCGTCATGTGATTTATATCCTTTTTGGTAAGGATTTTATCACTGGTCTCGTCATGTGATTTATATAATTTTTTGTAAGGATTTTATCACTGGTCTTTTCATGTAATTTATATCTTTTTTCGTAAGGATTTTATCACTGCCACGTCATGTGATTTATATCCTTTTTCGTAAGGATTTTATCACTGGCTGGTTCTTCTTTTGAACATTCATTTGAACACCTTTATGATGATTGAGGTTGAATAGTTCTTTTATTGCACTATTTTAACACATAAGTAAAAGCTATTAATGATTACAAAACTTGACGTCTATTGATGATACCTCTTGAGGTGTTCAATGTTCTATGGACGAGGTAACTTGCTTTCGTCCATAGATTCTAGATGATAGCTTCCTTGTCTTGAGTAGTAGATGATCTTGTAGGGGCCTTCCCAAGTTGGTCCAAGTATGCCTTGTGTGGGATCTTTGGTTGCTGGTGCGACTTTTTGTAGGACAATGTCTCCTACACTAAATCTTTTGAGCTTTACTCTTTGGTTATAGTAGCCGTCCATCTTCTGCTGGTACCTTGCTATTCTTTGGGACACCTCCGTTCTTACTTCATCTAGGCAATCCAAGTTCACCTACAGTTGATCGTCATTTCCTTCTTCGTCAGAAAACTCCATTCTCATGCTGGTGACTCCTACTTCGATAGGGATTACTCGTCACGCCCCAAACCCCAAAAGGGTCCAAAACATGAGAAAGACATCTCCAAGTACCTGTAGATATTTTTTTCCCTTTTGACAATCCAATCCGCATAAATTATATCAAGTACCAACATTAAGAATTATCATAATACTTCTATTGAATATACTCTCAAAATAAGTCAAAAATCTTTTTGTGTTTGATCAAACAAAGATTGAGCATGTGAAAACACATTTAATCAAGTACAATCACACAAATGAATATGGCATTCATTGAGCATAGACTTGTGTGTTGTGTGTGGATATCAAAAATAAGATAGGCCTTAGTCCAATGTGAAGCTTCAATGATCAATTCAATCAAGGCATACACAACTAGCACTAGGTAATGTGACCTATCTCAATTATAGAAACATGCATATATGACCTCCCACATGAACTTGATAACAATTCATTTGAAGCTTTTCATTTGGCTCCATATTCAACATATCCCATCAGTGGGAATAAAGTCACAACCACTATAATATACAAAAGAATGAGTCAAGCCTATTCTAAGATGTACATCATCTAATATCTCCATTACAAAAGTTCAGCTTCCATTAGTAGTTAGTCTAACTATTGTTAGCCACCAAAAAGCTGTCTCAAAAGATTGTTGCTTACTCTGAAAAGTTTATAAAATAATGGAATGAGACAAAGCCCGGTAAGTAGCATATTTAATGGGGAGGGGGGGGGGGGGGGAGGAAATGCAAGTTTCATTTTCAATAATAATAATATGCTATGACAAGAATGATTTAATAATGAAACACAAAGTTTCTCAAAGTAAATACCTTGAAACTATACACTATAATCTGTGAGCACCAACAATATAATTTCCAAAGCCATAATGTCTAACATAAGGTAGATTATCACAAATATACCACACTACCACATAGATCGATCGGGGGATCCACCCATTCACAATTGACATGATATTGTTCTCTTTGGTATGTAGACTCTTGGCCCTATGGACAGCAGCCTCACCCATACCCTCAAGGTTTTTCTCTCCCCCCATGGGCAGTAGAAAGAGCGCGTCAAATAGGACCTCTTTTGCATGTGGTCTTTTGGCCCCATGGACAGTAGTCTCACCCACACACAATCAAGGAACCTTTTTCCCCTATGGGCAGTAGGGAAGAACGTGTCATCCAAAGTGAAAGGGCACTGACTTGGATCTGATTTCGTTGTCACAAAGACTACAAAAATCAAATCAGGTGATCACTGGAAAATCACACATGATATAGTGTTAAAACCACATAAAGCTCACAGGTTACATTACTTTGAAACACATAGTTTATATCCAGGTAGTTTTAAGAAAACCTTAAATAATCTAACTTCTACAAAGTTTGTAAGGTTTTCAGTTTCATTCTTATCAAGAGATTTTCTATCAATTTCCCACATAACAAGACAAGATAAGCATTTTTAAATTTTATAATATATCACAAAATCCATGATTTCCTTATCAAAGATTAAATAAAAGATGCTTATTTTTTCATATCAACAATTCATGCATTTCCCCAAATGCAATACCAAATATGATGCATTTATATATATATATATATATATATATATATATATTAAGGTTACGACTTAATAGTTTTTAAGAAAATATTGTTTCCATAGGTAATTTCTAAAAGCGTGTCTAACCCAAAAACAACATTTATGCAACATGGTTATTTTTCAAAAATCCCATTAAAAAGTTACTTACCTTGCAACAGCAAAATCCTAATTCTCCAAGCTCCAAGGAGATTAGCTAGAATCTAAACAATATCAAGTAAACCTATCACAATAAGTATAGAGCTTGAAATTGTATCTAGTTACAATTTAGGAATTGCCAAATGAGCACTTAATTAGGCAAGCCTAGTATTTAACCTCATCAATAATATATTTCACTTCCAAAGTTTCTCTACAAATTAATTCAAGAGGAATAGACTCCAATTTATAAAGTTAACCCATTTAATATCATCTCCAATATGATGACTAGCTTCCATAAAATTTACAATATATCATTAAGAGACTCATGAAAGAAAAATCAAAATATCCTCCAAGACAAGAAATTTAGAACTTCAACTAACTTCAAATAAACCCAATAGTAATGGGAAAAATTAGATTTACCAACCATCACATGTTATAACTCAAAACCCCTAAATTTCCACCACTTAGATAACCACCATTATAAAAACTATAAACCTACTCATCAAATAATTCCACCAATACAAAACCCATACATATAAACACATAAATATCACTTCTAATGCTCATATATCACATGGATATCATTATCAAAACTTAGACTAAAGAACCTCAAGCAAGAGCATATAAACCCACCAAAAATATTAGAAATGTTTACCTCAAATAAAAGATGTGAAGAGGTTTGTAGGTTCTTAAGGATTTTCCGGTGATCTTGCCGGAAAAAATGATGTGGAAAAGGTGGTGGTGGTATGGAAGTACTGGTGGAGAGGATGAGAGTGAAGAGGAGTGTTAGAAGAAAAATGAAAAAGAAGAAAAAGAAAGAAAGGATAAGTGAGGAGAAGTGAGGAGCTTGGACGGTCAAAGAGATAAAGAGACGAGTGAAAATGAGTGGTGGGGAATGATGTGGTAGGTAGGGCATGTGTGGTCCCAAAAATATCCAATCAAAACCCCCCCCCCCTTTTTTTTGTCTGACAGGGACGTTACATTATTGCTTCAATGTCGTAGGTGAGTTTGAATGGTGTCTCTCTCTTCATATTATTCCACCAAAAGTTTTCACGAAGATCATGGTATATCTTTGTACTACTCGGATGTATTGTATATGGGGAATAGTGAGCCTCCTCTAGAATCTCCTTTTTAATTAATGGATCATTTGGCACACAAAGTCTACCCCCAAATCACAAAACACCATTCTCGAAGATTGAAAATTCAGATTTCTTTCCACTATGCACCTCATCCATGATTTTCTTTAAATGTTAGTCATTAGCCTGTGACAATTTAATTCTTTCTACCAAAGTTGGTTGAACACTCAAACTAGCCAGGTAAGCCTCAAAATGGCCCATAACAACCTTAATCTCCATCCTTAGATATCACATGACCCAAGAACACTACTTGATACAACCAAAATTCACACTTCTTCAGTTTAGCATACAACTTCATTTCTCTTAGAATTTGTAAAACAATACTTAAGTGTTCTTCATGCTCTTCTTGACTCTTAGAATAAATCAAAATATCATTAATGAACATAATGACAAAGTGATCCAAGTACTCATGAAATACGCTATTCATTAAATCCATAAAAGCAACAGGGACATTAGTTAATCCAAACGGCATCACCAAAAATTCATAATGATCATATCTAGTCTGAAAGCCATTTTCTGTATGTCTTCACCCTTAATCTTTAACTAGTGGTAACCAGAACGAGGATCAATCTTAGAAAAGACTTGTGCTCCTTGCAACTAGTCAAATAAGTCATCAATATGAGGTGAAGGATATCTATTCTTAATGGTAACTCTATTTAGCCCGTGGTAATCAATACACAACCTCATAGACCCATCATTTTTCTTAACAAATAAAACTGGAGTTCCCCAAGGTGAGGCACTAGGGCGAATAAACCCTTTGTCTAGCAATTCTTCCAATTGCTCTTTAAGTTCCTTCAACTCCGTGGATGCCATTCTATATGGTGCCTTAGAAATAGGTGCAGTACCAAGAAGGAGGTCAATAGAGAACTCAACCTTATGATCCAAGAGCAACCCAGGTAGATCTTTAGGAAAAACATCTGGAAATTCCCACACAATGGATGTCTCCTATCTCCAATTCTTTGCTTTGTAAATCAACTACACCAGCAGGGAACCCTTGGCATCCCTTTCTAAGCAAGCGGTTTGCTTGAATGCATGATATCACACGAGGCATAAAAGGCAACCATGAAGCTTTAAGTAGAAATTCTGATTCACCTGGAGGCCTAAACACCACATCTTTCTTAAAACAATACACACTAGCATGGTAAGAAGCCAACCAATCCATGCCTAAAATGACATCAAAATAATATATATCTAATAACACCAAGTTAGCCAATAACTCTCTACCCTCAATCCAAAGAATACAATACTTAAGCACAAGATTAGTCATTAAAGTATCACCAACAAGGATAGAAAACAATAACTCCAAAATCAAGTAGTTCAGGGCTCTCAATAACTTTTCCATCTTTAGCAACCAATTCTCTGCTGCCATTAGGTCAGGTTCACCATTAAAAGTTCGAGGGTTTTTGCTTATGGAACTCCCCAAAAGAACAACCCTCCTACCTACGCTCACCACCCTGGACCGATCTAACAATCCTAGCATAGATCCTATCTACCACCTTATCAATCTCACCACCATCAAGAGTGATAAATCTCTCATGCTCTTGGCATTGCCTAAGGCCATGCTCTGTAGCTGTAATCTCATCTACATGCCTTACTTTATGTGCTTTCTTTTTAGGAGGTATAGTGTACAAAGGTACTTACATCTATACCCAAGAAATAAAGCAAGTAAATCACAAGGCAACATAGAAGGTTAGCATAGACAGGCTTGGTAAGAACAGAGGAATAATAGGTGGAAGCTGAAACAAAGGTACAAAATAAAAAATTCATCAAACCCCTAATGCTCTGACTTAAATCAAAATCAATTCTATTTTCAAAGTCTACAGAATCATAATCTAAGCTTTGATACCATAAATGTCATGCCCTAAACCCCAAAAGAGTCCAAAGCATAAGAAAGACATCTCTAAATACCTGTAGATTTTTTTTTTCCCCTTTTGACAATCCAATTCACATAAATCATATCAAGTACCTGTTAGGATTAGTACCCTTAAATCCTATTGTATGATGCTATGTATGATATTAAGTGTGACATTGTGTATGACTTAATATTATGCTTAATAGATTTGTTTTATTATTATCTGAAATAATAGTAACATGAATATTTGGACATTATCATATAGTCCATGAGATGCATAGTATGTGATTTATGTGAAAAGTCACAGAAGATATAAATCACAAGTTCTTTGTAAACTCAGAATTATAGTTCGTAGTCGGTGATGAAATTGGGCATTTCATCTGTGAAGACTATAACATATCAACTACGATGATTTGTCTTGATCATAGAAGTAGAGACTTCTAGTTGATGTGTTAATATGTTTTAAGAGTTAAGACATATTGAACTGGACCGCTGTGAGATTTATTATTCTCCTCAAGACTGTTAAATGAATAATAAATCTCACGACTTACATTTGCATGAACTTTTAATCCTGAGAGAATAATGGACCTAATCATAAGGTGTAGGTTGTTTTGATATATCAGGAGTGAGATCTAAAGTAACGGTCATAACCTTAGTATGTTGGGCAGCCACATTTAGTGTTGATGGAATATATATTCTCAAGATAGAATTCATAGTCTCTTAACGGAGATATAAAATATTTCCTTGAGATAAGTTTAATGGGTTTGTTATTTAGAGAGTTAGGCCTAACCATTTTAGTAAGTAGTTACTAAAGTATATATTTATGAAATTAGATTTCATAAATATATGATGAATAACTTAAAGGATTAAACCGGGTACTCAAAGATCAAGATGTAGTAATTTACAAAGTGGCAGTCTAAATTAATGACTTTGTATTACTACGAATATTTTATGAAGGGGTTGCGTGTATAATAAAGTCTTAGGATATAATTTATTGATAAGACCTAGAGTGCAACTATATTTATATAGTGGTATTAAATATAGTTAATGGTAACTTTGGACTTGTCAAGAGTTGACAGAAAAGCCCAAGGTCCATTGGAGCTAGTTTCTTATTGGTCCATTTTGGTCCCACTCCAAGCCACACACTTAAGCCCAAATTGGAAAGACCCAAAAGGCCAGCCCAATTAGATAATTGGTTAGATACAAAGGGAAAAACGTTCAGAATATTATTAGTAAGAAACATCATTGTGAAATGGGGTGTATGTGAGTGTTTGTCACTCTAAAAATCATCAATTTGTTACCAATTGAGAGACCACACATCTTGGGCGTTAGTGGAATTGGAGTGAAGATTAAAAGTATTCCCAAGTGTTTCGATCTTTGTTTTGAAATTCACCGCTTCAAGGTACGATCTCTTGTTCTCAAATTCTGAAATTTACTTAGTGCATGTTATCAATATCGAATGAAGTAGATCCGTTTTAAACTTATTTTTCCGTTGCATTCATCTTTAATTCCATCAAATGGTATCAGAGCGGTCTTCAATTTCGTATTGTATAACATGTTTTGTGAGTTTTAGAATTAGAGATGATAGTTTCATATTGTTAGAAGATTATGTTTTTTTATTTTCTGCATGTTGTTGAAACTATGATTTGATGAAGACTGAAATTGATGTTATGATGTTGTTTAAATTTAAATTTAAGTACGTTAAATTGAATCTTAAGGCAATAGCATCAATGAATTTCAGTTTTGACATCAATCTCTGTCTGTAATGTTCATATGTTGAATGTTTGTTCATGAAAAACGAAGAAAACTGCCTTAGGAAAATTCTGGAAATTAGTTTTTCGCGATTTTTGATCGATCGAAAATCACTTTCGATCGATCGAATGAGACAGTGATCAGACTTTTAAGATCAATTGATTTTCGATTGCTAGTCGATCGATCGAATTTTTTTTTCGATCGATCGAGAGGCAATCGAGTATCAATCGAAGGAGTCAGATGATCAAGTTCGAATTTTTTAATTTTTTCGATCGATCGGGGGACACTTTCGATCGATCGAAAGAAAGAAAATCAGAATTTTTTCTAAGTGTTTTCACATGTAAAAGGGGCAAGACTATGTGTAATTAGATTATGCATGTTTTAAAACTAAAAACCTTTCCTTTAAAACATCTAGTGGGAGAGAGATACAAGGGTTGGATCTCACGGCCTCCATTGTCGGTTCATAGTAGTATGGAATAAATACTTTGTCTTTGCCTTGAGCTTAGCATTCCATGCGGAGAGTATTTATTTCATGGTCCTACAAGATTGAATTTCTTGGTTTATAGTGGTTTGATCAAACACCTTGTCTTAGCCTCGAGCTTTGCATTCCATGCGGAGGGTGTTTTGTATCATGGTACTACAAAATAAGCCTGTTAAGAGGATGAAATGTGGCTATACATGATTCTAGACAATGGTATACACTAAACTAAATATTATAGTATCCTCTATGCTGAGTTCTTACTATCATTATTTAGAGGCCAAATGTATAACGGCATGTTATTAGTGTTTGATAAGAGTTATCATGATAGCACTAATAATGAGAATAGTTCTCAATCAATCATAATGTTTTATATTCACTCTATGCTGAGGGATATTGAATATGGGATTGGGTTGTCGTTGCATATATTATATTATGGTTTTATTAAGGTTCCATATTATATGTTTATATGCTAAATTGATAATGTCCAGTTTACTTATTATATTCATGTTTATTGTTTTCAGATTTGAACATGGCATCATTTAGCCCACTTGTAACTATTCTTAATCAAAACAAACTGACTGGATCCAACTATGTTGACTGGAAAAGAAATTTGGACATAGTTCTCACTGCTGAAGAGCATAAATATGTGCTTACTAAACCATGTCTTAGCTTTCCTTCATTAGATGCTCCTCTTGAGGAAAAACAACGATATGATCGTTGGCAGAAATCTAATGAAATGGCTAAGTGCTACATCCTAGCAACTATCTCAAATGTTCTACAGCATCAAATGCAAGATGTAGAACTAGCTTCAGACATCATGCTAAGTCTAAAGGAGATATTTGGTGAGCAAGGCCGTTCTGCAAGGCAAGAGATCATGAGGCAAATTTATAATACCAAAATGGCTGAAGAAAGTTTAGTTAGAGAGCATTGTCTTACAATGATCTCTAATCTGAATACATTGGAAGTTTTAGGTGCCGATATTGATGGAGAATCTCAAGTGGATATGATACTCCAGTCGCTACCAGAATCATTCAAAGAATTCAAACTTAACTATAATATGAACAAAAAGATTTATACATTGTCTGAATTAATGAATGAATTGGTAGCGGCAGAAGGCATTCTTGGTACCTCTAATGTTGAAGCCAATGTTGGTGAAGCTTCTACTTCTCAACTTAAGTCGAAAGGCAAGGGTAAGAAGAAGAAGAAGAAGGACTTCACTAAGCAAGAGGGTAAACAAGTTGCCTTAGGGGTTGCTGACAAAGAAAAGAAGATTAAAGGAAAGTGTTTCCATTGTGGTGAGAAAGGACATTGGAAAAGGAATTGTCCAATATTCAAGGCTGCCAAGAATAAAGGTATGAATAATACATTCCTTCTTGAAATATGTTTGGTACAGAATCCCACGGATTCCTGGTGTGTGGATTCAGGTTGTACTAATCATATCTGTAATTCCTTGCAGTGGTTCCAAGAGACCAGAAAGCTTAAAGAAGGGGAGTTGTTTCTTACTTTGGCTGATGGTAACAAGATTCTAGTTGTAGCTGTTGGTGTTTATAATTATGTTTTGTATCTAGAGTTCTAATATTAGAACACTGTTTGTATGTACCTAATGTTCGTAAGAATTTAATTTCTGCTACTTACTTAGGTAAACATGGATATTGTGTTATCCTAAAAGACAATATTGTAATAAAGAAGGATAAAGTGTTTATCTGTTCTGGCAATATTGTGGATGGTCTTTATATTTTAACTCCTGATAAGTATGAATTATATAATTCTGAATTAGATAATGACTCTCATGTAAAATCATTAAAGAGAAAATTTCCTTCTACTAGTGATGCATATCTTTGGCACTTGCGTTTGGGTCATATTAATTCAAATAGGATTCAAAGACTGATCAAAGATGGACTCTAAGAGCCCATGGACTTTGATGAATTTTCAGTTTGTGAATCTTGTTTGGAAGGTAAAATGACCAAAACGACCTTTTAATGCAAAAGGTAGAAGAGCCCAAGATTTGCTTAAGCTAGTGCATTCTGATGTATGTGGTCCTATGTCAATCCAAGCAAGAGGTGGCTATGAGTATTTCATTACTTTCACTGATGATTACTCAAGATTTGGTTATGTGTACCTAATGAAACGGAAGTCTGAAGCCTTTGAAAAGTTCAAAGAGTTTAGGGCTGAAGTTGAGAATCAATTAGGTAAACGCATAAAAGCCATTCGATTTGATCGTGGTGGCGAATACCTTCTTGGGAATTTTAAGGATTACTTAACTAAGAATGGGATTGTATCCCAATTGACTGCACTTGGAACTCCACAACAAAATGGTGTAGCAGAAAGAAGGAATAGGACTCTTTTAGATATGGTTAGGTCCATGATGAGTTATTCAACTCTACCTATTTCTTTTTAGGGATATGCCTTAAACACAGCAATGTATCTTCTGAATTAGTACCTTCGAAGTCTGTTCCTAAAACGCCTGTGGAGTTGTGGAATGACCGTAAGCCTAGTATGAGACATCTCCATATTTGGGGTTGTCTAACACATGTGTTAAAAGGAAAGTCTGACAAGTTACAGTCTAAAATAGAAGTGGTTTTCTTTGTTGGGTATCCAAAAGGAACTGTTGGAGGTTTATTCTATAGTCATAAAGATAATAAAGTGTTTGTTAGCACAAATGCCAAATTTTTGGAAAATGACTATATGAATAATTATACTTCTAAAAGTAGAGTTGTTTTGGCTGAAATGAATGAACCTGTAAATGAACAACCAATAGATGAAACTAGGGATGATGTGGCTGTATTAGATACACCACAAGATACTACTCATGACATGTCTAGTACCCAGGTGCCTCGTCGTAGTGGGAGAATTGTTTGGCCTCTTATAAGATTCATAGGTTTGGGAGAAACTTATGAAGCTATCTCAGAAGAGGTTGAATCGGATCTCTACACATATGATGAAGCAATGAATGATATAGATGCACATCATTGGGTCTAAGCTATGAAATCTGAATTAGATTCCATGTATTCCAATCAAGTTTGGGATCCTGTAAAGGCGCCTAACGGCATTAAACCTGTTGGTTGCAAATGGATTTACAAGAGAAAGAGAGGGATAGATGGAAATGTTAAAACCTTTAAAGCAAGGCTAGTGGCGAAAGGGTATACACAAAAAGAATGTATTGATTATGATGAAACCTTTTCTCCAGTAGCAATGCTTAAATCTATTAGGATTCTCTTATCCATTGCTGCTAATTTTGGTTATGAGATTTGACAAATGGATGTCAAGACTGCATTTCTTAATGGCAATCTTGAAGAGGAAATCTATATGATGCAACCGGAAGGTTTCATAGCAAAGAACCAAGAGCATATGGTATGCAAGTTGCAAAGATCCATTTATGGACTTAAGCAAGCATCTAGATCATAGAACATTAGATTTGATCAAGCAATCAAGTTATTTGGTTTTGAACAAAATCTTGATGAACCATGTGTGTACAAAAGACATCAAGATAAAGTAGTAATGTTCCTAGTGCTTTATGTTGATGATATTCAACTCATTGGAAATAATGTAGGGGTAATGTCATTTGTAAAGGTTTGGTTGTCAAGCCAATTTGATATGAAGGACTTGGGTGAGGCTAATTTTATTCTAGGGATCAAGCTTTGGCGAGATCGCAAGAATAAGATGTTAGGCTTATCACAAGCTGGATATATAGATAAGGTTCTAGAATGGTTTAGCATGCAAAACTCTAAGAAAGGATTGCTTCCTTTCAGACATGGAGTTCCTCTGTCTGATGACCAAAGACTTAAGACTTAAGAGGAAGAAGATATGATGAGACAAGTTCCTTATGCTTCTGCAGTAGGAAGTCTCATGTATGCCATGCTTTGTACTAGACCAGATATCTGCTATTCAGTTGGCATGGTCAGCCGATATCAATCAAATCCCGGGCCAAAACATTGGCAAGCTGTAAAGCATATTCTCAAGTATCTACGGAGAACGAGAGATTATATGCTTGTTTACCGTTGTGAGGATTTGATTCCCATTGGCTATACAGATTCAGATTTCAATCGGATCTAGATTTCAAAAAATCTACTTTAGGATGTGTTTTCACCTTGGGAGGTGAAGCCATTAGTTGGCGGAGTATTAAGCAATCTTGTATTGCAGACTCCACCATGGAAGCAGAATATATTGCTGCTTGTGAAGCAGCAAAGGAAGCTGTATGGCTTAAGAAATTCCTTTCTGACCTGGTTGTAATAAGAATGGAGCAAGTTCTAATCACATTGTTTTGTGATAACAGTGGAGTAGTTGCACAATCTAAAGATCTAAGGAATCACAAGAAAGGAAAGCACATTGAGAGGAAGTACCATATCATTCGAGATATTGTTGCTCGTGGAGATGTGGTGGTAGCAAAGATTGAAAGTGCAAACAATCTAGCAGATCTATTTACTAAAGCCTTGCCTTAAAGGACTTTTGAGTCGCATTTGGAAAGAATGGGAGTTAGATTAGTGCACAATAGTCTTTAGGGCAAGTGAGAGATTGTTAGGATTAGTGCTCTTAAATCCTATTGTATGATGCTATGTATGATATTAAGTGTGACATTGTGTATGACATTATGTATGACTTAATATTATGTTTAATAGATTTGTTTTATTATTATCTAAAATAATGGTAACATGAATATTCGGACATTATCATATAGTCCATGAGATGCATAGTATGTGATTTATGTGAAAAGTCACAGAAGATATAAATCACAAGTTCTTTGTAAACTCAGAATTATAGTTTGTAGTCAGTGATGAAATTGGGCATTTCATCTGCGAAGACTATAACATATCAACTACGATGATTTGTCTTGATCATAGAAGTAGAGACTTTTAGTTGATTTGTTAATATGTTTTAAGAGTTAAGACATATTGAACTGGACCGCTGTGAGATTTATTATTCTCCTCAAGATTATCAAATGAATAATAAATCTCATGACTTACATTTGCATGAACTCTTAATCCTAAGAGAATAATGGACCTGATCATAAGGTGTAGGTTGTTTTGATATATCAGGAGTGAGATCTAAAGTAACGGTCAAAACCTCAGTATGTTGGGCAGCCACATTTAGTGTTGATGGAACATATATTCTCAAGATAGAATTCATATTCTCTTAACGGAGATATAAAATATTTCCTTGAGATAAGTTTAATGGGTTTGTTATTCAGAGAGTTAGGCCTAACCATTTTAGTAAGTAGTTACTAAAGTATATATTTATGAAATTAGATTTCATAAATATATGATGAATAACTTAAAGGATTAAACCGGGTACTCAAGGATCAAGATGTAGTAATTTACAAAGTGGCAGTCTAAATTAATGACTTTGTATTACTACGAATATTTTATGAATGGGTTGCGTGTATAATAAAGTCTTAGGATATAATTTATAGATAAGACCTAGAGTGCAACTATATTTATATAGTGGTATTAAATATAGTTAATGGTAATTTTGGACTTGTCAAGAGTTGATAGAAAAGTCCAAGGCCCATTGGAGCTAGTGTCTTATTGGTCCATTTTGGTCCACTCCAAGCCACACACTTAAGCCCAAATTGGAAAGGCCCAGAAGGCCAGCCCAATTAGATAATTGGTTAGATACAAAGGGAAAAACGTTCAGAATATTATTAGTAAGAAACATCATTGTGAAATGGGGTGTATGTGAGTGTTTGTCACTCTAAAAATCATCCCTTTGTTACCAATTGAGAGACCACACATCTTGGGCGTTAGTGGAATTGGAGTGAAGATTAAAAGTATTCCCAAGTGCTTCGATCTTTGTTTTGAAATTCACCGCTTCAAAGTACGATTTCTTGTTCTCAAATTTTGAAATTTACTTAGTGCATGTTATCAATATCGAATGAAGTAGATCCGTTTTAAACTTATTTTTCCGCTGCATTCATCTTTAATTCCATTAGTACCAACATAAAGAATTATCATAATAATTTCATTGAATATACTCTCAAAATAAGTTAGAACTCTAAGTAATAATTACAAAGACCATCGGCCACAAAAGAATAGAGGTCTGAATAAATAATTACATATCATTAGCTTGTCCAATCAGTGGGAATAAAGTCACAACCACTATAATATATAAAAGAATAAGTCAAGCCTATTCTAAGATGTACATCATCTAATATCTCCATGACAAAAATTCAGCCTCCATTAGTAGTTAGTCTAACTATTGTTAGTCAACAAAAAGCTGTCTCAAAAAATTGTTGTTTGCTCTGAAAAGTTTATAAAATAATAGAATGAGACAAAGCCTAGTAAGTAACATATTTAATGCTCTTAAAAAAAAAAAAGTAACATATTTAATGGGGTGGGGGAAATGCAAGTTTCATTTTCAATAATAATAATATGCTATGACAAGAATGATTTAATAATGAAACATAAAATTTCTCAAAGTAAATACCTTGAATCTATATACTATAATTTGTGAGTACCAACAATATAATTTCCAAAGCCATAATATCTATCATAAGGTAAATTATCACAAATATACCACACTACCATATAGACCGGTCGGGGGTCCACCCATTCATAACTTGCATGATATTGTCCTCTCTGGTATGAAGACTCTTTGCCCCATGGACAGCAACCTCACCCATATCCTCAAGGTTTTTCTCTCCCCCCATGGGCAGCAGAGAGAGCGTGTCAAATAGGACCTCTTTTGCATGTGGTCTTTTGGGCCAATGGACAACAGTCTCACCCACATATAATCAAGGAACCTCTTCCCCCTATGGGCAGTAGGGAAGAATGCGTCATCCAAAGTGAAAGGGCATTGACCTGGATTTGATACCGTTGTCACAAAGATTACGAAGACCAAATCGGGTGATCATCGGGAAATTACACATGGCATAGTGTTAAAACCACATAAAGCTCACAGGATACGTTACTTTGAAACACATAGTTTATATCTAGGTAGTTTCAGAAAAATCTTAAATAATCTAACTTCTACAAAGTTTGTAAGGTTTTCAACTTCATTCTTGTCAAGAGTTTTTCTATCAATTTCTCACATAACAAGACAAGATAAGCATCTTTAAATTTTATAATATACCACAAAATCCATGATTTCCTCATCAAAGATTAAACAAAAGATGCTCATTTTTTCATATCAACAATTCATGCATTTCCCCAAATGCAATACCAAATATGATGCATTTTCATATATAATCATATATATATATATATATATATATATATATATATATATATAAAGGTTACAACACAATAGTTTTTAGGAAAATATAGTTTCTATAGGTAATTTCCAAAAGCGTGTCTAACCCAAAAACAACATTTATGCAACATAGTTATTTTTCAAAAATCCCATTAAAAAGCTACTTACCTCGCAACAGCAAAAACCTAATTCTCCAAGTTCCAAGGAGATTAGCTAGAACCTAAACAATATCAAGTAAACCTAACACAATAAGCATAGAGCTTGAAATTGTATCTAGCTACAACAATATCAAGTAAACCTAACACAATAAATATAGAGCTTGAAATTGTATCTAGCTACAATTTAGGAATTGCCAAATGAGCACTTAATTAGGCAAGCCTAGTATTTAACCTCATCAATAATATATTTCACTTCCAAAGTTTCTCTACAAATTAATTCATGAGGAATGGACTCCAACTTATAAAGTTAACCTATTTAATATCATCTCCAATATTATGATTAGCTTCCATAAAATTTACAATATATCATTAAGAGACCCATGTAAGCAAAATCAAAATATTCTCTAAGACAAGAAATTTAGAGTTTCAACTAACTCCAAATAAACCCAATAGCAATGGGAAAAATTTGATTTACCAACCATCACATGTTATAACTCAAAACCCCTAAATTTCCACCACTTAGATAACCAACATTATAAAAACTATAAGCCCACTCATCAAATAATTCCACCAATACAAAACTCATACATATAAACACATAAATATTACTTCTAATGCTCATTAATCACATGGATATCATTATCAAAACTTAGACTAAAGAACCTCAAGCAAAAACATATAAACCCACCAAAAATATTAGAAATGTTTACCTCAAATAAAAGATGTGAAGAGGCTTGTAGGTTCTTAAGGATCTTCCGGTGATCTTGTCGGAAAAAATGATGTGGAAAAGGTGGTGGTGGTATCGAAGTACCAATGGAGAGGATGAGAGTGAAGAGGAGTGTTAGACGAAAAATGAAAAAGAAGAAAAAGAACGAAAGGATAAGTGAGGAGAAGTGAGGAGATTGGCTGGTCAAAGAGATAAAGAGATGGGTGAAAATGAGTGGTGGGGAATGATGTGGTAGGTAAGGCACGTGTGGTACCAAAAATATCCAACCAAAACCTTTTTTTTTTTTTTTTTGTCTGACAAGGACGTTACATTATTGCTTTAATGTCGTAGCTGAGTTTGAATGGTGTTTCTCCTGTTAGGATTTTGGTCGTGGTTTGGTAGGCCTATGGGACATTTGGCAGTTCGTCAGGCCATGTGCCCTTTGCCCCCTCTAATCAAACTTTGATGATCTTGAACAATGTTCAATTAGTTACCTCCGTCTATCCGTTGGCCCAGGGGTGTCTTGGCGACGAGAATTGGTTCTTGATACCAAGGCTCGAACAGAACGACCTGAAACCCTGGCTGCCAAATTGGCAGCCATTATTTGAAATGATCGTCCTTGGTATACCGAACTTGCAAACTATGTTCTTCCATACGAAGTTCAGTATTCTAGCTTCTGTAATGGATGCTAGGGCCTTTGCTTATACCCATTTTGTGAAATAGTCGATTGCTATGAGTAAAACTTTTACCTGTTTTTTAGCTTAGGGCAAAGGCCCTACTATGTCGATTCCCCATTGTGCAAATGGCCATGGTGACGTTATGGTCGTCATCATCTCTGCAGGCATTCATTGGACGTTTCCATATCTCTAGCATTTTTCACATCTCTTAACGAATTCCTTTGTGTCTTTTTGCATTATGGGTAGAAGTAACCAGCCCTGATGATCTTCCCTACCAACGGCCTTGCCCCTGAGTGATCTCTGCCATATACCTTCATGAATTTCTTCCATGATGTACTTAGTTTCGTACTGCTCAACGCATCTTAAGTAGGGTAGTGAGAAACCCCTTTTGCTCACTTCTTAATCTTTCTTGCCTCGTTTGAATCCGGTGGCAATTGTCCATCTTTGAGGTATGATAGGATTGGGGTTGTCTAGCTAACGTTACCTTGTATCGAAAACGTGTGGAACTCCTCGATGTTGGGGAACTTCTATACTTCTAGCATTAGACCCGGCGAGCTTGTTTTGTCGTTTGATGATGCATATCTTCCCACTTCGTTTGCTTCCGAGTTTTGACTCCGAGGAACTTGTATGAAATTCACCTTCTCTAACTCCCCAATCATTTGGTTTGTCAGCTTCAAATATCTTTGTCTCCTACTTTCCTGTGCTTCGTATTTACCATTGATTTGTCCTATCACCAGCTTTGAATTCGCTTTTCAAGAGTACATTTTTGGCTTCTAGAGATCTTGCCACCCTAAACCCTATTAATATTTCCTCGTATTTTGACTTGTTATTGGTGGTAGGGTACTGAAGCTATACCCCGTATTTTAGAATGTCTCCTTCTAGAGAAGTAATGATGACTCCAACTCCACCTTTCTATTGTGTTGACGATCCATCAGTATGAACCGTCCACAGCATTGATACGTCCTGTGTATTCTCACCTTTTGGCAAAGTAAACTTAGCGATAAACTCAGCTAATACATGGGCTTTGATCGCTGTTCGAGGTCTATACTTGATGTTAAACTAGCTCAGCTCAATCGCCCCCACTGCACCATTCGCCCTACTACTTCAGGTTTGTTCATTGCCTTCTTGATTGGTTGGTCTGTCATAACTAAAATCGGATTTGCTTGAAAGTATGGGCACAATTTCCAAGAAGCGTTGATCAAGGCGAAGGTGATCTTCTCTATGCATGGGTATTTTGCCTCTGCTCCCTGGAAAGCTTGGCTATCATAGTACATTGGGTGTTAGACCTTGGGCTTTTCTCAAATCAATGTAGTGCTTACAGTTGTGGCTCATACAAGTCCTCGCCTTCTTTGGACAGATCAAAAGTGGTGGGTTACTTAAATAGAGTTTTAGCTCCTGGAATGTTGTTTTGCAATCGTGTCCATGCGAAAGCCTACTTGAGAGTCTTGAAGAAAGGGAGGCACTTGTCTATTGCCTTAGAGATGAACCTGTTAAAGGCTGCGATTCTTCCCGTCAGCTTCTGTACTTCTTTAACGGTTTTAGGCGACGATTTCTCTAGTATGGCGTTCACCTTATCTAGGTTAGCTTCAATTCCTTGTTGTGATACCATAAAGCCAAGGAACTTCCCCGAGGAAACCCTGAATGCGCACTTCGTTGGATTCAACTTCATCTTATATTGCCTTAGTGTTTCAATAGTTTCCTTAAGGTCGTCTAGATGGCGTCCTTTTTCCTTACTCTTGACAAGCATATCGTCGACATAAATTTCCATGTTCCTTTCAATTTACTTGTTGAACATCTGGTTTACCAACCTCTGGTAAGTGACTCCCGCGTTTTTCAACCCAAACGGCATGACTCTATAACAATAAAGTCCATGACTAGTGATGAATGTTGTTTTTTCTTGATTCTCTTATGACATTTGGATTTGATTGTATCCCAAGAACGCGTCCATGAACGTTAGGAACTTATGTCTAGCCGTTGAGTTAACGAACTAGTCAATTCTTGGTAATAGGAAGCTGTTCTTCGGGCAGGCATTGTTCAAATCTATGAAATCCACACACATTCTCCATTTTCCATTTGCCTTTTTACCATGATGATGTTGGCCAACTAGTCCGGGTAATAGACTTCTTCGATAAAATTGGCCGCCAACAATTTGTCTACTTCGTCCATTATGGCCCTATTTCTTTTAGGAGCAAAAACTCTTAGTTTTTGCTGGACAGGCTTCTTTTCAGGGTTCACATTTAGGCAATGCTGAATAATATCCTAGGGTATGCTGGACATGTCCTCGTGGCTCCAGGCAAATACATTTAGATTCTCCTTCAGGAACCTGATTATCTCTTCTTTTATTGAGGGATCTAGGTTTGTCCCTACTTTTGTTACTTTCGTTAGCTCTCCCGCTACCAGCTCTACTGTTTCCAATGCCTCTCCGAGGTCTTCTCCTTGATCATCCACGTGTGTGTAGACATTCAATTTTGCACCCATGATTTAATCAAGGAAGATGACTGGAGTGACCATTCATGTACAAAAAACATAATTCTTGCTTCACATGCATCAATTTTTTCTTGTATTGTATGCAGTAATTCATCAGTTCATATCATAAAAATGATCTTGAGATTTTAACGGTCACAACGGCGTTTCTGGTTTCTGAATCGAACCATCGGATTGAAAGATATCGCATGATCAAGTTTGCATGGTCCATTTGCATTGTGTCTAGGTAGAATTGACCACACATGATTAGTTTAAATTAATTTTGATTGGTCAAACAATTAAAATTAATTAGATAATTTTGTGATTGGTTGATAATTAGTGTTTAAAATAAGGATGCATGCATAGGAATAAAAGGGAGGATTGGATAACAACAAAATTGTGGATAATCTAAACATTATCAAGATTTATTTTAAGGGATTTATCCACAAGATAATTGTTCTTAAAAAAGCCTGAATTATCCAAAAAAGAGACAAAAAATCATAAACGGAGGTTAAAAACATGTCTAGGTACAAGGACTGGCCAAAAAACCCTAGAAGGAAAGACCAAATGGCACTTGAACATGAAAGCGCGTTTGGCCTCTAAAAGCCAATTCGGAACTTTTGGAGTGCCAAGTGGCACTCTAAAAGGGCCGCATTTCCCTTGGTTGGGCTTTGGCCCAAGGACCGGCCAAAAAACCCTAGAAGGAAAGACCAAATGGCACCTGAACATGAAAGCGCGTTTGGCCTCTAAGAGCCAATTCGGAACTTTTGGAGTGCCAAATGGCACTCTAAAAGGGCTGCATTTCCCTTGGTTGGGCTTTGGCCCAATGGCCTTCAGGTGACGATAATGCACACCCTTTTCGATCTTTTCGCAAAAGGATGCGGTTGGATTCAAACCCTAATCGTCCGTACCTATTTTTTAGAGTCTTCTGGCCTCTATAAATAGAGACTGAACCTTATAATTCAGTACCCTTTTTTTTTACGCTTTGAGAGGCATACATTTTTGACTCTCAAACCACACATATTTTCTGATTATCTCTAAGTGTTGCTGCAAATAGGGATTTTAGGTTTTAAAGAGAATTGAACAAATTTCTTTGAACCCTAAAACATTCTCTCAAGAACAAAGTGTGCTCATGCAAGAGGTTGTTTCCTTCACCCTTTTCTTGTGATGTGATGATGCATAATATATCTTTCTTTTTCAAATATCTATGAATTGTTAATTGTCCTTTTGTTTAAAGCATGATATTTTCTATATGATTGTTACAATTTTTTTCTTAAATGTCAATAAATTTGCATGTGAACAATTATTTTTCTCAAAACAAAACAAATCTGCATCTTTATAAGATGTAGATTTGATTTTTTCTTAAAACAAAACAGATTTGCATCTTTATAAGATGTAGATCTGAATTTTTTTCTTAAAACAAAACAAATATGCATCTTTATAAGATGTAGATTTGAATTTTTTCTCAATACAAAAACTGATTTGCATCTATCTTAAGATGTAGATCTGAGTTTTCTCAAACAAAAAGAGATCTGCATCTTTATGAGATGCAGATCTAATTTTTTCTCAAATCTGATTTTCTTAATACATGCAAATTGTTGAAATAAAGAAAGAGATTATGTATTACTGTGTTTGTGTTTATTTTAATTCATGATTGCATAATTTTAGATTATGAGTAAAGTTTTCTTCTTAGAAAATCTTTTTTTAAAATATATAATAAAATAGATCTGAATTTTTGTCATAAAAAATCACTTTCTTTTTATATAACAAAATAGATCTGAATTTTTGTCATCACAAAACCTTTTTTTTTTTAACATCCCACAAAGCAGATATGATATTTTGACAAATCAAAATCATTTTTTTTTAACAATAAAAACAGATCTGATTTTTTTTTTTAAACAAAAGAAGAGATTTCATCCATACATAAATTTGTGTGATTTAATTTTTCATTCACATGTTCAACATATCATGCATGACATGCATAGCATAGTACATTGGTCACAAGAGTCAAGAAGACTAGAATTTGTCTGGGCGGAATGGTGCCTAACACCTTCCCATTCCATAAACTAGCTTCTGGTTTTAGGTTTTTGGTTTAGTAGATCTAGCATTGTCTTCATTTGTTTTGGGTAGAATGTAACTAGGATAACAAGCCATGTTAATATTTGGTAGATTGTAACTAGGATCCAAAACTATGTAACTTTTCAATTTTCCAAATATGTAATTTTTATTCAATCAATGAATGGAACTATTCAGTCATGTATTTTGTAATTAGTATTTTTTTCTTTTTTTTTTTGTATAAAAAAAAAAAGTGGCGACTCCATACCACTTACTTAAAAAGAGAGGTGCCCTAAAAAGGTACCCGAATCTCTTTTTTGAGGTACACATTTCTCACAGTGTGGTTTTCCTTTGAGGCCAGTACTGCCTGATAGCATTCGCGAGCTAAAACTTAGTCTCCTTTTATCACTTTCACCTCGTGTTCCGTTGCGAATTTTACCTTCAGGTAGTATGTTAAAGTTGCTGCTTTCCAAAGGTTGAGCGTGGGTTGTCCTATGATCACATTATAGGACGAGGGAAAATCCACAACCAAAAAATTAAGTTGTTTGGTTACTTGGAGTGGGTGTGAGCCAACTGTGACCGTCAGCATTAATATTCCCTTTGGGTATACCCTATCTCTGCTGAAGCTGACGAGGGGAGATTCGATAGGACAAAGCCTCTTTGGATCTACCTTCAGCTACTAGAAAGCTGACAAGTAAATGATGTTTGCGGAGCTCTCGTTATTCACTAGGACTCGCCTAGTGTTGAATCCTTCTATCATGAGCATGATAACTAGCGGGTTGTCGTGGGGTTATTTCACTTTTCTAGCATCTTCTTCTGAAAACACCATGTCTGTTGTTTCTCTTCTTTTATGTTTCAATAGTGGTGCCATGTGGACACTGTTGACCTGTCTCTACTGTGACTTTTTGAGGGACTTGAAAGATCCTCATGTTGTCGGACCTCCATTGATTATCCTTATCTCTCCTATGTAGGGGTGGCAATTCGTGTTCGCGGGTCGAGTTCGTGTTCGCGGGTCAAGTTTATGTCGTGTCAAGTCATGAGTATTTGGCTATATGGGTTGACTTGAACCCGACCTGTTTACTAAACGTGTCAGGATCCTCAACCTGAACATGATCTGTTTATTAAACAGGTCAATCCGACCCGACACATTTAACTCATTTAATTAACAAGTTATGTAAAAGTCAATATAAATGACTTGTTTTAAAATCTATTTAATTAATAGGTCATACTTAACCAATATAATCTTTATCAATTCCCATATATATAAATTAAAATACAATTACAACTATAAATATAGTAATAAACATATAAAAACAACCAGAAATTAAGTAATAATATCAAAATAACTAATAACTTTATAAGCTAAATGGGTCAAACAGGTCAGACGGGTTTGCATGCTAAACATGAACTCGACCTGTTTATTAAATGGGTTAGCCATGTCAGGTTCCCAGGTCGTGTCAGATTTTGCCACCCTTACTCCTATGGCGCTCTTTGGACGATCCTATTGTTTTTCTTCTTCCTTAGGCTCATCTTCTGACCTTGCCCGTTGTTCATGCTTGTATCATTCTGGTGTATCTTTCTTCACGAATTTCTATAACTTCCCTTTCTGAATTAGCTCTTTTATATGTTCTTTTAAGTCCCTACACTTATTCGTGTAATGCCTATGATCCCGGTGGAAATGACAATATTCCTTCTTGTTACAAGTGCTAGGTGAAGAATTTAGTGGCTTTGGCCAATTAAGCGGATGGTCGTCCTTAATCTGCATCAAGATTTTGTCAATAGGCATTACTAGGGGTGTGAAATTTACCGTCCTTCTAGTCTTATCGTTCTTTGGCTTGACGGTTTCATGGTTGTAAGAGTATTCTCTTCTTTCCCTCTTTTTTCCTTTTGAATCCTCTTGAACGTTGCTTCTTTCCTTCCGTGTGTCCCCTGCTTCGATCGAGGCTAAAGCATCCTCTGCATTCATGTACTTTTGAGCTTTCAACAGTGTCTCCGACATTGACCTTGGAGGGCTTTTTGCTAGTTGTAAACACCACATTTTGTACCATTTACAACTCGGACTCTTGTTCCCTAATAATGTTGAATTCTAAGACTCAAGATTGATTTAGGGCCCAATCAGAACTTAAATTGACTTGAGAAATGTTAAAATGAAAAAATATAATTTTTAATAATAAATCTAGTTTTGAAAAATAAGGCCAAAGAAAGCCCTTGCTATGCACACGCAAGAATTAGTTTGCGCATGCAACTTTCTGCATGTGTATGCAGGCCTGATCTTGCGCACGCATAGCGATTTCTAGAAACTATACAAGGCAAGTTTTGTGTAGTTTATGTTAAGGTTTGGAATGAATCCCACATCGTCTGGGAGTCGTTACAAATCCCCTTTTTTCACAGTATAAGTAGCCTTACATGGTATATTTTCAAAACACACATAAATCCCATAAGAAAACACTAAAATTTACTAGAAATAGTGAACCAAAAAGGCAGTTTTTCACAAAACACCCTCAAGTCAATTTTCTTTTGATTAGGGTATTTTCTGGCCTTGATATTTGAGTTTAAGATTACCAATCACTGTCTTATTGACTTGTGAATAAATTTAACTGAGGGGAACAATTAGAAATCAAGCTTAAAGAGCTTTTCTTTGAGATATTAGTTTTAAACCCTTCTTTTTCCCTTCTTTCATTTTCTGCTCTTTAATCTTTTTGTTTACCTTAGTTTCTTTTTATAATATGTTTTATCTTGTTTGTGTAGTCTAGGTTTACATTTTTGTATGTTTAAAATGCATGTTAGGATGTTAGATTTAGTGTTTTAAGTCTTTGCTGTGTTTCTAGGGTTTCTGGACAGAAACTTGCATATGCATAATCTTGCCTGCGCACGCAGGCTTGTTCATGCGTGCGCATGAACTTGCCCAGAAACCCTATTTTTATTCATCTGTTTTTGATCCTACCTTCACATGTTTGTTTTGTTTAGCTTCTTTTTCCATGTTTTTGTGCTTTCAAAGTCTCTATTTCACATGTTTATTTGTTTGTTTGCTTTCACATGTTAGAATTAGGGTTTTATTGCTTTAATGCTATGAACATGCATTCACATGCTCATGCATAATGCCATAGGTGCTGAGTTGCTGCAAGGTAAGGAAAGGTATGTCATGCATTTGTGATATGATCTTGCTTGGATAATATATATGAACATGCTTGTTTGGATGAGTATTTCCAATGTGTAGATGCAGTCACATGTTGCTTTGATCTTTCTTTGTTTATGTTTTTGCCATGATTTGATTGCTGATTTGGATGAATAACATAGAGCTTATGATAAAGCATACTTAGATGTATGATTAGGGTTGGTGATGTGATGAATGCTTTGATGCCGTGCTAGATGAGTGTTAGGACCTTTGATATGTGATGTCGTGATTAGATGAATGGTAGGTCTTTGTTTGTAAGCATGATAGATGTATGATTAGGTCTTTTGGGATGATTGATGCCATATTGATTGTTAGATGAATGTTAGTGTGTATGAGAGTTAGAAGAACAATATTGAGTGTGCCTGAGACTCATAAAACATTTTAAGAACATTTTCGATTGATCCAAAAACAGAATGGATCGATCGAAACAGGCAGAGGCTTACAAAATTTTGAGAAAAAACACAGTTTTGAAAAAACAATACATGTTGGGCAAACAACTCCTCAAAACATTAAAATTAATGAATAAAATGCATGAGTATGAGATGAGAATGCTTTTTCAAAAATCCATGTTTTGAACCCAGTTTTCCCAAAAAAATTTCAATCATTCTCCCTTTAAATTCTTCAGGCAACAAATATGTTGTACATAATAACTCAAGGTATTTTCAAACTTGGTTGGTCAGACCAAAAACACACACAATAACATGTACAGTGTTTAGCAAAGAGTAACTTGCGTAGTGTGTGCTACTAGCAAAAACTTGAGATACATGTAAGGTGATATATAAATAGCAATCAAGCACAAAGTCTACAAAATTCATCACATAGAATTTAAAAGAGACTATCACCTAAAAAGTTACATCATATAACTCTCACATCTTCTAGATCATAAGCTTGCAATCATGTAAGTTTCTTGATTTTTACCTCATAATATACACACCAATTTTAATTGTTCAGAAACTTATCAAAAGCCAGGATAATGTACACACCAATTTTAATTATGTGATTTGGCATCAAGCCTAATAGTACACACCAATTTTAATTATTAAGCAATTAATCCGAGGCTATACCTGAGGTCTGATGTAGTTTATATAGGAATTAACCTTTCTAGCTGTTGGAGGCTTTCAATGGTGGCTTTAATGTCTTCTTGTAACGCTTCGAGCCATTTAATTGGGCAAAGATACTACCAAGGGTCGTGCCTTTATGTCCATTTATGCGTAACGACTCACACATTAAATGTTCATTTATGATGGTGTAAGGTTGAATTTAATCAACCATCTTGTTGGCTTTATTCCGTGCCAAATTTGCTTGTATTTTAGCAATTAGTAACCCTGTATTTAGGTGGGATTGTGCAAGGATACAGAGGATGCAGAGTTTCACGGCAAGGACTCGCGGGTGACTCGCGACTGGAAGCCGCCAACTGCAGGCACGTGAGAAGCACATGGGGGAGGTGAAGGGTCACACCAATTGTCACACTACAGGAAAAAAGTCCTAGGCTGGCCAGGCCGTTAACTCGCGGCTGGAACTCGTGACTCAGACCAGTCGCGAGGCCAAGCCGCCAAACCACCCTGTTTGGGAAAAACTGACTCTTCGCATTCCTTTCTCATCCCACTATATATAGACCCTTATACCCACCAAATGTAGAGAGCTTCCAGAGAGAATTTTGTGAGAGAAACCCTAGAGAAAAAAAAGATTGATTCATCTACAATCTTTACCTTAGAGACTCTTCAAATTCCTCTACTCTCTTCCTCTCTATTGTTACATCTTTGAGAGGTTCTTGACCAAATCCTTTTCTCACCATACCCATATCAGTGAGAAGGTTCATTTGATGCTTTTGGGAAGCAGTTAGGAAGGAACCAATTCACATTGGTTGATGCTATGGGCTATAGCTGAATCCGGTAAGCTAGAGAAGAAAAAGGTTCGGCGCAACCTCGTTGGAGCAAGAAGCTTGGAGGGCTTAAGTACATCGGGTAGATTAGGCTTGGAGGGTTTATTGCTGTTCATATATCCCAACTACATTTTCTAGTGGATTATTGACCGCTTGGAGGGCGACGAAGAGGTTTTATGCCGAGGGCTTCGGTTTCCTCTTCGATAACACATCGTGTGTTGTCCATGTGTTTGCATCTTCCTTCCTTTTATCTTTGCCTTATATTTACTGCTATGGATGTGTTTATATTTGGCTTAGATTGTTTATCAATTCTGTGTTTGGCTTATGTTCATGTTCCGCACATTAATTATTTGATAATAAGCTTGAATTGATATTTTGTAATTTGGGGTCTAAACGTTCAAGGGTGTTTCATACCCATATTGAACATTCATTTGGTATCAGAGCGAGTACACTTGTTGTAGTTTAAATACCTAAGTGTGATCCCTGAGCCCCTTTGAGATGGATAGGTCTCAATCTCTTAATATACCACCATTTTTTGATGGTAATAATTATGCATTTTAGAAAGTCTGTATGAGGGCGTTTTTGTGTTCTATTGATGATGCTGTGTGGGATGTAGTTGAAGTAGGTTGGACAAGACCGGAGGCTGCCAAATCCACTTGGGATATGGCTGCTCTTACGGCGGCTAATGCAAATAGTAAAGCCTTGAATGCTATTTTCTGTGGTGTCTCTCCAGAAGAATTTCATAGGATTTCACATATCACCATTGCTAAGGAAGCATGGGAAATTCTGGAGACAACTTATGAAGGGACTAAGAAAGTGAAGGACACCAAATTTTAGATGTTGACCACTCGCTTTGAGGAGCTAAAGATGAGTGAGGATGAGTCTTTTGATTCATTCTATAGTAAGTTGAACGAAATGGTTGTCGAAAAATTCAATTTGGGTGAAAAGACAGAGGACTCGAAAATAGTAAGGAAGATCCTTCAGTCACTACCAGAGAGTTTCCGTGCCAAAGTTACAACCATTGAAGAGTGTAAAGATCTTGACGACATTAAAGTCCAAGAGTTGGTTGGTTCCCTGTAGACATACGAATTGTCCCTACTCACACAGAAGAAGAGTAAATCACTTGCTCTTAAAACAATTGATGAGAGAGGAGTGTCTCATGACTCTACGGATGAGGATGCAGTAGAGAAAGATGTGGCGTATCTTGTAAAGAACTTCCGAAAATTCTTAAAGCTCAAGAACAGTGGGAAATCCGGTGACAAAGGAAAATTTCAGAGTTTCGGAAAGGAGAAGAAAGAGTCCAGAAGAAAAGAGGGTAGAGATTCCCAATCTTCACAAGGAATTACATGCTTCGAGTGTAATGGACATGGACACTTCAAAAAGGAATGTCCCAATTATTTGAAGTCGAAGGGAAAAGCCTATGCCACTACTTTAAGTGATTCATACTCATCAAATTTTGACTCTGAGGATAGTTGTGACGGAGAAGGAAATTATTCTGCATTTATGGACATTGAGCATGTTGAGTCCTCAGAGGACTTAAATCAACTTGTACAAGAACTTGGAGAACACAGCGATGATGAATCCTTAGGGATTGTTGAGGAATTAGATGCTGAAGAGAATAAAAATACAGCTAGTCTTCAAGAGAATTACACCTTACTTCTTGAGAGATTGGGAGAGTATACAATGGTGGCAAAGGCGACTGTGAAGAAGATGAAGAAAGCTGAGGAGGACTACAAAAGTCTCCTAACCAAATATAAGGAAGCAGAGTGTGAGATTGAGACACTAAATGGTGAGCTATTTGAAATTTATACTAAAGTAAGATTTCTTGAGCAATAGGTGGTGCAAGCACAAGCCAAGATAGAAAGGATCTCCTCCAAGAAGCTGGAAGATGTTATTTCATCTCAAAAACATTTCTCAGATAAGTCTGGATTGGGTTATACCGGGGGGAGTAGCTCATCTGCTAATGTCTCCAAAGAAGTGAAATTTGTAAAGGCCAAAGAGACTTTTGTAGAAGAACCTATTCCTGAGAAAGTTAAGGCTGAACAGAAAAAGAAGGTGGCTGATCAACGGGTGTTTAATAAGTCCCGTAATCAATCAGAAGCCAGAGTTAAAGCTAGAGGAAGATCTCTTCCAAGACCATAACGGGGCCCCAGAACGAATTATGTTTGTCACTATTACAAATTGCAAGGACATACCAGACCCAACTGCCAGAAGCTGAGAGCATTGAACAATGCAAGCGCACCTCGATCATGAGGAAGAAGAAATGACAAGAGGTCTTGGGGTGGTGAGCAACCGAGAAGTCAAAATGGTGATCCCGGAATGATGAACGTAATGAAGATGATCGATGCTTTCACAAATTGCCTGGAAAGCTTCACACGAAGGTTTGAAAGTCCTAACTCTCGTACCCAATCCGTCAAGGATATCACCCCAAACGCACGTGACGTGTGGGTGACGAAGGGTACTCATGCATAAGCATTAAAACATGTCCATGCATTAATACTTCCCATATTTTGTGTATATGCTTGGTTGTTTGCTTCTTGCAAGTTTGAGTTGAAAATTTTGTTTATGGGTTTTTGTTTCTAATATATATATATTTTTTTGTTGTTTTGTTTTGATCAACCTTTACTGTTTTTGTGTCAAAAATCTAAAAACACATAAAAAGTAGAAAACCCAAAAAGTTTGATCGACTTAGTTGAGTTTTGTCTCAAAGCATGTTTTGCCTTGTACCTTTGTACTAATGGCTTTGTGCTTCTACGAGCTTAGCTTGTTTCCTATGCACTTATATCATTGTGGGAGAAATTTTGAAATCTGTGTGACTGTTGTAAATAGATCTTCAACCTTGTCATGAATGATTAGTGAATGGTCTTGTTGATCTTGAGACATGCATAGACTTAAGCCTATATATCTTCCCACTGTTTATTTATTTATTTTTTGTTTAAAAGAGCTCTCTAAATGTAAATCTCCAAATGAAAAGAGATATAGAGCTGCAAAAGCCTGTCGCACATACTAGTATTCGACTAGGAAAAAGGGAAAGCGACCAAAATAAAATGTATGATGCCCAAAAAGCCAAAGGCTAACTCATCAATTGAAATATCAAAAATTTCAGGCATCTATCTCACAATGAGATGTTATGATTCAAAAAGTGCAAATGATATGATATATATGGAGCCAAATGAAAAGTTTCAAAGAATTGTAATCAAGTTTATGTGGGAGGTCATATATGCATGTTTCTATAATTGAGATAGATCATATTATCTAGTGCTAATTGTGTATGTCTTGATTGAATTGATCATTGAAGCTTCACATTGGACTAGGGACTATCTCATGTTTGATATCCACACACAACACACAAGTCTATGTTCAATGAATGCCATATTCACTTGTGTGATTGTACTTGATTAAATGTGGTTTTCACATGCTCAATCTTTGTCTGATCAAACACAAAGAATTTTGAGTGTTTTAGCTATTTTTGGAAATTATTTTATTTTTACAAAAAATGTCAAAATTTCAAAAACAATTTTGCCCTGTTTTGGCGACTCAATCGCTGGTCATTTCAGTCGCATGCCCCAGTTGCATGATTGCGGGTCAGTCTTGGCGACTTGTTCGCAGGTGGAAGGTCCAGTCGCGAAGGTACACAGAGATTTTCGCGACTCAGCTCGCGACTCCCTCGCGGGTAGACCTTCCAGTTGCGAAAAACACTTGGAAAAATTTTCAAAATTTTTGGTTTCAAAGTGTTTCGCGGCTTAACCTGGTGAGTTACTCCAGTTGCGAAAAACTCGTATTTTGCGTTTTAAGGTCAGTTTTTCAAAATTTTTTTAGTTTTTCTCTCGTACTTTTGTGACTATTCATTGTCTTCACCATTTCACTCTCTGAAATTCACCGTGTCTCTCTTTGAAAAACTTTCATTTCTGCACCATTTTCACTTTAATCTTCAAGAAAAAGGTATTGGTTTTCTCTGTCTCACTTCAGATTTCATGATTTTAATGTTATGTTCTTGAATCTGTGAGTTGTGATCTTGGTTTGAGATTTAAGGGTTCGTACATGGGTTTGCTCAAAATGTTGGGTTTGGTTGATTAGGGTTGGTTGTTTTTGTTGCTAAATATATCTGTTATCATGATTGAGTATCATTGTTCTAGTATTTGTTCTGAGCCCTACTGTTTGATTGATTTCATACCTATTGGTTATATGGGTTTTGTTTTCTTCGTTGCATATGAGTTTGGGTTTTTCAGTATGGTTGAGTTTTTGGATTGTGTGGCTAGCATTGCTTTGATTCTAAGTCACCATGTCATGTGTATGTTGCTACCTTGGGATGTAACTTGCACATTCCATATTCATTCAAACATGTCTCATTGGCATTTGCTTTATTTGTCCAACTGTGGTCTTCACTGTCCTTATATATTTGTTTTTACCAGAATGAACTTGTTTGATTTGATGAAGTTCTAATTTGATCTATCCATCTTTGGTTGTCAACTGTACTTGATCTGTATCATGTCTTGGCACTCTGTTACTCTCTTTGTAACTAACTTGTTACTAATATGTGTGCATTTTCACATATTGTGTTTTGCTCTTGTTGTGGCCTTTTTCTGTGTGTTTACAGATGGCTCCCACAATTCCAAAGAAGAAAACCCCTGCTAAAAAGGCTAACAAATGATTGAAAATGGACCCTAACTTGTTTAGATCAGTTCAACACTTTGAGAGATATAGAGATTCTTTCATGAAGGGAACCATCATTCAGGAAAGATTCGTGGACTTAAGGGATCTGAAGGACACTTTATTCCAGGATGCTTTGAGGGAAGAGGTTGGGATAAGCTATTAAGTGATTTACCTGCAGTATGTGAGCCACTGAAAAGAGAATTCTACTTTAATGTCAAGATTAGAGAAGATGAGCTAGATTGTTGGGTAAGAGGACATGAGTTTACCCTAGATGCCCATGATATTGATGAGGTACTTGGTCTTGAGGGATTAGAGGAGTATAAGTTCGTCAATTACAGAGATAGGATGTTGTCTTTAGATACTGTTCAGGCTCAGATTGGTGGAGTTAAAGAAGGGAGATGTCTCAACACCAATGCCTTTCCTGTTGACATGAGGTGTCTGACCACCATCATGATATTCAATTTATATCTTATAAGAAAGATGACTACTCTTACTAATGCTAAAGCTCTCTTCCTTATGGAGCTTAAGGAGAAAACCTGTTAGGTTTTTAGACCCCTTAAACCAACAATTGGATTAACCTAGTGAATTAGCAAAGTGATTAACTTAGTCAAATTAAGCAATTCTAGGTTATCACAATCAAACAATCATACCAAGAATGTAAAGCAGCGGAAATATAAAGAACACAATGATATGATGACCCAGGAAACCACACGGTAAAAACCTGTGGAGGATTTGACCTAGCTATCCTCAAGGTAAACTTGAATCCACTATGCGAAAGAATCGAAGTTCATACAAAAGGACTTACAAGCTCCCCGCTTGACTTCCTAATACTACCCACCAGTAGAACTTACTGACACGACCACGTGCAAGCTTCGAATCTACGGACTCTTTCATTCTTGGATTCTCCACAAGATACAAGCACTCCCGCTTATGTTTCTTTAAGCTCCAATGGTAGCAACTGAGTTGATCATCAAGGTGTTGATAATATCTCTACCTTGAAAACCCTAAGTTCATGTGAAGGAAAGCTCCTTAATGATTTCACAAGAGATTCACACAAACAGCAAAGTATGAGCAACAATACAACTAGAGCAACTCCCAAAAACGTGGCTAGGGTTTTGCCTTATATACCTAGGGCAAAAACATAAAACCCTAAACGTTTAATGAGATAGGGTTGAGTTGGAAATTCTGCAGAAAAACATTCTGGCCGACTTTCGATCGATCGAGTCTAGAGTCTATCCTTCGATCGATCGAGCCAGGCCGAAATGTACTAATACATCTGTAGCCTCTCGATTCCAACTTTACATGAATTACACAACTTTGAGCAAGCCTAAACAAGACTAAACATATTGTTTTGATCATGGTTTGCCAACATTACACATTAGAGTTCTAAATACATACAATCCTAAGTCTTTAGAACCTAACAAACTCCCCCTTTGGCAATCCGTGACAAAACACAAATTAAAAGCTCAAAGTTTACAAATGAAAACCCTTTACAAAAAAATGCTCATAAACACAAATCCAATCCTAACTACTATCCATCAGTTTCAAGTGTAGACAGCAGCTTAATTGAATCAACCTGTATATTCCTGAAACACTCAACAAACGCATAAACGCATGTGTGACAGAAAAACAGTAAATCAACAAGTATGTAAACTAACTCTTCCCCTAAGTTAGATACAACAGAAATAAAGTATTCTTGTATGTTTCACACAACACAAAATAAAGATATATATCAAAGAATAACTCAATGAATATAAATCAATAAGTAGTAAACACAAGAATCATATATCAAAATAAATGTATCTCCCTTAACAAGAAAAACCCCAAAAAATGATATCAAAAGAAAGTATACATGGTGAAGCACCTAGATACAATCTAATATCAAACTCCCCTTAACTACAAAACTCCCCCTAACTACAAATCTCCTCTACAAGTCTCAAAACTCTACTCCCCCTTTTTGTGACGGAATGCCAAAGGACAATTACAAGCCATCATCAAAAGGAGATGGTGAGGGTGAACGAAGATGCGCCAAGTCAGCTCTCAAAGCACGTAGCTCATCAAGCAGGTCCACCAAAATCTGACCATGAGCCGCCTGAACGGTCATGACAGTCTCCAAGGTACGACGTACATCAAAGTCATCCGAAGGAGGTGGAGGAACAGCAGCAACAGCAGCAGGATCAGCAACATCCTCACCAGCAGGACCTGTAGAAGAAGAAGGAGAAGGTGCGGTACCAAAAGGCTCAGACCTAGGGTGTTTAGAGCCAGCTCGAAGATGAGCAGCCCTCTGTCTAAGAAAAGACGCACCTATGGGAGTTATAACATATACGGGCTCAGAAGAAGGGAAATCATCTAGACCAAGATATAACAAAATCCTATGAATAAAAACAGGATGAACAAGAGCATGAGCAAAAGATGAACTCCTATAAACCTCGTTCAAAGAACGAAGAAACAAGTGAGGAAAACAGATAGGAGTATCAGTAATAAGAGCGTACAAAAACACACACCGCTCAAGAGGAATGATGTGGAGATGAGAGATGGGCCACATAGAATGACATGCTATCCTAAAGAAGAGATAGTGCAACTTAGATAGCTCAGCAGTGGTGATCCAAGAATCAGAACCCCACTGGATAGAAGACCAGTGATGTATGACATGACATCATCCAAGGGTGGAGACTCATCATACGGATAAACAGGGTGCTGGACCAAAGAAACCCCTAGAGCATCAGCCACTACATCAGGAGTAATGGTGAACTCTACACCTCATATCCAACTCTTTACCAAAGTGTTGGAATCATAGATGCGGATAGAGATGTTCGAAAAGAACTTTCTAATCAGGGTAGCTGGAGGAGGAGGATTAGAAATATCCAGCAGAGGTAACCAGCCCCGACGCTCAAAATTTGCCCTAATGGCAGGATCAACCTCATCTAACAAAACAGAACACTCAGCCCAAATCTTTCTCTTAAGGTTCAGCTTCTCAAAGGTATCCTGGTTTTTCTCACTAGGAAACCTCTCACGATCAAAAGGAGGAGGAGGAGGTGACGGAATAGACCTACGAGCTCTAGTCTTTCTAGGCATGATGCTAAGGAAAGGACAGAGACACACAGAAAGAACCAAAGGAACAAAAACAAAACATAAACCAAGGGCAGACTGCAAGTTAGCACAAAAAAATAGAACACAAAAAATCTATATGATTCATGAATAATTAAAATGCAATGATACATGTACTAATGCAGTAAAACAAAGTTCAATTTAAGTTCAATTTCACAAAATTGGCTTGAGCAGTCCCTTAACAAATAACCCAAAATTTTAAAACCACTTGTTAAGATTTTGAAAAAAAAATTTGATCAATTGATTATCACACAAGATAGAATACACATTATAATGATCAATTACATCAAATCAACAAGCCAATTGCATCAATTGAACCCAATTTGAACAAATCCCCAAATCGGATTAGAACAAAACCTAGAAATTTCAATTTCTCACAAATCACAGAATTGATCAAATTAAACCAATAAGATCATGTTTATAACATCCTAGAACAAAAACCCAGTGATCAATTTCATAGAAAAAGGCTTGAATCATCAAAAATCCCATAATTTGTTAAGTCCGAAAATTACCCTTCAATGCATGAAAAACTGAAAATAAATGAAAAACAAAGGGTACAATGGACATACCGGCCCTTGGAGAGAGAAACCTTGCAAGAAATTCACCGGAAAATGACAAAAAATTGATGAGTAAGCTTACCGAGTCGGAGAGAGAGAAAAAGGTTTGAAAAAATTTTTGAAAAGTGATTTGAACAAGTCAAAGTCTGGGTTTTAAAAAAACTTGATTCGCGATATTCGATTGATCGAAAATTACATTCGATTGATCGAAGAGTTAAGACATAAAACACAATGATGGGAAGCTAATGTTAAGGTTCCCAAGACTGTATCTTAACTCTGAACCCATATCTCTGGTAGTAAGATAAAAAAGTCCTCCCACGAGAGGATGCTTTATATATGGTTCTTAGGCCATTGCAAAAACTAGGTGGTGACTCCTTTGACTTCCCCTTGCGTCCACACTAGTGCAACCACGGCCTCCTTGGACTTTGAACCGGCTTTGAAGGTGGTCAGTTGTACCTTGTCCTCTGCTTCGTCCACTTCCAGCACTTCTCTATTGAATCGTTTTACATATGATCTCAGAGATTCCCCTTCCTTTTGTCTGATCGTGAGCAGATGATATGCTGGTCTCTTCTGTCGCTGTCCCTCGACAAAATGACATACAAATGAATTGCTCAGCTTCTCAAAATTGTCAATAGATGATTAGGCCAATTTGCTAAACCACACTTATGCTGCTCCTTTAAGGGTTGTTGGGAAAGAACGACATAGGATCTCATATGGGATCTACTGCAGGCTCAAGGTCATCTTGAAGGTTGTTATGTGATTTAATGGATCCTTCAGGTTGTTATACGAGTTAAGCTGGGGAAAGTGGAACTTAGGGGGCAAAGGGCACTCAAAGACTTTTGTGGTGAAAGGAGAGTTAGTCCTCTTCACCATTCCGTCCAAATTCTTATTCGTTTTTTCCTTCATGGCATTCTTTATCTCATCCATCTCCTTCCTCATGCTTTTAAGGAGGTCTTTACTTGCCCTGTCAGATGGCTTCATCCTCCTTGAACCATCTCTTTTGTTGCTATTTTCTTCATTTTTGTTCCCGTTGACGTCATTTCTTGCTCGCGAACAATTCCCTTCTTGCTACAACTGTTGTCTCATCTCTTGATTCTACCTAGTGAGTTCTTCTATATTGGCCATGAGTGTTTAAACCTGTAAGGCCAATGCCATTAGATCCTGTGGTGTATTGGATTCCATATGGATATTGGGGATGGTAGAGCTACATTTCCAAACTACAGTTTGAAAATAGATGGCGCCAAACTGATGAAGCTAAATTTGTCAGTTGATAGGTTTGTCTAAATGGAATATGGCCAAAAGAACCTAGAATCTTGCACAAAACCAAAGAGTTGTGTTTCTCTCGAAAGGGTCACCGGTGTGGTGCCAGCCGATGATAAAGTCAAGCACTGGGGAAGAGAATGACAATGAACTAATAGGACTATGAAAGATGTGTCTGTACCTTTTCTATGTTCTTTTTGTACATGTGCTACACTTTCTCGAGCACAAAATCTTATGATATGCACTAAGGTGTTTATGATTGGCTAATGAATAGTGGTGAGATGGTTATTTATGCATTTCTCAAAAGGATAAAGTCCGACAGTCAAATAACATGTGACTTCAAGGTTAAGACAAAGTGATAAACACCATAAACATTTTTCCCACACAACATGCACTACAAAGCTTTAACTAGTAAAGTGCAATAAATAAGCTCATCAAAGCTAAACAAGGTACACAAGACATGTTATGTGTAAATAAATTGACCAACCTTGCTTTCAAAAACTAAGAAAAATAATGCCAAACACAATTTTGCTTTCCCTTTTTTCTTTTTTTTTTTTTTTTTTTTTTTTTTATAAATTTTTAAAAGAGATAACAAAAATAAATCCTAGAATGAAATGCATGAATGTAATGCAATGCAAATCCTAGAACAAAAAGAAACACAAAAACAAAGAAACAATGGTCTCAAAGAGTAGAGCAAAAAAGCACAAGGACCATGTCAGAAAGACTCCATTAGATCGAGTCTTTTGCATCCAAAACCTTTTAGATGCACCATGAGTATTGGAGTTCCTATTCACATTTGAGTGATTTCCAACTCCAGGATTGGAATAAAGGCTTAAAGCCTTTACCAATTCAGCAATCAGCGCCATAGGATCTTGTGCTTGAGGCACCGGCACTTTTGGTTTGTTTGCTCTCTTAGCAGCTTGAAGCTTGTAACAATTAGGACGAATGTGTCCAAACTTTCCACAAAAATGACAAACCTAAGCAGGTTTACCATGCATCTTGTCCTTAGAAAGGGTAGACTCCTTAAGTTTAGACTCTTTCAAATCAACCCTAATCTTCTTAGATGGTGAAACTTCTATAGGTTTGACAACCTCACTCACAGGGGGTTTGACAGTTTCACTCACAACCTCACTCACGAAAGGTTCAGAAGAAGAAGAAGGAACAAAGTTTGTGGAATGGGGTGCAGACACAAAGACGCTTTCAACAAAACCTAAACCAGATTTGTCAGAAGGATACTTTTTAACACTCAACAATTGATCAAGTTTAGAACTAGCAGGTCTAGAACAGATAAATCAAATTCTAAAGATTTAACTTTATCAATCAACAACATATTCTCAGTTTTCACATTGTTCAAAAGTTCATTAGCATCAAACAGTTTAACAAGGAAATTCTTCTTATCAAGCTCAAGAGATTCAATTTTCTCCAGGCCAAGTTCAACATTCATAGCATCCTTTGCAGCAACTTTGCAAAGTTTATTATAGGCCTCTTGAAGATCTGCATCCTCAGAGAGTTCCCCATCAGAAGGGTTCTCTTCAACAGACATGCTTTCATTGACTACAGCAGTAGCAGTGAAAACAATGAAGTTTCCATCCTTGTCACATCCAGACTCATCATCAGAAACCTCATTATCACTAAAGGTTACAGCCATAGCTTTGCCCTTAGACCTCAAGAATGTAGGACATGCAGATTTAACATGACCATACCCTTGACATCCAAAACATTGAGAACCCAAAGAATTATTTGAAGATTGACCTACTTTTTCTCTAGGTTTTTTAGTGTTGCTAACCTTAGTGGGATCATTCTTCCTAAAATTTCTAGGTTCAGCAGTGTTTGTGTTTTTTGCCCTTCTGTTACTATTTCTAAGAAAGTTTCTAAAGTTCTTGGCAAGGTAAGCAATCTCTGTAGCAGAGAGCTCATCATCAAATCCACCAATCTCAACATCATCAACTGACTTAAGAGTCATTGACTTGGATTTGCTAGCTTTGGGTAGGTCTAGCTCATAGGAATGAAGAGATCCTACAAGCTCATCAACAGGGATGGAGTCCCCATCCTTGCTCTCAGTAATGGCAGTCACTTTGGGTCTAAAGTTTTCAGTTAAAGATCTAAGAATCTTTCTAATAATTTTAGATTGATCATAGATTTCACCCAAATTATATGCAGAATTAACAATATCATTTAGTTTAGCATAGAATTCATCAAAAGTTTCATCAGCAGACATCCTAATGCTTTTAAATCTAGAAGTTAATTACTACAATTTATTAATCTTAACTGCCTTTGTGCCTTCATGCACAGTCTGGAGGATATTCCAAGCAGTATGATCAACCTCAACATTAGAGATTCTTTTAAATTCCTTCATTGAAACAGCGTTAAAGATAGCATTCATAGCTTTGCTATTGAACGCAACTGCTTCTTTTTGAGAAGTTTGCCACTCACTCACAGGAGTTGTGGGCTTCTCCCATCCATACTCAACGGAATTCTAAACCCTCTCATCAATGGATTTCAGGAATGCTTTCATCCTTACTTTCCAATAAGCGTAGTTATTCCTATTAAAGTGAGGAGCAATAACAAGAGAGTGTCCGTGTTCTATGACAACAGGGGTCAAGGATCAACTCAGAGATCAAGAGATCAACAACAAGAGAGCTACCCGCTCTGATACCACTTGTTAAGTTTTTAGACCCCTTAAACCAACAATTAGATTAACCTAGTGAATTAACCAAGTGATTAACTTAGTCGAATTAAGCAATTCTAGGTTATCACAATCAAACAATCATATCAAGAATGTAAAGCAGCGGAAATATAAAGAACACAATGATATAATGACCTAGGAAACCACACGGTAAAAACCTGTGGAGGATTTGACCTAGGTATTCTCAAAGTAAACTTGAATCCACTATGCGAAAGAATCGAAGTTCATACAAAAGGACTTACAAGCTCCCCGCTTGACTTCCTAATGCTACCCACCAGTAGAACTTACTGACACGACCACGTGCAAACTCTGAATCCACGGACTCCTTCTTTCTTGGATTCTCCACAAGATACAAGCACTCCCGCTTGTGTTTCTTTAAGCTCCAATGGCAGCAACTGAGTTGATCATCAAGGTGTTGATAATATCTCTACCTTGAAAACCCTAAGTTCATGTGAATGAAAGCTCCTCAATGATCTCACAAGAGATTCACACAAACAGCAAAGTATGAGCAACAATACAACTAGAGCAACTCCCAAAAACGTGGTTAGGGTTTTGCCTTATATACCTAGGGCAAAAACATAAAACCCTAAATGTTAAATGAGATAAGGCTGAGTTGGAAATTCTGCAGAAAAACATTCTGGCCGACTTTCGATCGATCGAGTCTAGAGTCTATCCTTCGATCGATCGTGCCAGGCCGAAATGTACTAATACATTTGCAGCCTCTCGATTCCAACTTTACATGAATTACACAACTTTGAGCAAGCCTAAACAAGACTAAACATATTGTTTTGATCATGATTTGCCAACATTACACATTAGAGTTCTAAATACATAAAATCTGAAGTCTTTAGAACCTAACAAAAACCTTCATTGACATCAGCTCCCATATATTTGACACAATAATGGATGAGACCAGAACAACCGCGCGAGCAAAGCTGGTTTTTCCTAGCCTTAGTCTAATGCCTACACCTTCAGCTATTAACAAGCAAACTATCATAAGGATTCAAGCACATCTTCCGGGTGATGAAGACGAGGAAGGGGTAGATCAAGAAGAAGGTGATCCAATGGAGACTGAAGCTGAGGCTGCAAGACAAACTTCCATACCAAGAAGCAGAGTCAAGAAGAGCAAGGCTTCTACTTCCTCAGCTGTACCTCCTGATGCTTTCCAGATCATCCTAGAAAGGCTTGATGGACTCAGAGAGGTTCAAAATCAGCATACTGAAAGGATGATGGCAATGCAAGATCAGCTTGATGTACTCTCAGCAAAACTTGACAGCATCTACACCAACAACGAGTAATGACCCTTTGGCCATTCCGGTCAAAAAGGGGGAGAATTTTTGTGCAGCATTTGAGGGGGAGTGCCTATTTAAGGGGGAGCTTGTTTAATCTTTAATAATCATATGCTGTTTTATTTATAGTATTGATACTATGTTTTGGGTAACTGTTGTTAGTATAAGTTTGATACACTATGGTTTTAGTCTTTATTTGGCTTAAACTCATAACTCTTGGATGGTTTCTATATATTGATGTTATTCAATTAATTGTGTTTGTTTGGTTTTTCTGTACCCATGTTGCTTCTGTAAGCTTTTAAGGGTTTGTTTCCATGCATTTGCAGGCTTTTATGGTTTGTACCATGCGTATGCAGCCTTTATGCTTTGTGGCTTAAATACTTGTTAATGTTTTGCATTTTCTTAAGTACATCACTCTTGTGCCCTTGTAGGATTGTTCCTAGATGCATATATGTTTGTATGCATTGGTTGAGTGTTGGACATGCAAATGATACTTTGCATATAAGCTTATTAGCTTGCATGTCCGGATGTTCATTTCTTGTGTGAATGAGCATTGTGATCATTATTGTATAGTGATTACCTGTTGTGGTCAAGCCATGGTCTATTGCTTTATTCCATTTTTGCTTGATCGCATTATGCTTGCTCCATATGCATTTCAAGTTTTCTGCATACAATGATATTATTGTGTTGTTGTGTTTTATGAGATACTTATTCATATGTTTCAAGAGCTTATCAGAATCTAGAGTTAGGTGTGAGTGAGTTTTGATCAACTGTTCCCAACTCACGCATTAAGTCTAGAGTTTGTTGTAGGGTTTTGTCACGGAATAGCCAAAGGGAGAGATTGTAAGGTTGAATTTAATCAACCATCTTATTGGCTTTATTCCGTGCCAAATTTGCTTGTATTTTAGCAATTAGTAACCCTGTATTTAGGTGGGATTCTTGTAAGGGTAGTGTGTGAGAAGATGTGAAGAAATGCTGAAGATTGTGCAAGGATGCAAAGTTTCGCGGCTAGGACTCGCGGGTGACTCGCGACTGGGAGCAGCCAACTACAGGCGCGTGAGAAGCATACGGAGGAGGTGAAGGGTCACGCCAACTATCGCACTACAGGACAAAAGTTCCAAGCTTGCCAGGTCGTTAACTCGCGGCTGGAACTCGCGACTCAGGCCAGTCGCGAGGCAAGCCGCCAAACCACCTTGTTTAGGAAAAACTAACTCTTCGCATTCCTTTCTCACCCCACTATATATAAACCCTTATATCCACTAAATGTAGAGAGCTTCCAGAGAGAATTTTGTGAGAGAAACCCTAAAGAAAAACAAGATTGATTCATCCACAATCTTTACCTTAGAGACTCTTCAAATTCCTCTACTCTTTTCCTCTCCATTGTTACATCCTTGAGAAGTTCTTGACCAAATCCTTTTCTCACCATACCCATATCAGTGAGAATGTTCATTTGGTGCTTTTGGGAAGCAGTTAGAAAGGAACCAATTCACATTGGTTGATGCTATGAGCTATAGCGGAATCCGGTAAGTTAGAGAAGAAAAAGGTTCGACGCAACCTCGTTGGAGCAAGAAGCTTGGAGGGCTTAGGTACATCGGGTAGATTAGGCTTGGAGGGCCTATTGCTGTTCATGTATCATAACTACATTTTCTAGTGGATTATTGACCGCTTGGAGGGCGGTGGAGAGATTTTACGCCGAGGACTTCGGTTTCCTCTTCGATAACACATCGTGTGTTGTTCGTGTGTTTGCATCTTCCTTCCTTTTATCTTTACCTTATATTTACTGCTGTGGATGTGTTTATATTTGGCTTAGATTGTTTATCAATTCTGTGTTTGGCTTATGTTCATGTTCCGCATATTAATTGTTTGATAATAAGCTTGAATTGATATTTTGTAATTTGGGGTCTAAACGTTCAAGGGTGTTTCATACCCATATTGAACATTCAGGTGGTTTGATCATCCAACGGCTTCTTTGGATGATGGGAATTTTCTGATTCATCAGTATGCCAGTGCAACCTTAGAACTTAGCAAGTAAATGAATAGGGACTTCCACATTGAATAAAATTCTCATTAAAATACTCAAATAATAAAATAATTAAAACAAAAAACCAAATCTCAGACCAAACGGCTTCTCCTACACAAAGATGTTGCCTATCCATGAAGAGCCATGGTTTTAAGCTCATTCATACTCACGTGGATATAAGGGACAACTTGAATCATCGCAATTTGATATATGAGCTGAAAGTTATGCTGAATTGAACTTGGATTTAGTGTGAAATTTCTTTTACTCTTTGCCCCAGTTGGACTTTGATTTAATTGGCTAACATTCTTATTTAATTTCATTATGGCCTTTACAAAAATATAGTCCATTAACCTTCTTCCTTACATAAATCCACTCATGCTTTGGTGTTCATGAACGACGGCGTTTTGCTTTCCTTGCTAAACAATTTTTTCAATCAAAACATAAAAAGTGAAAACTATGACACTTGGCTCTAAAGACAAAAAATAATAATTAAAAAAAAGTTTTTTCTAAATCAATATCCTTAAAACATCATTAATTATTATTATTTTTTAAAAAAACCATTAAAAAAGAGCGACCATGACCATGATCCTGATCATGTGAATTTTCTTTCTCTCAAAGTTTATTTATTTATTTATTTTTGGTTAGCATTAATCCAATGGCATATGAAAATATTAGGTGGATCGGTAACTACAAGAGTTAAAAAGGAGATTAGGTATAACTGTAAGAGGACAAGGAGAGAACATCCATGAGTTAATACCTGTCATCTGACATCCTTGCCCGGGACTGGAGTAGGTAGCATAGCTGTTATGCCTCTTTAATTATGTATTTACTATCATCTTCATCCACACTCAACATTACTCTATTGCCCGAGTCAAAAAAAAAAAAAAAACTTTACTCTATTGCCCTCAGGATTGACTCATATTCTCTCTCTCTCATATAATCCTATTATATTAATTTCCACTTGTATTAATTAAACCATGTTCTTTTAATGGAGAATGATGTAAAATTAATATTGAAGTTGGTGTGCCCTTCTGCTTATGAAACAAGCACAACATTGCCCCCAACCCCAACAACTGTGAACAGTATTAGCGAAACCACAGATTAGACTAAACGAGTCTATGTCCATAAAATATAAAAATGCTCTTGATTTTGAAAGAAATTAATTAAAAAAAGTCACATTCCTGGATCAGAATGGATTTAGGTTGCTTAATTAATTAGTTGGAATATATATATATATAGCATTAGCAGGTGAGAGAAATTGTGTTGGATGGAGGTGATGATACCCAAACGTGGATGGCAGTTCTCTTAATGGTGATCACATTCTTTAGTCTTGTGTGAGTCTGCCAATAATTATGTAACGATCCAAAAGATTGTCCTGGTTTTTTTTATTTTTTGAGGCAAACTTACACCTATTGGAAATAGATATATCTGTTATAGTGAATAGATATGTCCACGCCAAAAGATTGATACAACCTTACCCACAAACTGAATCCTATCTAACTTAACAATTCCAAAGCTTGTGAAGTAATACAATACCATCCATCAAATGTAGTTTATTGCACATGTAAAAATGCACCGTAATATGGTATACACTAACAAGAAATGGACAAGTATACTTAAAACTTTTTTGGTTTTTCAAAGCTAGCGGCAGCTCGAAATTTGTTTTAGCCAAGAATGTATGAAGCAATGACATTTCGCGATACCACTACAAAATGCTGGCCCAAGGGTTTTTTTTTTTTTTGGTCAAACGGGAAATAATCAAACCATAACATAAAACTAGAACATGTAGCTTGGTCAAAGTGAACCACCCATGCCATTGCCATGCCTGCATGGTGTAATAGAATATAGAAGACAAAAAGGAGGATAACATTGTACTTTCGCCCAAGTGGAAGAGCATAGTTCATTTAAGAGCAAAGTTGACTACCAAGCAATTCAATTAAAGAGCTATCTATTGCATGTGGTCGGTGAAGTTATAGAGGAAGATCAAGAAAGCTTTAAGGACTTAAAAATGGAGTCGTCATCATCATCATCAGCAGCAGCAGCTAAGGACGTCAACAAAGAAACGGTTGTTTACTCTGCCTACAATCCATGCCATGTTCTTGAAGAAGCTCTAAGGGCTATTTTGAAGTGTTTGGGTGTTGATACTAAGGAACAAGAGGAATCTTCAAGCTCAGACCAAAAAGATGAGAACATCAATGGAAAAAATACCCAAGACCCTTCTTCAACCACTGAAGAGGCTTCAGAAATTCCCCCATCAACGGACCCTGATCCTCCATCTTCAACAACAGACCCTGAAGCTGATCCTCCTTCAAGCACAGCAACCACTGTAAGTCTTTCTTTCTCTCTCCCTCTCTTCTCTTTCTTTTCAGGGGCTTTAATTGTTTCACATCTAACAATATTCACTCTCTTTTTTCACATGTAAAATTTAGATTCTTGGTGTGAAAGCATAAACAATTTTATATGAAACATCTCACATAATTAAGGGACCGTAAAATAAAAAGAATAAAAACTGTTACACACCCTATTAAATACTTCTTTTTTTCTTTTTTCAAATCGTATTTTTAACTCACGATTTTAATTAAAAGAAATTAGGTGTAGGTGTATAACAAACACTATCCAAACAATAATTAGCCTTTATTTTAATATGGGTCATGCTAACGACTACTTATGAAGCAAGGGGGTGTTTTCAGATTTAGGTGCGGGGCTCGGCAATTTTTGAAAAAGTAGGGCGTGGGTGCGGTGGGGTGCAGTGATTAAAAAATTATTAAAAATATTTTTATTTATATTTTCTATATATTTTTACTATTAAAATATTCTTAAAAAAATACATTACTACGCCTTGATTCACAAAACAAAGAAAGAAGAAGGCAAGAAACACAAAATAAAACACAAAACAAAAAAGAAAACATAAAAGAAGCAACAAATATTCAAAATAAAATTGAAGAAGGACAGATTTAGAATGTTTGGGCCTCATTCAAAGCCGATTTCGGCTATTCCGGCATGATTCAAGGCCGATTTCGGTTGTTTCGGCGTGAATCAAGCCGAGTCGGCGCAAATCCGTGAAAAAAAAAAAGCTCAGACTTGGCACCGACGTGCAAGCAGCCGCGTCGGACGCCGCACCCTACTTCGGGCCGCGTCAGACTCCAGTGCGGCACCCTCCCAGCCACGTTCGTGCTTCATAGACGAGTGCACTTAGAATATTGGTTGACAATCTTGTCAAAGAAAATTTTTATAAGAAAAAAAAAACAATTAATGTTTTAACAGTTTTTTTAGAGTGATGTCAAAACTTTCCCAAAATTGATGGTTAACCAATACCCTAAGGGCACTCGTTAGCATTTTCCTTTTAAGAATATTGGTTTAATGTGTCTTTTATGTGCAGGAAGTTGCTGCGAGTACAGTTGCTGTGAGAGCGCCTCCAAGGCCATCATTAAGCACTGGGAGTGGTCCTCAAATTAATTAGGTTATGTTCTGTTCTCCCCTCAACGTAACCTTCTCAATTTAAAAGATCGATCTGTGGGCCAAAAAGCTAGCTAGAATCTACAATGGCTACCTCCATTATTTCTCTTTATGTTTCCTTTGATTTTCCCTTTATTTGGCTTTGCTTATGTAAGATAGAGAGTGAAAAAGAGACCGTGTGTGTAAAAATGTAGGAGCTGCCATCCATGGTTGTATGCATGGCTTGCAAATCTGAAACCAATAACAAATGAATTATGTTGATTATGTAATTCTTAGCACTTGCGTTGAGATATAAACTCAACAGATCTATCATCTACGCTTGTATTGTAACTGACTAAAAACAATCCGGAAATTAATTATACTAATTAAGGTTTACAACATCTTGATAGACTTGAAGCTTTTCACTGTTAAACAGTTAAAAAAAATTGCAACTAATTCTTTAATTAAAAAAGGTTGATTACTCTAATTTAAGATTTAGAGAAATATTACGAAGTCCGTTTGTTTCTACATTAATATTTTCTAGAAAATGAAAAATTTTTCAAAAAATATTTTTTAAAAAAACTATTTCATTTTCTTATATCTAGTAGCATTTTTAAAATTAATTGGAAAACTATCATTTTACTCCCCTTATTTAGTTTGGTGTAAAATAGAATAATTTTCTAAAAATATTTAGTAAAAAACAACACTATTTCACACAAACTAAATAAGAGAAGTTAAGAAACAGTATTTCTTTGATTTGTTTATATATATATATATATATATATATATTTATTTATTAATCATAAGAAAACGAGGAAAATTATATTCATATAAAGTTTTTCATAAAAACAAAAAGATAAGTTTAAATTAAATAATATTACATTATTCAATAATTTTTTACATTATATTTTAGATATACTTTTTATGTTTGCAAAATTTCAAGTTATTTAGTATTGTAACAGTAATGAAGACTTACACCAACTGTTAATTTATCTGGTTTTATACCTTTTCTCTAAATTGATTCCTCAAAAATTCCAAAACTAATTCTTGAGAGAGAGAGAGAGAGAGAGAGAGAGAGAGAGAGAGAGAGAGAGCCATGGTTGTTGGCTTAAAATTGTTCCATTAAAAGCCACTTCCACTTATTGTTCCTCAAATCCAAGAAATTCCAAAGCCCAAATCCAACTCAAAGAATTTACAAGGAATCCATATCCGATTAGTACAAAAAAATTAAGTTGCTACTTATGATTATGATGAAACTTTTCTTACGAATGATAAAAGTTGACGGATAAAATAGATTTTTCTTCGAATCTATTTTGTTGGAAATTAATTGTTTGTCAAAATTTTGAAACATTTTCTACCCCGCCAAAAAAAAAAAAAAACTTATCGCAAATACTTGTATTTTTGTTGTTGTTGAAGATCTCTCTCTCTCTCTCTTTATTATTATTATTTTAATTTTATAAAGTATTTTGCCATACAATTTTTTGAATAACTTCAAATGTTTAACAAAAATAAAGTACTAGTATTTACCAAGAAAAATTCTACCAAAAAACTTTACCAAGGAAAAAAAATGACTGTCGGAAATATTAAACCTCATGACAGTTTTTGTCTATCAAAAAAAAAAAAAAAATTTTTTTTTTTCCATTGCTTGGTATTTGCCACAAACGGTCTTACATCATAAACAGTTAAAATTTCTTTTAAATTTTTTTTTCTAGCAATGGAACCAAAATCTGATGCAATAAAAATTATTTCCATCAGACATTTAGAGGTAAAAAATGTTATTAATATTATTATTTAAAATCTGCACTTAGTTTTCACGTTTTGTGACGGTTTTATTTCCTTGCATTTTTTTTTTTTTTTGAGAAGGAATTTCCTTGCATATATATATATAAACATTTTTACCGTCTTAAATACTTATACATTTCAAAGAAAATAACATATTAGAGACAAATAATTATGATTGAGGTTGGGTTTGTATACTAGGAAATTTTCAAAATGATTGAAGTACCTCTTAATCTATAAAATAAGCAAAATAACCTTGAAGCATCCCAAAAAAAAAAAAAAAAAATCCTAAAAAGTTATAATAAGACTAAAATACCCCTAAAACCAACCAAAACCCCAAAATCATCGAATTAACTTAAGATAACTCATCCAAAATGACCACATTATGCCTTAAAATTTATGGAATTTCCCTCAATTTTTAAAAACCACACAAAAACATCTTCTAGGATCCTCAAGCTATTTAAGAGGTATTTTATTTATTTTAAAGGTATAGTGTTATTTTGATCATTTTGAAGTTTTGAGGAGCACATGGGTCATTGTTGGGAGGTGGGGTACTTTGGTCACTTTAGAAGTTAATAAGTATTGTGGTCATTTTAGAGCTTCATATTTTGGTCATTTGAAGCTTCGAGGGGCACTTGGGTCATTGTTGGGGGTATTTTGGTTACTTTAAAAGTTTACAAGTATTTCTGTCTTGTTAAAACTTCCATAATATATTTCAGTCATTTTAGAAGTTTTGGAAGTCATTTACAGTCATTTGATGATATGAAAGATTTTTCAATCATTTTGGAAGTTTAAGGTATTTCAATCATTGTGGAGTTCCGGGAGTATTTAAGTCAATTTAGATATTTCAATGGGTATTTGGGTCACATTGAGAGTTTTCAAATATATTTTGATAATTTTAGGTATTTAGGGATATGTTCATCATTTTAGAGGTTTAAGGGCACTTCAATCATTTTTGGAGCTTTTAACAATACCTTTACCATTTTAGAGGTTTTGGGAGAACGTCAATGATTCTGAGGTTCAATATTACTGGCAAATGGTGTTCCAATGTGATAATGAGTTGTGATTGTTTGAATTTCTATATTTTGGTGCAATTGAGGTAGTCAAATTTTCTCGGAAAGTGGGTGTCTTTTATTTCAGTTTTGAAAATGATGATGGTGAGTGTGATCATATTATGCAGCATGAATATTGTCTTACACCCCTATTTGGCTAATTACTCTATGAACAACTTGATTTTTTCTTCATGGCACAATTGAGCTTGTTGCAATGGACGCCCGTAAATAAGGTCGTTTTTAGAAAAACTTTCAAAATTTCTATCTTAAAGCAAATACAAAACAAAAATTTCAACGCAGATCGAGACATGGAATGGTATGTACAGTTGAAGTTGTCAGTCACAATATGGGTGTGGGTTGTATCCCAAAACCACAAGATCTGGACTGATTATGGTACTGATGTTGTTTTCTTAAAAGACAATGAATTTAAAGTCATCCAGTATTCTACAAAAGTAGTATATGACGAAGGATGCAGCGAGTGTGAGGTGACAAAAATGTGTAGACAAATTGGCCAAGATTACACATAGATGTCGTTCTATGGGTGTCATAGAAGAGCATTAGCACGGCTCTAAACCATGGGAACCATGAAGCATGTCAATTGGAGTTAACACCATTAATTAGTGCATGGTCAAGTTGGAGATATTAGTGTACAGTTCTGATGGGTGATTGCACCATAATATGATGCATTCTCATAAATCCAATTACCCCATCACCAATATGGACCCTCATTTGCATTCATATACAATTTATTCACTCTACGGACACAAGGCATATTTGTTTATAACCCACCAGTTAGACGAGATTGCCAACCATAGGGACCAACAAAATATCCTCTCCTACCCCCACACACCACAACCCAAAAAATTATTTTCCTTTGACAAAACACAGCCATGGAAGACCTTTCTAAAATTAACCACATCTTAATTGTAAAGAGATGAACAGCAGGAATTTAGAGACCAAACAGTTCGAGTAATATCAAATAAATCCCAAATAGGGCTGCTTGAGACATATTATCTGACCAGGCTGCCTAGATAAATACCAAATCAGGCAAGTCTTTATCTCTGATCATATGACAAACCAATTGAGCAGTTCTCCCTCTTATCGAACCTATATCAAAGAGGGCTACAGGAATCAAGAGGTAAAATAGATAAAATCTTCAGCCTGCACAAATATTCCTCACATTTTCAATCGACAGACTGATATCAATAGTTACATTTTATTATTATTATTTTTTTAAATCTCCAATTTAAAACTGATTTCATGCCTTGTGAGGTCAAAGAACAGTTGCAACCAAAAAAAAACCTGGTGAACCTATGTAGCTCATGAATCTTGATAACATAATCCAGCACTTAGTCTAGATGCAAAATCCAGCCCTAAAATTTTCTTTCCGCCTTTGATTGATCTCTTTAGAGAAGCTTTGGAATAGGAAGTAAATGTAAGAATATCGTTGCAAGTAATTTAATAAACTTTATACAACTTGAATTTCATTTATCAGAGAGAGAGAGAGAGAGAGAGAGAGAGAGAGAGAGAACAGCATGCGCACAAGATAGCAAAGACTTCACCATTAATAAAAAATAAAAACTAATACAAATGTAACCTTAAAAAAAAAAAAAAAAAGATTTACAGCTCTACAAAACTAACGCCATTGTCTTTTTTTATACAAAGCCTCTTCACTATTTATAAAAGCAATACCCTTCCATCACAAAGAGATTAAAGGTCTATACAACTAATAGCATGGTCATCCGATCCAAGCATGGGTATTGAAATTGCATTACTAAGTCAGCTTTCGCCATATAGATCCCTTGGAAGCTGATAAGAACTTCACTTTTGGGAAAACAAACCCTGCCTTTGGGGGGTTTCCATCAACAAGAGAATTCTCGTAAATCTCTTTGCACTCTTGTACTACCTGTTTGACAGAAATAACAGAAATATCAAACCTGCGGAGGACAGAACTCAAGCACTTTCTCCAAAGCACTATTGGTAAATGAAACAAAAGCAAAGAAAGTTTAAATTCTGCAACACAAGAAACAATTTAGCTCCAAGTCACTCTAGGTAAAAATTTCTGTAAAACTTTGTGACACTTCCTAAATCAATGGGGGATGTAAAGCTCCCTAAAGTTATATGTTCAACATAAGACAGATGGAATACATTCTACTGTGGTTTATACCCGTATAAATTAGTGAACTTGGTCCTTGTGACATTTATAAAGCAGTACACATCTTATTAGCTACTGAATTACACCATTACTTAGGAGTTAGGACCCTCCTGTAAAGCACTATGAAGTGATTTGATTTCCATCAGACATCATAACACACCCTGAAGAAACTAATTTCTCATATTTTAGCATCCAACAGTTTAGCTTTGATTTAAAGCTGAGGAAAAGAACTAAAACATTGCGCACATACCTCCTTTGCATCCTTCCTTGGTATGCCTTCCCGTAATCCAACAAGTTTCTCAACAACCTCAGGCTGCAAGAGGAAAATATCGATAATTTATTAATGGAAGAATCTGAAATCTTCGGGTACTTTAAAAGATGTCAAGATTTCTATGCCTTATCTTCTGTGGCAGAAAATTAGCAATAAACTTAAAAAGAGAGTAATGAAACACTGACCCAATATTATCTCAGGGTAATGCTTTCATTAGCAGTTGACAGATAAACCATGATTTATAATAATACAGTAAACCAGAAGATAATTCTAGGAGCACCTTATTGTTTATTAACAATAAGTAGGGGAGAAACTAGAAGAGATGGTCATTAATTATATAATTTATTTATATTTAGATTACTTAATTATTTTATTAACCTTAAAAGATTAATTGATTTACTTCGGAGGTGCATTTTGAAATTTCCAGTAACAAAACTGTGATGGAAAACTCAGAGATTTCTTCATTAACAAAAGAGATTACCGGGCAGTCAGGTTGATGTTCAAGAATATTCGTGTAAATGAGTGTGAAGGTATCCAGGCTCTCTGCTGAAGCAAGTTCTCTTAAATCACTCAGTATCCTGACTCTGTTTTCAACTTTCTGCAACCCAAGTGAGGAAAATTGGGATAAAGAAGCATTGGACGAAATTGAAAGAAAAATCTAACCAAGAATAAGAAAAGTTAATCTCTCTTTAATAGGAATTCACTTCAGCAGATAAGCATACTTTTTGGAAATTCACCCAAAAAGAGAGGGGGAGGGGGGGGGGGGGGGGGGAATGGGATAACAAAAGATAAACTTTCCAAGACATATATAAAACTTACAGAAACAGTTATATATTCCCTAAAAAAGTCCATAAGAACTTCTTCATCCAGCCTCATCCGTTCTATGGTTTCTTCCTTGATATAGCTTCTCTACAGTCACAAGCATCATTAGGTTCATCATCTCGTAATAAAAATAACAACATAGATATAAATTACAAGAGAGTACAAACAAAAGCATGATCAACTTTTTAATGTGAAATAAAAAACCTGTATTAAAAGATGATCGACGTAAACAATCACTGTTTCCTCCAGGCAAGCTTCAACAAATCTCCTAAATGATCTTTCTTCGATGTACCTTAATTACCAAAATAACATGCCAAAAATAAATGTCTAATTTGTATGAGACATACAGCAGTAACATAATCACCATAATACCAAACCAAAGTATAAAACCTTTAAAAGGGGAAAAAATCTGTATTCTACAACAGCAAAATTGTTCAAAATGCATTCCCACTTAGTGATCGGCCTGCTAGTTCATGCAAATCTGAAAGAAGTTACCACGGACGAGCTACATGCAGGGAAACTTACATGAGTGGTTCTGGCCAGGCTTTCCTGAAGCCAGAGTTCCAAAATTGGTGATACTCAAACAAGTCTAAGGCAAATTAATGAGTGGTTTTTGGGTTAATTTAAAAAAAAAATGATCAGATAGAAGGAAGACTTAGGGACAAGCATAACAGAAGTTCATCTGGAATGTTCAAGGAACAGAACTATTCATTTCTTAGATTCAAGGATTTATTGAATTTTAATAGACACATTTGTTAATATTAAAACTAGCAGAAGAGAAGATCATAACATGCACCAACCATAATGGGGTCTTGGGAACAGTCCCTCCTTTCTTCAAAATTCAGAAAGGAAAATATCCTTCAGAAATAATAGGCATAAACCATCACTACAATCTTGGGAAGAGAGGAAACTAAAAAGATATCATATGATCAATGCGGTACAACATGTACAATTGTAATAACATGAAGTAACTTGCAAAAACTGGTTTTGTGCAATATTGAGGATCAGGCATTCCTTACTCCTGGTGTCAATAAGACAATTAGGTGGAGATAAATTCAACCTACATATTATACCCAAGCAAGAACTAGGAGACCTATATCATCCTACATTTCATCCCCTTTTCATTGGTTATCATACTAAAATTTTGTTTTCATTAAAAAAAAAAAAAGAAAAAGACTAGGGGACCACTAAAGTTTTTTTTTGATAAATAATGTAAGAACATTTTATTAAAGAATAGCCAACCCAAGTACACTGGAAATGTACTATAGTGGCAGAAATTAGTAACCCAAATTACAATGATCAAGAAGAACAGGGAGGGACAAAGAAGTGCATGAAGGTAAAACTAAGCTCCATTCAAGGAGAGTATGAAAGAAAAAGGACTTTATATCAAGGATCAACCATTCTAAGTCCTCAAAACATCTAGCATTCCATTCCTGCCATAAACACCAAAACAGACAATGTGGCACAAACCTCCAGAAATCTATATTTCTGTCTTCCAAACTTGCCTTGCCATGAAGCCAACAACTCAATAACTTTATATGGCGTAACCCAATGGATACCAAACAAATAGAATACCATAGACCACAACTCATATGCTATCAGACAGTGAAGAAGAAGATGATCCACCGATTCCTCACATCTTTTGCACATATAGCACCAATCAAGCACTACAATATGCCTATTCCAATGATTATCTGTAGTTAGAATCTTACCTAAGAGGCAGTCCAAAAAAAGAATGCTACTCTAGGAGGAATCTTCGGTTGCCACACCATTTCCAAGGAAACGAAATGTCAGAAGAAGGGGATAGAGCATGGTAAAAATCTCTAACCTCAAAACCTTTACTCATTGTTGGTTTCCAACAAACCTTATCAGCACTAAAGCCCTATACATTTGTGGAATAAAGCATACACCAACAAAAATCCAACGCTTCCTCCTCCCAATCCTGCACTGGGTGACGGAACCGGATGTCCCAATGAATCCTCCCATGAGAGAAACGCATGACCTCTGACTTAGAAGAATCCCTTGCCCGACTAATACTATACAACTCTGGAAATACTTCTTTAAGAGAACAATCCCCACACCATACATCCTCCCAAAACTTCACATTAGTACCATCACCCACATCATACCAAAGAAATTTAGAAAAAGCTAACCAACTGCTTCTAATTGATTTCCACATACTAACACCATATGTCCCTGATACCGGTTTAGGGGACCACTAAAGTTAGCTCCAAGCTTTCTTCTTTTTATTGAAGAAAAGAAAAGGCATGTTGAAAATCCAATCAAATATGTTGTTTAATCTGAATGTTGGTCCCTAACCACCTCAAATAGTTGCCAGTCCCATCTTATAAAGGCTATGCTCCAGAATAAAACTATTTAAAAAAATTTAGAAAAAATGATTAATTTTCGATGCCATCCTGATGCACAAAAAACATATCAAGGATAAAAGATGGCCAAAAGATAGAAGAAGGGAGCACACTAAAGGCTGTAATCCTATCCATGTCAAACACTACTTTAATTCAAAACAATAAAGGTACACAAATGTGTGTTGAACCAACAAAAGCCTGCAGTATTGAAACCTAAAAACAGTGAAAAATAAGGTTTACAAGGTCAGAGAGGAAGAAAACTCACATCTTCACATCTGTAAAATAATCACTGAAGGTTGCAACCAGGTACTCTGTAACTTGTCCTTCACACCACTCTGGAATATGCAAAAGGTGAAAACCAACTCAGATACAAAGACAGTTCTTTGAAGAATAAGTAAGAAAATCAATGAAATCATTTCCAAATAAAACAGTTTCATCATTAACAAGTGCTTAAATTGCATAAGAAAAGCAATGACCACATGATTTAAAATCACTAATTGATTAACTTTGAAGCAATATTTATCAAGTTGTTCCATGGGATCTATTGGGCACATACTCAAAATTTGTAAGTTGTTGAAAAGTAATAAACATAAATTTCTTATACACTTTTTATTTACTGGGACACTTCCTGATCTTATGCATAAATGCTATGAAAAGCCCATGTCACTTTTTTTTTTTTTTTCAAAATGCATCTACTGATGGTCTGGTTGTCTCTTGTACTTAATGACATCCATCATGAAATCTTTTCTTCAGTGATAGCATATGTTCCAGAGACACTGCCTTCTGCCTACCTAATCTATTTTTCCCCAAGAGACAATTTGAACTTAACTCAATGACAACTTAATTCCAATTACATGGATTTGTCCATGTGGAAACTTTTGCACAATTCTGCACTAATCACAACAATATCTGCTGTTAGGTCCTTAGCAATGTATAGTTTTTTTCTCAACGTCTCTGTCCCTGTCATTTTGGACATTGCATTTGTCCTTTACTCCTTTTAATCAAGGAGAAATTTCCTTAAAATTTAAGGTGAAAATAACTCGGTACACATATTTAGAACCAACATATATAATCTTATAAATATGGGGACAATTAACCACATTTTGGACCACCAAATTGAAGCCTGATATACTAAATCCACACAAAACAATAGGCATTTAGGTTTTGGTTAAGATGAAAGCGTGGTTTAGTTTAATGATCCACAACTTATGGATTGATGTGACAGTGGCCATTAGGCCCATTACACAACCAACTTGTGACTGTCAAGAAAATAGTCAAAAGGGTCCACTGTCAGGCTGACTCCAAACAAACCATAGTTAAATTTTAATGTTAGAAAAATCTTAATTGTTGATTACACGTTTAATATTACATTTGATTGGCAAGAAAAAATACTGACATTTACGTATTAAATTTTAGATTTTTGGAAGCTGCCCACAATTATATAACCTGAAAGCTTAAGGAAATAAATTCCATGTGTATATTCTCTATTAACCTCTATAAATAAGAGTATAAAAAAGATAAAAGTTTGACAAGCACGCAAAGATAACATAGTTCCACAATTTTGGTATCAAATCCCTCTCACTTATTATGAGATATTTTAATAACCTGCACAAAAACAAGCCAGGTCATGTGAACTGCAGTAACTCATTAGTTTTCTGGTCCTACCAGTGTTTTAAATGGTTCAGAGTAAATTAAATTCGGAAAATAAATTGGAGGGTTAAACTGTTAACTCTGGTAAATATGAAGTTACACTATGGTCTAAATGGTATGTCAAAATATGCTTCCAAAAGTTTCTTTTGGCTTTATCAAAACTATGATGCATGGATACGGTAAAAGCAAATTACCCGTGATGCGGGATACACAAGGAGATTTTAATTTTAATTTAGTACTATTTATTTTTGAAAGTCGGTTGTATTTTTTGTTTTAGTCCTAGTAGTTTATTAGGCTATTAGTATTTTAATATTTGGAAGAAAGGTTATTTTTTTTTAAGGCAATTAGGGTTTCCTACACCAATTAAAATTAGGGTTTAGTTTATCTATATAAGCAATAATTTTTACTCCTTTTGGAAATGAAATTGATGAATGAAAAAAGTTATTTTCTTGATTTGGTGCTGACTCTAAGCCAATCCTAGGTGCTGACTCCAAGCAAGCCTAGTTGCCAACTCCTAGGTTTCTATCCTTTATTTTCCAGTGTACACTTGAGGCCCCAATTTACAATCAAGGCCCTACACACTTCAAAAATAAAACCACCTCTTGCCGACCACAGATCCCAAAGCCTAGAAACCACTGGACTCAGCTGCCACCCATAACTGCAAGACCCAGCCCAGAAACAACCACCAGAGTTCAAGCCTGGTTTTTGGATCCAATGACCAGCACCGAAGGGCAGCCCTGCCTCGGTTCGATCTGGGTCCTCATCCATATTGCGCTGCCACACACTGTCACTGTCTCTACACTGCACTGCCGCCATCCCTTTGGCAGGCCTCGCTTTCACACAACGTTGCTCAGTCATGCCAAACCCACCGACCAAATCTCAAAAGGTAACCCAATGGTCTCCCATCTGAGTTGCTCCCCTAACCAGGCTTCTTTCGATAGCCTTTGATACCCGACCCGGTCCATTTTAGATTACAACCCACCTTACCGACCCCTCCCCTCCACCCTCCTCCCAAAAAAAACACACCTGTTTGTACCCTGCCTTTTGACCCAACCCAAACATCCACCAAAAAAAAAAAAAAAGTGAACTCATTAAACCAGACCAATTGCAATAATAATAATAATAATAATTTAATAATAAATAAATAAACCAGGTCACTCCAACCAGCACACGTGCAGTCATTTGAGTCACTAGTTGCAATTATTTGTTGAAGATTATTCCAGAAGAACCATTGTGGTATTGGAACCACCTATTTTTTATGGTTTTCCAAACGACAACCCATCGTTTTTCAATAATTGGTTATTCGACGTGGACCAATTATTTGCACAGGTGAGTTTATCAGATGCAAAGGAAAAGGTTTAGTATGTCAAAACAAGAGTTTCTGGTATAGATTTAGAGTGTTAGGACTTAGGACCATTATGAGTGGCTTCACTTTAGTTGTCACCAGTCTCAAATTACTTGGGAAAAAAATGAAAGAATACATTTGTATTGTATTTCACAAGGAGCTACCCCAATCTTCTCATTTCAATTTTCAAGATCCAAGAGACAGTGTAAGGCAATGGAACAGACAACCAATTGCACAATTTGAAGAAAATAGGATGAATGTTTGTGCAATTTCTAATCCTAAGCCCACTCCAGCGCAGTCTACCATGGAGAAAGCCATAGAGAAATTGACAAATAGCCTCCAAAATATTTCTGCAAACTTAATTGAAGCGTCTCAAAAGGTGAACAATAACTTCCAAAGGTAAAATTTCACATGCGAAAGACAATATTGTAGAGCCTAAACAAGAAAGTGAGCAATTTAAACCATTCATAGTAGATTTAATTCAACCTATTGAAGAGTCAGATATATTGCCTTTTGTTGAGAAGGACGATTCCAATATACCTGACAAAAAGAAGGTTCAACAAGAGACTACCACGTTAGAGGGTGTACATGATGTGAAAGTTCAAGTTGTTGAATGCGCTACAGATCAACACTCCATAGTGCCCGAAGACCTACAACTTGGTGATGTTAAAAAGGTTGATACCACAGTGGTCCCTACGGTTCATAACGTTCAAGATAAGATTATGCTGATTTCACATATTGATTTTGTGATTCCATATTGAGTTTAATGATGTGCTGGAAAGGATTTTCTATTCTCAATGTTCCCCAAGGTGATTCCAGACTTGAAGCAAGTGTTACTTGGCAGAATTTTGATCCTTCAGCACTTCAAAACATGAGGTCAAGTTTTCTCCAACCAAGGGAGGGGAGAATGATGCAGGATACACAAGGAGACTATTATTATAATCTAGTATTATTTATTTTTGCAAGTCAGTCGTATTTTTATGTTTTAGTTCTTAGTAGTTTATTAGGCTATTAGTATTTTACTATTTGGAAGCAAAGTTATTTTTGTAACAAGGTAATTAGGGTTTCCTATGCCAATAAAGTCAAGAAGGCCATAGCCTTTAAATACGGGAGTTGTACAAGAGAAAACACCAAAGTAAGATACTAAGATCTAAAATTACAAAAGTTTTCAAATTTCAAGAAAGACAAACAACAAGATCTCTCAATTGTCCTCATCCAATCAAACAACCACCTCAGAGAAAGAGTATTCAGTTTAAATATTGATCATTGAGTCCCATCAAAGGTCCTAACCTCCCTCCCTCCAAATACTTACATAAGGAATAGAGGTATAGAAATCCAAAATGATGCTACTCTGATGTTTACAAACACACCAATTACCCAACCACTGAGTCGGTAATAAAAACTCTACAAATCACAAACAAAGAGAATACTTATGACCACAGCTCCCAGGCAAGTTAACATTGAACAAGGCGGTTCACTGTGTCCCCTCATTATACAAGTAGCACTAATCAGTTATAATCTTGCTATTTCTTCTTGAGATTATTGACTGTCAATATTTTACCGTGTTGCTGCCCAAATTAAAAGAGCCACCTTTAAAGGCTTTTGCCTTCCAAATGATGCCAAGGAAAATTAACATGCCCTCCTCTCTCTCTTTTCCCGGATAAGCGGGAAGGAGATTTAACTAGCAACCTCCATTTCATGAGGCATGGCCCCAGCTGATTGTGTTACCACTTGAAGTTAACCTCTGCTCCTTTTCTTATTGCCAGACAGTTGGATCCTTCCAACGATAGCATCCCATCCAATTCATCCCCACTCCAATTAACTCAGACACAAAACAGATCAATGAGATGTTGAACAGATTCAAGCTTGCAGTCCTATAATGCCCACAATGCATATAAGATGCTATGGCTACATCTCAATTTTATGTCTACTGCAATTTCTAACAATCCCAGAAATAAGAGTTTCTAGGATCTTCTCCGCACCATAAACCACAAGTCATGTAAAAACAGAATTATTGCCATCCCTAAAATTAAACCTGATAAAAAGTTAAAAATTTCCCAAACCAATCTAATATCTTTTTCAAATTTCAGTCAATGTGTTCCCCTAACTTAGAGTTTTTTATTTTTTTATTTGTTTTAGTGCATCCCTACCCTCACTGGTATACCATTTATTGCTGTCCTCCCCATATTTTGCTCTTATTGCCCAAACCTTTTGAAGGAATTTGAGAGCAAGCCATCTCCCAATTCTTGAAATGATACATCACCTCATCCCTTTATCTGCCCCCACAAAAAAAGATTATTAAAAAAAAAAAAAAAAAAAAAAAACAACTCTTTGACTTATATTCTCTTACCAACATAAAGTAGGTAAGTAAATTAGGCACTATCCTCAAACTAAATCGATGAAAATAGGACCCAATTGAGGTCTTTGCCTGACTAGCTCATAATACCCTAGCACGTCAACGAACTTCCTCCTTATTCCACATTTCTTAACACGCACGTCAATGAGTTTAAGTATCACTTGGTTAAGTGGAAGACTGTTTGTGTACTGGTTCAATATGGGAGTTTGGGTGTGTGAAATCTGGTTTTATTTAATAAGTCTCTGTTGGTGAAATGGCTGTGGAGATATGCTATGGAAAGGAATGCCCCATGGAGAAGGGTAATAGAAGCTAAATTTGGTAGCATGTTGGGGGAAGGGGTGTTCATGTAGTGTGTAGTGGCCTTATGAGGTTGGTTTATGGCATTATATCAGGAAGGGGCGGGATGACTTTTATCCTTTTATCATCTTTAAGGTGGGGGATGGTTCTTTTATTAAATTTTGGCGTGACCTGTGGTGTGAGGGGCTTCCTTTGAAAAATATCTTCCCAGAACTGTATTGCTAGCAACAAGGACGCTTTAGTGGCTAGTTGTTGGCATCCTCAGAGGCAAACTACTGTTGAAATATCAGATTTACTAGATCAGTTCAAGAGTCAGTTGCATCCTTTATGGACCTTATATATTCTGGATCTTGGAGAAGGAATGGGGGTGGATAAAATGTGTTGGAAACTCTCTCCTAGGGTGTTTTTGATGTTCATTCTTATTATAGGGCCTTACAAACCCCAAACCCAGATTTTTTTTTTCCATGGAAATGGTTGTGGAAACCAAAAGTGTCTACAAATGTTAGTTCCTTTATTTGGACAACGGCTTTGGGTTAAAAGTTTTAGCTGTATTGACCGCATCTTTTGGCGTGACTAGTTATTCCTTACCTCGGGACCAAATTGGTTATTGGGTAGTCAAAATTGTAACAGGCGTATCAGAAGCTATTCCTGTAATAGGATCGTTTTTGGTAGAGTTATTGCGCAAAAGTAGGACAATCCACCTTGACTCATTTTTATAGTTTACACACTTGTATTATCTCTACTTACTGCCGTATTTATGTTAATGCACTTCCCAATGATACGTAAGCAAGGCATCTCTGGTCCTTTATAGAGAAGAAATAGTATTATGAAAATTTTAACTGTTGATCATTTAAGGAGGGGACAAGTGGTGGTGGTAAATTGGTGTTGCATGTGTAAGAGGAACAGAGAGACCACTGACCACTTACTCCTACACTGCCCAATAGTTCAAGAGTTGTGGAATATGATGTGTTCACTATTTGGGGTTCATTGGGTCATATGCCACATAGTGTTGTGAAACTTTTAGCAAGTTGGTCAGGCAAGTTCAACAGACTCAGATCTATGGTGCTTTGGAGAATGATCCCTCATTGTCTTATGTGGGTCATTTGGAGGGAAAGGAAACACGTACCATTGAAAGATTGATTCATGATTTGAAGCTTCTCTTTTTTCAAACTTTGTTTGATTAGGAAAATGCTACGGGTGTTTTTACTTTTATTTCTTTACCTAATATGCTTGCTTTTTGTACTTTCTTTGTTACTTATATTTTTCCCTGTTGCCTCTAGCACACGGTCTGTATTTTTTTACATCTTTTTTCAATGGAGTTTATTGCTTATCAAAAAGATCTAGATTCAGCCCCTTGAGTTTCCTACCTAAAAAAGAAATGGGGTCCTTTTGAAACTAATAATTACACCATTGTTGCACCCTATCCAGAAATCCTTCTGCCTTGAGACACATGGTTTGGAACCTAAAAAGTCTTTCCCCAAATGCATACACCCCCCCCCGGGGGGCGCGCCCACCCTCCCCGAAATCCAAAATAATAGGAGAGTGATCTACCATGAACATACCCTTGCCAATTGCTCCCAAAGCCCTCATCTAGCCCGATCGTCACTAGGACAATGAACACATGAAAAATTCCAAACAAAACTGATCTCCATTGTATAACCAACAAGTACTGGTAAAATTACTTGACCTTTCTGAAAAAGCTTAATAGTAACTCCAGCACTCCTGGATCTTCAAATGTAGTAACATAGGAACCGCAAATGGTAAAAATAATTTACCTTTCTGATAAAGCTTTACAAGTAACTCCTGCACTCCTGGATCTTCAAATATTACACGAACTGTTTGATGGACAGCTTCCTATCATCAATGCAAAATTTAAATATTAGTTCTAAATATCTATTTCAAACACATTATACCCATCAGGATTTACAATGTATGCTAACAGCACATATAACAACTTTATCAAGTGCGAAGAAAATACACATGGGTCAGTTTAGGATTGAACTGATCCAAATGGATCCTGTAAAAGATTCACTACAAAAAAATTATAGTTGCGTTTCAAATCTAGTACATGGGCCGAGTACAAGGCCATGGCACGTATGTCATGATAGCTTATTTGGATTAAGTACCTTCTCATGGAATTAGGTTTGATGTGCAATTGCCTATAGCCATGTATTGTGACAATCAAGCAGCAATTCATATTAATTCTAAGCATGTGTTTCATGAGCAGACAAAGCATATACAGGTTTATTGTCAACTTGTTTGAGAAAGAGTGGAAAGTGGAGTAATTCCCAACCATATGTCACGATATATATATATATATATATATAACTAAAAAAAGAGTCACCCAAGAATCCAGGAAGTATACCATAATGACCAATACAATCAAACACGCAAATTAGAAAAATCCATCAAATCACAAATCGAACAAAGATAATGACTTCCTACAATTGACATCCAATCCAACAATTTTTTAAAGAAAATAAGTTTAAAATCCGGTAAAGTCCTCTCAGAGTCCTAAAGCTCTGATTATTCCTCTCCCCCCAAACACAAACCACATCAAACAATGAGAGACAGCCTTCCAAATAACACCATTGCAATGATGCCCAAATCGGCCCTGCCAACAAGCTAGTAGATCAACCAGAGTCTTTTAGCATTACCCAAAAAACTCCAAACATACCGAACATCATAGACCACATGATGCAGGACGTGTTAAATGAGTAACAAAAAGGATAAACAAAACAAATCCTAAGCTTCACCATCTAGAATCTGCCGAGAAACCTTAGGTTTCACCACCAAACAAAAGAGGAACTCATGCTCAACTCATTACATTCTTATTCCAAAATATACCTTCTTTCACCATTACAATAGCCTAGTTTTATAGGGTTCAAGGATTACATCAAGAAAGACATGCTGAAACAAAATTGCCGCACATCAAGCTGCATAATCGCCGCACATCAAGCTTGCTTTGAAAAACAGGTCAACAATTTCAGCTAAGCATGCGTGTACCATGCATGCTTCCAAATTAAAATCAAACATAAATGCTCTTTTGACTTTGGTGCTCCTTGCATCATCACAACTTAGTAGCAATAGGGTGATGAAGTAAAAGATGGTCTATTGATTCCCTGTTACTTTTGCACATATAACACTAATCCAAAATCCAAACATTCCTTTCCAGTAAATTATCAATCATCAAAATTTTCCCCAAGACAGCAATCTAGAAAAAATAAAAAATAAAAAATAAAAAATCTCTAGAAGGGTTCTTTGGCTTCAATCTGCTTTTCCAAGGTAAAAAGTGATCACTACAAGTCCAAACCCGATAATTTTTTTGATAGGTAAGAAAAAGTTTTATTGAAAAATGAATAGTATGAAAAATACACAAGGTTCACAAACAATAGTGAAAAAAAAAAAAAAAAAAAAAAAAAAAAAAAAAAAAAAAAAAAGAGTTAAAAAGAAGTAAACAGACACTAAGCTATTATAAGAGACAAAAGAAAATCAGTAAGAGTAGAACAATCCGAGAGGCCCCAGCACCGAGACCAATCAAAGAGGGTCCGTTTGCATAAATCTAACAATTGATCCAATGATTTCCCCGTATCCTCAAAAGAACGCCGATTCCGTTCAGTCCAAATATTCCACATTAAACAGCCCGGAACCAGATTCCAAATATCAGAATTATGTTTCCCAAGCCAATGATACCAACAAAAAAATAAGTCTGCAACAGAACCTGGCATGACCCAATCAATCCCAAACAGCCGAAGCATATACATCCACAGAGAATGAGCAACTGGACAAGAAATCAGCAAGTAATTCACAGATTCTTTATTACAGCAACACATACAACAACGATTTGCTAAAGTGCAGCCACGGAGCATAAGATTATCCAAAGTAAGGATTTGGTCATGAGCTGCTGTCCACCTTTTTAAGAACCTTTACTTTCCAAATGCCCTTCCAAAGGAAAGTAGAAAGAGTTACATTTCGAATCTTATGATAAAAAGACCGAACATCAAACTTCCCACTTCCATTAAAACACCAAAAAAGTCCGCCACTATCTCCATCCCTAGAAATTCGAGTTTGAATGAAGTGAAGAAGGGAATAAGAAGCCGCCAACTCCCAATCATTAAATTCTCTATAAAATCTTAAACTCCATACTCTATCATTATCACCAACTGGAGGACTTAACACTTCAGAAATACAAGCTTCCTTATTGGCTGAACACACAAATAGATGAGGATAAAGAGATTTGAGAGAATTATCCCTAGTCTACTTATCATGCCAAAAAAGAATACGAGAACCATCCCCCACCACAAAAGACAAATGCCTAGAAAAACTTTCCCACCCTTCACTAATATTCCCCATATTTCATAGCTATGACCCTCCGCCACAAATGAGTAGATTAATGGCCATACCTCCAAAGTTATTTCCCTAATAGAGCCTGATTAAACGACACCAAATTCCGAATACCCAACCCACCCAACTCGTGAGGCAAGCAAACCTTTTCCCAAGCCATCAAGGGATATTTGAAGCACTCAGCTGAAGAACCCCACAAAAAATTTCTCTGAATACGTTCCCATCTCATTGCCATAGCTTTAGGAACAGTAAAAAGGAAAAGATAATAAGTCAAAAGACTTGACAAGGTACTTTTCAACAAAGTGAGTCTACCACCCTTTGAATAATAAAGCCACTTCCAGCCCGACAACTTCTTCTCCATCCTTTCTAGAATCAGATTCCAGATAGAGGCTGTCTTATATGAGGTACCCAATGGCATTCCCAAATAAATCATAGGCAAACTGCCCACCCTGCATTGAGCCAAATTGTGAATGTTGCTCACCTCCCTACAATTACACTTTTCCCCACGTTCACCTTTAAACCAATAAAAGTTTGAAAACAAGTTAAAGCCAACCTAATAGATAGCAACTGCTCCCTAGAAGCATCACAAAAAATAATGGTGTCATCAGCAAATAAAAGATGAGAAATAAGAATACTAGTAGAATTAATAGGTCCCACATGAAAACCCTGAATAAGGCCACCGTCCTCAGTTTTCTTCAGAATACGACTTAAAACCTCCATGATCAAAAGAAAAAAAAGGGGAGACAACGGATCACCTTGTCTAAGGCCTCTAGAGCTACCAAAGAAACCAGCAAGAGAACCATTAACCAAAACTGAGAAGTGAACAGTAGTGACACAAACCTTTACCCAACTTCTCCATTGACCCCCAAAGCCCATCCTCTACAACAAATAAAACAAAGTGTCCCAACTTACATGATCATAGGCTTTCTTAATGTCTAACTTACACACCACCCCCAGAGTCTGACACTTCAGTCTACTATCTAGGCATTCATCAGCAATAAGCACTGAATCTAAAATCTGTCTACCACCAACAAAAGAATTTTGTGACTCCAAGATGAGTTTATTCAACACTGTCCTCAATCTGTTAGCCAACACCTTAGATAGCAACTTATACACATTGCCCACTAAACTGATAGGCCGATAATCTTTGATATTCAATGCATTATTTTTCTTGGGAATTAAAGATAAAAAAGAAGCATTCAAAGACTGTTCAAACTCTAAGCTCCTATGGAAATGATCAAAGAAGGCCATAATATCCTTTTCAACTACACTCCAGCATTTTTGAAAAAATGCCATAGTGAAGCCGTCAGGACCTGGGGCCTTATCACCCTGCACCTCTTGAAGGACCTGTACCACCTCTTCTTTAGAAAAATCCCTCTCAAGAGCAATCCGCTCCTCCTCCTCAATACAAGCAAATTCCAAACCGTCCATATAAGGATGCCTAGATTCTGACTCCGTGTACAAATCCTGATAAAAATGGACCACCTTAGATTGCACCTCGCCCTCATCCTCATAAAGGACACCATCCACCTCTATACTTCAAATATGATTAGTTCTTCTATGTGAGTTTGCTACCCGGTGAAAAAAGCGAGCATTATTGTCGCCCAAAATCCGTGACTTTTGTCTCCAAGAAATCTCCTCCAATGAGGATAAATGTGCAATGTCACCTTTAATCTAAATACAACGAGTTTGTTCCTCCTGTGAAAGACCTAACAAGTCCTCCTTAGCATCCAAACCCAACAACTCAAATAAAAGACATTTCTTCCTAAAGGCCAAGTCATCAAATTCCTTCTTATTCCACTTTTTTAAGTCATCTTTAAGCGCTTTTAATTTTTGAGCCAAAATAAAGCTCAAAGATCCTACAAAGCAATACCCATTCCACCATTGCCGAACTCTCTCCACAAAACCCTTTTCTTTCAACCACATATTCTCAAACTTAAAAGCACTTAGACCTTTATTAACACAACCAACAACCACCAATAGTGGGCAATGATTAGAAACCACTCAGGGAGTACCCTTTGAGACACATTCCCAAAATGATCTATCCAATCCACCAATGCCAAGGTCCTGTCGATTCTTGACATACAATCCGTCCCCGAATCTCTAAACCAGGTGAAAGAAGCCTCTTCAAGGGGTAAATCCACAAGGTAATTAGCCTTAATGAAATCTGAAAAAGAAAACATAGCTGGACTGAAAGCCTCACAACCAAATCTCTCACTCGGATATCGAATGATGTTAAAATCTCCAAACACACACCAAGCTGTATTCCACCTAGAGTGTGTCCTTGTGAGCTCCTCCCACAGAGCACCTCGTTGGCTATCATCATTAGGACCATACGCTCCGGAACATGCCCATACAAAATCATCCACCACCCCCTTCAGCAAAACATTAACAGAAAACTGACCTGTAGCACTGTTAATTTTTTCATAGGCTCTCTTGTCCCAAACCAGTAACACCCCCCCTGTAGTATTGACTGCATCCAGAGCAACCCAGTCAAGGAACGGACTACCCCAAAGACTTAGAACAACAGTAGAGTTTAAAGAAGACAGCTTGGTTTCTTGAAAACAAACAATATCACACTTCCACTCCTTAAGAAGATTCTTGCATACCTCCTGCTTTTGAGGATTGTTTAATCCCCTCACATTCCAGGATAAAAGTTATAAATTCATTTAAAAGTAGTGATCACCCCCTTACCATCTAAAGAACCTCTGTCCCTCCCTTTGGAAGATACCCCATCATAATTAATTGAAGAAATCAAACCTTTAAGTTCCCTGAGCCCTTTCTGTTTTGTGTTTACTATCCCTTTAGAATTTCCAACGTTATCCACATTGATGCAGTCTTGTTCCAGAAGACAAAACAAAGCCAAACATTGATCTTCATGACAATGGAAAAACCCACAATTTTACAGAAACTTTTCATCAAGTACACCACCCATTTCGAATTTTTCACCTTTGACCCCAAAACCTCTCCCTCATCAACTTCCCGTGTCACCTCCAACTCCCTCTGTTCAAAAGGATCCCACCTAGATAGAGGTGAACACTCCAATAAGCCACTCTCTGCCTCCTCGTGAAAAGGACCACTAGTGTTAGTTTCACTGTGCTTCCACTGTAGCAGAAGAGCCTCAGAACCACCCTTAAACAACTCCAACCCATTCCTGTCGCTCGACGGCACCCACTCATCTTGAGGATTGCACCATTGATCTCCATTCACACTCAAACCTTTCATGAAAGCATCTTTCTCCCCAAAAACGAAACCCATCTCGTTACCCAGCTCCGATAGAAGAGCAAACTGATTCTGGTCCACAAATTGATTCCGATGATGATCGGTATCTTCTGGCCCAGGCCTCATCGGCATCACCATCGCCCCTTAGCCCAAAACACTAGACATCGGACTCAACTCAGCAATACCTATACCTAGATCGACCTCTGCCTTGCCAATGAACCCAGATTTGTGACCCTATCACTCTAGCCTCGTCGCCATGGTGATCTTCCCCCACCCTGATAGAAGGTACGTCCACCGCGGTGAGAAGAGTATGGAGCTTGTGAAAGGCAGAGTTTTCCGACACTACTATTGCCGGTGCCTTGGAAGATTGCAATCCACTTCCTCTTGAGCTCTTGCCCAACACCCACGTACTTCGAACACCAGAGCTTAAAAGTGTCGGGCTGGGCTTAATAGGTAAATTCAAACCTATCGGGTTCACTGTGGCCACGGGTTGGGCTTGAACAGACCCTCACGTTTTGTTTAAATCCTCAGGCCCACTACTTAAATCCTTGGGCCAACTAACTACTTTTCACCCAAATATGTCACCACATGTGGCCTAGAAAGCACGGACGCGGCTGGGAGGGTGCCGCACCCGAGTCCCCCGAGTCCGACGCGGCCTGACGCGGGACGCGGCGGCGTCCGACGCGGCATCTGATTTTTTTTTTTTTTTTTCTCGGATTTGAGCCAACGAGGCTCGATTCGCGCCGACGAGGCTCGATTCGGCCAGAATCGGCTTCGATTCGGCCAGAATCGGCTTCGATTCGGCCAGAATCGGCTTCGATTCGGCCAAAATCGGTTCATATCGGCCGTATCGGATCGTATCGGCCGGCGACCGATACGGCCGATACGGCCGAAATATGCCGAAACAGGCCGATATCGGCCTTGAAACTCGCCGGAACAGCCGAAATTCTGACCTCAGAGGCATAGTAATGTGTTTCTTGCCTTCTTCTTTCTTTGTTTTGTGAATCAAGGCATAACAATGTGTTTTTTATGAATATTTTAATAGTAAAAATATATAGAAAATATAAATAAAAATATTTTTAATAATTTTTTAATCGCCGAGTCCCGCCGCACCCGCACCCTACTTTTTCAAAAATTGCCGAGTCCCGCACCCACACCCGCACCCGCACCCGAGTCCCAAAACGCACCCGTGCTTCATAGCATGTGGCCCACCCTCAGATTTACAAATTCTCAAAGCCAAATTTGTAGATGTCAACTTAAAATTAAATACCCACATGGGTCTCCCATTTATAATTGAAACATTTACTATAGGACCTCCATGAATCACGTTATGTCCTAAAGTAGTTCCAATTTTTTCAAAATTCCTTAACTTCCATTGGCTACCATAGATAGGCAAATTATTCCCATTCCAACCACCGCCGACTGTTTGACCAACTCTGCCACTATTATCTAAGGAAGCTCCGGCTGAAGATGGAGGTTTTGCACCAGATAAAAAATTCCTTAATTCTTTTTGGTTCAGAGACCAACCAGCACTATTAGAACTTGCTCGTATCATAACACAACCTCTTCGAGCCCCTCCAAAGTATACTGTTATGACCACAAAAAGCCTAGCTTTATTTGATCTACCGCAAAACTCTATCAATTTCCCATTGTCCCTAAAACTTTTACAAAGAACATCTTGACCGGGCACCCAGTCTCGTATGTCAAAAAAACAAGTAAGGATCGACTCCATACCCCTACGTCCAACCCAAATAGAACTCCTAACATCCTGGCGCGTCTCATGAATGGCGTATGAATCAGACCGCCCCCCATCAAAAGAGAGAGGAAAAAAATTTGCATCAATGCAAAAAGACCTCTTGCTGTCCCCATGTTCATGAGTTGTAGGATGGAGATTTTGTGAGGTTTTAATGGTGGGAATATTTGGTATGGCTAAAGGTGCAGGTGCAAAGTTAGGTAGTTTGGTCTGGTTAGGCTGCTGAGGAGGTGGGGATGAGATAGGCAAAGATGTAGGAGGAGATAAGGATATGGGTAAAACCCAAATTAGGGAGGAAAGCACAAAGGAAGGGAAGGAGGGGTGTGTAAAGGTGGTAAGAAAGGGAAAAAAGGTGGTGGCGGTTGGGGAAAAGGGTGAGGGTTTGGGGGGAGGGGGGGGGGGGGGGGTGGGAGGAGGAGGCATGTTAGAGCCTATCCACTATGCATGAATTAATACACCACAATAGTAGAAATATCAAAACCTTGTAAATGATTACCTCAAAAAGAGGAATGAAATTATTTGGCGTAATATGGAATGGACAGCCAAATATGCACTTCAGAACATCCACAAATGTTGCTAGGCTCCACTGAATTGATATGCAATCTAGGATCTCATCACTAGAGTGACTAATGATTTTATTTTTGATAAGTAAAGGATTGCACATAAAATATTAACTCCATGGTGACAAATGATCAAATTTTGATAAATTAACCAAACCCAATAATAGCCACTAACCTCAAAATCCCTTCTCTTATCTGATTTCCAACACATCTTATCCTCCCAACCTCTCATAGAAATGCCATAAATAATATCCATAAAATTGGACAAAGACTCCAACCCCCAATCCTGAACAACTCTCATTAAATTCAGATTGCAATAAAGAACCCTATTAGAGAACTTCATAAGATCTGCCACAAAAGCCTCCTAATCTCATTTGATCTTGAATAACTCTGGAAAACACATATTTAGAGGGCTCTCCCCGTAGCGAAAATCCAACCAAAACTTCACTCTAGATCCATCCCCAACCTCAAACAAAATGTAGTGTGAAAAGTAAGGCCAACCCCAATATGTCACAAGATATTATAAGACATAACATACATTTTAAGCTTTTCAATATGCCATCAAGTACTATTCACAAGTTTAATGATAAAGCATTTAAGTTTTGTTAAAGTATTGGGTTTATGTTGATGTAATGGCCTAAGAGGCCCAGTTATGGTGTAACCCGATGTTGGGCTAACCATAGTTTCTAGTCTCTCTATATATCCTATTAATTATTAAGGGTTCCTATTAAGGGTGCAAAGTAATAGTTTACTTGAGTATACTATAAAAATGTAGCTGCTAGGGCTTTATCTTGTGGCTGTAGGCTGTTGGCCAAATCATGTAATCCCTTGTATTCTTCTCTCTTTCTTACTTCCACTTCTCTATATTATTTTATTCTCATCTGTAACAAGTATATGATGCAGCAATAGAATAATAAATATATAGCATATAGGGCATTATGCATGTGAAATTTGAAGGAAAATACACCAAAAAATATATAATGAAAACCTTCAAATTTGATCATACCTTTGCAAACTCTAGGAAACCCTTGCAAGTGTCTTCAAAATTAACCTATATATGAAAAAGGAAAAATTCTTGGCATATATTTTAAAATTTCTAACATATAAAATTTGCATTAACACAAAAAGATAAGAAAGGGCAAACAATAAAGTTGAGGGGAGAGATGAAAATCTTTATAACAGGAGCTCAAGTCAACTACAAAAATAAAACCAAGGAAAAAAAAAAAATACAGTAGCTGTCATTCCTTTTCAAATTTGATTATGTACATTAATTTTTTTATTGTTAGGTACACTAATAGATTATTGGTGTACCTATTGCATATGTCCCACGTATTAGGATTGTACCCTTTGCTGCACTTTCTAAATAAATTTCTTTCATTTAAAAAAGGTTGTTGATTTTTTTGTTGGCAATTAGCAACAACGGACTTTTAGATTGGTATCGCAGTAGCCTTTTGGTTGGGTATTGGAGCGACATTACCGATTGATAATCCCTTAACTTTAGGCCTTTTTTTTAATGCTTCAATTGTGAAATAAAATATCACGACATGCATATCTAGGGATTAGTTGCTGCAGAGTGAATTCTCCCTAGATACATCTATGCAATTAAATTTTGGATCTAATCTGAGTATATGAATTATGCTAAAGATTCAAAACCCAATTTTTTTCCTAAAGTATTTTTAAGACAGAAATGGTCCAATTTAGGGCATTGCCCCACTCTGCCTTATGTAAACAATTTGGACAGAGAAACAATTGTATTTTCAACATCAGTAATTATCTACTTCTGAGTAGAAATCCATATAAATTTGTGAGTGGTCGAATGTGATTGGCAGTGTCTCTTCTCTCTCTTGTAGGTTTTCTTGATGATATTCAATTCTAATTCTTTAAAACCCTTAGTACAACTTCTATACTTAGGCTGTTCATCTTTCTAATAAAATCTTCACACTAGTTATATTAAGAAAGCATATACATACAATCATTGGTAATCTGCACACGCACCTAGTGGATCTTGAACCCATGACCTCACCTTCCATCTCGTTATTAAGGAATAAGGAATAACTCATTGGCTACATATACATATACATCTACATATACGTACATACATACATACATACATACATATATATATACACACACACGTGTGTGTGTGTGGATGTGGGTGGGTTTGAAGTAATGATTATTGGTTGTGTTTTGAGCTTAAATTATGGTACTAGAATGAAGGTATTCTTGGATTGAAATATAGTTTCCAAAAGAATCCGATGGGATGGGATAAGTTTAAGGATGAAACTTTTTAAACGGGACAAATGTGGGACTGTATTTCCAAATCTACGTTGGATTGGAACGGGTATACAGTGGGATAACTGCCCTCAATAATGTAAGTAATGAGAAGCCAATTTCATTTTAATTTTATTTAAGTGTAAGCTGTAATCTTTTTGTTTCTGGATGTGAGATGTACTATTGGTTGATTGGGTCTTATTTTGGGGTTTGTTTATTTCAGTGGGATTTATTTGTGAGTTTATTTATTTAGTTTGGACTTAGGTATCAAGGCCAAAGGAGCCAAAGTCTCATTAGGGTTAAATCTGTCATATATGACTCATTGGGCTTGATAACTAGCCCAGACTAAATAAATAAACTCACAAAGAAAACCAAATCAAATAATGATATGGGAAGCACAAAGAATATATATATTTTAATTTAGTTTTATTTCTTTTTGGAAGTCAGCTGTATTTATATTTTTCAATTCAATTTTAGTTTAGGTGTTCGTAGTTAATTAGGTTATTAGAATTTTAATTAATTTCCTAAAGTTAAGGTTATTTTTGTAATTCACTAATTGGCTTCCCACCAAGAGCCTTGTAGCTTAATGCTACTCTCCTTCATAAGGAGAACTAGGGATCAAATCCCCCTGCCCACCCCCCCCCCCCTCCCCCCCCTCCACTTGTTTTAACAATTATAAAAAAAGATTCACTAATTGGCTTTCCTAAGTCAACTAAAATTAGGGTTTAGCTCTAGCATTCTATATGAGCATGCTATTATACTGCTATGAGACAAGTGTGCTTGATTAATAACATTTCTCTTGAAAATTTTCTAATGGTCTTATGTTAAACATATCCAACACTAGGTACTGACTTCTAGGTTTGTTCTCTCTTACTTGATGCTGATTCCAAGTAAGTCTAAGCGCTAACTCCTAAGTAATCTATCTTTTCTTTTTTTGTTCTTCAATTAGTTTGTCACATCCATTTTATTTTTGTCCATGTCCTGTGTCAGATAATTAAACACCAAAATAAGCCCAAGGGACCAACAGTACAACCCATGTCCATAAACCAGAAAATTGCAGAATTACCCCTAACACAAAAAAATATATATTTAAAAATTAAAAAGAAATTCGCTTCTCACTGACAGCCTGCATTGTTGTTGGGAGGGGGATTGAGGGGGACATCACAATCTTTTCTCCAAAATGTTTATGAGACATGAATGTTTGAGAAATCATTGAATGCTGAATTCATCACCTTGATGCCAAAGAAGATGGAAGCTAGGAATATTAAAAATTTATGCCTGGTTAGCTTGTTGGGGAGTGGTGCCAACAGTTTGTCAGAAGAAGACTCACTAAGCCGAAATAATAAGTGGCAGTAATATTAGACTTTATGCCTGGTTACTCCTTGGGTTTGTTGTAAAAAGGCTTTATGCAACTAATCCCTCATAAATCAGAAAACGACTAATACAAACACACTTTTTAAAAAAAGTTACTCTAGGGTAATAGGCTGGTCTTCCCCAAGAGCTCACATCAACAGGAAAAAAAGAGAAACGGAAAAAAGAAAAATGGAGGAGCCTATGATATGCTAATTACCATTCACACCAAGCACACACACACATGAAAAGATTATACCCAATACACAAGGCTCTCGCTTATGTCGAACCCATAACCACAACACATCGCTAGGGCAAAAGGCACAGTAAAAACACACACATGAAGGAAAAAAAAAAATACAAAACAAATGAACAGGGAAAGAAACAACAAAAAATAAGGCACTCAGTTTCAATCTGTTTGGGTCAAGCGATTTGATTCATTTGAAGAGTGGGAGAACAGTCATATATATATTTTTGGTATAATTTGACAGTTACAATGGGGAGAAGGGATGTCCATATTTTCAGCCCGTTATCTTAATTTTATTTAAAAAGAAACAGAAAAATTAAAAATTAAAAAGAAGATGAAAAATTGCTTCTCCTTTGCTTGGAACATATTGCTAACTCTAGAGATGATGGAAAATGTTTTTTCAGGATTACCAACAGACATGCCTACCTAAATTATTGAACAAAGTATAACACTGATTAATTAATTTAGATGAGACTGGCCAGTAAACCCAATTAAGAAAAAAAGAAAGGCAGCAAAGTCATACATTCACATGAATTCATGACATGCTTACTCCAAAGGGATATACGTAATATGAACAAAAGTTCAGGAAATACTTTAGAGTACTAAAGCTAAAAGGAACCAATTGATATACGGAATGTAGCAGGGTCATGACTTATTTTAGCATTGCAGTAGTCAGGAACCTGAGAGAGAGAGAGAGAGAGAGGAATAATAAAAGAAGATGAAGAGAAAAGAACTCGGATCAATAAAAATATAACCTGTTCAGCGTAGTTTTGTGGAAGAGCTTCCATAGTGCTATTACTTAGCTCCATTGCAAGATCATAGCAGCGCAGATTGTTGTTAATCTGCACACAATGACAACAGGAGATTTTTGTTAATATGTACACAATGTCAATAGCAGAAACGTATAATAAGTTAATTTCAATGCAAGTGCCAAACATTGTCCCAGGCTAAATTATCAAATAACTCACACACCATTGCACACAAAGGTTCCAGACCAACTTCAGAAGCAGGTTCTTCAAGTCTCTTCCTCTCAGCAGCTTGAAAATCAATCATCACCTGAAGCAAGATATACCATGAGGTCCAAAAATGGGGGAAAGCAAAAAAAAAAAAAATCCACATCAAAGCTCTTAATTATATAATAATGACTTCTAGCAATAATATCTGATCAATTAACGAGAACTACATAAGAGTGATTATCATCAAGAGAAACTAAGAAAAATCATTCGTTAATAACTCCCTCAAGCGAAGCAATTGAATATGTAGGGACCCGATTTGGGGCAGCCCCCGTACGATAAATTTGTAGAGAGTGGATAGAAGGACTAGGCACTAGTAAGGAAGACAACAGTCAATATGAGATTCATAAAAACAATAACAAGAATTTGACTAAGGGTTTGTAAGAATAATAACAGGATTTTAACTAAGTGTTCTTGAGGAAAGCTCGTCCTCGGCCCAGTCCGAGGAGCTCTTTCCTTAGAACAGATGAATACAAGGGTTGTCCTTGGACACCCTGAAAAACCCCTTTACTTTTCCACCCAAGGGTCTAACCCCCTTTACTTTGAGGGTTCTATCTATTATATAGTCTTGTTCAATTAATCTCTGCCATCCACCTGTCGGCCATCTGAACTTGTGTCTGAGGGCTCGTCCCATCAGCCGCCTTTGCAGGCTTTTCTGTTAGTTGCAGTAACCAAGGCACCACTGTTTGCTGGTCAATTCGCCATTAACGCGGTTAGAGTGTTGGTGGCGTGCATTTAATGGGTGAATGACAGCTTCCTGCTTTCAATGTCAGCTTGCCGAGAACGTGAGCACCCTCGGCGAGGTCCCTTGATGATTTGGGCCTCTCTCTCTTATCCTCAGACTCTACACTCTTCTCGGCATGGACCTTGGGCCCGATATGGAGTGGGCCGGGGTTGCCAAATATTGGGCCCCACAATAGCCCCTCAAAATTCTGTTTCCCGGCTTCTCGGGCGGGGAGGAGGATTTTGATGTTCTCAGGCCTATGTCCTGGTCTGTCGAGCCTTGTCTTTCTGTCAGTGTCGCAATCCTTTCAACTGCCCTGGGGACGTTCCTGGCGTTTCAGTATTTGGAGCGTGCCTTCATTAAATTTCGACGGTTCTGTATCCTCCACGTTCAACGATGTGATGATGAATAGACGGTGGGGATGCCCCTGGCTCATTGGGCGGGAAAGCCCGTGCGGTTATTTTTAATAAGGGGTATAAATACCCAGTTGAACTAATTCGTCCTTTCACTTTTGCATCCAAGAGATCTTGTGCACATACTCCGAATTCAGTCACATCTCCAACTGTACTTGCAACTCTCCCTAGCACAAAAAGCCTGCCCGAGGAGCTTTCCCTCATTTCTGTAAGTCCTCTTCTCCGTCTCTAGTTCATACTGTTCACTTGAGCCCCTTGTTAGTTCTTTAGGATAGGTAGGCTTAAGAAATTAGTTGAGTCTGAGGAGTCAATGGACAAATTCGTCGCTAATTATAAGATCCCCGATACAGTGGGCCTGAGGTATTGCGGAGAGGGCGAATGGAGTTCGAAGAGGAAAGAGGGTGAGGTGGCGATTCCTATAATCGCCTTTCTGGAGGGTGGAGTGAGGATCCCCATGGGGTCGGTGATGAGGGACTATCTTAGGCACTCCAATTTATCTCCCACTTAGTGTGCCACTAACGTATTTAGGATCTTAGGTTGTGTGGATGCCTTGAATGAGAAGATGGGGCTGAGGCTAACCCATCATGATGTAAATTGGTGCTACAAACTCCAGCGCCTGAAGGAGAAGTCTTATTATATAAGGACGAGGAACGATAGGGTCCACCTCATCCAGTGCCTCCCTGAGTCCAGCAAGGGTCTGAACAAAGACTTCCTCATTGTGTCCGGGGAGTGGCACGAGGGCCTTCCTTGCCCAATAGTGGAGGATACACCAGGTGGGCATCCAGACTAGGAGAGCGTTTAGTTCTTTGTGCTTTTGTGTCTTGCTTCGCTTGGTTTTTGACAGGGACTTGCTTTCTTCTATGTAGATCCGCGAGCTTTTGAGCGTCACTTCAGCCAGGTTAATAAGGAAGACTTGGAGAAGGTGCTGAGGTCGGAGATCTTTGTACATAAAGACGACAACCAAGTTAGAGCTGCCCTCGTGGTCTTGGGATACTCCCCGATCCAAAAATCATTCTCGGCTCCGAAGAACGTGATCTGAGCTGAAGATCCTCGACTGCGTAGCATCACCGTAGTCGAGCACAGATTTCTGATCCCTAAAAGGTCTCCCATTCCCAAGGGCATACCGTTGGTAGGTACTTCTTCATCGGCTCAAGTTGCCGAGGCTGAAGGGGAAAGGCTAGAAGAAGAGGAAGCTGCCGATTCTGATCCCTCCGAGGGCGATTTTGGCGTATTCGATCAACCTCATTCGCCCGAGGACCCTTCTGGTGATTTAGGTGACCCTAGTTTAACTGAAGCGGACTTTCTGTCCGAGGAGGCCACTCCTCAGTCGAAGATGAGCTTCAAGAAGCGGCCTCAGAAGAGCTTGCTGACACTGATCGAGGGGCAGCCAGGGGGGGATGCGCCGGGCAGGTCTACTCCCGAGCTTCTTCCTTCCGAGCTTCCTTCTTCTGAGCCTTCTCCTGCCGCACTTCCTCTTCCCGAGCTTCCTCCTCTCCTACTCCGGCAGAGTTCAACGTCTGGATCTAAATCCATCAGTCCTCTGCAGAAGAAGGACAAAGGCAAAAGACCTAGAGAGGAAGAAGAGTCTGATTCTCCCCGGGGTGGTGGCGACACTCGGCCGCAATCAAAACAGCTGAGGATAGGGCGCCGACGCCAAGAGAAGCAGGCCTCTATCCAGGCCGGGGTCCAGGCTTGGCTTCCTGCCCCCATGCTCCATTGGAAGCCTCTGACGGAGGATGCCTCCCTCAGGAATCCTCAAGGGGGCGAGGGTGTACTCGTTGCTGACGCATTGGGGAGATCCTTGTTACTTCCTACGAACATGGCCTAGCTGGAGGCTTTGAGGAGCAAGGAGGTCTTTCTCGGCCTTAAGCAATACCTGGGCATGGTAAGCTTTCTGATTGATTGTGATTTTCTTGACTTTCCATTCTTTGGCTCCTTATCTGCTGCATATTGGTTGCAATTGGCAGGCTATCCAGGCTACCTTCAGGCTAGAGAACATAGTCAGCAGCCAGAGCAAGGTTGCAGGCTCAGAGCGCACCAAGCTGTCGGAAGCCGTGCGGACTCTCAACGCTTCCAAGGCCGACCTCAAAAAGGCAATGGACCAGCCCCCTGAGGGGGGAGTTGAGATGGAGCTGCAAGAATGATCCTCCGCACGCGCCTTTGCTTTGTTTTTCCCCTTTTTTTTTTTTTTTTAGCATTGTAATGGCACATTTGCCTCGTACAACTTTTCTCTAAAGATTCAGCGAAGTATATGTTTTCTCTTTTCTTATTTGTTTTGCTTTTGTTATATTGTGCATATATGTATATCTTTTTTACTTGTATGACTCTGGCTTCAATTGCGCCTTTGCCGACTACATTGGTCATCATCCCCTGTAGTGCTCATTACTAGTACCAAAGTGGTCAGTCTCGCCGTAGGTTTTGGCCCGCGGTCAGTACAAGACCTTGGTTCTGTCCAGTGCTCAGATCCTCCTTAAGTAACTAGTTTCTCCATAGATTTGAGTTTTTGGACTATACAAGACCTTGGTTCTGTCTAGTACTTTGATTCCCTTGAAGCAACTAGTTTCCCCATAGGTTTGACGCCGAGGAATGTACAAGACCTTGACTCTGCCTAACACTTAGTATTTCATGGGAGGATGGTTTCTCCATTGGCTTGAGTCCGAGGACTATACAAGGCCCTGGTTCTGTTTGGTACTTGATTCTTCTTCTAATAACTGGTTTCCCCATAGGCTTGAGTCCGAGGACCATGCAAGGCCTAGGTTCTGTCTGACACTTAGTTCTTCTTTTAGTAATTGGTTTCCCCATAGGCTTGAGTCCGAGGATCATGCAAAACCTTGGTTCTGTCCAGCACTTGGTTCTGAAGTAACTAGTTTCCCCATAGATTTGAGTCCGAGGACCATGCAAGACCTTAGTTCTGTCTAGTACCTAGTTCTTCTTTTAGTAATTGGTTTCCCCAGAGGCTTGAGTCCGAGGATCATGCAAGGCCTTGGTTCTGTCCAGCACTTGATTCTGAAGTAGCTAGTTTCCCCATAGGTTTGAGTCCGAGGACCATGCAAGACCTTGGTTCTATCTAGTGCCATAGGCTTGAGTCCGAGGACTATGCAAGGCCTTGGTTCTGTCCAACACTTGGTTCTTCTTTTAGTAACTGGTTTCCCCATAGGCTTGAGTCCGAGGACCATGCAAGGTCTTGGTTCTGTCCAGCACTTGATTCTGAAGTAGCTAGTTTCCCCATAGGTTTGAGTCCGAAGACCATGCAAGATCTTGGTTCTATCTAGTACATAGTTTTTGAAATAATAGTTAGTTTCCCCAGAAGCTTGAGTCCGAGGACCATGCAAGGCCTAGGTTTTGTTTAACACTTAGTTCTTCTTTTGGACTGCTTGGGGTTAAAGGGCTCGTCCTCAGCGTTGGGGAGTCCACCTTCGTAGTGACAGCGGCCTCGAGTCTGTTCCATCGAGGGAGGATTCTTCTTCAGTCTAGCTCCTTCGTTTGGCATGTCTCTTCTGATTGTACTTCTCTCTAAGTACACCGCCAATGTACTAGGTTGTTTTCTTTCTAATAAAATTTTTTGTTCCAAAGTAGCGTTCATTGTTTGGACAGCTGCTTTGGGGAAAATTTTGACGATTGATTACATACACGAGAAAATTATGGATTCTAGATTGGTGTTAAATGTGTAAATGTAGTGGGGAATCAATAGATCATCTTTCATTGCATTGTCCTACTACAATCCAGCTTTGGTCTGTGGTATTCACATTGTTTGGTCTCTACTGAGTAATGCCGATGTCTGTGGTTGAACCTCTAGCATGTTGGCAAGGGAAGTTTGGTCATCATCACAACAATATTCTCTGGATGGCTGTCCCTCCTTGTTTGTTTGATGCGGTGCATTTGGCAAGAGCAGAACAACCAATGTTTTGAGGATTCTGAAAGGACAATAATGAATCTAAATCTTTTATTTTTTAAAATGCTACTAGATTGGATGTCTATTGTAGAAAGCCACTCTATCTCTTCAATTTATGATTTGATGGATGCTTGTAATTTGTGTTCTTGATTATATTGATCCCCAGCTGTATACATCGTGTATACTTGGGTGACTCTCTTTTTTAATGTTTGAATAAAATTTTTATTGTTATTTAAATAAAAATAAAAATAAAAACCGTTACTTATCCCAAAAAAAAAAAAAAAAAAGAGAATGGAGACTTGAGAATTCTCTCTCATTATGCTGCCACTTTCTTTCTCTTTCTTAGAAACTTATCCTAAAACCGTTACTTATCCCAAAGAAAAAAAAAAAAAAAAAAAAAAACAGAATGGAGACTTGAGAATTCTCTCTCATTATGCTGCCACTTTCTTTCTCTTTCTTAGAAATTAATAAATTTTCTTTTGCATCACTCAACTGCCATCCACTGACATCAAATAGGAGAGAGATCCCTTGGAAGGTCTGCTTCCATCCAATGTCATCAAATAGATGAGAGATCCAACACAATGAGATTTTACTCTCCATAGATGGCTCTTGCCCCTCAAAAAGTCCTCCTAATCCTTTCCCTCCAAATTTGCCACTTCAAACGAGATGGAAATATATTTTTTTTTATAAGTAATGAAACTTTATTGATACCAGAAAAAATAGTCACCCAAGTATACAGGATGTATACAAATGGGGACAGTGCAATCAAAGCGCACAGATTACAATGATCAATCAACTCATAAATTGAACATAAAGAATAGCAACCCACAACTGACATCCAATCCAACAAGGTTTTAAAGAACAGCAGCTTAATGTCCAGAAAATAACAGCATTGAACTATATTCCACACTCTAATTCTTTAAGTTTTGTAATGTCGAAGTCAACTTGATGCAGGACAGTCTTAGAATACGTGTGGTTAAGGGGCTTTCTTTCTAGGAATGTGGTGAGAATCAAGTGGGTAGGATTTAGAATCTTAGGTTGGATATGTAGAAGGCAAAAAACTTAATTTGTTGGAAATCAGGTTAGGAAGGAATATGACATGAGAAAGCTGAGAAAAGCAACGAAAGATAAGATTTATAGCAGAGGGAGGACAATTCCAAGAAAAAATTCAACAAGCTTAACTTTCAATTCATTTCATCCCCTCAACAAAGAATACAGAGCAGACATTTTTTTATGGCCAAGATTACATCCCAAGGAAGTTTTCACTCTTTAAATATACATACATACATACATACATACATATTTATATATATATATAATATATATATATATATATAAAAGAACCTTACTTTATTAATGTGAGTGTATGTTGTTATGGCTGCTGCCTAGACTGTGAAAAAATCATATACATGCAGAAACTTGAAGAAAAAAATTGTTCCATGCACACTTTATAATCACTAAATTATGTGAACCAATTCAAAAATTATTTTGAACTTTAAGAGTTGTGATTTAATTTTTGAGGGATTAATGCATATCAAATATGTCTATGAAAGTTTGGCTTAATCACCTGAATGATTGCCAAAGCAATTCTGTATAGCATGACATCAGTGCTATTATCCCGAACAATTTGCACCTGCTCTCCTAGGATTCTGAATAAATCAACTGCAGCTGGTGTATACAGCTTTCCATCCTCTGTTTTCTTTGGTGGCTGCACCTTATCTGCCTCCAAGATATTCAAGTACCATTTCTACAAAACAGAACCAGTAAAAAGCAATAGTGGTCTGGCTCAGCAAGAGAGGTGATTTGCGCAATATCATAAATTATCAAATATGATTTGCCACAGAATGATAAGGCAGGTAAATAATTACCCTTGTTGTAGCTTGCATTCTCTCTACATAGGCGTTCATGAGGGGATCCATGGCACCACTCTCAGAACAAACTTGAGCCAAAGAGTCATCAACACCAAGCCCAATCAGGTTATCTTGGTATTCAACTACCCAACCAGTTACCTAGTTGTAGGCAATAAGAAAGAGAAACAAAAAGTCAGAAATATGAAATTCAAATGATAATATGAAACACATAATACCTAAAAAAGTCAGAAATAAAATATGCTTCAATAAGCAAAATACTGAAACCCTTTTTCCACCCCCAAGTACTTTAACTGCAGCTGCTTCTAAGAAAAGTGTCGTGTCTGATGTAATTATAGGCAGTAGGGCACTCCAGTATGTAATTACCCAATTGTAGAGCACTATGAAACCTCTGGACCAATAATTACATCAGTCAGCAGCACCAGAAACAGCAAGGTGGAGCTTATCATCAACTAACCAGCAGTTTTTATGAATTTAGATGTTCATTCATCACTTGATAAACAAAGGAAGTGCTAACAAACTTCTATTAGCATAACCGTTACTATAATAATATCTTTATGATGGTAACAAAAAGTGAATTTATCCTAACTAGATTCTGTCAAAATCCAAAGTGCAAGTATAGCTACAATCACACATCTTGGTATGAGTTAACTTGCAAATGGCCAAGTTGTTCCATGTGCCATAGCACATGGTCTGTTTACTTCTGCAAAGACTATATGCAAAAATAATATGTTTGCTTGAAAATCATAAGGAATTGAGCAAAATACCTTCAAAATCTCTATATTTGTCAATTCATTCGCCCTGTCACTGAGCAATCTAAGCATCTGAATAAACCTCTCAGTATACAGATTTACCATGAGTTGGAATATTTCATATCTGCCAGCATGGAAGACTGAATCAGTACAAATAAAATATTTACATGGAATATAGCCCTCAACACAAAAATGCTTCCTAAGTTCAACTTAAGTACAGGCAGATATGATGACAGACTCATCCATGTGAGCTCACACACACACATACACCTGCACAAACTACAGAATGATAATGCTAGAGGAGTTAACCCTTCCAATAAACTAGAACCTTGCTCACAAAAATTCTGACTAGGCTTTGACCATTGGCCCACACATGTAGCACCAAAGTAAACCATATAATTACCAGGAGCCTATGTAGCCCAAATATAAGTTAGTAACAATTATAAAGACAATCAATACTATAACCAAGCCTTAATCCCAAAATTTTGGGGTCAGCTATGGATTAGCAACAAACTAGTCAAGTACGGCACAAATATTCTTTTCCACCATTTTATTCTATCTAAAGGCATACTCTTGGTTACCTCCTTAATTGACGTGTTTTTTTTACTTCTACTACTGTCATTCTAGATCTTTCTCTATCTATCTTCGTTCTCTCAACTTGAATCAACTCACTCATTCTCACTGGTGCATTAATCGTTTATTAAAGAGGGGCGATGCGCTGTAGTTTCTTCTTTTATTAAAGATGTGGGCTCCAATCAAATTAGCCATGGAATGAGGCCCAACACTTTCAAGGGCCATAACATGTACACCCAAAACTGGGCCCCCAAATCTAAGCCTAAAGCCCAACCTCAGCAACCATTAGTTCTAAGCCAAAAGCCACCCACTCTCATCAGACCACCAATACAATGCCGATGAAGCTCATCTCCCCCTCCATGCATCCTTTAACTATCATCACCACCAATGGCACTTCTAACCCACCGAGGAGCACCACTAGTAACGATACCGATATGCCTCCGATGTCCACCATCATCAAGGACACCACTCCCCTTCCATTGTCCGACATCGTCATCTCCCCACCAGTGAAGAACAGTCCCACTCCTCCATCAACGACCACCATCATTAACGGCACCACTTCCCAATTGACAACCGACATCGATATCTCCCCACCAGTGAAGAACAACCCCACCACCACCACCACCAGCTCTTCTACACCACGGGCTGATTCTTTAGAATTTGGGTCTGTGTCAAGCATCAATCCTCCACCGTTGACCAATGGCATTTCTCAGTCGAGCACTACTGCGGTGGCCAATGCTACGCTCTTCGATTTGCCAGTAGCTCCGATGCTAGTTACAGCTAAGGATTGTCATGTTCAACCTCACTCCTCCATTAAGAATTTCATTGAAGATTTGGAGCACACCTGGGGTAATTCAGAGAAATGGGTCTTAGAGCTTCGTGGAGGGAGGCAGATAGCTATCCCTCTCTCACTTTACCACTCACCTGGGAGCATGTCAGATTTTTCCGATCTCGAGGGAGCTGTGGGACAAGGTAACAACACTTTCAAGGAAGAAGGAGGCATATTGTAACTTGGGCGGATGAATGCGATGGTGCTCTGGATAATGTTTCTGTTGTATCAGGGTCAGATTATGAGTTGGGGAACTCTGATGGGGTCTTGTAAACTGGGAAAATATTAAAGAACCACTGGTTGTGCAACCTTTGGCCATGGCTAACCCAGTTGCTCCACTTGTAGAAGTGGCAGATGCTTCCACTCAATTATCACCATGGGTTGAGAAACAAATTAAAGCCTTTAGGAAATCTATGAGTACTTCCTTGGAAGGCTTCGAGGCGGAAATTACTGGGAATTTTTTAGCTTTAGAGGCTAGGAAGAAAGCTAAAATGCAGGTAGAATGCTCTCAAAAGAGAGAGCTTAAGACAAGTTCTAAAGGGCGTCGGGAGTTGAAAAGTTTGCTAAATTCTTGGAACTTTGAGAATAATTCTGATTTGGTAGGAAATGCCAGTGGGGAACAGGATTCTGTGGTGCCTCAATGAATCTGAAAATTATCTCCTGGAATGTTAGGGGGCTGAATGATTGTGAAAAAAGACATCGAATTCGGAATATGATTAGAGGTTGGGGTGCAGACATTATTTGTCTTCAGGAAACAAAAATGGAATTGATAGCAAGGAGAGAGATTCGGAGCTTGTGGGGTTGTCAACATTTGGATTGGCTATATTTGGTCTCTATAGGTGCTTCGGGGAGTGTTTTGGTGATGTGGGATAGAAGGATGGTGAAAAAAATTGATGAAGCAGTGGGAAGGTTTTCTGTCTCATGCAAATTTAAGAATGTGGTAGATCATTTGGTATGGACTTTCACTAGTATATATGGACCAAACTCTAATCGTGACAAGCGACTACTTTGGGAAGAGCTGGCTGGTATTCATAGTTGGTGGAATGTGCCTTGGTGCATTGGAGGTGATTTTAATGTAGTGTGATTTCCTTCGGAACAACTTGGTGCAGACTCTTTCTCATCAGCCATGCTTGATTTTTCAGATTTCATTTCTGAACACAATCTTATTGATTTACCATTGGAGGGTGGTACATTCACTGGGTCTAATTCTAGAGCAGTGGCTTAGCGGTCTAGGCTTGACAAGTTTCTTCTCTCTTCTAATTTGGAATAGCACTTTCCTAATATTCGTCAAAAAAGATTGCATAGATTACTTTCAGACCACTTTCTAGTTCTTTTAGAAGGGGGAAATTTCCACCGAGGTAGTCGCCTTTTCGCTTTGAGAATATGTGGTTAAAAGCAGAGAGTTTTGTGGAGAAAGTGAGAACTTGGTGGGAGTCCTATCATTTTCAAGGTTCCCCTAGCTTTCGGTTTGCAAGCAAATTGAAAGCTTTGAAGCTAGATTTAAAAAAATAGAATGTAGAAGAATTTGGCAATGTGGAGGATAAGATGAACAAGTTATGGAAGAACCTTGAAGCTCTTGACTTGCAAGAAGATAGTCATCCTCTATCATATGATGAGACTTTGGAAAAAGAACGGCTTCACATTGATCTTGAAAAGGTAACTCCTATGGTTGAAATATGTTGGAGGCAAAAATTTAGGGCCCTTTGGATCCGAGAGGGGGATAGAAACACTAAGTTCTTTCATAGAACAGCAAACTCCCACAGAAGATTTAATACTATAGACAATCTTTTGGTGGAAGGTGAATTGACATCGGATCCTAATTCAATATCAACTTGCATCTCTCATTTCTACAAACAATTGTACTCTGAAAATGAGGGCCAAAGACCTGTGCTAGATGAAGAGGAATTCTCTACGATTTCTGAGGAGGAAGCTGCTTGGTTAGATAGACCATTTGAGGAAGAGGAGGTATATGGTGTCATCCAAGGTTGTAATGGCGATAAACTCCAGGACCAGATGGTTTCTCAATGGCTTTCTTTAAGGCTTGTTGGGACTTTTTAAAACTTGAAATTATGGAGGTTCTTGCAAACTTCCATTCACAAGCTGTCTTTAAGAAAAGCCTTAATGCAACTTTCATTGCTCTCATTCCAAAGAAAGTAGATGCTGTCAGTGTGAGAACCTAAGACCTATTAGTCTTGTGGGCAGTATTTATAAAGTCATTTCCAAGTTGCTAGCTAATAGGCTGAGAAGGGTGATTACTGGAATTATCTTTGAGTCTCAAAATGCTTTTGTTCTGGATAGACAAATCCTAGATTCTGTCTTAATTGCTAATGAGCGTTTGGATAGTAGGCTCAAGGCAAAGATACCTTGGGTTTTATGTAAGTTAGATGTGGAGAAAGCTTTTGATCATGTCAGCTGGGATTTTCTTATGTATATGTTGCAACGTTGTGGATTCTCTGAGAAATGGAGAAAGTGGATTCTATTTTGTATCTCCACAATGAGATTTTCGATTTTGATAAATGGCTCCGCTAAGGATTTCTTTGGGAGCTCTAGGGGGCTACGCCAAGGGGATCCTCTCTCCCCGCTCTTATTTGCTATTGTTATGAAGGCATTAAGCCATTTGTTGGATGGTGCGGTTCTGGCTGGACACATTTCGGGTTTCACTGTTGGTACCAGGTCTAATACCCCACTCATGGTGACCCATCTACTCTTTGTGGATGGCATTTTAATTTTCTGTGATGCTTCAGCAAGTCAGATTGAATATTTGCGAGAGATTTTAGCCTCTTTTGAGGCGGTGTTAGGGTTGCACATTAACCTAGCTAAGTCAGAATTAGTTCCAATTGGAGAGGTGACTAATATGGGGGAGCTTGTGCATTGCTAGGTTGTAGACAGTCATCTTTGCCAATGACTTACTTGGGACAGCCTTTAGGTGCTAAATTCAAGGACAGGGCGATTTGGAACTCTATCCTAGAAAGAATGGAGCGAAGATTAACGAGTTGGAAGCAATTATATTTATCAAAATGTGGCAAAATGTAATTAATCAAAAGCACTCTCTCAAGTTTGCCAACTTATTTCCTATCTCTCTTCCCTATTCCTGTGAATATTGCTAATTGTATTGAGAAGCTTCAAAGGAATTTTCTATGGGGTGGGATAAATGAGTCTCCTAAATTCCGACTAGTAAAATGGGCCCAGGTTTGTTCTCCCTTGCAGTTTGGCGGTTTGGGTATTAGAAATTTGAGAACCTTCAATCAAGCTTTGTTGGGGAAATGGTTGTGGAGATATGGAAGAGAGACAACCCATCTCTAGAGGCAGTTTATTGAGGCTAAATATGGGAATGATTGGGGAGGTTGGTGTACAAAAGAAGTCTCTAATCCTTATGGTGTTAGTCTTTGGAGAACCATAAGACAAGGCTGGCCAGCCTTTTCAAAATCCATTCAGTTCGAGGTTGGTGTTGGTGACAGAATTAAATTTTGGCATCATGTGTGGTGTGGGAGCTATACTCTCCGGGAGGCTTTTCCAGAACTCTATAATATTAGTTGTAATAAGGAGTCTTCTATTGCAGATGTTATGCACTTTCCTAGCCAGAGGCTTCACTGGGATCTTTTTTCTAGAGCTCCTCAAGATCGGGAAATAAAACATTTTTACACTTTTTTAGATCTTATCAATTCAATGCCCCTTAATGGTGAAGGTCAAGACAAACTATGTTGGAAACCAACAGGGAATAAGAATTTTAAAGTGACTGAGTACTATCTTTCCCCTTCCTCTACTCTCAACATTTCTTTTCCTTGGAAACCTGTGTGGCGTTCAAAGGTCCCTACTAAGGTTGCTTTCTTCTCATGGATTGCCTCATTAGGTAAGATTTTGACTACGGAAAATTTATGGTATAAGGGTGTCGCAGTTGTAGATTGGTGCTATATGTGTAAAAAGAGTGGAGAATCGGTGAATCATCTTCTTCTTCATTGTCCTATTGCTTATGAATTATGGTCTATGGTGTGGGCTCTATTTGGTCTTCAATGGGTTATGCCGCATGGTGTCTTTGATTTATTTTCGAGTTGGCAAGGTTCCTTCGGTGGGCATCGGAGCATTGATTTATGGAGGGCTGTCCCACATTGTGTCCTATGACGTATTTGGCAAGAACGGAACTCAAGATGTTTCGAAGGGAAGGAACAGTCTATTTCAGAATTTAAATCTCTTCTTCTTCACACCTTGCTAGAGTGGAGTTCTTCCTTTAATCTTTTCCTTTGTTCTAATTTTTTAGAAATGCTTGATCTTTGTAATTTTTGTGTTTGATGTACTGTTTTCCACGTACATCCCTGGTGTACCTAGACTTTTGATTAATACAATTCCGTTATTTATCAAAAAAAAAAGAAATTTTCAGACTGCTGCCTTTTAAAAGTTCAAGGCAAAAACTGTAGTGCTTTGCTGAAGGTGAATTATAAAAAATAATGTGACTTTGGGTCTCCATTGGTAAAATGTTGTGAATTGAAGTTTGCATAGACTTAGAATTTGGATCAGCAAAAGAGGGATATAGACTAAAATTAACCCAAAAAATCTTTCTTAAGCCCAGTAAGAACAGAATTACATTTGGAGGGCTGAGCCATTCACTACCAGATTAACAAACAGGGAAGCCAATTGTTTGGCATCTAACTACTACCAACACCAACAAACAAAACCTTTAGTAGAAGGTAACAACAGGTGTAAAATCAAGCATATTTAGGTCAAAATACTGAGATATCCAACAGTACACCATAAGGGAATAATTAAGTAGTAAAAGGATGATAAAGAGAAAAGCTAATCTTAATGACAAACCTCAAATCAAGAGAAAGATGGATACATTAACTGAAAGCTCACTAAGAAAACAGATAAAGTTTAAGAAATTTTAAAAAATAAAAAATAAAAAAAGGAAGAAGAAGAAGAAGAAAGACAGGTAAATTTGACACAGTGCAAACCTTGGAGGAAAACAAGGGGCGACATAGTCATAAATATCTCCGAGCTCTTCTCCAATCTGAATGTCAAAAAAGAAACAACCAACATTATGAATGAAACAAAAATCTAAATCAGATTTTCTACAAGCTCATATAGTAATTGAATAATGCAATCATTATTTCTAATGCTACCTACCATGAAAAAAGCAAAGTCATGTGTTGTATGTTCCCTAATGATGCTAATTTGTTATTCATTGCCTACTGTTCATTTGAAGAAGAATTCACAATCTCAAGTTTTTTTATGCATAAAAATCTGATCGACTTATTGAAGCTAAGGAGCTTGCTCTATATTGGGCAAGGTGACAAAGAAAGAAAGGACAGCAAGGATTATTCAGAATTCCAATAGACAGCAGGATATTGAAAACAAACTCAAGTACAAGTTGTCTTCCAACATGCAGAGAAATAATGTGGAACACAATCTGAAAATGTATAATAAAGAAATAATGTTTATATAGCTATATTGTTCAAGTGGTAAAATGGCAGCCTACTTTATTTTTAGGTTTTTTTAGGTATGAAAAATTTTATGTTCTTATCAATAAGAGATTATGATATCTTTGTAAGACAACTTATCTTATGACTAACTTAAAACTCTCTGACTTAATAATTTACACACAAACACACACACACACACGCATATATATATATATATATATAAACACACACACACACAAATGTGTGTGTGTGTGTGTGTCCACTCAATAGTACATACACTAGTACTTTGGTCTGATAAAGAAAAAAAAATACAGAAATTCTTTTCTTCAGTCTCCACCTAGAAGTAGAGCACAGAAATATAAATATTGTAAATTCAAATTGTACTTACTGTTCGAGCTTCCTCCAACGCTGCTTTAAGGTCCTCAAAAACAAGCTAATGCACAAATTACTGTCAGAATAAGAGATACTTAACATTTCAATTTTTATATAACAGAGCAACCATTAAAAGAATACCTCTGTCAGAAGTTTGTTAAATCGTCCTTCAACAGTCTTCCTTATTTGCTCATAACATTTATCCTTATAGCCTTTTTCCTGAACCTTCAATTTCTGCTGTGGTGTTATATTTTTTGAAGAAACTGTTACATTGGTTGACTTCCTGCAGGAAATAAGAAAAAAGTAACAAAACTATATGTGCACCTTAAAAAATAAGGTTGTGATATACAGTTTAAGAAAGCTTCTGTTACAGATTATACACAATATGAATATAAGGAACCATGACTTGAAATCACAATCAAACTTCAAGGCGAAAGAAAGTAACTGAAATAGAAAATTAATTCAAAATATTTACTTGGCAGTTCTACGAGGATTTGCAATTGATGCCAGTGCACCAACTCCCTCGGCCTCAGCGGCTTCCTCAGCAAGTTGTTGATCAAGGATTTCTTGCATTTCAACAACCCTAGAAGGGATAGAAACAGAAGAGGAAGATGATTATACATTACAAGACTAGCACAAGAGTGAAATGAACCAAAATGACCTAAATAAAAACTCCAACCGTCCCAAATTCTAATTTCTTTATTCCACTTTTGGACGTCCCAAAATGTAGTCCTTTGAAAAATCAATAAATAAATTTCCTAACTTACCCTTTACTTTATTTTAAAAGTCAATATACTTTCTTCACTAGTATTAAATTAATGAGGGTTGTTTTGTAAATTTGTACCTTTTATTTAAAAAAGACAATGCATTAAATGATGTTCACTTACACCCTCCAATTGTTACATACAAGAAAAAAGGGAATCAATAAAATCTGCAACAGAACTCAGGCAAAAATAAAGATGGCCAACAAATGAATACATCTATGACTCTTAGGCGTTACCACTATACCCCGAAAGCAAAAATAAAGTGAACAACTCATAAGAAACTGTGCAATAAATTAGCAAATGGTCCACTGTTGCAATAACGATAGTGATACCTCTTTTAATTACATTATGCCCCATCATAATGTACACCCTACACTCTTCCATGGAAATCGCATGTCAAAGGTGGTTGACTGGTAATTGTGCAACTTTCTAGGTATATCCCATTCCTGTTTTCGCTAGGCATCCTTTTTTTGATAAGTAACAAAATTTTATTGATAAAAAAGAGAGGAAGCCCCTGTTTAACAGGGTGTACTTGGGGGGCAGAATGATCAAGTTTTCAAATTACAATGCCCAAGCAAATCTAAAAGATTAGAACAGGGAAGAGATGTAAAAGCTACACTCCAATCCAGGAAAAAAAAAAAAAAGATTTAATCTCAAGGATGGACCATTCACAAACCTAGAAACATCTCGTATCCCGTATTCGCATGGTATCATATATGGATGGCCCGATACCCATCAAAAGAAAAGGATATGCAGGGTGCACAGTCTATTACATTGAAAGCCCATGAGGCAATGACTTACAAGAGGGTGGCATTTAACAAAGGAAAAGGTTTGGCTCCAAACATGTTTAGAGCCTTGGACTCCAACCACCAATAGAAATATGACGTGTACGATTATATGCAATGCACAAGACTCACTTGGTTGGTTGGGTTAAGTGAGTCATGTGCATTGCACATGACAAGGACTAATGCCATCTTTCTATTGGTGATTGAAGCCAAACTATGTCCTTTAAAAAATATAAAAACCTTGGTCAAAAAGTCAAAATCCCAAATGTTAAATCCGGAGTTGCAAAGTCCCCACTCTGGACCAAATCATCCCAAAATCTAAGTGAGACCCACTCTACTAACATAAGAGAGTTTCCTAAATTGGGGTTTCAGGTGGGGTATTATAATAGTTTAATTGGTTTTTCAGATAGGGGTATCATAGTATAATTATGATGTGATGAGCAAAAGGGAAGGAAGAAGAGGGAAATCAGAAATGAGGAGGGGTTGGGGAGGAGGAAGAGGGACATCTAGAAGTAATGAAGGGTTTTATGCATGTTGAAGGAGTCCAGAGGATTTTTCTGGTGTTTCTGGATTTAGGGGGGTTTTTTTTGGTGGTATGGAATATACAGGGCATTTGTAGGGTTTTTTTTTTTTTTTTTTTTTTTTGGGGAATGTTATCCTCTCAAGGGGATTGATACGGAATTAAAAAAAAAATTGATAGGTAATAAGACTTTTATTGAAAAAAATTAAACATCATGTTCACGACGGTGAACACTTTGAACAAGAAACAAATACAATCTAATCAAGAACTAAAGGAAATAGAGACTAAGGTTGAGTTTGGATTGCACTGAAAAATGAAAGAGTTTGCATTTGGCATTTTTTTTGTGGGTCCCATGAACTGTTCACAGGACCCGCAAGTACAGAAAAAAGCAAATGTTAAGTTAAAACTGGATCTCACGGCACTATTCACACATTTAAAAATTAATTTGCTACAGTGTTTTCAGTAATAAGTTTTCAGTTTTCAGCAATAAGTGGTATCCAAACAGGCCATAAGAATTCAGATAAAGAAAACCCCCAAATACACGCCCAATGAAATAGAGTACCAATGAGGAGAGATTTTAGGTGATCTAATGTTCTCTCATTTTCTTCAAAAATGCGGGTATTGCATTCCTGCCAAACTAACCACATTAAACATGCTAGGACCATATTCAGAATGATTGAAAGATGCTTTCCAAACCAGTTTCTCTAGATAAAGAAAAAAGAGCTAACTGACCTCAACATTACTCATTGAATCCCAAACACTGCAAAACTTTGAATTATTTTCTATAAATTTTCTATTACCTATCAAAACAAAATGCACATGTCATTCTTTGAAGGGGATTGATACCTAATTTTCAGTTGATATATAATTTTGTATTATTTTTCTATTTTTTAATAAAATCATCCTTGATTCTTAAAAACAAAAGGCACGTCATTTTTTTTTTTGAAAAAAAAAAATAGTAATACCAAATTAACCCCACAAAACTACTTTAGGAAGAATGAGAGGAAAGAAAGAAAGCAAGTAAAAAAAAAATCCAAAAATAATATACAAGATCATATATAAGAAGATAAAGACTAAGGATGTTCATCACAGACATACCTTAAAGCACGAACCAAAGTTTGTGGGCTGCAAAAAAGAACAGACATAAAACAATTAAATGATCGTCAGAAGAATCACAAAACAAATTCCATATGTAACTTAAGCAATAATGATTTTGAAGCATGTGTAAAAAGAGAGGATATTAAATCCATAACAAAATGATACCCTTCAACTCCAGCAACAGAAGACGCGTGGCAGGGAGTGGGGGGGTGGGGGGGGAGAAAAGGCAATTATTAGAAGGCAGGGCCTTTTTTGCTTAAACCACTACTCAGAGAAAAGATTTTGGTCATACTGGTGCAGCATGCCTAACAAAGATGCTAAAGCAGTTACAATTCACGTATCTATAGGAGATTAAACATGTGACATAACCATCCAACCTTTCTTTATGAAGGAAATGCCATTTGATCAAAAGAACATTAACAAGCTCACTCTATCCCAAATTAAATGTCTTCGTTTGAAATGACCCAATGTCTAATGACCAAGAAAGAGACCATTAACAAGCTTAATCCTCTATTCCAATTTAAATGTCATTGTTTGAAATGAAACAATGTCTAATGACCAAGAAAGAGGATAATAACCTTACCAAAATGCCTGAAGGTGAGATGAATTTTTTTTTTTTTTCAATAAGGGAAAATATGGGAGTCTTAAGTTAAAAATGCTTTTTTATTTTTTGGAAGTGAACAATCCTTTTAGAGAGGCCTGTAAAGACTTTTATATGGTTTTGATTGATCTAGAGAAAGCATATGATAGGGTCACTAGAAAGGTTATGAGGTGGATTTTGGAAAAGAAATGAGTCCCTTTGAAATATATTAAGTTGATTAAGGATATGTATGACGGAGTTATAACTAGAGTGAGAACAAGTGAAGAAATCACAAGTGAGTTTCCTATCACTCGAGGTTTGCATCAAGGATCAGCACTAAGTCCATGTCTCTTTGCACTAGTTATGGACGAGCTCACTAAATCAGCACAATAAGAAGTCCTTTGGTGTATGCTTTTTGCAAATAATATAGTTTTAGTGGATGAAACTAGAAGTGGAGTTAATGCCAAGTTACAAATTGAGTGAGAAGCTCTAAAATATAAAGGCTTTCAATTAAGCAGGACTAAAACAGGGTACACAGAATGTAAGTTTGGTAAAAATAGAAACAAAAACGAAGAGGCAGTAAGACTTGATGGTCAAGTGATACCAAAGAGCGACAGCTTTCGATATCTTTTTTTTTTTTTTTATAAGTAACATAAGAAATTTTATTTAAAAAAACCAACTAAGTACATTGGAAGTGTACTACAGTGGCACAAATCAAGAACCCAGATTACAACGATCAATAAGATTAGGGAGAGAAAAACAAGAATAGGAACACAAAACTAAACTCCACTCAAAGAGAGTACAGAAAAAGAAAAACTTAATTTCAAGAATAGACCATTCACAATCCTCAAAGCATCTAACATTCCGCTCCCGCCATAAGCACCAAAACAAACAATGTGGCACAAACCTCCATAAACCTATATTTCGATGTCTACCAAACTTCCCTTGCCAAGAAGCTAACAACTCACTAACTTTATACGGCATAACCCAATGTATACCAAACAAACAAAAAACCATAAACCACTACTCGTATGCTATAGGACAACTTTCAATATCTTGGATCAATAATTCATAAAGATGGAGAAATTGAAGAGGACGTGATGTGAATCATAGGATAAGAGTAGGGTGGATGACGTGGAAAAGTGCATCGCGAATATTGTGCGATCATAGAATACCTATTAAGTTAAAGGGAAAATTTTATAAGATTGTTATACAACCAGCTATGCTCTATAGAGCTGAATGTTGGGTTGTTAAGAAGCAACATATTGATAAAATGAGTATGGTTGAAATGAGAATGTTAAAATGGATAAGTGGAAATACACAAAAAGATAGAATTCGAAATTCGGAAATTCAATTAAAGATAAGGATAGCCCCTATTGATGAAAAGATAAGGGAGAGTCGCTTAGGATGGTTTGGTCACGTTCAAAGGAGAGGAACTAGTGCACTGATAAGAAAGAGTGAGTTAATCCAAGTTGTGGGAATATAAAAAAAAAATGTAGAAGAAGACCAAAAATCACATTAGTAGAAGTAATAAAAAATGACATGTCAATTAAGGAAGTAACAAAGAATATGACTTTAGATGGGATAGAATGGAGAAAAAGATATATGTAGCCAACCATAACTAGTTTGTTGAGAATCCATAGCTGACCCCAGAATTTCAGGGCTAAGGCTTTGGTGTTGCTGTTTGTTGTTATTAATGGAAGCAAACGCTCCTTTTGGTGCATCACAAAATGGAAAGCAAGATCCTTAATATGGGACAGAGGAAGCAATTATTAATTTTGTTAAAAATAATATTTTTTCAGATTATTTATGATTAATTGGTTGACGATATAAGTTAGTTAATACAATCATTACAAGGGGCATGAGGGACTGCAGCAGTTGTGCATGAAGTATACAAAATGCTAGTAATTCATCTAAGCTAAGCATATTCTTCTGCTCAGAAATTCTAGCCCAAATAAACATGAAATCACAAAAATGATCAACAGCCTAAACCAGGAAAATAAAAATAAAAATAAAAGTCAATCAGTCTCCACGCCAAATATCAACCCAAAACTGTATCACAGCCATCGACTTTCACATTTTTAAAGCTTAAGCAACATAAGCTTTAGTATTTGGCTACTTGCTGCACAAAATTGTGGGATCAAACAGATCTCTCACTATGTTGGGCCTAATTTTGGTCATCAATGCAGTGTGCCATTCTCAATGGTCTCCCTCAAAAATTAGTTGCCCCTGTACATCAAATGTACGCCACCTTCAAGCAGAGAAATCTAAAAAAATATATATGTTTACCACCTCTGGCCCCGCATGCATCTCAATTTTACTTTTTTCTTCTTTGGGTGGGGCAATGATGGAAGGGAAGAGAAGAGAAAGAGAAAGATAGAGATGACTCTTAGCAAGCCAGAGATAATTGCTAACATGCTTATCACACTAATTTCTCAGCACATTTTTACTTTGTGGCATTTGCAAGTAAGATAAACTAGAAGGCAAGTAAAACCAATAAGCATTTCCAAAAACGTGGATCAAAGCCAAATCTCAGGACCAAACACAAAGTATTATATCAAATCTCAAGTAATACATAATTTATAAGGGTTGAATAAGTAGAAAATCATTATCAGAAAGAACCTCATTAAAGTTGGGTGCAAGAAATAAAAAGAATTTCATATGGCAAAAGGTACTATCACAAATTCTAGGTTTTTCCAGATTGGAAAAAAAAATGTACCTTTCCTTAGAAAGTTTATAGAAGTTGGAAATATGACCCCATAATGTCTTCTCAAATGTCTCCCAAGTCTGATCTACATCTTCAAAATATTCTCTGGTTCATGTTCCAAATAAGAGAGAGAGAGAGAGAGAGAAGTCACTAAGCCTCAGAGTAGCATTAACCAAAAAAAATCGTGGAAATAAAATTATTGAAGTTAAAGGTTTAATATTAAAGGTCATCAGCATTATCATCAAAGCCAATGTCTACTAACCACACTAAGGTTGTTCTTGCAGCCAAAAAAAATAAAAATAAAAAATCATTCACATTTTCAAAGTAATTAAATGTTGACTACATCGAAGACAGATAATTTGAACTTTAATTTATAAAAATAAAAGAACCAATGCTGCTTTGAACCAAGAATTAAAAACCACCAATCATCAGCAACTCCAGATTAAACTAGCCACTCAATTGCATCTTTAACGTCAAGCTCATTGATACAATCATAAAAAAAATTTAATTCAGATGTAGAATCATAGTAATTGCCACAGCAAGAATTTTCCCAATCCTTATAAATAGGCTATAGTCTTAGGATTGAAAAATACCAAAAAATTTGCTGGAAAACTGGCAAGTACTGACAGCTTACAATTAGCTTAACATTTTTTCCCATGTTCTGCTAAATAGTACCCAATAAGTATAAGTAACTTTTTGTCTAGGACAAAACTTATATACAGTAACTTGGATCCTGTTCCTTAGGTACCCCTTATAAGTTTTACACATCTATCACTTTTAAACATCTCACCAAACGTTGTTTAAAACATAATCTTTTTCCATTTTCTTTCTCTCTGGCTCACATCAGTTCTCTCTCTCTCTCTCTCTCTCTCTCTGTGAAAACCCAATGGCTTCAGATCTCTCCACATCTCAAACTGAATAAGAAATTTGGCTTCAGTAGTCAACAATCTGTAATCCTTTAGATTTGGTCCATTGCAAGCTTGAAATCTGCCAGGCCTTCCAACTTGTTGACTGCATTGGTCATTCCTTCAATTCTTACTCAGCAAATATAATAAATTGGCCAGTGAAAGACATCCATTAAAGGTGGTAAGGAAATTTTTGTGATAGTTTCTCTGTTGCCGTCAATGGGAGCTTCTAGTGTTGAAATTGTCAGTCCAATGAGAGAATTAGAAACAGAGTTCAAGGAACCTTGAAGTTTTTGTACAGCAAAGCTCATCTCTCCAACCAAGAAATATATTTTGGATAAAAATTGAAGTCAAAGCATTTCATAATTTCAAAAACAAACAATGGATTGTGGATTTTACTGAAGCAATTTCTTCTTCAGATGAGTGCAAGAAGTCCAAAGAAATCTAAAGTCATTGGATTTTTGTGAGTTAGGGAGAGAAATAAAAGTAAACAAAAAGAGAGGTTTTTGACAACATTTGATGAGATGTTTAAAATAGACAAATGTCTAAAATTTAAGAGGGGTATCTAAAGAACAAAAAGAGGGGTATCTAAGTTTTTCCCTTTTGTCTGCTAATGTCAATGATAATTGCTGGAGCAGTTTCTTTCTTATTCTTCTACAAATTAAACAACTTTGGCTTGACATATAATCTCCTATAATTGTATTTATCAATATTAACATGTGAAGGAAATACAAATGAAAATAAATCACCTAGTTTTGAAACTTTTGATTTTCTGTTACTGTTCACTTATTAGAATCACCCCAAGCTTTAATACAGATTGTGAGCTTGTAGGAAAGTATCATTGTAGTTGGGTGAATATGACAAATAAATAGAAGTTGAGGGAAGAGTGGGAGGGATGCATAGAGTCTGTCGAAAGGAATGACAAAAAGGGCTCCCCTGGCCCCTACTTGCCCAGTCAAGAATGTGACAGAGAAACTTTACAAGACAATACAGACCTTAGTCTGCCAACCTCTTCCTTGTGAGATGCTGCAGCTGCTAATGCAAACCTCCGCTTCCCATCAAGAGCTGTTAACCTCTAAGACAAATTCAAGGACATCCAAAGACCAGACTATGAGTGTAATTTTTTTTTTTTTTTTTTTTTTTTGATAGGTATAAAAAAAATAAAAATAAAAAGTTTACTCATATATAGTATTTGAATTTAGCTCCAAGTAATAATCAGTACATAAGAAAGATAACTATTACCTCATAAGTGTTAACAAGTTCTTTATCATCGCTCAAAGAATCCCGTGCTTCGGCTGCTTCAACAGAAATGGACATCATGCCCTCAACATCCTATCAAAAGATCAAGACGTCAGCTAGCAGCAACCACACCGTAAAGTAGAAAAAACAAACCATTAGATTCTAAAGCCTCATGCCTCTAGATTTAAAACATAAATGGGCATGGGCATGCTTCACAAAAAATCAACAACATGAATAGTCAATGGCCTCTTGGTCCACTGGCTATTCCAATTGGCAAGATAACATTTTATCAGGCTATTCCAATTCCACTTGATTGCTGATTAGTTGCATGGGACTGGTGGGGTTCGAACACAAGTGCTGAAACACCACAGGAGTTATTGGAACCACTGGGGTTTTTCTTGAGCCCCAAGATAGAGGGGAAATTTTGAAAATGGAACAATATAACTCCTTTTCTAGAGTGTATAAATTGTATAGATAAACTAACACACACACACAGACATAATAGTCAGGATAAAAAGCTTATTCAACTCAGCCGAACACACCCACCTTCAAGGTTGTATTTAAGTTATTCCTTGCATTGCTAAGGAGCTTTATTTGATCATGGTTTTCAATCAAGTTTTGGCATTCTTGACAAAGCCTGATGCACAAGGCAATAATATTAACCACAAAGTCAGATACGTAAATATTGCAATGGAAGTTTACAGATAGGATGCTAAATTAAACTCCTTATAATGTTAGAACACCCCCTCAATATATCTCATCAACAGCGTACTTTTCAATAGAAACAAAGTTTTCACGGAGTTGGTCTATTGTCTTCTCAGATGAGGAAAGAGATTCCAGCCCAGCTTGTGCCTGTTCAACCTGCAGAGTCAAAGAAGTATCATGTAAGTGCATTGAAATATGAGACTTGTTAAGCTTCCTCAACTCTGTAAATGTCTCTGTATAGAACATAGGAGAAAAGACATGGTTGAAAATAATTATGACAGCAACTTTCCCACGAAAAGGAATGGAATTTGTGTATAAACCTGCTCTGCAACCATTGTACTAAGCTGTGCATCATTTGCCTGCCAATAAAAACAATAGCAACATTTAGAGTTGACAATCTAAAGGTTAATAAAGAAAGTCATTGAAATAAAAGCCAATATAATGCCTTTTCTAACTACAATTATACTTTAACCAACTTTTTAAATCGTCTCTTTTCCAAGTACAACTATATCCCAACCAACTTTCAGCAAATAAGCAAATAAACTTTCAACAAAAACTATGTCCAAACTATAACAAACTGAGAAAAGCGCTAGCCAAATTTGTAGTTACACCCCAAAAGAAATAGTTAAGTTGCAATTGAAGCTTCTTGTAATCACTTATAAATCCAAGATCCACCAAGTAAACACCCAATGTAGGACTCAGCACATGCCCGCACAACACACACTCATACAATCCAATTCAATTAAATATACACAAAATAGAGTATCACAATCTCCCCCACTTGAATTTCTTACGTCCTCATCAGCGCTCACGTTGTGCTATAGTGCCTTCGAGCCACATGGCATTACCATTTGCTCTAATACAATTTATAATAACATGAGGAAAGTGCTAACCACATCTACTCTTATACCCCAAAAGGACTAGTCAAGTTAAAATTTAGGCTCCTTGTAATTGTTACCCAATATATGCCCGATGTGGGACTCCTCATACACCCACACAACACAACACACTCAAACAATTCAATTCAATTAAATCCACACAATTTAGGGTATCCCAAAAACGTGCTCTAATCAGCTTTTTTTAAATAAATAAATAAATAAAATCCGATCTCAATGTTTTTCCATAAACCCACTCCATAGGTGCCTCCAACATCAGCAATATTAATCACTGTTCATCCTACCTGCCTTCATAGATGATATCATTCATTCAAATATCCCCACAACCTTTTATCCAATAACAATAATGCTTGATTGAAAACATGATGGTTTCCGATACCCGAAATCCATTTTGTAAAATGGGAAGACACCTTCACCAGTTCACCAAATGATATTTGAATTCATATCCTAGGTAAGCTCAAGAAAATATCTTTGTAAAATATCTTTGTAATTTCTCAATTCTATTTTCAATAGGACAGGTATAGAAAAGAGGTGAGAAATATGTGGGCCAACTCAATAAACTGCCCTTGATCAAAAGTCACCCTTTAATCTTTCAACAAATACAGTTTCTTTCAACTCAGTATCTTTTCGCTTTTCGATCACCCTATCCCCTGGATATGTTGTTACTAGTAGTGAACACCTTGTTTGTCAACTTTGAAAGGCTTTGTACGGTTTGAGGCAACCTCCTTATGTATGGTTTGACCTATTTTCTACCCTTGATAGAAGATTTCTCCCATCCAGCTCTTATAACCCTCCATAGGCTACACCCATAAGGCCTTACCACCAAGTATGTGGTCCAATCACCCCATGCTTAGCCATATCTTATACCAATTAGACATCTTTGAAAGCTTTGCCTTTCCTCAAAAAACCTCCATAAACACCTAATAAGCAAAGCTTGATTAAAGGTTATCAAGTTCCTCACTCCCAGAACACCAAATTTTATAGGTGAAATCAACCTAATGAAAATTGAACTCATTTATTTGAATCTTCTCCATCCTATTAACTACATGCATGGGAATATTACTTGCAACTAAGTAACAAAGCATTGCCCAAAATCTCATAGTTGACATACAAAATGCTATTCACTTCTTCCATTTCTCACCAACCAATCAAAAAATTCATTTGCTATTAAAGAAATGAATTTCCTTTCTTGAACTAGTCATTAAGGAAACAACCTCACCAATTCCAGATATAGAGAAATTTGAAGAAAAGTATTATTGACCAATATTTTCTGGGAAAAAGTGTCCCAAAAAATATTTTCCGGGAAATGTTCTGATAATATTTTCCAAGAAAAAACCACAAACTAAGTGCCTCAAACATAAAATAAAAAAAATAAATAGTTGTGAAAGTGGGTGTGTTTGCCTTAAAACTTTGCACAACTATCCATAATTTAACTACATCTCCAAGTAGTTTTCGCAATTTATTAGCTGGTACTTCAGCAAGTAATTTGTAAACACTACTAGCCAATTTTTTTTTAATTGGCAAGTTTTGAACCTGCAACCTTACTTTCCACCTATACTTGTGGGAAGAGGAAGTGTCATTTGAGCTAGCAACACTACCCACCAAACTAGTAGGCCTAAAATCCTTAATATCTAAGGCAACAACTATCTTTGGAATAAGCCAGATTAAAGAAGCATTGAGAATGTAACAAACATTCTCATTAAATCCTACTTTACTAGAGACTAGCATGACTGAAAGAGGGCAACGTGAAACCAATTTGAACGTAGTGCTGCACTCTTGATTGTCAATAGACATAATATAGGCATCCCATTCCCACCCAAAGCAGGCAAATATATTTGTGAAATCAACCTATTTCTTCATTCACCTGGCTATCACTAGGAAGGACGGACACTTCATTTGGAGTGCCATACCAATGTCATACCCGCCGTGTCATGTTATAACTTTTCAGAATTTGCTCATGTCGTACCCATACCCATACCCATGTCTGTGCTTCTTAGGCCTATCATTTGATAAAAGATATACCATCAACAGACAAATATTCCCAATGAAGACCCAACAAATATTCTCCAATGAGAGAATTTGCAAACCAATGCAAGAACACTACATATCAATCAAACACATCTAATCTCTTCCATCATATCTAATTTCTCTCTAACTATAATGATTGAATTTCCTCAATTAAGTTGCAAAATCAGATTTCAACGCCTTCAATTTATGAACAAACAATAAACTAGGAAACCGTAGAATTAACCAAATTGTAACGCAATAGCTAGCTAGCTAGATAGATAGATAGATAGAGGAATGGAAATGGGACCTGCTGGCGAGTAACGTAATCGGCTTTGATGGATGCGATGGACTGAAGAAGCTCCGGCAGCGGCAATAGCTTCGCGACCTCGCGCACCGCCGACTCCTTCGCTTCCACACCCAGATCCTCCGCCATCATTTTTCCTATCTATTGTCTACACACAAATCCGGTCTGTTTGTTTTTTCAAACATAAAAAATATATTGATGTCGTTTGAATTTTGTTTTTCTTTTTTTTTTTTTTTAAACATAAATATATTGACTTTTTAAAGAGTTTTATTTATTATTTTTTCAATAATTTGGGATCCAAACCAAACTCCAAAATTAAAATTAATTAATTAATTAATTAAAATCAAGAGTTTAAAGATGAAAAAAAATCTTTTAATTGGAAAATAGGTATATGTTTCTTTTCTGATAAAAAAAAAAAAAAAGGTATATGTTTCTTTAGTTATTGCGATGAAAAAAACTCTTTTTAAGTTTTAAGGACAAAAATATAATACTTTTTAATAACTAGGAATAGAAAAAAAAAATTTTGAAATTTGAAAATGGAAAAAGAAATTCATGTAAGGCATGGTTAAATTAAGAATTACATATATAAGTTAAAATAAATATTTGTAATAATATAAATAAAATTAAGTAATTTAATAAATAGTAAAAATGAAAGAACATAAATCATTAAAATAATATAAAAGAAACAGAAAAACCTATTTTAAAATTTAAAAACTTTTATTGTAGTAGAATTTTATTGAGTGTAATTGTTTTATACTTTTGAAACTTTGGGAGTAAAGAGAAAATATTTTAATTAATTTGATATCCTTGGAATGATCTAATGAAGAAAAAAATTGAAAAATTTTAATAATGAAAATATAAAAAGGGCGTTCACTTTGTGTAACCATCACCATTTTATTATGTATTTCAAACTGATTTACCGAGTTTTTCATAATATATTACATTGAACTGTTTCTTCCCAAAAAAAAAAAAAAAGTGTAACGTCCATAATATTTTCACAATAAATCTTAGATGGTTAGTTATTATTGGTTCAAATTTGAACTTACCACTAAGATTACTTTTTTGCCCCAACAATAACAACTTATTACCTAGAATTTGTTGAAAAAATCTTGTGAAAATGTGTGGACATTTTTATTATTATATAATATATGATATTTCATTGCATTAAACTTGTATTGCATTGTATATCATCACCATATGCAAAATTGTAATTTTTGCCATTTGATCTCCAAATTGATTTCATGAAAATAAATCTTGCAGTTATAAAGATCAAAATAATAGTTCAAGGGTCTTAATTAGACAACTGAATTAAAAGATATCAAAAAGACAAGTTTTAACGGTAATGTGCACTTGCATGAATTAAGTTCCAATCACACGTGATTATAAACGCTTAATTCTAATTGGTCTAATTTTAGTTCAATTTAAATTAAATGATGTGTCATAACACTATTGGTTGAGGATAGGGTTTATGGTATTACATGTACCCAATTTAATCCAGAGACAAAACATTTATTGATTACTTGCAAAATTGGTAAAAAGTGCTTAATTAATTAATTAATTGGACATGTTTGAAATTAATTCACTAAGCTTGTAGATTAAGAGAGCTAGAAAATAGACTTGAAATTAAGAAGGAATCAAATCACAATTGAAATGGAAACAGACGAAACCAAAAATAGAAAGATCTAGAGAGGATCTGGACTAAGTGCCGATCTCCACTTTGACCAGATCCTTAAGAATTCCTTCCTTTATTGGCCTAGCTTGCTCCCCACCCAAGTTGACTTTGCCCCTACATTTTTCACTAAAAAAACCCTATTTTCTTGAGTCCCATATTGTCTAGAGATCATCCCTAGCTTTCCAACATCCAATATAAATATGCCCCCTCCATCAATAGTTCAAAGCACTCTAAAAATCTTAGAACTTTTTAGTAAACTGAGATTTCTCCCCCTCTCCTTCTATCCCTACTCTCTAGAGTTAATAGTAGGAAGGTGTCTTTAGTGTCTTGGATCCCCTGGTCTCAATTCAATAGAAGGGATAGCTTCCACCTTCTGATCTTAGGCTACCAACCTCATATTTACAAATCCCGCTCTAGTGCTTTAGAGTGCTAATGCATGCAGGTAAGGTTTCTAAACCTCTTCTTTTTAATTATGCCCTAGCTTTTAGATTCAAGCATGCTTTATTTTCATGTTCTTAGTTAGTTCTTATTTGTTTAGCATGCTAGATCTAGGTTTTGCTTAATTTTTCATAGTTTTTATGTTTCTAGGGTTTTTTAATTCAAATATTATGTTCACATGTTTAAAATTATGGTTTTCCAAGTTATAAATGTGTTTCCATGTTTTTGATTTAAAAAATTAGAATCGCATGTTCTTGCATCAAGTATATTAGATCTATGCTTATTTTGATGATTAAAGTTTGGTTCATAGATATAATTTGTTAAGAAGATCTTTACTTTGTTTTTCAAAACACTATTTTTTGCACTGTTTTTTACATGAAATTCTACGTTTTTTCTACATAAATTTCAGCTTTGTTTTCTATATAAAATTCTGTATTATTTCCTACGTAAAAATCTGCACTGTTGTCAACATAAAATTTTGCACTGTTATCTCCATTAAAAATTTGCACCATTTTAAATTAACTTTTTGCATTAAATATTTTTCTATATCAAAATATTTTTTTGCACCAATGATAAAATCAATTTTCTGTTATTGTTTCAAGAATATCATTTTTTGATCTAAAATTCTCAAACTTGTTTTCAAGAATGAAATATGTTTCAAAATCAAAACTTCTTTTCAAAATTAAATCTTTTTGTTCCCAAGGTCTTTTCAAATTTAAATTTTTTTTCAAAATCTATTTGGATCTATGAATTAATCTTAGTCTCCAATTTAATTATAGATCTAAGAACTCAATAACATGTTCACATGCTCTGGACTAGAGTTTATTCCACATTCCACACATATTCAACATGTTTTTCAATTTCGATTATTTGCATGCCTAGAATAAGGTTTCATCATGCTCTTGAATGTTTTACTTTTTAATCACTTGTTCTTAGATGATATAATCGGTTTGAATAATGTGATATGATCATTGGCCACCAATTAAAGTTTTGAAAACTGGTTTCACCGAATAGGTTGGGTGCCTAGCACATTCTCAATCCTATAATCTAATCTCTGAACTTAGATCAAGGGTCAGTAAATTATGTTTTTCCTTATAATTTTCTCTTTCTAGATTCTAGCAATCAAAGTGTTGTATTTTTGTTTTAGATTGATTCTAGGGCCAAAGCAATGTAATTTTTTGTTATCATAAAAAAGATATACAACTTTAATTCATCAATAAAGATGTATCTTTTCAATCAAATAAATGACGACTTCATTGTAAAACCTTTGACCTAGGAGGCTAGATAACATCAATGGAACCTCTACTCTTAAGAGGCATTAACACAACTCCACCCTTTCGTGTGGGTTATGCTGCGCCTTTTAATTTTAAAAGGTTGGGCTGGAGGCGTAGTCTCTCATAGATACCAATTGATTTTTTATATAGGGGTTTGAACCACAAATCTCTTATTTGACAATAAGAGACTTTACTAATTGAGTTAACTAGAACTGATATCGTAATATAATATTAGAACCTATTAATCCTGATTCTTGATCGTGGACAATATTCTTTGAATGTCAATATTTATATTCAAATATTATTGACATGTCAAAGAAAAATTGAAATTTTATATACAAATTTTTAAAAGGCTAGCCTTATTGTGCACAATATTCTAAATAGGAAAAAATTTGACTCCAATCACTAATAGGAAGATGACATGCATTTCATCATGTGTAATGTACACGACTTATTTGGTTGGATGGGTTAAGTGAGCCATGTATATTGCACATGACAAAAATTAATGTTATTTTTTTATTAGTGGTTGGAGCCAAACTTTGTCCTTCTAAATATGTGGATAATAACATCCTCAATATATGGACAGGTCATAGGTAATGTGCATTTCTTATCCACCCGTTTGCTTCCCTTCTAGATTAAGTGACAAAGGTATAAGAAGCGAGGGTCAATCCAGAGGGCAACATTATGGGATCTAAACTAGTTGCAATAACTTTTCTGCTCAACCTAAAGCCAAGCCAAGAAAACAAAATGGAGATACCACACACTAACAGCTCGTCCTATGAAACTGATGACCCTAAAAGCAATTTTCTGAAGGAAAACTCACGGAAAAAAACTTATGCAGAGGTGGCCAAGGATGTTTTCATACAAGATACGGATTATGGTGCAAGGGATAAGGAAGTTGATAAGCAGTCTGAAACTAAAACTAAAGATGATGTACAACCAAGGACGGATGAAGAGCAACATAGGGAGGAAGATTGCTTGACTGAAGATGCATGGGAGATCACGGTGTCCATAGAGTTGAAGCGCAAGCTAGCCAGGCCATGGAAAACGAGTGTCATCCTCAAACTTATAGGTAAACAGTTAGGGTATCGTGCTCTCCAAACTAGGTTAGCGGGTATATGGCATCCCATAGGTAATATCAATTTAATTGATATCAGGTATGGTTTCTTTATTAGGAAATTTAAGGTACTGAAGGACTATCACCACGCATTCATGGATGGACCTTGGTTTGTGGGAGAACAATATCTCCATGTTCAGGCATGGGAGGTGGATTTTCACCCTAATATAGCCAAAGTTACAAACACAACGATATGGATTTGCTTAGAATAGTTGCCCGTAGAATATTATCATCCAGAGTTTCTAAAGCATGTGGGGAATAAACTAGGGAAACTTCTAAAGTTAGATGCGGTGACTAGTGCCGCCATTCAGGGAAGGTATGCTCGATTGTGTGTTCAAATTCCTTGCCTAAACGTGTCAAGATTGGATCCTTTTGGCAAGATATTGTCTATGAGAACATTTTGGTGCTTTGCTATTGTTGTGGAAGAGTAGGGCACAAGGAGGTGCATTGCTCTGAAGCTAGAGAAGGAGCCACAGACACATCGGCTCATGCAATCATGCCAAGTGGAGATAATGGGCTAACTGAGACTGATCATTCTCATATCCCATGGAAGATGATGCAGACCCGTAGACCTTGACCACATGGGACAAATGCTGCGACTTAAATAATGCTCCCAAGTGCAGGATTGTGGCGAAGTAATAACTTGGAAAGTCCAAGGTCATATCCACAGGGAAAAGGGAATTGATTAGCAAACCACAAGAGAATAGAACTAAAATAATAAAGCTTAATTGAAGAGGTTTTTGATAGTTTAGTAAAGGTAATTTAAATTGAGAGAAAATAACAATATATTAAGGTGATAAGGTTTAGGAATCCACACACAACACATCTATTGGTAGTCTTAACAATATTTATTTTATAACTCAACTAAAATTCATATAAAGGATGATCTTAGTAAGATGATTTAACAATAAAAACTCAAGAATTAATTGTCTAAGGTTTATGCAATTGATTGATTTTAGGCAAAACAAAATTAGTGAATTAGTTCATAGTGAATACAAAGCATTTAACGTGCCCAGAGTCTACGATAAATCAAAGGATTATATAGAACTAAACACTTTTCTAGATGAGTAAAACAATCAAAAACATAAATAGAACTCTAAAAACTATGAAGAAACTTTGAAAAAGCCTAAATTATGTTCTACAGCAGCTCTCCTCTGAATTTTGTCCTAAAGAGCCTTTAAATAGGTCAAGGAATCTTATTACAAGTTGAATTCTCATTTGGAGAAAATCTCAGATTTTTAGGCTTCATTTAACCGACGTTTTTGGCCCATTTAACTTCAAAATTCAAACTTTTGGTAAACTACAAAGTTGTAGCCATAGTTGTCAAAATGTGAATCGTATCGTGAATCGATTTTTGATTTTTCTGTGTCGTGTGTTGTATCGTATCGTGTATCGTAAGATATACAAAAACTTAATAAAATTTATAAAAAATTATAGATATACATATATAAATGGTATATTCATTATGAATTTTAAATATATTTAATTAATGACTAATTTATTCATCACTTATGTAATAAAATTTAACAAGCTAACTAAATAAATCAACCTAGCATGTGTTTATAACATACACATTCAAATGGTTAAAATTTAAAAGTGATAATATATTACAAATGATCAAAAAATTATAATTTATTTTCATCATATTGCCTAATATACCCTATCTAAGTCAATGTTGTCATCATGTTTATCATTTTGCAAACTTATTTCTTTATTAAAATTTTCTTCGTCATCATTAACATTTACCATCTCTCCTTGTTCTTTTTATTTTAATAATTTTTTTTTTTAAAATTCTTCTTGGCATTCTAGTTTCTTGGACTTATAACAATAATGACATAAATAAAAAATAATAATTATATTGTCAATTAAAATCTTATTCATAGTATAGAAAATAAATTTGCAAATATTAAAGTGAAGTGTAAGTGTGTACCGTGTAGTCTAAACTTTATAGGAAAAAGAGAGGGGAAAAAACTTATGAATATGTTATTTTATTAGGCCAAATTAAGTAAACTAATAATTTTGTGTTAAAAACAAGTCTAACAACTTGTTAGATTCAAATAAAAGTACAAATTTTAACAAAAAATCTTATTTTAAAGAATTTTTCTATGTATCGTACAATACGTACGATTTTACGATACGATACAATTCATACGATACGCACACTGTATCGTACGATTCATGAGCACTTACGATACGCCGATATGATACGGAACTTTTTACACATAATACGATACGTATCGTGTATCATACGATATGTATCACGTATCGTACAATACTGACAACTATGGTTGTAGTCCTTTAAGTTAGCTGTCCAGACCAACTTGAATCATTTCGATTGGATATCTGAGCCGAAAGTTATGCTCCAAATACTAAATTGTGCACAAACTAGAATCCTAATTCGAATTGGACCTGGATTAAGTGCAAATTTCCTTTGATTCCTTGCTCTAATTGGACTTGAATTTAATTAGGTTGGCCTTCTTTGATTTCATCATGACCCTTGTAAAATTGAAGTCCATTAGCTTTCTTCTTTGCACAGATCCACTTATTTAATTTCATTATCTTATAAAAGACAAATTCACGCATTAAAATTCAATTAAGCTCAAAATTGAATATTCAGCATTATTCCAAAATCAACTATTAAATGCATGAATTAACTCAAAATAAGTATGATAATTTTGTTCTAATAATAATATAAATATGCAAAATTAAGATATTATCAACAAACAAAGAAACGTAGCCACGGTTCATGATGAGCTCATGAGACCCTTGTCCACCGATTCACCAACGTAGCCAAGTTGTATCCTTTAACTTCCAAGTGTTAAGCACTCAACAAGAAGAATAGATGATACAAAATCAGAACATTGAATCGGTGAAGCTAGCTGGTTTTCACCATGTTGATGTGGCATTGCATGGTGAAAACTATGTTTTACAACTGCCACATGAGAAGAACATGCATTGCATGCAATCCCCCCACACTAACAGTTGTCCTAGCCCCCCTCAGGTAAGTAAAAATTCTCACCCACCGAGTGCTTTGGCTTATAAACCTAACTCTGTTCTTGCCGAGCCAGAACAAAGCACACCAACAACTTCCAATGGCACCTTCCTCAGACTAGCAATCCATGACCCCCACCCCGACCGACCTCGACCTTCACTTCACGCCAACTTACTCAGGAAGCCCGAGTCAACCACCGAACCACTCCATGCACACATAATCCCCTCCTCCCAATGACCAAACTATAGCGATGGGGAACCTTAAACAGATTTGGAGCCGCCTCTCCTTAGGGCACTCCAATTAGGAAACAGTGAGTTATGTCCGCATCCTGGTACACCCATGGGTAGCGATGGCATGGAATCAGCTGACATAGACACCCAGTCTGCCACTGTGCCTTGAACCACCACCTCAAAACCAACCTTACCAACTGACCAAAAGCCATGTCCGGGTTCGCAGCTCTGTGCACCCCTACCAAGTCCAAGTGGGGCACCCGATGGCATAGTCAGTTAGGCAGTGGAACGCCTAGGAGAGTTCAACTAGTGTGGAATCACCGGAATGTCTGCCCAAAGCCATTTTTTGCTTTCTCGACTTAAGCAAAACCAATATCGCGATGAGGGAGGACAAACCAAAACTGTACATCATCATGTACTCCAGCCTAAGCCTACCATTTATCGTGTCCGTCATGCATTGGGAAAGGCTAGGAAAGCTAGAGCCAATGTACAGGGTAAAGACAACGGCAGCGAGACATCAATGCACTACTCAGTCAGTAGCAAGGACTCCGAGGACCTGGGGGGTCCCCAATGACTACCTTGACCCCAACTCTTCCTCCATGAAGATGATAGCATGGAATTGCCAGGGCGCTGGTAATGTTGCTTATTCAGAACCATGCTTACAAACTGTATTATAGGCATCATCCATAAATTTTAATCATTGTTGAGCCCTGTATTGCTAAAGAGCGGGCATAGGCTGTTATCGACATCCTTCCGTACACCCATTCTCGGAGGGTGGACTCGACTGGTTTTTCGAAAGGCATATGGATGCTTTGGAATGAGAGTAGCAACCTCAAGGTGGAGATTCTCACTAATAGTGCGTATAGTATACATGCGCTAGTGAAGGTACCAACTCCATCTCTTTCTTTTTTGCTTACTGCCGTTTATGCTTCTCCTAATTTTAATAAGAGAAAAATGTTTTGGAAATACTTAGAAAATCTAGCTATAGCAGTTACTATGCCTTGGGTTTTATTAGGAGATTTTAATGATATGCTATCTGAGGATGAAAAAAAGGGGGTCTATCTTTAAATAGAACTAGGATATCAGCTTTTAGAAATTGTATGGATCAGTGTAGGCTTATTGACCTAGGTTTTCATGGCCTTATATTCACGTGGACCAATAAAAGCCTGATTTGGCAGTGTAATATAAAAGAGCGTTTGGATAGAGGTTTAGGCAACGTGGAATGGAAAATTCAGTTTCCTAAAATGAAAGTACACCATCTTCCCAGAGTTAAGTCTGATCATTGCCCCATCTTGCTTATTACTGAGCCCATGGATTGGAAAGCTCCTAAGCCCTTTCGGTTTTAGTAGATGTGGCTTACTGATCTCTCCTTCCCCATCTTAGTGGAGGACAACTGGTGGGCATCGTAAAATGTTCCATCAGCTTCATCCTCCCTCTCTAGGTTCCAACACTGCCTAGTCTTTTTAACGGATAAAATCATTGACTGGAATAAACATCACTCCGACAATTTATTCCAGCGAAAAACCCATATTTTAGCTAGGCTTTGTGGAATCCAGAATGCGTTAACTAGAAAACCTTTAGCCTTTCTATACTCGCTGGAGCAACAACTCATCCAAGAATATAATGCCACTTTACACCAAGAATATCTATATTAGCAACTCAAATCTCAACTCATGTGGCTTAACTATGGTGATGCTAATACTAAATACTTTCATCTGAAAACTATACAACGTCGTAGCCAATCTCGTATAATGACTCTAAAAGATGGGATGGACTTATGGCTCTCTAGGGAAACGTTAACCAATCACATTACTGATGCGTTCAAAAAGTTGTTTAGGGCCACCTCGGCACATATGAGGACCCCAGCTAGTTTAGGTCCAATGTATAGTCATAATAGCTACATTTTAGATCATCCTCAGTCATTATCAAGTATTCCCCAATCAGCAGAGATTCTTAGGAATGTTCTTTCACTTCCTCCCCTGAAGGCCCCGAGGCTGGATAGGTATCACGCTCTCTTTTTCCAAAAGAATTGGAACATCCTCAGGCCAAGTGTGATTCAGGTCATTCAAGAGATTTTTGAAAAGTTAACGATTCCACCTGACTGGGGCATAACCAACCTTATCCTCATCTTGAAAGTAGCCTACCTAGAACTGATTACTCAGTTTTGACCGATTAGTCTCTGTAATACTCTCTATAAGCTGGTATCACGTATTATTGTGCAGCGTCTTAAACCCCACATTGTAGAGGTTATAAATCCCTGTCAGGCAGGTTTTGTACCGGGGTGTAGGGCGAGTGATAATATTATCCCGGTTCAGGAGATAATTAGGACATTGATGCATAAAAGGGGTAGAAATGGTTATGTAGCATTAAAATTAGACCTTGAGAAAGCCTATGATCGTTTAGAATGGCCTTTTATTAAGGAATTGTTAGAATTTTTCCATGTCCCGCCAAACCTCATCATACTTATCATGAATATGATATCCTCCACCTATTTTCATATACAATGGAATGGGGCTCCTCTTCCGGAAGTGATTCCAAGTAGAGGAGTGCATCAGGGTGATCATTTATCCCCATATCTTTTTATCCTCTATTTGGAACGCCTGTTCATTATGTTAAAAGAGGCTGTTTGAGACAAACTTATCCACCCTATTGGATTCAGGGGCCAAATTCGCATCTCACATTTATTTTTTGTGGATGATATCTTTTTGTTCACCAATGTCAAGGCTAGGGATTGTTAGAACCTATGTGGAATCCTAAAGAACTTCTGCCAATGTTTGAGCCAAATTACGGGCACTCACAAATCCCGAATATGGTTTTCCCCTAACACTTCTCGGAGAATAAAAGATTAGGTGGTCGGCATCTTTGGCATCCCAACCACTGTCCACATCGGCACATATTTAGGAATCCCCATTTTCATAACCCGTTTAACGGTCAATGCATACCAATATTTAGTTGACAAGATTCAAAAGAAAATTGAAGGATGGTAAGCCAAATACCTTTCAATGGCTGGTCGGGCCACCTTCGTAAAATCATCGGCATCTTCCATCCCCATATATGCCATGTGCACTATGTTGCTTCCACAGAAAATTAGTCAACAACTAGACAAATTAAGTTACCAGTTCTTATGGGGGGATACAAACCAATGTTGATGTTGTCATATAGTAGCTGGGACACGGTAACCCTCCCAAAGGACGCAGGAGGATTGGGAATACAAGCAATTCGACATAGGAATAGGGCAATCCTTATGAACTAGGCCTGGCGTTTGTATCATAATCCTAACATGCTATGGGCTCAAGTCTTAAAAGCCAAATATTTCCCACATACGAGCCTGTTTAAGAGTACCAGAAACCTGAAAGGGTCCCATATTTAGAAAGCCTTGTTTAACTGAATTCAATGGTTAAGAGAGGGTATGAAATGGATAGTAAGGGATGGGCAAACAATCAGGATATGGGATGATCACTAGATCCCTAAAGGCACCCTCTGTAGTCGCATTGAAAGACTGCTCATGCTACATGATGAAACTAGCCGTGTTAGTTCTTTGAGAACTAATCATACTTGGACTTTCGACTCTCTCCACATTCCACTCCCACTACAACTTGAGAAACTTATTAAAGGTATCCCCATGGCACATATTGCTAAGCTTTCAGATACCTTTATATGACCCCATAATAATGGTACTTGCTTAGTTGATTCAGAGTTAAAATTTCTATATCACCAAAAACAAGTGCATTTGAATAAGCAGTTGTGGAACTAGATTTGGAAATTACAATGCCCTAAAATGATCCAAATATTCCTTTGGAAAGCTATGCTTAACCGGCTTCCCATAAGGCAATATTTAAACTTTTCTCACCAACACCTAAATGACCAGTGCCCCAGATGCAACACCCAGGAAACGACCATTCATATCTTATGCGACTGCCCATGGGCTAAGGAGGTTTAGGGTCAATCCGCAGGGCTCTTGCCTCTTTCTTTTTTCCACATGCCCTTACAAGCATGGCTGCGGAGTAATGCAAATGTCGTCGAAGTTATTATGCACCAACAACTCCCTTGGAACATATATTTCCCTTTTCTCTGTTGGAATTTATGGCTAGCCAAAAATGAGCAAATTTTTAAGAACCAATCTCAATCCCAGCATAGCCTAGCATACACAACAGTGCAAGTAGCCACAAAATATTTTTTCCTAGCCAGCTCTGATAGACCGGTTCAAGTTAGGATCCCGCAACTTATTCGATGGGCTGTGCCCACTAACCCCTATATAAAATTAAATATGGATGGAAGTGCCATTGGCAATCCAGGGTTGGCTGGCACAGGGGGTCTGTTGCGTGATAGTTCCGGATTATGGCTATTAGGATTTTGTTTAAATATGGGCATTGCAACAAATAATATGGCCGAACTGGCAGTCGTCCAATAGGGACTTTTGTTAGCATGGGAATTGGGTTTTAAGTTTATCCAGCTTGAGATTGATTCTCTTACAGTGTTATCATTGTTAACTAATATAAATGCTACTTACCCTCCTAATGTGATATCTTTAATATGTGATTGCAGGAGCCTTATGGAGCAGGAATGGGAGGTGCAGGCACGTCATATATACCGTGAAGCAAATGGATGCGCGGATGCACTAGCAAAGCGGGGAACCCACCAACAACGTCTTTTGTCTATGTATAGTACTTGTCCCAGTTTTGTCTACCACTATTTTGTAAGGGATTTGGCTAGCCTCAAGAGTAATAGACTGTGTGCCCGACGGTTGGATTATGATGTTGTTGTATGAACTCTATATTACATAAATAAGACCTCCCGTTTCTACCAAAAAAAATCCAGAGGGTGGCTATCTCAATTTGATCCGACAACGATTATGTTATTGGACAACTATTCTAGGTTCGTTGAGCGTGATAAGCCATTTTGCAAAATTGGGCTCTGATCTTGAAATTTTTAATTATTCAAACCTAATTCTCTCTCTCTATCTCTCTATTTTTATTTAATTTTTTAATTTTTATTTTTTTTTATAAGTGATTCTATTGTTTCTGCCTTTTTCTCATATGGGTATTTGCATTTAAGTTTAAAATTTATATCGTTTGCTTCTTTTCTTTTTCCGAGCAGATCATTTGAATTGGAGTAATATTTGGGACACAGCTTTTCCCACACCCAAATTTACACTTTATTTATGTGTCAATTATTGAATGAATTTTAGCATCTTCAAGTATATGTGGTTGATACATGTGAAAGTGCTAAAATTCAATTAAAAGTTGACGCACAGGATTACTTTTTAAGTAGATAAAGTTTTTGTATTTGTGGTGATCTTTATTTGGTATTTTGTGGCAAATATTTGGAGATATTATAATATTTTTTTCTCCATTGATGATTGTTGGTGCAAACACAATAATAATAGAAATAACACAAAGAGAAACTGAATAATACTTCTAAATATTATTAATTTGAGATTGGAAAATACACAACACTATGTGGACTGAGGTGCGGCACTCACTCTCTTTAAGGAGATTCAAGCTCTTGGTTGGCTAATCTTTGTAATCGGTGCAGAACTTCTCTAACTTGTCTCTCCCTAGATACAACAGCCCAACAAATGTCGTATGGTTAGAACAACTTCTGCACAAAGTGTTCAAACCCAAAGTTCTACTAGAAAGAACACCATTCTTTGACTAGAACCTCTCTATTTTTTAGTGTATAAGAATGCTTGCATTTGCTGGATTTTTTGGTGTAGTAACGTTGTAACTTGTATTGGGTCCAAATTAGTCTATTAATAGGCTCAATGGGCCTCACGAAATTATTACCCAAATTAATCTGATTAATTAGGTCCATTATTTTGATGTAGTAGGTGTTATAAGATTAATTGTTGAATATTAATTTGATGGGCTAGAGTTACATAATTAATAGATGAGATAAGGAGTTTTCTGAAGAATGAAAAGGCCCAAACAGATAGTCCAGTAAGTGGGTTAATGTCTCTTCATTTTCCATAATAAAAATGAGTATTAATTCAGGCCATTTATTCACCAACAGATATGGTAATTATTCTGAATGGGTTGTCAAGTAGGAGGATCCAAGATGCTGATTCATTTCCATTTTTGACACCTCCCTTCAAATCTCCCTTGCGCATCTATTTAGCCTAATATCTGAGTCAATTTATATTAGCCCATTAATCACCACAATTAAAAAGAATAAAATAATCTTTCTCATTTTTAATGTGGGATTAAACATTTTCACTAATTTATTATCTTCCATATTAACTCTCACATGTTTACATTTATGTTGTAATATAAATCAATTTTAATTATATAATTTTAAAATGCTCCAATAACAATGAAACAAGAAAGAGTAGTCAAGTCAATGGCTTATAGCTCATGCCAAGGAGGAGATTTGTTGACATAGGCCTCGTGTGACTTGAATTGCCAAGCCTAAGTCAGCCACAATATTGACCGAACTCTTTTTTTTTTTTTTTTTTTTTGCTAAGATATATTGACCGAACTTAGTTACAAAATAACCCTAGCTGACATATGTAAACATGTATAAAAGCAAACCTTTTGCTTTAGTAAAGTGTGTGGGAGAAACAAGAGAGGCAGTCGCTTCTAGTTTTGTGAATTATGTGAGAGAGACAGAGAGAGAGAGAGAGAGAGCAAGGGTGTATTTATGGGGTTTGAGTTTCTTGAGAGTGCTCTTATGCATCTTTTATAATGAAATTTCTGCCACCCGTGAATGTAGGCAGTTTTCGAAACCACATAATTGTGTGTGCTTATTTAATTTTTTCTTTTATTGTTATTGAATTGAGTAATGGGTGCTATTTGCACAACAATTAGGATTTATGTTAATATTTATAAATGTCATGATTAGCATTCAAGCATTTCATGCATATTCAGTTTATTCACATGTTGAGTGAATCAAGTACACAACAAAGGATTTCCATCAATCTCTGGAAGACTTTATAGAATGGGCGGAATAGGTGATTAACACATTCTCACTTCCATATATAACCTAGCCTGTGACTTTGAATATCAAGTTTGTCAACCATTTTCTTATCATTTTTTGTTTTGATAGGCTAAGAATGTATTGACCCCTTATGATAAATAAACCAATTGATTTAGCCAAGTTAATTAATTAATTCAATTAACATGCAAAACGCGTGGTAGCACAAACAAATCACCAATTAACTAATATACAGCGGAAATTAAATTGACACGGTGATTTGTTTACGAATGGGGAAAACCTACACAGCAAAAACCCTACCGGATGATTTTAAGGTCACCACTCCCAAGAATTTACTATTATCAAAACAAGCGGTTACAAGTAAAGGAATCCCAGTACCTTATACTAACCTATAGTTAAACCCTTACCCTAATACCTAATTGGACTTGTTCTGTAATGACAATCTCTCATTTTCAATACACGGTTCCCAGTACTTGACTAACCAACAGATACGCGGATCCTAGTACGCGACTTAATCACCAACTTGAGAAAGATGTTGACTGCAAAGTTCTTCAGTTTATCACACAATGAAAATCATAAAACTCCTTGGTTACAAAACTTTACGGTGTACAAACACAGCAGCTTTTTCAAGAAAAAAATGAACTAAGGAAAATTCCGTCTCCGGTCACAATTTGCATGAACATAACTCTGCTTCACACTTTTGCCACCTTTTATGGCCCTTAAAATAATCCTTATATATGTTTAGGGTTGTGAGAAAAGAAAGCCTAAACATATACACACGGATTGGATGAAAAACAGTTTTGAAAAACTGAATTCCATAAACCTCAACAGATAGGGTATCTATCAAGCTAGCTGTCGAGATTCGGGCTTTAGCAGCTTTTTAAATCTTGATAGAATATAATACTGAATTTCTTGTTATAGAATATAACTATGATAAAAAGCAAGGGCTGGCTACCCCCAAAAAAAAAAAAATTATACATAATTTTTATTTTTATTTTTTATGACCCCCTAAAATAAAAATTTAAACACTCTAACCCTAAATTTTGTTTAAATCCAGCTAAAATAAGCTTAAATATGATTATTTAGTGTTACTTTCACAATATTTTTATAATAAAGGTTAAGTGGCAAGTTGTAACTGGTTTTTATTGAGACTCACAATTGACATCACCTTTTTACATACCTTTAACAACGCCATGACAAGTTGTTTAAGGTATGTAAAAATAAAAATAAAAATCTAAGTGGCCAATTAGATTTTTTTTTGGGTGAAAATGTTGTGTCAGTAGCACTACTCTTAAAATTGCTAATTCATTAAAAAAAAGTAAATAAATAACTCTTACTTTGTTGTTGACGGTAGAATGAAACTATTTTTCCCTGCATTTTTTCTTCTTAATCAGTAAAAAATTACACCACTTTTAGCAAAAAATTACACTATCGGTACAACCAACTGCATCTGTGATTCTTTTCTCATTCTTTCTATCTCTCATTCTCCCTTCTATGTTTTTATTTTTTATTTTTTTTTTTATCTAATCAAATAGTTTGATAAGTGCTCTATGGATTTCCAAGTTCAAGAAGTCTTAGTGTTAGCTATATTCCAAGAGAGTGACCACGTGTTAAAATTGTATTTAGGATACTATTATAGATTATTTTATATAATATGAAAGTTGTATATTAGGGGAACAAATTAATCATTTTATTTTTTACTCTCTCTACACCAAAACACTATTGACCCCTTTAAAAAAAATCATAGAGATGCCATTGATAAAAAACATTGTAATTTTATATTTTATAGATTGTATCTAGTAACAAAGTATTAGAAAACACATGCATCTCATGAAATATGTAGTGGAATTTAAACAAGATCTTCTCCACCTGCTGCATAACCACATGTTTCTCATGAATATGAAATTAGAGTTAAACATACCTTGATGCTTTAAAATCTGAAATTATATTTATAAATGGTTTTTTTTTCCCTGAATAAAATAAGGGGCAACTCTGTACACATACACACACAACAAGCATTGTCTAGACTCTAGAGTTTGTTAAAGAGAGAAAAACATAGCGTTCAGTTTGCTAGGTGCGAGCAGTGAAATTAATTTGTCTTAAGAACATAGTGTCAAAGGCTCGATCAGTTGTTGTTTTCGTTATTTATTTATTTATTTTAAATTAGTTCTATTTGTAAGTCATTTGGTTTTATTTTGATTTAATTTACTTTGCAATACATATTTCTAGTTTACTAAATTATATACTATTTACATAATTACAAAGAGTAGTTTAATTTATCTAGCAATTTTAATATATGAAAAACTGTTGAGGGCATCTAAGCAAATTAAAATAGGTACTGAAATAAATAAATTACAGTTTACAGTTTATATAAGATATTGTGTGGGTCCTTTTTGGACAGTGACACGACCTAAACCCATGGAACATGAATTTAGATGCATGACTACCTTGCTAATCTTACATAACTCAATAAGCATAATTAATCCAAAATAATTTAAAACTCCAAAGAAACAATGCCCTTAATAAATAACCTCTTACAAAAATCTAAACTCCACAAATTGGAAATAATCTCCAAAATATATAAAACATGAATTACAAAATAAAGGTAACTAAAATTCTATAAGTCTTTAAGTAATACTGAAATCGCTTACAACTTCCACGCTCTACCTTGCACCTTACAAAGCGATCCAAAGGTTCTATATTCTCAACTACACTTTAATCTAAAAATAGTAATTGATGGGGTGAGCCACACATCTAGTAAGTAATTACACATCTAGTAAGTAATTATACAGAATATACAACGGAAAAGAGTTAAGCACAAGTATTTTGATTTTTCACAAGCTCATTCAATGATATCAAAAATAATTATTCCAAAACATATAATGAATCACTTAATACATTTGTAATCACATCTTAAAATCATTAGAAAACACATACATATAATTGATCAGAGCACACTGTCACATATACACATCACATATTCTCACATACAATCATGTGAGCGGATACCAACATCTAATCCCTGCTGGTGAGGGATCAACACATATTCTCACATACAATCCTGTGAGTGGATTTACACATTTATCTGATCAATTCTAAAAACATTCATTTTAAGTCACATATCACAAAACAAAATATATACAAAATAGAATAATTTTCTTAATATTAACAATTATTCCAAATATAAAGGCATAGTGAATATCACAATATCGAATTGAACATAAATCAAAAGATGCTTGACTCTCTTAGGGAATGAATAAGAACTGAAGAGTTTACATAATTATTTTTACAATTCTTGAGTAAGTTTGAAAACCCATTTGCTAAAAGAAACGTCTTAAATACCATTTGAAAAGTAAGAATATGACTTTGAAATCAATTGGTTTTAAACAAACTTAAAGAACAAGAACTTTTTTAGAAAACTTACTTAGAAACTCATTTATTTTCAGAAAATAGTTTATGTAAGGTTGAATTTAATCAACCATCTTGTTGGCTTTATTCCGTGCCAAATTTGCTTGTATTTTAGCAATTAGTAACCCTGTATTTAGGTGGGATTCATGTAAGGGTAGTGTGTGAGAGAGTGTGAAGAAATGCTCAAAATTGTACAAGGATGCAGAGACTCGCGGCTGACTCGCGACTGGCAAGCCCCCAACTGCAGCACACTTGTGAAGCATGCAAAGGAGCTAAAGAGTTACGCCAGCTGTCGTACTACAGGACAAAAGTCCTAGGTAGGCTAGGTTGTTATCTCGCAGCTTGAGCTCGCGACTCAGACCAGTCGTGAGGCCAAGTCACCAGACCACCCTGTTTGGGAAAAATTGACTCTTCACATTCCAAACACACACAACTATATAAAGAGTCTTATACCCACGAAATGTAGAGAGCTTCCAAAGAGAATTTTAAGAGAAAAATCCTAGAGAAAAATAAGATTGATTCATCAACAATCTTCACCTAAGAGACTCTTCAAATTCCTCTACTCTCTTTCTCTCCATTTATACATCCTTGAGAGATTCTTGACCAAACCATTTTCTCACCATACCCATATCTGTGAGAAGGTTTATTTGGTGTTTTGGGAAGCAGTTAGGAAGGAACCAATTCACATTGGTTGATATTATGGGCTATAGCAGAATCCGATAAGCTAGAAAAGAAAATGGTTCGGCGCAACCTCGTTGGAGTAAGAAACTTGGAAAGCTTAGGTACACTGGGTAGATTGGGCTTGGAGGGTCTATTGCTGTTCATGTATCCCAACTACATTTTCTAGTGGATTATTGATCTCTTGGAGGGCGACAGAGAGGTTTTACGCCAAAGACTTTGGTTTCCTCTTTGATAACACATCGTGTGTTGTCCTTGTGTTTGCATCTCTCTTCCCTTTATCTTTGCCTTTTATTTTCTGCTGTGGATGTGATTATATTTGGCTTAGACTGTTTATCAATTTTGTGTTTAGCTTATGTTCATTTTCCGTACATTAATCGTTTGATATTAAGTTTGGATTGATAATTTGTTATTTGGGGTCTAAACATTCAAGAGTGTTTTACACACATATTGAACATTCAGTTTAGTTTAGAAATCATCTTTTAAATGAGATTTGGACATTCAAAACATTATTTAAAATTTGAAATTTCTCTTTAAAACATTGTCTAAAAGTCGAAGTTTCTTTTTCAATAATGTAAGAATAATGCTTTCGATAAACTTTAGAAAACGTAAGCTTTAAAAACATAACTTTTGAAAACCTTTAACTTCTAAGAACCTAAAGAATAAAACTTGTGCATATTATGCATAATTACTTACAACACTTGAATCACTCTGAAAGTCCAGCTGAAACAACCTCCAAAAAGCTCAAAACACTCTAAAATAGGACCTATAATCAATCATGGAAATATACTTAGGGTCCGTTTGCATACAACTTATTTTGCTGAAAATTGAAAATATTGTAGTAAAATAATTTTTAAATGGGTGAATAGTACCGCGGGACCCATTTTTAATAAAAAAATTGTTGAAAAGTGGAGTTTGTGGGTCCCATGAACAATGCACGGGACCCACTGATGTGGCTGAAAATGGGATGGAAAGTCAAATAGTGCGGCTAATGTTCATGAATAGCGCATGAACAGTAGTCGTAACAGTGTTATTTGCCTGAAACGCATGCCAAAAAAAAAAAAAAGAGGAGTAAAACGTTCAAACGCGCAAACGTGGATGTAGTTTCAATGTATCCAAACGGATACTTAATATCCTCTATAAAATATAAAGCTTATAGAACTACACAAATGGACTCACTAGGATTACACTTTGTTGAACTAATAACACTAAAATAAAGTTTCTCTAACCAATGATATTCTAACCAAAGAAAACGTTAATCCAACCTAATATATATAAATCCAATAGAAGACTTGATGGCAATATTTACCTGTTCTAGGGACCCACAGAGAACAACGTGAGAACCATACTCCCACAAAAGCCAATTCCAACTTTAATATATAATCTCAATGGTTTTAATAGCATAATCTCAATGAAACAGTGGGCAATATGTCTCCCAATGGCAATGACAGCGGTGGTAGCATCATTGACTTATTATATATATATATATATATATATATATATATATATATATATATATATATATATATATATATATTTTTATATGTACAAATCCGAAGGAAGACTTAAGCCAACATCACGGATCCTTGAAATTCCGTGGCTCAATCTAGGATTATATATATGTATATATATCCTAATGAAAACGTAACAGGTACACATGAGTAAGATTAGATTCATGCCTTTGTTCATCGATACATATAGTGGCAAATCTAATTGTAAAAGTATAAGTAGAATTTTAGGACCGAAATCAACCTTTTGAACAATCTAACATCGCAAATTGATTCCAAGATAAACTTATAAACTTTTAATTCTTTGTTTCTAATGGTGAGAAATCATACCTTGAGCAATTTGATTGCCTCTTCAAATGTATGTGCCCTAAACTCCAAGGAAAAACACCTCTTAGCCTCCTTAGTGATGAAACCCTAATTTATCTTTTCCTCCACCTTATATTTTAACGCATCAGAGATGTGGGCTTGGTGGGGTAGTGGGCTGGAGTTTAAAACCCACTTGAGCTTATCTCTTTAATCTCCAAGAAGCTCATAAAACATCTTCATCTTTTATTTATTTATTTATTATTTTAATTGCCGCACTAAATTGTATACACTAAAACTTTAATTTTCTCACTTATTTGTAGCACCACAAAATTGTCTACTCCCATCTTACTGTGCACACACATATAGTACATCAACTCTATATTAAAATGACAAGGTACGGTGATGATCATAAAAACAAAAATTGGGCTATTACATCATTGATAGGATTGGAAGATTTATAATGGTACAACTCTATATATGATGTTTGGATTGTAAGATGTACCATTATAAATCACCATACTACAAGAAAAAAAAATACATAATACAACAAGTATTATTGCAAAAATAAAAAAATAATGAATGTATTGCATCTTTAGGTTGATTTTTGTTGTAATAGTAACTTAAATTTATTATATCAATATAAGATTGTAGTAATAATTATTATCTTACATCGAAATGTATTGTTGTAATAGGTAACTCTTATTTTACATTGAGATATGTTGTTGCAATATGTAATATTTTATTTTACATTGAACTATATTGTTGTAATAGGTTAAATCTTTATTTTACAACAAATTTTGTTGATGTAATAGAGGTGAATAATTGAGAAGCGGAAAAATTTGGGAAATTGGCGCTATTTTTTTTTTCATTAAGTTCCTCTCTCTCACCTATGTCTATCCTTTTTTTTTCTCATCTCAATATTTCTCTCTCCCCCACACGTCTTCCTTTTTTTTTTTTTCATCTCAATTCCCCACTTTCTCTCACCACATCTATCTTCCTATTTTTTCTCATCTCAAATTTAACTCACACCCACGCCTAACTCTTTATTTTTTTTTCATAGTTTCCCTTTTTATCTCACCCACCTCTATCTCTTTTTTTTTTCTTTTTTTTTTTTTTGCTTTAAAAAAAAAAACTCAAATTCTCTCTCTCTCTCTCTCTCTCCTACCTCTTTTTTTTTTAATCTTAGTTTCCCTCTTTCTCTCACCCACATTTATCTCCATGTTTTTCTCATCTCAATTTCTCTCTCTCTCTCTCTCTCTCTCTCTCTCTCTCCCCACGTTTGTCTCTCTCTTTTTTTTTTTTCCTTCTCATTTCACTTTCCCTCTTTCTCTTAAGTGTATCTCAAAATTCATATTTATCTATTAACTACAAAACTTATCTCTCAAATTTCCATCTCACTCTCATATCTACTAACTCTAAATTTTTTCTCTCAAATTTCTGTCTCTCTTAATTCATAGTCTCCTTGGAGAGACTCTTTCTCAGTTTAAAGATTTTCTCTCTAACTTTTCGGTAATCTTTTGGTTCTCTTTAAATTTTAATTTGATTTTTCTTTGTTTAATTGCACAGTCTTCAAGTAGTATTATTTTATATGTGTTTTTTTAGAATCAATGATGGTGTATATTGGTGTCATTGTGTTGTATATATGATGTTTTTCAACTTTATACTTATTTTCTTTTTTCTTTTTTTTCCAAAATAGGTGGTAAGTCAATGAAATGGTCATGAAGCATGCTTGGATAACACCTTCGGGAAGAAACTTTTCTTTCATGTTATATTGATTTTTGCATACTTTTTGAAACTATGTGATTGAATGTAAACTCAACAAGTTGTGTGTATATTTGTGTTTTTTGACATACATATTGAAATGAAGTATTTCAAAATTTTCATCTTTTATGCATATCTTTAATTTGTTAGTATAGTTCCTAGATATGATTTTTGAATTGCAAAACAGGTTAATGAAAAATTATTATTTTTTAAAAAATGATTTATTTATTTTTAAATTTTTTTAAAAAAAATTTATTTATTTATAATAATATAAAATCAACCTATTGCAACGAGATTTTCACAGTAAATCGTTGCAATACGTGGAATTTATTGCAACGAAAATTTAATGTTGCATAAACCTATTGTCTCGGAGTTTATTACAATGGCTTGCATCGACTTTTTTGTTGTTACAATAACACCTATTACAACGACATTAGTTGTTATTGCAATGAATTTTTTTTGTTGTATTAAGTCTTTTTGATTATGTAACTAAAAAAAAAAAACTTTATAATAATTATATTATAGATGAAATGAGGTGAGGAATGTAAGGTGGCAACATTTTTTTTCTTGATTTTGGATAAAAACTAGTGGGGTACCCAACTAATATTTCATAGCCACATAAGCTATGAAGTACTTGCTTTGTACTTCATTTTCTGTACTACAAGGAGACGATATACCTTAAGAAACATGCAAACCACGGCCTCACCTACGTACAATGTTTTCAATGCTCTTGATTGATTGTCCTTCAATTGCTTTCAATTTCCAAAATCTTTCTCTTTCGTCTTGAGTTTAGTTTCACATCGCATACATACGTGCCAAAATGGTTATCATTTTTGGAGTAATCCACCCCAATTTTCTGATTTTTTTAAATATATAATTTATTTATCTATTTTGTTCGGTTTGTGTATCATTCCTTTTTATTTTGTTTTAATTTACATAGTAATACAAATTTATGGTTTATTAAATTATATACATTGTTTATAGAAAAACAAAGGGTAAGATTCAAGTTATACATAGCGTGTTGAATTAATATTTCAAAAATTCAATCGTTGAATTACATGTTTATTATGTTCTTAGTACGCATATAAAGTTTCCTGCAAATTAGATGTTATTTATTATTTGATCTAAAAACTCATATTTTATGCACAATTTTAAATATAGAAACATGAAATTTAAACATTTGATTGATGACGTGGTTATTGATCTTAGATCATTTTAGAATTTTGCAAGAATGTAGAGTATAAGAATAAAATCAAATCCAATGGTTATAGATTTATAAAAATTCGCATCAAATAAAAAAAAATTGAGTGATGTAATATAGTTTAGAGGTACATGTGTAACTTGAATCAATTCCAATTACAAATAGTAGTTTAATTTATCTGAAAATTTCAAAATATAAAAAATTGTCAGGGGCATCTAAAGAAATTAACATAGGTATGAAAAATAAATTACGTTTTTATTTATTTATATTGCAATTTGTATGACAATTATATTATTATATAATGTTTATTATATATTAAGACTAAGTAGCACTCAAACCAGTGGCAGCTCCAAGAATTTTTTTTTTTTTTCTAGAGGGGTTAAAAAGAAATATAAATTATACAAAATCTAAAACAAAAGAGAACTTAAATATATCAACATCACCAAAAAAATGCAAATATATGAAATTTTACAATTGTCTTCTACAATATTTCATATTTTAAAATCGTTTCATAATATCTTCATTGTCAATCTTCTAAGCTAATATCTTTTAATGTACATAGCCAAACAATCATTCATCCACTAATTTTCCATTTGATTGATTATAATTATTTCAAATTTAAGATCTAAATGGACTTTATCTAAGGTTTAAGATCAACAAATTTCTACTTTTGTTGTTGTTTTCAAAATTTTTTTTTTTTTGCCAGGTTTTTATGCAATCTAGGTTGCAGGAATTTTTGTTGCAACCTACTACATGGCGGTTAAAAAAACCATTAATGTGTATTTATAGTCACATTATATTTTTAATGATTTTTAATAAGTCATGTGTCTTGCTTAAATAATATATGTAAATGATTTTTTTTTTAACTGCCACGTAGTGGGTTGCATAAAAATTTCTAGGTTACTTAAAAACCTTGTCATTTTTTCACCAAATTTTAGACCAAATTGGTTTGTTGTTGGGGTTTTACTTTTGTGTGTGTTTAAAAATGTTAGTCAAGATGATCATATTCAAATTTATTTCAGATGAGCTTAAAAGAAAATAGGGTTAGGACATTCAAAATTTTATTTTAGGGGTCAAAACAATATGTATAACTAATTGAGGAAAAATTTGCAAATTGATAAAACTAGGTGGTTGAATTTTCCATCTCCAAGGAAAACCAATATGATCCCTTATTAGAAAAATAAATTCCCAATTACCCTTTAGGGGCTTCTACTCTCACATAAAGTTCTTGTTTCGGCAATTCAAAAGTGGGGGAGAGTTTTTTTACTAATGAATCGATATTCAAAATCATGCCATTCTGAAAATACTTGTTATTGAAAGTAGATTAAACACTTACAGGAGTAGTGAATACAAGATCTCAACAGTAGAGGTTAATAGTTACAAAGCTTGAACTAGTCTTAGTTACAAGGTTTGTAGGGATAGTAGTAGTAGTAGAAACAAGGAAATCTCTCACTAAGAAGGCTCTCTAAGGAGGGAGTTCTAAAGAGAATTCTGAAGAAAATTCTAACTAGAAAATTCTAAGGAAAATTCTGATTTTACTCTAGGGACAGCCCCCCTTAAATAGGCAAAATTCGGAGTGAACAGTACTATGAATAGTAAAAAGTGAACAGTGTCTGTGAACAGTAATCCTGTGAACAGTAATTCGTGAACAGTAATCGTGAACAGTAACTTGTGAACAGTAATTTTTTCCACTTTTTGTCATGAAATCTCCAGCAATTGAGGTTTTCAAAAATCAGAAGAATCTCTGACTTGGAGAGGACAAAAAGCAAAAGGAACACTTTGAACACATAGTGGAGCATGTTGGAGCATTATGACTACTTGGAATTTTGTACGTAGATTCCACAAGTCATCTTGTTGTCTTTTTGTGCACCATAATTTGGGAACTTCAGAAGCATGGCAAGGCAAAAGCATGACATGACTAAAGTTTCTTTTTCTTTTTAATAACTCCAATATTTCTTGAGACATGTTAGATGCAGGAGTTTACACAGGAACTTCATCATTTGAATATTGCAACATTTTTAGCCATTGTGCTGGCTAAGCAAATAGAGAAATCAAATATCAGTCTTCTGTAAGAGATCAGGAGTATCTTGACCAAACAGGCTGTGGGAGCAACATTATCAGTAAGAACAATAGTAAAAATAATCTGAGGACGTTTAATCAGTGGAAAGAGTATCGGATGGATAATCATCATCAGGATCCCATGGAGGATCATCATTACATTCATGCTCATTGTAAATAACATACTGATTGCAAAATCTGCAGTATAGCAATGGCTCAAACTCTGGAGGTTTCCCTGGAGTGATAAAACTCCTTGGATTACAGTGATCTGCTATGTGCATATGAGTAATAGGGGCTTTGGAAGGACAAGTGAGAATCTCCTTCATACCATTGTCCTTGGTGGGTGTACCTATTAATGAGAATGAGATGTTTTGATGGCTGGACGTTCATCCAGTTATCTCTTTCCCATTTTGGCAAGGTACTCTAACATCTGATGGAAACAAAGGGACTTTCAAAATTGTTAATAGCAGTCTGAATGATTTGTGGAAGTTGGCTGGCTTGGCCAAGATTGGTTAATTTTATGAGCTTGATGAAGCCATACTCAAACATTTGGGAATGCCGGTTAGGATTTCGATCATTATCACCTTCTGAATCATCAGCAACAAATGAATTGTCATAATTAATTAAGAGACCAGGAAATGGGTGTTTCTTTTCATACACTCTGAGACTGGTTCCAAAGTGTTTTTTCCAATTAATTTGTTCAAGGATATCACTAATATCATCTGAATTAGCAAGATCAGGAACAGCAGTTGTAACAAGTGTTTTGAAGTATTCAAACCATAGGTCGAAAGACCTAAACATAGCCTTGCTTTTCAGTATACGGGATTGTATATCTGATGGCAAGTTGGTAAAAGCACTTCTTAACATAGATTGGGACTTAAGACTCAATCTAGAATAATCGGTGTCCATTATAGTCATTTTATCCTTTGAATGGATATCCTCTTTGCCAAAGAGTTGACTAGTGTAGGGATTATTTGTAACATTTGGATAGTTAACAGGTTGGCTTCTAAAAGCCCCATTTTCTGAAACAAGGTTTGAAACAAGGTCATTTTCTGAGGCAAGGGGGTTTTCTGAAACAAGGTTAGCATAGTGGCTCATATAAGCCTCATTCTAAGTAGTGAGGTTAACAAGATGAATTTCAAGAGCTCTGAGAGTTCTTTCAAAGAGATTAAGGTGGTCTTTAATAAAAGCAGCTTGAAGGTTATCAAGAATAAATTTAATAGAATTTGGAAATTCTGAATAGGTTCCTTTGTGGAATTGCAAATTTTTAGACAAAATTTCCTGCAAAGCAATTACTATATCACCACTGGAATATGCCACCGTTGCCGGGACATATTCTTGAAAGGATGTTGATCCACTGGGTTTTACCCCAGAAGATGCACCTTCATGCATTTTGTTTTGGGAATAGTCCTGTGCAGGAGTTGTTCCCTTGTTTTTCCTCTCAGCAGAGGGAGCCATAATAATCCACTTACTAGTGGTATAAATGCTAATATTATCCCACTTATTAGTGGTATTTTATCCTCGCATCATTGCCTGATTCCTGCAAAGAATTATTGAGAATATTAGGATCATTAGTAATAGTTGACAATTTGGCATTACTAGTATCACCTTTAAAATGGCCAGCAAAACATTGGCACAAACTCATCCTTGGTTCGTAAACAAATATACCAGCAGGAAAATCATAAGACAATCCTAAAGCATTATCAATATCAATATCAAGTTTCGAAGCAAATTTGAATTTTACTTTCTGTCCAAAAAGATCAGCAGTAATCCCATCATGTTCAACAAAGAAAGGGTATAAAGCATTTATGAATGGCAGACCGAGAATCACTTTATCAGTCATATTTTTGACAAGAATAGAAGTAATCTTGAAATAGACATTAACACGGCAAATATGAGCATTATTCAGTTCATATTTAATTTCCATTTGAGAACCAGTAGCAGAAACCAATTTTTCAGTTGAATTTTCAAAATATTTTGAATGAATCAATCCTTCCTGGATACAATTCTTATCCGCACCGGAATCAATCATAGCAATAACAGTGAAATGATAATCATGAGATACAACAATTTTAACTTTTGTAAACCATTTTGGAGGAAGTATTTTATTTACAAGAGCAAGCTGAGAATTATCATCAATACCTTTATCAGAAAGGAGAGTTTGTTGACTGGATTCATCTCCATCCTTGTGCTCATCTTGTTCATTATCAGACTTATTTTGATCAATATTTTTATCAATTTTTAACATTAACATTTCTTGTTTAAGATTATGGTTATCACTTTCAATATTTTTAAATTCATTTTTTAATTCAGTTATCTCTTGTTTAACAATATTAATTTCATGTTGCAAATTATTAACAGTTAGTTCTTTGGCTATCTTTTAATTAAATCTTTCCAAAGTTTCTTCAAAACTTATTGTTGATTTAAATTTTTTACTAGTTTCATCTTTTAACAAGTTTTTTCTTGAATTTATCCAAATATTCTTTTTGTAATTCCGGGTTTTCAATTTGACCAATCAATTTAACCAATAAACTTTCATTTTCTTCACATTTAGTGAGAGTATTAACAGATTTAATTACCTTGCAACAGGAATCTCTACAATCAATTTTGATATTAGGAGAATCAGAGGAATCATCAGCAGAATGATAGCAAGAATCAGTTGAAGAAGAAAAATCATCTTCCAAGGAACCAGACGAATTGTTTGATTTAAGGATTCTGAATAATTCTTCTTGATCATTATCATCAATATTTCACATGTTAAACTTGTTTTTTTAACTTACTAGGTTTTTGTTTACAATCTTTACTAAAATGACCAGGTTTTCCATAATTGAAATATTTACCTTTACCTGATCGTTGGTTAACATACTTTTTAGAAGCATTTTTTTTTTTAGCATAAAAATCATTAAAATTAGTTTTGTATTTTTTATGTTTTTTATGGCTATAATTTTTGTGACTTTTATCATGTTTTATACCCTTTTGCTTGGAAGGAGCAATCGGGGGCAAACCATATTGTTCACAAAAATTACCCATTTCATATTTAACTTTTCTTTTATTTTTTAATTAATGTTTTAATAGTTTTTCATCATTGCACATATTAATTCCAAGTTTTTTAATAGTGCTTAAGATATCATCATAAGTTAAATTATCATAATCAATAGAATCATTTTTACCAATTAACTCTTGTTTTACCTTATGAGCAAAGATAGGAGGCAGACCGTTAATAAACTTTTCTTTCCAATAAGGCTTGAAGCAATCTTTCCGTTGCATTACTCTAGAAAGAAAAACATCTTGATACCATCTATAATCAGATATAGTAGGACATCTCAGATTATTTAACAAATCAGAAATTTGAGATGAAACATTAGATGGAGTACCAACAAAATGTTTGATAATAGTATAAATCAAGGTATTAACACCATCAGGAATACCTCGACCAATACGTTCATCAAAAATAGGCAAACCTTCATCATTCTTTTTAACAGCATATTTAATAGAGTCTCTGGATTTTTCTGTGAGATATGAATCCCACCATCATTGAAGAGTACCAGAAAAGCTAGTAGCAAGTAAGTCAACAATTTCAGATTGTTCAAAATCATGATTATTTTGGTAAACAATACCGACCATGGATATATGTCCCATTTTGTTAATAATTTCTTGTTCAGAAAAACCATCAATATTCCATTCATAAATCTTATTAGTAGAAACAGAAAACTTGGTTTGAAAAGGTCTTTCTTCAAACTGTATATCAGGAGGAGTAGGTTTTGAATACCAATTTTTTGTAAGAAACATGGGTTTGGAATTTCCAACAAATCTTTCAATTTTTGGAAAATCATTATCAAAAATCTTTTTAGCAGAAACAGAAGAAATAGTATCAGAATCTGTATTTTCATCAGAAACAATTTCATTTTTTGAAATAGTTCGAGCAGCAGGAGTACTTGTAGAAGTACCTTTAATTTTAACTTTTAAATCAGCAAGCATTTTTTCAACAGTTTCAAGAATTTTAGATTGAGAAGTTTTAAACTTAAATTTGTTATCATGATTGGGTAAGTTAATCAAAGGTTCCTCAGTCTTGATAGAAACAGGTTTTTGAATAGAAATAGATTTTTCAACAATTTTTTCTTCAATACGGTCAAGCTGTTGACCAATAACATGTAAAGACTCATTAGTAAAATTGTTTTGTTCAATAAGACTAACAACGGGAGTTTGATCATCAGCAATTTTGAAAGGGGTAGTTTTAACATCAGTTTTGCCAGTAGTTATAAGAATAGTCTCAAGAGGTGGACGACAAGACCTAACAATGGTTTTGTCATCTTTAACAAAATTTGATTTCTTTATTACATTCAAATGATTTTTTGCAATTTCATCTTTTGAAACATAATAATTTTCAAGAAAATCAAAGAACGGAATATGTTTTTTCAACTGATGCATTTTTTCTTTCCATTTCCTTTTAACACAGTCTTTTTCAGACTGAGCAAAATTATTTTGGAAATATTTCCTTTTAGGTCTGTGTTTTGGAAGCATAAATTCCTTGAATAATGAAACCATATCAATTTCAAAGTTTTCATTTAAAACAGTCAAAACTCTTAAGTGGTTAACCGAATTTTCAATAGGAGGAAAATTAGAATCAGATGGACAAACAGAATTAGTATCATCTTCTTCTTCATTAGCAGATCTGCCATATGGAGAAGAAGGTTCAGCTTTAGCAGAATAGAAAACAGCACTGATTTGAGATTTATCACTTGAAACACCTTTTAATTTTAAATCAGTGGGGTTTTCACGATTCTTCTTTAAAAATTTATTGAGATCTTAATCTCTTTTTGAAATACTTTCAGATCCAGCAAAGGAATGTCTTCCTTCATTGATCCTCAAAGGTTGATTATTTTGAAAACTTATTTTAACAGTATCATTAAGATATTGTTGAATATGAGTGAGATCTAGCTCATCAAAAACAGGTTTGGGAACAGGGGATTCTTGGTCCAACAACCATTCAGTGGGAAGCATAATATCTTGCCATTGAATCATTTTTGGAACTTGAACTTTAGCATTAGGAGTTGAACATGTGATTAACATTGTTTTACTAGAAGGTTCCTCTATGATTCAAACAACCAGGATTTAACTGAGTGCCCAAAAGTCTGTAATAAATACGATAAATCAAAGCAAAAGGTTTACTACCTTTATCCATATGATAACTAGAAGAAGCAATATTTAAGGTTAAAGCTTTAACAATATTAGGATCATCCAAAGCAAGAGTAATGTTAGGATAACAGTTGAAGTAAACAGGATCATCATACAAAGAAGCAGTGATCATACCAAGAATGCTATCTTTAAAGATCTTAAATCTAGCATCACGTAAACACATGAGAACAGAAACATTAATACCCTTTCGGGTGAGTGGTTTAACAGCAACTTGAACTATACCAATATGCAAATAACTGAGTTTTTTAGCAATGAAATCATTAATATTTCTTTTGGAAAACAAGCAACATTTTTCATGACATTTTGAAATAGAAAATATTTGTTCAGCAGTTCTAACTTTGTAAACAGGATGAAATGTAGTTTCAACCCAACTAGTTTTGTAAACAGTTCTAGTATCCACTTTAGGAATGTTCCATTTCTAGAAATCAGGGAGCTCACTATCTTCAACAGTGTGCTCTTTTTCATTTACAATATCAGGAGGATAACTAGTCCTGGAGCTAATAGAGGAGTTAGATCTCCACAACTTATCCATACTATCCTAGTTTTAACCCTCAATTATCATGTTTTTCTCACAACCGTTGCATTTCGTAACACATACCCTAAGCAACCCCATACCACACACATGCCTTACACGCCCTCTCTTGGCTCAAACAGGCCTTACAGTCAGGTTCTAGGAATTCACTTTATGTCTAGGGTGGTGCCAACGATGGCAAGAATGGAACACAACAACGGAGCACCAAAGGTTTGGACAGATATGGACAAGATACAAAGAACACAACAACACTATCACCGGCTAGAAAAGAGTGGCTATGATACCATAAAGGGGGAAGGGGATGCACAGCTAAAGGGGAAGAGACAGAAGCACAGTAATAATATACTTTCAAAGTAAAATGTAAGTAAGTAAGTTAGCACAATAATAAAGCGGTAGAACCAGCCAAGCAGTATATATCAAAATAATTCAAAGTAAATGAAAGCAATTTAAAACCGCTCGGTATGGCGGTAATCCGTTCAAGGTGGCGGTAGCAACAAATAGTATAATGAACATAAAACTGAAAATACTTGTTATTGAAAGTAGATTAAACACTTACAGTAGTAGTGAATACAAGATCTCAACAGTAGAGGTTAATAGTTACTAAGCTTGAACTAGTCCTAGTTATAAGGTTTGTGGGGATAGTAGTAGTAGTAGGAATAAGGTAGTAGTAGTAGAAACAAGGAACTCTCTCCCTAAGAAGGCTCTCTAAGGAGGAAGTTCTAAAGAGAATTTTGAAGAAAATTCTAACTAGAAAATTCTATGGAAAATTCTAATTTTAACATAAGGGACAACCTCCCTTAAATAGGCAAAATTTTGGATAAACAGTAAAAGTAACATGAACAGTAAAAGTAAATAGTGTTCAATAAAATCTTTGACCAAAGCATGCCGAAAGTGGTCTTAGAATATTTGAAAATAGTCTTGGAAACATAAGGAATCTTCTTTTCAGTAGCATGAGAAAGAACAGTAGCATCTCTTCTTTTTAGTAGCATGAGAAAGAACAGTAGCATCTTGGCCGTTGTGCAGGCCGGACAAATATGGCGAATCAATCAATCACCAGCTTCATCTTCATCATGTCCAAACCACTCCTCATTGTAGGGGTAGTAAGGATCCTTTGTATCTTCCTCTTTAGAGGATCGCACATCATCTAAATCAGCCTTTTCTACTTTTAACATTTCAATGAGAGCATTCAGTGCTTCGGGGTCCTTACGGATTTCATCCAAAGGAGAACTCACTTTTTTAGGTTTAACAGATGGCTTAACAGATTTAGAAGAGGAAGCAGGTGCATTAGTAAAGACAGGGGATTGACCAAGTGAACAATTCTTAGCAACGGGGAAAGTAGCAGTGGATGAAGATTCCTTGGAAACGCTAGCAATAATTTTCTGAGTATGAGGGAATTTACCCCACCATTTTACATACCAATGTCTGGAGAGAACATGACCTTCCTTTTCATATTGCCATTTTAATATCCAAGGTATTTTGTAATGTTTAACAAAGTGGAGCAAAGCAGGGAACTTGGCACCATAAGCATCAACCTTATAGGACTTCTTGAAACATTCAAAAGCCTCAAGTAATGGTTCAGGAAATATGTCATTAATAGGGCCAAATTGAGTCCATCAACGGTTGAACCAAAGAGGTAGAGAACCAGTGAAATTTTTATCAAAGTTAACAAACCAAGAATGAGACATGTTTTCATTCTGGTGAAGCATAAACCTTGACCAAGCAGTGATGTAATCATAGTAGGAATAGGGGATGGGGGAATCGGGCATTGTTCTGGTAAAACTAGGGGAGGGACCCCAATTTTCTTCAGGAATAATATTGACCAGGTAAACACCGTGGTAGATGATTTTGGAGGTATCATCTCTGTCAGTTATGGTGTTAATAATAATAGATTTTTCACGACGCAAGAGATTAGAATAGTACTGTAAGTTCTTTTCTCTATGCTCAGGAATCCAATGAAATCTTGGAGGGAAATAACTTTTAGCAAGTTTGAGAGGATCAGAAATTGAGACTCTGTTGGGTTCCATATAAAAAAATTTTTGGAAATATTGTTTTTTGACATATTGAGGAATACTAGGGTTTCTGGGAAAAACAATTCTAATTGGTTGGTTAATAGGGGTTATAGCATAAGGATCATAGGACGAAGTAAGAACAGAAGAATAATTAGGTTTGGGAATAGTACCTAGCGGGGTGAAACGGTTAACAATGTCCAAAGAGGAAATAGGTTCATTTTTAACAATTGGATTAACAGTGGCAGGTGTCTTGTCTTTCGACCTTCTACTTGCCATTGGAACACTGCAAAAATTCACGGGTAAGGAAATCAGGGATGGAGTTTTGAGATCCTTTAATATATTTAATGTCAAAATAAAAAACACTTAAAATAGCTTGCCATCTAGCAAAAATATGTTTTAAAGCAATATTTTCAACATCTTTTTCAATAACATATTTAGCACTTTTGCAATCAATACGTAATAAAAACTTTTGGTTTAAAAAATCACTTTGAAATTTTGAAATACATAGTATTATAGATAAAATCTCTTTTTTAATAGTGCTATAGTTTAACTGTGCATTATTCCAAATTCCAGAATAGAAACGGACAATTTGTTCAGATGACTCAGGAGAAACTCTTTGTTTTAGAATACCTCCATAACCAATGTCAGAGGCATCGGTTTCCACAATCTTAAATGTATCAACAGTGGGAATACCAAGACAGGGTAATGTCTTAACATGAGACTTGATTTGTTTAACAAGAGAAGTATGAATATCAGACCAAGGTGGAGGATTTCTCTTTAACCTATCAAAAAGAGGTTTACATTGTTTTCTCATATCTTTGTAGAAATCAGCAACATAATTTAATGACCCAAGAAATCTTTGGAGCTGAGTTTTATCGATGATAACATCAGAAAATTTATCAGCAAATTGAATGGCTCTATCAATAGGACGAATTTGTCCTTCAGAGATGTCATAGCCAAGGAAACGAACTTTTGTTTGAAACAGTTTAATTTTCTTAGCAAAAACAACAAGACCATTTCTTTTGATAGTTTCTAGAAATGAATACAAATGTTTCCAGTGTTCATCAATAGAGCTGGAGTAAACAAGAACATCATCAATATAAACAATAGTGAAGTGACTGAAGCAGTTGAAAATATCATTCATGATGTTTTGGAACTCACTAGGGGCATTTTTAAGACCAAAAGGCATCACATTCCACTCATAATGACCAAAAGGAGTGGTAAAAGCAGTTTTATACCTATCCTTCTCATTAATCTGGATTTGCCAGAATCCAGATTTCATATCAAACTTAGAAAACACTACAGCCTCACTCAACCTATGGACCAGGTCATTCTTATTGGGAATAGGATACCTAATCCATTCTAAAACCTTGTTCAAAGGTTTATAGTTGATAACTAGGCGAGGAGTTCCTCTCTCAATTTCAGCATTCTTTTGAACATAGAAAGCAGAGCAGGACCAAGGGGACTTGCTATTCCTAATCAGTTTTTTCTCTAGCAAATCATGGATTTCTTTTTTGCAAAATTCAACAGTTTTAGCATTCATCTGAATTGGACGAGCTTTAGTGGGAATGTTTTTCTCATCAAAATCTTTAACATAAGGCAAGTCAACAATGTCTTTCTTCCTATGCCAAAAAGCATTAGGCACATCAGAGCAAACATCATCAATTAACATTTTTTGAAAATTATCAATTTTTGATAGCAATAATTTATTAGAAAGCTGTTCAGCAATTTTCTTGTATCTAACTTCTTGCTGTAGAAAGTTAAGATGTTTGATTTTTGCATGAATCAGATTGGAAGCATTATCAATATCAATTTCAAGATTTGAAGCAAATTTGAATTTTACTTTTTGACCAATAGGATCAGTAGTAATACCATCATGTTCAACAAGAAAAGGATACAAAACATTTATGAAAGGCAAGCCAAGGATCACTTTATCAGTCATATTTTTTACTAGAACAGAAGGAATCTTGAAACATATATTATCATGACAAACATGAGCATTATTTAACTCATATTTAATCTTCATTTGGGAACCATTAGCAGAAACTAATATTTCAGTTGATTTTTCAAAATATTTTGAAGGAATCAATCCTTCTTGAATACAATTCATATCCGCACCAGAATCAATCATAGCAATAACAGTGAAGTGATAATTATGAGAAACAACAATTTTAACTTTTGTAAACCATTTTGGAGGGAGTATTTTATTAACAAGAGCAATTTGAGAATTATCAACAATATCTTTATCAGAAAGGAGAGCTTGTTGACTGGATTCATCTCCATCCTTATGCTCATCTTGTTCATTATCAGACTTATTTTGATCAATATTTTTACCAATTTTTAACATTAACATTTCTTGTTTAAGATTATGGTCATCACTTTTAATATTTTTAAATTCATTTTTTAATTCACTTATCTCTTGTTTAACAATATTAATTTCATGTTGTAAATCATTAACAGTTAGTTTTTTGGCTATCTTTTTATTAAATCTTTCCAAAATTTCTTCAAAACTTATTGCTAATTTAAATTTTTTACCAGTTTCATCTTTTAACAAGTTTTTCTTGAATTTATCCAAATATTCTTTTTGTAATTCAGGGTTTTCAATTTGACCAATCAATTTAACCAATAAACTTTCATTTTTCTTCACCTTTAGTGAGAGTATTAACAGATTTAATAACCTTGCAACAGGAATCTCTACAACCAATTTTGATATTAGGAGAATTAGAGGAATCATCAGCTGAATGATAGCAAGAATCAGTTGAAGAAGAAAAATCATCTTCCAATGAATCAGGCGAATTGTTTGATTCAAGGATTCTGAATAATTCTTCTTGATCATTATCATCAATATTTCACATGTTAAACTTGTTTTTTAACTAACTAGGTTTTTGTTTACAATCTTTACTAAAATGACCAGATTTTCCACAATTGAAACATTTACCTTTACCTGATCGTTGGTTAACATACTTTTTAGAAGCATTTTTCTTTTTAGTATAAAAATCATTAAAATTAGTTTGTATTTTTTATGTTTTTTATGGCTATAATTTTTGTGACTTTTATCATACCCTTTTGCTTGGAAGGAGTAATAGGGGGCAAACCATATTGTTCACAAAAATTACCCATTTCATATTTAGCTTTTCTTTTATTTTTTAATTGATGTTTTAATAGTTTTTCATCATTCACATATTAATTCCAAGTTTTTTAATAGTGTTTAAGATATCATCATAAGTTAAATTATCATAATCAATAGAATCATTTTTACCAATTAACTATTGTTTTATCTTATGAGCAAAGATAGGAGGCAGACCGTCAATAAACTTTTCTTTCCAATAAGGCTTGAAGCAATCTTTCCGCTGCATTACTTTGGAAAGGAAAACATCTTGATACCATCTATAATCAGACATAGGAGGGCATCTTAGATTATTTAACAAATCAGAAATTCGAGATGAAACATTAGATGGAGTACCAACAAAATGTTTGATAATAGTATAAATCAAAGTATTAACACCATCAGGAATACCTCCACCAATACGTTCATCAAAAATAGGCAAAACTTCATCATTCTTTTTAACAGCATATTTAATAGAGTCTCTGGATTCTTCTGAGATATGAATCCCACCATCCACGAAGAGTACCAGAAAAGCCAGTAGCAAGTAAGTCAACAATTTCAAATTGTTCAAAATCATGATTATTTTGGTAAGCAATACCGACCATGGACATATGTCCCATTTTGTTAATAATTTCTTGTTCAGAAAAACCATCAATATTCCATTCATAAATCTTATCAGCAGAAACAGAAAACTTGGTTTGAAAAGGTCTTTCTTCAAACTGTATATCAGGAGGAGTAGGTTTTGAATACCAATTTTTTGTAAGAAACATGGGTTTGGAATTTCCAACAAATCTTTCAATTTTTGGAAAATCATTATCAAAAATCTTTTTAGCAGAAACAGAAGAAACAGTATTAGAATCTGTATTTTCATCAGAAACAATTTCATTTTTTGAAATAGTTCGAGCAGCAGGAGTACTTGTAGAAGTACCTTCAGTTTTAACTTTTAAATTAACAAGCATTTTTTCATCAGTTTCAAGAATTTTAGATTGAGAAGTTTTAAACTTAAATTTGTTATCATGATTAGGTAAGTTAATCAAAGGTTCCTCAGTCTTGATAGAAACAGGTTTTTGAATAGAAATAGATTTTTCAACAATTTTTTCTTCAATACGGTCAAGCTGTTGACCAATAACGTGCAAAGACTCATTAGTAAAATTGTTTTGTTCAATAAGACTAACAACAGGAGTTTGATCATCAGCAATTTTGAAAGGGGTAGCTTTAACATCAGTTTTGCCAGTAGTTATCAGAATAGTCTCAAGAGGTGGATGACTAGACCTAACAATAGTTTTGTCATCTTTAACAAAATTTGATTTCTTTATTACATTCAAATGATTTTTTGAAACTTCATCTTTTGAAACATAATAATTTTCAAGAAAATCAAAGAACATAATATGTTTTTTCAGTTGATGCATTTTTTCTTTCCATTTCCTTTTAACACGGTCTTTTTCCGACTGAGCAAAATTATTTTGGAAATATTTTCTTTTAGGTCTGTTTTTGGGAAGCATAAATTCATTGAATAATGAAACCATATCAATTTCAAAGTTTTCATTTAAAACAGTCAAAACTCTTAAGTGGTTACCAGGATTTTCAATAGGAGGAAAATCAGAATCAGATGGAGAAACAGAATTAGTATCATCTTCTTCTTCATTAGCAGATCTGCCATATGGAGAATAAGGTTCAGCTTTAGCGGAATAGAAAACAGCACTGATTTGAGATTTATCACTTGAAACACCTTTTAATTTTAAATAAGTGGGGTTTTCACGATTCTTCTTTAAAAATTCATTGAGATCTTGATCTTTTTTTGAAATATTTTCAGATCCGGCAAAGGAATGTCTTCCTTCATTGATCCTCAAAGGTTGATTATTTTGAAAACTTATTTTAACAGTATCATCAAGATATTGTTGAATATGAGTGAGATCTAGCTCATCAAAAACAGGTTTGGGAATAGGGGATTCTTGTTCCAACAACCATTCAGTGGGAAGCTTAATATCTTGCCATTGAATCATTTTTGGAACTTGAACTTTAGCATCAGGAGTTGAACATGTGATTAACATTGTTTTACCAGAAGGTTCTCTATGATTCAAACAACCAGGATTTAACTGAGTGCCCAAAAGTCTATAATAAATACGATAAATCAAAGCAAAAGGTTTTACTACCTTCATCCATGTGATAATCAGAAAAAAAAATATTCAAGGTTAAAGCTTTAACAATATTAGGATCATCCAAAACAAGAGTAATGTCAGGATAATAGTTGAAGTAAACAGGACCATCATACAAAGAAGCAGTGATCATACCAAGAATACTATCTTTAAAGATCTTAAATCTAGCATCACGTAAACACATGAGAACAGAAGCATTAATACCCTTTCGGGTGAGTGGTTTAACAGCAACTTGAATCATACCAATATGCAAATAACTGAGTTTTTTAGCAATGAAATCATTAATATTTCTTTTGGAAAACAAGCAACATTTTTCATGACATTTTGAAATAGAAAATATTTGTTCAACAGTTCTAATATCCATTTTAGGAATGTTCCATTTCCGGAAATCAGGGAGCTCACTATCTTCAACAGTGTGATCTTCTTCATTTACAATATCAGGAGGACAACTAGTCCTGGAGCTAATAGAGGAGTTAGATCTCCTCAACTTATCCATACTATCCTAGTTTTAACACTCAATTATCATGTTTTTCTCACAACCGTTGCATTTCATAACACATACCCTAAGCAACCCTATACCACACACATGCCCTACACGTCCTCTCTTGGCTCAAACGGGCATTATAGTCAGGTTCTAGGAATTCACTTTACGTCTAGGGTGGCGCCAACGACGGTAAGAAGGGAACACAACAATGGAGCACCAAAGGTTCGGACAGATACGGACAAGATACAAAGAACACAACAACACTATCACCGGCCTGAAAATAGTGGCTTTGATACCATAAAGGGGGAAGGGGACGTACAGATGAAGAAGGGAAGAGACAAAAGCATAGTAATCATAAAAGGGGAAGGGGACGCACAGATGAAGAAGGGAAGAGATGGAATCACAGTAATAATATACTTTCAAAGTAAAATGTAAGTAAGTAAGTTAGCACAATAATAAGGCGGTAGAACCAGCCAAGCAGTATATATCAAAATAATTCAAAGTAAATGAAAGCAATTTAAAACCGTCCGGTATGGCGGTAATCCGTCCAAGGTGGTGGTAGCAACAAATAGTATAATGAACATAAAACTGAAAATACTTGTTATTGAAAGTAGATTAAACATTTACAATAGTAGTGAATACAAGATCTCAACAGTAGAGGTTAATAGTTACAAAACTTGAACTAGTCTTAGTTACAAGGTTTGTAGGGATAGTAGTAGTAGTAGGAACAAGGTTGTAGTAGTAGAAACAAGGAACTCTCTCACTAAGAAGGCTCTCTAAGGAGGGAGTTCTAAAGAGAATTCTGAAGAAAATTCTAACTAGAAAATTCTAAGGAAAATTATGAAGAAAATTCTAACAAGAAAATTCTAACCAGAAAATTCTCATTTTACTTAAGGGACAACCCTCCTTAAATAGGCAAAATTCGGAGTGAACAGTACTATGAACAGTAAAAAGCGAACAGTGTCAGTGAACAGTAATCGGTGAACAGTAATTCGTGAACAGTAATCGTGAACAGTAACTTGTGAACAGTAATTTTTTTCCACTTTTTGTCATGAAATCTCCAACAATTGAGGTTTTCAAAAATCAAAAGAATCTCTGACTTGGAAAGGACAAAAAGCAAAAGGAACACTTTGAACACACAGTGAAGCATGTAGGAGCATTAAATCTTGGAATTATAAGTATATTTGATATTTGGAGTGTATGATGTTTCATCATAAATGACCACATGATTATGTCACTAAAAATAATAAACTCTATATAATATATATTTTTTTTTATAGAATTTCAACTTATGACGATTGTTTCTGATGATTGCATTATATTATTAGACCAAAATGCCAATTGGTTTTTGGTATAGGCGGTGATTGAATTCCAAATCTCTTATTCAACTATTAAAAACTTTATTAGTTGAGCTAATTCGAACTCACTTCTGTGTAATAATCCTATTATAAAAGAAATGAGCTGAGGTCATAACATTACTTTTCTTGACTTTGAATAAAAACAAATGGGGTGCCCAGTTAATATTTCATAGGCACAGAAGCGATGTAGTACGTACTTTTTTACTTCATTTCCTGTGCTACAAGAGACGATATACTATAAAAATCATGCAAGCCACGACCTCCCTACAGTGTTTTCAATGCTCTTGATTTATTGAAGTGCTTTCAATGTCCAAAATCTCTCTCTTTCGTCTTGAGTCTAGTTTCACATCACATGATACCAAAATGGTTATCATATTTGGAGTCATCCACCGCATTTCCCTTTTTTTTTTTTTTTTTTTTTTTTTTTTTTTTTTTTTTTTTTTTTTTTTGAATTTGTTCAAGTTGTAAATCATTCCTTTTTATTTTTCACATTTAATATAATTTACATAGTAATACAATTTTCTAGTTTATTGAATTATATATTGTTTACAAAATTACAGATGGTAGTTTAATTAATTTTATTTTTAATTTTGTCTTTTAATTTTTAATATTCTTGAAATGAAATTCTAGCTTTGTCATGGACTCACGGCATATGATGTTTTTTTTTTTTTTTTTTTGAGAAGGACACGGCATATGATGTTTGGAGTGTAAGATGCATATATCATCATAAATCACCATATTATTGCTCCAAAAAAAAAAAAACCATATTATATATCATGTGCTACTAAATTATAGTAAAATTTATATAATTAATTCTACCATAGATTAAATGAGCTAAAGTGGACAACATTTCTTTTCTTAAATTTGAATAAAATCAAATAGCGAAACCAATTATATATATATATATATATATATATATTGATTTAACCAATTAATATCTCATAGTCACATGACTCACATAAGCAATGAAGTACATGCTTTCATTGTACTTCATTTTCTGTACTACAAGGAGACGATATACTATAAAAATCATGCAAGCCACGATCTCACATTCTCACTACAATGTTTTCAATCCTCCTGATTGATTGTCCTTCTTGATCAAGTGTTTTCAATGTCTAAAATATTTCTCTTGCATCCTGAGTTTTGTTTCCCATCGCATTCATACCAAAATGTTATCATCATTTTTGGAGTCGACCCACAATTTCTGCATCTTCGATCTAGAAAGCAAGTGGACTTATAGTTCTTATTTGGATGAAACCTAGAAAGGTGTCAAGGTCAATATTGGTGCATGCAAATTAAATTGATTTTATTGAAGGTAATGCCAGAGTTCATTGATTGCTAATAAAATTCTTGTGTGCCGTACAAATCCTTTTCGATGTGAAACCTGCAGGCATGAAAAAGAAGTTCATTATATTAGCTCAGTAGCTCCCAAGAGGTTATATATTATACATATATATCAAATCTCACAAATTAGGTTGATTACCTTTTAACACGAGTTAAAGGCATCTCACAAAGAGTCAGTTGAGCTTATTTGAAAATTTAAAGTATAGGAGAAAAGGCAGTGTTGTTGTAGTGCTTATCTGTTATCTCTTTCTTAGGCATATAAATAAACGTCTTTAAAAATTAGGTTCCCTGCTAGGTTTGGCCAAGTGATGCAATTAACTAAGGCAGCTAACAGCATGTTTTAATGTTTTATTTTTTATTTATTTTTAAGTAAAAGATACTACAAAAGATTGGTCTATTCTGTTGCCCCTTCGATAATCACAAACTAATTTCCTACCGAAGAAATAAAAAATAATGCCATTTGCTTGGCATCTTATTATTCATTACCACAGAAATATATATATATATATATATATATTTTTTTTTTGATAAAATATATATATATATATATATTATATTTAAGGGATTGTCCATTTTGTCATAATTCATATGGTTTGCTAAAGAAATTAATTAATAACCCTCCCGATAAAGTCAAAGTCATTGTCCATGTATTCATAATTCACAATATTTATTTCCTTACTACTCAATGTGAGCTTTTTTTGTCTTCTTGTGCATTGTCCATATAAACGAAGTTTTATAAGCTCTTAATGTGAAAATGTGTTGTTTTACAAGTATTCTATTGGATCATACAGATTGATAGATAATTTATAATAGCGTCGGGCTGAATATATAATTTAGTCAAAAAAACATCTGCGTCTATACTAAATGATAGTATAATTTATTTGATTTTAAGACTAAGCAGCACCCGTGACTTTTTTTATTTATTTTTTTTAATTTTTAATTTTTTTTAATATCTAAGCTAAGAAAGATTAGATTAACTAAACTGCATGAAAGTTACCAGATTATTATTCATCTTCAGTGGTTAAGCATCTGTAATGTTGAATATGCATGTGCATTATTCGTTACTAGATTACTCCCATGGCCATAGGCCACAGGAACTTATTAGTGTTTGGTGAGGTACCAACTCGCGCAAATAAATTAATGCGGTAGTATGCCTATTCAGTATTTAAGATAATATAAACATAGTTTATATTATATATATATATATATATATATATATATTGAATGTTCAAAATGAGTATAAACCACCCTTGAATGTTTAGACCCCAAAATACAAAATATCAATTCAAGCTTATTATCAAACAATTAATGTGCGGAATATGAACATAAGTTAAACACAGAATTGATAAACAATCAAAGCCAATTATAATCACATCCACAGCAGAAAATAAAAGACAAAGATAAAGGAAGAGAGATGTAAACACAAGGACAACACGCGATGTGTTATTGAAGAGGAAACCGAAACCCTCGGCGTAAAACCTCTCCGTCGCCCTCCAAGCGGTCAATAATCCACTAGAAAATGTAGTTGGGATACATGAATAGCGATAGACCCTCCAAGCCTAATCTACCCAGGTACCTAAGCCCTCCAAGCTTCTTGCTCCAACGAAGTTGCGCCGAACCTTTTTCTTTTCTAGCTTACCGGATTCCGCTATAGCTCATAGCATCAACCAATAACCATTGGTCCCTTCCAAACTGCTTCCCTTAGCACCAAAAGACCTTCTCACAGATGTGGGTGTGATGAGAAAAGGATTTGGTCAATAACCTCTCAATGATGTATCAATAGAGAGGAAGAGAGTAGAAGAATTTGAGGAGTCTCTTAGTGAAGATTGTGGATGAGGCAATCTTGTTTTCTCTAGGATTTCTCTCTCAATTTTTCTCTCTCCAAACTCTGACAAATTAGTGGGTATAAGGGTCTATATATAGTGGTGTCTGTTTGGAATACGAAAAGACAGTTTTTGCCAAACAGGGCTGATTGGCGACTTGTCCAAGTTGCAAGTTCAAGTCACGACATAACGGCCTGGCCAGTCTGGGACTTTTGTCCTGTAGTGCGACAGCTGACGCGACCCTTCAGCTCCCTATGTGTGCATCTCACGTGCTTGTAGTTGGCGGCTTGCCAGTCACGAGTCCTAGCCGCGAAACCCTACTTTCTTGCACATACTTGAGTTTTTCTTTATATCTTCTCACACATTACCCTTACAATAATCTCACCTAAATACAGGGTTACGAAGTGCTAAATTACAAGCAAATTGGCATGGAATAAAGCCAACAAGATGGTTGATAAATTTCAACCTTACTTATTTATATATGTGTGTGTGTATATATATATCGATTACAAGTTTTTTTTTTTTTTTTTCCGGCGATTCTATTATATTCGAAACCATTATTTTATTCTAAAAAGTTAAGAAAAGCTTTGACGAAGGTGTTTCAGCACAAAGCTGCAATTACTTAAAAATAAAAAGGGTACCCAACATAACTTGTAATTATCATTTATTTTAATTTTAATTTAAAAAAGAAAAAGAAAAGAAAGGGTGAGCCAGCAAGTTTGCACTGGCCTTACATGTGTGCCAAGCGAAAACAATATGTATAGTTCGGGGCTAATGGTTAGCATGATTTTGATAAAACTTTATCAACGTGATTTTCAACATGCATCCTGATGAACTGCCTTTATCAAAAGCAACATCTAGCTAGCTAGATTGAATACCATGTTTTACTTGGAAAAGATAACGATGACCATTCTTAATTACACCTAAAATAGTGTTAAGACTTAAGACAAATGCTTAATACCAATTATCCAAAGTTATATAATAGCATTATCCACTACTTTGCCTATAGTTTGCTTTTTAAAGAGCCTTGGATGACATAAAAGCATTTTAAATTTCAAAATGTGGTCCATCATGGTTGTATTGTATGGGATCCTGTCTCTATCCAATAGCCAGTATCATTAAACACGTTAAATTGCGGACAAGTGTCCAAGACTGACAGGTCCAATGGCCAGTGGCCACTGGACAGAAGTTGAACCCATATGTATATGAGGATTCAGATCCTCTAGATTTATTAGGGTACTTTACTAGTAGATTTCCTTAAATCCTAACCACTTTTTAATGATTTAATGGTCAAGATTTTGCCATGTCAGCATTTCATTAACAATATTCTTAAAAAAATAAAATAATGTTGCAAATAAAATAATTAAGATTATTGTTAGTAGAATGTTAATATAACAAAATTTTGCCTATTAAATCATTAAAGAATTGTTAAAATTTAAAAAAATCTATTTACTAAAATATCTTAAGAAATTTAGAGGAACTGGTTGAAGGGTTATGCTTCTCTTCTTTTTATTATTATTATTATTATTATTATTATTATTATTATGGTATATTTATATTTATTTATTTGTTCTATAGGCCTGGAGATTCGTGCAGTTCACATGTAACCTTTTCCTAACATTAATATATCTTGATTTAATAATAAAAGGGGCCAAGCACGTTTGAATCCAACAGTGCTTTAAGGTTCTGAGAAAAAGGCTTTTTTTTTTTTTTTTTTTTGGGAAAATGGACGATGCTTAATTATGAGCTTTAAATGCAAGATTGTATCTTTTAGCGGTAGTACCGAGTTGGCGTGCTAGATAACAATGACAACACGAGGTGGATTCTGATTCCATTAGAAATATCTACGAATCACTTCCTTTAATTAAAGGGGTTACTCTATCTTACTCTCAGCACATGATTCATAAATTTTATTATATTTTCGAAAAGGCAGGTGATTTTGTTTGACCACTCCACTAAAATCAATTTCTATCTTTTTTAATATCCTTTTAGGCCACCGGATGGGTAAATTATTATTAGTGTGTGAAAAAGTAATATTAGTTATGAATTTAGATTAGAATTAGTATTAATTTATTATTTAAAATTTATTGTAAAATTATTATAAAAATATTATTGATGTAACGTTACTAAAATGAAGTCATTAATAAAGTAAAACAAGATCTTTTTTTTTCTTTCTTTTTTTTTTTCTTTCTAAAAAAAAAAAGAAGATCTTTTTTATCTCGCTAAGAATAGAGAGAATCTATTTTATCGTTGAAATTTTATTTTTTAGGACTATCACATAAAATAAATAGAATTCATTTTACAGTTTAAAATTTATTTTTTTTGGATCTAACACAATACAATACTTCGGGATGACAATAATAATGTACTCTCTATCACTTGCGTAGGGTTTCACTTATTAAATTAATAATTGGACTTAATATTCAAGTGAGAAGAGGAAATATATTATTATTATTATACTCCTAGAATATCATATAATTTTTCTTATAATATAAGAATTATCATGTCATTCAAAATTTTAAATGAGGTGACATTAACTATTTTTTTAAATTTGTAACATCAATCTAATATGAACTATGAAATAGAATTACTGGAAATGAAGAAGAACTTAAGAGTCTCTTTTGATCTTCCCCACAAAATTGGATTACCGAATTTTGATGTCCTTGGAGTGCCTCTAACTGTCTCTTTTTTGATGTATTTCCATTAGAAAATCATAGCAAAATATGTCTCCAAGAAGTCTCCAATTTACTTCTGGAGTTCTTATTCGTTGTCTGTATGCTTGGCTATTTTAAAGAATTATAACAGGGGAAAAGTTACCGAGTTTGGTCCAAAGAGTAAATTTATAGGATAGTAAGTTATAAGTCAATTTTATCATAATTCTATTTTTTTATTGAATTTTTATCATAATTCTAGAAGTACAGTAATATTACAGTATTCATTTTTCCTTTTTTGGATAAGGTATTCATCTTTAAGCAATAAAATATCATCAAATCCAGCCGAAATCTAGTCCTAATGATGACATTCTCCAGCTACTGTGTTCAACTATAGCAGAACCCTCAGCCATTCAATGGGCTTTCCACTTAGCCAATTGGGAAAGAATTTTCCAGGTTGTTATCCAATGAGAGTCACGGGCATGCCTGGATCCTCTTAAGGACTATTTAGATTAAGTAGTTTGTAATATACTAACATATGTTCAAATGCTTATTCCAAAGTACTCTATTTTAACTAAGTTCCAATTAAAATTTTCGTTTAGACTTAACATCAATATTTCATATAAAATTATCACTCTATATGGTGCTTAACCTTTTTTCATTTGAGAAAGACTTACAATACTTATCCACACAAAAGGGCCTAACTCTTGTGGGATGGTGCTTAACCTTTAGGCAAAAAGGTTTCATCAATGTGTAAAATTAGATAGTTTAAAAGTATCTATTTGGAAAACAATAAATTAGATAATCTTAAGTCTAAATTCCAAAACATGATCAAAAAATAAGGACCAATAAACTAGAAAAGAGTGCATTAAAAAAAAAGAACTAAAAGAACATTCACGTGCTAAAACCACTCAAAAAAAAAAAAAAACAATTTCTAGCACTTCAAACAAATATTGTAAAGTGAGGTATTAAAATAGATAAACTAGTTTTTTAAGATACTAAAAGCTAAATTTTTAGTACTTTTGATGTGAATGCTCTAAATGAAATACACAATACTACACGTATGCAAAATGCGGCTCTTTACCATAAAAACCTTCAAATAATCATTTATTTGAAATCCAGATTGTAAGGTTGAATGTATTCAATTATGTGTTGGCTTTATTCCGTACCAAATTTACTTATAATTTAGCAATTAGATACCCTGTATTTAGGTGGGATTTATATAAGGGTTATGTGTGAGGGAGTGTGAAGAAAACTCAAGATATGTGCAATCAAAGGAGTCTCGCGACTGGATCTCGCGACTGACTCGCGACTAGCAAGTCACCAAAGTGGCACACGTGTGAAGCATACAGGGGAGCTGAAGGGTCACGACAGCTAGAGCACTATAAGACAAAAATTTCGGTCTCGCTAGGCAGTTAGCTCGCGACTTAGACTTGCGACTAGTTCTAGTCGCGAGGTTGAGTACATCGCCAAAATGCCCTGTTTGGATGAAAACTGACTTTTCGCATTTCTCATACACACTACTTAAATATCCTTATACCCACGAAATGTAGAGAGTTTCCAGAGAGAATTTTGATAGAGAAACAAGATTGACTCATCCACAATCTTTATCATTTGATTCTCCAAATTCCTCTACTCTCACCCTCTCCATTGACATATCCTTGGGAGGTACATTTACCAAATCCTTATCTCACCATACCCATATTAGTGAGGAGGTGTTTTGGTGCTTGGGCAGCAGTTCAGAGAGGACCAATTCGTTTGGTTGATGCAATGAGTTTATTGCGGGATCCGGTAAGATAAAGAAGACAAGGTTTAGCGTAACCTTGTTGGAGGAAGATGCTTGGAGGGCTTAGGTGTACTGGGTAGATTAGGCTTGGAAGGTCTTTTACTATTCATGTATCCTAACTATATTCTTTAGTGGATCATTTACCGCTTGGAGATCATTTACCGCTTGGAGGGCGGCGGAAAGGTTTTTCGCTGAGTACTTCGGTTTCCACTTAGATAATACATCGCCGTGTTATCTATTTGCATCTCTCTTTCCTTTCTCTTTACCTTTTAATTGCTGCCGTGTTTGTAATTAATTATGATTTAAAGTGTGTTATCAATTTGGATATAGCTTATATTTCACACATATTCTCTTTTATTATAATAGTTTTTTACAGTTAACTTCATTTCTTTTGCTGAGTAGTGAGTAACTGTAAAGTTGTAATTTTCAATTATGTTTTGTTGGCTTTAATTCCTTGTCAAATTTGATTATATTTCTTCAATCATTTTCCTGTATGTTTGTGGGATTCAATGTAAGAATTGAGTGTGTGAAATTGGTGAAGAATAGGACAACTCGCTACTTGCTAGTGATTGGCTCACGAGTGGATAACTCACAACTTGCTTGTGATTGGCTCACGAGTGGACAACTCGTGAAAGGTCACATGAGAAGCACATGCTGGAAGCTGAAGAGTTAAGTGTCAGGAGGCATCTTGCGACTTGGCCAACCTGCAAGATGACTTGCGAGATGTACTGTCAGCCTATTTTAGTGTGTTTTTCTCGTTTCTTTACCCACACTATAAAAGCTTATATTACCCATGAAATTGTAAGGATACTTTTAGAGAGAAAACCCTAGAAATTCATTTGAAAGTTAGAGATTGTAAACCCACAATCATCTACACATTTCTCTTAGTTTTCCTTTACTCCTACCTCTTTAATTACATACCCTTGAGAGATTCTTAGCCCAAGCACATACCTCTTTCAATCTGAGTGTTGAGAGTTAATGTTTTGGTGCCTATGGGAAGCATTGGATGAAGCCATTCTTTGGTGGATGCAATTTGGAGCTAATTGCGGGATCCAAATAACTAGTAAAGACAAGAATACACTTTGTTAGTTTTTAGGACTGCAATGCTAACCATTGCTCATAAAACCAATTGGTGTTAGAAAGAGGCTCGTTTTAGTCTTTAAAAGCATAAAGTCCTGCATTTGTATGTTCTATGGGTGGGCATGAGGGGCTTCGCGGTGTGTTGTACTAGCAGGTTAGGCTATCAAGCACCGATGCCACGCTTGCACATGACAACAAATATAGGGTGCTAGTTGCCCATAAAGTCAGCACCCCATTGGGTCCAAAAGGCCAACAATCACCCCCAAGTGACACCTCGAACCTATAACCTCGCTTTGATTCCACTTTTAAATTCAACTAGAACCCTTTTGAACCTAATACAAAGCAAATCTCATTTCAAGTATTGAAATACAAATCAATTGATAAAAAATACATGGCAAATTGTCATGGAGTTAGCCAACAATCTAAAGATCCTAACATTATGTAAAGATATTTTTAGGTTGGCAACCACGAACAAATTGTAACCTTTAGAACTTAGTTTTTATCTAGTGTTTAGTCAAGAAATATTTTGAAACAAGACAAATGAAGTTTTGCACAGATGAAGACTCAAAAAATCAGAAAACATGTGCATATAAGTTTCACTTATCTCAATCGATCGAGATGCACATCTTGACCGATTGAGTTTCTGGCCAGATTTCAGATCTTGCTTTTTTCTCAGCCATTGGATCTAGGGATTTAATGGAAATTAAGTATATATATAAATACAAACCCTAGAGCATGTTTTTATACATTCAAGAGGACAGTGTTTTTTACACAGATCTAGAGTTTTCTAAACATTTTTGAAGTTACAGTTGGAGACCTTGTGCAAACAACAAATCCAGTCATAAAGCAAAGTAGTTGCATTCAGTCAACCACAGTTGATAATCTAAATCTTTGAGTGGAGATCTCAAAGCTACAAATGGAAGAGTTTGTATGCAACAATCTCATAGTAGAAGAGCCCGTGGATTCGGAACTACGTGTGGTCACGCCAATAAATACTGTAGTAGATTTAGGGTTAAGTCTATCATATAATTAAATTCTGATTCTATTAGTGAAATGTTACCTTGATGATTGTTTAGGTTAAATCATTCCTAGTTTTTTTACTTTGAAACCACGGTTTCAAAAGTTTTTCTAGGTCATCATTCTTGGTGTTCATGTGATTTGTGCTTGTTTGATGTTTAATTAATTCAGATCTATTGCATAATTATTCTAATTAATTATTTGGTTAATCTTTGATAAAATCTAAGACAACTGGGGCCTAAAACTTTAACACATTAGTATAAATATAGAGTGAGATCATGGATTTAGAAGGGTAACTCCATTTTCTCATATGAATAGCGAATCTCATCATTAATAGAATATATTATTATTTAAAAGGATAGATACCTTGATGTTATATTCCCAAATTACTAAATAAGTACTCTTAGAATTATTCATTTGTGGATTGAGCTTGGTAAGACTTGAGTTCAAATTCGTAAGGAAAATTTGTAATTTCCTTCATGCTTAACCTCTAAAGGTTGGATGTTGAATGCTTTTTGTCTCTTCAGGCAACTGACATAATTGGGGAAGGAAGAGAGAATCATAGAACAGGAATACAGCCAAAAAGGAAGGAGAAAAAAAAAAAAAAATCAAATAACATGGTTTTAGATAAGCCATGAAATCAGCTAAGAATAATAACGTGTGAAAGCTCGAAAATGTGTTGAAAACACACGAGCGGTTTAGACCCCAAATTCAAATTACGGCTTGGTTGATTTTATACTAACTTAATGACAAGTGCGGAATAGTGTAAACACAAGCGTATAAGCAATACCAACTACTCTAATCCATATTTAAAGCAACTCAGCAGTAAAAATGAAATGAACAAGAGTAGGGAAGAAGGATGCAAACACAAATAAGACCGAGACGTGTTATCGAAGAGGAAACCGAAGAACTCGGCGAAAAACCTCTCCGCCGCCCTCCAAGCGGAAATTGATCCACTAGACAATCAGTTGGGATACATGGATTAGCAAAAGACCCTCCAAGCCTAGTCTACCCGATGTACCTAAGCCCTCCAAGCTCCTACTCCAACAAGGCTTCTCGGAACCGTGTCTTGTCTTAGTTATCCGGATCCCGCAACAAGCTCCATGTTGCATTTGCCATTCAAGGCTTCTTCCAATGCTTCCCAGCAGCACCAAAACGTCACTCAGCACTCTCAAAGGTGTGGTAAGTGTTTTGGCTATCAACCTCTCAAAGATATGGATAATGGAGAGGGAAGGGTTGAGGAGATACCACAAGCAATTGTATAGAGAAAGATGGGGAAGACAATCTCTAATTACCAATGTGTTTGGCTAGGGTTTTCTCTGTGAAGCATCCCTCAACAATTGTGGGTAATGATGGTATATGTAGGAGAGGTGCAAAAGGTGTGACTCACAAAGTACAGGCTGGCAGAACAGCTTGCCTCGCGGATGTCTCGCGGGAAGGTCTTACCCGCGAGATACTCGCGAGACACAGTTGTCTCCACCTGGCATGACTCTTCGCATTCCAACATGTGCCTGGCACATGGTTCACTTCACGAGATGCTTGGTCGCGAGATACCCGCGAGAATCCTTTACTTCTCTAAATGCTTGAGTCTTCAACACTCTTTCTATCACACAATCCTTACATCAAGTCCCACAACAAATACAGGGTTTTAAACGATTGAACATAATTACAATCAAATTTGGCACGGAATAAAAGCCAACAAAACATAGTTGTAAATTACAACTTTACAATCTCCCCCTTTGGCTATTCCGTGACAAAACCTTAAAACAGACTCTAGACTTAAACGTGAGTTTGGGAACAAAGGCAAAACTCACTCACACCTAATTCTAGATTCTGAAAAGCTCTTGAACATATGAACAAGTATCTCCTGAAACACAACAACACAATAATATCATTGTATGTAGAAAACTTGAAATGCATATGGAGCAATAATAACAAGATCAAGCTAAATGAAATAGAAACACTAGATCATGGCAAGATCAAACAAGTAATCACTATACGCAAGCAATTACTATGCTCATTCACACATGAAATGAATATCCGGAGATGCAAGATGATAAGCTCATTTAAAGAGAATCATTTGCAACTCCAACACTCAACCAATGCGAAATACACGAAGTATTTGCATCTAGGAACAATCCTACTAGGGCACAAGAGTGTTCATCACTCAACCAATGCATAGAACGTATATGCATCTAGGAACAATCCTACAAGGGCACAAGAGTGTTCATCACTCAACCAATGCATAGAACGTATATGCATCTAGGAACAATCCTACAAGGGCACAAGAGTGATGTACTAGAAGTAACAATGCATGACATTGAACTACAAGCAAACATGCATCAAGGTTGCATAAGCATGGTATAGCAAATGCATGGCACAAACCACAAAGACCTACAAATCATGCATGAAACAAACCCTAAAAGCTTACAAAAGCAACATGGGTATAAGAACAAAATGCCACATAGCACATATGCCACAAAGCATAGAAAGAAAACACAAAATTCTGAAAATACTACTAAGTATAATTTGATTTAGACACATAGTATCAAAGCTTGAAACCAAAAGACCAGATGAAAGCAGTAAATAGGCATAAACATAGAGAAGACATGAAAACTAGACTTCTTGCTGTTGCTTCTCCCCCTATCACTACTCCCCCTGTCACTAACATTATCTCCCCCTTTTTGTCATGGAATAGCTAGTTGTCATTCTCTTCTAGCTTCCTCTGAATTTCATCCATCTGAGTTTCAAGAGAGGTTAATTGTTTATCAAGACGGGAGTGTTGGCAGTACATGATCTGAGTAAGTCCTGAAAGTTTGGTGCTAAGATCTTGAAGGGCAACCATGATGGTGTCAAACTTTTCATCATAGGAATGAGAGGTAGAACTCGAGCTTCCTGCGGGAGCATGATGTTCCTGCTTGACATTCTTCTTGGTATGGCTCATACTTGCTTGAAGAGTACGACCATTAATTGGACTTGGCCTAGGAAAAGGGCGCTCATCAGCAGAGGGACGCACACCTTTGAGTTTTAAAATCCGAGAAATAAGACGACCAAAGGGAATGCAGTTCCTTGAGGCAGTGCGGTTCGCCGTTTTAGCCAAGATGTGGAAGATGTGGGAGCATACATCAATTTCCTCATCAGATACCAGATCATGAAGAAATAATGCTCGTCCAAGGTTAATATAACCTGTGCTTGACAACGGATAGAGATTGTTGCACATGATCATTGACAGAAGCCTTAATTCTAGGGAAAGTGAGGCCACATTGATTGATGATCTGCTGGAAGAGAATTCCAAATTTGCTCCTAATGCTCTTCGAAGCGTGCCCTCAGATGGAACCAACTCATCATATACAGGTGGGATCGGAAGTATGGGTCGGTTGATGTGAAGAATTTCAGAAAGATAAACCGGAGTAATCGAGAACCGCTTTCCTCTAACCCAACACTTGATCATTTCTCCTTCAACAACAGCATTTGCATAGAACTCTTTCACCATGTTCTCATATGCATCGTCAAGATATGAGAGAAGAAAATTCCAGTCTTTTGTGGCAAACCAAGTGGGAATTTGTGTATCCAAAAGAGATGACTGATCAACAGCTCTTTCAACCAACAAAGGAGCATCTCGGAAGAGATTTTTATAGGATTCAAAAGCAGCATGAGAGCGAAACAAACTAGGATCAAAGATTCCAGTTGAAGCACGAGCTCTCTTTGGTCTCGGGGAATCTTCATCAACATCGATGATTGGTTCTTTCCCTTTGTTGCTGCCACCTTTCACAGCTGAAGTCTTGAACGGAGACATCTGTGCAAAAGAACATTCAAAAATACCAGGAAACATGTGCACAGCACACAAAACACAGCACAGAGCTTGATTAGATTCAAGTTAGATTAAAACACAGGTAGTGCCGTGTATGAGAATAAACATACACACAGTGCATAAAGCTAAGTAATTGGGCATTCAAAATGAGTAAAGTGGAAGAAACATACTCTCAATGACCAAATGGAGTGAAAATTGGTCAAAGAAGTGAGAATCCACAGATTGAAATCATTTGATTTCAAATAGGCACAAAAATGCCACTCGGACGTTTTATCGAACACTAAACATGCACAAATTCAAATATGACATAAAAAATGCATGAACATGGTGAAACCAGGCCTAAATACACTGTAAAGCGCCACAAGGGGCCAACACAAAGGCACAAACAACAAATGGAACAAAGCCCAATCAAAAGATTTGACAAAATTTCTCCCAATTTTGAAACCCAACCCAAATATGTGAAACTTCCAATTTTTCAAAACCCTAAACAAAAATCTGCAAAATCTAAGCGAAAATATGAGAACAATGGTATAGAGAACATACCTTGTGAGAGAAAATGCAGGAAATATGCTTGATTTGAAAGGATTTTGATGGAATAAAGTATTTGGTCGAAAATGGTTATAAGGGATGTTGAGTGAGGGAAGTTTTTGAGTTTTCAAAAACTGTCACATCAGTTATATAAAAACTGAAAACATGCGATTTTCGCGGGTTAAGGAGTAGCGACACAGTCGCGAGACAGCCGCGAAAGAGGCCACTGAAGCACAAACTTTTCGCGAGAAGCTTTAAGTCGCGAAACAGTCGCGAGGTAGTCACGAAATTCTCTGTCTGATTTTGAGAAAAATCCAGTTTTTTCCCAACAGCATTTCGCGAGAAGCTGTTGGTCGCGAGACAGTCGCGATACAGTCGCGAAATTCTCTGAGTGACAAGAAAGAAAAAAATATTTCCCTCAATCTTTTTTGCGGGAAGCTTCTTAGTCGCGAGCTTTTCGCGAAACAACCCCTGAACTAGTTTTTGATGAAAAACACACAAAATGCATTTTGACCAAAAAGAAACACAAGAAAGACAAAAATCACTTTCAAAAACAAATAAAACTCACAAAAATCTTTTTGGATTTGATCAACAAGTTCATGGGCATACACATCACATTTGGACGTATACAATCACACAAATGAGATAAGCATTGATTGAATCAAAGACTTGTGTGTTGTGTGTGAGTATCACATGTGAAATAGTCCTTAGACCAGAGCGAAGCTTCAATGATCAATTCACACGAGTCATACACAACTGATACGAAATCAAGTGGACTATCTCCATTATAGAAATGAGTATATATGACCTCCCACACATTGAAAACATAACTTGGAACCTTTTCATTTGGCTTCAACATAAAGCATAACACTTGTTCCATTTAATTTTGAATGGACAAAACATCTCATTGTGAGAAAGGTGCTTGAAATTTACGATATTTCAACATTGATGATAAGCCTTTGGCTTTTTGAGCACCATAAAGTTTGCATTTAAACGAGTCGCTTTCCCTTTTTCCTAGTCAAATACTAGTATGTGCGACAGGCTTTTGCAGCTCAATATCTCTTTTCATTTGGAGATTTACAATTGGAGAGCTCTTTTTACAAAAACATAAAAATTAAGTGGGAAGAGATATAGACACAAGTCTATGCAAGTATCAAGACCAACAAGACTATTGACCAATCATTCATGACAAGCTTGGAGATCTATTTACAACAGTCACACATAGTTTTCAAGATTTCTTCCACATAGAAAAGAGTGCATACGGAACAAGCAAAGATCGTAAATGCACTACGCCATAAGTACGAAGGTACTAGGCCAAACTCACATGAGATATGCACAAAAAAAGTGATCAAACTTTTAGAGATTTTTCAATTTTTATGGGTTTTTGAATTTTTGAAACACACCCAAAACAGAACAAGAAAAAAATAAGACCAACAGATAAATGAGGACCAAAACAGGAAACAGGAACATCTAAAACAGAATATGTGAAACCATAACAGCAAATATGCAACCAAGAGCAGTGTAGGTTCACACAAGAGATAGAGTTCAAGGAATGATACCGACGCCGATGGTTTTACGCAAATATTCAAACTTCGGGCCATCGAGAGGTTTTGTGAATATGTTTGCCTTCTGATTGTCAGTGTTGACAAACTCCAAGTACACAATCTTTTCATCCACCAAGTCTCGAATAAAATGATACCGGATTTCGATATGCTTTGATTTCGAGTGTTGAACTGGATTTTTTGACAAATTTATGGCACTTGTGTTATCACAATATACACACATCGTGTCTTGAGTGATTCCATAATCATGAAGGAGCTTCTTCATCCACAGTAATTGAGCACAAGCACTTGCAGCAGCAATGTATTCAGCTTCAGCTGTCGATAGAGAGACTGAATTTTGCTTTTTGCTCATCCATGACACCAAGTTGTTCCCAAGATAGAAACACCCACCGGAGGTGCTCTTCTTATCATCAACACAACCGGCCTAATCAGCATCAGAATATCCGGCTAGGCATTCATTTGAATCTCTTGAGTACCAAATTCCATAATCAGATGTCCCATTTATGTATCGGATGATTCTTTTGACTGCTGTTAAATGTGTCTCTTTGGGGGCTGCCTGGAATCGCGCACATACGCCTACACTGAAGGCAATGTCTGGTCTGTTGGCAGTGAGATATAAGAGACTTCCTATCATGCTCCGATAGAGTGTTGGATCCACTTCTACACCTGCAGCATCCCTACTTAGCTTTGACGAGGAGCTCATTGGGGTGGAGGTGTGCTTCTTGGAGTCTAGACCAAATCTTTTAACGAGATTTTTGGCGTACTTTTCTTGAGATATGAATATCCCATCTTTCCGTTGCTTCACTTGAAGTCTTAGGAAATAGGTCAGTTCCCCCACCATACTCATTTCAAATTCCTTTTTCATTTCTTCGGAGAATTCAAGAGCCAAATGATCAATTGTGGATCCAAACACAATGTCGTCCACATATACCTGAGCAACCAGGAACGACTTCTCATCTCTCTTTACAAACAACATTCGATCAGCTTAACCTCTTATGAATCCACGATCCAATAAGTATGTTGTGAGACGATCATACCATGCTCTTGGTGCTTGCTTTAACCCATACAGTGCCTTTTTCAGCCTCAGTACATGATCTGGAAAATGAGGATCTTGAAATCCCTTTGGTTGTTCAACGAATACTTCTTCAGTTAGAAACCCATTCAGAAATGCACTTTTCACATCCATTTGGTATAGTTTGAAATCCATAACACAAGCTATGGACAATAGAATTCGAATCGACTCTAGTCTTGCTACTGGAGCAAACGAGTCATCAAAATCTATGCCTTCCACTTGGGTATATCCTTGAGCTACCAGCCTGGACTTGTTTCGAACAACCTTACTGTCTTCATCAGTTTTGTTCTTGAAGATCCACTTGGTGCCGATCACATGAGTATCTTTGGGCCTTGGAACCAATTCCCATACATCATTTCTAACAAACTGATGTAGCTCTTGATGCATAGACTCTATCCAGTTCTCATCATTAAGAGCTTCCTCTACCTTCTTAGGTTCGAATTGAGCAAGGTAGCAATTGTAAGTCACATGATTTGCACTGTATTTTGGTCCTTTTCTCAACCGAAGTCCTTCATTGAAATCACCAATGATGTTGCTGGATGGATGATTGAGAATTACCCTTGACGATGGTCTCTTGGAGGTAGAAGGTTCTTCATCTCGAGAGATTGGAGGTTGAACTTCCGGAGGGGTAAGAGGACTAGGAGGCCCTTGTGCTAATCTAGTCTCCCTTCTTGGTATGGTGGGTGTGGTCTCTTTTTCCTGTGATCCTTTCTCAATATCATCAGCTTGTGACATGTTGTCCTCACCATCCCCCTTCTTATGGTCAGATCCTTCACCCTCATCAACATTCCTTTCAGTTATGGTGTCATCGATAACCACATTTATTGACTCCATCACAGTCTTGGTTCGTTTGTTGAACACTCTATACGCTCGGCTGTTTAAAGAGTAGCCTAGAAAGATCCCTTCATCACTCTTGGCATCGAATTTTCCAAGGTTCTTCTGTCATTAAGAATATAGCATTTGCTTCCAAAGACACGAAAATATTTTACCTTCGGTTTCTTTTCTCTCCAGATTTCATAGGATGTCTTCTTCGTTCCAGCTCGGAAGTAGATCCTATTCCCAATGTGACATGACGTATTCACCGCTTCGGCCCAAAATTTCTGTGGAAGGTTTTTGTTGAGTAACATTACTCGAGCCATTTCTTGAATCACTCGGTTCTTCCTTTCTACTACTCCATTTTGTTGTGGAGTCCTTGGGGCTGAGAATTCTTTCTTGATGCCTTGTTCATTGCAAAATTCATCAAACTTCGCATTTTCAAACTCCTTCCCGTGGTCACTCCTGATCTTGACAATAGGTACTCCTTTTTCATTAATCAGCCTCTTGCACAATTTCTTCAGCTTGTCACATGCCTCTGATTTCTTCCTAAGAAAGTCCACCCAAGAATACCTTGAGAAATCGTCGACCACCACCATAATATACCGTTTTCCACCCATGCTTTCTGTTTTTGTTGGACCCATGAGATCCACATGCAGTAACTCTAAAGGGCGAGAGGTTGCAATCACATTCACTTTCGGATGGCCTGACTTTGTCTGTTTTCCTAATTGACATGAATCACAAATATTCTTCTCAATTTTCCCAAACTTTGGTAAACCAACCACTGCTTCAAGCTTCGAGACTTTGGCCACTTGTTTATAATTGGCATGTCCAAGTCGTTGATGCCACAACTCCAAGAGATCTACCCGGGCACTCCAACATGCTATGCTTGGTTTGGGAATGACCCCATAACAATTGTCGGTGGTTCTAAGCCCCTTCAGAATTTTAACACCTTCTTCATTCAAGATTAAACATCCTTTCTTGGAGAATTGAACTAAGAAGTCATCATCACAGATTTGAGTAATACTCAGCAAGTTCACCTTCAATCCCTTAATATACAACACGTCATAAAGCCATCTTCCTTCTCTTTAAGTGTTTTGAACAAAGACTTATCTCCAGTCATATGCTTTGAACAACCGCTGTCAAGGTACCACAAACATGAATTAAAAACTTTCAAAGCGGTATGAACAAAAAGACAAGCATGAGAGAGACACTCTTGACCCTCGAAGCAGGGCTCTTTTTCTTTTATTTCGTTCAAGGATGAGTGAAGTTTTCCTTTTAGATGATCAAGTTCATCACACAAGTGTTTATTTCTTCTCTCATATTTATAAACTAAAGCCTTTGACTCACACAAGCTATTATGAATATCATGGTTTCTATGAACTAGTGATCTCAGCATGTGACAGAAAATTCTAGCATGTTTCTTTGACTTAAAAAGCTCTAAAAACACATTACTAGAACAGTATTCAGAATTACTGACAGAGTCTTTATCACAAACATCTTTGCTTCCCTTCATGTTGATTTTAACAAAGACACTATCTAAACAACACCAAGGGGTCAAGGATCACACTTAGGTAATTAAACCTCAGCAAGTGTACCCGCTCTGATACCAATTGAAAGCTCGAAAATGTGTTGAAAACACACGAGCGGTTTAGACCCCAAATTCAAATTACGGCTTGGTTGATTTTACACTAACTTAATGACAAGTGTGGAATAGTGTAAACACAAGCGTATAAGCAATACCAACTACTCTAATCCATATTTAAAGTAACTCAGCAGTAAAAATGAAATGAACAAGAGTAGGGAAGAAGGATGCAAACACAAATAACACCGAGACGTGTTATCGAAGAGGAAACCGAAGAACTCGGCGAAAAACCTCTCCGCCGCCCTTCAAGCGGAAATCGATCTACTAGACAATCAGTTGGGATATATGGATTAGCAAAAGACCCTCCAAGCCTAGTCTACCCGATGTACCTAAGCCCTCCAAGTTCCTACTCCAACAAGGCTTCTCGGAACCGTGTCTTGTCTTAGTTATCCGGATCCCGCAACAAGCTCCATGTTGCATCTGCCATTCAAGGCTTCTTCCAATGCTTCCCAGCAGCACCAAAACGTCACTCAGCACTCTCAAAGGTGTGGTAAGTGTTTTGACTATCAACCTCTCAAAGATATGGATAATGGAGAGGGAAGGGTTGAGGAGATACCACAAGCAATTGTATAGAGAAAGATGGGGAAGACAATCTCTAATTACCAATGTGTTTGGCTAGGGTTTTCTCTCTGAAGCATCCCTCAACAATTGTGGGTAATGATGGTATATGTAGGAGAGGTGCAAAAGGTGTAACTCACAAAGTACAGGCTGGCAGAACAGCTTGCCTCGCGGGTGTCTCGCGGGAAGGTCTTACCTGCGAGATACTCGCGAGACACAGTTGTCTCCACCTGGAATGACTCTTCGCATTCCAACATGTGCCTGGCACATGGTTCACTTCGCGGGATGCTTGGTCGCGAGATACCCGCGAGAATCCTTCACTTCTCCAAATGCTTGAGTCTTCAACACTCTTTCTATCACACAACCCTTACATCAAGTCCCACAACAAATACAGGGTTTTAAACGATTGAACATAATTACAATCAAATTTGGCACGGAATAAAAGCCAACAAAACATAGTTGTAAATTACAACTTTACAACGTGGCTTGTTTAATTTGATCCTAGAAGACGAAGCTTACTCCAGGTGAGCCAAAAAGTAATGGGTAAAATATACAGTAATACTTTTTAAGCTAAATGAAGAAAAAAAAAAAAAACTGAAATTAATCATGTACAAGCCGACCATCAATTTAATTGGTAGCATGGCCGGTTTGTCCACAACTATAATCCTTAAATTTCTGTACTTTATTGATTTTAGAGTATAAATATTAACCTCATTATTAATTACTAATAATTAATCCCAGAGAGTCAAAATCATGCATAACGTAGTAGGAGAAAATCGATGTGCTTTCTAGTAAATTAGCCAGTACGCTGATAAGGGGCAGAATCTAAGGTTGTGTGTTTCGGTTATAGGAAAAGTTGTCGAGGAACAGAACAGGCTGGTTATTGAAAAAATAAATAATAATAAATAAATAAAAAGACAAGGATCGGGCACAAGAGGAATAGAATAGTTAATTATCCTATGTTTTTCACATTTGTTTTCAACATTATTTAATGTTATATAGATTATTAAGTTTTTTTGGTTTCAAGACATTCAGTCTGTATATAGCTCTTAAAAGACTTGGTGAAGGTCACAAGAGAAAGCGACTATAAGAGAGTCTTTTCTTTGATTGGTAAGAAGTTCAGCAGATATGGGAATAAAGAATATTGGTTTGGTCCTAGCATTATTCCTAGGTTTTTTGTTTCTGGATGGGCTCTTTCTTTGCATGGCTGATCACCACGAAATCACCTTTGATGTAAGTTTTCTTGCACTATACTGCTTGCTCCTTGTAAAAAACATAGACACTAGTTGAAAACTTTACAGTTTAATTGTATTCTAACAAGTACATTTACAATTCAAATTTTCTCATCTTTAACCATTGATGTATTAAAAATAAATAAATGAAGACTCAGTCTGCAATCTGCATGCAGTGCATTCAAGTGAAAGTCTCTGATCTTCGATGTGCCGATAAAGTCTTGATTGTTTACATTTTTGTTTTTTTCATGTAAACTAAAGGATCCAATTGTGAAGGGCCTGAATGATCTTGATGAATTTTCTTTTTTAAAATTATTTTTTCCTCCTTCTAATAGTGTATCATTTAAATATAAATATAAATCGTTTTTGCAGCTGGAGATGAAACCTTTTAACAAGCTGTGTAACGGGACCATCAACAAATTGGTTGTGGACGACTTCCCTGGCCCACAAATTAATGTCCGCAGAGGCGATACGGCTTCTATTACTGTTAGGAATAACGAAGACTATAATGTTACCATTCACTGGTAATAGCCTCTCTCTCTCTCTCATTGAAGACTGTTGGTGATAATGCAATAAAAATTATAAGAAAATTTAAAATTAGAATAAAACTATTCAGATGAGACCTGCAAATCTTTCTCTGGTTTAAGAGATGTTCTAGCCATTTTATGATTGGCAAAGTTCATAATCCTGTACAAATGCAACATAGCTTTTATCTGATTTAATTGATCTTTCAGGTCACAACAACTTGATTGAATTGTCATTAACTTAAGAAAATTATAAATTTACTACTAAAGCGAAAAGTCTTCCAAATAAATATATTTTCTTTATCCAAATACATTAAATTTTCACACATATAATATTATTTGCAATATATGTGACAATTACACAGTATATATATATATATATATATATATATTGCTTTAATTATAAGGGATTATGCCAATGTGTTTATTCGTATGATTGAGAACTATAACCAATTTTTTTTTTTTTTTTTTCATATAAATATTATTGTTCACTCCTAATGATAGCTAGCTCTTTATCATGGACATCAATCGATTTTTAATGTAGGTAAAAATTAAATAGCAAATCTCTTATTCAACCATCATAGATTTTAACAATTGAACTAACTGGAACTCACAAGTTAAAACTTTTTTTAAAAAAAAGTTCTGATCTTTTGGATGTTGGATCAAACCAACATTTGAAAGTTGAAGTTCTTAGCAACACCCCCCTCCCCAAAATAATAATAAAGAAAGTGATCATGATTTACCGGAAAACCAAGGGAAGCTTTAATTTTGGTTCATCATGCCATAGAATTCTTTAGATAGAGTGCATTAAGTTTTCCAACTGATTTTCAAATAAATAGTTGTATTAACATTAAAACATAAACAATATTATTTTTTATAAGAGCAATTATATTCAATACAGTTGTGTTGTAATTTATTTAGGAAACATAACGCAATAGGTCTAAGAAATAGTAATTAAAATTTACAAAAAAAAAAAAAAAAAAACAAGAAAAATTGAAAAAAAGCTCTTTTTCTAAACATTACCATATTGGTTTCAAAATGGCACCTACCTAGCTAGCCATTAACAAATCAGCATTATGAAGTAAAGATATATGATATAAAAATTGATTAATGTCAACTCATACATTTCTTTCCAGGCATGGATTATCGCAACGAAAAAATCCATGGTCAGATGGTCCTGAGTATATTACACAATGTCCCATCCAACCAAAAAGTAAGTTCACTTATGAGATTAAATTTGAGGATGAAGAGGGAACTCTATGGTGGCATGCCCATAGTGACTGGGTACGTGCCACAGTACATGGCGCCATTGTTGTTAAACCTGCTGAGGGAACAACTTATCCATTTGACAAGCCAGCAGACGATTTTGTAATCATACTCGGTAAATTAATTTCTGTCTGGAAATTTTGGGTCCAGTATAGGACTGCGTTGAACATATACACACGTAGAAAATAAAAACATATTAACATTTATCTAAATCTTAACCTCACTTGCTGCAGGGGAATGGTACAATAGAGACATGAACTCAACGGTCATTGATGCCTTGGAAATAGGAGGTGATCCAGACAAATCAGATTCTTACACTATCAATGGTTTTCCAGGACCTCAAGACAACTGCCCTAGTGGTATGAAAGATTATATAAATATATAATTCCTATAAGAATCAACGTTTTACCAGTCATATCATCATCAACTATTGCTAAGATAATCGAATGATAATTTTGCATATTATAGAATTAACATGACCCTTCAGGCACAGCACATGGTAGCTCCCTTTTTCGTTTATACTTCTTGTTGTTGGAGATCGGTATTGAGAAATAGCAAAAGAGTAAAGTCATTGAAAAAGAAAAAAGATGTAGAGCTAACTAGAGATCTATGATTTGATATATTGTAGTTAGTACAAGAGATCGATACCCATTCAGCTAGGAGCATACAAAATTAATTTAAATTTTGTGTGACGACGACTCATCATAATTACTTAATTTGATGTTGCAGAAAGTGCATATAGTATTATTGTTATGCATGGCAAGACATATCTTCTCCGCATAGTGAATGCGGCGATGAATGAAGAAATGTTCTTTGGAATCCAAGACCACAACATCACAGTGGTGGGTCAAGATGGCGCATACATAAAGCCCATAGACACCAGTTACATCATGATTACCCCAGGACAAACAATGGACGTGTTGCTCAAAGCAGACCGTCCGTTTGGTTCCTATTACATGGTTGCTAGCCCTTTTTTTGATTCAATGGCTCCGTACGATCCAAACGTAACTTCAGGGGTTGTGCATTACGGTGTGGAATCAGCTGTGAGTCCTAGTCCTGCAACAGACAACTTCCCTGTCTATCCATCATTCCTTCCTCGTGTCAAAGCTAGGGAAGCCGCAGACGACTTCACAAGAAGAATAAGGTTTCGGGAAACTCCACAACTACCGATGGATGTCCCACAAGGAATTGATGAAAGAATCTTCATCACAGTTTCTGTAAATGAGTTGCCTTGTGAAAAACTTAATTCCTGTGGAACTGGGCCAGATGGTAATAGCAGTCACCATGCAAGCTTAAACAACATAAGTTTGCTGACCCCAACAAGGGATATATTGGATGCATACTACGAGTATTAATTCCTGCCTTAATTTCTACTCTTGTCATTAATTATTACAAATAATAATTAGTCAAGCTCATATATACATGATTATGGACACTAAAGTACTATTTCCACCACTGATATTTTGCAGCAACTTTATCGCCAATGCCCCTTCTCCTGCTCCTCTTCCTTTTGACACTGATTTTCCGGCTTTTCCTCCTACTACTTTTGACTACACGGGATCTAATCTGCCCGAACCAACCATGTTAGGGACCAAGGTATTGATGATAGAGTATGGTAAAAATGTGGAAATAGTGTTCCAAGGGACTAATGTTGGGAATCCAGAGAACCATCCAATGCATCTTCATGGTTATAGCTTCTACTTGGTTGGGACGGGTTGTGGGAACTTTTACACCGACGACCCTAATTACCATCATGATTACAATTTAGTTGATCCACCCAAAGTTAACACAATTGGAGTTCCCAAAGGTGGTTGGGCTGCGATTAGATTTAAAGCTGATAATCCCGGTACGTAATCTCTCTCTCTTTCTAAATATGTTTCTGTGCGCGCGTGCATAATTCACTTTCACTGACGTGGATGCATGATTTATATTTTCAGGGGTTTGGTTTATGCATTGTCATTTGGAAAGGCACGCCAGTTGGGGTATGGCCGGAGTCCTCATTGTGAAGAACGGAGAACAAGAAGATGAAAAAATGAATGGTCCTCCATCTGGTGGTATGCCTAAATGTTGAGTCTTTTAGAAAATGATTCGGTCCAATCTCTATGTGCCACCTCCAACTGGTTTGCTTGTTACTGTTTTGTTTGTTTTAGAAAAAAGTTTCGGTTCAATCTCTAAGGGGCACCTCTAATTGGTTTGCCTGTTTGTTTAGTGTGTTTTAGAAAATGTTTCAGTGTGATCTCATAAGGACTCGAAGAATGGAAAGCGTATTGAATTAGGTCTTTTAAGACACTTTCATTTATTGATACAATTCTCCTTCTAATAGTATTTCATTTAAATACAAATATTCATCCTAATTGCAGCCGAGAGAGAATTGTTACAATTCTGTGTAACAAGAGCAAGAGATTGCTCCTTGGAAACGAAAGCTCCTTGTGAGGGCAATACAACTTGAAAGTTCAATTAGTGTGAAAACACTAAAATTTGTTTAGATCCCCAAATTTAAATTACAACTAGATTGTTTTTACTCTAATTGATTAAATTGCGGATCAAGAGTAAATGAAGCGCAATAAACTGGTAACACTACTTTAAGCCATAAGCAACCACAATGAGCAATAAAAGTAAAGTTTAAAGAGTAGGGAAGAGAAATGCAAACAAAAGATAACACCAAGAAGTGTTATCGAAGAGGAAACCGAAGAATTCGGCAAAAAACCACTCTGCAACCCTCTAAATCAAAATCGATCAACTAGTGAATAAGTTGGAGTACACGAATATCAAAAAGACCATCTAAGCCTAATCTACCTAATGTACTTGAGCCCTCCAAGCTCCTGCTACTAACAGACTTCTTGGAGTCTTGTCTTCACTAGCTTTCCGAATTTCGCAATTCCGCTCGATTGCATCCACCACTCAATGGATTCTTCCACTCAATGGCTTCTTCCAATACTTCTCAAAGGCACCAAACTTCTCTTAAAACTCAGAATAGGTGAGGTAAGTGTTTGAGCTAAGAACCTCTCAAGGATGTATAGATGGAGAGGTAGGAGTAGAGGAAAACTAAGAGAAATTATGTAGATGATTGTGGGTATGACAATCTCTAACTCTCAAGTGTTTTGCTAGGGTTTTCTCTCTAAAAGGCACTCCTTACAATTTCATGGGTAATGAGGGTATATATATATAATATGTGTAAAGAATTTGGTAAAACACTTTTCATTTTGCCAAATAGAGAGTTTCGTGGGTACCTCATGATAAGGCCTTTCTCACAAAGTACTCGTGAAATGATAAACTGGCATGACTCTTTAGCTTCTAGTCATGTGCTTCACACGTGGCCTTTTCACGGGTTACTTTATTCGCGAGCTAGTCGCGAATCTGCACTGATCTTCATTGCATGCTTGATTCTTCACCAATCTCTCATACTCATCTCTTACAATTCAACCCACATAAATATAGGAAAAATATTGATTGAATTACAATTAACTTTGACACGGAATTAAAGCCAACAAAGTCTAGTTGTAAATCACAACTTTACAATCTTCCCCTTTAGCTATTTCGTGATAAAACCTCTAAATAGACTCTAGACTTAAACGTGAGTTTGGGAATAGAGGCAAAACTCATTCATACCTAAATCTAAAACTTGTGATGCGCTTGAACCATATACACTTGTATCTTGAAACACTTGCACATAACAAATAACTTCATTAAGCACGAGACAAGTAGATTACAAGGCATGCATAAAGAACAAGTAAAATGCGATCAAGAAAAACAAGATATAAGAACATGTAGCATAAATTGATCATACAAGAACAATCATTAAGAAATGACCACAATGAATATTTAACTGGTAAATGATCATCCGGACACGCAAACAATTAAGAGCAATGCAAAAATTAATTACATGTCCAACAAGCACATGATGCATTCAAGAAATTAAAGCAAAAAGCAATAGATAACTAAAAGCATTAAGAAATGGCTATAAAAACCAAGGTACACAAAGTACTAAACAAAAACTAAGTTTTAAACTAAAATACTGAAAGCTTGTAAATAAAGCATTGTAAATAAAACAAAAAGCACCAAAAATAAACCAATGAACCAATGGTTTCCTACTCCCTCTTAAGCTGTACTCCCCCTCAAGCTAATCTACTCCCCTTTTTGACCGGAATGAGCAAAGATCCAAGAATGTATTGGATTTTGAGTCTCATTTGTCAAAGTCTTGGATTTTAGAAGATAGGGCGGTGATTTGCCCCTGGAGGTATGCAAACTAGCTCCTGGAGTAGGCGAAACACTTGCACATAACAAATAACTTCATTAAGCACGAGACAAGTAGATTACAAGGCATGTATAAAGAACAAGTAAAATGTGATCAAGATAAACAAGATATATGAGAACATGTAGCATAAATTAATCATACAGGAACAATCATTAAGAAATGACCACAATGAACATTTAACTGGTAAATGATCATCCGAACATGCAAACAATTAAGAGCAGTGCAAAAATTAATTGCATGTCCATCAAGCACATGATGCATTCAAGAAATTAAATCAAAAAGCAATAGATAACTAAAAGCATCTAGAAATGGCTATAAAAACCAAGGTACACAAAGTACTAAACAAAAACTAAGTTTTAAACTAAAGTACTGAAAGCTTTTAAATAAAGCATTGTAAATAAAACAAAAAGCACCAAAAATAAACCAATGAACCAATGGTTTCCTACTCCCTCTTAAGCTGTACTTCCCCTCAAGCTAATCTACTTCCCCTTTTTAACCGGAATGAGCAAAGATCCAAGAATGTATCGGATTTTGAGTCTCATTTGTCCAAGTCTTGGATTTGAGAAGATAGGGTGGTGATTTGCCCTTGGAGGTATGTAAACTGGCTCCTAGAGTAGGCGATGTGCTTACTAAATAGACTATGCATTTGTTCTACCCTTTCTAGTAGAAAATCAAGATGGTCGGGAGCTCTAACTGGTGCCTGAGTAGATGACTGTGGAGTGTCCTCTGTGTTGGGAAATTTAGACCCTGGTTGATAGAATTAACAAGTTTTAAACCCAAGTTGTTAATTAGATTTATTATGAATAAAACTTGTTAAAACAAAAAAAAACATAAATATCATGTCAAAATTATGCAGCGAAAAAAATAAATAAGACAAGATATGATGACTCAAGAAAATCAATAAAACAAACTAGTTTCATAGTAAAAAACCTGGGAGGAAACCTTCCCGAAAAGAAATTCACTATAGTAAAGAAAAGTTTCAGATCTAGTACAAAACCTTTGTTCCTAGGCTTTACAATCCCCGTAGATGAACTTATAACAGAAGCCTTCTACCGCTTTAGAACTTCTAAACTTTTCAATATATTAACACCACTCTTTTTGCACGGATCCTAGTACGTGACTAATTAATGATGCACGACTCCCAGTACGTGACTAACACACCAACTTGAAGAAGATTGTTGGCTACAAAGTTCTTCACTTCATCAATAATGAAGATCAAGAAGTACTTGGTTACAAAACACTAAGGACAAAGACGCAGTAGCTTCCTTCAGAGAGAATAAGGCATCGGTCACCTTTTGCATATGTTCTCCTTTTATTCTCTTATGTGATGACCTCTAAAATAAGTCTTATATAGGTTTAGGGTTGTGAGAAAAGAAACCTTACACATACATGTCAGCATGGGCCGAAAATCGAAATCTGAATTTCGTAAAGCTCAGTAATTCTCGATCAATCGAGAGGTGTCGAGGAGGTGTTAAGCCTATCTATTGCGAGCTATCGAGAGTTATTGAGGAGCTATCGAGGAGACAGAAAATTGCTCAATTGATCGACTTAGCTATCTAGAGGTGTCGAGATTGCGATAAAAATGAAGATCTTGATAGATAGCCTAGCTATCGAGAGGTGTCGAGCAGCTATCGAGTTTTAAAATTCAGTACTTTCTCACTTGATTTTTGGATAGATTTGTATGGTTTTAACACTTGAACTTGAAACAAGGTTTCTTGAAGCATTAACCACATCCTAGATCTACCAAAATACAAGTAAAGTGCGTTTTGTCAAAGGATTAGCCAATTACATAAAATAATGACATATGTTCCTATCATGTGAAACACATATGTCCTAACACTCTGGTCCATGTGTGAACTGATCAATCTCATCTTTAGTGTTGCCACTTTCAGTTTCAGCTTCTACCTTTTGAGCTTATGCTGCATCGACTTCTCTTTCTTGACCCGGAATGTGAGCTTTACTCCTATTAATAGTGTGCTCACTAATTGGATCTTCCTTTGACATCACAGGAAGTCCACTGGGAAGTTTCACTCTTGCCTTTGAAATTAGAGACTTGATAAGGCTCAGGAATGATAGAGTCATCCTTGACTTTCTCCTCCGAACGCACTTGACAAGAAGATGGTAGATGTGACCACATATATCAATCTCCTTGTGAGTGAAGAGATCATAAAGAAAAAGGGTCCTTGGCTATGACAATGTTGTCAAATTCTTCATCGGATAAAGGTTGAAGATCATGGTGTAAGCCAATGCTCCCATCTTAGGAGAGAAGTCAGTTGTGTGCAAGGACTTCTTCTTGAGCTGGCCTCTAAGGATTTGTACAAGAGGCTCAAGCTTAGCCTTTTCCCCATCACAGTGCAGAGAGGAATCTGGAGTCATTGGACGAATCTCTAAAAGCTCTTGGATTGACTCCCTAGATACGGTGAACTCTTTCCCCCGGACCTAGCAGTTGAGACTTGAGATGGTCACCTTCCACAAAGGCATTTGCAAAGAACTCCTTAATGATGCTATCATACACATCTCCAGATGGATTAAGCAATTTGGTCCATGTTCTTTCCTTGAACACCTCCGGAATGAATGTGTTCTCCCAGGATTCAGGGTCCATACCCCTCTCCATAATGATCACAGCACTCTTGTAGTATTTTGTGTAGACGGTATTAACATCTTCATTTCTGAATGAATCAAGGGAATGATGAGGACATTTTGCTAATTTCTTGGCAGCTATCTTATGAGGAGACATCTACAATAATGAACAAACACATAAACCATACACAAACATGGAAACAAACTTGATTAGATACAAGCTAGTCTAAAAACAAGAACAAATAGTGAAAAATGCCCTAAAGAAGAAACAAACGAGCATAACATAGACACAAGAGCATGTTATATATGCTAAAAGGTTTAAAAAGACTTAACTAACATGAATGAATGTAAAACATGTCAAGTGATAGAGTGTGTGCATCAAAGGTGCATCAAGTGTGCACGTGAATGCATGATCAATGCATGAGCTAGCACTCATGTGGCAAAGTGTGTAAATACATGACCAATGATCAAAACATGATAAACATGAATAATTATGGTAATCCCCAAAAATTGGTACTCATCGGAATCCAAAAGAATGAAAAAAATACCATAGAGGCATTTTATCAAACACTTAGAGTACACACACTACACATGTATAATAAACAATGCATGAACATATGAAAAACTTGCCTAAATACATGTTAAAATGCCATAAGGGGCCAACAAAAACATCAACAAGACAAATGGGACATAGCCTAATCAAGAAAAAAATGGAAAAATTTGACAAAAATTAAGTTTTCTCAACTCCATTCAAAATAAACCCAACCCTAGAAATTTTAGGAATCTAACACTTAATCTAAGGATTTTAAAAGATAAAGAGTGTTAAAAAATACATTAGAGAAGTCTTAGAGATGAAATCCAAGAAGTTTTGGTTGAGTTTTGAGAGAAAATTGTGTTTTGGGTTGAGAGAGGCACGAGGGGGTCAAAACAAAACATTTGAAAAACTATCATTGTGAGCCCTATAAAAATTGATTTTTCGTTCATTTCGCAAGATAGTGACTCGCGTGGGACTCGAGGCTTAATCGCGAAAATCCTTATTTGCATAGGGTAAATTTCTCCGGTAGCCATATCTTGCGAATGACTTGCGAAGGAGTCGCGAGACTCTCTGTGTAAAATTTTGGAAGAATTGAAAATTCACTTCCACATTTTCGTGACTTGGTTGTAAGAAACCTTACTTGCGAAGCACTCGCTAAAATACTTACAAAGGAGTTTTTCAACAAAACAGATTTGGCTTTTTGGAAAAACCTTCAAAACACAAGTGACAAACACAAACACTTTCAAAAACTAATAAAATACTCAAAAATCTTTTTGAGTTTGATCATCAAGCAATTAAGCATACACACATCACATTTGAACACGTACAATCACACAAATGAAATAGACATTCATTGAACATTAGACTTGTGTGTGTGAATCAAGTATGAACTAGTCCATAGTCTAGTATAAAGTTTCAATGATCAATTCAATCAAGTCATACACAAATAGCATGAAGTCAAGTGACATATCTCACTAGTAGAAATGAACATATATGACCCCTCACCAAAGTGTTTATATTGATTGAAAGCTTTTCATTTGGCTTCCATTTTTCATACTTTTTGATCAATACAACTCAATTTTTGACCACCGATGCAATGAAAGTTTTGATATTTCTTTGAAGAATAAATCTTTGGCCTTAGTATCATACATTTTGAATACATTTTGCTCCACATTTTCCTAGTCAAACTGTTTTTTGAAGCAAGGCTTTTTCAGCTCTAACTCTTTTTAGAGATTGACGTTTGAAGAGCTTTTTGACATAAAAAATAAATGTGAGGAGGTACTGACTAATCAAACAAGACTACTGACTAATCATTCATGACAAGCTTGAAAATCTATTTACAACAATCAAATATAGATTTCTAGATTTCGCTCACACTTAAAAATGTGCATACATAAAAAGTTAAGCTCGTTAATGCACTACGCCATTAGTACGGAGGTACTAGGCCAAACTTAACATGTGATATGACACAACACAAGCGATCAAACATTTTGAGATTTGATACTTTTTATGAGTTTTTGAACTTTTACTCACTCAAAACAAAACAATAAAGTAAGATTAACAAAACAAAGAAAACAAAGCAAAGACCAATAAAAGAAACATGCTAGGAAGGAAACAATGAAAAAAGAAGAATACATATGATATGATGCATGAAACTATGACCCTAATACATTGAAAATATTAATGCATGGACATAATGAATAATCATGCATGAATACCCTTCTTCACCCACATTGCACGGGTGCTTTAGGTGAGGTCCTTAAAAGGAGAAGTATGACCAACATAACTCTCAAACCTCGGAATGAAGCTAGCTAAGCAAGATGAAATGTTCTTAAGCATTTCCATGACATCTCCAATGAGTTGACTCTCATTTTCTCCCTTAGCTTGCTTTCGTCTTGGCATTCTTCTTGTATTTCCTTGATCATGCAAAGAGTTAGCCCTCTTGAGAGCAAGAAGTTTGAAGCAATTTGGTCTTGTGTGCCCTCGAATAACACAATGATGACAAAAATGCTTCACTTGAGGTCCCTTTTGATTATTAGGCAATGACTTCCCTTTTGCCTTTGATTTTGGTTCAATGTCCTTCTTCTCAACGGTTGGGATCTCAATCTTGGCCTTCTCTACATTCTTGGCCAAAATAAACTTCATCTCCCTTCTTGGTTCACCACTCGAACTTCCTTCATCGGTGTAGCCCAATCTGTTTTTGTCTGTGGAAGGCTTTTGAGATGAAAGCACACTATCAAGTTTCTTGGTTGTGATGCGCTCCACTTTGACATTGGCTTGAATCCCTTCAAGTTTGAGAAACTTGATCTTAGAATAGGCATTCAGTGGCTCTTCTTTCAACTCTTCAACTTCACACTTGGCATCTTTAAGTTGTACAAGAGTGGATTTGTGATCTTCTTTAGTTTTCTTCATCTTCTTGACTACACTTTTAGCAACTCTAGCGTATTTGCCACAATCTTCAAGCAATGCATTGTACACTTCTTGTAGATTCTTATTACCTTCATTGAGGTACACATCCTCATCGTTCGAAACTTCAACTTGTTCAACTTCAGAGTGAACACCAAGTTCTTCAACCAAATCACTCAATTCATCTTTGGAATCAACTGAGGCAATTGCCATAAATGTGGAATAATTGCCATCACCATCACATTCTCCTTTCGAATTGGAATTTTAGCTCTCCGAGTCACTAAGGGTAGTTGTTAGCACTTAACCCTTTCCTTTCAAATAATTCGAACAATCTTTATTCAAATGCTTATGACCATTGCATTTGTAGCACACAATCCCTTGGGATGATGATGAGTCTTTTGCATCCTTCTTCTTGAAGACTCTTTTGTCACTCTTGGAGGATGAGAATTTTCCTTTGCCAAACGACTCCCTTTTTTTCTTCATCTTTAGAAACTTTCGGAAGTTCTTTGCAAGATATGCCACCTCTTTTTCAACATTATCCTCATCCAAGGAATCATCGGTTCTCTCATCTATGGTTTTGAGAGCAAGTGATTTGCTAGACTTAGGAGAGGGCAATCTGAGCCCATAAGTTTAAAGAGAGCCAACAAGCTCTTGAATCTTGATCTCATCCAAATCTTTACTCTCCTCAATGGTGGTGACTTTAGCTCGGATGCTTTAGGGTAAAGATCTCAAGACTTTCCTTACAACTTTCGCATCTTCAATCTTCTCCCAAAGATTGAGCTTGGCAATAACTATCTCATTGAGTCTCCCATAAAATGAGTCAAACGACTCATCGTCACTCATCTTCCCTTCCTCCAATCGAGTAGTGGACATTTGTAATTTGGTGTCCTTGACCTTCTTGGTTCCCTCGTAGGTGGTCTCGAGGATGGTCCATGCCTCTTAGGCGGTCTTCACATGAGAAATCATATGAAACTTATTAGTAGAAACACCACAAAAGATAGCATTAATAGCTTTGCTATTGGCATTTGCCAAAGCAAGTGTAGCCTTGTCCCATTTGGCCTTAGGTGTTGTTGGTCTCACCTAACCATTCTTAACGGAATCCCAAACGGTCTCATCAATAGCACATAAAAAAGTACGCATACTTACATTCCAAAATGCATAGTTACTTTGATCAAAGTAAGGAGGTGTGTTGAAGGATTGAGATCTATCCATTTCAAACGGGGTCTAAGATCATATAAAGATAACGAAATCCAAAAAATGTACCCTCTCTGATACCAATTGAAAGCTCAATTAGTATGAAAACACTAAAACTTGTTTAGACCCCCAAATTTAAATTATGGCTAGTTTGCTTTACTCCAACTTATCAAAGTGCAGAACAAGAGTAAATGAAGTGCAATAAATTGGTAACACTACTCTAAGCCATAAGCAACCATAATGAGCAATAAAAGTAAAGCTTAAAGAGTAGGGAAGAGAAATGCAAACACAAGATAACACCGAAATGTGTTATCGAAGAGGAATCCGAAGGACTCGGCGAAAAACCTCTCCATGACCCTCTAAGTCGAAATCGATCCACTAGTGAATATCAAAAAGACCTTCCAAGCCTAATCTACCCAATGTACTTGAGCCCTCCAACCTCCTGCTACCAACGGACTTCTCGGAGTCTTATCTTCACAGCTTTCTAGATCCCGCAATTCCGCCCGATTGCATCCGCCACTAAATGACTTTTCCAATGCTTCCCAAAGGCATCAAAACTTCTCTAAACACTCAGAATTGGTGAGGTAAGTGTTTGGGCTATGAACCTCTCAAGGATGTATAGATGGAGAGGTAGGAGTAGAGGAAAACCAAGAGAAATTGTGTAGATAATTGTAGGTATGATAATCTCTAACTCTCAAGCATTTTGCTAGGTTTTTCTCTTTGAAAAGCACTCCTTACAATTTCATGGGTAATGAGGGTATATATAGTGTGTGTAAAAAATTTGGTAAAGCACTTTTCATTTTTGCCAAATAGAGAGTTTCGCAGGTACCTTGCGAGATGGCCTTTCTTGCGAAGTACTTGTGAAATGACAGGCTAGCATGAATCTTCAGCTTCTAGTCATGTGCTTCACACGTAGCCTTTTCGCTGGTTACTTTACTCGCGAGCTTCTCATGAGTTAGTCGCGAATTTGCACTGATCTTCATTGCATGCTTTATTCTTCACCAATCTCTTACACTTATCCCTTACAATTAAATCCACATAAAAACAGAGAAAATATTGACTGAATTATAATCAAAGTTGACATGGAATTAAAGCCAATAAAGGCTAGTTGGAAATCACAACTTTACACAACTTATATTATTGTTAATCAGAGTTGTCAAAAAGTGAATTATATTGTGGATCAATTTTTTATTTTTTTGTATCATGTATCGTAAGATACATAAACACTTAATTAAATTTATAAAAAAAATTAAAAATATACATATAAAATCTATATTCACTATAAATTCAAAATATATTTAAAAAATGACTAATTTAAGCAATATTTATGTAATAATACTTAATAAAAATAACTAAATAAATCAAATAAATATTTATTTATTATGTACACATTCAAATTGATTAAACTCAAAAATAAAGATATAAGCAAAAATAATAATTTCTTTTCTTCATTTTCATCATCTTGCCTAATCAACTCCATCTAAGTCAATATTATTATCATATTCAAAAGTAAAAATTGTTGCTAATGCCTATATTCAAAAAAAAAAAAAAAAAAAAAAAAAAAAAAAAGATCTTTAGTGGTGGTTTCAAACCGTCGGGATAGCTTGCTCAAGATTGTTTTAGAAACTGTTGTTATAACTTCACAAAACCATTAGGACCTATACTAGCGGTTTCAAAAGCACCAGTATAGTCCACCTGGTTCTATTGTATCACTTCTTAGTCAACGCTAGAAAGCATTGGAATAGAAAGTGCCACTATAACTCCACTGAACCTATTGCGGCGGTTTTGAGACCTATAACAGCTAATTTGAAATGCCGCTATATGTCCCTCTTTTTTCTGTAGTGTGCAATATATTTCTTCAACATCATCAAAATTTACTATCTTTTCTTGTTCTTTTATTTTAATACTTTTTTCTTCATATTTCTTCTTGGCATTCTTACTTCTTAGATTTATAACAATAATAGCAAAAATAAAAATAATTATATAATACCTTATTCTTAATTAGTATAGAAAAGAAATTTGCAAATATGGGTTCCTTAATCTCTATTGTTTCATTGGTTTGATGAGATTTTTTGGGTTCTAAGGGATTGCTGCTTGCTTTGTATTTGTTAAGTTTAAATTTTTGGTTGTACATTGGCATAAGTTTTTCAAATATATATATATATATATATATATGGATTTGGTTAAACTCCTCAAGAGAAAATTTGGTTTGTTCATCATTAGGGATGGCAAAATCCCCTTGACCCATGGGTACTCGACCTGACTTGCAAAACATTAGGGTCGGGTTTGGGTTTTAATTATCCAACTCGAAGCGGGTTTAGGTTGGGTGCAGGTATTAGTAATACACACCTCGAACCCGAACTCGACCCGTGTAGACTAAAAGTAAAATTACAAAAAAAAAAAAAACCCTAACTAACTAACTATATAACTATATATATATATATATATATATATCACTTTATAACAAACCCTAACTCTATCAATTCTCTCTCAACCCATTCAGCCAGCCCTCACGTCACCCTCACTCTCATTTTCTCTCAATTCTTTTCTCTCAACCGTCCCTTACCCAGTCACCCTCACCCTTACTCTCAATCACTCACCGACCCACCCTTACCCTTACCTTTACCCTCACTCTCATCACGTGGTGGTTGTTGTCTGTCACTGAGAAGCACAGAGGTTAGATTGGAGAGAGATGTGTAAGGTTTAGATCGTGGTCATGGAGTTCCAGAGGGAGAGAAAGGTTTAGATCGAAGAAGAGGAGTGGAAGTTAGGCCTAGGCTTCGACCTATAGGTGGGATTAATGGCTGAAACCACCGCTGATTGTGGTGATAGTGATTGAAGATAGAGCCTTGGTGGTCTGAGATAGAGAGAGGACGAGTAGGAGAAAGAGATAGAGCTTAGAAAGGGAGAGCTTAGGCTGATAGTTCTCCAATTTTTTTTTTTTTTTTTTGGGTTCATTTCCTCTCTCATTGCCAAAGCTGTGAATCTCAAAGGTTTTATTTATTTTTATTTTAATTTCATTAATGAATTTTTATTATTTACAATTTATTTCATTGTTAAACTTGAGTTTGTGTTTATGTTTGTGTTTGTGATAGGATTTGTGTTTGTGTTTGTGATTTTGAAAGGGAAAAACATAAATATGAAATTATTGTATGAGATATCAGGAAAACATGAAATTGATTTTTTTTTTTTTAATATAAAAAGATTGGGTCATGGATTGGGCCATGGATTAGGGGCTTTAGATTAGGCCCTGAAGTGGCGGGTCAGAGCCCACGGGGGCCTCGGGGCGGGTTTGGGGGTTAGAAGAAAACCTATTTAGTTAACGGGGTGGGTTCGGGTTTTGAGGGTGGGTGGCGGGTCGGGTTTGGGCATAAAGAAACCCGCCCTAAACTCGACCTACTGTCATTCCTATTCATCATGTTCATTAGATTAAGAAGGCATTTGGATAGTGCAGAAAGCATCCGTCTGCTTTTTTTTTTTTTTTTTATTTAATAAGACCAGCTCCTCTTGCATTGTTCATAGGACATGAACAGTGCAAACAGGCAAATGAATAGTAACTTTTATATATATATATTTTTAATTGTTTTCAGTTTTCAGTTTTCAGCAAAATAAGTGGTATCCAAACAGACACTAAATGAAAAAAAAGAAATTATTTTATTTTAGATTTTAAGATTTATTTAAAGTATTTTAAAATAATTTAATTACATTTAATAGGAAAATCCATGTGTCACAATTTTATTAGTCCATCTAGTCAAAAGTGACATGCTTACACATTTAACGAACATGTTAGAACAAAACTATGGAGGGGCCAACTATCAAAACGGTATGAAATTTCAGGTTGTAAAATCAAAATTTTGAAATTTTAGGGTGTAAAATCCAATGAACCCTAAACTTTAAAGGTGTGGTGCAATTTACCTTATATATTTTAATTGAGTTTCAATTATATTCTCTATTTAACCCACATCATTAAAAAAGAAAGAAAGAATAGATGCGTCCATATACATACACAACCATATAATACCTACTAATAATTACCATAATTATATACATAATAATTTCATATAAAAATACAATCATAATAAATACTTATTAATAACTACCATAAATAACAAATTTCATATTTATTATTTAATTTTCAAATAAAATAATAATAAATTCTATTAATGACTATCATAATTATCAAATTTCATTTGTATATAATAAATAAATAAGAGAAATGCTATATCCATAACATTTTTACAATATTTTCACAACAAAATTTTACGTGTCAGGTCATTACTGGCTGTTAGTGGTGGGCAAAAAGTAATTTTAATGGTGTGTTCAAATTAAAATCAGTAACAAATTATTACTTAGGATTTGTTGTGAAAGTGTAGTGAATATATTGTGAAAGTAACACTTTTGATAAATAAACAACTGAGGCGTTTGACTTGGATGACCTCATAATATTTCATCATATAAGTTTGTTTTTGAAGTCTCACGATTTTACACGTCAATATATTAATATATATGCTTTAGCTAAGAAAGCTAGTTCTGTTGCAAGGGTGCAGGTTTGGTTGGGAGACTTTCCTCCTGACATTGCTCATCTTTTGTTTCTTGATGTTCATTGATTTTGTTTTTGAATAAATTCCCAGGCCTAGGTTCTGGTTTCTCAAAAAAAAAAAAAAAACATATATATATATATATATATATAAATATAATAGTGTTTAAATTATATTTTGTATTTAAACCCTCAATTATAATCTTGACATATCATGTTTATTTAATTAAATAGGGTAGTTATAAAATATTATGGGATTATAATAAATGTATATTCCCCCCATCTTTTATGGTGTCCACTATTTGCGAAATTATTTGGTTCACCAGGAGGATGGCTGACGTGGTCCTCCCTGGCCTCCCAACCAATAAAATGCTGTTATTTATGCGAATGTGACATCACCTGGTAATTTTTGTTTTTTATTTCTTGCATTGATTAGAAAGTTCATTCATACAGTTGCATAAATGACATCATTTCATTAGTTGGGAGGACCACATCAATAGTTCTCCTGGTGTACCTAATAATTTCTCCCACCATTCACGAGGGAGAGAGAGATGCACATTTTGATAATTAAGGTGGTTATTAAGAGGTATATAAATATTTATGATTTTATTTTTATATGGAACTATTAAATATATAATTATAATAATTATTAATAGATTTTCATTTTGGTTGTGTTTGTATCTGTAAATATATATTTTATTATTTAATGGGAAAGTGTTAAGAATGGAGCTTGATATCTATGAGTTCTAGCTGAATTCGAGGCCAGCTGGTCCTCCAAAGAGAGAATAGGAAAAACAGAGGAAAGGCAGAGAGAAAAGAAACAAATTGAATGGCAATTTTCTTATTAACCTTCTTTACAACAATCTTCCCTTTTATACACTTCTCCCTACGTGGTTGTTACAACAAGCTGATCCCAATTCCCTAACTAATTCCTAACTGACTGACCTGCCAACCTGTCATAACTGCCTTCCTTGAATCACGGCTCTTCATAACTGCCTTCATTGAATCACGGCTCTCCTTGCTTACCTTGCATGCACAATTACAACCCAACAATTACAATGCTGAACTCTAATACACGTAACCCTTGCATGGCAAATATCTCACAAATATCTCACAAAATATCCCACAAATATCCCACAAATATCTCTAACCAGTCAACAATTCAACCTTAACAGAAAGTTACATAATACGTTTGATAGACCCACATGTAATTTAGCAAATAAAAAAGAAGAAGATAGACCCACCTGTATGAGTATGGAAGTGGGGATGCTTCTTATGAGAATAGGACTAATCCTCTAATTTGGTAATGAAATGTGCTGCTTAGAATCTCGTTACAAAGAACTTGAATATTTTGTGTGTTATTCAATTCCTTACTTTCCACGTAGAAAGTCATAATTAAGACACTATTCACTATTGAAATTGGAACAAAATTGCTAAAACACTACGAGGTTTCAATCCAATGGCACCTTTATTATGCATAATATTCTATCTTTACCTAAAAAAGTTATATATTTACTTATAATTTTATAAATTAGTTTTACTTTCAAAGATAGCAGATCAATTTCAAACTTGGGGCACGTTTGGTAAACTAAATGGATATTACAATAGAAGTGGTAATATTTATTACTAGTAATAACAAAATTTGTAATGTAACAACTATTATCATTGATATGTTTGGTTGTAAAATTAAAATAAAATTAACTTTTATGTTCAAATGTAAAGAGAGATATTTTTATAATTGGGTAAATTGTAAATTACACCCCTAAAGTTTGGGAGTGTTTGGATTTTACATCCTGAAGATTCAGAATTTGGATTTTACCATTTTAAGTTTGGGAGTGTTTGGATTTTACACCCTTACGTTTTAGAATTTAGATTTTACTCCTTAAAGTTTGGATTTTACACTCTCAAATTTTGAAACACAGGGTATAAAATCTAAATACCCTAAACTTTAGGAAGTAAAATCCAAAAACCTCTAAAAGTTAGGGGGTAAAATCCAAATTCTAAAACGTTAAGGTGTAAAATCCAAATACTCCCAAACTTTAGGAAGTAAAATCCAAATTCTAAAACTTCAGGATATAAAATCCAAACACTCTCAAACTTTAGGGGTGTAATTTGCAATTTACCCTTTATAATTTTATTTTTGTTTTTATAGTTGAAATGTGCATATGAAAGGTTTATATTTTTAGAAATATATTAATTTTAAAAGTTATTACAATTTACAACTAGTAATGAATAACTATTACTAAGGAATAACTATTTACAATTTTAGGAATAACTATTGATTTATTGCACAATAATTATTACTAAGGAATAATTATTCCCAATAATGAAGACGCATCCAAAAATCTGAATAGGCATTCTAGGTGTGTGTTAAAAATATTTAATATTCTCAACAAAAAAAAAAGAAAAAAAGATCTATCATAGCAAATCAAATGTGCCCATAAAATTGAAATTCAAATCTAAGTAAATAACAGTTATTAATAATTAATATGCATCAATTTTCTTTCTACTAATTTCAAAACAAAGACAAAGAAAAAAAAAACAGATTTAGTTTCGTATCAATAGTTAATGAGTAGCCTCCTCTCATATAATGCATAACTCAAGAAGTTGTATTTGACTATAAACTTAAATGACTTAGCATGAATTTGGTTCAATTTTTTGAAATTGTGCATTTTGAAAAAGTTATGGATTTAAAAAGTGCAATAAGAAGTGCCTTTTTTTTTTCTTTTTTTTGTTTTAACAACTTGTTTAATAAAAGTTGTCAAAAAGTGTTTTTTTTGGGAAAAAAATGAGTATTTGGTAAGCAATTATCAAAATCACGGTTTGAGGTGTAAATTACTGAAAATGAAAAAGAAGAAGAAGAAGGAATTCTTCGTACTTGAAAAAGAAAAAAGAATTCATACTTGTGGTTTTAATTTCTTAATAATAATAATAATTAATGAATTCATGTTAATAATAAATGACTTTTAATAAAAAAAATTTGTGGCTTCATAATGAGAAACGTTACGTCCACAACATTTTCACAACAAATTTTAGATGATAAATTGTTATTGATTATAATTTGAAGTACCATTGAAATTACTTTTTTGCCCTCTAGTAACAACCTGTCACTTAAGATTTGTTATGAAAGTGTTATAAAAATGTTACGAACATAACATTTCTCTCTCTATAGTAAATACAAAATTATTATCTTAAAAGTTAAAACCTAGTAATTTTGGTAGAATGAATCTCTACAAAATAAAATTTTATTAACACTTAAATTTTAAATTTTGTAATTATTACACTAAAAAAAATGCTAAAAGTGCCACAATTTTCCAAAGAGAGCACAAGGTGCATGTCTTCCACTTGTTGCTTAACCTAGACCCGAAATCTCTTCTCTTTTTCTTTTTTCCTTCTTTTTTTTTTCCCCTCATCCACTCAATCACTTTTTCATCATCGTTCTTATTTTTCTTTTCTTTACTTTCCTCTACATACAGGTAGACGTGGCAAAACGGGTGGGTTAGGTCAGGTCAATTGGGTCGCGGGTCAAAACGAGTCATTTTTAAACAGGTCAATCGGGTTGCGGGTCAATCGGGTCGCGGGATGGGTCGAGTTGACTGGTATTTTTCAAACAAGTTTTTTTTTTTTTTTTGGGAAATAGATGCAATTTGTCAATTGTTTTTGAGTTTCTTAATTGTGATTAGATTTTCACTAGTGATACTGTTACCATTTATCAATTACCACTAAACACTTGATACCCAAATTTGGTGCAACTCTTGTTCCAGCTTTTTAGAAGCTAATCTTGGTATAATTTTTGATATGTTTAAAGTTGGAAGAGAAAATGAAGGTGACAAGTAAATAATGACAAACTATAATGAAGTATATAACATATTAAGTGAAGAAGAATAAGTAAATATTTTATAAGAATTATACCTCAATCTCAATCTACTTAACGTTGGTAGATGTGGCAAAATGGGCGGGTCGGGTCGGGTCAATTGGGTCGCGGGTCAAAACGGGTTACAGGTTAAAATGGGTCATTTTTAAATGGGTCAATCAGGTTGCGGGTCAAACGGGTAGGGTCAGAAAATTTTGACCCGTTTTGCCATATTTACACACAGGTCCTCTCTCTCTCTCTGCCCCAAAATGAAGAGCAGCACCAAGCCGCCAAAACAAAAGTAATACTCCAGCCTCATAAGTTCCACCATTCCGTAGTAACAGATTTCACATTAGCTTTCACTCTCACACATAAACCCTACCATAATATTCATATCCTCATCCCGTCCTCTATCTCCAACGATCCCTCCCCTACGCCACCACTTCCAACTACCCCACTTCTCCCAGTGAGTCTCTTTTACTGACTGTATTTTTTGTTGTTAGAGATTTTGGTAAAATTGAGAATTTAAAATAAAGCTAAGTGTAATATAGGGACAATTTGCAGAATAATCAACATTATCATATGGAAAGCAATTGTATGTTTTCGAATTCCACCTCAGATGGTCCAGTACCAAAATGCACTTTTGGTTGATTGCGATTTCAAAAATCCCGATTAGGAAATCTTTATCAAATGCCCAAAAATGAAAAAAAAAAAAAAAAATCATAATCACAAAGATGCTTTTTTGCCTTAAAAGGTTGAACCAAATGGGCACTTAGAGTTTGTTTGGATATCGCTTATTTTGCTAAAAATCGAAAACTGAAAACACTATAATAAATAATTTTAAAATAAAACTAAACAGTGTACACGTGGGTCCCAAAAAAGATGGACAAACTGTTTATGCAACTAAATGTTGAGATGTGCACAATGCATAATGGTTGAACTGCGTGAATAGACAAACACGTGCATTGTGCACAGTGGTTGAACTGCGTGAATAGACAAACACGTGCACTGTGCACAGTGGTTGAACTGCGTGAATGGACAAACTGCACAATACACGTGGGTCCTAGCAAGGATGGACAAACTGCGTGAATGGCTAAACGTGCATAGTGTAAGCAGGTCCCACATCAAATGCAGAAACGTAGACGTGTGAGTGAGACACTGTATCCAAACGTTACCTTAGTGGTGAAATTGTTTTTCAAACCTTAAAATTCATTTCTATGCATTGCTTCGTTTGCTTAGTCGTAATATATTTACAAATGTAAAATATTTTTAATCAAATATTTTCAAGTGTTTAGTGTAACATGTAAAATCTTTTAGGCACAAACCACCTAAATTGGTAACTCATCAGCCACTGGAGGCTGGAGCTAACTAGTGTCAAAGCGGTCCTATGGCTAGATCAGTGAATCTGGCAAACTGACAGCTGGCACTGGCCAACGGATCAGTGGTTCTGGCTATTCGACTACCAAATGGGACGGATAGAGCCACTATGTGATTTTGTAAAATATTTTACTAAGTTTTTAAAAATTGAATGTTTACAACACTTTGCAAAGAATTTTACCATCAATGAAAAATATTTTCAAATTGACCAAACTTTATAATAAAAAAAAACGGTAAAATGTTAAAAATATTTTCCGTAAAATTGCAAAACAAATGGGGCCTAAATGACAAACAATTTTGAAGTTGTACAGCTATGTACTTAGTTAGTGTTGATATACTACGTTACCATATTCATTTGAAAAGAGATAAGATATTCTTATTACAGGAAAAATCATGAAACAAATACATCCAAAGAGAGTTGTTGGCTATCAGATACAAACTGAGAATGTCTATCCATATTTTTTTTTTTTTGAGAATGTCTATCCATATTTGATTCAATAAAATTATTACATTACCATTTCTTATCCATTTGATAGGATAGTCAAAGCTTTTTTTTTTTTTAATGTTCTTCAGTGGATTCATTGGCCTATATACAGGCCTACTTGTCAGGCCTAAGAGAAAGAGTGAAAAAACAAATAAATTTCAAAAACCTTTTTTTTTGGTCTTCTCCCCGGATGCAACAAAAACGTTTTCTTGATTTTTTTTTTCTCTTTTGATGAAGAAAATATATTTCTTCTATACACAGTATTCTATGTTTAAGAAAGTACAATTTGAGAGCTTTCCCCTCAAGATTTGTAGACTTACAAGAAAATACAGTTAGATTGCTATGCTTGTTGTATTCTGGGGATAGCTGTGAAAGTCGTTGGTCTTCAACACTAGGAAATTTTCTAAAAAATTACGTATTGTCTTAAGAGAGCAATTTACTCCGTGCAACTCTACCACCTATTATTCGTAAACTTCAAGAGAGCAATTTAATCTGTGCAACTCCACCACCTCTTATTGGTAAACTTATTTTGTACAAATATCAAGAAGATTCAGGTAATATTTCTCATTTTTATTTTAAAAAATTATTAGATATTCTCAGAACACAATGACTTAATTTTCTTTTAATTTAGAGTCAGCTAAATGTATTTTTGGGCCTAAAAATTTTTAACCGTGCATTTTCTTATATTTAAATATTAATTAGTTTTTATATCATTTTATTTCAAATCTATTTTATATGTGGAAAGTGAAAAATATTACGCTGTTAGAGCATCTTCAGCAGCCTCTCTAAATATTTGCTTAATATTTGTCTGTTTGGAAAATAAACAGTGATATTTAGCTTTTACTTATCTATTTTTTCAAAACATTTTTCAACAGATTCTCTATTCCATTTTCTATCTTATTTAAATATTATTTCTTCATTAATTGTTTATTCTTTTTTTAATCATCATTTATTCTTTTTTTAAGAACTATATTTTTTAATGAGAAGTGCTATGTTCACAACATTTTATACAATACTTTCACAACAAAATTTATGTAGAAAATTGTTACTAGTTTTAATTTAAACCACCACTGAAATTATATTTTTACTCACCAATATTAACTAATAACAATATATTACTTAAAATTTATTGTGAAAATATTGTGACTAACATTTTTAAATCATATTTTTCCTTTCTTTCTTCCTATTATTCATACGTTTTTTTTTTCTTTCTTTTTCTTTCTTTTTCTTTCCTCTTGATTTTTCTCCACCACACACCTATCCCACTCCCATCTCTATCTACTCTTCTTTTTCTTTTTCTAGTACATTCCGGATCACACTTTCATTCTCTCCATTCTCCAGCTCTCTCATTCTTTCTCTAGCTCTCTCTTTTTTTTTATTACTTTTTCTATTTCTACTTGATTCTAGAACACTCTCTACAGTGGGTCAGATGGCTACCGTGGGTCAGATGGATTCTAGAACACTCTCTAGCGTTGTCTCTTTTTTGCTCCACCGTGGGTCAGATGGCTTTTGTCTCTCTTTTTTTTTTTTGTTTTTGTTTTGTTTTGTTATGATTTGATTAATTTTAAGATTGTGTTTTTGAGTTTGTATTTTGATTATGCTTGAGTTTTAGAGATGTTTAAAAGAAATAATTGTTGTATTTGTAGCTGTTGTGAATGTTTGATTGAGACTGAGTTTGGAGATATTTGAGAGAAAAGATCAAGAATACTTCTGTTGTTACCGTTGTGATTATTGAGTGAAAATTAAATATTTTAATCAGTTGTGATTATTGAGACTGATTTCATTCTTTTGTCCATGAACAGGTCTCTCTCTCTTTTTTTTTTTTTTCATTTGGTTTATGAGAAAAATTATTTTCGTGTTTGGATTGTATTTTGCGTTTTGTAGCCGTTGAGACAAAGGAGAGAGACGGAGTGAAGAAGAAAGAGAAAGAGAAAAAAAAAATATTTTTTAATTCAACCGGTATTATTTTAAGGAGAAATAATCTTTGCAATAGCTAATAGCTACAGTGATTGCTACAGCCTAGAGAGCTATCGTAGCAAATCTAAAAAAAAAAAAAAAAAAAAAAAAAAAAATAGAGATAGAAAGTCTGTTGGAGTTTATTTTTTGTGTGAACGGTGCGTTTTCTCTCCAAATTTTAGAGATAGCTAGTCCTGTGGAGATGCTCTTAAATTGCAGTAGATAGAGTGCACATTGCACAATATTCAAAGAGTTTGTAATTTTTTTTTAGAATAACTTTTATTGGTTAAATTTTTTTTGGTGACAATGAATTCTACGAACTTTTATTTATTTAATTTTTCAGAATGGTAAGAAGACCTACATTATATTCTATTGGGTAATGGAGGGGGCTTATTTAATTTGAAGGCTTAGGCTACTGCCTTAGCGGCCTATAGGCAATAATCAAGTTTGTTGTTAAATTTTGTTCAAATAAAAAAAAAAGATAAAAATTACTACTGCACATCATTGGGGTGGGAGCAAAAGCTGGGTTCAACATATAATTTCTTTTTTGCTAGAAGGGCACATGTAATTAACTAAAGGCTAGATTGGTAATATTGTTTTAGTAACATTATTTAAGCATTGTGAAAAAATATTGTGAAAATACATGTTTTATTTAAACGTTATGAATTTTTAAACACCTTTTAACTTTATAGATTTTTAAAATAATTTTGATGGCAAGACGTTTGGTCTTATAAATAGCTCTTAAAACTGTTGGCGTATTCTTCTCAAAAAAAAAAAAAAAAAAAAAAAAAAAAAACTGTTGGCGAATGTTAAGCATCTCTAAGTATTTTTCTTTATTGGGTACGAGATTCAGCAAGGTACATGGGATTAAAGAATATGGATTTGGGCCTAGCGTTCCTAGGATATTTGTTTCTAGATGGGCTGTTCCTTTGCATGGCTGCGGAGCACGAGATCACCTTTGATGTAAGTTTCAATGTAACATATATATTTGCTCCTCGTATAAAATGGACTGGATTTGGGTCCAATACTCCAATCCTCTTATGCATTTGATCAGTTGATATATAGATATGTATAAAGAGGTAGACTTTTTTGAATATACACTACAGCAAGTTTTTTTAAAACTTTTTTCATTCTCTTCGTGTTTGTGTTAAAAATATTTAATATTCTGAAAAAAAAAAAAAAATAGATATGTATCAAACAATTGTTATATGTCCGCATCATAATAAGTTCAATGCATAGAGACCAAGTTTGCATGAAATGCAAGCAAGTGAAAGTGTCTCATATTCATTATGTAAAAACAATCTTGATTGTTTTCATGTTTTCTATGTTAATTACCCACCAGTAATGAAACTTTTCTTTTCTTTTACTTCTTTTTCTTCTAATTCTCCTAATTGTATTTCATTTAAATATAAATATTCATCCTAATTGCAGCTGAGAGAGAAAGTTGTTACAAGTCTGTGTAACAAAAGCGAGAGCTTGCTCCTTGTAAACGAATCGTACCCGGGCCCTACGCTTCGTGTTCGCAAAGGCGATACAGCTTATATTACTGTCAACAATAATGGTTTATATGGTCTTACCGTTCACTGGTGATGAAGCCCCTCTCTCTCTCTCTCTCTCTCTCTCTCTCTGTCATTGACACTTGTTATTGATAATATAATATAATCTTATATTATATATAAAATAAAAGACATTTGATTTTCGTAAACACACAATTTAAGATTTTAATATATATTTCAAACACAATCATAATAGATTCCTATTAATAATTACCATAATTATATATTTAATAATTTCTTATAAAAACAGAATCATTATAAATACTTATTAATAACTACCATGGTTATCAAGTTTCAAATCTAATATTTCATGTACAAATACAATAATAATAAATATTTATTATTTACTACTATAATGATCTAATATCATATAAAGACGTTTGATTTTTGGATGAACTCTTGTTATTTTATCATATAAACAATTTTACATGTCAATATTATATTCTAATAAATATATGTGTGTGTGTATATATATATATATATATACAATTCTTCTATATAATATATATATATATATATATATATATATATATATATATATTTATTTATTTAATTGATTTTAAACTCTTTCCTATATTAAAACTTTTTAGAATCTTGAAATTCACATTTCTTTAGATAGGGTAATTATAGATATTGTGAGATTATAGTAAATGTATATTTTCTCATTTTGCATAACAATTTGTTCTATTAATTAAATTAATGGTGAGATTCCAAGAGCGAGCTTCACACACACATATACGCTTAAATTAGGTTAGATTATAATTTCTTTCTTATATAAAAAAAAACATTAATGTCAAAGTTCGTGTCAATCAGATGTAATTTACTATTTGATTTATAAACTTATTTTTTATATATAGTTTTAGACTACAAAAAATTGACATTTAAACATTTGATTGATGACATAGTTATTGATCTTTGGTCTACTAGAAATTTTGTAAGTATGAAAAATATATGAAGAAAATATAATCAAATAGTGGATTTGTCAAAATTCAAATCAAATAAAAAGATAATAAGTAGAGTTGTAGCCTTAGATTACAAATAAGTTTGTTGACAAATTTTTTTATTTGGGAAATATAAAAAGCTATAAAAAAAATCAATAATTTTTTTTTTTATTTTTCTAAGAAAAATTCTAAAAATAGTTCTTACACCAATTCTCTTAGAGTATCTCTTAACTTTTTCCCCTATTAGATTTTTTAATAAGACCCATTACTAATGTGATAGGGGGGAGCACTGAATAATTATACTACAAACACAATAATAAAAAAATCATATTAATGACTACCAAAGGATCAAATTTCATATTTAGACAAAAATTAAATGTAAAGAAAATTTTATTTTACTAAATTCCACTGACTAGTATATATACATTGATGGTGCAAACGAGTTTATTTATTGGTTTTTAGCACTTTCTCGATCAACGAGAAATATAACCTTTTAACAACCTACTAACTCTATATTAACAAATTGTTTTCAACCAGTCGACACACCTAAGTTAGAACAAAACTAGTTGGGTCACTGCCCGGCTGCCCCAAGAATAAATATCAATTAACAAATTGAAAACTCTAATACATTAATACGGTGTATTATATCATGTTGCATATGTTAGAGTGGATGTGGAAAGGGAAGTATAGAATAAGAACACTGAAAACACGAGGATTACGTGATTTAGCCTTGTCGGCGTATATCCATGGAGGAATCCTTTAAAGGCTATATCTGTAATTATTATGTTAGAGTGTAGTACAATAACTTGTGTTACAATAAATTATAACATGAATATATATAGACGACTAAAGCCTAAATTACTAGTACAAGTAAGATTGGGTTTGGGCCTATTACATTGGGAAAAAAAAAAGCAGTTGAAAAGCTAGAGTGTTGGCGAGGATAAAAAGTTTATGCATACATGCATATTGGATTAAACCGACATTTGGAAGCCAGAGATCCTCTGTTGCAACTTGCAACTTGCAAGAAAAGAAACAAAAGGAAAGTGATCATGCTTTACTAGGCAACCAGTGGCAATCTTCAGCTCACCATATTATAGATAATGATGATATTTAGTGCAACTTTAATTAATGTTACATCACTAAATTTTTTTTACTGGATGCAAACTTTGAAAATTCTATTGTTAGATTAAATTTTCATTTTATTCCCTCTATGGTTGCAAAATTTCAAAATGATCTAAAGATCAATTATGAGACAGAACACCTGACCATTCACAAATCAACAATAGGAAGCAAAGTTTATGAAAATTGATTGATGTCAACTCTTACCTTTAATTGCAGGCATGGAGTAAAGCAACCAAGAAATCCATGGTCTGATGGTCCTGAATACATTACACAATGTCCCATTCAGCCAGGAAATAGCTTCACTTATAAGGTCATATTTTCTGACGAAGAAGGAACTTTATGGTGGCATGCCCATAGTGACTGGACACGTGCCACAGTATATGGGGCCATCGTTGTTGAAACTGCTGAGGGAAAATTATATCCATTTGACAAGCAGCCAGATGGCGAACACATAATTATACTTGGTAAATTTCTTTATTTCGGAAAATTTGGGTTTAATAACACTGCATTGAACATACCAACTTAGAAAAGTAATAATATACTATCTTAACCCTTACTGCATGCAGGGGAATGGTACAATGGATACTTGAGGACAATGCTCGATGCTGCCATGAGAATCGGAGCTGATGTAGCACCATCAGATGCTTACACTATCAATGGTCAACCTGGATTTTCAAATGATTGCTATATTGGTATGAAAGATGTATATCCATATGTAATTCTTTCATGAATTAACCTTGTACTAGACTACTAGTCAGTTCATCATCAGGTTATATATTGCTCCGTATTTCTTGCACATATCTTTGGGTTTTTTTTTTCCTTGTAGTTGGAGATTGATTTTGAGAAATAATATTAATTAAAAGAGGTATACAAGTCGAGATCAATGATTTAATTGTACTTGGTACAAGTTATTGGTCCTCATTTATCCTAGCTATATTGATAGTTGGGGTGGAGGGATTTCAATTTAGGATGAATCTGTTGAAAAATCGATAAGGTGCCAACCAGTTGACTAGACTAGTAGCATATAATTAATTTAGACTTTGTTGGACTTATCATAATTTCATGTTGCAGAAAATATAACAATATTTGAGGTTGCTCGTGGCAATACATATCTTCTCCGAATAGTGAGTGCAGTGATGAATGAAGAAATGTTCTTTGGAATTGCTGGACACAATATCACAGTAGTGGGTCAAGATGGTGCATACTTAAAGCCCATACCCACCAGCTACATCATGATTTCCCCTGGACAAACAATGGATGTCTTGGTCACAGCAAACAATTCCATTGATGGGCACACTTCCTATTACATGGTTGCTACGCCTTATTCAGACTCGGGAGGGGCTCCGTTCAATAAAAAAAGCACTTCAGCAGTTCTCAACTACGGTGGTTTAATATATAATCCTCTCTATCCAGAATTCCTTCCTGATCCTAAAAATACAGACGCCGCAGATGCCTTTACAAAACAAATAAAGGCATTGGCAACTGAAGAGCACCCAATTGATGTCCCACAAGAAATTGATGAGAGAATATTCATTACAATATCTGTGAATCAATTGCCTTGTAATCTACCTGAAGGTGAGAAATGTGGAGGGCCAGGTGGTAACATGCATGCTTCAACCTTAAACAACATAAGTTTCCAGAACCCATCGGTTGATATATTGCAAGCATACTATTGGTATTGTCTTTATACTCTTAGTATTGTTACAAAGAAGAAACAATTAGTCAAGCTCATATATGTGTATATGTATACATACATGAACATGTACAACTTCTCATTTTGCAGGAACTTAACCGCTTCTACTGCTCCTCCTCTTCCTTTTGACACAGATTTTCCGGCTTTCCCTCCTGTTCCTTTTAACTACACCGCAGGTGACAATGCCCAATATCAATTTCCCAGCCTAGGAACGAAGGTAAGGATGATAGAGTATGGTCAAAGAGTGGAAATCGTGTTCCAAGGGACTAATATAGGGAATCCGGAGAACCATCCAATACATCTTCATGGTTATAGCTTCTACGTGGCTGGAAGGGGTTATGGAAACTTTGACACCGACCCCAATTACAAACATGATTACAATTTGGTTGATCCTCCTAGAGTTAGCACCATTGGAGTTCCTAAAAATGGCTGGGTTGCCATTAGATTTAAAGCTGATAATCCCGGTAATCTCTCTGTCTCTCTCTCAATCTGTTTGTATGCGTGTAATAAATTTTCATTGACATGGATGCATGATTTATATTTTAGGGGTTTGGTTTATGCACTGTCATTTGGAAAAGCACGCCATCTACGGTATGGCTGGGGTCCTCATTGTGAAGGATGGAGACAACGATCAGGAAAAAATGCTGCCACCTCCTAAAGATGGTATGCCTAAATGTTGATTGGTTTAGAAATTTTTTCTGTTGGATCTGTGTGTTTTAGAAAATGTTTCAGTTCGATCTCAAAATAGCACCTTCAACTATAGTTCGCCTATTTGTTTAGTGTATTTTAGTAAATGTATGGCACCTCCAACTGGTTTGCTTGTATGTTCAGTTTGTTTTAGAGAAAATGTTTTGGTTCGATCTCTATGGACTCATAGAATGGAAAATTATTTGAATTGGGACTTTTGAGAAGTTTTCATTTGTTTGTGTAATTGTACAGTTAAGATGCTTTGAAATTTGAATCATATCCTTTGCGGTTTGTTTGGTTGGAATAGTGAAAAAGTGGGAAGATAGAAAATGGTAGGAGGGTGAAAAAGTAGAAAGATAGAAAAAATTTTAATTTTTCTCATTTTTTTTTTTGGTTGGGAGTGGAAAAGAGGAGAAATGGAAAAAAAGAGCTTGTATAAATTTATTTATATACCCTTATTTAAAAATGATGACTAATTAAAATAAAAAGTGACAAACAACCAAAAAAAAGAAAAAAAGCAGTCACCCAATTTATTAAAAAATAAAAATCATGCCCGAAAAAAATATTCATATCTAGTTAAAAAAAAAAAAAAAACAACTATCACACTCACAGTCCAGGAAAAAAAAAAGAAGAATAAAAGACAACGTCCAGGAAAGGAAAAAAAAAAAAAAAAGAAAGAAAAAGAAGAAGAAGAAGGCAGAGGCAACATGCCCACTGCCAAGTAAAGCACAAAAAAACAAAGGAAAAAGAAAAAAGGTGTAAATGCACTTTTAGTCTCTACATTTTGGGGTCATTTCTATCTTGGTCTCTACATTTTTATTTTACCACTTTTAGTCCCTAAACCAATTAATGCATGACATTTAAGTTTTTACTGTCACCTAACTAACAGAAAAAGTTGACGTGGCTGACGGCACATTAAAATTATAATTAAAAAATCTTTTATTGGCATTAAAAAATGCCACATTAGCATCAAAATTAATTTTAATTAAATAAAAAAATTAAAAACAAAAAATTACATGAAGTGAGATCTAAGAATATAAGAACTTGTTCTTCAATCTTTTTCTTAAATCAAGAAATAAACCCAGCAACGACATCAAACCCAGAATAAAGAGTAAACCCAGATTGAATATCTAAGACATCAAAGCCAGCAATGACATCAAACCCAGAATTGAAGAGCAAACCCAGCAACGACATTTTCCTTTATTTGAAATCCAAATAAAAAACATTTTGGTCATTGCTCATCCACTAGATTCAACTTACTAAAGCTCTCTCTCGTCTAAAATGAAGCTTTTTTTCATCTAAAGCTCTCTCTCTCTCTCAGATTAAAATCTTTATTTCTATCTCTCTTTCGGCTTTCTCCTTCGATCTGGGTTTAGAGAAAGAGATGGTGGGTGTTGGGTTTGACTGGGTTTGTTGGGATTTGGCCTTTCTCTTCGGCTTTGATCGGTGATCGTTGGTGGGTTTGACTGGGTTTGATCGGATCTGGGTTTAGAGAAAGAGATGGCTTCTCTACCTCTCTCATGCAAAGCGAAGCTGATACGATCGGCAAAAATCCCTCAGTCCTCGCCGTGTTTGAGGACCGCCGTCGCAAGCTTCACACCACTCAGTCTCCTCAGTTTCTCGGCCTCAGTAACCAGCGCGGTCTCTGGTTTGATTCCGATTACGGCTTCGATGTCATTATTGGTCTTCTTGATACCGGAATCTGGCCAGAGCAGCGTAGTTTTTCTGATAGGAATCTCGGTCCGGTTCCGTCTTGGTGGAAGGGAGCTTATTGGTGGGTGCTGGGTTCGACTGGGTTCGTTGGTTGGGATTGCAGGGTTTGTTGTTGTTGATGGTCTGATCGGTGATCGTTTCTAGACATTTGGGGTTTGCTGGAGATTTGGTTTGCTGGGAATTTCGCCTTTTGAAATTTCTTTTTGTTTTTTATGTTATTAACTTGTTGTGGTATTTGAAATTTCTTTGATTATGGTTTGGTTTGGGAGTGGATGAGTTGAGTGCTTTGTTGGGTTTCTATTATTTGGATGGTTTGGTTTGGGTGTGGTTTCTTGTGGGTTTTCCTGTGTTTGCTCTTGTACATGCTCTTTGATTTGGTGATGTTCATGTTTTTTTTTCCTGTAGGTTTGATGTTCATGTTCTTTGATGTTCATGCTCTTTGATTATGAGTTGCTCTTTGATTCTAGGTTTGATGTCATTGCTGGGTTTATTTCTTGATTTAAGAAGAACATTGAAGAACAAGTTCTTTTGTTCTTAGATTTGTAATTTTTTGTTTTTAATTTTTTTATTTAATTAAAATTAATTTAGATGCTGACGTGGCATTTTTTAATTATTATTTTAATGTGCTGTCAGCCATGTCAGCTTTTTCTGTTAGTTGGATAACGGTAAGGGCTTAAATGTTACGAGTTAATTGGTTTAGGGACTAAAAGTGGCAAAATGAAAATGTAGAGACTAAAAGTGCATTTATGCCAAGAAAAAAAAAAAAAAAAGAAGAAGAAGAAGAAGAAAGGAACTGGACAATTGTCCATGTGCAAGTGCACATGGATATTTTTTGCACATGGATATTTTTGTCTATTAAGTAGTCTCATTTTCTCTCTTAAGTTTTCTTTCCATTTTAGAGAGAAAACTTTTTGGTGGGCTCAGGGAGAAAACATCTGAGCCCCACCATTTATTTTCCTTTCTCCCCACCCAACCAAACACACTCCAAAAAAGTTTTCCTTCCAATTTTCTCTCCAAAGTTTTCTATCCACCATATTTTACTTCCAAACAAACACACCCTTGAGATATTTTCATTTGGAAATCTCTCTTTCTCATTTTTTAGAATAATGAGAGAGAGAGAGAGAGAGGGGGGAGAGAGAGAGAGAGATTGTTACATGTTCGGAGGACTACTATATGCAAGGCCATAATTGTAACCATTCTACTCTCCTTTGCCAGTATGTAGTCCTATGCGTGGCGTTTGCACTCCACGATACCATATTAATTTGTAAGTTTCTAATAAAATTTATAATAATTTTATTATTATTTATATATAAGTAATGTTTCAAATTCAAGTCAAGCATGATTCATGAGACATTTGTAGAATTGTAAAGGAAATGATGAAGATACTACAAATTTTACAAACTAATGTGACAATGAAATGAATAGTTGATGTTAACAATATAATAAATAAATGCCAGAATTATTTTTTTGTGGTTGGAAATTTTGTAGTAAAACTTTTGTTTTTTCTTACAAGCCGTTTGTAAGACCTTTCAACTCTGAATTGTAAGTAGTTTGTAGTGCTCCGGACCGATAGGGAGTATGTTCGATCTCTAAACATAACGTTATGTTCGATCTGTTAATAAAAGAATAGTTGATAAGTTTTGGAATGATTATATGGATATTATACAAAATATTCGAATCATTAGTTTGATCCTATTCCGGTGTGTATTATAGATATGTGCTCATTAAGCTGTCAAGCTTACCTCATTTCAATAGTTTTTAGATTGAGATTTAAAGCTGTGTGGGAAGATTCAATTGTAACCAGATATTTGTGGAATTGTGGAGACGCACATAGATTGAATGTTTAAATACGTTTTGCCGTGTTTTTAAGATTATATGTTGTTACTGGAAAAATTTAAGATGTCACCTACTGGTTAGAATTTTCAGAGTTAGATTTATATATTTGAGACCTCATTATGGAGATTTTTTAATATTGATTTTAATAAGGTTTAGCTATGCATTGTATTTTTCTGTGCAGAATAGCATTGTATATAGGTTAACATCAGTGCATTATTTTAATCCTCTCTTGCGAAAACTGGAGAGCACTTTCCTCTCTTACGAGAGCTCAACTTTTATCAATCCCCAACCCTAATCACAGATCAATAGATCTGCTTATTACACTCTATATCCTCAAATCCACTCTCACAATCCATATTGTCCCAATGTTCTCTTCTTTCCAATCATTAACACGGCACTGAGTTTTGGAGTATCACAATTCTACTTTTCTTGGTTTTCCCCACACGACCCTTCTCCTTCTTCTCTAATTACTTTTGTTCTTATCCCTATGCCTACCAAATCACCGCTAGTTGTTATCTGGAGGTAATTTTCCAACTAGCATAATTGTGGGAGTCAATATAATAAGTTAGCATGTGGTGGAAATAAAATTGGAAACTAGCATCTCGAGTCTATGAAGCTCGAGTTCAGTGACAAATTTGAGCTTCAAAGACTCGAGTTCTGGTGCTAAGCTGGAGCAATATATCCAGAGAAGTATCTGCAGATGACAATAAAGAAGACCCGAAGAATCATATCGGAAGCCAAAACCGAAGGAAGAATCTAGAGAAGCAAAATAGAGATCTGGAGAAGCAGAGGAAGAGTTTGGAGAAGCAGATCCAAAAAAGCAAATGATTTGAAAAACAGATGAAGTGATTTGGAATGAAGAAGTGCAGAAGCAAATGAGAAAGAACGGGGGAAGAAGAAGAAGACTCACGAATAGTCTGATCTAAAAGAAAATGGTGGAACTCGAGTCTTAAAAACTCGAGTTCCACATGTACAGACTGCTGGGAGAGAAAATGGTGGAATTGGATTCTTAAAAACTCGAGTTCTATCTTGGAACTCGAGTTTTAGAAACTCGAAATGCTAGTTTGCTGAATAGTTTGGCAAACTAGACAAATAACTAAAATATTAAAAAAATAAAGTTAAATGCAAAAAAAATTCTTGCTATCCGTTTATCATCCCTGAGTCGTGTGATCAAATTAATTTTGACATTTTTCTCATATCCCTACTTAATCCTGACCAAGCGTTATCTTTTCAACCTAAACCCTAAAACCCCAATTTCGTCAGGAGCTTATCTTAACTTTGTCCTTAATCTTGACTCCTGATTTCTATTAGCTAAATTTTATAGAGCTCTTAATTCCTCTTTGCAATAATTGATTGGCTCAGTGAGGCATGAGTAGCTCGTAAATTTGTGTATTCCTATTTACCAAAATCATATGCTGTTTCATAATTGAGTATATTGCCCTGTTCCTATTTCGTAGGACTCCTAAAACCCCAAGTCGGCTTTGTCTTGGAAACTCAAGCATCCCTCCTTCCAGTCAATCTGGTCTCCTAGTTGATCTTGAAGAGCTGTTGGTTATCTCTTAGACAGAAGGCATTTTTCAGTTCGAAGAATGCAATCCATCCTGAGTTTTGCTTGGAGACTTCAAGGCAACATACGTATAGTGGGGATGCAATAAAATTTCTATATCATCCACTTTGAATTCCCAAAAGACAAAGAACACATCCTTTCGTGAGGGACCTTGGTCTGTTGATGGTGCATTGCTAGCAGTTAAGCAATGGGCCCCAAATCTTGCCCTTAATCGAGTACAGTTGACATTCCTGACAGTCTGGGTCCAAATACACAATCTACCCTTGGAGTACCACGACATTGAACTAGCACATTTTTTGGGAGATTTGATTAGCGAGTATGTCACCATGGACTGGCAGCCCACTTTTCCTTTAAACATTCGATTCTTGAGAATTCAAGTGAAGATTAATCAATGGCTTCCCCTAGTGGTTGGTTTTATTCTAAAACGTGATGATGGCCAATACATGTAGATTGAGTGCCAATATGAGCGCATTTTCAAAATCAGCAAGAAATGTGGTATAATAGGGCACTCTCAGAACCAATGTCATATGGACCTTATAGATGTGAAGGAGCTTTTAAGAGACCAAGCTTACCACATTTGTACTCGTCACCCTGTTGAATTCACTCTGGACATAACAGAAATTATGTACACCATCATATAAGAGCATTCAGGTGCCACCCCAGCAGAAGAATAACCTGAGTGAGATATGATCTAGGTTCACAACAAAGTCCAATGGAACAACCAGGCAACCAACAATAACTAAACAATCAACCACATTCGACGCACAACCATCCCGATCCAAGTGAAAATAATGGAAGCCAACCCTATAGCCATAGACTAGCCAATCCCATGTCGGGGCCATCAAGCTTTGACAAGTTTATGGTAAGAAACTTACGTGACTTGGATATACACCCATCTGGACAGCAACCCAACCCACACAGCCCTATAGACGATAGCTTATTGTTGATACTATATTTTGTCCACCCTCGATTTGCATGCTGGGCCTCGAAAAATCCCAAAATATTATTTTCTCTCCATGGGGCCGCGAGAACATACAGAATGACGCAGCACAACTAGTTTAGGCATTGGAGCACCCGAAGTGCCTCTTTTAGCTAAAATGACCAAGATGCCCCTAATCAACCCTAGGTTTGATCGAAGGTCAAATGAGGTTAAAATCCTCACAAAACAAAAATTTTCATAGTTTTTGTAAGGTTGAATTTAACCAACCATCTTGTTGGCTTTATTCCGTGCCAAATTTGCTTGTATTTTAGCAATTAGTAACCTTGTATTTAGGTGAGATTCTTGTAAGGGTAGTGTGTGAAAGAGTGTGAAGAAATACTCAAGATTGTGCAAGGATGTAAAGACTCGCGGTTAGGACTCGCGGGTGACTCGTGACTGGCAAGTCGCCAACTGCAGCACACGTGTGAAACATGCAGGGGAGCTGAAGAGTCATGCCAGCTGTTGCACTACAGGATAAAAGTCCCAGGCTGGCCAGGCTGTTAGCTTGCGGCTTGAACTCGCGACTCAGTCCAGTCACATGGCCAAGTCGCTAGACCACCCTGTTTGGGAAAAACTGACTCTTCGCATTCCAAACACACACCACTATATATAGACCTTTATTCCCACGAAATGTAGAGAGCTTCCAGAGAGAATTTTGAGAGAGAAACCTTAGAGAAAAACAAGATTGATTCATTCACAATCTTCACCTAAGAGACTCTTCAAATTCCTCAACTCTCTTCCTTTCCATTGTTACATCCTTGAGAGGTTCTTAGCCAAATCCTTTTCTCACCATATCCATATCTGTGAGAAGGTTTATTTGATGCTTTGGGAAACAGTTAGGAAGGGACCAATTTATATTGGTTGATGCTATGGGCTATAGTGGAATTTGGTAAGCTAGAAAAGAAAAAGGTTCGGCGCAACCTCGTTGGAGTAAGAAGCTTGGAGGGTTTAGGTACATCGGGTAGATTAGGTTTGGAGGGTCTATCGCTGTTCACGTATCCCAACTAGATTTTCTAGTGAATTATTGACCGCTTGGAGGGCAGCGGAGAGGTTTTATGTCGAGGGCTTCAGTTTCCTCTTTGATAACACATTGAGTGTTGTCCTTGTGTTTGCATCTCTCTTCCCTTTATTTTTACCATTTAATTACTACTGTGATTGTGATTATTTATGGTTTAGTTTGTTTATCAATTTGGTTATTAGTTTATGTTCATGTTTCGCACATTTATTGCTTGACATTAAGCTTGAATTGATAATTTTGTAATTGTGGTCTAAATGTTCAAGGGTGTTTTATACACATTTTGAACATTTAATTGGTATCAGAGCGGGTGCACTCTTTGTGGTTTAATTACCTTAGTGCGATCCCTAACCCCTTGTTGAGATGGATAGGTCTCAATCTCTAAATGTACCACTATTTTTTTATGGTAATAATTATGCTTTTTGGAAGGTCCGAATGAGGGCATTTTTGTGCTCTATTGATGATGCTGTGTGGGATGCAGTTGAAGTTGGTTGGATTAGGTCGGAGGCTGCCAAATCCACTTGGGATAAGGCAATTCTTGCGGCGGCTATTGCTAATAGTAAAGCCTTGAATGCTATTTTCTATGGTATCACTCTAGAGGAATTTCACAGGATTTCATATATCACTATTGTTAAGGAAGCATGGGAGATTCTGGAGACAACTTATGAAGGAACAAAAAAAGTGAAAGACATTAAGCTACAGATGTTGACCACTCGTTTTGAGGATCTAAAATGAGTAAGGATGAGTCTTTTGACTCTTTTTACAGTAAGTTGAATGAGGTGGTCGTTGGCAAATTCAATTTGGGGGAAAAGACGGAGGATTCTAAAGTAGTAAGGAAGATCTTTCGGTCACTGCCGGAAAGCTTCCGTGCTAAAGTGATGGCTATTGAAGAGAGTAAAGATCTTGACGACATTAAAGTCGAAGAGTTGATTGGTTCATTGCAGACATATGAATTGTCACTGCCCATGCAAAGGAAGAGCAAATCTTTTGCTTTTAAGACAATTGATGAGAAGGAAGTATCTCATGACTCTTTGGAGGAGGATGGTGCAGATAAAAATGTGGCGTATCTTGTGAAAAACTTTCGGAAATTTTTAAAACTCAAAAATAGTAGGAAATCTGGTGACAAAGTGAAATTTCAGAGTTTCGGGAAGGAGAAAAGGGAATTCAGAAGAAAAGATGATAGAGAATCCCAATAATCACAAGGAATTACATGCTTCGAGTGCAATGGACATGGTCATTTTAAGAAGGAATGTCCGAATTATTTGAAATCAAAGGGCAAGGTCTATGCCACGACTCTAAGTGACTTAGATTCATCAAATTCTGATTCTGAGGATAGCTGTGACGGAGAAGGAAATTACTCCGCATTTATGGCTATTGAACATGTTGAATCCTCGGAGGACCTGAATCAACATGTACTAGAACTTGGAGAACACAGTAATGAAGAATCCATTGGGATTGTTGAAGAATCAGATGTTGAAGAGGATGAGAATACAGCTAGTCTTCAAAAGAATTACACCATACTCCTTGAAAAGTCGGCAGAGTATGCAAGGGTAGCAAAGGCGACTGTGAAGAAAATGAAGTAAGTAGAGGAAGCCTATAGATGTCTCCTGGTCAGATATAAGGAGGCAACGTGTGAGATTGAGATACTAAATGGTGAGCTATCAGAAGCTTACACAAAAGTGAGATTTCTTGAGTAAGAGGTAGTGCAAGCACATGCCAAGATAGATAGGGTCTCCTCCAAGATGCTCGAAGATGTTATCTCATCTCAAAAACATTTCTCAGACAAGTTTGGGTTGGGATATACCAGAGGGAGTAACTCATCAGCCAATGTCACCAAAGAAGTGAAGTTTGTAAAGGCCATAGAGCCGATTGTAGAAGAATCTATTCCTGAGAAAGTTAAAGTTGAAAAGAAGAAGAAGGTGGCTCATCAACGGGTGTTAAATAAGTCCCGTAATCAATCAGAAGCCAGATTTGAAGCTAGAGGAAGATCGCTTCCAAGACCACAACGGGGTCCTAGAACGAATCATGTTTTTCACCATTGCGGAGTGCAAGGACATACCAGATCCAACTGCCATAAGCTGAGAGTATTGAACAATGCAAGCGCTCCTCGATCACGAGGAAGAAGAAATGACTGTAGGTCTTGGGGGGGGGGGGGGGTGAGCAACCAAGAAGTTAAAACTGTGATCCAGAAATGATGGACGTGATAAAGATGATCGGTGCCTTTACCACTTGCTTAGAAAGCTTCACGAGAAGGTTTGAAAGTCCTAACTCTAGTACCCAATCCTTCAAGGATATCACCCCAAATACACGTGATGTGTGGGTGACGAAGGGTACTTATGCATAAGCATTACACCATGTCCATGCATAAATACTTCCCATGTTTTGTGAATATACTTGGTTGTGTGCTTCTTGCGTGTTTTGAGTTGAAATATTATCTGTTTGTGTGTTTTTGTTTCAAATGTTTTTACATTGTTGTTTTTGATCAATCTTATTCTTACTTTTGTGTCAAAGATCCAAAAATACATCAAAAGTAGAAAATTCAAAAGTTTGATCGACTTTGTTGAGTTTTGTCTCAAAGCATGTTTTGCCTTGTACCTTTGTACTAATGGCTTTATGCATCTACGAGCTTAGCTTGTTTCTACTGCACTCATATCATTATGGAAGAAATTTTGAAATTTATGTGACTGTTATAAATAGATCTTCATCCTTGTCATGAATGATTAGTGAATGGTTTTGTTGATCTTGAGACATGCATAGACTTATGCTTATATATCTTCCTACCCTTTATTTTATTGTTTTGCTTAAAGAGCTCACCAAATGTAAATTTCCAAATGAAAAAAGATATTGAGCTGTAAAAGCCTGTCGCACATACTAGTATTTGACTAGGAAAAAGGGAAAGCGACCAAAAATAAAGTGTATGATGCTCAAAAAGCCAAAGGCTAACTCATCAATTGAAATATCAAAAATTCCAAGCATCGATCTCTCAATGAGATATATTGAATCAAAAAGATCAAATGATATGATGTACATGGAGCTAAATGAAAAGTTTCAAAGTTATGTTATCAAGTTTTGTGGGAGGTCATATATGCTTATTTCTATAATTGAGATGGGTCACATTATCTAGTGCTAATTGTGTATATCTTGGTTGAACTGATCATTGAAGCTTCACATTAGACTAAGGACTATCTCATCCTTGATACCCACACACATCACACATGTCTTTGATCAATGAATGTCATATTCATTTGTGTGATTGTACTTGATTAAATGTGTTTTCACATGCTCAATCTTTGTTGATCAAACATAAAAAGATTTTTGAATTTTTAGTTGTTTTTGGAAAGTATTTTGTTTTTACAAAAAATTGTCAAAAATTTCAAAAACAGTGTTGTCCTGTTTCGGCGACTCAGTCGCGGGTTGATCCAGCCACATACCTCAGTTGCGAGCCCACTCCGAGATTTTTCGCGACTCACTGGTAAGTCAATGTCTCAGTCGCGAAAAATACTTAGCATATTTTTCAAAATTTGAATTTTCATGATTCTCGCGGTTCAGTGTGGTGACTTGTTCGTGGGTGGAAGGTCTAGTCGCGAGGGGTACATAGAGATTTTCGCAGCTCACCTCGCTACTCTCTCGCGGGTAGACCTTTCAGTCGCGAAAAACACTTAGAAAATTTTTCAAAAATTTTGGTCTTAAGTGTTCTGGCAGCTGACCCTAGGGACTTGCACACGACTTAACCCAGTTGCGAAAAATGTGTGTTTTTGCGTTTTAAATACAGTTTTTAAAACTTTTCAGTTTTTCCCTCGAATTTTTGTGACTGTTCATTGTCTTCCCCACTTCAAACCTCTCTCAAACTCACCGTGTCACTCTTCGAAAAACCTACATTTCTGCATTTTTTCTACTCCAATCTTCAAGAAAAAGGTATGGGTTTTCTCTTTCTCACTTAATATTTCGTGATTTGAATGTTATTTTTAAATATGTGAGCTGCTTTGCTGTTTTGAAATTTGAGTCGTTTCGGATATGAGTTTGTTTTCTTGATCTGTGAGTTAGTTTGGAGTTTTTGCTAATTTCAGAGTTCATATTTGGATTTGGTCTATTTTGTTGTACAAATGTTGGTGCTTTCTTTGTTCTATGGAGTATTTCATGGCTATATTGATCTGTGCGTATCATACTTATGGTAGATTGTCACAATGACAGTTATTTGTGACTTTGTGTTATTTAGTGTTCACTTGACACTGAGTTGTAACCGAACAATCACCATTTTTGTTCACCTAATTCATTCAATACTTCAGTGTTGCTTATGATTTTGTTTGGTACTGACCTGGCTCATGTTTGTGACTGTGTGAGATCTCTTTGGTTCACATTTTTATATCTGAATCTAATCAAGTTGCTGTATGTACGTTGTGGTGTTGCATTTGGTTCTTTGCTATGTGTCTGTTCTCTTGCAGATGTCTTGTCGATCCTTTAAAGGCAAAGACATTATAACTAATGATCCATCAACCCCGGTTGCTAAACGGACTTAACTCTTGTCTCAGTCGTCTAGAGACTCTACCACTGAGAGATTTAGGACACCTCTTGATTCAAAGACCTGCACAGACATTTTTAGAGAGACTCTTCCCATTGTGGAATGAATAGTCAAATTTGATACCCTGGGGACAATGTTTATCCCTTAGATTTTTGAAGAAAGAGATTGGGTTGATTTGTTTGGGAATTTTAAGGATCCGATTGAAGAATTGGTTAAGGAATTCTACTCTAATGCTAGATACACTGGGGTAGAGTTGAAATGCTAGGTACGAGGAACAGAATTTTCCATCAATGCAGACTACATTGCTAAGGTTCTTCGCATCACCAGACCAGAAAATGTGGATCTAACTCCGTATGATGATAGAGTACTTCAGGTACAAGACATTCTTCAAGTTCTTGGGAATGAACATGGAAGCAAAGGATCATCTATAGGCACTGCACAGTTTACGCCTGAACTGACAACTCTAAAACTGATTATGTTCTCCAACCTCTACCCATTGTCAAACATTGCTTACATCAATCTTGGAAGAGCTAAATTTCTGTGTGACCTCATTTCCGGTGTTCCGATTGACATCTGTGCCCACATATTTCAGATCGTTGGGAAAACAGTGGCTTGATCAGCAGTGCGAACAAATCTTCCTTTTTGTAGTCTTACCATGAAGATCATACTTCGTGAAGGTGTTAGTCCACCATCAGATGAAAAAATTGTGTCTCATCCTCGACCAATATCTATATACACTCTCCAAGCAAGCAGGAGCCACTCCTCTAAAGCACCTAAGAGTGAACCAGTCACTCCATCTGGTCAAAGTTTAGCTACACCTGTGCAATCAACTGGCACTCCATCTGTTCCCCCTGGATTTCAAACGGCCAAGCAAAGCCACTTGATTGAAAATGTGGTTCATTGGATCTCCGATTTAGAACGGCTTATCTACTCAACCAACAACCAAGTTCAAATGCGTCTCACAGCCATTGAAACATAGTTGGATGCTATTCGGCAAAAGTTGGAAAAGAGCCTTTAGTTATTCGTGACAAAAAGGGGAAGAGCGATAGCATATAGTAAGGGGGAGAGCGACATAGGAAGGAGAAGTGTGCATACTGGAAGGGGGAGTTGTGTTGTTTCTTGTTTATAACTATTTGTGTGGATATAGTTCTAATACTTTGGGTTTTATGTGATGTTATTAAGTTAGTATTTTGTATGGTACATTTGTAACCGTTTGCTTTTGTAAGCTTTTAGGTTTTTGTACTCATGCTTTGTAGCTTTTGTACTTGTTGCTAAATGTCATGCATTTTCATTAAGTACATCACTCTTGTGCCCTTGTAGGATTTTGTTCCTAGATGTATACATGTTTTTATGCGTTGGTTGAGTGTTAGACATGCAAATGATACTCTGCAAATGAGCTTATCAGCTTGCATATCCGGATGTTCATTCCTTGTGTGAATGAGTATTGTGATCACTATTATATAGTGATTACTTGTTTGGTCAAGCCATGGTTTATTGATTTATCCCATTTTGCTTGATTGCATTGTGCTTGCTTCATATGCATTACAAGTTTTTCTGCATACAGTGATCAAATTGTGTTGTTGTATTTCAGGAGATACTTGTTCGTATGAGTCAAGAGCTTATCAGATTTTAGAGTTAGATATGAGTGAGTTTTGTTCAACTGTTCCTAACTCACGCGTTAAGTCCTGAGTTTGTTATAGGGTTTTGTCATGGAATAGCTAAAGGCAGAGATTGTAAGGTTGAATTTAATCAACCATCTTGTTGACTTTATTCCGTGCCAAATTTGCTTGTATTTTAGCAATTAGTAACTTTGTATTTAGGTGGGATTCTTGTAAGGGTAGTGTGTGAGAGAGTGAAGAAATGCTCAAGATTGTGCAAGGATGCAGAGACTCGCAGCTAGGACTCGCGGGTGACTCGCGATTGGCAAGTCGCCTATTGCAGCACACGTGTGAAGCATGCAGGGGAGCTGAAGAGTCATGCCAGCTGTTGCACTATAGGAAAAAAGTCCCAAGCTGGCCAAGCCGTTAGGTCGCGGCTTGAACTCGCGACTCAGTCTAGTCGAGAGGCCAAATCGCCAGACCACCCTGTTTGGGAAAAACTGACTCTTCGCATTCCAAACACACGCCACTATATATAGACCCTTATACCCACGAAATGTAGAGAGCTTCCAGAGAGAATTTTGAGAGAGAAGCCCTAGAGAAAACAAGATTGATTCATCCACAATCTTCACCTAGGAGACTCTTTAAATTCCTTTACTCTCTTCCTCTCCATTGTTACATCCTTGAGAGGTTTTTAGCTAAATCATTTTCTTACCATACCCATATCTGTGAGAAGGTTTATTTGGTGCTTTGGGAAGCAGTTAGGAAGGGACTAATTTATATTGGTTAATGCTATGGGCTATAGCAGAATCTGGTAAGCTAGAAAAGAAAACATTTCGGTGCAACCTCATTGGAGCAAGAAGCTTGGAGGGCTTAGGTACATCGGGTAGATTAGGCTTGGAGAGTCTATTGCTGTTCATGTATCCCAACTACATTTTCTAGTGGATTATTGACCGCTTGGAGGGCGGCGGAGAGGTTTTACGCCAAGGGCTTCGGTTTCCTCTTCGATAACACATTGAGTATTGTTCTTGTGTTTACATCTCTCTTCCCTTTATTTTTACCATTTAATTACTGCTGTGATTGTGATTATTTATGGTTTAGTTTGTTTATCAATTCGATTATTAGCTTATGTTCATGTTCCGCACATTTATTGCTTGACATTAAGCTTGAATTGATAATTTTGTAATTGGGGTCTAAACATTCAAGGGTGTTTTATACATATTTTGAACATTCAGTTTTACATCAAACCTGAGCTTCTCAGAGATTTTTAACAACTTCGACCAAGTTTGACCCGAAGTCGATCTTGGGTGGGCCCAAAAATCCTAATTTTGATCTGGCTGTTAGAATGGGTTGAAACCAACGCCATTGCGAAGATTATCAAATTCTCATTCCAACGATTGTTCATGGGTCAAAATCGGAGTTAGAATGGCCGAGATGTCACGAAAACTAGGATAACGCACTAATCGATGCACCACTAACTTCCGAGAGCCATAACTTTTGATCTGATCGTTGGATTTTCAAGATCCATACATTCTCAGAAACAGTAAGTCAAGACCTTTCCAGACATGTAAAGATCATCCTGATCAGAGGAGGTTTAAGGCTGGCGGCCCTACAAGGGCTGCCGCTTCGAAATTTTTGCTGGGGCTATAAAAAGCCCCAGGCACCCTTCAGACTAGGGAGGATCATTTTATTTTATTTTTTTTTGAGTTTTGCCCTCTGCCTAGTTTTTCCACATTTTTTCCTTTCTTTCAAACACAAAAAACACACAAAAACACCCAAAAACACATCAAAACTTCTTGATTCTTCTTTCTTCACTGAAAACACAAGGTGTACGTTTTTAGACTCCTTAAAACACAACCAGATTAACCTAGTTAATTAGCCAAGTGATTACTAAGTTAAATTATCAAATCTAGGTTAATATAAATATATCATATCAATGTAAAGTAAGGAAAATAAAGAACGCAAAGATATGATGATCTAGGAAAACCAAACCGGTAAAAAACCTAGGGAGGATATAACCTAGCTATCCTCAAGGTAAAATTGAATCCACTATGAAAGAATTGAAATTTACACAATAGTGACTTAGACCACTAACATCTTATTGCTACCTCGAGTAGGAAACTTACTACTATGATCACGTGATAGGTCCGAGTCCACAGACTACTTCTCTCTTGAATTCCCAGCAAGTACAAGCACTCCCGCTTGTGTATCTTTAAACTCTTGAATTTGCAATTGAAACGATCACCAAGTTCTTGACATAGTCTTGATTCTTGATAACCCTAAGTATGTGTGAAGGCAAACACTTCTAGATCTCACAAAAGATTCACACACATAGCATAAAGAGTAACCTTAGAGAGTTATTGGGTACAAAACCCTAGATCTATAAAAGAGGCACAAGATGCACTATAATCTCTCTAAAAAATCACTTAAAAATGTTTTAGGGTTTCCTTTATATATTAGGAGTGTTTTACTTGAAACCCAATATGTTTAGTAGAGTTTGGGCTGAATTGAAATTCTGCAGAAAAATAAATCTGCACGACTTTCGATCGAATGAGTCAAATTCTTGATCGATAATCGAGTTAGGCAGATTTACACAGTAAATCCTGCAGTAATTCGATTCCAACTTTACATAAAAACACATACTTTGAGCAAGTCTAAACACGACTAAAACGTTTTAATCATGGTTTGCCAACATTACAAAATAAAGTTCTAATACATTAGTTCCTAATTCCTTAGAACCTAACACAAGGTATTATTCTTATACCCAATCTTCTTTTCCTTGGTTCTACACTTTGGATTTGGGGTTCAGGGGTGTGGATGTAGCTTTTTAGCTACCATCCACACTCCTAACCTTCTAAATCTTTTTCTAGCATTAATTTTGCTCTTTTATACCTTGATAACATGATTTATTGCTTTCTCTAGCATGTTTCTAGCTTTATTTGTGTTTCTAGCTTAAATCTCTTTACTTTTATGCTTTTTGCCATGTTTCATGCTTAGATCTACATCCTTTCATGCTTAGATCTATATCCTTACATGCTTATATGTTTAGATCTACATGCTCTAGGCCTTATGCCATGTTTTCCTATGTTTTGTGCCTCTTTTTGTTCTAGGTTGACGTTAGGTTACATGCTCATATGCTTGTATGATGTTGTTGGCTATACCTTGCTTGGATCTATGTGTTTCATGTTTTTATTTTCATGCTATATGGTTAGATCCTTGTCATCAAATGCTTATATGCTTGGATCCATGTTCTTCCATGTCTGTGTGTTAAGTTTCTACATGTTCACATGCATGTTTCTATGCCTATATGTCTAGATCTATGTTTCCACATGCTTGTGTGCTTGGATCTATGTTCTCTACATATTTTACGTTATCTTCCATGTGCTTGTGCGCTTCAAGCCATGTTTGTGCACCTAGATCTAGGCTATGTTTGTCATGCCATGTGCTATTGTAGCCTTTTTTTATCACTTTGTCTTTCTTTCTTGTGTTTTGGCCTATTGGTTCGGACCCGATCTAGACCTTATGGTCTTTGTCATTGTCCACACACCTTGTCCCACATCAAAGGGTTTGGATCATCCTTATTTGCATGTCTATGCTTGCTTGCCTTTATGCTTTATCCTTGTGCTAGCCTTTCTTGTTCTAAGCTTTGCCACACTTGACGCCCTTAGTGGGTTTGTGGTTGTGTGGTTACACCCGACACTTATGAGGTCTTGTTTGGATATACCATTTGGGATGCATCACCATGATGCTTGTCGCTCCGTGCGTACCTTTCCTTTTTTTTTTGCTCCGTGCGATGCTTTGCTCACTATGCTTGTTTGGCTCACTATGCTTGTTTGTGCCACCTGTTGGCTTTCTATGCATCTTTACACACTTGCTCATATGTCCATGCATGAGTCTTACTTGCTAGTGTGTTGTCCATGTTTCAACACAATGAAGCTATGGAAATCCGATCCAAACCTACATTTGTCCCTTACAGACACCACCTTTTGTTTGCTTTCTTGCTTGTTTGCCTTTCTACTTGTTTGCTTGCTTTCTTGCTTATTTTCTTGCCATGCCTATCATGTTTATTTGCTTTATGCCTATTTCATATGCTCTTTGTATCTTTTGCTTTCATTGCTTGTCTGCTGGTTTCTTGTCTTTGCCTTTGCATGTATGCATATGGAGCGAGGACGCTTGGAGATAGGGTACAGTCTCCTAGGCGTAAGCAGAAAGGGCACGGATGCAAGTATGTAGATATAAGCCAAGCGGCAATGTTCAGTAGTTTTAGGGGGTCTAGCTCCTCCCATTTGGTGATGTACTCTTTTAAAACCCCTTCCTTCCTCCTCCCTTTCTCTCTTAGATGGGTTGTATTAGGTATATCATGCCATGTACCATTTGTCCTCGTCTCTAGAGTATGGCGACCCTTGTTTACTTTCCTGCACCTATATTTTGGGCCATGCTCTTGGGATGTAGGCATTTACTTTCTTGCTCTGTGTGCTAGCATTATGCATGTATATATATACCTGCTCCCCCCTCCCGGTGTGATTGTCACAATCCATGTCACCTAAGGCAAAGCGATGTCTAATTTCCACCGCGAAAGTAAGGTGACATGTCGCTGGATTTTTGCCGTGGAAATTTGGCACTTTGCTCGAATGCCTTAAGAAAGAATAGATTGGGACCACACCCATTCAAAAGCCAAACCTCAAAGCCCCCATGCATGCAAAGCCTCGAAAGCCAATGCCAAAACCATGTTTTTTACTGCCAATCTCCAAAAATTAAGATTTTATCAAAACAAAGGATTGTCCTTGGATAGGTGTTGTGGGGTGCCTAACACCTTCCCCACACGTAACCAAACTTTCGGACTTAAGAGTCAAGATTTTTTACCATCCACATTAAATTAGGAAAAATGCCCTTTTTCTTAGCCTAGGATTGGTAATAAAATCAACTAGAAACAGGTGACCAATCACACCTTAGAAAAACCTAATGATTGGTGGCGACTCCACTTACCTTTGGTAATCCCTTAAAATTTGGCCTAAATTCCTGCCATAACACCAAAGGTAGACCTACCTTCCTCCATTGAGAGAGAGAGCACCTGAAGCCTCGTGCAAACCACACCACACACCACACACGTGCACACTTGCAGCATCATTCACTCGGGAGGGGCCTCCAAAGGGCCCCTGTGCGCGCGGGAGTGTTGCCACGGCGGGTGGTCGAACAAAGGCCCACAACGGCTGCGACGGTTTTTCGCTATCATTTTTCGAGGTTGGGCGTCGACACTGGGAAATAAATTTTTTCGATGATACAGATGATGAAATTATCCTTCCAGCTACACACATAAGTGATACACCCCAATCACCTAGCCAACCCCAACAATAGGTACCTTTAAATGGGTCAAATATCAGAATGGTGGAAATAGAAGGATGTTGCGGATGGACCAACGCAGAACTAGTGGAAATGGACTGGGAAACATCTCACTCAAATTATCCACCAAGAACACGCAATGAATTCTCAGATTTTAACTTTGAGGTGATATTGTAGAAAATCCAGAGGCCAATAATCCCTTAAACCCAACAGGAAATCCAATGTTCTCAAACTTCCACTTTGGAGAGAGCTATGGAACATCAAAAGACTTGGAGGAATCCCAAGTGACTGGAGGAACCCTTACAAGAGCCGAGCCTATGGAAAATCAACCTGAGGGAAATGACCTTGCCCCATTGTGAAAGATTGTAGGGGTGCTCTCAAAAAAGAGATTTGGGTGCTTAAGGCACCTCTTTTTTGAGGTAATTGTGTAGAGTTGCCACTTATTTTTTATACAAAAAAAAAGAAAAAAGAAAAAAGAAAATACAATTACATGTCCAAAAATACCTTGAATGTCATTAATTGATAAAAAAAAAGGGTACAAATTGGTAGAATAATCTTACAAGGCTTTAGTCCTAGTTACAAATCTACGCAAAAGTTACAAAGTTTTGATCCTAGTTACAATCTACCAAAACTAAAGACAAAACACTAATCTACTAACCAAAATCCTAAGTTTGAGGGTTAGGTTATGGAATGGGAAGGTGTTAGGCACCCACCCTGCCCAGACAAAGTCTGGTCTTCTAGACTCTAATAACCATTATATACCCTTTTTGTATGATGTTGAATGATATGCTATGATACATGTAACAAACACTTTACTTGACAAAATTAAACAAATTCGTCCTATGAATATGCCCTATTCTCAAAGAAAAATCAGATCTATTTCGTAATATTAAAAAATGGGGTTTGATGAATAAGAATCAGATCTGTTTTGGTAGAGGAAAAAATGAAATTTGATTTGTAAAAAAATCAGATTTGTTTTGGTAAGAAAAAAAATGAAAATTGATTTGTAAAAAATTAGATCTGTTTTTGTAAAGTGTGAAATGAAGGATTTTATTAAAAAAATCAAATCTGTTTTTGTAAAGTGTGAAAAAAAATTCATATTCATAATTCAAATTTATTATGCATGCATCACATATTCATGGAATGACATATAAAAAAAACTTTAACCTAACTCTTAATTCCTTCTTTATAACTTCAAAATCTGCAATTTTATTTAAGAAGAAAAATATTTCAAAAAAATTTTCAGATCTGTATTTAATGAAAATACAGATCAGTTTTGACTTGAAAAAAATTTCTAGATCTGTATTTAGTGAAAATACAGATTAGTTTTGTGACCAGAGGAAAAAAAATTTAGATCTGTATTTAATGAAAATACAAATCAGTTTTGACTTGAAAAATTTTCAGATCTATATTTAGTGAAAATACAGATATGTTTTTATTCTTTTATAAAATGTTTTGGTGATTATGAGCAACTTTTGAAATCAAAGAAAAAATTAAAACAGACTATTAACGAAAAAACATGTCAAAGAAAATTCCAACTAAATATATAAGCATGGCAAATATGAATTAAAAACAAGACATAATAAAATCAAACATATTAACCAAATTCATGCAATGAACAATCACAACATATTAATTAATAGAAAAGAAAAACAGACAGAAGAATGAAACTAAATACCTTTTGCATGAGCATGCTCTTCAATAGAGGAATATTTTAGAAATCAAAGAATTTTTCACTTCTTTGAGGTCTAAAATACATTACTTACAAAAAAGAAGTTCTTAAAGCCAAGGCGCCCAAAATGTCTTTAACGTAAGGGGAGCAGAAAAGTCAGAAAAAGAGGGCCTTGAATTCTGATATTTTTCCTCTATTTATAGAGGTTGGGATGCTTAAAAAATAAGTTGAATGAGATCAGATATGAATTGGAATGCCTTCTTATCCCTAAAAATCTAAAAAAGATAAGTTTTATCTTAATTAGGAGGTTCTCGGTCCAGGCCACGCATTTGGGCCAATCGGCACTTGGGAAGTGCCGATCGGCACTCGGGAAGTGCCGATCGACACTCCAAGAGTGCCGACAGGCCCTCTTGGGTGCCAGTCCCGCTTTTCAATTTTGGTTCAATTTGGACTCATTCTTTGAGGATTTTTTAGTTGGAAATTGCACGTAGACGCGTTTTTAATCTGTATTCTAAAAATTAATCCATTTTTTTTTTTATATTCAGGTCTTTAAAGTGATAATTATCTGATAGATAAATATTCTAAAAAGACTTAATTATCCACAACTTTGTTATTTGATTATCCACTTTATTCCCATGCAAGCAGGCTTATTTTCGACACTAACCAACAACCAATCACAAAATTATTTAATTAATTTTAATTGTTTAACTAATCAGAATTAATTTAAATTAATCACATGTGGTCGGTTCTACCCAAACAAAATGCATGCTGACTGTGAAAACTTGATCATGTAATATCTTTCAATCTAACGGTTCGATTTGGGAATCGAACATACTGTTGCGACCATTAGAATCCCAAGATCATTTTATGATATGCAATGAATGAATTAATGCATGTATAATCACACGTGGTCAGTTCCACCCAAGCAAAATGCATGCCGATCGTGAAAACTTGATCATGTGATATCTTTCAATCCGACGGTCTGATTTGGGAATTGGACATACTGTTGCGACCATTAGAATCTCAAGATCATTTTATGATATGCAATGAATGAATTAATGTATGTAATGCAACTCTAAATTTTACGTATATGAATGCTCACTTTAGTTATCTCCCAAGATTAAATTATGAGTGCAAAATCGAGTATCTACACCCATCATTCACAATCCACCATGCAGTGAACCAAGATGGCTCCCTCTACCCTACCACACCAACTATAGTGGAAAGCTTACAACTGGCACCCTCTGTCATCATTACGTAGTGCTGTAATACCCAAAACCCAACCTGCCTACTCAATTTTATTCAAAAGGTGATGCAAGGAGTATTTTGGCATTATGGTGCGGCCCTCAAGCAGCCCATTATCTTTGAGCCTTCATTCACCCCACCCTCACAAACCCCTCTAGTCATCTCACAACATTTCAAACTCAATCTCAAGCCCTGACAAATCCTTTACGCCCAACCCAAACACAAACATGGAAATGATAGTTCTTGACCCCAAGCAGATTGATGAGTCTCCCCAACCAGATCACGTGCAACACCATCAGCCAAACCCTTCCTCCACTAAGTGGTAAAGAAATGAAGATACTCTTGAACACAGCAGTCTACGTTGAAGAAGACTTGACCAAGAACATTGGATAGCTAGCTCTGATCTCCAAGCTGAAAACCATAACTCTGAGGAGCCAATGTCATATGCTGTGGCCTCACTCCAACACATCAGCTTTGAAAACAATGAAGTGATCCTAAAAGTCAAAGTTCCTGGAAATTTCATCTCAAGCAGGGAACCAAACTTCTTTTTAGACCAGACCACACCCACACCAGTAACAAGCAAGCACATTGTTTTCCCAAATCTTAATCCTACTGTCTAACTTAGGGCTTTCAGAGGCGGCCTAGGAAAGGCCTCCACTCCAACCATGAAGATCCTCGCATGGAACTGCAGAGGTCTTGGCAATCCCTTTGCAATCTAGTTGTGCTCAAAGATTGTCTCATCATAAAAACCATATATTATGTTTTTAATGGAAACAAAACAAAAGCATGGTAGAGGAAAATATTGGACTCATAGATGGTCTTTTGAGAATTTTGAAGAAGTAGGTAGGATTGGAATGTCTGGTGGTTTTTTGTTATGTTGGAAAAACATCCATTTAGTTGTACTGGAAGCAACAAAAAATATTATCCATACTAGAACAAAATTGCCAATTATGGGTTATGTCTTTCGTACTTTTTTTTATGGTCATCCAACCACACACAAACGAAAAATTGTATGGGGCAAACTTTTTTCCCTACATAGCACAGTAACAGGCCCTTGGGTTTGGATGGGGGATTTCAACCAAGTCCTATTAAGTGAAGACAAATTATCATTTAGAACACAAGCATGCCCAGGAGCAAATGATTTACATAATTGTCTCCAAGAAGCAAGCATGATCCCTATGAATGCTACTAGGGTTAAGTTTACTTGGAATAACAATAGAGATGATGAAGATTGAATAAATTCTACAAGAGGGGATTATTTTAGAAATCAAAGAGAATGAATCTCTTAGAGATCTAAAATATGGTCACTTAACAGAAAAGAAATTCCTAAAGCAGAGCTTCTAGAATTTCTTTAATGTAAGGGAAGAGAGGGGTCAGGGGTGCTGAATATTGGGAGGCCTCCTCTATTTATAGAAGTGTTAGTTGCTTAAAAAATAAGATAGGGTTGCTTAGAAAATCAGCATATACAAATTAGGTCAAGTTTTATCCCTAAAAAATCAAATCTAATGGGTCTAAACTTGAATTGAACGTATTTGGGCCCAATTTGAAATTTGTGCCAATCGACACTATGGAAGTGCCGATTGGCACTAATGGAGTGCCGATTAGCACTCCTTAGTGCTTCACCCAATTTCGTCTTCTTATGCGTTTCGAACTCTTTTTTGGGCATTTCTTTGGGCTGGGAATTATACTTCGATGTTTTTTGGACTTGTATTCCTAGTAAAATCCATTTTAACTTGATAATTAAATCCTTAAAAATAATTATTTGAAAGATAATTACCCTAATACCTATATATCAACTTAATTCCAATATTATCAAATTGTTCATTTTATTCCCATGCAACCAAACTTATTTTAAGAAAAATACTCCACCAATCACATAAATTTATTTAATTAATTTTAATTATCAACCAATCAAAATTAATTTCAATTAATCATGTGTGATCAGTTCCACCCAAATGAATGCATGCAGACCGTGAAAACTTGATCTTGTGATATCTTTCAATCTGATGATCCAATTTGGGAACTAGGCATATTGTCACGATCATTAAAATCTCAAGATCATTTTTATGTTATGTGATGAATGATTTAGTGCATGAAATGGAATCATGATTTTTTGGGTACTCGGAATAATTACTTTGGTCATCTCCCAAGATTAAATTACACGTGCAAAATTGAGTGTCTACACAAACATTGTCTATGAATAAAAGACAGCCCAAGTAGATTGTATATATCCAAATTATTTGCTATATCTTCTTTACTCATCTCTTTTGGCGCTTGATAGAGGTTCTGAAACTGTTCCTTTATGTGTTGTTTGATGTTTTCTTCTTCCTCTAGCCATTGTCCTCTGTCTTGCTTTATTTTGGTAATGTGATTATTTATTCTCCTTTGCTTGACTAAAGTTTGGAAATATCTTGTATTTCTATCTCCTTTTAGAGTCTAATATTTTCTTGCTTTTTGATCCTAAAAGGTCTCTTCCATGTCCAAAAGAAGTTGGAGCTCTTGTTGTTTTAATTGTTCTTGCCTAGCTGATTCTGGGGTGTAGTGTTGGTTTTGCAGATCTAAAAGTCGACTCTTAAGCTTTGATAATTTTTTTGTGGATGTTTCCCAAATCGTTTGTTCCATTCATAACAAGCCCTTGAACTCTCTTGAGTTTTGTTGTCAATATTTGCTGCTGAACCAGATGTACTTTGTCTCCTTGTATTTTCAATGACTTTCCTACAACTTGGGTGTAATAGCCACATGGCTTCAAATCTTTATGGTCTTTTCCTGAAAGTTTGCATTCTATAGGTATCAAGTATTATTGGAGCATGGTCAGAAATTGTTATTGGCTAGGCTTCCAGACTACTGTGTCCAAAAGAGTTTAGCCATTCCAGATTCACAAAGAAGCAGAAGTAGTGGGTGACGTTGGCATGGGAAACTTTGTATTACGTTGCAGTTTCTTTTAATTAAAGTGGGTCATATTCACACAAGTCAATCACAATCGTTTGTATTTATTGCTTAATCATCATTGAAGCGCGTTGTTAAAAGTTTGAATAAGTATATTGTGTTTCTCAAAAAAGAAAAAAAAAAAAAAAGAATAAGTATATTGTACTCCCTCATCTATTCGAGAAAATTAGAGACTACTAGTCATGCATGTTACTTGCGATCCACCTCACAATATTGGGGTAGCAAACTTTCAACACCGAGTGCTTCTACCCTTCTACATTTGATTTACAAGAATCAGAAAGTCAGCATCAAGAAAATTTTGGAAAAATATTTACTTAAAAAAGTTAAAAAGGGAACTTTATTAGTTAAATCTTATATAGTTTTTTATTTGTTATCGATCTGCTTGTTTATAATCTAGTCTCAAATAAAGTCTAGCTCTAATATTTTCTTGAAACTATCTCTTTCAACCCACTACGTGGAGATTTATAAGATTATCTATGTGAATTATTATGACTCATTAAAAAAGTCATATGACTAAAATTATATACGAGTGATTTTTTTTCAATTCCCACATAATAGATTAGACTAGTTTGGATTTAATAGTGGACTTATTTATTTATTTATTATTATAATTTTTTGTAAAATGGCTAGAAAGCTATCTCAAAGTGCTCCCCTAGAGCTAGAACCAGTGCCGGCTCAAGGCATAGGCAAGTTGGGCCTAGGCCTAAGGCCCCACCAAAAAACAAATTTTTCCTTAAGAAAAAAGGCCCCACTTTTCATAGTTAAAAGCCCAAATTTTTATAAAATTATATATATATTTTCTAAATGTTGTACATTTTTTTATTAGTGATGTTAAGGATACTACAAATTTTACTATTGGCTTACAAATTACCATGTTATTAATCACAAGAAAGTGATATAAACATTCATTAGTTAAATTGATGAAGTTCATTAATGAGAGACAATATCACATTATATTTTGAACATTTTATAGTGCTTTTAATTAGCACATTTTTCTTTTTCATTTCTATTAAGACTCTCAAAGTACGAGACCAATAGAACCTTAACTCAATTGAAACCCTAAAATATTTCAAAAAAATGTTGCAAATGTGTTAAATCATCAATTATAGATTAATCTCTCCTAATAGTTTGAGACTTTGGTTTTTGTAAAATAATATCCTACAAAGCCATACACCAAATAATATCTATCTCTCTCTCTCTTAAAATCAAAATTAAAAATTAAAAATTAGATTACAATTTTATTTAACTATGCATCGTCTTATATTCAAAATAACGTATCTTTTTCAATCGCAATATATTTTTATTTCTTTTTATTAATATTTATAAGTTCAACTATGATATTCAATTCTCTATATGAAATTAACATTAATCTAGTTGGTATTATTTATGTATTTAATGTATTAAATTAACCTTAATTTGATTAATGTTAAATAATTTTGTTTAATTAATATTTACATATTAAAGGCCCTGCATAAATTTTTCGCCTCAGGCCCCAAATTATGTTGGGCCGCCCCTGGCTAGAACTTGGACCCCCCTCCCCCCTCTCGGGTCAACATTGAAGCTCGAAAGCTTGGGGAGGGTACCGCTTGAACTAAAGCGATCGGTGATAGTGGACATATACATCAATGTAACTTACAGGTCAAGTTTGTCATAATTCTAGAATCTCCACATTATTAAATTATCCTTTTTGTTTTGTTTTTTGTTTTTTGTTTTTGTTTTTGTTTTTTTTTAAGAGGAAGATAGGTATTTAGCTATCCATGTTCAAAGCAATAAAATGTCATCACACTGATATCTTGACATAGTTGTTTACATTAGTCGTTAACAGGCTTGATGAAGGGCAGATAGACATGACACTTGACAGTGTAATTTATAATTTTGACAAATTCTCTAACGGTACGTAATTTAAAAATATTGGTAATACAAGAGTATATTATTTACATGGTTAGTAGGGGTGGCAAATGGGCGGGTTGGGTCATAAATGGGTTGAGTCATAAATGGGTTGGGTCTGTAATTATCCATTTATCCATTTATAACCCATTTATATATAAATTAATTATCCATTACCCGCCCAACCCATTTAATTAGTAACCCACCCATTTAACCCAATATGACCCAAATAAATAAATAACTTGTAACTAGATTTTTCCATTAAATTAGCAACTACAAAATTTCTCATAAACCACATAGGACCATTGAAAATCGGATTAAAATCTTTTAGCTTTATAACAACATCAACCACTTCATTTTCATTTATTTTCCCAAACTTTCTCACAAACCAAACAGAACTTCTCACCCAGACCAATTCCTAGCTAATCAAACAATCTTTTAAGCAAACAAACAAATACTCATAGAACTAACTTGAACTTTAGTCTAAACTCTGAAATACAGTTTTTCCCTAATTTTCTCAAAACTTTCTCGGCAACCAAACATAAAAACTTGAAAAATGAAAAGTAAAAAAAAAAAAAAAAAAACTGTTACTGGAACACTCAAATATTTTCCACCGACTTAATGCTTTCTTGTGAGCTTCACACCGAACTCAACGCCAACAAGTGCAACGAAGAAGAAGAAGCCATGATACCTGACGACAACGGCACTCAGAATCTGCTACAAACTCTCGAAAACCAAAAAACCCAAACGCTTTCTTGTGAGTTTCACACCAAACAAGAACAAAAGGTGGTTTCGACGACATTGATGTTGTTTGATAAATTATGGGTTTCTCCAGTGTTCACACCTCCGCTTTCGATGGCAAGCCCAATCGCCGATATTGTTACAGATACTTGTACAGCCTTCGTTATCAGGCCGGTTCTTGAGCAGGTCGCCCATAATCTCGATCCGGAGCTGCCAGTCAGAGAAGTTACAATCGTTGAAAGCGAATGCGAAATCAGCATTTGTAGAAGCCGATACACTACCTCTGGTGAACTCTGATTCCATCCCCGTTCTCTCTCTAGAATTTCCTTTTGTTTGGTTACTGAGAAAATCTGAAGGAAAGTGTTTGGGAAAGTGTTTGGTTACTGAGAAAATCTGAGGAGAGTGAGACTGAGGGCTGGGCTTAGAAATCTAGAGGTTACTGGGCTTATCTAGAGTGAGACTGATAGTGTTTTTTTCTATTTAAGTTTTATATTTTCTACCTTTTTTAGTTTAAAAAAAAAGTTTTAGATTTTAGAAGAGTTAATTGGGTTTATTTAATTTTAAATTTTAGATGGGTTTAGTGGGTATTAGTGGATTTACCCATTTAGACCCATCTAATTAAATAACCAAATGGGTCTTTATCCATTTAACCCAAATACTCAAATGGGTTGGGTTAAGACTTATCCAAGTAAGGTGGGTAATGGGCGGGTTCATGGATATGGATAAAAATTGCCACCCCTAATGGTCAGGCACGACTAATCACATAAACATATCAAGATATTAACAGTCTAAATGCCTTTTATCAGCTCTAACCAAGTTGATTATTCATATTTATAACAAGTGGCTGTATTCTAATACACTATTCTAATATTGTATTCTAGCATGCCATTACAATATTTATTTTTATTTTTATTTTTTTGCTAATGCCATTACAATATTGATGTTCAAATATTTGTTCATATATAGTATTACGTTAACAAGGTTCAAATGAATAATATTTGTTCTCATTAGTTATTTTAACGAAGTTCCTTTCAAAATTTTCAGATTTTGACATCAATAGCGTATAGAGTTACCTAATTCATGACTTTAATTTTGAAATAAATAACTTGATCGTGGGAAGCATGCATTTCACTAATATAATGTTGCAGCAAACTGTTTTGCCCCTAACTCCTAGACAGACACTAGAAAAGGCACACCCGTGGTTATCAACTGAAACAGATTAGGCTTAGTTATAGTAGGGATGATAAAAGAAGGAAAAAAAAAAAAAATGTACCGAGAGCAAAAATGGGAAGAGGAAATTAGTATTTTTTTAGTTTATCTAATTTTTTGCTAAATATATTGTAAATCAAAGTTTTATTTATTTATTTATTTTATTTTTTGAATCATTGAAAATAAAAGTTAAAAGCTAAATAAAAAAAAAAAAAAAAAGTAGAGTAAGGACCGTAATAAGCAAACAACACTAGTTTATTTTTGAGGAAAACAATAGCATGGGACCCATATTTAGTTCATTGTATTAAGTTTTTTACCATAAACATAATAGTGGGCTCTGAAAAAAAAAAAAGAAAAAAAAGAAAAAAAAGCTACCAAAGCAACAAAAGAAAAGACCATTTATTAGCTGGCTCATAATCTAAATCCAAATGCATACATTGGAAGGATGATGAATAATAAATGTGGAGAAAAAATATATATAAAAAAATATTGTATTAAATTTCTTTTATGCCCTTGATTTTTAATTTTTTTTTTTTAATTAGAGGGATTAGGCTTTCAAATCACTTATATAATACATTTTATTTTTATGTTTGAAAAGTTTAAAAATGGTTAATGTACCAAGAGTCTTATAACTCATAGAGTCAGAGGTATGGTCTAATTTTCTTGAGGACAAAGTTTGGCTAAATTCCAACTAAAAAAATTAATGTGGCTATATATTTTGAAAATTTAATAGTTAGATTATATTGCATGTTCTTTATATTTTTAACACATATGTCAAAATTTATATCATTTAGATATTATTTTCTATTTAATCCATAATTTATTTTTTATGCATAATTTTAAATTACAAAAATTTTAAATTTAAATATTTGGTTGATATAATTTAAACATCTGGTTGAAATTTTAGACTACTTTGTAGCTATTGATTTTTTTTTTTAATTTTTAATTTTTTTTTATCTTCTTAAAATGTAGAGAGCATAAAGAATAAGAAGAAAATAAAATTCAATAGTGCATTTGTCAAAATTCAAATCCAATAAAAAATTATTAAATAATTTTGCAATCGTTGGTTACAAAGAAATTTGTAGCCAAACTTTCTCATTTCTTTATAAAGAAAACTAGGATTCAATTATCACTCTTTTACTTTTTGTTACAATTGAATATATATATATATATATATATATATAAAAAGAAAAAAAAAAGCACCCTGTCCCTCTATTACGCACATATCACATGATTAAAATTTAAAGCATTGCCCTCACCCATGGCCATCAATACCTTCCAAATCAAATTTAAAGCATATGCATGAAGAATCGTATCGGACCTGGTTTTTGATTTCTTTACTTTGAACAGAATCCAATTATGTTTAATTTCAGTTTCTCTTAATTAAACGTGCTATATATTTTGAATTCCCCTCTTTTATTTGTTCTTTATCAGACCATGTTATCTTGACTTAAATTTTCTTGGAAGTTTCATTATTTATGAGCACTCTAGGATCCGATCCCTCCTATCTTCCACATAAGAAGCTTACATCAAAGCATGAAATGAGAAATTGAGGATTTTTTTATATATAAAAAAATCACTTTCTTTACTTTTTTTTTTTCCCTATCAATTAATCTTTTCAGAATTCTTTTGTCTGACACGATTTTTATTTTATTTTATTAAAATGCTTATGTTGCTTGCAATATTTAATTATTTAATTTATATTATTATGTTAGTCACATGTGTGCCAACAATGCAAACCATTTATCATATTTTCTATTAATGAGTTAACAATAGAACTAAGTTGACTGCAGTTTTAAAATAACATTGACCAAAATGATCGCTACTAAAATGTATCGACCAAATTAGTGTTTTTGCCAAATCTAAAGTATATATCAAGGGAGTCAATATCGTACCGGAGTTCATTTCGGATTGGGTCAGAAAATGAAATATTTCAATACCGTTAGACACCGATGTACCGTTTTGGGTTTACCGCTATATATATATATATATATATATATATATATATATTATTTACTTAATTATTTTTATTTTTATAGATCTCATATTTGTAAATTTAGTTATTTGGTAAAAAAAAAAACTTAAAACTAATTTAATTGTTAAGCTCATAAATTGCAGAGAAAATGAAAAAAAAAATATAATAAACAGAAGTCTTAAATGATAATACATTTGGGGCATGTGTTTACTGTTCAGTGCTTGGTATAAAAATATTAAAAAAAAGTAGAAAAAGTAGTTGGTGATAAAGCCAAAGGAATCAAAATTAAATAGTAACGTGTTTTTCTAAAATTTTCACATGTTGCGAGTAGTTTTTGTCAGTCTTCTTTTACACCACACACGTTAACCTAAGTTAACTTCTCACTTCAAATTTTTTTTTTTTTTTAATATTTTCAGCTCTCTTCCCATCAGTACTATCTATTTCTCTTCCATCAGTAACCACTTATTTTCAGATATCTCTCAGGCTCCCTCTCAGGTGAGGCATTCAGCTTCGTTTCGCTAACTCAATGAACATTGGTACTGCTGTTCACTACTAGTCACCGTTGTCATCGCCGCCAAAGTGAGGCCGAGATGAATAGATTTGAGGTTGATGGGTTACTACAAGCGTTAGATCTGAGTTTAGGGTGAGAAAAATTGCAAAACAATCCTCATTTTTCTTAAATTTGATAAAGAAAGCTTGGTTTTTGTTCCGGTCCAGTCTAATTATCGGTTGAAATCTGGTATGTATCCCGGTACGATCGAAACAGGTTCGGTACGGCCTGTATTTTAACCAGAATGAAACACCTACATTTCAGTTCCAGTTTAGATACCGGTACGATAAATACCGGCCGTACAGGTTGGTACAGTACGAAATCGTCTTCCTTGGTATATATGAGAGAACAAGAAGAAGCTTTTCTTTGAGAAATGAATTAGTATTAGATTAAGTTTCATAGTGCTATTCCGTAGTTTTCTTCTAGCATATTTGTTAAATATGAGATAAAAGATATAATTTTTGCTAACTTTAATACTAAATATATGACAAAAAAATAAAATTTAACTAATTTTTTTATAAAAAAATATAATTTTATTAGATAAGATATAAAAGAAATGCAGAGAAAATAGAAAAAACTTTTTACCACACAGGCACTTTGGTTGATTTTTTGCTTTGGTTTTTCTCTGAAAATTTTCTCTCTTTTGTGTTTTTTTTTTCCTAAAAAAATTTTGAAAATGAGAAAGGATGGTTAGTTTAAGTATTTGTTTCTCAAGAAAATATTGACTTTTTGAAAATTTGAGAAAGGATGGTTAGTCTAAGTGTTTGTTTCTCAAGAAATATTGATTTTTTTTTTTGTTGAAAATATGAGAAAGGGACGTCAGTTTTTGTGTTTGTTTTATTGAAAAAAAAAATGAGAGAGGTAGTTGGCCATTTTATCGAAGAAAAAAAATGGAAAAGAAACAAATAAAAACTAACAGAAAGGATGTTTCGAATTTTTTGATGTTCTCTCATACACAACAAGAAATATCATTTGACCTATAGATTATTTTAGAGACAATGTAGATCTTAATCCCATTAATTAATTGCAAAGTGTCTCGATTTATCGTCATTTAGTATGTAAAAAAAAAAATCAACTTTCCTCATAATAAAAAATTAGCTGGCCCACAGCTAATGAAAAGGAATCCTAGTAATGGTGCGTGTTTTTATGAAGGTTACCGGGAGCAAGCACATGTACAAATCCCATGTTTTTCGTATGAATTTCAAAACATAAACATTTTAAATTATTTTCGGTGGCAAGATTAGTAGTCTACAAATAGGTCCTAATGTCACGTTGACAGTCACAGAAATATATACGTCAGAAACAAAGAGTGATTTTTCTTATGAAGGTTACCGGGAGCAAGCACATGTACAAATCCCATGTTTTTCGTATGAATTTCAAAATATAAACATTTTAAATTATTTTCGGTGGCAAGATTAGTAGTCTATAAATAGGTCCTAATGTCACGTTGACAGTGACAGAAATAAATACGTCAGAAACAAAGAGTGATTTTTCTTTGTTAATTTGGTAAGAATTGATAGAGAAATGGGACTAAAGAATATGAGTTTCATCCTAGGATTTCTAGGGTTTGTTTTTCTGCAAGGTTTGCTCATTTGCGCTTATAATCTGGAAAGCACGGGTGCAGCGCCAGAGGCGCCGCACCCGCGTCGGACACGCACGGACATGGCGACGCGGTCCGGACACCGTTGACCGCGTGTCCGTGCCGCGTCGGGCCACGTGGCGAAGCCGACGCGGCTCAAATCGGGCCGACTCGGCCCGGTTCGGGCCTTTTCGGCCGTTTTGGCCGTATCGGCCATATCGACCGAAACCACCGATATGGCCGGTTCAGGCCGAAATTCAAAAAAAAAAAAAAAAAAAAAAGGTGCAAAACGCACCGTTTGACTTAACCTTAAACCTAACGCACTCTCACACACTCTCAGTTTGTCCAGAAAATCCAAAGGCCTCCGTCCCTCTCTCCATCACTCTCCATCTCCATCGCTCTCTGGTTGCTGCTTGCTGGGCTGCTCAATGCTCAGCTGCTCACTCCCTCCCTCACTCCAAACTCCATTGCTCGTCTCTCGCTTCTCTCTGTGCTCAGCTGCTGAGTTGTATTCTAATTTTCAAACATCATGGAATGTTTTAGACTTTTAGTTTTAATCTTGTGGGTTGTATTTAATTTATGTACATCATGTTTTAGTTATTAAATTTGGTATATGTTTATATAATGTGAAAAATTATGCTTAGCAATATATTAAAAATATAAATAAAAAAATTTTTAATAATTTTTTAATCGCCGAATCCCGCCGCACCCGCACCCACCTTTTTCAAAAATTGCCGAGTCCCGCACCCGCACCCGCACCCGCACCCGAATCCCGAAACGCACCCATGCTTCTTAGCTTATAATGTCCACCACTACAGTTTTATTGTAAGTTTCCTCTATATTCTTGATCCTTGTAAAATTTATTGGACACAGACCTTCTGAATTAGTGTGTATGCTTGCAAAAAAAAGTCTCTTATATATTCATTATGGAAAAGTGTTGATTATTTTTATTTTTCTATGTAAAACCACCCATCAATAATGATCTATATTGGTAAGGGACCTGAAGAATGTGGTTGAAACCTTTTCTGTATATTTTTTTTCATCTTATGGTATTTGATTTAAATATTTTACATTCTGGTTGCAGGTGAAGAACACATTTTTTGAAAGGCTTTGTAGCAACAAGACAATGCTTACTGTAAACGACAGCTTCCCTGGACCAACAATTCTTGTCCACAAAGGCGATAGGGCTTATGTTAATGTCCAAAATGAAGCAAGTTATGGTGTCACTATTCACTGGTGATGATGGCTCCCCCCTTCTCTCTTTCTCTCTCTCCACACACACACAATATATAGACCATCAAACCAATTTGGTGAGAGAAAAAAACCTTGCTTTAAATTGTGCATTTGAACTTCCTTTAAAATGCTTTTTTTTTTTAGTAAAAGTTTATTTGGTGAGAGTTGATAGAATAATAGAAAAATGAGATTCTAAAAATTTATACATAAAGTTCTTATTTTATTTTATTTAAAATGTGTTCTCATGCATGTTGGATCAAACTAACATTTGAAACGATAGGTCCTTCATGCATGTTTGGCTTGACTTCTCCCCAACTCTTAGGGTCAAAGTTGGGATTTGATTCCAAAACAGCAAAGTTAGGCCCTGTTTGGATTAGCCCTATTTTGAGTCGTATGACTCAGTTTTCATCACTCAAACTAAGAATTGCGTGGGACCCACTAAGAACTTAGTGTTTGGCTTGATTTCCTCTCCTTGTTTTCATCACTCAAACTTAGTTTGGGTTGAGTGAGAGTGATGAAAACTGATTGTTCAAAATAGGTATGAAACACCTTTGAACGTTTAGACCCTAAATTACAAATTATTAATTCAAGCTTATTATCAAACAGTTTATGTGCGGAATATGAACATAAGCCAAACATAGAACTGATAAACTATCTAACCCAAATATAAACACATCCACAGCAGTAAATATAAGGCAAAGATAAAGGAAGGGAAGATGCAAACACACGGACAATGCACGATGTGTTATCAAAGAGGAAACCGAAACCCTCGGTGTAAAACCTCTCTGCCGCCCTCCAAGCGGTGAATAATCCACTAAAGAATGTAGTTGGGATATATGAACAGCAGAAGACCCTCTAAGCCTAATCTACCCAAGTACCTAAGCCCTCCAAGCTTCTTGCTCCAACGAGGTTACACCGAACCTATTTCTTCTTTAGCTTTCTGGATTCCACTACTAGACCATAGCATCGACCAATGTAGATTGGTTCCTTCCTAACTGCTTCCCAAATAGCACCAAATAGACCTTCTCACAGACATGGGTGTGGTGAGATAAGGATTTGGCTAAAGATCTTTCAAGGGTATGACAATGGAGAGGAAGAGAGTAGAGGAATTTGTAGAGTCTCTAAGGTAAAGATTGTGGATGAATCAATCTTGTATTTCTCTAGGGTTTCTCTCATAAAATTCTTTTTGGAAGCTCTCTCAATTTAGTGGGTATAAAGGTCTATATATAGTGGGGTGAGAAAGGAATGCGAAGAGTCAGTTTTTCCCAAACAGGGCTGATTGGTGACTTGGCCTTGTGACTGGGTTTAGTCGCGAGTTTAAGCTGTGAGCTAACGGCCTAGCCAGCCTGGGACTTTTGTCCTGTAGTGCAACAGCTAGTGCGACTCTTCAGCTTCTGACATGCTTGACACGTGTGCAACTTCTAGCAACTTGCAAGCCGCGAGTCACCCGCGAGATCCAATCGCGAGTTTCTGTTTCTTTGCATAATCTTGAGCATTTCTTCATACTCTCTCATACACTACCCTTACAACTATCTCACCTAAATACAGGGTTACTAATTGATAAATTACAAGCAAATTGGCGCGGAATAAAGTCAACAAGATGGTTGATTAAATTCAACCTTACAATCTCCCCCTTTGGCTATTCTGTGACAAAACCCTACAACAGACTCTAGACTTAAAGCGTGAGTTGGGAACAGTTGAACAAAACTCACTCACACCTAACTCTAGATTTTGAAACGCTCTTGAACATATGAACAAGTAACTCCTGAAACACAACGACACAATAATATCATTGTATGCAGAAAACTTGAAATACATATGGAGCAATAATATCAAGATCAAGCAAAATGGAATAAAGTAATAGACCATGGCAAGATCAAACACGCAATCACTATACAGAAGTGATCACTATGCTTATTCACACAGGGAATGAACATCCGGACATGCAAGATGATGAACTCATTTGAAAAGTATCATTTGCAAATCCAACACTCAACCAACGCAAAATACACAAAGTATTTGCGTCTAGGAACAATCCTACTAGGGCACAAGAGTGATGTACTTAATTGAAATGCATAGCATTTAACATCGAGTACATAAGGCACAAAGCAAGGCTACAAAGCAAAGAGATTGCATTGCATGGTACAAACCATAAAAGCCTACAAACAGCATAAGTGCATGGAAACAAACTCTTAAAGCTTACAAAAGCAACATGGGTACACAACAGATAAAAAATAACACAATAGACTGAATAACATCATCAATATATAAATAAACCAAAGTGTTAAAAGCATTCAAGAGTGATGAGTTTAATCCAAACTAGAACACATTGTATCAAACCTAAAGGCATAATAACATAGTTATCCAAAACATAGTATCAAAGCTATAGACATAATAACATATGATTATGTAAGCTCCCCCTCAAAACAAGCACTCCCACTTAAGAGCTGCCCCAAAATTCTCCCCATTTTTAACCGGAATGGCCAAAGAGTCACTGCTCCTTGTTGGTGTAGATGCTATCAAACTTAGCTGAGAGTACATCAAGCTGATCTTGCATTGCTGTCATCCTTTCAGTATGCTGATTTTGAACCTCTCTAAGTCAGTCAAGCCTCTCTAAGATGATCTGAAAAGCATCATGAGGTGCAGTAGATGAGGTAGAAACCCTGCTCCGTTTGACTCTTCGTCTTGGTGTGGAAGATGGTCCTGTAGCCTCTGCTTTGGTCTCCATAGGATCACCTTCTCCTTGGACACCCTCCTTTTCATCACCTGGAAGACGACTTTGTATCCTTGTGATGGTTAGTTTGTTGATTGCTAAAGGTGGAGTCATGGGACTGATATCTTGAGGAATTCTAACACCCTTTGCTCTGAAGATCCTTATAAGGAGGCTAGGAAAGACCAACTTTGCCTGTGAAGTTGTTTTGGACTTATCCATTATTGTGTCAAATATATGAGAGCTTATGTCAATGAATGTCTTCTCCTTAAGCTCCATAAGGAAGATAGCTCTGGCATTAGTAAGAGTAGTCAATTTTCTGATAGGATACAGGTTGTACATCATTATGGTGGTCAGACACCTCATGTCAACAGGAAAGGCATTGGTGTTGAGACATCTCCCTTCTTTAACACCACCAATCTGAGCCTGGACATAATCTAAGGACAACATCCTGTCTTTGTAATTGATGAACTCATACTCCACTAGACCCTCAAGTCCAAGAACCTCATCAATGTCATGGGCATCCAAGGTGAACTCCTTTCCTCTTACCCAACAGTTCAACTCATCCTCCTTTATAACCACATTTGCATAGAACTCCCTTATTAAGGGCTCACAGACTGCAGGTAAGTCACCCAGAAGTTTATCCCAACCTTTGCCTTCAAAGCATTCTGGAATGAAAGTATCTTTCAGGTCATGTAAATCCACAAACCTCTCCTGGATAATGGTTCCCTTCATGAAGGAATCTCTGTATCTCTCAAAATGCTTGACAGACCTAAACAGGTTGTTGTCTATTTTCATCCTTTTATTAGCCTTCTTAGCAGGAGTCTTCTTCTTTGAAGATGTGGATGCCATCTGTAAACACCCAGAAAAGGCCACAACAAGAACAAAACACAATATGTGGAAGTGCACACATATTAGTAACAATTTGGTTACACTAACAATAACAGAGTGACAAAACAACCCTCAAATCATGAACAGTTAATAACTAGAGATTTGTAGACCAAATCAAATAGGATCATTCAGAATAGATGCAAACTGGGGCAGGCATTAAATAATTAACAATGGACAGTGTAAAAACATTATCAGACAGATGAGGGCATATGTCAATGAAGCATGACATAATGTGTATGACAAATGCAAGATAGACCCAAAAGTAGCAACACAACCATGATATGATGACTTGGAATCAAAACAGTACAAGCCACCCCAAACTCAACCATACTGAAATACCCAAATTCATATTCAGAGGAAAATGCAGAAAACCCCAAAACCATATACACAAAGGATATGAGAGCATAGACCAAGTTCAGGCATAAAGGTAATAAAACATGATATTGAACATATTCAGCAACAAGAGTAAACAAACCCACTCAATCAACCCCAACATTGTAATCAAACCCATGTTCGAACCCCTCAAAGCTCAAACCAACATAGCAACTCACAAATTCAAGAAAATAACACTAAAATCAAGAAATCTGAAGTAAAAGCCAGAAAACTCATACCTTTTTCTTGAAGATTTGAGAAGAGAAAGTGGAGGAATAGAGGTTTCCCAAGGCAGAACACGGAGTGTTTGAGAGAGAAAAGTTGAGAAGACAATGAACAGTCACTAGATTTCGAGGGAAAACTGAAAAGTTTTTGAAATCTGACTTTAAAACGCAAAACACGCATTTTTTGCGACTGGATCAAGTCGCCATTAAGTCGCCAAGGTAAGCCACGAAACACTGTGAAAACAAAATTCTTGACAAATCTTCTAAGTGTTTTTCGCGACTGGAAGATATACCCGCGAGGGAGTCGCGAGCTGAGTTGCGAAAATCTCTGAGTAACCTCGCGATTGGACCTTCCACCTGCGAACAAGTCGCCAAACTGAGCTGCGAAAAATGCAAAAACTCAAATTTTGAAAAATTTTCTAAGTCTTTTTCGCGATTGGGATACTGACTTGCCAGTAAGCTGCGAAAAATCTCCGAGTGGGCTCGCGACTAGGGCTTGCGACTGGGATAACCCGCGACTTAGATGCCAAAACAGGGGAAACAATTTTTGAAATTTTTGATATTTTTGTAAAAACAAAATACTTTCCAAAAATAACTAAAAAACACTCAAAAATCTTTTTGTGTTTGATCAAATAGAAATTGAGTATGTGAAAACATATTTAATCAAGTACAATCACACAAATGAATATGGCATTCATTGATCATAGACTTGTGTGTTGTGTGTGGATATCAAAAATAAGATAGTCCTTAGTCTAATGTGAAGCTTCAATGATCAATTCAATCAAGACATACACAATTAGTACTAGATAATGTGACCTATCTCAATTATAGAAACATGCATATATGACCTCCCACATAAACTTGATTACATTTCTTTGAAACTTTTCATTTGGCTCCATATTCAACATATCATTTGCACTTTTTGAGTAAAGAAAAATTTCATTGTGAGATAGATGCCTGAAATTTTTGATATTTCAATTTATGAGTTAGCCTTTGGCTTTTTGGGCATCATACTTTTTATTTTGGTCGCTTTCCTTTTTTCCTAGTCAAATACTAGTATGTGCGACATGCTTTTGCAGCTCTATATCTCTTTTTATTTGGAGATTTATATTTAGAGAGCTCTTTTAAGCAAAAAAATAAAAAATAAAAAATAAAGAGTGGGAAGATATATATGCATGAGTCTATGCATGTCTCAAGATCAACAAAACCATTCACTAATTATTCATGACAAGGTTGAAGATCTATTTACAACAGTCACATAGATTTCAGAATTTCTCCCACAATGATATGAGTGCATAGAAGACAAGTTAAGCTTGTAGATGCACAAAGTCATTAGTACAAAGGTACAAGGCAAAACATGATTTGAGACAAAACTCAACAAAGTTGATCAAACTTTTTGGATTTTCTACTTTTTATGTGTTTTTGAATTTTTGACACAAGAAAAATAGAGATTGATCAAAAACAAAATCAGCAAAGGAAAAGACAATTTAACCAAAACACACAAACACAAAATTTCCAACTCAAACTTGCAAGAAGCAAAACAACTAAGCATATACACAAAATATGAGAAGTATTAATGCATGGATGTGTTGTAATGCTTATGCATGAGTACCCTTCATCACCCACACGTCACGTGCGTTTGGGGTGATATCCTTAATGGATTGGGTACGGGAGTTAGGACGTTCAAACCTTCATGTGAAGCTTTCTAGGCAATGGGTGAAGGCACCAATCATCTTCATCACGTCCATCATTCTTGGATCACGGTTTTGACTTCTTGGTTGATCACCACCCCAAGACCTCATGTCATTTCTTCTTCCTCGTGAGCGAGGTGCGCTTGCACTGTTGTCTGCTCTTAGCTTTTGACAGTTAGGCCTGGTATGTCCTTGCAATCCGTAATAATGACAAACATAATCCGTCTTAGGACCCCGTTGTGATCTTGGGATTGATCTTCCTCTGGTTTCATGTTTGGCCACAGATTGATTTCGGGGCTTATTCACCATTCGTTGCTCAATCACATTTTTCTTCTTGAACTCCTTAGCTTTCTCAAGAGTAGGCTCTTCTACAACCGTCTCTTTAGTCTTTACAAACTTTACTTCTTTGGTAGCTTTGGCCGATGAGCTACTTCCTCCGGTATAACCCAAACCAGATTTGTCAGAGAAGTGTTTTTGAGAGGAGATAACATCTTCCAGCTTCTTGGAGGAGACCCTTTCTATTTTGGCTTGTGCTTGCACCACCTCTTGCTCAAGAAATCTTACTTTGGTATAAGCTTCCTATAACTCGCCATTTAGTATCTCAATTTCACACTTTGCCTCCTTATATCTGGCCAAAAGACTTTTGTAGTCCTCTTCAGCCCTTTTCATCTTCTTCACAGCCACCTTTGCAACCTTTGCATACTTTCCAGATTTCTCAAGGAGTAAGGTGTAATTCTCTTGAAGACCCGATGTATCTTCATCCTCTTCAGCCTCCAATTTTTCAGCAACCCCAATAGACTCCAAATCAGAATGCTCACCAAGCTCCTTCACAAGTGTATCCAAATCATCTGAGGATTCCACATGAGCAATGGTCATGAATGCAGAGAAATTTCATTCTTCATCACAGTTGTCCTTAGAGTCAGAATTTGATGAGTTCGAATCACTCAAAGTAGTGGCATAGACCTTTCCTTTGGACTTCAAGTAGTTGGGACATTCCTTTTTGAAGTATCCGTGTCCATTACACTCGAAGCATGTGATTCCTTGAGAGGATTGGGAATCTCTACCATCTTTCCTTCGGAATTCTTTCTTCTCCTTCTCGGAACCCTGAAATTTTCTTTTGTCACAGAATTTCCCACTGTTTTTGAGCTTTAAGAATTTCCAGAAGTTTTTTACAAGATACGCCACATCTTTGTCTATTGCATCCTCTTTCGAAGAGTCATGAGACACCATTCTCTCATCTATTGTCTTAAGAGCAAAGGACTTACTCTTCTTCTGTGTGGGCAGGGACAACTCATAAGTCTGCAGAGAACCAACCAGCTCTTGAACCTTAATGTCGTCAAGGTCTTTGCTCTCTTCAATGCTGTAACTTTGGCTCAGAAACTCTCTGGTAGAGATCGAAGGATCTTGCTTACAATTTTCAAGTCCTCCATCTTTTCCCCCAAATTGAATTTCCCAACAACCACTTCGTTTAATTTGCTATAAAACGAATCAAAAGACTCATCCTCACTCATCTTTAACTCCTCAAAGTGAGTGGTCAACATCTGAAGTTTGGTGTCCTTCACTTTCTTAGTCCCTTCATAGGTTGTCTCCAGAATTTCCCATGCTTCCTTAGCAATGGTGATATGTGAAATCCGGTGAATTACAAGCAAATTGGCACGGAATAAAGCCAACAAGATGGTTAATTAAATTCAACCTTACAAAAACTGAAAACACCAAATTGGTGTTTTCAGTTTCTGAGTTACATAACTCAGTGGCACGCTGGTAAATATAAGGACTTTGTGGGGCCATGACTTGTGTGTTGTCAAGTCAAACCACTCATCAATCACCAACGACATCTCCTCTTTCTTCTTCTTCTTCTTTCATTTTCTTTCTTTCTTTCTTTGTTTCTTCTTCAGACCCACACTCCAAGCCTTTTTTTTTTTCCTCATCTTCTTCTTTATTTTTCTTTCTTCTTCAAACCCACTCCAACTTTTTTTTTTCTTCTTCTTCTTCTTTTTTTTTTCTTTCTTTCCTTCTTCTTCAGAGCCACTCCAATGTTTTTTTTTTTTTTTTTTCTTCTTCTTCTTCTTCTTTCTTTTTCTTTCTTTCCTTCTTCTTTAGACCCACTCCAATGTTTTTTTTTTTTTTTTTTTTTTCTTCTTCTTCTTTCTTTTTCTTTCTTTCCTTCTTCTTCAGGCCCACTCCAACATTTTTTTTCTTCTTCTTCTTCTTCTTCTTCTTTCTTTTTCTTTCTTTCTTTCTTTCTTTAGATCCCACTCCACCATTTTCATACATGCATAAATTTATACCCAGAAACAAAAACCCACACCTCATTTTCGTGATTTTGGTTTTTGATCTAAGGATTCTTGGGTTTGGGTTTGGGTTTTTTTGTGTTTGTGGGTTTTTGTGAGTTTTTGTTTGTGGGTTTTTTGGTGGAGGTTGTGGTTGTGTTGAGGGCTATTGGTGGTGGAGGTTGTGGTTGTGGATTTCTGGGTTTACTGTTGGTGGTGGTGGAGCTAGGTTTCAGTGTAGCTGGGTATTGGTGCGTGAAATGGGTTTCTGAGAAAAGAGATGTTAATGGGTTTTTGTGAAATGGGTTTCGCTTTATGGGGTTTGAGTTTGTTTCTGGATGTGCTGGAGAAAATGTCTTGTGAGAGGTAAGAGAAATCTCCTGTGGGTACCAACCATAAGTAAACAGTGTGGTGTCTCAGTGGTGGGCTCCACCATTTTGGCAAAAAGTATACTTAAATTTTGAGTTATATGATTGGGGATATGTTGCCAAACAAGAATTTTGGCATTTTTTAGAGAAAGTGGAAACTAAGTTAAGAGTTATGGGTTTTGAGTTTGAGTTTGAGTTATGAAAACTGAGACACCTCTAAACCAAACGGGCCCTTATACTCCATATGATATATATTTGAATTTAATAGTTAAAAGTTTATAATTTTTTTTTTAAAAGAGACTAAATTAATAAACATGTAAACTTGTAAATTCATTTAATTGTTTATATATAATTTTTCACAAAATAGGAAACAAATTATTGCATAGAGAAGAAATGTTAACAATTTTGAAGGAAATTGCATTGTTCTTTTATTTTTGTATTTTTTTTGTTTTATCAATTGCTTCCTCTCTTCTTCTTCTCTCTCTATTTTTTTTTTTCCTGTTTACCATAAAATGAAATAGAAAAAAAAAAAAAAATTTCGCTGATTTCACTGTATTTCAACCTATAGCTCCATGATAATAGTCAATTATTATATATTTTTTAGATTCAATAAAATTTCAACCTATGGCTCCATGATAATAGTCAATTAATATATATATTTTTTAGATTCAATAGAACCTATGGTTTCATGATAATTGTTTATTAAGAAAGTTTACTAGTTGAGTTAATTAGAATCTATTTCAATAAATTATTAGTTATTATTGTGTATTTTTGGATGACCGGGGGCAATTCCATGGTTGACCCAAGGGCTCCTCCGTTAGCCACTCTTAGAGTCCGTTAGGAACAACTTATTTAGCTGAAATTGAAAACTTTTTGCTGAAAATACTGTAGAAAAAGCTAAAAATTAGCTAAAATAGTACAGTAGGATCCATGAATAGTACCCAAAAGTGCAATAAAGCACATGAATAGTAGCAAAAATAAGCTGAATAGTAACAAAAATAAGCTGAATAGTAAAAATAGCTGTTTTTTTATACCAATGCCAAATGCAACCTTAAAAATACCAAAAGAAATACAAAGAAAGTGATACATATATGCAAGCCGATGACATTATATTCAGTTACCATGCTATAAATAAATAATGATGGGCTCAAGTTTCGTCCAATAAAAATTCAAAAACATGCTGCTTTTTAACTAAACAACAAAATTATATAACATTTGTCAAGACTTTAGAGTCTTATAGTTAGATGATATTATCCTAATGAGGATAACTTGGGTTTATATTCACCTCCATCACTTATTGTAAAAATAAATAAATAAATAAATAAATAAATTTATGTAGATATTATACAACTTTATACGTTAGTTATCAAAACCACAATGCATGATATGATGTGTCATCTAGTGTTCATCAACAAATACCATGAAAACTCATGAATACTTTTAACTTTTTTTTATAGGCATGGAGTGAAACAACCAAGAAATCCATGGTCAGATGGTCCTGAGAACATTACATAATGTCCCATCAAACCAGGAAAAATTTTTACTTATGAGGTCATATTTTCAGATGAAGAAGGAACTTTGTGGTGGTATGCACATAGTGATTGGACACGTGCCACAGTACATGTTGCCATTGTAATTTTACCTGAGGCCAAAACCACTTATCCATTTCCTAAGCTTGTTGCGGAACAAGTACTCATACTTGGTAAGAGCAATGCTAGGGACAATTTTTTTTTTTTTTTCCCTACAAAATATGGTGACAAGTAATGATTGGAATAAAATTACTTTAATATGAATCCACCACTTACACTAATTTTGCTTTGCACCAATTATAACAAACAATGTCAGCAATTGAAAAAAATAATTGTGAAAAATTTTGAAAACTTTCCCCATATTTCAAAATTGGTCCAATAACTCTTAGCCAAACCCAAACATGTTAATAACATATAACCTATACATACCTTAATAATTGGGAAATTTTGAGGGGTAGGATGAGGAATTTTTGCTTGGGAAGACATATTATGAAATTGTCATAAATTTGTAAACAATAGAGATATAATTTTCTTAATTTAAGAAATAACTATTTTATATAATAAAAATACAACCAAATAACTGAATAATTATTACACATAAATAACCATTTCATTACATGATCTATTATTGTATATCAAACATATCCTAAAATTAGTACATTCCATCTACCCTTGCCTTTATTTTCTCCTCCCATCATCCTTTGTCCCAAGCATATATTTATAGCTTTATTTTCATTTTATAAGATGAGTTTTGCTTAATTGAAAGTTCCAACCTTTTGAATATTTGAATTTAAAGTATCTAATTTTTTTAAGGACTCATAATTTTTCAAGGAGCGGTCGAAAATTAAGAAAATTTAATTAATTATTCAAAGTCTTTTATATGAGGGTTAATAGATTTTTATTATTATTTTAAATTGTCTAGTTCTGCCCTTTGCATGTCCTGGCTATCTAAACTCTAAAGTGAAGTATTATGGGAAATTATTGTTTCACATTCTTTGATATAAACTTTGTACACACAACGTTTATATTTCCACATTAGGTGTTCAAATTTTTGAAGAATGTTCATACATAATGCATGATTACAAATGATATGTACGGAGAGAGTATAAAGAGATTCTAACAATCAATGCCCAAGTATTATATACCTAAATCTTAACCTTGTTGCAGGGGAATGGTTCAAGGGAGATGTGAAAGAGATAATAGATAACGCCACAGCTACCGGCAGTGATCCAACACTATCAGATGCTTACGCTATCAATGGACAACCAGGATTTCCAAACAATTGTTCTAATGGTATGAAAGATCGATGTATACTAAAAATGTTATAACTTAATGAAATGAGCTTGTCGTAGTTAGCTAATATTGGTCAGCAATGTAAGTGAAAAGAACTTGTACATCATTTTCTGATCATTATAATTTCATGATGCAGATACTTCATATAAACTTACAGTTGAGTATGGAAAAATATATCTTCTACGTCTAGTAAGCGCTGTGATGAATGAAGAAATGTTCTTTGGAATCGCCAAACACAATTTCACAGTTGTGGCGCATGATGGTGCATACATAAAGCCCATAGCCACAAGTTACATCATGATAACCCCAGGACAAACAATGGATATTTTGGTCACAGCAAATCAGTCTCCAAGTCACTATTACATAGCTGCTACTCCTTTCTCTGACTACAATGCTACATTTGATAGTACCTGTTAATGTATATTACGTTATGCGCTTTAGGCCCAATTAGTTTACTTGTATAGCACACTTGTACTTGTACTACACTTTACTTGTACCGCACACATATACTTACTTGTACCGCACAGCACACATATACTTACTTGTACCGCACACATATGCCTCCTATATAAAGGCACACATGTATATTCTTTGATGATGAAATACAATACAATCATTCAGTATTTCTAACATGGTATCAGAGCCATTGCTCTGACATTTTCTTAGCAATCTTGTCCTTATTGGTGTTACTCCACTCTCAACATCGCTTCTGCCATCACAATAGTCATTGCAGCCTCTCGCCATTGAACCCCCGACATCTTCCAACCGTTGCCTTCGGGTTACGGACCTGCAGCCACTGTCGTTGAGGAGTCCAACACCACATAGATCACTGCACGTGTCATCCCGCCGTGAATATTGCTTCGATCATATTTCTGGAGGTGTCACTGAGATCGTCTTGAACTGATCTACCTGTCGGTGAAAGCCTTATAGTCATCGGAGACCGCACGCGCCCTCACACGCCACCTGAAGCTTCTGCGTCTACGCCCCACGAGCTCCACGTGCCACACGCGCCGTCCTCGTTCAAGCTGACGTCATCGGTGATGTCATTTGTGCCACGTCAGCCCTATCCACGTCAGCATCCAATCATCTGCTGACGTTAGCACCACGTCATCTTGGTGACGTCATCTGCTGACCGTTGACCGTTGACTTTGACCTAGCATTGACTTTGACCGTTGACTTTTCTCAAGGGTTGACTTTTACAGTCCAGGTTCTCCTTACCCAGTTTTTTGCGTAGATTTCATTTTTGCAGTCTGTTTTTGCATATTGTGTTTCTAAATGGATAAAAATGATGTTTTTCTTCCTCGCCCCATCAATACTGTATTGGAAGGGAACAAGAATTACTTATCTTGGTCTCAAGCTATGCACAGTTTTCTTAAGGGTCGCATGCTCTGGCATTATTGTATTGGTGCAATTACCATTCCTATCAAGGGAGTAAGTGAAGAAGATGCTGCCTTCCTTGGTCGCATGATTGAATGGGATAATCACAACCACATGATCCTCACATGGATTCGGAACACTTCCATTCCCTCCATCTCCAATCTGTTGGGTAGCTTTGATAATGCAAAATCAGCATGGGATATGTTGGCCAAAAGGTACTCCACTACTCACGGATCCATGAAATATCAGTTAGTGGTTGAATTGCATCAACTTAGGCAAGAACTAGGGCAATCCATCAATGACTACTATGATCAGCTTCGCTTCATTTGGGACCAAATTGACCTTTCTGATCCAATTTGGGCATGCTCAAAGGATGCTCAGCAATATGCTTCCATTAGAGATGAATTTTGCCTCTATGAATTCCTGATGTCACTTCACAAGGATTTTGAACCCATTCGAGGTCAGCTTTTGAATCGCAGTCCTGCTCCCTCTCTTGATACTGCTGTGAATGAGTTGGTTAGAGAAGAAGCTCGTCTTGCAACCCTTCAAGCTCAGAATAAGCTCAATGTTTTGGCTATTACTCCTCCTGCTCCACTCATAGAGCAACCTCAGCAATCAGGTGATTCCTTTCGCTCTAGCAATCATCGCAAGCAGACCAATAAAAAGTTCTGTAATTATTGCAAGCGTCCTGGTCACACCATTGAGACTTGTTACCGTCGCAACAAATCTACTGCTGCTGTTGCTAACACTGAGCCTACTCCGCCGATGGCTTCCATTTCAGCTGAGTCCCAATATTCTGGATCCACTATCAACCTCTCCCCCACTGAACTACAGGAGATCATAGCTCAGGATGTTCGTATGGCTGGTAATGCATCTCTTTCTACTACTCTCTCAATTTTACCTGGTAAGTCTCAAACTTGGCTTTTTGATTCTGTCTGTTGCAATCACATGACACTTCACTCGTCCTTATTCTCCAAACTTGACCTTAAACCACATCCTCTAAATATTCATATAGCTAATGGTTCCACCATGCATAGGAATAGTCTAGATTTTGTTTCGACCTCTAACCTCTCTGTTCATGGAGTCTTCCATGTACCTGACCTATCCTATAATTTGTGCTCTGTGGGACAATTAGCTGAACTAGGTTATCGCCTTATTTTTGACTATTCTGGGTGTATTGTGCAAGATCTGAGGTCGGGGCAGGAGCTTGGGACCGGTTCTAGAGTTGGGCGTATGTTTCCCGTGGACAATCTTCATCTTCCACCTGTTGCTCCTGTTTCTGTTGCTGCTGCAGCTGCTGCAGTTTCTTCCTTACCATCTCTCGCACTTTGGCATTCTCGTCTTGGTTATGCACCATCTTCTCAGGTACAATAGTTAGTTTCTAAGGGTCTGTTGGGTTCCGTGTCCAAAGACAATTTTGATTGTACTTCATGTCAGTTAGGAAAACAGCTAGCTTTGCCTTTCAATAACAGTGAATCCATTTCTAATTGTATTTTTTAGTTAATTCATTCTGATGTTGGGGACCTTATCCTGTTGCTAGTATTGGTGGATCTTGATATTTTATTGTTTTTATTGATGATTATTCTCGTTATAATTGGATCTTTCCTATGAAATCTCGTTCTGAAATATTACCAATATACAACAACTTTGCAAAAATGGTTGAAACATAATTCTCCAAACGTATCAAAACTTTTCGATCTGATAATGCTCTTAAATATACTCAATATGCGTTTCAAGCTCTGTTACATTCCTATGGCACTGTACATCATCTAACTTGTCTAGGTACCTCTCAGCAAAATGGTCGAGCCGAAAGAAAACTTTGTCATATTCTTGACACTGTTCGTGCTTTCCTTATTTTTGCCAAAATTCCTGCTCCATTTTGGGGTGAAGCTGCTCTTCATGCCGTTCATGCGATTAATCGCATTCCAAGCACTGTCATCCATAATCAAACTCCGCATGAGCGTCTGTTTGGGTCACCCCCTGACTATCACCACCTTCGCTCCTTTGGATCTGCCTGTTTCATTCTTCTTCAACCCCATGAGCACAACAAACTTGAGCCTCGATCTAGACTTTGTTGTTTCCTTGGCTATGGTGAAACTTAAAAAGGGTATAGGTGTTATGATCTTATCTCTCATCGTCTTCGTATTTCTCGTATTGTTGTCTTTTGGGAACACCGATTGCTTGTTGAACTTTCTCACTTTCGTACTTCCCTGACTACCTCTTCCGTTTCAGAAATCTTTCCAGATGAGTCTTCTGCTACTTCTACAAATACTTTTGATCCTCCTTTGGACTTCTCCCCATATATTTTTTATGCTTTTCTAGACAGGTTGAAGATGAACAGGTTGATGACGAGCTACCCCACCTTGAGCTTGGGTCCCCTGCTCCTGCTTCGCCTGAAGATCCTCCTCAAGACATTCCACCTCGCCACTCAACCTGGGTAAGATCTATTCTTGCACATTTACTTGACTATCATTGTTACACTGCCCTTGCTACTCTTTACGAGCCTCAGACCTATCGTGAGGCCTCTACTGACCCTTTATGGCAGATTGCAATGAAAGAGGAACTTGATGCATTAACCAAAAACCATACTTGGGATCTGGTCACTCTCCCTCCTGGTCAGTTTGTGGTTGGTTGTAAGTGGGTCTATAAGATCAAGACTCGCTCTGATGGGTCCACTGAGCGCTACAAGGCTCGTCTTGTTGCAAAAGGTTTTACACAGGAGTTTGGGATTGATTATGAAGAGACCTTTGCTCCAGTGGCTCGTATCTCATTTGTTCGTGCCCTCTTAGCTGTTGTTGCTGCTAGTAAATGAGATCTTTTTCAGATGGATGTTAAAAATGCATTCCTTAATGGGGATCTGAGTGAAGAAGTCTATATGCAACCTCCGCCTGATCTCTCTGTTGAATCAAACAAGGTCTGTCACCTTCGACGTGCACTTTATGGCCTTAAACAAGCTCCACGAGCTTGGTTTGCCAAGTTCAGCTCCACCATCTTTTGCTTGGGTTACACTGCCAGTCCGTATGATTTTGTCTTATTTCTTTGTCGTACTGATAAAGGCACCATTTTGCTTCTTCTATATATGGATGATATGATCATAAATGGTGATGACCTTAGTGGTATTCTAGAACTCAAGGATTTTTTCAGTCAGCAATTTAAGATTGTTAGGTTCTGAAGACTTAGGATTTTATATATTTAGAACTCTAATTTGTAATGTTGGCAAACCATGATCAAAACAATGTATTTAGTCTTGTTTAGGCTTGCTCAAAGTTGTTTAATTATTGTAAAGTTGGAATCAAGTGGCTGCAGAAGTCTTTGTGACTTTCGGCCTGGCTCGATCGATCGAAAGACAGGCTCGATCAATCGAAAATCGCACAGGTTGTGTTTTTTGCAGAATTTCCAACTCAGCCCTACTTCATTAAACGTTTAGGGTTTTATGTTTTTACCCTAGGTATTTAAACAAAACCCTAGCCACGTTTTTAGAGGTTGTCCATATTATATTATTGCTCATACATTGCTGTTTTGTGTGAATCTCTTGTAAGATCTTTGAGGAGCTTTCCTTTACACAAAACTTAGGGTTTTCAAGGTAGAGATGATTTCAACATCTTGAAGATCAACACAGTTGCAACCATTGGAACTTAAAGAAAAACAAGCGGGGAGCTTGTAGCTGATTGAAGAGTCTAAGAAAGAAGGAGTCCGTGGATTCGGAGCTTGCACGTGGTCGTGTCAGTAAGTTCTACTGGTAGGTAGCATTAGGAAGTCGAGCGGGGAGCTTGTAAGTCCTTTTGTATGAACTTCGATTCTTTCATAGTGGATTCAGGTTTACCTTGAGGATAGCTAGGTCAAATACTCGCCAGGTTTTTACCGTGTGGTTTCCTGGGTCATCATATCTTGTGTTATTTATTATTCTGCTGCTTTATATGCTTGATATGATTATTTGATTGTTTTAACCTAGAATTGCTTAATTTGACTAAGTAACAACTTGGCTAATTAACTAGGCTACGCAATCTGGTTGTTTTTAAGGGGTCTAAAACCCAACAAGTGGTATCAGAGCAGGTAGCTCTTCTGTTTTAGATCTTTTAATCTTTGAGCTGATCCTTGACCCATGTTGTCATGGAACACGGACACTCTCTTGTTGTTCCTCCTCATTTTGACGGTAATAACTATGCACATTGGAAAGTAAGGATGAAAGCATTCCTGAAATCCATTGACGAGAGAGTTTGGAACTCCGTTGAGTACGGATGAGAGAAGCCCACTACTCCTGTGAGTGAGTGGCAAACTTCTCAAAAAGAAGCAGCTGCATTTAATAGCAAAGCTATGAATGCCATCTTTAATGCTGTTTCTATGGAGGAATCTAAGAGAATCTCATATATTGAGGTTGCTCATACTGCTTGAAAAATCCTCCAAACTGTGCATGAAGGCACGAAGGCTGTCAAAATCAATAAACTGTAGCAATTAACTTCTAGGTTTGAAAGCATTAGGATGTCTGATGATGAATCCTTTGATGAATTTTATGCTAAACTGAATGATATTGTTAATTCTGCTTTTAATTTGGGTGAAGTCTATGATCAACCTAAAATTGTTAGGAAGATACTTAGATCTTTAACTGAAGACTTTAGACCCAAAGTGACTGCCATTACTGAGAGTAAGGATGTGGACTCCATCCCTGTGGATGAGCTTGTAGGATCTCTTCAGTCCTATGAGTTTGACCTACCCAAAACTACCAAATCTAAATCAATGGCTCTTAAGTCTGTTGATGATGTTGATGCTAGTGGATTTGATGATGAGCTCTCTGCTACAGAGATAGCTTACCTTGCCAAGAACTTTAGAAACTTTCTTAGGAATACTAATAAGAGGGCAAGGAATACCAACACTGTTGAACCTAGAAATTTTAGGAAGAATGATCCCATTAAGGTTAGCAACACTGAAAAACCTAGAGAAAGAATAGGTCAATCTTCCAACAATTCCTTGGGTGCTCAATGTTTTGGTTGTCAAGGGTATGGTCATGTTAAATCTGAATGTCCAACATTCCTGAGCTCTAAGGGTAAAGCTATGGCTGTAACCCTTAGTGATAATGAGGTTTCTGATGATGAGTCCGGTGGTGACGAGGATGGAAACTTCATTGCTTTCACTGCTACTGCTGTAGTCAATGAAAGCATATCTGCTGAGGAGAACCCTTCTGATGGGGAACTCTCTGAAGATGCAGATCTTCAAGAGGCCTATAACAAACTTTGCAAAGTTACTGCAAAGGATGCTATGAATGTTAAACTTGGCCTAAAGAAAATTGAATCTCTTGAGCTTGAAAAGAAGAATTTTCTTGTTAAATTGTTTGATGCTAATGATCTTTTGAACAATGTGAAATCTGAGAATATGCTCTTGCTTGATAAAGTTAAAACATTGGAACATGATTTATCTATTGCTAGATTTGCTAGTTCTAAACTTGATCAAATGCTGAGCGTTCAAAAGTATCCTTCTGACAAATCTGGTTTAGGTTTTGTTGAGAGCATCTTTGTGTCTGCACCCCATTCCACTATCTTTGTTCCATCATCTTCTTCTGAACCTTCTGTGAGTGAGGTTGTGAGTGAAACTGTTAAACCCCCTGTGAGTGAGGTTGTCAAACCTATAGAAGTTTCACCACCTAAGAAGATTAGGGTAGATTTAAGAGAATCCAAACCTAAGGAGCCTACCAAATCTAAGGACAAGATGCATGGTAAACTTGTTTGGGTTTGTCATTATTGTGGAAAGTCTGGACACATTCGTCCTAATTGTTACAAGCTTCAAGCTGATAAGAGAGCAATCAAACCAAAAGTGCCTGTGCCTCAAGCACAAGATTCTATGGCACTAATTGGTGAATTGGTAAAGGTGTTAAACCTTTATTCCAATCCTGAAGTTGGGAATCACTCGAATGTAAATAAGAACTCCAATGCTCGTGGTCCATCTAAAAGGTTTTGGATGCAAAAGACTCGAACTAACTGAGTCTTTTTGACATGGTCCTTGTGCTTCATTGCTTTATTCTTTTGTGACCATTGTTCTTTGGTTTTTTTGTGTTTTTTGTTCTAGGACTTGCATTGCATTACATTCATGCATTTCATTCTAGGATTTATTTGTTTTCTCTTATAACAAAAAAAAAAAAAAAAGGGGGGGGAAAGCAAAACTATGTTGGACACTATTTTTCTTGATTTTTGAAAACAAGGTTGGTCAATCTATTTACACATGTCATGTCTTGTGTATCTTGTTTAACTTGGATGAGCTTATTTTATTGCACTTTACTAATTTGAGCTTTGTAGTGCATGTTGTGTGGGAAGATGTTTATAGTTTTTGATCATTTTGTCTTAATTTTAAAGTCACATGTTATTTAACTGTCGGACTTGATCCTTTTGAGAAAGGCATAAATAACCATCTCACTGTTGTTCACTAGCCAATCATGAACACCTTAGTGCATGTCATAAGATTTTGTGCTCGAGAAAGTGTAGCATATGCACAAAAAAAATATAAGGTGTAGCTTCAATTAAATTAAAACTGGTGTGTACTATTAGGCTTGATGCCAATTCACTTAATTCAAACCGGTGTGTACTATTAGGCTTGATGCCAATTCATATAAATAAGAGGCAAAAATTCAAGAAACTTACATGATTGCAAGCTTTTATTCTAGGAGATGTGAGAGTTATAGGATGTAACTCTTTAGGTGATAGTCTCTTTTAAATTCTATGTGATGAATTGTGTAGACTTTGTGTTTGATTGCTATTCACATATCACTTCACATGTATCTCAAGTTTTTGCTAGTACACACTACACAAGTTACTCTTTGTTAAACACTGTACATGTTAGTGTGTGTGTTTTTGGTCTGACCAACCAAGTTTGAAAATATCTTGAGATTTGTGCACAACATATTTGTTGCTTAAGAAAATTCAATGGGAGAATGATTGAGACTTGTTTTTGAGAAAATTGGGTTTAAAATTTGGGTTTTTGAAAAAGCATTCCATCTCATACTCATGCATTTTGTTTTCGTTATTTAATGCTTTGAGGAATTGTTTTCAAAATTAGGTTTGTATTTTTCAAAACTGTGATTTTTCTCAAAAATTTTGTGAGCCTCTTCCCAGTTCGATTGATCCATTCTGATTTTCGATCGATCGAAAAAGTGCTTTAATTTGTTTAAAAATGACTGTTTCATTCGATTGATCGAATATATTTTTCGATCAATCGAAAGTCGCGAATCAGGTTTTTAAAAACACTGTTCTTGACTTTCTCAAACACTTTTTCAAAAGCTCTTTTCAAACCTTCTTTCTCTCTCCGACGAGGCAAGGCTCCACAGTCAAATTTTTGTCGTTTTCCTCCGAAATTTTTGCAAGGTTTCTTTTTCCTCAAGCCGGTAAGACACTTTTACCCTTCCTTTTGAATTTATTTTCATGATTTTATGCATAAATCCATGCATTTGAGGGTGATTTTCGGACTTTGCATTATTGGAATTTTCTGCTGATTCAAGCTCTATTTTGTGCAATTGATCATTGGATTTTTGTGGGACACGTCATAAACATGATCCTTGCTTGTTAATTTGATCAATTTTGAGTTTGGTGAAAAATTGAAAAATCTAGGGTTTGTTCTTGATCCGAATTGGGGATTTTGTTAAATTGGGTTGAATTTGATGAAATTGGCTTGTTGTTTTGACGTAATTAGGCATTATAATCTATGTGCTGTGTTTTGTAATGCCCAATTCATCAATTTGTTTAATAATTTCAATAAGTGGTTTTCAATTTTTGGGGTTTTTGATAGAAATTCCCTGCTCAAGCCAATTTTGTCAATTTGATCTCAATTGAACTTAATATTTTACTGCATTAGTACATGCATCATGGCATTGTATCTGTTCATGCATCATATAGATCTTTATTCTATTGATTTTTGTGCTAACTTGCAGTCTGCCCTTGGATTTTTTTTGTTTTATTCTTTTTGGTTTTTCCTTGTGTCTCTGTCCTTTCCTTAGTATCATGCTTAGGAAGACTAGAGCCCGTAGGTCTGTTCCCTCTTCTTCTCCTCCCCCACCTTCCTTTGATAGTGAGAGGTTTTCGTGTGAGAAAAACCAAGAGATTTTCAAGAAGCTAAACCTTAAGAGAAAAGTTTGGGCTGAGCGTTCTGTCACCTTAGATGAGGTTGATCCTGCCATTAGGGCAAACTTTAAGTGTCGGGGTTGGTTACCTCTGTTGGATGTTTCTGATCCTCCTCCTCCAGCTACCCTGATTAGAGAGTTCTTTTAGAACATCTCTATCTGCGTCTCTGATTCCAACACTTTAGTTAAGAGTTGGATACAAGGTGTAGAGTTCACCATTGACCTTGATGTCATGGCTGATGCTCTAGGGGTACCTTTAGTACAGCACCCTGTCTATCCTTATGATGAGTCACCTGAGTTGAGTGATGTCATGTCTTACATCACTGGATCTTCTATCCAGTAGGGTTCTGATCCTCAGATCACCACTGCTGAGCTTCCTGAGAATGCCTATCTCTTCTTTAGGATAGCATGTCATTCTCTTTGGCCCATTTCTCATCTGCACACCATTCCTCTCAAGAGGTGTATATTTTTGTACGCTTTTGTCACTGATGCTCCTATCAGTTTTCCTCATCTGTTTCTTCGTTCTTTGAACGAAATTTATAGGAGTTCATCTACAGCTCATGCTTTTGTTCATCCTATCTTTATTCATAGGATTTTGCTTCATCTTGGTTTAGATGATTTCCCTTCTTCTGAGCCCGTTCATGTGATTGCTCCCATAGGTGCTTCTTTCCTTAGACAGAGGGTTGCTCATCTTCGAGCTGGCTCTAAACATGCTAGGTCTGAGCCTTCTGGTACCGCACCCCCCTCTTCTTCTACAGGTCCTGCTCGTGAGGCTGTTCCTGATCCTGTTAGTGCTGCTGCTGCTGTTCCTCCACCTCCTTCGGATGACTTCGATGTACGTCGTACCTTGGAGACTATCATGACCGTTCAGGCGGCTCATGGTCAGCTTTTGGTGGACTTTTTCGATGAGATTCGTGCTCTGAGAGCTGATTTGGCACATCTTCGTTCATCCTCACTACCTCCTTTTGATGATGGCTTGTGATGTCCTTTGGCATTCCATCACAAAAAGGGGGAGTAGAGTTTGGAGCTTGTAGAGGAGTTTTTGTAGTTAGGGGGAGTTTTTGTTACTTTTTGCGGAGCTAATGGAGTTTTTGAGATTAGATTGTATCTAGGTGCTTCACCATGTATACTTTCTTTTGGGCTATTCTTGTAGGGAAATACATTTTTTATATATATGATTCTTGATTCTATGTGTTCACTGCTTATTGATTTATATTTATGAGTTATTCATTGATATATGTCTTTATTTTGTGTTGTGTGAACTTTCAAGAATGTGTTTATTTTTGGTGTATCTAACTAAGGGGGAGAGATAGATTACATATCTGTTGATTTACTATTTTTCTGTCACACATGCATTTATGCGTTTGTTGAGTGTTTCAGGAATATACAGGTGGATTCGATTTAACTGCTGTCTACACTTGCAACTGATGGATAGTAGTTAGGATTGAATTTGGTTTATGAGCATTACCTTTTGTAAAGGGCTTTTTATTGTAAACTTTGAGCTTTTAGTTTGTGTTTTGTCATGGATTGCCAAAGGGAGAGTTTGTTAGGTTCTGAAGACTTAGGATTTTATGTATTTAGAACTCTAATTTGTAATATTGGCAAACCATGATCCAAACAATGTATTTAGTCTTGTTTAGGCTTGCTCAAAGTTGTTTAATTATTGTAAAGTTGGAATCAAGTGGCTGCAGAAATCTTTGTGACTTTTGGCCTGGCTCGATCGATCAAAGGACAGGCTCGATCGATCGAAAATCGCACAGGTTGCGTTTTCTGCAGAATTTCCAACTCAGCCCTACTTCATTAAATGTTTAGGGTTTTATTTTTTTACCCTAGGTATTTAAACAAAACCCTAGCCACGTTTTTAGAGGTTGTCCATATTGTATTGTTGCTCATACATTACTGTTTTGTGTGAATCTCTTGTGAGATCTTTGAGGAGCTTTCCTTTACACGAAACTTAGGGTTTTCAAGGTAGAGATGATTTCAACATCTTGAAGATCAACACAGTTGCAACCATTGGAACTTAAAGAAAAACAAGCGGGGAGCTTGTAGCTGATTGAAGAGTTCAAGAAAGAAGGAGTCCGTGGATTTGGAGCTTGCACGTGGTCGTGTCAGTAAGTTCTACTGGTAGGTAGCATTAGGAAGTCGAGCGGGGAGCTTGTAAGTCCTTTTGTATGAACTTCGATTCTTTCATAGTGGATTCAGGTTTGCCTTGAGGATAGCTAGGTCAAATCCTCCCCAGGTTTTTACCGTGTGGTTTCCTGGGTCATCATATCTTGTGTTATTTATTATTTCGCTGCTTTATATGCTTGATATGATTATTTGATTGTTTTAACCTAGAATTGCTTAATTTGACTAAGTAACAACTTGGCTAATTAACTAGGCTACGCAATCTGGTTGTTTTTAAGGGGTTTAAAACCCAACAAAGATGAAAGATCTTGGACATCTCAACTATTTCTTGGGTCTTGAAATTACTCATTCCACTGATGGTCTTTATATTACTCAAGTCAAGTATGCTTCTAACCTTTTGTCTCGAGCTGGACTTACTGACAACAAAACTGCTGACACTCCAGTTGAGTTTAATGCGCATCTAACACCCTTGGGGGGAGGGGGGGAACCATTGTCTAATCCCTCTCTTTACAGACGATTGGTCGGCAGCCTAGTTTATCTCACAGTTACTCGTCCAGACATTTCCTATGCTGTTCTTCAGGTGAGCCAGTATCTGTCTGCTCCAAGATCAACTCACTATGTTGCTGTTCTGCGCATTCTTCGATACCTGAAGGGCACTTTCTTTCATGGCCTTTTCTACTCTGTTCAGTCTCCTCTTGTACTCCATGCATTCTCTGATGCTGATTGGGCAGGAGATCCTACTGATTGCAGGTCCACTACTGGTTATTGCTTTCTCCTTGGTTCTTCTTTGATTTCTTGGCGAAGTAAGAAACAAACTTTCGTGGCCCGCTCCAGTACTGAAGCAAAATATCGTGCTCTTGCTGATACCACATCTGAGCTCCTTTGACTACGATGGCTTCTTAAGGATTTAGGTGTGTCTACAGCCTCTGCTACTCCCTTTTATTGTGATAACCAGAGTGCCATTCATATTGCTCACAATAATGTCTTCCATGAACGGACTAAACACATCGAGATTGATTGTCATTTTATTTGTTATCATCTTGTCCATGGTGCTCTCAAGCTTTTCTCCGTCTCCTCCAAAGATCAACTTGCATATATCTTTACCAAGTCGCTTCCTAAGGGACGCACTCGTGATTTGGTTGACAACCTCAAGCTAGTCTCACATCCACTTTGAGTTTGAAGGGGGCTGTTAATGTATATTATGTTATGGGCTTTAGACCCAACTAGTTTACTTGTATAGCACACTTGTACTTGTACCGCATACATATACTTACTTGTAACACACACATATGCCTCCTATATAAAGGCACACATGTATATTCCTTGATAATGAAATACAATACAATCATTTAGTATTTCTAACAGTACCAATACTTCAGCTATTCTTCAGTACACAGGCAATTATACACTTCCATCCTTTATTCCATATCCGACCCTTCCTAATGTCACAGACCAGAATGCTGCAGACGTCTTCACAACTCGCATAAGATCTTTGGCAAGTGCTGAACACCCAATTAATGTGCCCAAAAATATCACCACATGAATTTTTATCACAGTTTCCGTAAACCAAATACTTTGTGCTAATGCGTCGTGTGGGGGTCCAGGTGGTAATAGCAGACTAGCTGCAAGCTTAAATAATGTAAGTTTTGTGACCCCATCCATTGATATACCACAAGCATACTACAGGTACTACACCACTCTATTTTATTTTTCTCTCTTCCCTTTTTTGTTTAACAAAATCTTTTACTGAGAAGGCTTAAAATACAAGCATGAAAAATATGATATATTAAATTAAATTATTGCTAAAACTTGAGTATAGTGAATTAGGTTTTCAAGTTAAATTCAACATCTGACTATATTAAATTTAATTATCTTTATAAAAGAAAATAATATTTTTTGTTTTAGTAGTTAATATAATCATGTATCACTACAAGAAATTTGGTTATTTTCAACGGTTGAAACCGTTGAAAAAAGTACTAAAAACCGTTGAAAATACTATTTTCGACGGTTAAAGTAACCGTCGAGAACCGTCATTAAAAATTATGTCGAAATTTTTTTCTACAGCCTATGCAACCGTCGAAAAAAATGTTACACTTTTATCAACAGTTAATAAACGCCGAAGTATTATTAAAAGCCGTTGAAACATAAACACACAAAAATGCCTATTACTTTTTTCTACATGTACTCAACCGTCGATAAAGGGTATCTCAAAATAAATTTCAACGGTTTGTAAATGTTGAAATAAGTATTTTCTTTAAAAAAAATAAATAAATAAATTTGGATGCACTTTTTACATTGATCAAAATTTAATAACCTAATTCAAAATATAATGTAAACACAATTGTGCAATTCCTAATTACATTTACAACAACCAATCAACCACTCTTTAAACACAATAAAAAAACTGTACAAATACCATGGATAATTAGAGCTGAAAATATTTTTTTTTATCAATAATTTGAATTGAAAATATAGAAGTCAACTTTTCAAAACCCATGCCTATATCAACATGCTTTGCAGGCAGGGATTTTAAAGAACCATCACTTTCCCTATTAAACTGCCAAAAAAATCAAAATCAAACAAGAGTAAATAATAAATCAAATTTATTCTCAAGCCACATAGAAGAAGAAGAAGAATAATATACATAAATACAGTAAGGAGTCTTTTGAAGAAGTACACAAATTATATCAAGAATGCTAAATGGAAATCCACAAGACATGGTGGCAAAAGTATTATTGAATAAAGACAAGGTACCAAATCTCAAGGCACGTAGGATCATCATTGTTAACCAATGATGCAGCATCTCAATTACCAATGCTATCATAATAATATCTTAAGAATAATCTAAGTTAACACTCACAAAATCTGAATCAAGGTGTCCCTTAAGTTTTTAAAAATAGGCAATAATTGCAATTTTCATCAATCTTCTCCCTCAAGAAAAAGGGGGGAAAAAACACCACTTGGAGGGATACGAAAGTTTAGCTTGCAGTAACTTCAAACGGAGGCAAACCCCAATCATCTGGGTTGAAATCCAGTAGCGAGCTCAAAACTTGGTCTATAGTGGCATGATAAGAGCTATCCAGCCTTGGATCTAGAACCATAACCACAGACCTGTATGGGAAATGTAATGAAAGATGACCAATCATGAACAAGAAGAAAATATGCAGTTTAATATGGTGACAATTGCAGAGGAGCATTAATTAAAAACCAAGCACTAGATGTTTAATCAACATAGGAAGATTTGCAAGTTTTCATATTTAAGGATTTCAGCGGTCTATCAAGAATTTTCTAACACGAACTTTAGGGAAGAGGCCTTAATCAACAAGATTTCTTATAAGAACCTAAAAAAAATATTAATCAATGAAAATAATGAAGTGCAGTAAGGAGATCTCCCTAAAAAAGAAAAAAGAATATTAAGAAACAGTGTTGAGAACAGCAAAGCAAGTGACAAACAAAATGTAAAACCTCTTAATAGTTGTATGGTTCCTAATTTTGCAAACATGTCAGCCTCCAATTGGCTCTTCTAGGGAGGAAACAAAAAAGAACCATAATCAATGTTCATATAAATGGTGTTTCTCCAAGCACCAGGAACTAATTTTAAATCCAATAATGGCAAATATCCCAAAAATGAAATATATTGTATGCTTGTTCCTTACAAAGAACTTGTGTGAATCATTTTATAAATTAACCATTAGATTGTTCCATTAAACATTGCCAAGCCACCGACATCAAATCAACGTAACATTGGAACATATAGCAGTAACATATCAACAATTAAGCAATTTTTTTCATTGTAACACTACCTTTAGTTGTACATAAGAATTTTACCCACCGATCAAATTCAGCCATTATACTGAATTTCAGCATGTGTTGTGGACAAAATAAAATGTTCATTAGCATAATTGTCAATAATTTTCACTAACTCTCCTCCCACCCTTGGTTGCCTTGCTGTTCACATGAAAAAGTGCATTAGCCAACATGCAAATCCTACATAGTTTTGTTCACAATTTTCTCAGCTAAGAAAAATTTATAAAGCCACTTAACAGTTAATACATGCCACAAGGCAGACACTTGACCATTAAGTGGGAGGAAAAGTCCTAATAATCTGTGTCTTTAGTTCTTATATGTAATATAGAAACTCAATGATGTCCCAAGCAATTCAACTATGACCAACATAATGGTACACAGCCTAACAAGAAAAAAATGAACTATTTTAAATTGGTCAAAACCTAAGCAGAACATATTAAAATGTCCAACACAATTAGAAAAATCAAGTTAAAGAATTAAAAATACCTAACTAATAATAATGACCAATAAAAATAAAAAAAATAAAAATAAAGGAAACCAGAGAGCATCACGAGTTGTATGTCACTACTCACTAAAGCTGTCCTCCTTCACAGCCCATTAGTTCCAAGTGCTCCACCTAAGTATTATAACCTTAAATGAAGGCTACTTGGACAAGCAAGCCCAACTAGATGATGTATGGCTTATTTTACCTATGGACCTTGGTCATTAGTGATGAAAATATGAAAGTCCAAATTAAATTGTACATCAGGCTATCAGTGAGCATCTAGAACCCACAGTTAATATAAATCCATAACTTGGTGATGTCTGCAATGATAGTAGATAAATATGATGGCTTGTGCCATTTGGAAATTACAAAAAGCCATGTACAAATTGTGGCTAATCTTAAATACAGTTATACTCTTCACAATGAAATATTTAATGCCCTATGCATATGATTATTGCACTCAAAAAAATAAGTTTCAGCTATTAGAGGTTTCCAATCATATGCCAAATCAACTGTATGAGATCTCAATTTTGATGAATGAAAAGAAGTATCACAGAATGTGACTGGAAAGATAGAAGCATTTAATAGATTCACATATTAACCCCATATGCATGAGAAACTCACCATATTTGGATCTTGCAATTCTTTAAAAGATTTATTTAATTTGATAAATGTTTGATGAGCCTGAGGATAAGGGCATTTATCCAAGTGCACTAAAAGAGACAATTTCCAGTACCTAATTCATGACCATGGCAACCATTAGATAAAAAGAAAAAAATTACATAATGCACAAGCTCACAAGTTTACAACCATATAAGATAAATAAAAATTCTAACAAAGATAATGTTAACTAGTTCTACCTACCTTTAAAATGATGATGAATTATGAAAAATAACAAGGTGGATGATGAAGAATTCAAAGACTGACATGCATTTCCTGACATAAATAAGGAAATGCAACCACATTTCAGCTTCAATTCTACATAGTTGAGTGTTATAATTCCTGCTCTTAAATAATATGAACATTGTGTAAGGCTTTTTTTACTGAGCAGTGTCATGTTTGAAATACTTACAAAGGCTTTTAGATATAGTTCCTAATCTTGATATTCTACAAATTGCTTATTGAATACACAGAATCACAAATTGCAAACGTATAACATTCAAAGTCTCGCTTTAGACATTCAATTTTCCTATTACTTAAATTAATGCAGTCCACTTCTACCCCCAACAACAGCTAAACCACATTAATTCATAATTTCCTTATAAACCCATGTCCCCTTTTACCAATCAAAAATCCAACTTCAACGGCACAAAAACGATATCCATCATATCAAAGCCATAAAACAACAAAAACACAGCCTCATCTCTTATTTCTTATAACATGCCAAGAATAAACCCACCTTCTCTCTTTTTATTGGCTAAGCACATAAAATAATTGCTCTAGCCGACGAAACATAACATATGACAAGCACTCCCAAAAAAGAAAAAAGAAAAAAGAAAAAAAAAACCCATATTCCAAAATCAACCAAATTTTCAGTTTCATGTTCCAAAATGAACCAAATTATCACAACCCCATTCTCTACAGTTACCTCTCCTTGTGTTCTTGGATGTGCTTCATCTAAGCCTTGTAGTGGCTCTCTATATACTGTTTAGCCACAGCCACCGTCTCCATGGTCAAGCTGGACCCCACCTCCTCCTCCTTAGCCATGGGTCCCACTGTGTTCTCTTCTCTCCTCACCACCTCCTCATCATAATTAGAGAACTTGGTTGCAGAGTAGCTAGCTAATAAACAAGAAATACATGAAATTGTTGCTTAGAAGTGAACCTCAAAAAGTGAAACAAAAGAAGCGGCAATCATAGCAAAAGCTTCTCCGGCATGAAATGTGGGGCTTTCCCGTTGAAACGGGTAAGGAATATATACCCTGCATCAACATGTGATGACACAGTGGCATAATGTCACATAATGTAGTTAAAATTTGTTGTAAGAATGTGAAAAACATAGGCTAAGTTGTTTGTGGCCTTCCCATTGGCCTCTGGTTTCAAAAATTGAGGAAAATACTGTAAAAGTGGACTCTAATTTTCATAGCAACCAAACAGAGCATTAATGTGAGCTTTCAAATTCCAATGCACTATCAAAAATAAAAGGAAATAAACTCAAATTCCATTCTAGGAGAACTATTCACTAAAGCCATAAAATCAAACATGCAAACAATAACTTAGAATCAAATACCAAAGAAACTGAAAAAACTCACAAGTGCGAGCTTTGGTGCCCTAACTCCAATCCTTAGCTCCGATCGCAACAAATTGAGACCATCGCTTCTCGAAACCCTAGGTGGCAAGAACTTCAACAAGCTACCAATCCTCAATCCAAAAAGTAGAACGCCGACTTCTCCTTTGGCCAGGGCAAACTCTTGCGATTGAAGCGGGTTAGGTGAGATCGACTGCGGAGAAGATCCGGACGATCGGAGTCGGACTTGAGTCAGTTCCGCTTCAGAGGGAAACGATCACGGATTGAGACGAAAGCGTCATCGCCTTCTCCGCCGCCACCACTCTCGCTAGTGCTAGGCGGAGACGAGCTTCGTCCAATGGAAAAATTATTTTTTTTCTCAAGAAAGTGATATAAAAAAAAAAAAAAAGAAGAGATTGAAAAGTTTAGTTATGGAAATTGGAAGAGAAATTTTGAGATGTGAATAGTGATTGCCAGAGCTTTGAAATTTTTAGGTTTTGTGAGAGAGAGATTTGAGCGAAGAGAGAACCTGTGAAGCTAAGTTCTATAAATCTTTGATTTGAACGGTAGCTCTATATATAAGTTCAGTGTTACTGATTTTCAACATTTATTACGACCGTTGATAAAAGACGTAATTTATTTTCCGCGTTCATGAAGTTGTGGATAAAAGTATTTTTCTCTATTAAATTTTTTTTTTTTTTTAACACTTGTCTCGACAGTTGCGACAACTGTAGAAATAGGTATACACTTGTTCCACATTTTGATCAATGGTTGAGTACAACCATAGAAATTTAAGGTTTTATTCACATTTTTTAGTGACCTTGGATAAAAATATGTTGAAAATAATCTACTTTGTTGTAGTGTATGTATTTGAATTTAATTGAGAAAACTAATGTAATACATCTAAGGAGGTATTGTAATTTGCACAGAATTTTTAAATTTTATTTGCTTTAGCATGAAATGATTATATGCAAAAGTAGTAATAATAATAAGAAAAGAACAAAAAAAAAAAAAAATTATAACTCTTATTGTTATTGTTATGAGGAGCTATCAAAATCACTTTTCTTTTATAGCAAATAATAGAATAATGTTAGATTCTAAATATTTAGGATTAAATGTTTAGATTATAAATTTTTGTATGTTGGCAAACTGTGTACAAAAACAGTTTAGGAAGCTACACGTGGTTGTGTGAGTAAGTTCTACAAGAGGTAGCTTTAGATTTTAGGAAGAAAATCTATTGTAAACTTTCATTCTATTATAATGAATTTGTTTACCTTAAAGATAGCTAGGTTAAATCCTCTCCAAGTTTTTTACCTCGAAATCGTTAATTTCATTGATTTTCCTAGGTCATCATATTACTTGCTTATTTACTTTTCTGCACTAAGTAATAATATGATTGCATGAGTTTAACCTAGATCTGAATGATTAATCTAAGAAACTACTTGGCTAATTAATTAGGTTAAATGAATCTGAGTATGTAGGGGTCTAATCAGAGCAAACAAATAACATCTAGTCCCATAAATCTCACTTCTAGGAGAATGTGCAAGTATCACTAAATTATATAATGATTTCAAATTTTTTTTTTTGTTATGTATTTATTTATTTATTTTTTTGAGAATCAAAATGATTGTAACTTAATTAAGCTTGTTAAGGAAAATTACCTAATTTTTGAAACTATACACAGGAGTTTGACAGGCATTTTCGGAAGTGATTTCCCGAATCAGCCACCCTATGTTTTTAACTTCACAGGAGATGTGGGTAATAATACGTTATACCCAAGCCAAGGAACAAAGGCAAGGTTGATAAATTATGGGGAAGCAGTGGAAATAGTGTTCCAAGGGACAAACGTTGGGAATGCAGAGAATCACCCATTGCATCTACATGGTTTTAGCTTCTATTTGGTTGGGACAGGTTATGGAAATTTCAATGCTACCTTTTCCCCAAGTACTTACAATATGAATGATCCACCAGAAGTTAACACCTTTGGAGTTCCTAAGAATGGATGGGCCACGATTAGATTTTTTGCTAATAATCCAGGTAATCTTCCTCTCTCACAAAATATAATTAGTGTACCACTTTTTTGATAACATGGATGATATCTATTTTTCAGGGGTGTGGTTTATGCATTGTCATTTGGAAAGGCACGCAAGCTGGGGTATGGACACTGTCCTCATTGTGAAGAATGGAACCACCACGGAAACAAGCATTCTGCCACCTCCAACTAATTTGCCTACTTGTTCATAGTTTGGAAAATTTTTGGATTTAATCTCTAATAAGGACTCGTAAAATGGAAAGTGACTTGGATTTGGTCTTTCCAGGAGCATTCATTTGTTGAAGTAATTTTACAGTCAAGATGCTTTGAATAATGTCTGTGATACTTCCAAAAAAATGTTTGAGACACGTTTCATTTACGTTGTATTCTATTAATTGGCAGGAATTGAAGGATAAAATTTAAAATTCTCGAATGTTAAGAAAATTATATGAGAAGTCTTATTAAAGTCCATGGCTCAAAAAAAATTTAAAAGAAAAAAAAAAAACTAAAGTCTAATCACTAATGTCTTCTATCTTTTAATCAACATATGTGTATATATAGTTCAATGTTATTCAAGAAAAAAAAAAGGGCTAATTACCATTTTAGTTTCTAACATTTTCTCTGTGTCAAAAATGATAATTAACCCCTAAATGTTGGAAACTAACATTGTGCTATATTATTACCGCACACCCTTGTTGCGATGGTCACTCCATGAGTATAAGTGCTTGTGGGTGTGGGACAAAGGCCGGGATTCAAGTCTCCAAGAGAGAACTTCACACACATATACACTTAAATTAGGATATAGTAGAAATTCTATCTTGTATAAGAAAATATACAAAAATAAATAAATAAACATTTTGAGTCTTGGCATGCAACGAAGAGGCCTAAGATTAGGGAGATTCATATTGACTTTGTAGGATGTTGGATGCTAGGTCCACATCATATTTGCTACCTTGGGCCCAAGGTTCTTCTTGTGAAATTTTAAGTTCTTGGTACTTGCAAGTGTACGAACTATACTGAAGTATAGTTTGACAAGAACGAGGTCAAACCCATAGGAACTTGAATGAACGTAGGAAAATTAATCAAATCTTAACCAAATTAATCATAATCTAGTTTAATAAAAATTGGTTGTTTGCAATTAAATATACTAAGAAAATAATTAAACTAAGCAAAGATATAATATAAAGCAGTAAAAAGATGTAAACAATCTAGAGAAAAGAATTAAGGTTTTGGAATCCGCCTTGTATTCATATCAGCATATATCTACGATCATTAATTTTTCCCAACCACTACATGAAAATCTAGAAATCAATCTTGCTACCATGGAGAATATTATCATTTAAACTTCTATTTAAATATCTAAAGCATACTCTTCTTCGCTTCCTAGGTATAAAATCAAATTATCAATTGTATCCGTAGCCAAACAAATCACAAGAGATATCCAATTTTAAAATCAAGAAATAATAAACTAAGCATTCAATTAATTAAGACAAATCCAAAATCATGAGAAAAACGTGATTGAACTCATATCTAGAATCCCATCTTAGTCAATTGATATGAAGCAAGAACAATTTAAATCATTAAAGAACAACTATTGTGGAAAAAATCAAATCACATAAATATTACTGTTAATCCTTAACAAGGTTTTATCCTCAACCCTAATTATAAATTTAGCTACTCATGGTAATTGAAATAAAACACAAGAATAAAATACTAAACATTAAACTAGACAAATAAAATAGATAAAAAAATAGTCACAATGCTGTCATAGAGAAAAGTTGCTCTAATTTTCTGTTTTGCATCCCAGCCTTAGCATTAGCCTCCACTGAATTTTGCCCTAAAGAGCCTTTAAATAGGTTAAGGATCCTATTACAAGTTGAATTCCCATTTGGAGAAAATCTTAGATTTTTAGGCTTCATTTAACCGACAATTTTGGCCCATTTAATTTCAGAATTCAGACTTTTGGTAAACTAAAAAGTTGTAGCCCTTTAAGTTCAATTTCAAGCCCAACTTGAATCATCGCGATTGGACATCTAAGCCGAAAGTTATGTCAAACATACTAATTGATGTGCATGTTGGAATCCAAATACGAATTAGACTTGGATTCGGTGCAAATTTCCTTTGATTCCTTGCTCCAATTGGACTTAAATTTAATTGGGTTGGTCTTCTTTAACTTCATCATGGCCCTTGTAAAAGTAAAGTCCACTAGCTTTCTTCTTTGCACAAATCAACTTATTTAATTCCATTTTCCTACAAAAGACAAATTTACGCAATAAAATTCAATTAAGCACAAAATTGATTATTTAGCATTATTCCAAAAACCAAATATAAAGTGTTAGGATTAGTGCCCTTAAATCCTATTGAATGATGCTATGTATGATATTAAGTGTGACATTGTGTTTGACATTATGTATGACTTAATATTATGTTTAATAAATTTGTTTTATTATTATCTGAATTAGTGGTAACTTGAATATTCGAACATTATCATATAGTCTATGAGATGCATAGTATGTGATTTATGTGAAGAGTCACAGAAGATATAAATCACAAATTCTTTGTAAACTCAGAATTATAGTTCGTAGTCGGTGATGAAATTGGGCATTTCATCTGTGAAGACTATAACATATCAACTACGATGATTTGTCTTGATCATGGAAGTGGAGACTTCTAGTTGATGTGTTAATATGTTTTAAGAGTTAAGACATATTGAACTGGACCGCTGTGAGATTTATTATTTGCCTAAGGACTGTCAAATGAATAATAAATCTCATGACTTGTATTTGCACGAACTCTTAATCCTGAGAGAATAATGAACCTGATCATGAGGTGTAGGTTGCTTTGATATATTAGGAGTGAGATCTAAAGTAATGGTCAAAACCTCAGTATGTTGGGCAGCCACATTAAGTGTTGATGGAACATGTATTCTCAAGATGGAATTCATAGTCTCTTAACGGAGATATAAAGTATTTCCTTGAGATAAGTTTAATGAGTTTGTTATTCAGAGAGTTAGGCCTAACCACTTTAGTAAGACTAAAGTATATATTTATGGAATAAGATTTCATAAATATATAATGAATAACATTAAAGGATTAAACCGGGTACTCAAGGATCAAGATGTAGTAATTTACAAAGTGGCAGTTTATTTCAATGACTTTATATTACTACGAATATTTTATGAAGGGGTTGCATGTATAATAAAGTCTTGGGATATAATATATAGATAAGACCTAGAGTGCAATTATATTTATATAGTGGTATTAAATATAGTTAATGGTAACTTTGAACTTGTCAAGAGTTGACAGAAAAACCCAAGGCCTATTGGAGCTAGTGTCTTATTGGTCCCTTTTAGTCCTACTCCAAGCCACATACTTAAGCCCAATTGGTAAGGCCCAAAAGGCCAGCCCAATTAGATATATTGGTTAGATACAAAGGAAAAAACGTACAGAATTTTATTGGTAAGAAAAACATCATTGTAATGGTGTGTAAGTGAGTGAAAGTCACTCTCTAATAATCCCTTTGTTACCAATTGAGAGACCACACATCTTGGGCGTTAGTGGAATTGGAGTGAAGATTAAAAGTATTCCCAAGTGCTTCAATCTTCGGTTTTGGAATTCACCACTTCAAGGTACGATCTCTTGTTCTCAAATTCTGAAATTTACTTTATGCATGTTATCAATATCGAATGAAGTAGATCCGTTCAAAACTTACTTTTCCGCTGCGTACATCTTTAATTCCATCATAAAGTGCATGAGTTAACTTAAAATAAGTATGATAATACTTTCTAATAATGATATAAATATGCAAAATTAACTATTATCAATGAACATCAGTTCTTCTTTTCAAGAGGCCTTTGATTTTGGGCTTATGATAGGAACTAAGCTATGGTTCTATGAACCTTCCAAGTTAAGATATACCTTTGAAGTTTGGGATAAGCCTCTTATATGTGAGAACTTCTTTTCTTTTCATCCCAATATCTTAGGGCATGCCATAACTTTTGGGTCATCCTTTCAAAAATATTTTACATCTTTAATTTGTCTTTTAGAATTAGGTGAACACAAGGTATATGGTTGAACAAACAAGAGATATAAAGGGTACCCTTTTTTGATAGGATCTAGGATCTCTCTAAGTGTGGGTAAGCTACTTAAAGCTAAAGGGATAGATCAATAAGTCACTCACAACTAGGTGGGCCATGATTCCAACCTTAGGCCTAAATGGACCATAATGGATCGGTGGCAAACTGTTAATGTACTCAAAGCCCATTATAGGCGATGACATGGATTGTGAGTTGGTGGGATAAAGTTCAGAAGATTTTGGCCCAAATGGAGCCTCTACCTTCCCACTCATCACCAACCACGGCAAAGGGACAAAAAAATGAAGTAAAAGTGTGTGCAAACAGTATTAAGCAAGCCTTTATTAAAATTAAGAACTAGAACACATTGGAATAAAACTTTCTATCCCCAGTGGAGTCGCCATTGTGGGCGCAAGCGCCCACGACGTGGTTTCATCTACACGGTTGGGAAGTATGCCTTGGCCTAGGGTGGACCATGGCAGAGGGTGTAAATGGAGTCGTTGTGGGAGCAACGGGAGGGAAGTATGCCTCGGCTGAGTGGACCAGGGCAGAGAAAAAAAATGAAGTCGCCACCTGGATTAGGTCTAAAAACCATATATGTAGCGCCCTTCGTGGAAGGACTGATCTTACTACCAGAGTATGGGTTTGGAGTTTAGGTACGGCTTGGAAAGGTGTTAGACACCCAAGACCGCCGACACGTTCGTTGGCTTCCACTCATTGTGTCTTATATCTTAATCTTGTTAAAGGCATATTCAATATTGTCATTCTAGACACACATACACACACACACACACACACACACACTAACATGCATCTAGCAAACAAACATGACATTTCATCCTAAACCCTAACATACATCTATCATGCATCTCATATCATATCCTAGCATACATCTATCGCACGTAGCATTATATTACATCCAAGGTAGAAACATAGGCATGGTAAGGACTGATCTTACTACTAGAGTATGGGTTTAAAATTTAGGTACGGCTTGGGAAGGTGTTAGGCACCCAAGACCACCAACCTGTTGGTCGGCTTCCATTCATTATGTCTTACATCTTAATCTTGTTAAAGGCATATTCAATATTGTCATTCTAGACTCATACACACACACTAACATGCATCTAGCAAACAAACATGACATTTCATCCTAAACCCTAACATACATCTATCATGCATCTCATATCATATCCTAGCATACATCTATTGCACAAAGCATTATATTACATCCAAGGTAGAAACATACGCATGGTAAGATTTAAGCAAACATGTAATTGCATTGAAACATCATCCCAACAAACATATTCATATTCATCATCAAAACATGTATTTCAATTGCATGTTCATATGAATGCATAACTTACCTCACTTCACCACAGCACCTATGCATTAATGCATGATCATTTATATGCATGTTCATGGCAAAACAAGGAAAGGATTTAAGGAACCCTAATCTAGCATGTGAAGGACAATCAAACAATCAAACAAACAGAGAAATGGAGACTTACAAGCATAAAGAGGAGCAAGGCAGAGGCATACTATATAAGAGAAAAAAAAAGAAAAAAAAAAGATTGGGTTGGATTAGAGTTTCTGGGTATGAGTATGCGTGCACATACGTAGGGCTTGCGTATGCAACCCAGTTGTATGCGTTCGCATACTTCGAGTATGCGTGTGCATGCAGAAGGCATGCATACATGTGGACACAAGGGGCCGGGGGAGTTGCCACCTAATTTTTGTAATGGTCTAGGAACCATATATATAGTGTCCCTTTGAGGAAGGGCCTTTTGATCTTACTACCAGTGATATGGGTTCAGAGTTTAGGTACGCTCTTGGGAAGGTGTTAGGCACCCAGGATTACCCAACCCTAAGGTTGGCCTCCCATCATTGTGTCTTATACCTTAACCCTATTAAAAACTAACTCAACTCTTATATCATAGACTCACACACACACACACACACACACTAACATGCATCTAGCATACAACATGAAATCTTTCATCCCAAACAAACATACTTATCTGTCCACCAAACAAAAAAGAGCCAAACATACAAAAGAAACCCTAGCATTCATCTAAAACAAGGCAGCAAGCATATCATCAAAAGCAAGCAAATCATTTTATGAACAATGCATTAACTTCATACCTCAAAGAAGGATTAAATAACATGCATGTTCATGTGAATGCATGACTTAGTTACTTATCTTTCAGCAACACAGCATCGATGGCATTAATGAATGGACATGTGAATGAATGGCATGGTATCAAAGCTAAGACAAACCCTAATCTAAACATGTGATAGCAAACAAACATGTGAAAGAGGTAGACAAGAACCTATAGATCCTAAAACATATAAAAAAAGGGGCTAAACAGAACAAACATATGAAGGCAGAGACAAAACAAATAGACAAAAATTTAGGGTTTCTGGGCAACGGTATCACGCACGCTAGAACAGGTCTGCATGCACATAATAAAGCCTATGTGTGCAGGCAAGATTATGCGTACGTAGCCCAAAAAACCTAAAAACGCAGAAATAGAGCAGAACTTTAAAACGAAAATCTAATAAACTAACGTGCACAAAACATGAAAAGAACTAAGAAACTAACTTAAATAGACATACACAAGCATAAACTATGTAGAAAACAAGATAAAAATGCAAAAATATAAGCAGAAAAGAAAGAGAAAGGGTTAAATCCAATACCTTAAAGCAAAAGCTCCTAGGCTTGATTTTTAACTGTTCCCCTCAGTCAAATCTATCACTATTCAATAAAAACAATGATTAGAAACTTTAAACTCAAAGGATTGGGACCAGAATAGGTCCCAATCAAATAAAAATGACTTGAGGGTGTTTTGTAAAAACACCCTTTTGATTCACTATTTTTTAGTGAATCTTAGGTTTTTCCTATGGGGTTTCTGTGTGTTTTGAAAATGTACAATGTAAGGCTCTTTATAGTGGAAAAAATAGGGTTTGGAATGGCTCCCAAACGATGTGGGATTCATTCCAAACCTCAACCATTATTGCAAAAAACTTTTCTTTCTTATGCTTCTGAAGCCCTAGCTACATATGGAGGAATGTGTTTGCGTACACAAGCCGTGACCCATGTATGCAGGCCGATGGACACTTTGGTCATTTTATTTCCAAAAATAGATTTTTGCTCATTTAAAAGGTTATATTTTCTATTTTAACACTCCTTAAGTCAATTTAATATCTGATTGGGCTTTGAACTGGCCTTGGGCCTTAGAGTTTGAGCATCATTGGGGAATGAGGGCTCGAGTCGTAAGGGGTACAAAATGCAGTGTCTACAGATGCCCTTCTTTTGATTTGTGAGCTTCGCTAATGGAATCAAAGGAATGAGAGAAAAAAAAATTTGTTTTGGCGTACGGCTCCGGCCCAACCTATGCACATGGCACACATCATGCATACATGGGGAGGGGTGTAACTACGAAGAGCTGTGTGGGATTCGTATGTCTGAAGTCCCACCTTTGTTGCTCGAGAAACGAGCAACGACAGGTTCACTATCCCAGAACCTATTTTGCCACTTGCAAGCAAATGGCAAGTGACTCACTATCCTAGAGTCACTTAAAAAGAAAAAAGAAAACAAACAAAGGTGCTCTTAGGAGCTAACCTAACAAACAAAAAAAGGATATAGTCTTTACGGTGTCTATCTGGGGCTCTTGCCTCAAACTTCTCTAAGTGACTTGTTCCTCTTATCTTCTTCACTTCATTCTCTACCTTTTTGGGTGAGGCTCTTGCCTTAGGTTAACCTTGGTCTCTTTCTCTATCACCATTTCTACATTTTTCTACCATACCTGCATGTTCAATTCCTGGAAGATATGTGCATGAGTAGTCTTGATTGTTGGATCCATTGGGAATGGTGGAAAAACTCGTTAAGGAGTAGGTGTGCATGGGGAGGAATGTTCTACCTCTCACGACTTGCATGGAGATGAGAACTCACTAAGGAGTAGTATGGATGGAATCGCTAAGGAGTAGTGTAGATGTGTGATCCACTAGGGAATAATCTTTTGCTTCCTTCATGGTTCGCTGAGGACTTTGAGGAAGAATCTTCTGCTTCCTCATTAGGGATTTTTTGGTGTATGGGACTCACCAGGGAAGAATCTTTTGCTTCCTTACAGGGGATACTTTAGGGAAGAATCTTCTGCTTCCTCATTGGGGTTTGCTTTAATGTGCTTGTGTCCATCGGGGAAGAATCTTCTGCCTCCTCAATAGGGATGGTGCTTGATATGCTTGAACTATTGAGGAAGAGTGTTCTGCTTCCTCTATGGGAAGGTGTTTAATAGGTTTGATCTATTTGAGGAAGAATCTTCTACTTCCTTACGGAAGATAGCATTCTTGAGATGCTTGAAATATTGAGGAAGAGTCTTCAGCTTCCTCACTGAGGGTGATGTTTGATAGGTTTGATCCATTTAAGGAAGAATCTTTTGCTTCCTCATTGAGGATAGTGTTTTTGATATGCTTGATCCGCTGGGGATGGTTTTTGAAGTGCTTTATTGGGGGAAGAGTATTCTATTTCCTTTACTGCTCACTGGGAAGTCCTTTGATAATTTTGTGCCTTAATTAGGGTAATCTTAAGATGTCCCTCCCTTTTTTGGAAAGGATTTTTATTTTTATTTTTTATTTTTTTTATACTGTTCATGACTAAACTACACGTAGTTTAGCCCTCAGGTGTGTTCCCACCTTTTCATTTTTCCCAACTGTTACCAACCATTTTTTTTTTCTTCTTCATTCTCTTCATCTCCCACTATTTTCATATTCTCCATTACTCTTTTTTTTTTCTCTCTACAAAAACCTCCTTCTCCTTTTTCTTTCTTTCACTTTCTAACTCACTCGATGAGGGTGCCTACCACACTGCGATGTTCATCGACACTTATATCCTAGACTCAAACAGACACTAACATGCGTCTAGCATACAACATAGCATCTTTCACCCTAAACAAACATACTTATCTATCCACCAAACAAAAGAGAGCCAAACATACAAAAGAAACCCTAGCATTCATTTAAAACAAGGTAGCAAGCATATCATCAAAAGCAAGCAAATCATTTTATGAACAAGGCATTAACTTCATACCTCAAAGGAGGATTAAATAACAACATGCATGTTTATGTGAATACATGACTTACCTTACTTACCTCTCAGCAACACAGCACCTATGGCACTGATGAATGGACATATGAATGAATGGCATGGTATCAAAGCTAAGACAAACCCTAATCTATACATGTGATAGCAAACAAACATGTGAAAGAGGTAGACAAGAACCTATAGAGCCCAAAACTTATAAAAAATAGGCTAAATAGAACAAACATATGAACCATGAATATAGCATCCTTTTGAGGAAAGACCTTTGGTCTTACTACCAGAGTATGGGTTTGGAGTTTAGGTACGCTCTTGGGAAGGTGTTAGGCACCTAAGATCACCTTACCTTAAGGTTAGCCTCCCATCATTGTGTCGTACATCCTAACCTTATTAAAAATATGTTCAACACTTGCATCTATACTCACACACACACTAGCATACATCTAAGGATACAATCATGGCATCATTCAACCCAAAACACATATCCATCTTTAAAGCAATAAAGAGCCGAACACATATGGGAAACCCTAGCATGTGAAACCCTATCATACACCTCAAGGTAAGGTAGCAACCTTAACATGACAGCAAAGCAAATCACATCATAATTCAAAACAAGGCATTATCTTCATACACATATATCAAGGGAGGGTTAAACAATCAACATGCATGTTCATGTGAATGCAGGACTTACCTTGCTTACCTCGCAGCACCTAAGCACCTATGACATCTTGAATGGGCATGTGAATGCATGTTCATCGCATCGAAGCAAGAAACAAGCATAAAATCCTAATCTAAACCCTAATCTAAACATGTGATAACAAACAAACATGTTAAAAGATGGACAAACAGTTATGGGGATTAAAATATATGAAAAACAGGCTACACGGAACAAACATGTGAAAGCAGAAACAAAACAAACAAAAATTAGGGTTTCTAGATAACGGCATCACGCAAATCCAAACCCAAAAAACCTAATTAACACAGAAATAGAGCAGAAACCCAACAAAATAGAAAAACATAAATCTAGCAACCTAATATGCTAAAAAACATAAAGAAAGCCTAAAACTAACTTAAACAAACATGTATAAACATAAACTAAACAAAGAAACAGATTAAAGAAAAGATTTAAGGCAGAAAAGGAAAAAGAAAAGGAAAAAGAAAAGTTCAAAAGAATACCTTAAAACAAAAGCTCCTAAGCTTAATTTTTTACTATTCCCCTTAGTCAAATCTATCACAACTCAATAAAATAGTGATTAGTAATCTCAAACTCAAAGGATTGGGGCCAAAAAAGGTCCTAATCAAATAAAAATGACTTAAGGGTATTTTGTGAAAAACTCCCTTTTGATTCACTATTTTCTAGTGAATCTTAAGTTTTTTCCTTGAGATTTCTGTGTATTTTGAAAATGTACCATGTAAAGCTTTTTATAGTTGAAAAAATGGGGTTTGGAACAGCTCCCAGAAGATGTGGGATTTATTCTAAACCTTAACCATTATTGCAGAAAACTTGCCTTTCATATGCTTCTGAAACCCCAGCTGCATACATAAGAATGTGCCTATGTACGCATGCTTTAGCTTGCGTACGTAGGCTGCAACTCATGTACGCAGGCTGAGGGCCACTTTGGTTATTTAATTTTCCAAAAATAGATTTTTGCTCATTTAAAATGTTATATTTTCTATTTTAACACTCCTCAAATCAATTTAATATCTGATTGGGCTCTAAACTGGCCTTGGGCCTTAGGGTTCGAGTATTATTGGGGAACGGGGGCCCAAGTTATAAGTGATACAAAATGCGGTGTCTACACAAAACAGAGCCTTAATATGAAAATCTAACAACCTAAAGTGCATAAAACATGAAAGGAACTAAGAAACTAACCTAAACAGACATACATAAACATAAACTATGCAGAAAAAAAATTAAAACAAAGAAAGAAAAGCAGAAAAGAAAGAGAAAGGGTTAGACCCAATACCTTAAAACACAAGCTCCTAGGCTTGATTTTTTACCATTCCTCTCAATCAAATCTATCACAATTCAATAAAATGGTGATTAGTAATCTTAAACTCAAAGGATTGGAGCCAGAAAAGGTCTCAATTAAACAAAAATGACTTGAGGGTGTTTTGTGAAAAACTCCCTTTAGATTCATTATTTTCTAATGAATCTTAGGTTTTTTCCGTGAGATTTCTGTGTGTTTTGAAAATGTACCATTTAAGGCTTTTTAGAGTGGAAAAAATGGGGTTTGGAATGGCTCCCAAACGATGTGGGATTCATTTCAAACCTCAGCCATTATTGTAGAAAACTTGCCTTTCATATGCTTTTGAAACCCTAGTTGCGTATGAAAGAATGTGCCTGTGTACATATGCTTTTAGCTCGCGTACGCAGGCCGCGACTCACGTACGTAGGCTGAGGGGGCCACTTTGGTCATTTAATTTTCCAAAAATAGATTTTTGCTCATTTAAAAGGTTATATTTTCTATTTTAACACTCCTCAAGTCAATTTAATATCTGATTGGGCTTTAAACTGGCCTTGGGCCTTAGAGTTCGAGTATTATTGGGGAACGGGGGCCCGAGTTGTAAGGGGTACAAAATGCAGTGTCTACACAGAGTAGAACCTTAAAACGAAAATCTAACAACCTAACATGCATAAAACATGAAAAGAACTAAGAAACTAACTTAAACAGACACACACAAACATAAACTACGCAGAAAACAAGATTAAAACGAAGAAAGAAAAGCAGAAAAGAAAGAGAATGGGTTAGACCCAACGCCTTAAAGTAAAAGGTCCTAGACTTGATTTTTGACTGTTTCCCATAATCAAATCTATCACAATTCAATAAAACAGTGATTAGAAACTTTAAACTCGAAGGATTGGGACCAATGACTTGAGGGTGTTTCGTGGAAGACTTCGTTTTGATTCACTATTTTCCAGTGAATCTTAGGTTTTTCCCATGGGATTTCTATGTGTTTTGAAAATGTATCATGTCAGGCTTTTTATAATGGAAAAAATGGGGTTTAGAACGGCTCTTAGACGATGTGCGATTCATTCCAAACCTTAGCCATTATTGCAGAAAACTTTCCTTTCTTATGCTTCTGAAACCCTAGCTGCGTACATAGGCCGCAACCCATATATGTAGGTCAAAGGCCACTTTGGTCATTTTATTTCCAAAATAGATTTTTGCTCATTTAAAAGGTTATATTTTCCATTTTAATATTCCTCAAGTCAGTTTAATATCTGGTTGAGCTTTAAACTAGCCTTGGGCCTTAGAGTTCAAGCATCATTAGGGAATAAGGGCTTGACTCATAAGGGGTACATAATGCGATGTCTACAGTACGTATACTAACCCAAAAACACAGGAACACAGTAACTTAGAAATGAAAAACTAATAACCCAACATGCTTTACATCAAAAGATAAAGAAAACCTAGACTAAGCAAACATATTATAACGCAAACACAAGCAGTAGAAATAGAAATAAAGATCAAAACAAAGAAAAAGAAAAGAAAAGAGGTAAGAAACTTTGTACCTCAAAACAAAAGCTCATTGGCTTGATTTTGGCCATTCCCCTCAGTCCAATCTATTCACAATCAAATATAAAAGTGATTAGTAATCTTAAAACACCAAGATTAAGGCAAGAATAGGCCTCAATCAAAAAAATGTTGACTTAAGGATGTTTTGTGAAAATATCCCTTTTTGATTCACTATTTCTAGTAAATCTTGTGTTTTCCCTTAGAACTCTTTGTATCTTTTGATAAGCTACATTTTATAGTTTTATACACTGAGAAAATAGGGGTTTGGAATGGCTCCCAGACAATGTGGGATTCATTCCAAAATCCATCTTTAATGCAGGAAAACTTTCCTTTCATAGTTTCTAGAACCCTAACTTGTGTACACATGCATAAAGCATGTGTATGCATCGTTTGAGCATGTGTGTGCATACGCGTGTATGCTACGCATGCCCTAGGGATTCCTTAGTCTTTATTTTCCAAAAAAAATCTTATTTTATTCATAAAAAGAGTTATATTTTTCCTAAAACATTTTCCTCAAGTCAATTTCAATCTAATTGGGCCCTAAACCAACCTTGGGCTTTAGAATTTCAACAGCATTTGGGAACAGGGGCCTAAGTCGTAAGGGGTACAAAATGCGGCGTCTGCAGATGCCCTTCTTTTGATTCGTGAGCTCCACTAACATAATCAAAAGAATAAGAGATAAATCATTTTGTTTCAATGTACGGCTCGGGCCCAATCGATGCACACGGCAAACAACATGCATACATGGGGTGGTGTTAGGACATATGTAGTTCACTTGTTAAGTACATATGCCACTCTTTTATGTAATTGGCTAATCCTTTGACAAAATGCACTTTACTTGTAATTGGGTAGATTTAAGATGTGTTGAAATACTTTAAGAAACCAAGTTTCAAGATCAAGTGTGAAAGCCTTTAAGTCTGTCCAAGAAAACAAGCTGAAAGTGCAAAATCATTAAAACTCGACAGCTGCATCTATCGAGCTTAAGTAAGCTGTTCTAGCCCGTAAGCTCGACACCTGCTCGACAGCTTCTCGACAGCTTTTATCTGTCGAGGTTTATAAAATTAGAATTTCTAATCTGATTTTTATGGGATCCGTGAATGTGTCTTTGGGCCTTTTTTTCTCCTAACCCTGGACATATAAAAGGATTGTTTTAAGGGCCGTCAACAAAGATACAAGTTGCACAAGCATTGAGCAAACTCTGTTCAAGCAATTTGTAACCAGAGACAAAGTTTTGCCCTTTTTCATCTCTTCTGAAGAAGTTGCTATGTATGTGCACCTTTGGGTTTTGTGACCAAGCATCTTCTTGATATTCATCGTGTAGGATGAACTGAAGAACTTTGCAGCCAACCACTCTTTCTAGTTGGTGATTGAAGTTACGTACTGGGATCCGCACAGATTAGTTAGTCACGTACTTGGGAGCTGTGCATCAAAAGGGGAAACTGTCACTACAGAACAAGTCCAATTGGGTATTGGGGTAAGGGTTCAACTGTAGGTTGGTAAGGTACTTGGGATTCCTTTACTTGTAACTGCTTGTTGTGATAATAGTAGAGTTTCAGGAGTGGTGACTTGAAAATCATCTGGTGGGGTTTTTACCGTTAGGTTTTCCCCATTCGTAAACAAATCACCATGTTATTTATTTTCCACTGCATATTTAGTTTATTGGTGATTTGTTTGTGCTGCCACGCAATTGCATGTTAATTAACTTAATTAATCAACTTGGTTAAATTAATTGGTTAATTAATCACAAGGAGTCAATTCATTTTTGGCCTATCAGGTAGGGTGTAACTCCACAAAGTTGCGTGGGATTCATATGTCCGAAGTCCCACCTTTGTTACTCTGGAAACGAGCAACGATATGTTCATTATCCCAAGTTGAGAACCTATTTTGCAAATTGCAAGCAAAAGCCAAGTGACTCACTCTCCTAGAGTCACTAAAAAAGAAAAACAAACATGGCCAATGGCCACAACCATCAACCAAACAAACAAGGTGCTCTTACGAGCTTAAAAGGATACTAGCCTTATTGCACGCGCTCCACGTGTGCATGAGGCTTTTTTTCTTTTGGATTTAGTGTCATAATTTTCTATGAATCGCAATTTGGTTTAAGTATTTGTTCTATAATATTATGTTCTTGAGAACTACTCATACAACCATAAGTGTCATTTGGCTAACTCCAAAAAATGAAATTAATAATAGAGAGATGAAAAAAAAATGCGTTCATTTTTTGGAGCTAGCCAAATGACACTCATGCTGTATGATTAGTTCTCAAGAACATAACATTATCGAACAAATACTTAAACCAAATTGTGACTCATATAAAATTATGACACTAAATCCAAAAAAAAAGCCTTATGCACGCAGCACGGAGCACGTGCGATGAGGATAGTTTCCAGAACTAATATCTACATAATACAATTTTCACTAAAAATTAAAATCAATGCTTTACATTAGTGAATTAAGAGAAATAAAAATTGATATATTTTATGATAGTTTATAAATATCTGTTGGTAGAGCACAAAATATTATTTGGATTTGCAACAATTAAAAAAAAAAAAAAAGCAATAGATGGAATTTAAATATTCTAAATAGCAAACGATAATTTTAAATATTAAACATGTAAATTATTTTTATTTTTTATTTTTTGCACATAGGAAAGACATCCATTAAAAGATATAATATATGAAGATAGCATAACAACCAAAAGAGAACTGATAATGGAATTTAAAAAAAAAAAATAGATGGAATTTAAATATTCTAAATAGCAAATGATAATTTTAAATATTAAACATGGAAGTTAAATTATTTTTCTTTTTATTTTTTTGCACATAGGAAAGACATCCATTAAAAGATATATTATGTGAAGATAGCATAACAACCAAAAGAGAACTAATAATGTAGAATAAGCTAATAAAAGAATATAAGTGTTACACATATCAATAAACTTGGGCATAATAACGCAATTCTTTATTTTACAAAACAGAGAATCACTAAGGAGTTGTGTATGATTGAATGCAAGTTTTAACTTTTTCTCTCACCCAAACTCAACTAACACCAAATTGTGATGCTTTGGCCTTTATGCAATCCACTAAAAAAGTTACCCTGCATATATAAAAAAACAAAAATGATATGAGTTAAATTTGTTTTCTTTTTGGTGGACATTGAAACAAATACATGGTTGTTGTGTTTTTTATTTTAAATATTTTGACCACATTAGAATTTAGTGCATATATTATGAAATTAATTTCAATTTGGTTCCAAGTATAAAATGAATGAGCAAGATAATATTTATAAAAAAAAAAAAAAAAAAAAAAAAAAACCAAATGTGTAGGTTAGTATTTTGCAAAGAGGAAAAGGAACCAAACTGTGGAGGTTAGTATTTTTTATTTTTATTTTATTTTTTGCACAAAGGAAATTCATTCATGAAAAGGAAAATACAGCATAGAGAATGAAAACCATAAAATATTCTCAAAAATAATAATAAAAGAACCAAAAAAAGAAAAGAAAAGAAAAGAAAAAGAAACCATAGACAAAACCATAATACATTGTGTTAGGTTCTAAGGTCTTAGGATTTTATGTATTTAGAACTCTAATTTGTAATATTGGCAAACCATGATCAAAACAATGTATTTAGTCTTGTTTAGGCTTGCTCAAAGTTGGTTTATTATTGTAAAGTTGGAATCGAGTGGCTGCAGAAGTCTTTGGGACTTTCGGCCTGGCTCGATCGATCGAAGGACAGGCTCGATCGATCGAAAATCGCATAGGTTGAATTTTCTGCAGAATTTCCAACTCAGCCCTACTTCATTAAATGTTTAGGGTTTTATGTTTTTACCCTAGGTATTTAAACAAAACCCTAGCCACGTTTTTAGAGGTTGTCCAGATTGCTTTGTTGCTCATACATTGCTGTTTTATGTGAATCTCTTGTGAGATCTTAGAGGAGTTTTCCTTTACATAAAACTTAGAGTTTTCAAGGTAGAGATGATTTCAACATCTTGAAGATCATTATAGTTGCAACCATTGGAGCTTAAAGAAAAACAAGCGGGGAGCTTGTAGCTGATTGAGGAATTCAAGAAAGAAGAAGTCCGTGGATTCGGAGCTTGCACGTGGTCGTGTTAGTAAGTTCTACTGGTGGGTAGTATTAGGAAGTCGAGCGGGGAGCTTGTAGTCCTTTTGGAAGGACTTCAATTCTTTCATAGTGAATTCTGTTTTGCCTTGAGGATCGGTGGGTCAAATCCTCCCCAGGTTTTTACCGTGTGGTTTCCTGGGTGATCATATCATTGTGTCTTTTATTATTCCGCTGCTTTATTCTTTTGATATGATTATTTGATTGCTTTAACCTAGTATTGCATAATTTGACTAAGTAACAACTTGGCTAATTAACTAGGCTACGCAATCTGGTTGTTTTTAAGGGGTCTAAAACCGTTCAACTGGTATCAGAGCGGGTTGCTCTTTTGTTTGAGATTTTTTATCTCTGAGCTGATCCTTGACCTCTGTTGTCATGGTGCATGGACACTCTCTGTTTGTTCCTCCTCACTTTGATGGGAACAACTATGCTTATTGGAAAGTAAGGATGAAAGCATTCCTAAAATCTATTGATGAGAGGGTTTGGAATTCCGTTGAATACGAATGGCAGAAGCCCAATACTCCTGTGAGTGAGTGGCAAACTTCTGAAAAAGAAGTAGCAAGCTTCAAAAGCAAAGCTATGAATGCCATCTTCAATGCTGTTTCAATGGAGGAATTTAAGATGATCTCAAATGTTAAGGTTGCTTATACTGCATGGAAAATCCTCCAAACTGTGCATGAAGGCACAAAGGTAGTTAAGATCAATAAATTGCAACAATTGACTTCTAGATTTGAAAACATTAGAATGTCTGATGATGAATCTTTTGATGAATTCTATGCTAAATTAAATGATATTGTCAATTCTGCTTTTAATTTGGGTGAAATCTATGATCAACCTAAAATTGTCAGGAAGATACTTAGATCCTTAACTAAAGACTTTAGACCCAAAATAACTGCCATCACTGAAAGCAAGGATGTGGATTCCATCTCTGTTGATGAGCTTGTAGGATCTCTTCAGTCCTATGAGTCTGACCTACCTAAAGTGAACAAATCCAAATCAATGGCTCTTAAGTCAGTTGATGATGTTAATGGTGGTGGATTTGATGATGAGCTCTCAGCTACAGAGATTGCATATTTTGCCAAAAACTTTAAAAACTTTCTTAGGAATACCAACAGAAAGGCAAGAGGTACTTACACTGCTGAACCTAGAAATTTTAGGAAGAATGATCCCACTAAGGTTAATAACTTTGAAAAACCTAGAGAAAAAGTTCGTCAATCTTCAAATAATTCTTTGGGTCCTTAGTGTTTTGGCTGTCAAGGGTATGGTCATGTTAAATCTGAATGTCCTACATTCTTGAGGACTAAGGGTAAAGCTATGGCTGTAACCCTTAGTGATAATGAGGTTTCTGATGATGAGTCTGGTGGTGACGATGATGGAAACTTCATTGCTTTCACAGCTACTGCTATAGTCAATGAAAGCATATCTGCTGAGGAGAACCCTTCTGATGGGGAACTCTCTGAAGATGCAGATCTTCAAGAGGCCTACAACAAACTTTGCAAAATTGCTGCAAAGGATGCTATGAAAGTTGAACTTGGCTTGAAGAAAATTGAATCTCTTGAGCTTGAAAAGAAAAATTTGCTTGTTAAACTGTTTGATGCTAATAATCTTTTGAACAATGTTAAATCTGAGAACATGCTTTTGCTTGATAAAGTTAAAAACTTTGGAACATGATTTATCTGTTGCTAGATCTCCTAGTTCTAAACTTGATCACATGCTGAATGTTCAAAAGTATCCTTCTAATAAAACTGGGTTAGGATATGTTGAAAGCATCTTTGATTCTGGATCACATTCCACGAATTTTGTTCCTTCTTCTTCTTCTGTACCTTCTGTGAGTGAGGTTGTGAGTGAAACTGTTAAACCACCTGTGAGTAAGGTTGTTAAACCTGCAGAAGTTTCACCACCTAAGAAGATTAGGGTAGACTTAAGAGAATCTAAACCTAAGGAGCCTACCAAATCTAAGGACAAGATGCATGATAAACCTGCTTGGGTTTGTCATTACTATGGAAAGTCTGGACACATTCGTCCTAATTGTTTTAAGCTTTAAGCTGATAAGAGAGCAAATAAACCAAAAGTGCCTGTGCCTCAAGCACAAGATCCAATGGCACTAATTGGTGAATTGGTAAAGGTGTTAAACCTTTATTCCAATCCTGGAGTTGAGAATCACTCGAATGTGAATAAGAACTCCAATGCTCGTAGTGCATCTAAAAAGTTTTGGATGCAAAAGACTCGAACTAACTGAGACTTTCTGACATGGTCCTTGTGCTTCATTGCTCTATTCTTTTGTGACCATTGTTCTTTGGTTTTTGTGTTTTTTTTTTTTTTTTTTTTTTTTTGTTCTAGGACTTGCATTGCATTACATTCATACATTTCATTCTAGGATTTATTTGTTTTCTCTTTTTAATAAAAAAAAAAAGGAGAAAAGGAGAAAGAAAAAACTATGTTTGACACTTTTTCTTGATTTTTGAAAACAAGGTTGGTCAATCTTTTTACACATGTCACGTCTTGTGTACCTTGTTTAACTTTGATGAGCTTATTCATTGCACTTGACTAGATAAAACTTTGTAGTGCATGTTGTGTGGGAAAGATGTGTGTGGTTTCTAATCAGTTTGTCTTAATCATGAAGTCATATGTTTTTTGACTGTCGGACTTGATCCTTTTGAGAAAGGCATAAATAACCATCTCACCACTATTCACTAGCCAATCATGAACACCTTAGTGCATATCATAAGATTTTGTGCTCGAGAAAGTGTAGCACATGCACAAAAAAAAAGAACATAAGGTGTAGCATTAATTAAATTAAAACTGGTGTGTACTATTAGACTTGATGCTAATTCACTTAATTCAAACTGGTGTGTACTATTAGGTTGAATGCCAATTCATATAAATAAGAGGCAAAAATGCAAGAAACTTACATGATTGCAAGCTTTTGTTCTAGGAGATGTGGGAGTTATAGGATGTTACTCTTTAGGTGATAGTCTCTTTTAAATTCTATGTGATGAATTATGTAGACTTTGTGTTTGATTGCTATTCACATATCACCTCACATGTATCTCAAGTTTTTGCTAGTATCACACACTACACAAGTTACTCTTTGTTAAACACTGTACATGCTAGTGTGTGTGTTTTTGGTCTGACCAACCAAGTTTGAAAATATCTTGAGATTTGTGCACAACATAGTTGTTGCTTGAGAAAATTCAATGGGAGAATGATTGAAACTTGTTTTTGAGAAAATTGGGTTCAAAAATTTGGGTTTTTGAAAAAGCATTCCATCTCATACTCATGCATTTTGTTTTCGTTGTTCAAATGCTTTAAGGAGTTGTTTTCAAAATTAGGTTTGCGTTTTTCAAAACTGTGTTTTTTCTCAAAAAAATTTTGTGAGCCTCTACCCAGTTCGATCGATCCTTTCTGATTTTCGATCGATCGAAAAAGTGTTCTATTTTGTTTCAAAATGACTATTTCATTCGATCGATCGAATGTAATTTTCGATCGATTGAAGATCGTGGAAAAACTTTTTTTAAAAGTTTAGATCTGACTTTTTCAAAGTTCTATTTCAAACTTTTTCTTTCTCTCTCCGACGAGGTAAGCTCAATAGTTCAAATTTTTATCGTTTTCCTCCGGATTTTTTTGCAAAGTTTCTCTTTCCTCAAGCCGGTATGTCTATTTTACCCTTTTTTTGAATTTATTTTCATGATTTCATGCATAAATCCATGCATTTAAGGGAGATTTTCGGACTTTGCATAAATGAGATTTTCTGTTGATTCAAGCTCTATTTTGTGCAATTGATCATTGGGTTTTTGTGGGGACACATCATAAACATGATACTTACTTGTTAATTTGATCAATTTTGAGTTTGGTGAAAAATTGAAAATTCTAGGGTTTCTAATTGATCCGAATTGGGGATTTTGTTCAATTAAAGTTTAATTGCTGAAATTGGCTTGTTGTATTGATGAAATTAGTTATTCTAATCTGTTTTCAACTTTGTGTAATGATTAATTCATCAATTTGTTGCAAATTTTTTCAAGTGGTTTTCAAATTTTTTAGGGTTTTTGTTAGAAACTCAATGTTCGAGCCAATTTTGTGTAATTGAACTTAATTTGAACCTGTTTATTGCATTAGTACATACATCATGGCATTGTATTTGTTCATGCGTCATATAGATTTTTACTCTATTATTTTTGTGCTAACTTGCAGTCTGCCCTTGGTTTTGTTTTATTCTTTTTGGTTTTTTTCTTGTGTCTCTGTCCTTTCCTTAGCATCATGCCTAGAAAGACTAGAGCCCGTAGGACTATTCCCTCTCCTTCCCCTCCCCCACCTTCCTTTGATAGAGAGAGGTTTCCGAGTGAGAAAAACCAAGAGATTTATGAGACTCTAAACCTTAAGAGAAAAGTTTGGGTTAAGCGTTCTGTCACCTTAGATGAGGTTGATCCTACCATTAGTGCAAACTTTGAGCGTAGGGGCTGGTTACCACTTCTGGATGTTTCTAATCCTCCTCCTCCAGTTACCCTGATTAGAGAGTTCTTTTAGAACATCTCTATCCGCGTTTATGATTCCAACACTCTAGTTAAGAGTTGGATACGAGGCGTAGAGTATGTCATTACTCCTACAGTAGTGTCTGATGCTCTAGGGGTACCTTTGGTACAGCACCCTGTCTATCCTTATGATGAGTCACCTGAGCTGAGTGATGTCATGTCTTACATCACTGGGTCTTCTATCCAGTGGGGTTCTGATCCTAGGATCACCACCGCTGAGCTTCTTGAGACTGTCTATCTCTTCTTTAGGATAGCGTGTCACTCTCTTTGGCCCATTTCTTATCTGCACACCATTCCTCTCGAGAGGTGTGTCTTTCTATACGCTCTTGTCACTGATGCTCCTATCAGTTTTCCTCATCTTTTTCTTCGTTCTTTGAACGAAGTTTATAGGAGTTCATCTACTGCTCATGCTCTTGTTCATCCTATCTTTATTCATAGGATTTTGCTTCATCTTGGTTTAGATGATTTCCCTTCTTCTGAGCCTGTTCATGTGATTGCTCCCATAGGTGCCTCTTTCCTTAGACAGAGGGCTACTCATCTTCGAGCTGGCTCTAAACACTCTAGGTCTGAGCCTTCTGGTACCGCACCCCCTTCCTCTTCTATAGGTCCTGCTCGTGAGGCTATTCCTGATCCTGTAGGTGCTGCTTCTGCTATTCCTCCACCTCCTGCGGCTGACTTCGATGTTCATCGTACCTTGGAGACTGTCATGACCGTTCAGGCGGCTCATGGTCAGTTTTTGGTGGACTTGTTCGATGAGACTCGTGCTCTGAGAGCGGATTTGGTGCGTCTTCGTTCATCCTCACCACCTCCTTTTGATGATAGCCTGTGATGTCCTTTGGCATTCTGTCACAAAAAGGGGGAGTAGAGTTTAGATATTTGTAGAGGGGTTTTTGTAGCTAGGGGGAGTTTTTGTTACTTTTTGAGGAGCTAGTGGAGTTTTTGAGATTAGATTGTATCTAGGTGCTTCACTATGTATACTTTCTTTTGGGCTATACTTGTTGGGAAATACGTTTTTTATATATATGATTCTTGATTCTATGTGTTCACTGTTTATTGATTTATATTTATGATTATTCATTGATATATGTCTTTATTATGTGTTGTGTGAACTTTCAAGAATTGTTTATTTTTGGTGTATCTAACATAGGGGGAGAGTTAGATTACATATCTGTTGATTTACTGTTTTTCTGTCACACATGTGTTTATGCGTTTGTTGAGTATTTCAGGAATATACAGGTGCATTCGACTTGGCTGCTGTCTACACTTGCAACTGATGGATAGTAGTTAGGATTGAATTTGGTTTATGAGCATTACTTTTTGTAAAGGGCTTTTTATTGTAAACTTTGAGCATTTAGTTTGTGTTTTATCACGGATTGCCAAAGGGGGAGTTTGTTAAGTTCTAAGGTTTTAGGATTTTATGTATTTAGAACTCTAATTTGTAATGTTGGCAAACTATGATCAAAACAATGTATTTAGTCTTGTTTAGGCTTGCTCAAAGTTGGTTTATTATTGTAAAGTTGGAATCGAATGGCTGCAGAAGTCTTTAGGACTTTCGGCCTGGCTCGATCGATCGAAGGACAGGCTTGATCGATCGAAAATCGTACAGGTCGAATTTTCTGCAGAATTTCCAACTCAGCCCCACTTCATTAAACGTTTAGGATTTTATGTTTTTACCCTAGGTATTTAAACAAAACCCTAGCCACGTTTTTGGAGGTTGTCCAGACTGCTTTGTTGCTCATACATTGCTGTTTTCTGTGAATCTCTTGTGAGATCTTAGAGGAGCTTTCCTTTACACAAAACTTAGGGTTTTCAAGGTAGAGATGATTTCAACATCTTGAAGATCATTATAGTTGCAACCATTGGAGCTTAAAGAAAAACAAGCGGGGAGCTTGTAGCTGATTGAGGAATTCAAGAAAGAAGGAGTCCGTGGATTCGGAGCTTGCACGTGGCCGTGTCAGTAAGTTCTACTGGTGGGTAGCATTAGGAAGTCGAGCGGGGAGCTTGTAGTCCTTTTGTAAGAACTCCAATTCTTTCATAGTGAATTCTGTTTTGCCTTGAGGATCGGTGGGTCAAATCCTCCCCAGGTTTTTACCGTGTGGTTTCCTGGGTGATCATATCATTGTGTCTTTTATTATTCCGCTGCTTTATTCTTTTGATATGATTATTTGATTGCTTTAACCTAGTATTGCATAATTTGACTAAGTAACAACTTGGCTAATTAACTAGGCTACGCAATCTGGTTGTTTTTAAGGGGTCTAAAACCGTTCACATGGATTAGAAAATGTACATACGCAAGCGTTACACCAGTTTTTGGGAGACCCTCCAAGAATGAAATCAGTGTAAAGGCCATTCAACAATTGTTGTAGTTTCTAGGAATTTTGTGTTATTCGTTATTGAATTTTTCATCCAAAACACACACCAAAAAAAAAAAAAAAAGCTTTGAAGAAAACTTACATGCCTTTTTAATGAAATTAAGCAAGGATTGTATACAAATCTTTGCACCTCCAATAAGCAAGTTTGTGCATAGACCGTGCAACAAAAGGAAGTGAATACTTCAACTGTCTATGGATGTTGCACTTAAAGAGCCTGACAAAGATTTTATTTCAATTAGGAATAGGAATAGTAGTCCTTGTACACTTAAAAAACTACTGAGAAGAGTTTTTGATTACAAGGACTTCATTTTTGTTTGTTGTAGATGGGAAACACGGGATTTTTTTTTTTTTACTATCACATGCATAGGGGTAGAACTGTAGAAGTTACAAAGTTAGCTAGGTTTTTAGAAAAGTGGGTAGTTTTGGTTGTGTACATAGGTGGTGAGATTTTTTTTATTTATTTATTTTTTGGGTATAAATCTACTATCTGGGAGTTTTTGTAATGTGAGGAGTGAGGACAGGGACTGAGGTGTTTTGTTCCCAAAAATTTTGAATTTAATTTTGAACAAAAATAAAAGTAACGTGTGGGAAGTGTTATTATTATTATTTTATTGGAACATTGTATCTATCTACAGTGGAGAGTTTTTATTTGTAGGTTTCTCCTTTTAATTTCTTGTTATTTTTGTTAATTAAACCGGAAAAATTTTGGTAAGAGAAAAAATTAGTTTAGGTTTTTAAAATAAAAAAAAAAAAGAAAAAGAAAAGAAGAAAAGATAATGAAGTTTGGATAAGTTTTTAAATAATTAAACTCGAAAATTTTGGTAAGAGAAAAAAATTAGTTGAAGTTAGATTTCACGTTATAATTGATTTTTTTTTTTTTTTAAGGAAAAGATAATCATGCCTACATTTTGGATGATTTTTAAAATAAAACCTGAAAATTTTGCTAAAAGGTTGTGTAATTGCTTGGTAGTAGGGATGAACCCCTTGAACATGAGATTTTAAAAAAAATAAAATTTTGAATTTAGTTATTCAATTTCCTTATATGCCTCATTTTTTATTTGGAAATTAGGAAAAAAGAAAAAGAAAAAGAAGAGTACGTTAGTGGAATAAAAAGCAATTTTATTCTTATTATAAAAAAAAGTTGAATTATGCTTGACTACTAACGTGTGAGAGAAATGTGGAGGTGGGAGAAATGTGGTTAGAAAAAAATGTTTTTTTATTTATTTATTATAAATTTAGCTAAAATATATGAGTTTTTAAAATAAGTGATTATACATATTTAACCCTATTATTTAAGCTTTACAAATTGATATATTTGAGGGCATTTTGGGCATCAAAATTGAGGAATCCAAACAGGGGAAGCTCCCTTAAATAATAGTATAGATATATCTATGGTGTCTATCTGGAGCTCTTTCCTAAAACTTCTCCAAGTGGCTTGCGCCTCTAGGTGATACTTGTCTTCTATCTCCATCTCTACGTATTCTAGTGAGGCATTTGTCTTGGGGTGAACTTGGTCTCTATCTCTATCTCTACCTCTTCTAATGTGCTTGCATATTCAATTCCCAGAGGATATGTGCATAAGTTCTAACTTGCATGGGATCTATGCTTGCATATTCAATTCCCAGAGGATTTGTGCACAAGTTCTGTATTCTTCTCTTCGGACTTACATGGGATTTGTGCCTACATATTCAATTCCCGGAGGATATGTGAACAAGTTCTTCTTCTACCTTTTATGGGGTTTGTGCCTGCATATTCAATTCCTGAAGGATATGTGCATAAGCATTGTATTCCTCTAACTTACAAGGAAGTCCTTGGTGTGTGATCTAATGGGGGAAATAAATTTGCTGATGACTGTGTTGGTGTCCCACAGGGGGAGCTATCTTGTTGATTTTGACCTACGAGGAAGTCTCTGATGGTGTGTAGTCCATTAGGGAAAATTCTTTTCTTCTCCTTCATGACTCACTAGGGAACTAGTGTTGATCCTACTCACGAGGGAGTTTCCTTAACTCCATGGGGAAATCCTTTTCTTCACAACTCTCGAAGGAATTGCCTTTGTGCCTAAGACCCTCGGGGGAGTCCTCCATGATACTTGGGAAAAACTGTGTATTTGTAACTTACTGGGGTTTTGGTTGATGGCCTTAACTCATGAGGGAGATGCCTTTGTGATTTCCAATCTGCTGAGGGATGTTCTTGATCCTTTCAATTCCACTAGAGATGCTTTGAGAGTCCTTGTGTCTTTTACCCAACTAAGGGTATTTCTACCATTTTTGGATGAATTTGTGAGTTTTTATTTGCACGTCCTACCTTCTGGGTACCTACTAGGAATATTTGGATTTAAAAAAAACTAAACTACACAGAGTTTAATGGGAAGGCCTAAACTACATGTAGTTTAGCCACCAGATGCCTTCCCGCCTTTTCATATTTTTCCAAATGGTTACCAATTTTTTCTTTTTCTTCTTATTTCTCTTCATCTTCTTCATCTCTTCACATTCTTTCTAACCCTTTAACTTCATTTTCTCGCTCTCTATAAATCCTTTTTCCTCTCACTCATTCCTTCACTCTCACAATCTGATTCTCTCAAACTCTTTCATCTTCTCCAATGGTACCCCAGTCCAAAACCAAGAAAAATTCATACGTGATTTTTGGCGATGTCTTTAATCTCACCTGCTAGAATGGGGCTTTAAGGCTGAATGAGTCCCCTCCACTAGTCTATAAGCCACAAAACCATCTTGCAGAAGGTGCAAGGACTAGATTGGTAAGTTTTTCAAACTTTTCTCTTTTCAAGTTTTGCTCTGATCTTCCATTTTAATCCATTTCATACACTTTTAAATGCTTGGGTTTCGTTGTGGGATGGGTTTAGATGAAACCCTAGGAGGGGTAGGAACATGTTTAGGATGAGTTTTGATCAAAAGTTGGCTCAGAATGTCGAAGAACACTCTTTGTTTGTGTTCATGTGCATGCATGTATCGGGCATGCATACGTATCTTGTATTCATGCATACACATACTTACTCATGTGTATGCGAGCTGTGTTCATGCGTACGCGTCCATGTTCTTCAGTTTATATGGACGCATGTTCCAACTTATGTGTGCATGCTAGCACTCAGAAACCTTAATTTTTATTATTTTGACTCTTTTTCATTTATTTCTTTATCCAATGGCAATTCTCATGCCCTCTTTTCATCGTTTTTCATGTCTCAGCTCCCTTTTTAGGTAGGGGTAGCACTAGTCATGTATTTTCTTGGTACAGGGCCTTGATGACACAAAGGCCTTGGTGCGCGGAGCTGGTTTTGAGCCCATCCTCCATTTGCTTCTGGAGAGTCATGCCAATGGCATCTTGGTGCAGTCGCTGGTTGAAAGGTGGTGGGATACTACCTGTAGACACCATATTTTTTATCCCTTACAACTCGGGACCCTGTTCCCTAATGATGCTCGAACTTTAAGACCTAAGGCCAGGTTAGAGCCCAATTAGATATTAAATTGACTTGAGGAGTGTTAAAATTGAAAATATAACCTTTTAAATGAGCAAAAATCTATTTTTGGAAATAAAATAACCAAAGTGGTCCTCGGCCTGCGTATGCAAGCCAAAGCATGCGTACGTAGGCACATTCCTTCGTACGTAGTTAGGGTTACAAAAGCATAAGAAAGGCAAGTTTTTTTGTGATAATGACTAAGGTTTAGAATGAATCTCACATTGTTTAGGAGTCGGCCCAAACCCCATTTTTTCAACTATAAAAAGCCTTACATTGTACATTTTCAAAACACACAGAAATCTCATGGGAAAAACCTAAGATTCACTAGAAACTAGTGAATCAAAAGGAAGTTTTTCACAAAGCACCCTCAAGTCAATTTTATTTGATTGGGACCTTTTCTAGCCCCAATCCTTCTAGTTTAACATTGCTAATCACTTTTTTATTGGTTTGTGAATATACTTGACAGAGGGGAACGATCAAAATCAAGCTTGGAAAGCTTTCGTTTAAGGTATTGGGTCTAACCCTTTCTCTTTATTTCTTTTTCTTTTCTGCTTTTCTTTCTGCATTTTAATCTTGTTTTCTGTGTAGTTAATGTTTGTGTATATCTATTTAAGTTATTTTCTTAGTTCTTTTCATGTTTTGTGCACGTTAGGTTGTTAGATTTTCGTTTTCGTTTTAAAGTTCTTACTTGTGTACGCATAATCTTGCATGTGCACGCAGACTTGATTATGTGCATGCAAGCCCATTATAGCATGTGTGATGCTGTTGCTCAGAAACCCTAAATTTTTGTTTGTTTGTTTGTTTGTTTTGTCTCTGCCTTCACATGTTTGTTTTGTTTAGGTTTTTTTGTTTTGTTTTTTGTTTTAGGCTTTGTAGGTTCTTGTTTACCTCTCTCACATGCTTGTTTGCTATGACATGTTTAGATTAGAGTTTGTCTTAGCTTTGATACCATGCCATTCATTAATGTGTTGTGTTGTTGAGAGGTAAGTACAAGGTAAGTCATGCATTAGAAATGTCCATGCATTTGTGTTTTGGTTTTGTTTTGACGATATGATTAAACATGCTTAGACGTATGATGGGAGGCCAAACTTAGGGTTAGGTGATCTTGGGTGCTTAACACCTTCCTAAGAGCGTACCTAAACTTCGAACTCATATCTCTGGTAGTAAGATCAAAAGGTTCTTCCTCGAAGGGACGCTATATATATGGTTCCAGACCATTGTAAAAACTAGGTGGCGACTTCCCCCCCCTTATGTCCACAGTGGCGGCTCTGCTGGGGATTGTGAGTTTAATTCCTATGTGTCTTGTTTCTTACCCTTAATAAAAATTATTTCTGTTGGGTTTTAGACCCCTTAAAAACAACCAGATTGCGTAGCCTAGTTAATTTGCCAAGTTGTTACTTAGTCAAATTAAGCAATTCTAGGTTAAAACAATCAAATAATCATATCAAGCATATAAAGCAGCGGAATAATAAATAACACAATGATATGATCACCCAAGAAACCACACGGTAAAAACCTGGGGAGGATTTGACCCATCGATCCTCAAGGCAAAAATTGAATCCACTATACGAAAGAATCGAAGTTCATACAAAAGGACTTACAAGCTCCCCACTCGACTTCCTAATGCTACCTACCAGTATAACTTACTGACACGACTACATGCAAACTCCGAATCCACGGACTCATTCTTTCTTGGATTCTTTAATCAGCTACAAGCTCCCCGCTTGTTTTTCTTTAAGCTCCAATGGTTGCAACTGTGTTGATCTTCAAGATGTTGAAATCATCTCTACCTTGAAAACCCTAAGTTTTGTGTAAAGGAAAGCTCTTCAAAGATCTCACAAGAAATTAACACAAAACAGCAATGTATGAGCAACAATACAATATGGACAACCTCTAAAAACGTGGTTAGGGTTTTGTTTAAATACCTAGGGTAAAAACATAAAACCCTAAACGTTTAATGAAGTAGGGCTGAGTTGGAAATTCTGCAGAAAATTCAACCTGTGCGATTTTTGATCGATCGAGCCAGGCTGAAAGTAACTAATACTTCTGCAGCCACTCGATTCAAACATTACAATAATTAATCAACTTTAAGCAAGCCTAAACAAGACTAAATACATTGTTTTGATCATGGTTTGCCAACATTACAAATTAGAGTTCTAAATACATAAAATCCTAAGACCTTAGAACCTAACAAACTCCCCCTTTGGCAATCCGTGACAAAACACAAACTATAAGCTCAAAGTTTACAATAAAAAGCCCTTTACAAAAGGTAATGCTCATAAAACAAATTCAATCCTAACTACTATCCATCAGTTGCAAGTGTAGACAGCAGCCAAAACGAATGCACCTGTATATTCCTGAAACACTCAACAAACGCATAAACGCATGTGTGACAGAAAAACAGTAAATCAACAGATATGTAATCTAATTCTCCCCCTTCATTAGATACACCAAAAATAAACACATTCTTGAAAGTTCACACAACACAAAATAAAGACATATATCAATATATAACTTATAAATATAAATCAATAAGCAATGAACACATAGAATCAAGAATCATACATATAAGAAAATGTATTTCCCTACAAGAATAGCCCAAAAGGAAGTATACATGGTGAAGCACCTAGATACAATCTAATCTCAAAAAACTCTACTAGCTCCGCAAAAAGTAACAAAAACTCCCCCTAGCTACAAAAACTCCTCTACAAGCTCCAAACTCTACTCCCCCTTTTTGTGATGGAATGCCAAAGGACATCACAGGCCATCATCAAAAGGAGGTGGTGAGGATGAACAAAGATGCGCCAAATCCGCTCTCAGAGCACGAATCTCATCAAATAAGTCCACCAAAAGCTGACCATGAGCCACCTGAACGGTCATGACAGTCTCCAAGGTACGACGTACATCGGAGTCATTCGAAGGAGGTGGAGGAACAGCAGCAGCAGCAGCACCAACAGGATCAGGAACAGCCTCACGAGCAAGACCTATAGAAGAAGAAGGGGGTGCGGTACCAGAAGGCTCAGACCTAGCGTGTTTAGAGCCAGCTCGAAGATGAGCAGCCCTCTGTCTAAGGAAAGAGGCACTTATGGGAGTAATCACATGGACGGGCTCAGAAGAAGGGAAACCATCTAAACCAAGATGAAGCAAAATCCTATGAATAAAGATAGGATGTACAAGAGCATAAGCAGTAGATGAGCTCCTATAAACTTCGTTCAAAGAATGAAGAAACAGATGAGGAAAACTGATAGGAGCATCAGTGACAAGAGCATACAAAAATACACACCTCTCGAGAGGAATGGTGTGCAGATGAGAAATGGGCCAAAGAGAATGACATGATATCCTAAAGAAGAGATAGACAGTCTCAGGAAGCTCAGCAGTGGTGATCCAAGGATCAGAACCCCACTGGATTGAAGACCCAGTGATGTAAGACATGACATCACTCAACTCAGGTGACTCATCATAAGGATAGACAGGGTGCTGTACCAATGATACCCTAGAGCATCAACCACGACATCAGGGTCAATGGTGAACTCTACACCTCGTATCCAACTCTTTACTAAAGTGTTGGAATCATAGACGCGGATAGAGATGTTCGAAAAGAACTCTCTAATCAGGGTAGCTGGAGAAGGATCAGAAACATCCAGCAGAGGTAACCAGCCCCGACGCTCAAAGTTTGCCTTAATGGCAGGATCAACCTCATCTAAGGTGACAGATCGCTCGGCCCAAACTTTTCTCTTAAGGTTTAGCTTCTCGAAAATCTCTTGGTTTTTCTCACTCAGAAACTTCTCACTATCAAAGGAAGGTGGGAGAGGAGAAGGAGAGGGAACAGACCTACGAGCTCTAGCCTTCCTAGGTATGATGCTAAGAAAAGGACAGAGACACAAGGAAAAACCAAAAAGAATAAACCAAAAAAAAAAATCCAAGGGTAGATTGCAAGTTAGCACAAAAATCAATAGAATAAAAATCTATATGATGCATGAATAGATACAATGCCATGATGTATGTACTAATGCAATAAAATATTAAGTTCAATTGAGATCAAATTGACAAAATTGCCTTGAGCAGGGAATTTCTATCAAAAACCCCAAAAATTGAAAACCACTTGTTGAAATTTTTAAACAAATTGATGAATTGGGCATTACAAAACACATCACATAAATTATAATGCCTAATTACATCAAAACAACAAGCTAATTTCATCAAATTCAATCCAATTTAACAAAAGCCCCAATTCGGATCAAGAACAAACCCTAGATTTTTCAATTTTTCACCAAACTCAAAATTGATCAAATTAATAGGGAAGGATCATGTTTATGACGTGTCCCCACAAAACCCCAATGATCAATTGCACAAAATAGGGCTTGAATCAACAGAAAATCCCAATAATGCTAAGTCCGAAAATTACCCTAAAATGCATGGATTTATGCATGAAAACTTGAAAATAAATTCAAAAGGAAGGGTAAAAGTGTCTTACCGGCTTGAGGAAAGAGAAACCTTGCAAAAATTTCAGAGGAAAACGACAAAAAATTCTCTGTGGAGTCTTGCCAAATCGGAGAGAGAGAAGAAAAAGTTTGAAAAGTTTGAACAGTGACTTTGAAAAAGTCAGATCTGATTTTTAAAAAAGCTTTTTCACGATCTTCGATCGATCGAAAATTACATTCGATTGATCGGATCAATCCGAGACTCATAGAAGAATTGAAGCACATTTTTCGATCGATCGAAAAACAGATTGGATCGATCGAATTGGGCAGAGGCTTACTAAATTTTGAGAAAATCACAAGTTTTGAAAAACAACAAGCACTTTTTGAAAATAACTCCTCAAAGCATTGAAATTGAAGAAACAAAATGCATGAGCATGAGATGTAATGAGATGCTTTTTAAAAAACCCAAAATTTAAACCCAATTTTCTCAAAAACAAGTTTCAATCATTTTTCCATTGAAATTTCTTAAGCAACAAATATGTTGTGCACAATTCTCAAGATATTTTCAAACTTGGTTGGTCAAACCAAAAACACACACACTAGCATGTACAGTGTTTAACAAAGAGTAACTTGTGTAGTGTGTGATACTAGCAAAAACTTGAGATACATGTGAGGTGATATGTGAATAGCAATCAAACACAAAGTCTACACAATTCATCACATAGAATTTAAAAGAGACTATCACCTAAAGAGTTACATCCTATAACTCTCACATCTCCTAGAACAAAAGCTTGCAATCATGTAAGTTTCTTGAATTTTTGCCTCTTATATATATGTGAATTGGCATAAAGTCTAATAGTACACACCGGTTTGAATTAAGTGAATTGGCATCAAGCCTAATTGTACACACCAGTTTTAATTTAATTGAGGCTACACCTTATGTTCTTTTTGTGCATGTGCTACACTTTCTCGAGCACAAAATCTTATGATATATACTAAGGTGTTCATGATTAGCTAGTGAACATGGGTGAGATAGTTATTTATGCCTTTCTCAAAAGGATCAAGTTCGACAGTCAAAGAACATGTGACTTCAAGATTAAGACAAAGTGATTAAAAACCACACACATCTTTCCCACACAACATGCACTACAAAGTTTCAACTAGTCAAGTGCAAAAAATAAACTCATCAAAGTTAAACAAGGTACACAAGACATGACATGTGTAACAAGATTGACCAACCTTGTTTTCAAAAATCAAGAAAAATAGTGTCAAACATAGTTTTGCTTTCCTTTTTTTTTTTTTTTTTTTTTAATTATTCTAAGAGAAAAAACAAATAAATCCTAAAATGAAATGCATGAATGTAACGCAATGCAAGTCCTAGAACAAAAAACACAAAAACCAAAGAACAATGGTCACAAAAGAATAGAGCAATGAAGCATAAGGACCATGTCAGAAAGACTCAGTTAGTTCGAGTCTTTTGCATCCAAAACTTTTTAGATGCACCACGAGCATTGGAGTTCTTATTCATATTCGAGTGATTCCCAACTCCAGGATTGGAATAAAGGTTTAACACCTTTACCAATTCACCAATTAGTGCCATAGGATCTTGTGCTTGAGGCATAGGCACTTTTGGTTTGTTTGCTCTCTTATCAGCTTGAAGCTTGAAACAATTAGGACGAATGTGTCCAGACTTTCCACAGTAATGACAAACTCAAACAGGTTTACCATGCATCTTGTCCTTAGATTTGGTAGGCTCCTTAGTTTTAGATTCTCTTAAATCTATCCTAATCTTCTTAGGTGGTGAAACTTCTACAGGTTTAACAACCTCACTTACAGGGAGTTTAACAGTTTCACTCACAACCTCACTCATAGAAGGTTCAGAAGAAGAAGATGGAACAAAGATAGTGGAATGGGGTGCAGACACAGAGATGCTCTTAACAAAACCTAAACCAGATTTGTCAGAAGGATACTTTTGAACACTCAGCATTTGATCAAGTTTAGAACTAGCAGATCTAGCAATAGATAAATCATGTTCCAAAGTTTTAACTTTATCAAGCAAGAGCATATTCTCAGATTTCACATTGTTCAAAATATCATTAGCATCAAACAATTTAACAAGCAAATTCTTCTTTTCAAGCTCAAGAGATTCAATTTTCTTTAGGCCAAGATCAACATTCATAGCATCCTTTGCAGCAACTTTGCAAAGTTTGTTGTAGGCCTCTTGAAGATCTGCATCTTCAGAGAGTTCCCCATCAGAAGGGTTCTTTTCAGTAGATATGCTTTCATTTACTACAGCAGTAGCCGTGAAAGCAATGAAGTTTCCATCCTCGTCACCACTGGACTCATCATCAGAAACCTCATTATCACTAAGGGTTACAGCCATAGCTTTACCCTTATTTCTCAAGAATGTAGGACATTCAGATTTAACATGATCATACCCTTGACAACCAAAACACTGAGCACCCAAAGAATTGTTTGAAGATTGACCTACTTTTTCTCTAGGTTTTTCAAAGTTATTAACCTTAGTGGGATCATTCTTCCTAAAGTTTCTAGGTTCAACAGTGTTTGTACCTCTTGCCCTTCTATTTGTATTTCTCAGAAAGTTTCTAAAATTCTTGACAAGGTAAGCTATTTCTGTAGCAGAGAGTTCATCATCAAATCCACCAGCCTCAACATCATCAACAGACTTAAAAGCCATTGATTTGGATTTGGTAGTTTTAGGTAGGTCAAACTCATAGGATTGAAGAGATCCTACAAGCTTATCCACAAGGATGGAGTCCACATCCTTACTCTCAGTAATGGCAGTCACTTTGGGTCTAAAGTCTTTAGTTAAAGATCTAAGTATCTTCCTAACAATTTTAGGTTGATCATAGACTTCACCCAAATTAAAAGCAGAATTAACAATGTCATTCAATTTAGCATAGAATTCATCAAAAGATTCATCATCAGACATTCTAATGCTTTCAAATCTAGAAGTCAATTGCTGCAGTTTATTGATCTTAACTGCCTTTGTGCCTTCATGCACAGTTTGGAGGATTTTCCAAGCAGTATGAGCAACCTCAACATTTGAGATTCTCTTAAATTCCTCCATAGAAACAACATCAAAGATGGCATTTATAGCTTTGCTATTAAATGCAGCTGCTTCTTTTTAAGAAGTTTGCCACTCACTCACAGGAGTAATGGGCTTCTCCCATCCGTATTCAACGGAATTCCAAACTCTCTCATCAATGGATTTTAGGAATGCTTTTATCCTTACTTTCCAATAAGCATAGTTATTCCCGTCAAAGTGAGGAGGAACAACAAGAGAGTGTCAGTGTTCCATGACAACAGGGGTCAAGGATCAGCTCAAAGATCAAAAGATCTAAAAACAGAAGAGCTACCTGCTCTGATACCACTTGTTGGGTTTTAGACCCCTTAAAAACAACCAGATTGCGTAGCCTAGTTAATTAGCCAAGTTGTTACTTAGTCAAATTAAGCAATTCTAGGTTAAAACAATCAAATAATCATATCAAGCATATAAAGCAGCGGAATAATAAATAACACAATGATATGATTACCTAGGAAACCACACGATAAAACCCTGGGGAGGATTTGACCCACCGATCCTCAAGGCAAAACTTGAATCCACTATACGAAAGAATCAAAGTTCATACAAAAGGACTTACAAGCTCCCCGCTCGACTTCCTAATGCTACCTACCAGTAGAACTTACTGACACGACCACGTGCAAGCTCCGAATCCATGGACTCCTTCTTTCTTGGATTCTTCAATCAGCTACAAGCTCCCCGCTTGTTTTTCTTTAAGCTCCAATGGTTGCAACTGTGTTGATCTTCAAGATGTTGAAATCATCTCTACCTTGAAAACCCTAAGTTTTGTGTAAAGGAAAGCTCCTCAAAGATCTTACAAGAGGTTCACACAAAACAGCAATGTATGAGCAACAATACAATATGGACAACCTCTAAAAACGTGGCTAGGGTTTTGTTTAAATACCTAGGGTAAAAACATAAAACCCTAAACGTTTAATGAAGTAGGGCTGAGTTGGAAATTCTGCAGAAAATTCAACCTGTGCGATTTTCGATCGATCGAGCCTGTCCTTCGATCGATCGAGCCAGGCCGAAAGTAACTAATACTTTTGCAGCCACTCGATTCCAACTTTACAATAATTAATCAACTTTGAGCAAGCCTAAACAAGACTAAATACATTGTTTTGATCATGGTTTGCCAACATTACAAATTAGAGTTCTAAATACATAAAATCCTAAGATCTTAGAACCTAACAATTTCAATACTTGTTTTGCAAACACATCACTTATTCTCTTTTGTCCCTTAACCTTGGTTAGTGCTGAGTGGGAAAATGGAAGGCTCCATTCGGGCCCAAATTTTCTGAAGTTCATCCCACCAACTCATTATCGGTACCATCGCCTATAATGGGCTTTGAGTACATTAAAGGTTTGCTGCCAATCCATTATGGGGTCCACTTAGGCCCTCAGTCAGAATCATAGCCCACCTAGTTGTGAGTGACCTACTTATCTATCCTTTTAGCCTTAGGGAGCCTACCCATACTAGAAAGATCCTAGACCCTATCACAAAGGATACCCTTTATATATCTCTTATTTGTTCAACCATATACCATGTGTTCACCTAATTCTAAAGGACAAATAAAAGATAATAAAAATGAAAGGGATGGCACTAAAGTTATGGTATACCCTAAGATATTATGGGATAAAAGAAAAGAAGTTCTCCTATATAAGAGGCTTATCCCTAAATCCAAAGGCATATCTTAACTTGAAAGATTCAAAAGACCATAGCTTAATTGCTATCATAGACCCAAGTGGAAAAAGCTCTATTGAAAAGAAGACTTTGGGCCTATGGTTACAAATATGCTATGGACTTAGCATCCAACATCCTTCAAAGCCAAAAATGAAACTCCCTAATCTTGGGTCTCTTTGTCGCATGCCTAGGCCCAAAATGATGAGAATTTCATAGACTTTGAGAGGAAGGCTATAATGTATTCTAGCAAGAGGGATATTTAAAAAATAATAATAAAATGATGAATAAAAATGAAAATTCCAAAGGTGATGAATACATTGTAAGCCAATGTTTGAGACAAAGGATTGAAAATTTCTAAACGCATTCTAATGAAAGCCCATGAGAGTAAGATGAGAGCTTTATTGTAAATGGACCAAAGCCCAATGAAACAAGGGGCAAAAATTCATGAGAGGGAAGGGAGCGACATTGTAATTGGGCCTTCATGAAAATGAACTTAAAAATTTTCTAAGGATATCTAAAGTTTAAAAGGAACCTTTAATTGGGACATGAACTTAATGAAAATGGGGCTTCTTTTCAGGCATCATTGCACCACCAAACTCAAGAAAACACGTCCCCACTCCCATTTGGATTTGAGAGAAAGGAAGGCGCTTGATTAAGATTGAGGACACAAGAAACCCCTCCAAGCAACAATGACTACCTCTATGGAAGACCCAATGGCACAAAAGATCCTTAAGGCTTTGGATGAACATGGAGAGGCCCTTAAGAGAATGGGTAGGCATCTCACTAGGTTGGAAGAATATAAGCTCAAAAAGCCTCCACATGTGGAAATCCATGATGATAAGGAGGAAGATGAAGAATGGGATGAAAAGGACAAAGTGGAATACGAAAGGAACAAGCAATTTGAGAAGCTCACCATGGAAACCATGGCTATGTGGGAAAAGATGGAGAAAATACAACTCACCTTCTACAAGGCACAACGGATGGATGATTACCTTTATAACATGAGAGGAATCAGTTCAAAGGCTCCTATTGCATTGCCTCATAATTTTAAGATTTCTGATGCGAAAAAGTTCAATGGGACTGGAGATCTGAAGCAACATGTAAGGAGATACCTAAGCATTGCTGAAATAGAAAGTGTTAGGTTCTAAGGTCTTAGGATTTTATGTATTTAGAACTCTAATATGTAATGTTGGCAAACCATGATCAAAACAATGTATTTAGTCTTGTTTAAGTTTGCTCAAAGTTGGTTTAATATTGTAAAGTTGGAATCGAGTGACTGCAGAAGCATTGGGGCTTCTCGGCCTGGCTCGATCGATCGAAGGATAGACTCGATCGATCGAAAGTCGGCCCAGATGCGTTTTTCTGCAGAATTCCAACTCAGCCCTAACTCTTTAAACGTCTAGGTTTTTATGTTTTTGCTCTAAGTATATAAGGCAAACCCTAGCCACGTTTTTCAGTGTTGCACAAGTTGTATTGTTGCTCATGCATTGCGGTTTTGTGTAAATCTCTTGTGAGATCTAGAGGAGCTTTCCTTTACACAAAGCTTAGGGTTTTCAAGATTGAGATCACATCAATATCTTGATGATCAACTAGGTTGCAGCCATTAAAGCTTAAAGAGAAAAACAAGTGAGGAGCTTGTACTTGAAGAAGGAATACAAAGAAAGAAGTAGTCCGTGGTCTCGGAGCCTGCGCGTGGTCGTGTCAGGAAGTTACTACTGGTGGGTAGCATTAGGAAGTCAAGCGGGGAGCTTGTAAGTCCTTTTGTAACAACTTCAATTCTTTCTTAGTGGATTCCGTTTTGCCTTGAGGATCGGTGGGTAAAATCCTCCCCAGGTTTTTCCGGTGTGGTTTCCTGGGTGATCATATCTTGTGTTCTTTATTTTCCGCTGCTTTATTTGTTTTATATGCATGATATGATCTTGTGATTGTTTTAACCTAGAATTACATAATTTGACTAAGTAACAACTTGGCTAATTAATCTAGGCTACGCAATCTGGTTATTGTTTAAGGGGTCTAAACCGTTCAGAAAGGCTAGATGAGAAGCAAACTTTGCATGCATTTCCTCTCTCACTTACGGGAGGTGCATCAAGGTGGTACTATAGCCTTGATCCAAGCAAAACTAGGGTGTGGAATGAACTAGCGAAGTTGTTTGTGGACCAATTCATCTTCAACACCATGATTGATGTGATTATAAGGGATTTAGAGACTACCAAACAAGGTGTAGGGGAGACATTTTCCAAATACATGACTAGATGGAAGACCAAGATCTTTAGAAGGGTTAATAGGCCAAATGAAAAAGACCAAATCAACATGATCATCAAGAACTTGCTTCTGGCTTATAATGTAGGCTTTTACCATCGCCTATTAGCTCATTTGGAGAACTATGTGATTATGGAAAAAGAATTGAAGATGCCATCAACAATCGGCAATTGGAGAAGGGTGAGAGTAAGCCTCCAACCAAGAATATATATGGAGGAGGAGCAACCACCACTAAAACACCCAATCTCGTAAATGTGAGTGCCATCATACCCCAACAAACACTAGCATACCTAAAGAAATCTCTTCGAGAATTCTTCGACCTAGGAATGGCCTTCACCCAAGCATACGAAAACCTATCCTTTAAAGGATTCATCAAGCCTTGAGACCCCACACCCAGGCCTAATCCCATACCTCCAACATGGAACCTCAATGAATATTGCCACTACCACCAAAAATCCTACCACAAAACCGACAATTGCTTCCTCCTCAAACACGAGATACAAGACCTCATAGACAATGGAACCTCTCAAATCCCAACATCATCACCAAACCCAATATTAGAAAGAACCCTTTACTCGATTACCATAGGGCTCCTCCTCCATATTGAAATTGGTTGCAAGTAGATGAGATTGAGTGGGATTATTCAAAGTTGATAAAAACTACAAATGTCAACATCAATGCCGTGGAAGTCCAAGGAATATGGGATGAAGAAGATGAAGTCTTAAAGGAAGCAATAGCAATATAGGGAATATTTCCCAAAAGAGTGACGGAATTGAAGAAGAGGGTTTTGGAGGACAATAAATATCACTAGGAGTGGGAAGCACTACAAGCCATTCTTTTTGTAAAAAGGATCATCCTGGTAGGGATCTAGGGGAAGGGTCCAAGCCCACGAAACCTAGAGGAAAAGAAGATAAAGAAGAAGAAGATAAGGTCTTAATGCAATTAAAAAAGACCCAAGCTCATGTGTTCGTATGGGGCTTGCTCATGGCCTCTCAAAAACATCGTAAGGCTCTCTTAGATGCCTTGAATGGGAAAGAAGTACCTATTGAAACTACACCAAAAGAAGTTTTGTCTCTCATGGGGTTGAGGGTTCCTCACACCCTCTCCTTACTTTTTCCGATGAAGATCTCCCTCCCAAAGGAGCTACTCATACTAGACCCTTGGAAATCACTATTGAATGCATGGGTGCCAAGGTTCTGATGGTGCTTATTAGCAAAGGGTCTGCCTTGAATGTTTGTCCCTTTAGGACCACCCTCACTGTTGGCCTAGATATGGAGACTATCATTCCTTCTCCCTTGACTGTAAGGGCATAAGACAACACTTCAAGGAAGGCCATGGGTACTTTCAAGGCACCTTACAGGATTGGGCCAATGGAAACTGATGAGCCAGAAATTTATGATCGTCATCAATCAGAGGTCGTCATTAACCAAGAAAAGATGTTGCACATTTATTATGCTCATTGTTGACAAAGTGTAACGAACGGAGCAACGGTCACAGAGTGAGCTGCGAACTTCAAACAGAGATTTTGTAACGCACTAGCCATTAAGCATAAATACAGAAATTCATTGCCCATTAGTGAGGCACGCAACTATAAAAAGAGAAGGTAACAGAGGTTAAAGGTACGCACAAAATACTCTACGAAAATCACTCTCCAGTCAATTCTCTCTAAAATCTTTCTCCTTTATTGACTTAAGCATCGGAGAAGGTTTGGCTAATGCCACATTGGCGTGTTACTCTTCCACCCAGTTCATTTTTTGCAGGCTTTCCTCCAACAGAGACAACCCCAATCACAGCTTCCTCCATCCATTACGACGAGGAGCTCAACTACTGATTTTTTGCATCATCAGTTTGGTGCCGTCTGTGGAAAATGCTAATCATTCAAGCCATCTTTCCCAGTGACAAAAGAGTTCCTCGAAGTATGAAATGGAGCCAGAAACTGCACAACAGCCAGAAGTTGTGCAACAGCAACAAATCCAGGCCCTCCTAGCTAATGTGGAAGAGTTGACTCGCTAGAATGAAGAGCTGCGAAAGACAATGGAATCCCAAAATGCAGAATGTCGGCAAATAGGTGAAAACCAAAATGAAGAAGAATCAAACTCCCAAGCCAACAGGTGAGATAGGACCTCTGGAGAAGATTCCTCCAAGATGGAAAAGGAACTTCGCAACATGAGGAAGGAGATGGATGAATTAAGAAATGCCATGAAGGATAAAAGTGGGGAGAATTTGGATGGGATGATTTGTGATAGGCCACAAACGAATTGACCTCTTGTGATTAATTAACCAATTAATTTAACCAAGTTTATTAATTAGGTTAATTAACATGCAATTGCGTGGCAGCACAAGCAAATCACCAATAAACTAAATATGTAGTGGAAAATAAATAGTATAATGATTTGTTTACGAATGGGGAAAACCCTAATGGCAAAAACCCTACCGGGTGATTTTTAGGTCACCACTCCCGAAACTCCACTATTATCATAACAATCTCCCCTTTTGGTAATCCGTGACAAAACCATAACAAACAAATGAGCATATGAGAGAAGTCATAAATCACTCAACTTATATTCACTTGTTCAATACAGTAAAATCTATCCTAACTCAAACTCTTGAAAAACTTTGCAAGAAGAGATTTTATGGCAAGTAGACTTTGACAACTTGCATTTCTGAAACACTTTAAACAAAACTCATCAAGGCATCTTTGTGTGAAATAGAAATAATAGATTGCATATAAGTAAAGAAACATGTGTATAAAGAGAGAAAAGAAACAACACATGTAAGAGGTAGGTGAAAGAAACAACATACATCCACATATAGAAAGAAATAAGTACAATGTATGTCAGAATTATCACAGGATCAAATGTACAAGAACAATGTGTCTATATAATAAAGAAAAGACAAGATATATCAAATCCTCACTACATCCCTCAAGTATCAACACTCCCCCTATCAAAAATGTCATATACTAACTCTCCCCCTAAGATGACTACTCTTAAATCCCAAAATTACTACCCCTTTTTGTCACGAGTGACAAAGGGTAGAGTGTCAAGCAGACATCTCATCAGAAGAGCTAGCATCTCCATCATCATCATCACCATCACCATCATCATCATCATCCTCGGCATCAGAATCAGAAGCCACTAGAGGAGGTGGTGAAGGATTAGCCTCAGGAGCAAAACCACCCATGGTTGCTTAACGTCGTGCAATACGACCAACACGAATGTTCACCTGATACAACTCAATAAAGAGCATAACAAGGTGAGCATCCATGCGCTGTAGCTGCGCCATGATGTCTCCAAGAGATACATCGCCAATAGAAGAGGAGGGAGCAGATCGAAAGGGTACCGAACGAGATGGAGTCGAACCGGAGGGAGGAGCTGCTGACTCCTGTCGAGACCTAAACTGAGCCTCACTACATTTTACGGTAGCGGCATCTATGGTACACATGATAGAGAAGTGATCAGAGGAGGGAAAAGGAACAGAAAAATGGCATAAGATCCTCGTGATAGTAGAAGGAAAGATGAGCTTATCACGGGTAGCTGTATCCCTAAACATATCTATGATGGAAAGAATGAAATGTGAAGGAAAATCTATAGTGAGGTGCTCTAACAAAGAAAGCAAAAATTGAGCACGAGGCTCTGTGATAGAGTTATAGTGAGAGAGTGGGTGCAACACAAAAGTCATCACCATGTTCATGAATCTAGGACCTTTAGCAAAAGGCCGACATGGTGTAAACTGGCGCTCACCCCAACCAGATGGGTGCTCACAGAAAGCAGACATCATCTCATCTTTGGACACAGTCCTCAGACACTCACAACCGGGGTAATCAGGATGCTCTACCCTCGGAACTCTAAGCACATCCGCAACTAGCTGAGGTGTGACAGCAAAGCGTGTACCTCAAACACGAGTGTAAAAGAGAGGTACTGAAGAATCAATCCCGTGCATGTTGGAGTAAAACTCCTGAATAAGCAGGAGAGGACAAGTGACCGGGACGCCACACAGTGACTCCCATCCCCGACTATGAATGACATTAGGAAGGTCGGTGTCGGCGAAGTCCGCCAAAATGACTCGGCGTTCCAAATGAACACCTCGTCAAGAGAAGTTCTCCAAGAATGCTTTACAGGCATCCTTATCACGGAACAGAATGTTAGAAGGAGTAGGATCAGAAGAAGATGATGCCTCGAAACGAAAAGGGTTCTGAGACAGAGCAGACATAAGTTTAGGTGCCATAGACACTACTAACGTAAACAGAATGAGAGAGAGGGAGAAAGAGACAATCAGAAAAGTCCCAAAACATTTCAAATATATCAAGATATATTGAAAAAGAGTACGTATGCATGGGAAATGTATGACCATGTTACATGCAAAAGAAAAACATCATGGGCTCAACCCAATCCAATCCTACCAGCACACAAACATATTGCACACATCTGAATGCATGAAAATACTATTATAATGCAAATGAGATGCAATGCATGAGATTTTGAACATATTTAAATGAAAACCCATCCCAAAATTTCAAGAAAAACTCATCAATTTTGAAAAACCCCAAAATTTTTCAAAAACCCCAAAACCTAAGATTCAAAAACATGAAATGCATGAAATATGAGAAGAAAAGAGATCATACCACTTGATTTGAAGTAAGGAAGCACCGAAAATCACGTGGGTTGAAGGTTTGGAGTGAGAAAAATGAGTTTGGAATATGAACAGGCGTGGACAGTTCGAGAGAGATCGAGGGAAATGAGAACCAGATCGCACGAGGAATGTATATAGCGTCTTAGTAAATCTCGACAGATACAAGTATCGAGAGGTGTGACATTTGTTAAGGAGGTGTCGAGAAGAATGGCCGTCGACAGATAACGGTGTCGAGGAGGTATCGAGGAATAAAACACCATAACCCAGAACAGAAGCTTGATCGATCGACAAGGTATTGAGAAGCTATCGAGGAGACAGGAGATTTCTCGATTGATCCACCAAGTGTCGAGGATATGTCGAGATTGCGATAAGAAAAAGCTTGAGAAGCTCGACAAATAGCTAGGTATCGAGGAGGTGTCGAGCCAGCTTTTAAAAACAGTTTTTCGAAAAGTGAAAAACATAGACATGAATGCAATCAAACATGCAACTCAACAATGATCCAATCAACACAATAAGCTCTCAAAATCATCTCTCAATGAAAAATTTTAAGCACATGGACCTCCAAAAACACACACACACACACACTAAACAAGTCTAACTGATTTTATATTTCAAAACAAGTCATGACAGTTTAGTGAGCATACAAAAGCACATGTAAACCTAGTGATGGCCAAATCACATTGTACCTGCACATGTATCAAGAATAGCAAAGAATATTGCGTGTCGTGTGTGAAAAGAACATCACCTCCAGAGATGATGTGGGAGAGGGAGGACACTTGGAAGGAGAGTGAGCAAAGGAAGGAATCACCACGGGCACTTCGAAAGGAGTGTCGGCCATTTTCTAACGCTTCCTAGATAGAAGGCCACCAACAATGCCACTCCTGGCTTTCTTCTCTTGGGCCTCGGCCAGTTTTTGTTTGCTAAACCTAGTTGTCATTCCTAGAGAAGAGAATGAGAGATATAGACTAAAAAAAAAAAAAAAACGAAGAGACGAAGAACACACTTACTTTTCATCACAACCTCAAAATTCTTCTGAACCTTGCATAAGGGCTCTGGGCCCAAAAAAAATGGAGGAACAACGATTGAGGAGAGGTAGGGTCGTCAAAATCTCTAACAGTCTTGAAGATATTCTCTGACCTTCTTAACACAATTGTGATATCTCTTTTTCAGTCGAGGGCGTTGAGGAACTGCAAAAAGCAATAGAATAGATAAAGAACAAAAAGAACAAACAAGAAGGATGCACTAGACATAGGAGTTCCCTAACTACAAAAAAACTTAGAAGCTTCATCCAGGCCCTCACCAAGGACGAACTCCCAACCACTGCCCGAAATAAAGAAAAAGTTTGGTTTCCAATTGTGGAGAGATGATGGAGAGTCAAGTATTAACCTATAAGCCTTGTCCCATGGCTTAAATTCCCAGTAGCGAGGGTCTTTGGACTTTCTTAGACAATAAAAATGGAGAAATTCGTCTTTCTTGATGATGTCCCTATCATTGGCAAACATCCACACCACCATACAACGAATGACGATCCACCAAGAATTAGGCATTAATTGTGCCAGGGTAAGGTGCAAATATGCGAAAAGTTCCCTAACAAAGGAATGAATGGGAAGATGAAGACCACTAGCGAAATCTGCTTCGTAGAAACAAAATTCATCGGTATATGAGTGATAGGCCCTATCCTCATTACTTGGAATCCTAATTCTAACCAAATCAGGAAATTGAAACCTATCCCTAATTCGTTTCTCATCTTTCTCTAAAAGGGAACTTTGGATGTTCCAAGCTTTATAAGGAGTAGAAGGGGAAGAAACCTCGAGAATCTCGCGATTATCAGACGAAGATAACCCTGTTTCCAGCTCACTAGACCTAACCTCCCCATACATTTTTAAAGACCTAGCAACCCTAGCAAAACAAGAACCAAAGGAAATAAAAAGGAAAGGACAAAACTATACGGACAGTCCTCCCCCACGAAAAAACTAACCCCTTTGAGACACTCTCCCCCCATAATCTCAAGCAAACGACCTAAGCGAGCAAAAAGAAAAGATATTAAGGGACAATAGACCATAACAAAACAGTAATCTACCATGGAAGAGTAGGAAAAGAAAGAGGAGCCTGAGAACTTACCAGTGAATGTAGAACTGAAAAAGAAAGCTTGAAGAAGAGAAAAACCCTAGAACGCCAATTGAACAAGGAAAGAAAATGAAGAAATGAAAAAAGGAGGGAAAAATGTGAGATAAATGGCCAAAACATGTGTGGGAAAACCGAGGAAAGTCTGCGCGTCAGACGCATCTTGACTGTACACGTAGCACTCAGCAGATCAAACATCAACTCGTCATAAATGTGCCATACATGAAATACAAAGCGTCAGACGGTTATGTTTTCATCTTGTCAAACTGACGAAAATTCAAACAAGGGGGCAATTAATGAGTCAAAAATTTATGATCTTCGTCAATCGGAGATCGTCATTAACCAAGAGCAGACATTGTGCATTTATTACACTTATTGATGACAAAGTGTAACGGATGGAGCAACGGTCACTGAGTGAGCTGTGAACTTCAGACAAAGATTTTGTAACACACTAGCCGTTAAGTATAAATATAGCAATTCATTGCCTATTAATGAGGCAGGCAACTATAAAAAGAGAAAGCAACAGAAGTTAAAGGTACACACAAAATACTCTGCGAAAATCACTCTCCAATCAATTCTCTCTAAAATCTTTCTCCTTACTGACTTAAGCATCGGAGGCAGTTTGGCTAACGTCACACTGTCAAGTTACTTTTCCACCTAGTTCATTTTTTGCAGGTTTTCCTCCAACAGAGATGACCCCATTCATAGCTACGTCCATCCACTACGACAAGGAGCTCAACTGCTGATTTTTTGCATCATCAGAGACCATTCTGGAATTTCATGTCTTGGACATCACCCTAAATTACAACCTTCTCTTTGGTAGGGATTGGCTTCACCCCAATGGGGAAATCCCTCCTTGCTATACCAGAAGATGAAGATACTATGGAAAGGAGGGATTGCCATAGTTCTTAGGGATGGTGAGATTCTAGCACCGGTGTGTGGACTTGAGGAAGGAGGAAGTGAGCTTTAAATGAGTGGCTTTGAGTTCGTGAATATGGCTAATTGTGGGTTGAAAGATGAAAGGTATGCTACTGACTTATTCCCATATTGTAGCCATGAGGTGATTGCAATGATGAAAAACATAGGATTCATGCCTGATATGGGCCTTGGAAAAGAAGGAAAATGGGTAGTTGAGTTCTCCAATATCAAGACTCAAGTGACTAAGAAGGGTTTAGGATTCTTTGAAGGCTGTGATGGAATCAAGAAAAACCTTGGCACTCTCAATGGGAACTTCGTGAAGGAAAAGGGAAACTTCCCTTATTGTGGCTTCCCCGAACCTTAGGTAGGTAAGGACGAAAAGGTGTATCTAGGTTGGGAAATTTTCTTTAATGAAAAGCTCACTTTTAGGGAGAAGCCTACTGTGGTGATCAAAGAGATGCGAGAAGAGGTTAATTAAGTGAGCTACATGGATGCTGAAGCAATGAAGACCATGATGAAGCTGAGTGGGGACGTGTTCGCCATCACCAATGACGAGCCAAGTGATCCTTCCAAATTCATCATGTCTATTATGGGGCCCATTGATAATTGGACTTGGGTTAGGTTTTCTTAAAACATGGGGAAAAAGTTTGTAATGCAAGTTCCAATGTGCTTTTCAATATTTTCAATAAGATGAATTCTAATTTGGCTTACTTTGACATGTCCCATAACATTGAAATCCTGCACTTAAATGATTCAAATGAATTTGAAAATGAAGTTAATAAGCAATTAGAAAAGAAAATTGAACCTATGGAACAAACTCTTGAAACTATTAATTTGGGCAATGACGAGAATCTACGCTTAATTAAATTGGCTCAACTCTAAATGAAAAAGAAAGAAAAGATCTTCAAGAACTCCTCATGGAATTTCAAGAGGTGTTTGCATGGTCCTATGAAGATATGCCTAGAATTGACCCCGAGATAGCTCAGCATCACATTGATACTTATGACCACATGGTGCCTGTCAAGCAAAAATTGAGAAAAATTGGGACCGAATGGCTCTCAAAAATAAAAGAGGAAGTCATTAAGCAATTAAAGGTAGGGTTCATCAAACCCATGCACCAAGCCGAATGGATAGCCAATGTTGTGACCGTACCTAAGAATGATGGAAAGGTAAGGATGTGTGTGGATTTTAGGGACTTAAGCAAGGCATGCCCTAAGGATGACTTTCCCCTCCCTCACATTGATGTCTTAGTAGATAACACCGTGCGAAGTGCCTTGATGTCTTTCATGGATGGTTTTTTGAGGTACAACTAAATCAAGATGGCTCTCAAGGACATGACCAAAACTACTTTCACTACCGAATGGGGAATCTATTGTAATACGATGATGCCGTTTGGCCTCAAGAATGCTAGGGCAACCTATCAAAGGATGGCTACAGCCTTGCTACATGATATGATGCATAATGAGGTAGAGGTGTATATTGATGATATGATATTTAAATCCAAGGATAGAGGAAGCCACACCATAAACTTGAGGAAGTTCTTCGAGAGGATTAAAGAATATAGATTGAGGTTGAACCCACAAAAGTGCACCTTTGGAGTAACTGTCCGAAAGTTGTTAGGGTTCTTAGTGAGTGATAGAGGGATAGAAGTTATTACCCATCCAAGATTAAAGCCATATTGGAGATGCCTCCACTCAAAAGTGAGAAAGAAATAAGGGGTTTCTTGGGTTGATTACAATACGTTACTTGATTCATTGCCAAGCTCACCTCTACTTGTAAGCCCATCTTCAAACTCCTAAGGAAGAATGAACCACATACATAGAATGATGAGTGCCCAAAAAGCCTTTGAACTTATCAAGGAATATCTCCCCTACCCACCTATTTTAGTGCCTTCACAACATGGAAGACCCTTACTCCTATACCTTTCCATCATAGGGGATGTGGTTGGAAGTATGCTTGCACAAGAAGACGATGACAAAAATGAAAGGGTCATATACTATTTGAGCAAGAGCTTCCATGATTATGAGACTAGGTGCACTCACATAGAAAAGTCATGTTTTGCACTTGTTTGGGCTGTACAGAATTTGAGACATATCGTCTTACCTTTCCAAATATGGACTCATTAAAGTATCTCTTTCAGAAACCTGCTTTGAGTGAAAGATTGTCAATATGGTTAATCTCGTTAGCAGAATTTGATTTGAAGTACGTGGCTAGGAAAACTATCAAAGGAAGCGTCATTTCAAATTTCTGTTCTGAGAATCCTATAAAGGAGGAAGATGGTAAAGAAGATTTTCCAGATGAGGACATTTTGGAGGTTGAGTTAGGGACATGGAAGTAGTTTGACGAAGCCGTAAAACAATGTGGGAATGGGATAGGAATACTCTTGATCACTCCCAAGGGATCTCACATACGTTTGGCAATCAAATTAAACTTTAAAGCAACTAATAACATGGCTGAATATGAGGCTTGTATTGTCGGAATGGAAGCTATTCGAGAATTGGGGGTAAGGGAGGCCGAAGTCTTTGGATATTCAACTTTGGTTATAGCCTAAGCACAAAAGTTGTGGAAGGTGAAGGAGGAACATTTGAAGCCTTATCAATAATACTTGGAAGACTTGACCAAGACCTTTGACAGAATTGAATACACAATCATTCCTAGAGCTCAAAATCAATTTGTGAATGCCTTAGCTACTAAAGCCTCCATGGTTGAAATACCCAAGGGAATATGGACACGACCCTCGTAGACTGAGCAAAGTTATGAAGAAGTGCACAAAAGGAAGATCGAAGCTTTAGTAATGACCATAGAGGAAGAGGAAGTTCCATGGTACTATGATTTCGTGAAGTTCTTGGAACTAGGGGCATATTCGGATGGTGCCGACAAGAGAGAACGTCATTCCATTAGGATGATGTCAAGGTGGTTGCGACCTTTCATTATTAAAAAGATCATGTCTGGAGGTGTTACAAGGATTACAGATTTGGATAGGGAAGAGATGCTTTGCCCAATTAACATGGATAGACTCTGGAAATACCACATTTTAAAAAAATAAAAAAAAAATAAAAGAAGGGAAAAAAGGCTGCTAGGTTGAAACCCGAAAGGGCGGCCTAGGCAAAAATTAACGCAAAAAAGCCCCGCTATATTGAAAACCCAAAAGGGCAGTCTAGGCAAAAGTTAGGAGAAAAGACCATGGGCATGGCAAAAATTCTTGAAGGGACATCATGGGCCAAAATTACATGGAAAAGGAAAAAGAAAAGAAAAAAAGGAATAAATAACAATAAGCAAAGATAATAAGAATGTGACTCTCTTATTGCTCAAATAAAGGATGATAAGATTGTTTTCATAGGGGATTTGGATCATTCTAATCCATTATTAAATTCAAAAAACAAAAACATGAGAATCATAAAAGTGTAGAAAAGTAAAACATAGGGCCCCTTATGGTGGTCAGTTAGTCCTCCTTTCTTTCTTGTTAGTCTTCATGTAAGCTTTCTCACCCTTCAGAACCCACGTCATGTCATCCTCCAACCATTGCTTGTACCCCACAGTGGGATAGATGTATCGAGGAGGAACAATGCCTTTCGTGCCAAGCCTTAATACTCCTACCGAAGATCCTATTGGTGAACATCGCGGTGTGAAAGGCACCCTCATCACCAGGAACTCCTTGGCGCTCTCCAAATTGCCTTGAGATACGACAAGTGGGATTGAAGCCCAACTAAAGTCACACAGTGGTCCTTGCAGTAACTATGGACCATACTTGAGATATTCCATCATTCCACGACCCACTAAATGTCAGTCTCCTTGAGGTGACCCATAAGCTCCATGTATGCCTCAAAGCTCATGTCATTTTGATGAAGTTGGCGGTCCCTAAGGTCTCTAGGGAGATAGTTGCTAAAAGGAACAGTAGGAGGTTGGAGCAACTAAAGCCTCTCTTGTAGGCATATCTAAAAAGGAGAGAGCATGAGAAGAAAAAAAATGATGATGAAAGATGATATAAGGCACCTCGATGGGTTGAAAACCGAAAGACAGTCCATGCAAAATTAGAGGAATCTTGTTAGGTTGAGAACCTAGGCAAAAGAGGACTTCCCATAAAGAAGCTTGCTTCCTTCCTATGAAAGGCATCCAAACTATTGAGGGTTTCCGCCAAGATCAAGCCCACCGGATTATCTCTCCTTAGCTCATAAGCCATCATGCACATCTGGAGATCCACACAATATGACTTTTGGACCAAGAAATACCTTGCAAGGGCACATAAGCAAAAGGCACGAAGGAAGTACAATCGTGGCCTCTCACCCTTAGGAATGGCCAAACCATAAAAATAATCAAAGTCCAGCCTAAGATTGAGTTTACCAAGGACGCACCACCTATTTTCCATGGCAACAGGGATGCCCTACACAACTCGCAGCAAGGTAGAAAGATCTCCACCCATGATAGGTAAGATGGGGTCATCAATCTCCGGTTCACACATAATAGTAGCAAATTCCTCGATAGTGGGGCATAGTTTTATTCCGTTGAAGCAGAATACATGCCGAGAAGGAACCCAATAGTTGGCAACAGCACAAAAAGAGGCTCATCCCTCCTAATTTGATGGTAGGGAAAATGCAAGAAATACCATAGGGAGAGATGGAATCCTTGAAATTAGGACCAAGCTTCCTAATCCAAGCCGAGACATCAAGAGGAGAGTTTTCTGCCATTAGAGGATCTCAAAAAAGGGCTCTCTAAGTTGAAAATACGTCGGTGAGGTTTTTGAACTCAAATGGCTACTTTTATACTTAAATAAATCGATTAGGATTTTTCTAATTCGCAGCCCACGTATGCAAAGTCAACCTCTGTACGCATGCTCATCTCCACGTACGCATGGCACTTGGTAGAAGCCCATGTTCCCCTATTTTGGGCCAAGTTATTTTTACTCCAAAGCATCCCTAGGGTTCTTGCAACCTTAAGAATCATTCACGACAAATTCCAAGCATCAAATAAGCAAAGTTGTATAGAAACATACAATTTATGATGTATCTTGTAAATTATGTGCTAGGTTCCCAATCAAAAGCATAAATGTAAAAAGATGTTCTTAAATACAATCCTTTGTCTCAAACTAAATTCAAATGTTGCTAAAAGGGAAAGAAAAAAACTAAAAGCAAAAAAAAAAAAAAAAAAGTTATGTGTCGCCTCTTCCTTAGTTGGTAGCTAGGAGTCACCTCCGAGTCCTCCTCCTCACCACAATAATCGTCATCGCCATCATCATCACCACCGCCTAGGTGGGCCTCTCCTCCAAGACCGTACAGCTCCCTCGAGTAGTTGGTCAACTCTAACTTGAGGTTCCCAAACAATCATACCAACTCCTCATGCTCTTGGATAGTGAGCTACAATCCAAAGAAAGAAGGGTTAGTGATTGAAATAGAAAAAGAAGAATGGCAAAAAGAGAATGACAATAGGATTATAAGGCATAGTATGCTCCCAAGCAAAGCCATCAGGACCATAAGCATAGACTGTCCAAGGGAGATGTGGAGGATCAATGAGCTCACCGACAGCAGGTCCCCCTTTGTTACAATTTCCCACATTAGAAGTCATGACAAACAAAAAAAGAAAGAAGAGAAGAAAAAGAGATTGAGCATATACCTAAACAGTAAGCGAAGGCATGAGGCGAGTGATGTTGAACTCCTTATAGTCCAACCCCTCAAGAAGCCGCTCAGTATAGGAAGCGCCGCTCCAGCACAAGTTGTACTCGGCATCAATTATGGAGTGTGGTGTCAACAGGAACTCAAGAGGGTCCATTGGAATTTGTGGGTATCCCTACCCACCAATTGGCACCTTACCCTCTCTATCAAATATAACGCCCTTAAGCCCGCTCCTTCAAGGGGTCGGGTAATCTCCGAAGCAATGAGAGCGGTAGGCTCCAAGTCTCGAGTAGCAGGAAGGGGCAGGCTAACCCATGGGGCCCACTTTATCTATAATGGCACAAGGTTAGAAGAAAAGTATTCTAAAGGAAATGCAAGAAGAAGCATGAACAACTAGAACTCTTAAACTTACGTAATCCAAAGTTAACCCCACAAGGTGGGCCCTTACTTGAGAAAAATCCTTTAGAACTAGGTCAGTGCCTAGTGTTATGAGACCAAACCTAACAACCCACCACTGCAAAAAAAAGCACAAGCCATAAGTTAGATGCAAGATGACAGTTTACAAGATGACAGATGCAAGATGACAATTTTCAAGATAACACAGTTTGCAAGACTACAAGCTACAAGTGAAAGTGCAAAGAATGAAAAGATAACTAACCTCAAGGAGCTTCCAAGGCCCCACAAGCTGTCACAAGGTGCCCCGGTTGAGAGTATCAAGAGTGGAGTAGAGATAAGCAAGACATTCTTGCCCCCAGTTTGTTAGGATATGTGCCCTTCAAATCCTATTGTATAATGCTATATGTGACATTATGTATGACATTATGTTGTGATTAATAAACTTGTTTTATTATTATCTAAAATAATGGTAACATGAATATTTGGACATTATCATATAGTCCATGAGATGCATAGTATGTGATTTAGTCAAAGAAGATATGAATCACAAGTTCTTTATAAACTTAGAATTTTAGTTTGTTGTCGGTGATGAAATTGGGAATTTCATCTGCGAAGACTATAAAATATCAACTAAATGTTGGGGTTTATGCCCTAAAATCTAATTTATTGTCATGTCATAAATAATTTAATTTTTTAATTATTTGAGACTATCTATAAATGAACTAATAGGACATTATCTTAGTCCATGAGATGCATAGTATGTGATTTAGTCACAGAAGATATAAATCGCAAGTTCTTTGTAAACTCAGAATTTTAGTTCGTAGTCAGTGAAGAAATTGGGTGTTTCATCTGCGAATACTATAACATATCAACTAAGATGATTTGTCTTGATCATGGAAGTGAAGACTTCTAGTTGGTATGTTGATATGTTTTAAGAGTTAAGACATATTGAACTGTACCACTATGAGATTTATTATTCTCCCAACGACTGTCAAATAAATAATAAATCTCACAACTTCTATTTACATCAACTCTAAATCCCGAGAGAATAATAGACCTGATCATGAGATGTAGGTTATTTTGATATATCAGGAGTGAGATCTATAAGTTACGATCAAAATCTCAGTATGTTGGGCTGCCGCATTTAGTGTTGATGGAACATATATTCTCAAGATGGAATTCATAATCTCTTATCAGAAATATAAAATATTTCTTTGAGATAAGTTTAATGGGTTTGGTTATTCAGAGTGTTGGGCCCAACCACTTTAGTAAGGAGTTATTAAAGTATATATTTATGGAATTGGATTTCATAAATATATGATGAATAACATAAAGGATTAAATCGGGTACTCAATGATTAAGATATAGTAATCTTCAAAGCGACAGTCTATATTCATGACTTTGTATTACTACGAATATTTTAATGAAGGGGTTGCATGTATAATAAAGTCTTGGGATATAATTTATTAATAAGGCCTAGAGTACAATTATATTCTTATAGTGGTATTGAATATAATTAATGGTAACTTTGGACTTGTCAAGAGTTGACAGAAAAGCCCAAGACCCATTGGAGCTAGAGTCTTATTTGTTCCCTTTTGGTCTCACTCCAAGCCACATATTAGAGCCCAATTGGAATGGCCCATGAATGTTCAGTATGTGTATAAATCACCCTTGAACATTTAGACTCCAAATTACAAATTACCAATTCAAGCTTATTATCAAATAATAAATGTGCGGAACATGAACATAAGCTAAAACAGAATTGATAAACAATCTAAACCATAAATAATCACAACCACACCAGTAATTAAATGGTCAAGATAAAGGGAAAAGAGATGCAAATGTAAGGACAACACTCGATGTGTTATTGAAGAGGAAACTGAAGCCCTCGGCGTAAAACCTTTCCGCCACCCTCCAAACAGTCACTAATCCACTAGAAAATGTAGTTGGGATACATGAACAACAATAGACCTTCCAAGCCTAATCTACCCAGTGTACCTAAGTCCTCCAAGCTTCTTGATCCAATGAGGTTGTGCCAAACCTTTTTCTTTTCTAGCTTATCGGATTCCGCTATAACCCAGAGCATCAACCAATATGAATTGGTCCCTTCCTAACTGTTTCTCAAAACACCAAATAAGCCTTCTCACAAATATGGGTATGGTGAGAAAAGGATTTGGTTAAGAACCTCTCAAGGGTGTAACAATGGAGAGGAAGAGAGTAGAGGAATTTGAAGAGTCTCTTAGGTGAAGATTGTGGATGAATCAATCTTTTTTTTTCTCTAGGGTTTCTCTCTCAAAATTCTCTCTTTGGAAGCTCTCTACATTTCGTGGGTATAAGGGTCTATATATAGTGGTGTGTGTTTGGAATGCAAAGAGTAAGTTTTTCCCAAACAAGGTGGTCTGGCAGCTTGGCCTCGCGACTGGTCTGAGTCGTGAGTTCTAGCCGCGATTTAACGGCCTAGCTAGCTTGGGACTTTTGTCTTGTAGTGCGATAGCTAGCGTGACCCTTCAACTCCCCTGCATGCTTCTCACGTGTGCTGCAGTTGGCGGCTTACCAGTCGTGAGTCAGTCGCGAGTCCTAGCTGCGAGTCTTTACAACCTTGCATAATCTTGAGCATTTCTTCACATTCTCTCACACATTACCCTTACATGAATCACACCTAAACACAGGGTTACTAATTGCTAAAATACAAGCAAATTTAGCGCGGAATAAAGCCAACAATATGGTTGATTAAATTCAACCTTACAGCCCAAAAGGCTAGCCCAATTAGATAATCAGTTATATATAAGGAGAGAAACATACAGAATTTCTGAGGTGGTTTTTGTATGTGAGTGTTGGACACTCTTTTATTCTCTTCTTGGAAACTAATTGAGAGACCACACTTCTTGAGCATCAAGTGGAATTGGAGTGAAGATTAAAAGTGCTCCCAAGTAATTCTCAAGTTTTGGTTTTGAATTTCACCGCACCAAGGTACGCTTTCTATTCTTTGTTCTATATTTCAAGGTTACATGTTATCTTTCATGAATGATGTAGATCCGTAATTGTTGCTTTCACTGTATGTTTTGTATAAGATACAAAACCAGATTTTCCAACAATTGGTATCAGAGCGGTCTTCAATATCATGCTTGTATAACATGTGATTGAGTTTTAGAATTAAAGAAAAACCGCTTTCTTGGTGTTCTAGTTTTCTACAGTAAAAATTTTCTGCATACTTGTTGTGCGTATGGTCTAATATAGATGCATGTTGGGTTTTATTAATTTATTGTTAGATTAATAATTGAACATGTTTCTATATGTTTTGATAAGAGATAGTGAGAAGGGAATTGTGTGAAATCGTTTTTGCTTTCTGCACTAGGCACCCATGTTCATTCTTGATTAAAGAATGAGGAAAGCCAGATTGTTTGTCTTTGTTTCGGTGTTCGAATCAAAGAGTTAACTGTTTTTTGGTTTTCGGTAATGCATGGGATACTTGCTATTTATCGTGATCTACGATGTGGATTCATTGTTGATGATGATTTTTGTTCACATGATGTTTACTCATTGAATAGTGCCGTGTCTTAATAGTAATTGCCAAGGATGTAGTTATTGAATGTAAGTGGAATAACTATCATGTGCGTAAGTTTCTTTATAGCACCGCTTCCATGTTTTCCACCACTTGGCTATTATAAGACAATTTAACGTAATTGCCTTGATGGCCATCTTGCATGTGCAAATTGTTTATAAAAGATTCATCATATATATTTTCATAGTTGTGAAATTTTTGCAGTCATTTTTCTGCATATTATAGTTTTTGAAACTATTGTTTGATTAAAACTGATTTTGATATTATGATGTTGTTTAAGTTTGATTTTAACCATGTAAAATTGAATTTTAACACTTTAACATCAATAAAATTCCAGTTTTAATCTTAATCTCATCGTTTTTTATCATTAAGAATGTGTTTTGTTCATTGGAAACATTAAAAAAGGTTAAAAGCAAAACGACTATTTCTGGGCATTTTCGCGACTGGCGAGTCACGAGTGAGTCGCGAGAGCTTCTGCATAAACTCGCAACTGGGGTCTCGCGACTGGGTGATTCGCCAAAATGATTAGCCAAAACTCGTGACTCACGTGAGTAGCCAGAATGAGTAGCCAAAATTTTGACACCTGTTTATTACATGTATAAAGAGCAAGGCTAATTGTAATTAGTTTATGTATGTATTAAAAGCAAAGATATATGACTAATTTTATAGTCCTTAAAAGTTAAAAGTTAAGGTCATTTATTAATCATTATCTAACTAAAAGACCTAATGAGATCAAAGATGTTAGTTAAATAGAACTCTTTGTACTAAATTTTTTTTTTATGATTAAAATTCCTTAATTTATTTTAATTAGAGGTTTTTAATGAGATTAAAATTCTAATTAAGGTTATATAGTTTCTAATGAGATTAGAATACTTTATCTAGTAAATTAAGGATAGAGTTCTATATAACTAATTTTTGATTCATTAGTGTTTAAGGAATCCTAAATAGTTTAGGACTTCCATTTTAGTTAGTGATTCTAATAAGATTAGAGTCTTTATCAAGTGCAAGGTTTTTAGTTGTGATGGGATCACAATTATTTAAAGAAAAACCCAAATAATTAGTGGGAGTGCTGAAATAACCCTTTTGTTAAGTTTATTGTAATGTGAATATATACCTTGTCTTGACTTCAAGTCTTGCATTCCATGCAGAAGGTATTTACTTCACGGATTACAAGGTTAAACTTCTTTGTGATTGAGCGAATGTTCATACGCTATTGTGACGTGACTTAGTAACATCACATTGAATTTAAACAATTAAACACATTTGATGTGTAGGGTTAAAATTGTGATTAGATCACAATAATTTCATGACAATCCACTTGTTTTAAAATTTCTAGTGGGAGAGTGATACAAGGGTTGGATCTCACAGCCTCCATTATCGGTTCATAGTAGTGTGGGTAAGCACCTCATCTTGGTGTATATGTCTCGCAATCCCAAAGGAGGGTGTTTACTTCATAGTACTACAAGATTAAACTTACCCGTTTAAAGTAGTGTAAATAAGCACCTCGTCTTGGCGTATATCTCTCACGATCCCAAAGGAGGGTGTTTTGTTTAATGGTACTACAAGTTTAAACACTATAAAGGAAGATGAAATGTGGCTACACATGATTCTAGATAATGGTGTACATTAGACTAAGTGTAATGTTAACCTCTCAAATGAGCTATGTCATTATTACTTAGAGGCTAAAGGTAATACAACATATTATTAGTGTTTAATAAGAGTTATCATGATAGCACTAATAATGAGAATAGTTCTCAATTAATTAATGTGTTTATAATACACTTGCTACCAAGGAATTATAAACATGGATTGGGTTGTCGTTGCACCTAGTATAGTATGTTTTTTGGGTTACATACTATATGGTTATGGACGCAAAATATAATGTCCCTGTAAATATGTTCATAGTCTCAAAGTAAAGTTGTCATAAATTTTGTTCTCTAGCTACTATTTTAATTGAATCACATTAACTAAGAAATAATTTTGGACATGATGCTTAAATGAGCTGAAGTACATATTTATGTTTCGATTCAGCATTGTCATAATTTCCTATGAATGATGCATTGATAGAAGATAGCTTATGATATGATCATAGTTTCCATTGAAATGCTAAAATGTTCATTGGCTTCTATCTCAATTGTGGTATAGCGTGAGATGCAAGAGTTAGTACTAGACTTAGACTTTATATTAAGTCTAAATGAGATGTTTGGTATGAATCATATTGAGTGCTAAGAAAGGCTTAAGGAGTTCCAATTATATATCATTTTATGAAAATGTTTTATTTTTAAATGAATTGGATTAAATGTTAATCTCATTTGGATATGATCCACAAGTCCTTGTAGAATCATTTGATCAATTCAGATTGTTTTGAAACTAAATTCTTTTTATGTTACCTGAATTGATGAGTGAGTTCTATGCAACGAAAGACATCCTAAAAACTAAGGCTAAGATCAATATGATTTAATTCAAATTCTAAGCCTAAACCGAAAAGTAAGGGTGGTAAGAAGAGGAATTATAATACCAAATAGTTGGACAAGCTAGTTGCCCTAATAGTTGCCAAAAGGAAATTAGACTCAAAAGAATGACCAAAAGGAAAGTATTTCTATTTTGATAAAGTTAAGCATTGTCCATGATTGTCTTCTAGATGGAAATTTACATGTTTTACTTTTTAAAGAGAAAGTTTCCATCCTTTGTAATTGTATGTTTTGGCACTTATGTCTATAGATCTTATTAATCTAAATGATATTCAAGATTGGTGAAAGATGAGTTTTTAGAACCATTATTTTATTATATTCTCAATCTATGAATTCTATTTAGAGGATAATAAGATCTAGGGTTCCTTTTTGTAAAGGAATGAAGTTCCAATTACTTCTTTAAGTTAGTGCATACATAAGAGAGGAATAGGGCTCTTATAAAAGTAGATTGTTCTAGAAGAAAAATGTCAGAATTTGTTGTAGGACAACTATAAAATACATTTAGAAATGAGATGGTTGTATTAGATACACTACAAGGCATTATTCTATATAGATAACTATTACACCGGTACAATATCATAGTGGGAGGATTATCAAATAGATTCATACTTTTGGAATAAACTTTTGAAGTTATTCCATAAGGATATTAATTTGATCTTCGGTCCTACGTAGAGGTAATAGATGATATGAATAAGGATTACTGGATCAAGGTTATGTGAATAGAATTAGATTCTATTTAAAGTCTAGAACTTGTATAGGCGTCTAATTGCATTAAGCCTATTGTTTTCAAATAGGTCAACAAGTAAATGAGATTGATAGATTTGAGGGTGCAAACTTTCAAAGTCAAGACTAGTGGCGAAAAGATTTATTCAGAAAGAAATGGTTCGATTATGAAAAGTGATGGAAATTTATACCCCTTAAAACAACAATTTGATTAACCTAGTGAATTAGCCAAGTGATTAACTTAGTCAAATTATGCAATTCTAGGTTATCACAATCAAACAATTATATCAAGAATATATAAAGCAGTGGAAAATAAATAACACAAGATATGATGACTCAGGAAATCACACGGTAAAAACCTGAGGAGGATTTGACCTAGCTATCCTCAAGGTAAACCTGAATCTACTATGAAAGAATCGAAGTTCATACAAAAGGACTTACAAGCTCCCCGCTTGACTTCCTAATGCTACCCATCAGTAGAAGTTACTAACACGACCACGTGCAAACTCCGAATCCACGGACTCCTTCTTTCTTGGATTCTCCTTCAAGTACAAGCTCTCCGCTTGTGTTTCTTTAAGTTCCAATGGCAGCAACCTTGTTGATTATTAAGATGTAGATAATATCTCTACCTTGAAAACCCTAAGTCTATGTGAAGGAAAACTCCTCAAGGATCTCACAAGAGATTCACACAAACCGCAATGTGAGCAACAAAGACTTAGAGAGGTTTGGGTACAAAACCCTAATAAAAGGAGGCACAAGAGGCACTCTAATCTCTTTCTCAAAAGTCACAAAAACGTTCTAGGGTTTCCCTTATATATAGGAGTGTTTTTCTTGAACCCCAAGACGTTTAATAGAGTTTGGGCTGAGTTGAAATTCTGCAGAAAAACGTTCCGGCCGACTTTCGATCGATCGAGCCAGGCCGAAAGTAACTAATACTTCTGCAGCCACTCGATTCCAACTTTACAATAATTAAACAACTTTGAGCAAGCCTAAACAAGACTAAACATATTGTTTTGATCATGGTTTGCCAACAATACACATTAGAGTTCTAAATCATAAAATCCTAAGTCTTTAGAACCTAACAAACTCCCCCTTTGGCAATCCGTGACAAAACACAAACTAAAAACTCAAAGTTTACAAATAAAAGCCCATTACAAAAATAATGCTTATAACACAAATTCAATCCTAACTACTATCCATCAGTTGCAAGTGTAGACAGTAGCAAAATTGAATCAACCTGTATATTCCTGAAACACTCAACAAACGCATAAACGCATGTGTGACAGAAAAGCAGTAAATCAACAGGTATGTAAACTAACTCTCCCCATAAGTTAGATACATAAAAAATTATTTTCTCCCCCTATCAAAAACAAATTCAACTCCCCCTAAACAAGACTAACATGATTCCCATAAATCAACAATTTCTCCTCCTTTTTGTCACGTATTGACAAAGACAACTCATACAAAGAGTAAACAGTTAACATACGCAACACAGGATAAGAGAAAATAGAGAATCAAGGGGACAAAAAAAGTTAGCTCTATAGAAAATAGAGACAACTCCCCCTATGAAGAGCAACAATTCCCCCTATAAAAATAGGAAAAACAAAATATGTTTTGGGAAAACAATTTTGGGGAAAAATAAAGGGGGTCGGGAAAAAAACACAAACCAAAGTTAAAAACTAAGGTGAGGATACACATGAAAAAAATATTCTCTCTTTCAATAAAAAGCAAACATGGCACTATGTGACCTATAAACAGTTGCATAAGTAGAGAAAATATTTGCACATTAATTATCCATCATATCTCTTAAGAAAAATATTTTCTACAGTTTACACATAAGAAAGGCATATACTATAAAGTACATAGCTCAAAAATTAATCAATCAATTTTTTGATCAAGTTGAGTACCCAATGTAGTAAAGTGTATGCATGCTATGTGTGAAAACAACGAGAGATATGATTGCAAAACTGCAAGATGGATACAAAAATCAATGTAATGCATGTGAATCCTAAACGCAAATGATGCATGAAAAAAATATTGGTTAAAAACATAGAAACTGAAAATTTTTCAGTTTCGATCGATTGAGAATCAATCGAACATCAATCGAGTCAGGCAGACTCAAACCAAAAATTTTAATTGCAATTTCGATTGATCGAAAAACAGGTTCGATCAATCGAAAGTCTGGAAAAATCAAATTTTTGAAAAACAGAGCATTTTAATGCAGAAACTCCTCAAAGCACATTGTTTTATAAAAAAAATGCATGAGTATGAGACGAAAAGTTTTTCAAAAACACTTGAATTTAACCCAGATCTTCCAAAATCAAGATTTTCAATCAATTTGTCCTCAAAGCGCAAACATTATACACATTTTGCATTAAAATCAATGAACTTTTAATCTTGGATGGCCACAACAAAATCACACACAATATAATGTACCAAGTTTAGCAAAGAGTAACTTGTGTAGTGTGTGCAACTAGCAAAAGTTTGAGATACATGTGAGGTGATATGTGAATAGCAATCAATGACAAAGTCTACAAAATTCATCACATAGAATTTAAAAGAGACTATCACCAAAAGAGTTACATCATATAACTCTCACATCTCCTAGAACATAAGCTTGCAATCATGTAAGTTTCTTGAATTTTGCCTCATAATATACACACCAATTTTAATTATGTGATTTGGCATCAAGCCTAATAGTACACACCAATTTTAAGCATTAGGCAATTAAACAGAGGCTACATCTTATGTTCCTTTTGTGCATGTGCTACACTTTCTCAAGCACAAAATCTTACGATATGCACTAAGGTGTTCATGATTGGCTAGTGAACAGTGGTGAGGTGGTTATTTATGCTTTTCTCAAAAGGATCAAGTCCGACAGTCAAATAACATGTGACTTCAAGATTAAGACAAAGTAATCAAAAACTATAAACATCTTCCCACATAAAGTAGCGGAAAATAAATAACACCAGATATGATGACCCAGGAAACCACACGGTAAAAACCTGGGGAGGATTTGACCTAACTATCCTCAAGGTAAACTTGAATCCACTATGAAAGAATCAAAGTTCATACAAAAGGACTTACAGGCTCCCCGCTTGACTTCCTAATGCTACCCACCAGTAGAACTTACTGACACGACCACGTGCAAGCTCCGAATCCACGGACTCCTTCTTTCTTGGATTCTCCAATCAGCTACAAGCTCCCCGCTTGTTTTTCTTTAAACTCCAATGGTAGCAACCTTGTTGATCATCAAGATGTAGATAATATCTCTACCTTGAAAACCCTAAATTTATGTGAAGGAAAGTTCCTCAAGGATCTCACAAGAGATTCACACAAACCGCAAATATGAGCAACAAAGACTTAGAGAGGTTTGGATACAAAACCCTAATAAAATTAGGCACAAGAGGCACTATAATCTCTCTCTCTCTAGAGTCTCAAAAATGTTCTAGGGTTTCTTTTATATATATGAGAGTTTTACTTGAACCCCAAGACGTTTAAATAGAGTTTGGGCTGAGTTGGAATTCTGCAGAAAAACGTTCTGGCCGACTTTCGATCGATCGAATCTAATTTTCAATCGATCGAGCCAGGCCAAAAGTAACTAATACTTCTGCAGCCACTCGATTCCAACTTTACATAAAAACACAACTTTGAGCAAGCCTAAACAAGACTAAACAATTTGTTTTGATCATGGTTTGCCAACAATACAAATTAGAGTTTTAAATACATAAAATCCTAAGTCTTTAGAACCTAACAATGCTAAATGAACAATGCAAATGCAATGCATGACAGTGCTTAACTAAGCTATAATGAGTACACAAATAAAAAATATCAATATCTTAATTAACCTATGAGTACATGTACAAACTAGTACATAAAGTTAAAAATAGCTTAGCGCAAACTATTCAAGTTTCTCCACAATGTCAAGCATGTTCTAAATTAAGAGAGATATTAGAACTCATGTAATCCTCAAGAAAAATAAAACAAGACACAAAATAACATATTTTTGTCTTTTTGAAAAATTTTCAATGTTTTTGGATTTTTTTTAAATAAAAAAAACTAAAAAGCAAAACAACCAAAAACAAAAACAAGACATATCCACAAACAATTGAAAGAATTAAATCAGGAACAAGTCAACAACACTCACCTTAAAGGATCTTTTCTCACCCATATAACACGAGTCTTCGGCTTTGTAGGTGAAAATCCATGAGAAGCAGAGTGTATTTGAGGAATTACACCAATTTTCTAAGAAAGACTAAAATCCTACAAATTCCTTTCACAAGCCAACAAGCTTAAATTTTTCAAAAGCATATGAAATAATTTATATGGACTTATGGCAAGAGAAATATCATCACATATCCTAGATTGACATACCGAATGCTTAAGTTTCAATTTATGACAATTAGGAAGAATGTGACCACAGACACTACAAAAGTGGCAAACATGAACAAATTTAGGAACATCAGTATTCCTATATGAGGAAGACATCTATATGATGTAACTAGGCTTGTTCATAGCAAAGAACCAGTAGTATTTAGTATGCAAGTTGCTTAAAGTTCATTTATGGACTAAAGCAAGTATCTAAATCATAAAATCTCATCTTTGATCAAACAATCAAGTTGTTTGATTTTGATCAAATATTAAAATGTCTTATGTGTGTAAAAGCTATATAGAATAATAAATTTCTTAATGTATGTTGATGACATTCTAATCATTTGGAATGATGTAGAGTTATTGTCATCAAAGGAGTTTTTGTTGTCTAGTCTAGTTTGATATAATGTACTTGGGAAAGATTGGTCACATCCTAAGAATTAAACTTTGTTAAAATTCAGAAATTAGGATGCTGGGTCTATCTCAAAGTACTTAAATAGATTAGATTCTACCCAAGTATAGCATGTATTACTTCAAGAAATGATTCTTTCCGTTTAAGTTTGAAGTTCCTTTATAAAGGACTATAGTCCTAGGACATATAAAAGGAAGAGCATATTAAGACGGTTCCTTATATCAAATCGATAGGAAGTCTTTATGCTATGCCAAATACTAGGCTAAATATCTATTTTGCGGTGGGCATAGTAAGCAAATATCAATTGAATCAAAGATCACTATATTTAGTGGGAGTAAAGCATATACTCAAATATCTTAGGAGAATGAGGGATTATATGCTTGTCCACCAAAGTGAGATTTTGATGGTTACTAGATGTACAAATACTGACTTGTAGTTTGATTGTGACTCATGAAATTAGACTTCAAGATATGTGTTCATCCTAGGTGGTGAAGATACACATTAAGCGTAAGTATCATCTCATTAGAGAGATATGAGTACGTGAGAAGTTGTAGTAGAAAAGATAATTTACGCAATAAATCTGGCTAAAACTTGTTTCCAAGCCTTGCCTTAGAGTAACTGTGAATTACTCTAAAGGGAGATAAGTGTTGGATATATGATAAATTGTCTTTGACGGCAAGTGGGAGATTGTTGGTGTTTATGCCCTAAAATCCAATTTATTGGCATGTCATAAATAATTAAATTGTTTAATTATATGAGACTATCTATAAATGAACTAATGAGATATTATCTTAGTCTATGAGATGCATAGTATGTGATTTATGTGATTTAGTCACAGAAGATATAAATCGCAAGTTCTTTGTAAACTCAGAATTTTAGTTTGTAGTCGGTGATGAAATTGGGCGTTTCATCTGCGAAGATTATAACATATCAACTAAGATGATTTGTCTTGATCATGGAAGTGGAGACTTCTAGTTGGTATATTAATATGTTTTAAGAGTTAAGACATATTGTACTGGACTACTGTGAGATTTATTATTCTCCTAACGACTGTCAAATGAATAATAAATCTCACAACTTTTATTTACATCAACTCTAAATCCTGAGAGAATAATGGACTTGATCATAAGATGTAGGTTGTTTTGATATATAAGGAATGAGATCTATAAGTTATGATGAAAACCTCAGTATGTTGGGTAGCCGCATTTAGTGTTGATGGGACATATATTCTCAAGATGGAATTCATAATCTCTTATCGGAAATATAAGATATTTCCTTGAGATAAGTTTAATGGGTTTAGTTATTCAGAGTGTTGGACTCAACCACTTTAGTAAGGAGTTATTAAAGTATATATTTATGGAATTGGATTTCATAAATATATGATGAATAACATAAAGGATTAAATCGGGTACTCAAGAATTAAGATATAGTAATCTTCAAAGTGGCAGTCTATATTCATGACTTTGTATTACTACTAATATTTTAATGAAAGGGTTGCATGTATAATAAAGTCTTGAGATATAATTTATTAATAAGTCCTAGAGTGCAATTATATTCTTATAGTGGTATTAAATATAATTAATGGTAATTTTGGACTTGTCAAGAGTTGACAGAAAGCCCAAGACCCATTGGAGTTAGAGTCTTATTTGTTCCCTTTTGGTCCCACTCCAAGCCACATATTAGAGTCTAATTGGAATAGCCCAAAAGGCTAGCCCAATTAGATAATCAGTTATATATAAGGAGAGAAACATACAGAATTTCTAAGGTGGTTTTTCATTAAGATCATATAAGGAATAAAATGGTGTATGTGAGTGTTGGACACTCTTTTATTCTCTTCTTGGAAACTGATTGAGAGACCACACTTCTTGGGCATCAAGTGGAATTGGAGTGAAGATTAATAGTGTTCCCAAGTAATTCTCAAGTTTTGGTTTTGAATTTCACCACACCAAGGTACGCTTTCTATTCTTTGTTCTATAATTCAAAGTTATATGTTATCTTTCATGAATGATGTAGATCCGTGATTGTTGCTTCCGCTGTGTGTTTTGTATGAAATACAGAACCAGATTTTCCAACACTAAGATGATTTGTCTTGATCATGGAAGTGGAGACTTCTAGTTGATATGTTGATATGTTGATATGTTTTAAGTGTTAAGACATATTGAACTGGATCACTATGAGATTTATTATTCTACTAACGATTGTCAAATGAATAATAAATCTCACAACTTCTATTTACATCAACTCTTAATCTTGAGAGAATAATAAACTTGATCAAGAAGTGTAAGTTGCTTTGATATATCTGGAGTGAGATCTAAAGTCACGATCAAAACCTTAGTATATTGGGCAGCCACATTTAATGTTGAGAGAACATATATTCTCTAGATAGAATTCATAATTTCTTAACGGAGATATAAAATATTCTCTTGAGATAAGTTTAATGGGTTTTGGTTATTCAGAGTGTAAGGCCTAACCACTTTAGTAAGAAGTTACTAAAGTATATATTTATGAAATTGGATTTCATAAATATATGATGAATAACTTGAAGGATTAAACCGGGTACTCAAGGATTAAGATGTAGTAATCTTTAAAGTGGCAGTCAACATTCATGACTTTGTATTACTACGAATATTTTAATGAAGGGGTTGAATGTATAATAAAGTATTGTGATATAATTTATTAATAAGGCCTAGAGTGCAATTATATTTATATAGTGGTATTAAATATAATTAATGGTAATTTTGGGCTTGTCAAGAGTTGACAGAAAGACCCAAAACTCATTGGAGTTAGTGTTTTATTTGTCCCTTTTAGTCCCACTCCAAGCCATATACTAAAACTCAATTGGAATGGCCCAAAAGGTTAGCCCAAAAGGCCTGTCCAATTAGATAATCAATTATATCTAACGAGAGAAACATACAAAATTTTGTATTGAATGAAATGGTGTGTATGTGAATGTAAGTCACTCTCTTATTCTCCCTTGAACACATACATATAAACTGATTGAGTGACCACACTTCTTAGGCATAAGTGGAATTGGAGTGAAAATTAAAAGTGTTCCCAAGTACTTCTAATCTTTTGATAGGTCAAGAATGTATTGACCCCTTGTGATGAATTAACCAATTAATTAGCCAAGTTAATTAATTAATTCAATTAGCATGCAATACACGTGGTAGCACAAACAAATCACCAACTAAGTTAATATGCAGTGGAAAATAAAGTTGATATGGTGATTTGTTTACGAATGGGGAAAACCTCCAAGGCAAAAACCCCACCGGGTGATTTTAAGGTCACCACTCTCGACAATTCACTATTATCACAACAAGCGGTGACAAGTAAAGGAATCCCAGTACACTTACCCTAATACACAATTAGACTTGTTCTGTAGTGACAATCTCTCCTTTTCAATGCACAGCTCTTAGTACGTGACTAACCAATCGATGCACGGATCCCAGTACATGACTAATATACCAACTTGATAAGGATGTTGGCTGCAAAATTCTTCAGTTCATCAACACGGTGAAGATCACAAAGCTCCTTGATTACAGAACCCTACGGTGTACAAACGCAGCAGCTTCTTCAAGAGAAAGATGAACTAGGGCAAATTTGTCTCCAATCACAATTTGCTTGAACAAAAACATTTTTTCAAGTTTCATATAGTGTGACGGCTCTTACAATAATCCTTATATATGTTTAGGGTTGCGAGAAAATAAAGCCTAAACAAGTATACATGGATATGTGTGAAATCAGATCTGAAAAACTGATTTTCGTAAATCTCGATAGATAGGTTATTTATCGTGCAACTATCGAGCATCGGGCTAAACATGCCTTCTAAACCTCGATAGATGCTATCTGTCGAGTTAGCTATACAGTTTTAAAATACAACACTTCTTCACTTGATTCTTAGACATATTTGCATGGTTTTAACACTTGGACTTGAACTATTGTTCCTTGAAGCATTAAACACATCCTAGATCTACCAAATTACAAGTAAAGTGCTTTTTGTCAAAAGATTAGCCAATTCTAAATGACATATGTTCCTAACATGATTCACATATGTCCTAACAATCTCCCTTTTTGGCAATCCATGACAAAACCATAACAAACAAAATAAGCATATGAAAGAAGTCATAAATCACTCAACTCATACTCACTTGTTGAATACAATAAAATCTAATCCTAACACAAACTCTTGAAAAAATTTGCAAGAAGAGAGTTCATGGCATGGAAGACTTTGACAACCTGTATTTCTGAAACACTTTAAACAAAACTTATCATGGCATCTTAGTGTGAAATAGAAATATAAAATATTGTATACAGTAAATAAGAAGCATGTGCATAAAGAGAGAAAAGAAACAATACATTAAGAGATAGGTGAAAGAATGTAAGAACAATGTATCTAAAAAGAAAAGAAAAGAAAATATACAAAAAGTCTTTACTACATCCCTCATAAACAAAAAAACTCCCCCTCACAAAAATAATCTCCTATATTAACTTTCCCCCTAAGTATATGATTACTTTTATACCCCAAAACTACTCCTCCATTTTGTCATGAATGACAAAGTGTAAGTCACTGAGAAGCAGTCATCTCCCCGTCACCAGAAGAGCTAGCACCATCATCCTTATCAGCATCATCACTACCGGAGCCATCATCATCACTCTTATCCTCTAAAGCCTGTGGAGATAGAGATAGAAATGCTGCGAAACCACCCATGACAGCCTATCGTTGAGTGATACGACCAACACGAGTGTTCACCTGACATAACTCATCATTGAGAATGTCAAGGCGAACATCCATATGCATAAGTTGTGCCATGATGGCCTCGAGAGTCACTCCACTCATGGAAAAAGAAGGAGCGGAGGTGGATGAAGAAGAAGAGCTAGAGGAGTCGCCGTCTCAGTCAGTGGTCGCTTCGGTTGAAGCTGCCTCGCTTCGTCTAATGGTCACTGCGTCTATGGCACACATGACAGAGAAGTGTGGAGACTCAGGATAGAAGACAGAACTGTGGCGAAGAATTCGCATGATAAAAGGGAAAATGAGCTTATCACGGGTCACCGTATCCTTATAGATATCTATAAGGGAAAGTATGAAATGAGAGGGAAAGTCTATGGTAAGTCCCTCAAGTAGGGATAGCAAAAATCAAGTACGAGGCTCAGTAATTGAATTATAGTGAGACAAGGGATGTAAAACAAATGTCATCACCATATTCAGGAATCTCAGACCTTTTCCAAAGCTTGAGCAAGGGGTGCTTTGACGATCACCCTAAGATGAAGGTGTCTCATAGAATAGAGACATGAGTTTGTCTTTGGACATAGTCCTAAGACGATCACAGTCGGGGTAGTCAGTAAACTCTGCCCTTGAAATGTGTAGTACCTCGGATATAAGATCTAGAGTAACTACAATGCACGTACCTCGAACGCGAGTGATGAAATGAGGTATATAGTAATCGAATTAGTGCATATTGGAGTACAACTCCTATATGACCACGGAGGGACAAGTGACTGAGATACCACAAAGGGATTCCCAACCCCTACTGTAGTTAATAGTGGGAAGGTCACTATCAAAAAAATCCGAAAGGACGAGTTGGTGTTTCAAATGAATGCCGCATTGAGAAATGTTCTCCGAGAAGTCCATTTGGGCCTTCTCATCATAGAACCAAACGTGAGAGGGGGTAGGATCAACAGAAGAAGATGCCCTGGAACGAAAAGGGTTCTAGGACGAAGTAGACTTGCTCTTCTTAAGTGCCATAGAGCAATATAACCGAAAGAAAGAGAGAGAGAGAGAGAGAGAGAGAGAGAGAAGCAGAAAAGTACCAACACTATCAATATCAAAAAGAAAGAAAAGAATGATACGTATGCATGAAAATGCATGAGCATGTGGCATGCAACAATAAAAATATCATGGGCTCAGCCTAATCCAATCCTACTAGCACACATAATTTCAACATAGTAAACACACATCTAAAATGCTTGAATCATTGTTAAAATGCAAATGTGATGCAATGCATGAGCATATAAGATCATTTAAACAAAACCCAACCCAAAAATTTTGCAAAAACCTCATCAATTTTGAAAAACCCTAAAATTTTTCAAAAACCCAAAAACCTAGATCTATATGAATGAAATGCATGAAAAAGAGTGAAAACAAGACCTTACCAGTGAAGGGAAGAAGAATCGAGGCCAAAAATCACTTGGGTAAAAGGTTTAGAGAGAGAGAAAAGTGTTTAGGGAGGTGAAGGGTCAGAAACTTTCGAGAGAGATTGGAGAAAATGAGAGAAAAATTGCGCTAAGGCTTTATATAGAAAAACACGAATCTCGATAGATTAAGAGGTGTCGAGCACTAATTCTCGACAAATGGAGCTGTCGAGGTTTTATCGAAAGGTGTCCCTAGTAAAGTGACCTCGATGGATCGAGAAGCTATCAAGCATCTATCGAGCAAACAGAAACTTTTTCGATTGATCAAGAAGCTGTTGAGAAGGTATCGAGAAAAATTTTCAAAAACTTTGATGGATCAAAATTGCGATAACAACTGTAGAGAAAGGAAGATCAAGAGGCTCGATAGATAGCCTAGCTGTTGAGAGGTATTGAGAAGTTGTCGAGATGCTCAAAAGCAGTTTTTCAAAGAAGAGAAAAACACAAAGATGAATGCAATCAAGAATGCTACTTAACCAAAGATCCAAACAACATTTTAAACTCTTAAAAACATCTCTTAACAAGAAAATGTCAAGCATTTAGATCCAAAGCGCGCGCGCGCACACACACACACACATTAAACAAGTCTAACCAATTTTATATTTCAAAAACAAGTCAAAACAGTTTAGTGAGCATACATTAACACATGTATTTCTTGTGATGGCCAAATCACATTGTACCTGCACATCTATCAAGAGTAGCAAAGAATATTGCGTATTGTGTGTGAAAAATATCACAAGATTGCATAAGTGTCTACATGTTATAATGATTTGAGATATAAGAAAATCACTTTAACTCACACACAATCTTAATTGCTTGATGGGGACTATCACTTTCGAAGTACATCCTATAACTCCCACATCTCCTAGAAGACATGTATTTTGATTCTTTTTGCTTTTATTTTTTCTTTGCATATTTTCTTTTAAGCAAACCATGCATAGGGATATAAGAGAGAGAAAAGAGATACCCAATAATGTTAGGCTTTTGACATTGCACTTTTGCTATGCCAAAGCATACAGATGTCATTTCATGATTGGCGGGCAACAATGGTGAGATGGTTATTTATGCCTTTCTCATAGGATTTTCTAGTCCTTCCCATCAAAAAGAGTAATACAAATGTTAAGTACAAGAGATTACTTAATCTTACTCATCACAAACAAGAGCCACAAAACTCACTTTCTTAGTTGTGCATAGAGATGCTCATCTAAGCTACAAAAGATACAAAATTTAGAAAACTCTGTTTCAATAGCCATCCAAGGTACACAAGTACTAATGTACACAAAACACACATTATTTTTGTATTTATTTGATTTTTCAATTTTTTTTAAATTTTTATGAAAAACAAAATAAAGCAAAACTGAAAACAAACAAACAAAAGCATGTTAAACAAAGCATAGAATAAAACTACATGCAAATGCATAAGGAAGGAGGAGGAGAAGAAGAGATCAATCAATGGAAATAACACCAATGTTTTGGTGAAGGAATTCAAACTGTTTGCTTTCAAGAGGTTTGGTGAACAAATCAGCCTTCTGATCATCAGTGTGAATGAACTCAAGAGAGAGTACCATCTTCGACAAGCTCTCGAATGAAGTGATGTCAAATCTCTATGTGTTTAGTTCGAGAAAGTTGAATAGGATTCTTAGAGATGTTGATGGCATTGGTATTGTCACCATAGATGGTAAGATGTTCTTGACGAATACCATAATCAAGGAGGAGTTTTTACATCCACAAAAGTTGGGCGCAACAGCTACCGGGGGCGATGTATTTAGCCTCTGTAGTGGTTAATGAGATGGAATTCTTCTTTTTGCTCATCTAGAAGACAAGATTATTACCCACATAAAAACAACCCCTCGAAGTACTCTTTCTATCATCAACATTCCCTACCCAGTTTGCATCAAAATACCCAGCTAAGACATCATTCGTGTCCTTGCTATACCACACACCAAAATTAGCAGTGGTTTTGACATATTTTATGATTCTTTTCAAAGCAATCATATGAGACTTTTTGCGATTAGCCTGATATCTAGCACATACTCCCACACTGTAACTAATGTCAAGTCTACTAGCAGTAAGGTAAAGAAGACTACCTATCATGCTTCTATATAGAGACGAATCAACATTTTTACCCAACAAATCAATAATGAGTTTAACATTTAGGCTAATAGGGGTTCTAATAGAACTAGTAGATTCCAAACCAAACTTTTTTCATAAGATTTTTGGCATATTTAGATTGAGATATGAACATACCTGACTCTTGTTGACGGATCTACAACCTAAGGAAGTGATTCAACTCTCCAATCATGCTCATCTCAAACTCGGCCTGCATGAGTTTGGAGAAACTATGAGCAAGTTCATCCTTAGTCGACCTGAAGATGATATCATAAACATAGACTTGAGCAGCTATCAACTTGTCGTCTTCCCTTTAGATGAAGAGAATTTGATTAGCTTTTCCTCTTGTGAACCCATGTGACGCAAAGTATTGTGTGAGCTGATCATACCAAGCTCTGGGGCTTGCTTTAAACTATAGAGTGCCTTCTTGTGGTACAACACATGATCTGAAAATTGTGGATCAATGAAGGAACCCATTCAAGAAAGCAGTCTTTACATCTATTTGGTAAAGCTTGAACTTCAAGTGACATGTCAGGGCTAGGAGAATCTTGATGGACTCCATACAGGCTACTGGTGCAAATGTCTCATCATAGTCTACTCCTTCCATTTGAGAGTATCCTTGAGCCAGAAGACGAGCCTTGTTGCGGATCACATTTCCCTTCTCATCAATCTTGTTGCGAAGACCCACTTTGTGCCAATGATGTACTCACCTTCTGGTCTAGGTACCAAAGTCCGACATCATTCCTTTAAAATTGAAGCAGTTCATCATGCATAGCCTCAACCCAGCTTTCATCCTGAAGAGCTTCCTCAACCTTGGTGGGTTTAACCTGCGACAAACAACAAGAATATGACACAAAGTTAGCAACACATTTATCAACTGTATGCTTCCTTAATGTAAGTTCATTCATGTTTCCCACATGCAGTGTTAATGGCTTCTCCCTGTAAGTTTCTAGCCACATCCTTGTTATGCAACATGGCTCTAGCCATCTCTTGAATAACTCTGTTCTTTCTTTCTACTACACCATTCTGCTGAGGAGCAATAGGAGCGGAGAATTCTTGAGATATACCTGATCTGGTGCAAAAAGACTCCATGTAAGAGTTCTCGAATTCTTTACTGTGGTCACTTCGAATTTGATCAATCTTTAAGCTCTTCTCATTTTGCAATCTTGTGCACAAGGTTTCAATGTGCTCAGGAGCATCTGACTTGGATCTCAGAAGAATGACCTAAGTGTACCTAGTGAAATCATCTACCACAACCATGATGTATCTCTTTCCCCCAAGAGATTCAGTTTTGGTTAAACTCATGAGATCTAGATGTAGTAGCTTCAATGGTCTAGATGTAGCGGATGTCTGAGTGCCTAGATGTTTAGAGGTTGTTTGGTTTAAGTGTTTTCATCATCCAATATTTAGTTTTCATCAATCAATTACTGAATTTTATGGGCCCCACAGTGAGTTGCTTTGTTTGGATGAGTTTCCTAACTCAATTCTAAAAAAATTGAGTTTAAGTCACAGAAATTGAAAACAACTTTCAGTTGTTTTCAATTTCTGAAAAACGAGTAATGGTGGCTATATTGTAAATACATGCATCTTTATGGGACCCGCGTCAGGGACATGTGTACCTCAAGTCCTCAGCACCAACGAGTTTCTCTTTCTCTCTTTTCCCTTTCTTTTTCTTCTTTCCCCTTTTTCTTTCTCCTTCTCCCAGCAACAAACCAACATTTCTTCATAAGTTTTTTACTCCTTTCTCTCTTGTCCTATCTGTACTTTTCCCCTTTGCATCTGAAGAATAACAATACCCAAGCGAAGATCTCCATCTAAAAGAAAAACACCCAGGCGAAGACCGAAACCCAGGCGAACAACAATACCCAGGCGATCAAAATTTTTTTTCTCTCTCTATCTTGTGGGTGCGGAGTTCGGATTTGAGATGTGGTTATAGGGTTTTGATTTTTGAGACATGGGTGTGTGTGTATGGTTCAGATTTGTGGTGTGGCTGTGGTGGGTTTAGATCTGAGATGTGGGTGGCTATTATGGGTTCAGATTTGTGGTGTGGGTTCAGATTTGATATGGGCATAAGGTCTGTATTTGTGATTTGTGATTTGGGTATTTGTGGATTTTGATTTGAACATCTATGGGTACATATGCGTTTATGTTTGTATTCATTTGTGTTTGTATGTTTATGATGGTTTGGCCGTAGGTTTGGGATAGGATTGTTCTTGTTGATGTGTGTGTACATGAGAAATGAAAGAGAAAGAGGACAGCTTTAGTGAGAGTAACAGGGCAATGTTGACTGAAGGGGAAGAAAATGAAATGAAGAGAGTGAGGGTGAGGCGGGTAGGCTAACAGAACTTATGACATGGTGCTTAGGCATGGGTCTCACAAAAAGTAGAAAAAATTGAGTGATGAGAAATTGAAAATATGTGCCAAACAGGTGGGGTAGGAAATTGGGGTATTTTACGTGATGAGTGATAAGTGATGGGTGATGAAAACTGAGTGATGAGTGATGAGTGCCCATTTTTTTTAAACCAAACAAGCCTTTAGCTTTCATCTATTTCCCAAGTTGACATGGTCCACACACCACATTGTTCACTCTACTGAGCTTTGGTATCCCCACAACTGATTCATGCTTAGATACAATTGAAAGATGTTTGTAACTGGCATGTCCCATCCTTTGGTGCCATAAATCTTTATTTGGCAAATGAATGCGATTGCACACAATATTAGCATGAGGGACCAAGCCATAACAATTGTCTAGAGTGCGAACATTACTTATGAGTTTCTTTCCAGACTCATTCAACACAAGGAATTTCCCTTTTGAGAACAACATCATAAAGTCTTGATCACATATCTAACTTATGCTCAACAAGTTCACTCTCAGACCTTCTACATATAGCGCATTTGCAATGTCTGATAGTCTAGGTAGTGAGATGATTCCCTTTCCTTTAATCTGTGATTTGCTTCCATCACCGAAAGTGACATTACCACCTTTCTTAGACTCGAAAATCTTAAAGGGAGATCGGTCTCCAGTCATGTGTCTTGAACAGCCGCTGTCAAAGTACCACAAACATATGTCCAAAACCTTAAATGCAGACTTCATTATGAAGCTCACCTCAAGCTTAGATGACAAATCAATAAGAATGGTGTTTTCTCTCATTTGCCATTTATGAACAAGGCTTTTAACTTTGACTTTTCTTAGATTAACTCCTCTGCACATTTTTATTCTGAGATAGTCTAGGTTCTTCTTTGTCAAGGTAAGATCTTTTCCAATATTCATCCTGTTAGATTTCAAATAACTTTTAGACTTGCATTTTATGATACACTCAATCAAGTAAAGATTAGAAAAACAAGATGTATTTGTAAAGAAAGATCTTTTCATACCAGTTACAGCCATGACAACAGGGGTCAATGGATCACACAGCAAAGATTAATCTTAATCAAAGTGTGCCTACTCTAATACCACTTGATAGGCCAAGAATGTATTGACCCCTTGTGATGAATTAACCAATTAACTAGCCAAGTTAATTAATTGATTCAATTAGCATGCAATATGCGTGGTAGCACAAACAAATCACCAACTAAGTTAATATGTAGCAGGAAATAAAGTTGACATGGTGATTGGTTTACGAATGGGGAAAACTTCCAAGGTAAAAACCCCACAGGGTGATTTTAAGGTCACCACTTCCGAGAATCCACTATTATCACAACAAGCGGTTACAAATAAAGGAATCCTAGTACCTTATACTAACCTACAGTTGAACCATTACCCCAATACACAATTGGATTTGTTCTGTGGTAACAATCTCTCCTTTTTAATGCACGGCTCACAGTACGTGACTAACCAATCGATGCATGGATCCAATACGTGACTAACACACCAACTTGAGAATGACGTTGGTTGCAAAGTTCTTCAATTCATCAACACAATGAAGATCATGAAGCTCCTCGGTTACAGAACCCTACGGCGTACAAACGCAGTAGCTTCTTCAAGAGAAAGATGAACTAGGGCAAATTTGTCTCCGGTCAAAATTTGCTTGAACAAAAACTTTTTTTCAAGTTTCATCTAGTGTGACGACCCTTAAAATAATCCTTATATATGTTTAAGGTTATGAAAAAAGAAAGCCTAAACAAGTATACACAGATATGTGTGAAATCAAATTTGAAAAATTGATTTTCGTAAATCTTGAGAGATAGGTTAACCATCGAGCAGCCGTCGAGCATCAAGCTAAACATGCCTTTTAAATCTCGATAGATGCTATCTGTCGATCTAGCTGTCGAGCTTTAAAATACAGCTTCACTTGATTCTTGGATAGATTTGCATGGCTTTAACACTTAGACTTGAACTCTTGTTTCTTGAAATATTAAACACATCCTAGATCTATCCAATCACATTCTAAATGACATATGTTCCTAACATGATTCACATATGTCCTAACATCTTTAGTTTTGAATTTCACCGCACCAAGGTATGTTCTCTTATTCTTAAATTCTAAAATTTACATAGTACATGTTATCAATTACGAATGAAGTAGATTTGTTAATTTTTCACTGCATATGATTTGTATGCGATAGAAAACCATGTTTTTCCAACATAGTTGGCCCTCCGTGCCGTTCCAAAGCCCTAAAAAGGGGTCAAGCACCTCAACGACACCATTTGCCCAATATTGGCAAAGAGATAAGCCCCCAACAAGTGGAGAAGGAAAGCCATAGACATACGGATACACTCTTCTGTGGTCCTTTATGTGAGGAACATGTAATCCAACACCAAGTTGAAGTAGCAGATGGTCTCAGTAGATTACTTCCTCCCTAACATGTCAAGACCTAGCTGGATGCCTGACACACTATCTAAACTGGTGATGGCCCCTTCGAAGTTAAGGCCGATCATGGGGTAAAAATCGTAGGGAGTCACCGTCATCTCTCGCTCAGCCATATGAAAGGTGTGGGTAGTATCCCACCACCTCTCAGTGAGGCACTACACCAAGGTAGTGCTTGCAGACTTCTCCAAAAGAAGACCAATGATAGGCTCAAAGCCCGCTTCCCAGATATAGCCCCTGATTTCGGGGAAAAGAAGATTGTACCAGTCCACCACTTTATTAGTGCTTCCCTTACCAGTATAAGGGGATGATGACTGCAAAAAAGGAAGATGATATTAGATTCTTGATTCAAGCAGAATTTGGATAATATGATGTTTTGATGCAAAAATGAAGATAAAAAGATGATGTAATGATATGCGGATGCAAAAATGACAAAAAGGTGTGTTAGGATTGCACTTAGAAGTGAAACAGATGAAAAATAAATGAAAATAGGCAGAGAAAAGCTTCTGCCAAACGTCTCACATACACGGGTCAAAGCCCACGTACGTAGACAAGACCTCGCGTGCCTCAAGAATAAACCTGCGTACGCAGGTACGCAAGAACAAGCCTGCATACGCATGAATATAAGCCACGTACACATACCCGAGCCTATGAATGCAAGAACACAGACAGAAGTAGTTATTCGACATTTTCAAAGATGCATAATCCAAAATCAATCATAGACATGTTCCTACCCCTTTTAAGGTGTCAGGTTTTTATCTAAACCCATCCCATAGCAAAACCTAAGCATTTACATGGCCAAAAACACATTGAAAGAGAAGATCAGAGAGAAACTTGAAAATGAGAAAAAGTTTGAAAACTTATAAATTCAGCCATGGGAATGTGATTCTCTCTCCACTCTAGTAAGTAAGGTGGAATGCATCAAAAGATAGGACGTAGGAAAACTTCTTGGCCTTGGGTGCCATTGGAGAAGATGATGAGAGAATAAAAGAAAATGAGAAAGTGATAGGGTTTGAGAAAATGAGAGAGTCAGAAAGTTAGAGGAAGAAAAAGGAGAAAGAGGTTTTTGTAGAGAGAAAAAAAAAAAGAAAAGAAAAAAGAGAGTTACGGAGAATATGAAGAGGTAAGGGAGATGAAGAGATTGAAGAAGAAAAAGAAACAGTTAGTAACCATTGGGAAAAATGAAAAGGCGACAACACACCTCATGGCTAAACTACATGTAGTTTAAGCCTCACCACTAAACTACGTGTAGTTTAATCATGAACAGTAAAAATGAAAAAAATAAAAAAAATACCTTTCAAAAAAGGTGGGACATTTCAAGATTACCCCGATTAAGGCATAAAATTATCAAAGGACTCCCTAGTGAACGGTAAAGGAAGTAGAAGACTCTTCCCCCGATCAAGCACATCCAAAACCATCCCAGTGGATCAAGCACATTGAGAACCATCTTCAATGGTTCAAGCACATCGAAAACACCATCCCCATAAAGTAAGCAGAAGACTCTTCCCCAGCAGATCAAGAACACTATCCTCAGTAAGGAAGCAAAACATTCTTCCTCAAATAGATCAAACTTATCAAACGTAGTCCCCATAGAGGAAGCAGAAAACTCTTCATCAATAGTTCAAGGGTATCGAGCACCATCCCCATGGAGGAGGTAGAAGATACTTGCCCGATGAACCCAAGCACATTAAAGCAATCCCCAGTGAGGAAGCATATGATTCTTCCCTAGTGAGTCCCATACACCAAAATATCCTCAGCAAGGAAGCAGAATATTCTTCCTCAAAGTCCTCAGTGAACCATGAAGGAAGTAGAAGATTCTTTCCTAGTGGATCACACATCTACACTAGTCTTCAGCGAGTCCATCCATACTACTCCTCAGTGAGTTTCTTATCCCCATGCAAGTCATGATAGGCAAAAGATTCCTCCCCATGCTCACCTACTCCTCAGTAAAGTTTTTTCACAATTCCTAGTGGATCCAACAATCAAGACTACTCGTGCACATATCCTCTTGGAATTGAACATATAGGCACGATAGAAAAATGTAGAGATAGTGATAGAGAACGACACCAAGGTCAACCTGAGGCAAGAGCCTTACCCAAAAAACATAGAGAACGAAGTGAAGAAGACAAGTGGAGCAAGTCACCTAAAGAAGTTTGAGGCAAAAGCCCTGGATGGGCACCACAGAGACTATATCATATTGTTGTTTATTGGTTTAGCTTGTAAAGTACCCTTGTTTGTTTGTTTGTTTGTTTGTTTTTTTAAGTGACTCTAAGATAGTGAGTCACTTACCATTTGCTTGCAAGTGGCAAAACAGGTTCTGGGATAGTGAAGCTGCCATTGCTCATTTCCCGAGCAACAAAGGTGGGATTTCAAACATACGAATCCAACGCAGCTCTTCGGAATTGCACCCCACCCCATGTATGCGTGATGTGTGTTGTGTGCGTGGGTTGGGCATGAGTTGTACGTTGAAACAAAATGTTTTGTCGCTTATTCTTTTGATTCCATTAGCGAAGCTCAATGATCAAAAGAGGGGCATTTATAGACACCACATTTTGTACCCCTTACGACTTGGACCCCTATTCCCCAATGATGCTCAAACTCTAAGGCCTAAGGCTAGTTTAGAGCCCAATAAGATATTAAATTGACTTGAGGAGTATTAAAATGGAAAATAGAACCTTTTAAATGAGCAAAAATCTATTTTTGGAAATAAAATGACTAAAGTGGCCATCAACCTACGTATGCGGGCCAAAGCATGTGTACGCAAGCATATTCCTGCATATGCAGCTAGGGTTTCAGAAGCATAAGATAGGCAAGTTTTCTGCAATAATGGCTAAGGTTTAGAATGAATCCCACATCGTCTAAGAGCCATCCCAAACCCCATTTTTTCAACTATAAAAAGCCTTACATGGTATATTTTCAAAACACACAAAAACCCCATTGGAAAAACCTAAGATTCACTGGAAACTAATGAATTAAAAGGGAGTTTTTTACAAAACACTCTCAAGTCAATTTTATTTGATTGGGACCTTTTCTAGCCCCAATCCTTCTAGTTTAACGTTGCTACTCACTTTCTTATTAGTTTGTGAATAGACTTGATTGAGGGGAACGATCAAAATCAAGCTTGGAAAGCTTTTGTTTAAGGTATTGGGTTTAACCCTTTCTCTTTATTTCTTTTTCTTTTCTGCTTTTCTTTCTGCATTTTAATCTTGTTTTCTACGTAGTTTATGTTTGTGTGTGTTTATTTAAGTTAGTTTCTTAGTTCTTTTCATGTTTTATGCACGTTAGGTTGTTAGATTTTCGTTTTAAAGTTCTACTCTGTTTTTTCATTTTTATGTTTTCTAGGCAAGGACTTGCATACGCATAATCTTGCCTACGCATGTAGGCTTGATTATGCGCACACAGACCTGTTCTAGTGTGCGTGATGCCATTGCCCAGAAACCCTAAATTTTTGTTTGTTTGTTTTGTGTCTGCCTTCACATGTTTGTTTGTTTGTTTTTTTTTTTTAGGCTCTATAGGTTCTTGTTTACCTCTTTCACATGCTTGTTTGCTATCACATGTTTAGATTAGGGTTTGTCTTAGCTTTGATACCATGCCAGTCATTCACATGCCCATTCGACAATGCCATAGGTGCTGTGTTGTTGAGAGTTAAGTACATGATAAGTCATGCATTAGAAATGTCCATGCAATTGTGTTTGGTTTATTTTTTACGATATGATGAAACATGCTTAAATGTATGATATGTATTGTGTTTGATGATGTGCTTGCTGCCTTGTTTTAGATGTATGATAAGGTTTTTACATGCTAGATGAATGCTACTAGGGTTTCTTTTGTATGTTTGGCTCTCTTTTGTTTGGTGGATAGATAAGTATGTTTGTTTGGGATGAAAGATGTCATGTTGTATGCTAGATGCATGTTAATGTGTGTGTGTGAGTCGAAGATATAAGTGTTGGTTTAATTTTTAATAGGGTTAAGGTATAAGACACAATGATGGGAGGCCAACCTTAGGATTGGGCAACCTTGGGTGCCTAACACCTTCCCAAGAACGTATCTAAACTCTGAACCCATATCTCTGATAGTAAGATCAAAAGGTCATTCCTCGAAGGGATGCTATATATATGATTCCTAGACCATTGCAAAAAATAGGTGGTGACTCCCCCTCCCCCTCCCCCCTTATGTCCATACTACCCACACCTTCCATATTGCTGAGAAGGAGATAACCATGACTCCCCACGATTTCCACTAGATGATTAGCCTTCAATGTGATGGGTCGATCATTAATCTAGAGGGCGAATCGGGCATACAACTAGGCATTGAGTTGCTGGGGTGGAGGCACATGACAAAGACCATCCGCTACTTCGACCTTGAGATGAACCACAAGCCTCTTCCTCAAGAGACGCTTGAGGACTATGCCAAGATGGCTAGGGCATTCCTGATGTACATACTAGAGGCGTATCACTTTACCAGTGGAGGGCAAGCAATGTACTTGAGGTGGTTGGCTCTCTTTCGTGATTTTGAGGATTCTCAAGGGGCCAACTGGGGTCAGGGTTGCCTTGCCTTCCTACTCGTCATTGAACACGCTCAGTCGTGGGACTTTCCATTAACTAATGGGGCCTTGGAAGCTCCTTGAGGTCAATTATTTCTTCCTTCCCTTTTGTAGCTTCTTACCCACGTGTATCTAATGCCTTTGCGAACTATATGCTCATGTCATTCATCTTGCATACTGTCATCTTGTAAACTATACCCTATTTATCTTGTAAACTGTCACCTTGCAAACTGTACCGTATTTGTCTTGTAAACGGTGCCTTTTTTTTTCCAGCGTTGAGCTATGAAATATAAGTCATTTCTCATGGAGCGAAGATGGATTGAAGGACCTTCTCCTTAGTTAGGGCTCACTTCAATGGACTTTCTTCTAAGGATGTGAGTAGAAATTCCATCTTCTCTCATCACTTTCTTTTGCGTATTTTTGGGGGTCCTCATTTTAACCCAATGTGTTGTCATAGGTCATATGGAGTCCTTGGACTAGTGCTCCTCTTATTGTGGACCCTGCCTTGGAAGTGGCTCCCTCATTACTTCCAGGATCACCCAGCCTCTAGATAGTGCTAGTTTGAGAGTCCTCTACCTAGCTGAGAGGGTTTGCTGCCAGTTATTGGGTGCGAACACACCACGAGTTTCGATGGATCCTCCACAGTTCATGCTTGCCCTTCTTTCCATGATTGATGCCGAGTACTAGCTTTAGAGGAATGGCATTCCCGATGCCAGGTGACTTATGGATGATTTGGACTATGCCAAGTTTAGCAAAACTAGTCTCATGCCTTCCCTCATTTTAGAAGTCCTTCCCTCATTTCAGAAGTATGTATTCTTTCCCTTTTTACTTCCCTTCCTCTTTTCTTGCATTTCTACATATGGTGATACCTAAATGTGATGCTCATATCAGGTTGGTCCTGTTGCTGGTAGTCCTATTGACCCCCCTTATCTACACCAGTCAGTCTATGCTTATGACCCTGACGGCATTGCTCGGGAGCACCCTGTAAGGCGTAACACAAATGTCTACCCTTTTCGTAATGGTACATGAGCAGTGAGTTCTCTTTCATTCTTGTCTTGTATTTTATTTTCTTGCATCTCTTAACACTTGTTCTAACACTGTCTTCTTCTCAAACTTCAGCCCACTGTGAAGGAGAATGAGGAGCTCGTTTGGCTGGCTGGGAATCTCAAGCTAGAGGTGACTGAGTACTCTAGGCAGATCTATGGTCCTGTAGGGTTTGCCTACCCGGGTGATGATGATAATGATGGCAGTGACCCTGAGATGACTTCCAGCTACCATCCGAGGAAGAGGCGTTTCTGGTGATCTTGTAGACAGACAAACAGATAGACGCAGGCACAAACACTGCATACAATATATTTCCTATCTTTATTTCTTTTTTTTTTTTTTTATTAGCATGTATTTTCGCACTTTATTTCTTATTTGAGACATTGGGTTGTATTTAAGAACATTTATTTTATATTTTTGCTTTCATTTATAACATGCACTTATTTTACAACTCATGGGAGTTTTATACATTGTCTGGCCTTTCTCTTTTCATTGATACTTGAATGCCTTGAGTAGTCCTTTAGGTCATAGGAATCATAAAAGAAGCCTTAGTGAAAAAACCCTACTCCAAATCTGATTCTGCCTTTAACTTTGCGCATGCACGTTTGACCCTGCGCATGCATGTTGCAAGTCAGAAAACCCTAGCTGCTTCTCTTAAGCATAAAATAGCTGATGAGGACCTCCAAACCTTCACAAAGCATTTTCTAAACCCAGAAAACACTCAGTAAGTTCTCCCCATGACAGAATTCACTCATTTAGAGGTTTCAGCATGGATTAAAAAGCTTGGCCCTAGCTTCAAGGATGCTCTCATCCATCTTGGTCTCTCTTGCATCTCTTCCTATCATCAAATCAAAGTGAATGAGCCTCTTCTAAGAGCAGTCATTGAGTTTTGGATCCCTACTCGACATGTTTTCCAATTCAATAGTGTGGAAATTTGCCCCAGTCTTGAAGAATTTAGTGCAACCATGGGTGAAACCGACATTAGTACACTCAATCCTCTTAACTACTGACGAAGATTTCTCTAACATGAATCATCAACTCTTCGGGATTCCTCTTGCTATGGCTCAGAGATGGTGTATGCTTAATAAGTTGAATATCCACATGGTTTTCACGTACTTTTCTCAAGGGAATGTTCCTTTGGCTGGGGTGCAGCACTCTCATTATCTCAATGCTTTCTGCCTATCCCTTCTTGCTAGGTATTTCTTGGTGCATGAGACACCTTATGTAGATCAAAGGATGCTCTTGGTGGTCAACAATCTAGAGAAGGGATGTCCTGTAGGCATTATCTTGTCCAAAACTCTTAACGGTTTGAATGCTGTTCGTAAGGGGGAAGCAAAATTATTTGTAGGGAGCCCTCTCCTCCTTTAGGTATAATCCCTAACTTTTGCCTAGGTTCTCAACTTGGTGGGATCCTTCTTATTTTTGCATGGATTGCCTTTCAATTTTCAAACCATTAAGGCTCTTTATATCATCGTTGAATTCTTATTTATTTTTCTATTTTTTTTCTTTGGTGCACTCATGCTTTCTTTTCCTCTCCCACAAATATGGCTGTACTACAGGCTCCGATTGCTTTATCCACCCACTGTCCCTCCTAATCAATATCAACCAAAGTGTTAGGTTCTAAGGTCTTAGGATTTTATGTATTTAGAACTCTAATATGTAATGTTGGCAAACCATGATCAAAACAATGTACTTAGTCTTATTTAAGTTTGCTCAAAGTTGGTTTAATATTGTAAAGTTGGAATCGAGTGACTGCAGAAGCATTGGGGCTTCTCGGCCTGGCTCGATCGATCGAAGGTTAGACTCGATCGATCGAAAGTCGGCCCAGATGCGTTTTTCTGCAGAATTCCAACTCAGCCCTAACTCTTTAAACGTCTAGGTTTTTATGTTTTTGCCCTAGGTATATAAGGCAAACCCTAGCCACGTTTTTTAGAGTTGCACAAGTTGTATTGTTGCTCATGCATTGCGGTTTTGTGTAAATCTCTTGTGAGATCTAGAGGAGCTTTCCTTTACACAAAGCTTAGGGTTTTCAAGATTGAGATCACATCAACTTCTTGATGATCAACTAGGTTGCAGCCATTAAAGCTTAAAGAGAAAAACAAGTGAGGAGTTTGTACTTGAAGAAGGAGTTCAAAGAAAGAAGTAGTCCGTGGATTCGGAGCCTGCGCGTGGTCGTGTCAGGAAGTTACTACTGGTGTGTAGCATTAGGAAGTCAAGCGGGGAGCTTGTAAGTCCTTTTGTAAAAACTTCAATTCTTTCTTAGTGGATTCCGTTTTGCCTTGAGGATCGGTGGGTAAAATCCTCCCCAGGTTTTTCCGGTGTGGTTTCCTGGGTGATCATATCACTGTGTTATTTATTTTCCGCTGCTTTATTTGTTTTATATGCTTGATATGATCTTGTGATTGTTTTAACCTAGAATTACATAATTTGACTAAGTAACAACTTGGCTAATTAATCTAGGCTACGCAATCTGGTTATAGTTTTAGGGATCTAAACCGTTCAAGTGGTATCAGAGCGGGTAGCTCGTCTTGTTTGAGATCTTTTTCTCAGAGCTGATCCTTGACCCCAGTTGTCATGGAGCATGGACACTCTCTATTTGTTCCTCCTCACTTTGATGGGAACAATTATGCTTACTGGAAAGTAAGGATGAAAGCATTCCTGAAATCCATAGATGAGAGGGTATGGAATTCCGTCGAATACGGATGGGAGAAGCCCACTACTCCTGTGAGTGAGTGGCAAACTTCTCAGAAAGAAGCAGCAGGCTTCAATAGCAAAGCTATGAATGCCATCTTCAATGCTGTTTCAATGGAGGAATTTAAGAGGATCTCTAATGTTGAGGTTGCTCATACTGCTTGGAAAATCCTCCAAACTGTGCATGAAGGCACAAAGGCTGTTAAAATTAATAAACTGCAGCAATTAACTTCTAGGTTTGAAAACATTAGAATGTCTGATGATGAAACCTTTGATGAGTTTTATGCAAAACTGAATGATATTGTTAATTCTGCTTATAATTTGGGTGAAGTCTATGATCAACCTAAGGTTGTTAGGAAGATTCTTAGATCTTTGACTGAAAACTTTAGACCCAAAGTAACAGCCATTACTGAAAGTAAGGATGTTGACTCCATCCCTGTGGATGAGCTTATAGGATCTCTTCAGTCCTATGAGTCTGACTTACCTAAGACTGTCAAATCCAAATCAATGGCACTGAAGTCTGTTGATGATGTTGAAGGTGGTGGATTTGATGATGAGCTCTCTCCCACGGAGATAGCTTACCTTGCCAAGAATTTTAGGAATTTTCTTAGAAACACTAATAGAAAGGCAAGGAACACCAACACTGCTGAACCTAGAAACTTTAGGAAGAATGATCCCACTAAGGTTAACAACTTTGAAAAACCTAGAGAACAAGTAGGTCAATCTTCTAATAACTCTTTGGGTCCTCAGTGTTATGGTTGTCAAGGGTATGGTCATGTCAAATCTGAATGTCCTACTTTCTTGAGAAATAAGGGTAAAGCTATGGCTGTCACCCTTAGTGATAATGAGGTTTCTGATGATGAGTCCGGTTGTGACGAGAATGGAAACTTCATTGCTTTCACTGCTACTGGTAAAGTAGATGAAAGCATATCTGCTGAGGAGAACCCTGCTGATGGGGAACTCTCTGAAGACGCAGATCTTCAAGAGGCCTATAACAAACTTTGCAAAATTGCTGCAAAGGATGCTATGAAAGTTGATTTAGGCCTGAAGAAAATTGATGCTCTTGAGCTTGAGAAGAAAAATTTGCTTGTGAAGTTATTTGATGCTAATGATCTTTTGAATAATGTTAAATCTGAAAACATGATGTTGCTTGATAAAGTTAGAACTTTGGAACATGATTTATCTGTTGCTAGATCTGCTAGTTCTAAACTTGATCACATGTTAAATGTTCAAAAGTATCCTTCTGATAAAGCTGGGTTAGGATATGTAGAAAGCCTCTTTGATTCTGGACCACATTCTACTGTCTTCGTTCCTTCTTCTTCTTCTTCTGAACCTCTTGTGAGTAAGGTCGTGAGTGAAACTGTAAAACCCCCTGTGAGTGAGGTTGTTAAACCTGTAGAAGTTTCACCACCAAAGAAGATTAGGGTAGACTTAACAGAATCCAAATCTAAGGAGCCTACCAAACCGAAGGACAAGATGCATGGTAAACCTGCTTGGGTTTGTCATTATTGTGGTAAGTCTGGACATATCCGTCCTAACTGTTACAAGCTTCAAGCTGATAAGAGAGCAAAAAGACCAAAAGTGCCTGTGCCTCAAGCACAAGATCCTATGGCACTAATTGGTGAATTGGTAAAGGCGTTAAACCTTTATTCCAATTCTGGAGTTGAGAATCACTCTAATGTGAATAAGAACTCCAATGCTCGGGGTGCATCTAAAAAGTTTTGGATGCAAAAGACTCGAACTAATTGAGTCTTTCTGACATGGTCCTTGTGCTTCATTGCTCTATTCTATTGTGACCATTGTTATTTGGTTTTTGTGTTTTCTTTTGTTCTAGGACTTGCATTGCATTTCATACATGCATTTCATTCTAGGATTTATTTGTTTTCTCTTTTGATAATAGTAAAAAAAAAAAAAAAAAAAAAAAAAAAAAAAAAAAAAAAAAAGGAGAAAGCAAAATCTGTGTTGAACACTATTTATCTTGATTTTTGAAAACAAGGTTGGTCATTCTTTTTACACATGTCATGTCTTGTGTACCTTGTTTAACTTTGATGAGCTTATCTGTTGCACTTAACTAGTTGAAACTTTGTAGTGCATGTTGTGTGGGAAAGATGTGTGTGGTTCTTAATCACTTTGCCTTAATCATGAAGTCACATGTTGTTGACTGACGGACTTGATCCTTTTGAGAAATGCATAAATAACCATCTCACCACTGTTCACTAGCCAATCATGAACACCTTAGTGCATATCATAAGATTTAGTGCTCGAGAAAGTGTAGCACATGCACAAAAAGAACATAAGGTGTAGCCTCAAAATAAATTAAAACTGGTATGTACTATTAGGCTTGATGCCAATTCACTTAATTCAAACCGGTGTGTACTATTAGGCTGAATGCCATTTCACATAAATAAGAGGCAAAAATAAAAGAAACTTATATGATTGCAAGCTTTTGATCTAGGAGATGTGGGAGTTATAGGATGTAACTCTTTAGGTGATAGTCTCTTTTAATTCTATGTGATGAATTGTGTAGACTTTGTGTTTGATTGCCATTCACGTATCACCTCACATGTATCTCAAGTCTTTGCTAGTTTCACACACTACACAAGTTACTCTTTGTTAAACACTGTACATGCTAGTGTGTGTGTTCTTGGTCTGACCAACCAAGTTTGAAAATATCTTGAGATTTGTGTACAACATACTTGTTGCTTGAGAAAATTAATTTGGAAGATGATTGAAAATTGTGTCTGAGAATTGGGTTTAAAATTTTGGGTTTTTGAAAATGCATTCCATCTCATACTCATGCATTTTGTGTTCATTGTTCAAATGCTTTGAGGAGTTGTTTCAAAATTGGGCTTGCAAATTTTCAAAATTGTTTTTTTTTCAAAATTCAGTGTGTTTTTACCCTTTTCGATCGATCCAGAGTGTTTTTCGATCGATCGAAAAAGTGCCTCAGAAAGTGCTAAATCGTCTGTCACTTTCGATCGATTGAATGTAATTCTCGATCGATCGAACATCGTGAATAAGCTTTTAAAAAAGGGAAAATCTGACTTTTTCAAAGTTTCAAAACTTTTTCAAAACTTTTCCTTTTCTCTCTCCGACGAGGCAAGACAAATTTTTCAAGTTTTTGTCGTTTTCTTCCGATCTTTTTGCAAAATCTCTCTCTCCTCAAGCCGGTATGTCCTTAATACCCTTGCTTTTCAATTTATTTACTTGTTTTCATGCATTTTTCATGCATTTAAGAGAGGATTTTCGGAACTTTTCTATTTGGGATTTTTGATGATTCGGACAAAATTATGTGCAATTGATCAATGGGTTTTGTTGGGGACACTCTATATACTTGTTCTTGAATGTTTAATTTGATCAATTTTGAGTTTTGTGAAAATTTGAATTTCTAGGGTTTATACTAGGTCCGAATTGGGGCTTTTTGTGAAATTGAGCTTAATTGTTGAAATTGGCTTGTGTAATTGATGCAATTGGTTATTATAAACTATTTCCAATGGTATGTAATGATTAATTCATCAATTTGTTGCAAAAAATTTTCAAGTGGTTCTAAATTTTTTAGGGTTTTTGTTAAGAAACTCTATGTTCAAGCCAATGTTGTGAAAATTGAACTTGATTTGATCGTCATCACTGCATTAGTTCATGCATCATACCATTATTAATGATTCATGCATCATATAGATTTTCATTCTATATTTTTTTTGTACTAACTTGCAGTCTGCCCTTGGTTTTATTTCCTGTTCTTTTTGGTTTTCTCTTTGTGTCTCTGTCCTGTTCCTTAGCACCATGCCTAGGAAGACTAGAGCTCGTAGGACCATCCCCACTCCTACTCCTTCCCCTCCATCCTTTGATAGTGAGCGGTTCCCCACTGAGAAAAACCAAGAGACTTTTGAGACTTTAAACCTACATAGGAAGATTTGGGCTGAGCGTTCTGTTCGTTTAGATGAGGTAGATCCTGCCATTAGGGCAAATTTTGAGCGTAGGGGTTGGTTACCTTTGTTGACCGTGTCTGACCCTCCACCTCCGGCTACCTTGATTAGAGAGTTCTTCTCGAACCTCTCTGTCCGCATCTATGATTCCAACACTCTCGTTAGGAGTTGGATACGAGGTGTAGAGTACTCCATTACTCCTCAGGTAGTGGCTGATGCTCTAGAGGTACCATTGGTTAGGGATCCTGTTTACCCCTATGATGAGTCACCTGAGCTGAGTGATGTCATGTCCTACATCACTGGATCTTCTATCCAGTGGGGTTCTGATCCTCGGATCACCACCGCTGAGCTTCCTGACACTACCTACCTATTCTTTAGGATAGCCTGTCATTCACTCTGGCCTATTTCTCATCTGCACACCATTCCTCTTGAGAGGTGTGTTTTTCTTTACGCTCTTGTTACAGATGCTCCTATGAGTTTCCCCCATCTTTTTCTTCGTTCTTTGAACGAAGTTTATAGGAGTTCATCTATTGCCCATGCCCTTGTTCATCCTATTTTCATTCATAGGATTTTACTTTATCTAGGTTTAGAGGACTTCCCTGCTTCTGAGCCTGTTCATGTGATAGCTCCTATAGGTGCGTCTTTCCTTAGACAGAGGGCCGCTCATCTTCGAGCTGGTTCTAAACACCCTAGGTCTGATCCCTCTAGTAGCGCTCCTCCTTCTTCTTCTACAGGTCCTGCTGGTGAGGCTGTTCCAGATTCTGTAGGTGCTGCTGCTGATCCTCCACCTTCTGCGGCTGACTTCGATGTTCGTCGTACTCTGGAGACTGTCATGACCGTTCAGGCGGCTCATGGTCAGCTTTTGGTGGATCTGTTCGACGAGATTCGTGCTCTGCGAGCGGATTTGGCGCATCTTCGTTCTTCCTCACCACCTCCTTTTGATGATGGTCTTTGATGCCCTTTGGCATTCCGTCACAAAAAGGGGGAGTAGAGTTTTTGACTTGTAGAGGTGTTTTTGTTGATAGGGGGAGATTTTTGTGTTAGGGGGAGTTTATTTTTTTTGTAGCATGGGATATTTTTGTGGAGTTTATTTAGATTGTATCTAGGTGCTTCACTTTGTATATCATTTTTGGGATGTTCATGTTAGGGGGAGTAACATTGATTGATATATTGATATACATGTTTCTTTTGATTCTTGTTGTCTTTATGATTCACTGCTTATTGATATATATTTATGAGTTGCTTCATTGATATATTTCTTTATTTTGTGTTGTGTGAATCTTACAAGAATATTATACCTGTTTATATACTATTTGCTGCCACACATGCGTTTATGTGTTTGTTGAGTATTTCAGGAATATACAGGTTGATTCGACAAAGCTGCTGTCTACACTTGCAACCGATGGATAGTAGTTAGGTTGAACTTTTATTTATGAGCATTATTATGTAAAGGGCTATTACTTGTAAACTTTGAGCTTTTATTGTGTGTTTTGTCACGGATTGCCAAAGGGGGAGTTTGTTAGGTTCTAAGGTCTTAGGATTTTATGTATTTAGAACTCTAATATGTAATGTTGGCAAACCATGATCAAAACAATGTACTTAGTCTTATTTAAGTTTGCTCAAAGTTGGTTTAATATTGTAAAGTTGGAATCGAGTGACTGCAGAAGCATTGGGGCTTCTTGGCCTAGCTCGATCGATCGAAGGTTAGACTCGATCGATCGAAAGTCGGCCCAGATGCGTTTTTCTGCAGAATTCCAACTCAGCCCTAACTCTTTAAACGTCTAGGTTTTTATGTTTTTTCCCTAGGTATATAAGGCAAACCCTAGCCACGTTTTTTAGAGTTGCACAAGTTGTATTGTTGCTCATGCATTGCGGTTTTGTGTAAATCTCTTGTGAGATCTAGAGGAGCTTTCCTTTACACAAAGCTTAGGGTTTTCAAGATTGAGATCACATCAACTTCTTGATGATCAACTAGGTTGCAGCCATTAAAGCTTAAAGAGAAAAACAAGTGAGGAGTTTGTACTTGAAGAAGGAGTTCAAAGAAAGAAGTAGTCCGTGGATTCGGAGCCTGCGCGTGGTCGTGTCAAGAAGTTACTACTGGTGTGTAGCATTAGGAAGTCAAGCGGGGAGCTTGTAAGTCCTTTTGTAAAAACTTCAATTCTTTCTTAGTGGATTCCGTTTTGCCTTGAGGATCGGTGGGTAAAATCCTCCCCAGGTTTTTCCGGTGTGGTTTCCTGGGTGATCATATCACTGTGTTATTTATTTTCCGCTGCTTTATTTGTTTTATATGCTTGATATGATCTTGTGATTGTTTTAACCTAGAATTACATAATTTGACTAAGTAACAACTTGGCTAATTAATCTAGGCTACGCAATCTGGTTATAGTTTTAGGGGTCTAAACCGTTCACAAAGCATTATCGTGATCACAAGTTCAAGTGAAAGGAGATGGATCCTAATGAGTTCACTGAGTTCCTGAAACGTCTCTTCCCTTCATGGCTCCAATGGGTGGTGGAATGGTGGCGCATTACAAGCATGATCAACCTTGTTTTCAAAGGCAACAGTGTTCCTTTGGTTGGGCTTCACCATTGCAATTACTACTCCACATGTCGTATTGCAAGACAATTTCGTGGCTGCGAAGGAGCTCTCAGTGATGATGGCATCTTCCATACCTTGGAATTTATTGATAGGATCTTGAGTAGAATCTGTGAGACTTGGTTGAAAAGGATGGTGGCTAAGGACATACGTTTCCCTCAGTTTCTCCATCCTACTTCAGGATACAGAGTTTGGTTGTCTGTTGACATAAGGTCGGTCCATAGGGAAGAAAAGGATTATAGGAAGTCCAACAAAAGGAAGAGGACTGAGTGACAACCTTGATATGCTCCAAGTTTTACTTTTCTGTACTTTATGATTCTCATGTCTTTTCTTTTGAATTTAATAAAGGATTGGAATGTTCCAAATATTCTATGGAAACAATTTAGTATCTTTTAATTTGAGCAATAAGGGAATCAACCATTTTATTATATTTACTTATTGTCTTTATTTTTCTTTTCTTTTTTCTTTGCCATGTAACTTTTGCCCATGACATCCTTGTGAGAATTTTCGCCATGCCCAGGTCTTTTCCCTGCCTAGATGGCCCTTTCCAGGTTTTCAACCTAGCAGGGTTTCTTTGCCTTAATTTTTGCCTAGGCCGCCCTTTCGGGTATTCAATGTAGTAGGATTTTCCTTTTGTCTTACAAATGTTGTACTTTTAGAGTCTATCCAAGTTAATTGGGTGAAGCATCTCCTCTCCATCCAAATCTATGATTCTTGTAACTCCTCCTGACATAAATAACAGGTCCAAACCACCTTTGTTTCATCTTTCCTCTTGGATCGAAGGTCTCGTCTCTAAGTACCTTTAGGACTAGATCTCCTTCATTAAGGTTCCTAGGTTTCACCTTTTTGTTAAATGCTCTAACAATCCTCTTTTGATAACCCTGTGCATGGTATTGTGTTCTAGCTTTCTTTTCATCTATCAAAGCCTCCTGTTCATATCTTTCTCTCATCCAATCTTCTTCTAGGACTTTGGTTTCTACTAGCACTCTCAAAGATTGTATCTCCACATCAATAAGAAGTACAACTTCACTCCTATACACCAAAAAGTAGGGGGTTGCCCTAGTTGATGCATGGATAGAAGTTCTGTAACCCCATAAGGCGAATGAAAGTTTTTTGGTCCAATCCTTGTGTGTCACTACCATCTTGGCTAGGATATTCTTGATATTCTTATTGGCTGCTTCTATGGCCCCATTGGTGCACGGCCGGTATGGTGAAAACTTGTGATGCTCAATGTTGTACAACTCCATGATCCTTCAAACTTCCCCTTCAAAGTGGGAACCACTATCTGAGATGATCTCTTGTGGTACCCCAAACCGACAAATGATGTTGTTCTCTATGAATCGAGCTACATGCTTGGCTTCTAATATAGAGTAAGAGGTGGCTTCTACCCACTGGGTGAAATAGTCAATTGCTACTAGAATGTACTCATGTCCATTTGAGGCCTTGGGGGCTAATCTTCCAATCATGTCTACGCTCTATACTGAGAAAGGCCATGGAGAGGTCATGCTATATAGCTTACTAAGTGGTACATGGTTCATGTTTGCATGTGTTTAGTAGTCATGGCTATTGGAAAATCTGGTTTTGTATCTCATACAAAACACACAGCAGAAGCAAAAAACACGAATCTACTTCAATGATGAAAGATAACATGTAACCATGAATTCTAGAACAAAGAATAGAAAGCGTACCTTGATGTAGTGAAATTCAAAACTATGATTTGAGAATACCTTTAATCTTCATCTCAATTCCACATGGTGCCCAAGATGTGTGGTCTCTCAATCAGTCTTTTTGTACATAGATTCTCAAAGAAAATTCTTCTTCTTCTCCTTGTGGAGAAAAACTGATTTCTTTTCTTTTCATCATACGTACGTTCTAACTACCTTGGTAGTTTCTTTATTTAATAACTCTTATTAAATAATGACTGATTATCTAATTGAATTAGCCTTTTGGGCCTACCCAATTGGGCTTTAGTTTGTGGCTTGAGATGGGACCGAATGGAACAAATAAGACTCTAGCTCCAATGGGCCTTGGGCTTTTCTTTAAATTCTTGACAAGTCCAAAGTTACCATTAATTATATTCAATACCACTATAAGAATATAATTGCACTTTAGGCCTTATTAATAAATTATATCCCAAGACTTTATTATACATACAACCCCTTCATTAAAATATTCGTAGTAATACAAAGTCATAAATATTGACTGCCACTTTGAAGATTACTACATCTTAATCCTTGAGTACCCGGTTTAATCCTTTAAGTTATTCATCATATATTTATGAAATCCAATTCCATAAATATATACTTTAATAACTCCTTACTAAAGTGGTTGGGCCAAACTCTCTGAATAACCAAACCTATTAAACTTATCTCAAGGGAATATTTTATATCTCAAGGGAATATTTTTTATCTCCAGGGAATATTTTATATCTCCGTTAAGAGATTATGAATTCCATCTTGAAAATATATGTTTCATCAACATTAAATGCGGCTGCCCAACATACTGAGGTTTTAACCGTAACTTATAGATCTCACTCCTGATATATCAAAGCAACCTACATCTCATAATCAGGTCCATTATTCTCTTAGGATTTAGAGTTGATGTAAATAGAAGTCGTGAGATTTATTATTCATTTGACAATCGTTAGGAGAATAATAAATCTCACAGCAGTCTAGTACAATATGTCTTAACTCTTAAAACATATCAACATACCAACTAAAAGTCTCCACTTCCATGATCAAGACAAATCATCTTAGTTGATATGTTATAGTCTTCGCAGATGAAATGCCCAATTTCATCACTGACTACAAACTAAAATTCTGAGTTTACAAAGAGCTTGTGATTTATATCTTTCTGTGACTTTTCACATAAATCACATACTATGCATCTCATGGACTAAGATAATGTCCCATTAGTTCATAAATAGATAGTCTTATATAATTAAACAATTTAATTATTTATGACATGCCAATAAATTGGATTTTAGGGCATAAACCCCAACAATGGCAACTCTTCGCGAAGCCTACACAATCTATTTCCATTGTATTCCAATAGTATCCTATCCTTAGGATCTTTTTCACTAACATCCTCCCATTCATGTAGGGACCATAAATCCCTTAATGAACTTCTCCCATAACTCTCTTAGCTTCTTCTTTCTTTAGACAACGAAGGTGCATACCATCAAAGGATCTCCTATAGAGCTTACCCCCACATAGGATGTAATGCATTGCCAGCACTCTAATTGAACGATGCTCTCTCTTACCGACACTGTCAGGATATATCCCCAATTCTAGGAATTTCATGATGTCATAATTCCAAGGGATTCCTTCCCCCTATATAGCCAAAACTGAAGACTTTGCATTCTCCTTGTGCACAAAACCATATCTCTGTTCAATCTTTAAGGGTAGCGTTTGTGGCCACAATGGATGGAGTCGCCACTTAGTTTTTGCAATAGTCTAGGAACCATATATATGGCATCCTCTCGGGAAAGGACCTTTTAATCTTACTACTAGAGATATGGGTTCGGAGTTAAGGTACAGTCTTGGGAAGGTAAAGCACCCAAAATTGCCTAAATCTAAGGTCGGCTTTCCATCATTATGTCTTTACATCTTAACCCTATTAAAGGCATACTTAATATTGTATCTGTACTCACACACACACTAGCATACATCTAATCACTCAACATGGCATCAATCATCCCTAACTATACATCTATCATTGCATACCCTAGCATTCATCTAGCATACATATCATGGAATCACCAAACATTCATCTAGCGTCCATGTCATATCATCAAGGCATTTCATCACACCACAAACCCTAATCATGCTTCCTATCTCACATACATACATCTAACATTACATCATGTATCCAAGCAGTTATTATCATTATATCATCATATCCATTCAAGGCAGAAACATAGGCATGGCGAGCAAACATAGATCATCACATGTATTCCAAGCTTTTAGACGTGAAACCAAACATCAAACAAACACATTACATCAATAAAATGCATGTTCATACCAATGCATAACTTACCTCACTTTTCTTGTAGCAACTTAACACCGATGGTATTATGCATGAGCATATGAATGCATGTTCATTACGTCAAACAAGGAAAACACAAGATAAAATCTAATTCTAACATATGAAGAGGAAACAAGCAAACAAACATGTGAAACAGAGACTTAAACCCATGAAAACATGAAAAAAAAAAAGGGGTTTAAAACAAAAGCACACATGTGAAAACAGAAGAAATAAAATTAGGGTTTCTCGTTTGGTTGATGCGTACGCATGAACAACCCTGCATGTACATAATCAAGTCTGCGTATGCAACCATGATCATGCGTACAAGGGCTTTTGCCTAGAAACCTGAGAAACACAGCAAATAGAGCAAGGTTTTAAAACACGATTTCTAGCAACCTAACATGCTTTTAAAAGATAAAACAACACAAACCTAAGCTATGTAAACATATTGAAGCATAAAACAAGTAAAGAAACAAAGCAAGAACATAATTAAAAGAAGAAAATAATAGAAAAAGGTTGAAATGAATACCTCAAAGCAAAAGCTCCAAGATCGTTCCCCTCAATTAAATCTATCACAAATCAATAAGAATGCGATTAGTAAGAATGCGATTAGTAATCTTAAAATTCAAAGATCAAGGCTAGAAAATGCCCTAATCAAATAAAATTGACTTGAGGATGCTTTGTGAAAAACTCCCTCTTTGATTCACTATTTCTATTGAATCTTAGTGTTTTTCACTTGGGATTTCTTTGTGTTTTTGAAAGGTACCATGTATGGCTATTTATATAGTAAAAATGGGGGCTTGGAATAGCTCCAAGATGGTGTGGGATTCGTTCCAAACCTCAGTCTTTAATGCAGAATACTTGCCTTTCTAGTAGTTTTGAAACCCTACCTGCATGCTCAGGCTCGTGCCTGCGTACGCAAGCTTCTAGGCTGCATACGCAGGTTCATGCTTGCGTACATATTTCTAGGGTTTATTTTGGTCTTTATTTTCCAAAAATTGATTTTTAGCTCATTAAAAAGTTATATTTTCCATTTTAACATCCTACAAGTCAATTTGTAATCTGATTAGGCCCTAAACCACCCTTGGGACTTAAGAATTTCAGCACCATTGTGGAACAGGGGCCCAAGTCATAAGGGGTATAAAATGCGGTGTCTATAGCATCCATTCTCCTTAGGGTACTTCAACCATTGAGGCTAAAGTAGTCAAGGCATCTGCAAACTGATTTTGAGCTCTGGGTATGATATTGTATTCAATCTTGTCAAAGGTTTTTGGTCAAATCTTGTAAATATTGCTAATAAAGTTTCAAGTGTTCGTCCTTCACCTTCCATAATCTTTGTGCCTGGGCTATGACCAAAGTTGAATCTCCAAAGACTTCTACCTCTTTTACCCTTAACTCTTGAAGAGCTTCCATTTTAGCAATACAAGCCTCATATTCTGCCATGTTGTTAGTTGCCTTAAAGTTCAACTTCATTGCCAAAGGTATGTGAGATCCATTGAGGGTTATCAAAAGCATTCCTATCCCATTTCCATATTGGTTCACAACTCCACCGAAATACATCTTCCATGCCCCTAGTTTGATATCCCAAATATCCTCATCCAGGAAATCTTTTTTACCAATTTCTCCTTCTATAGGTCTTTCAGCACAAAAATCTGACTCGTCGCTTCCTTTGATGGTTTTTCTAGCCACATATTTTAAATCGAATTCTGCCAATAGAATCAACCATCTCATTAACCTTTCACTTAAAGTAGGCTTCTCAAACAAATACTTCAACGGGTCCATTCTACCTACTATCCATATATGGAAAGGAAGGATGGTATGACTAAATTTGTGCACGACCCATACGAGAGCAAAACATGACTCTTTATGGGTGTGTATCTAGTCTCATAATCATGGAACCTCTTTCTCAAGTAGTATATAGCTCTCTCATTTTTATCATCATCCTCTTGTGCAAGCATACTTCCAACTGCATTTTCTATGATCAAGAGATAAAGGAGTAATGGCTTTCCATGCCTCGAGGGCACTGAGATGGGTGGATGGAGAAGGCATTCCTTGATAAGTTTAAAGGCTTTTTGACACTCATCATTCCATGTATGGGGTTCATTCTTCCTTAAGAGCTTAAAGATGGGCTCACAAGTGGAGGTGAGCTTGGCAATGAATCAGCTGATGTACTGTAGTCGGCCTAAGAATCCTCTTATCTCTTTCTCACTCTTGGGTGGAGGCATATCCAATATGGATTTGATCTTTGATGAGTCAACCTCTATCCCTCTATCACTTACCAAGAAGCCTAGCAATATACTAGCAGTTACTCCAAAGGTGCATTTTTGTGGGTTCAATCTCAATCTATACTCCTTGATCCTTTTGAAGGACTTCCTCAAATTAGCTATGTGGCCCTCTCTATCTTTGGACTTCACGATCATGTCATCAATATATAACTCAACTTCATTATGCATCATGTCATGTAACAAGGCTGTAGACATTCTTTTATAGGTCGCACCCGTATTCTTAAGCCCAAATGGCATCACCGTATAATAAATAGATACCCCATTTCTATGGTGAAAGTGGTCTTTGTCATGTCCTTAGGAGCCATCTTGATTTGGTTATATCATGAGAAACTATTTATAAAAGACATCAAAGCACTACTGGTGGTGTTATCCACGAAGACATCTATGTGAGGAAGAGGGAAATCATCCTTAGGGCAAACCTTGTTTAGGTCTCTAAAGTCCACACACATCCTTACCTTTCCATCCTTCTTAGGTACCGACACAACATTGGCTATCCAATCGGCTTGGTGCACAGGTTTGATGAATCTTACTTTCAACTATTTTGTGACTTCTTCCTTGATCTTAAGGAGCCACTCGGTTCTTATATGCCTCAACTTTTGCTTAACGGGTACCATATGAGTGTGGGTATCAATGTGGTGTAGGGCTATCTCGGGATCAATGTCGGGCACATCTTCATAAGACCATGCAAACACCTCATAGAATTCTGTGAGAAGTTCTTGAAGATCTTTTCTTTCTTCTTCACTTACGGTTGAGCCAATTTTAATTAAGCATGGATCCTCATCATTGCCCAAATTAAGAGTTTCAAAAGTTAGTTCCACAAGTTCAATTTTCTTTTCCAATTTTTTATTAATTTCATTTTCAAATTCATTCGAATCATTTAAGTGCAAAATTTCAATATTGTGGAACACATCAAAATAAGCCAAATCAGAATTTATCTTATTAAAAATGCTGAAAAGTACATCTAAACTTGTATTACAAAATTCATTTCCCATATTTTAGAAAACCCAACCCAATTCCAATTGCTAAGTTGCCCATCAGCAAGCATGATAAAGGTAGAAGGATCACTTGGCTCTTCAATGATGACGGCGAGCACGTCCCCCTCCTCTTTCAACACAACTCCTATTGCTTCAGCATCCATGTAGTCCACCTAGTCGACCTCCTCTTGAATTTCCTTTATCATCACAATAGGTTTTTCCTTGAAGGTAAGCTTCTTATTGAAGAATATTTCCTAGCCAAGATTCACTTTTCCATCCTTATCCACCCAAAGCTCAAGAAAGCCATAGAAAGAAAAGTCTTCTCCTTCCTTCACAAAGTTCCCATTTAGGGTACTAAAGTTCTTTTTAATTCTGTCACAGCCTTCAAGGAATCCCAAACATTCTTTGGTTAGTTGAGTCTTGAAGTCAGGGAATTCAGCCACCCCTCTTCCTTCTTTTCCAAGACCCATACTAGGCATATACCCTATTTTCTTGATCACCACAATCACCTCATGACTACAATATGGGAGTAAATCCCTAGAATACTTCTCATTCTTTAATCCATAATCAACCATGTTTACAAACTTAAAGCTACTCATTAGAAGCTCATTTCCTCCCTCTTCAAGTCCACAGACGGGAACTAGGATCTCACCATCACCAAGCACTACAACAATTCCTCTTTTACCATGGGATCTTCATCTTTTGGTGTAGAGTGGAAGGGATAGCTCTAATGGGATGAAGCCATGCTCTTCCAAAGAGAAGGTTGTAGTTAGGGGAGATGTCCATCACATGAAATTCCACAATTGTTTCCAACAGACCAATGTTGCAAGGAGCCTTGAAAGTTCCTATGACCTTTCTTAAAGTGTTGTCATAAGCTCTAATAGTCAAAGGAGAGGGAATGATTGTCTCCACATCTAAACCAATTTTGAAAGCGGTCCTAAAAGGGCACACATTTAATGCGAATCCATTATCAATAAGCACCATTGGAGTGGCACATATATATGCATTCCATTTGGATCATCTAGGATGGATCCTTTCCTGTTCGTTATTCAACTTCTAGAAAGAGAGTGATGACGGTGGAGAGTGGTGATACTATATTTTGCAATTTTCTTTTTCCTTCATTTTTATAAGTGAAAGCATGACTGTAAATTTACCTGCCATATGGCTTTTCCTCGTTCCCTTTTGTTTCGAGAACGATATGTATGAAGTCTTTTTTGGGGTAAAATATTACAACTTGCAACGGCAAACATCTGATCATCTGTATTAGACTAAGATTTCAACATGAAGATACCTTATAGCTGCAATAGCAACTTGAGTTCCATGCAAATTTTTTTTTTTTAATTTTACCTATAGCTGCGTTTCATGAAGGCCTATAGTGACGTTTTTAATACCTATAGTGGCGTTTTTTATGGAACTCGAGTTCCATGCAATTTCATTCTTTTTTTTTTTCTTTTTTAAATTTTACCTATAGCTGCGTTTCATGGAGGCCTATAGTGGCATTTTTAATAGCTATAATGGCATTTTTTATGGAACTCGAACTCCATTTTTTTTTTTAAGTTTGATCGCCTCATACTCGATTTTCTACAAATCGAATTTTATATTGAAACTCGATTTTGAGAAAATCGAGTTACAAAAGAGGGCATTTCCCTAACTAATTTGGGAAAATGGGCCAAAATGCAGAAATTTTTGCACAAAAAGGGCATTTGCTCATTTTGGCCTTAAATAAATTAAATAAAAGATGATGATTGTACCCCAACTCACTCTAGAATGGATGGGAGTGGCCCTTATGATCAAGATCGTTCTAGGTTTATGATTCAACATCATATCAAAATACTATGCAAGATTCAAACATAATGTGTTTGAATTAGTAGAAAGTTTTGTAAAAATGTGTTGATACTGCTGCACTACTCATATTTGGTTTGTAAGTTTTAAATAATAAAATTTGTAATATTTCTAACATCAATCTTTTCATTATTATTATTATTATTATTATTATTATTATTATTAAATGGATCCCATAAATTTAAAACCATAATTTCTTAAATAATTCAAAATATATACAACAACAATAGATGATGATTACCCTCCAGCTCACTCCAGAATGGGACGAGAGAGACTGGCCCCATTTGGTCAAGATCATTCTGGGTTTATGATTCATTATCATATCATAATACAATGCATGATGTACACAGCCTACAGGTTTATTAATATTCAAGATTCGAATATAAACGTGTTTGGATTAATAGAAAGTTTCGTAAAAACGTGTTGATATTTTGTTGGTTACGGCACTTTGGTTTTTTTAATTGTTACACTTACATCAATGGATTAGCATAAGCTTTGTAGCCAGCTAGAGCTAGCCTGCTGTGCCCTTTTCGCAGAAAAATTTTAGCGTTTTGCTTCCTTTTCCAAACTAATTAAGGAAATGCTCCTCTTTTGAAACTCGATTTTCTTAAAATCGAGTTTCAATTTAAAACTCGGTTTTTGGATAATTGAGTTATAGCAAACTGAAAATTAAAAAAATAAATAAAATTAAAGCGCTATAATGGCATTTTAAAGCCCTATAGTGGCGTTTTAAAACATACAAGCTTTTTCTTAAGTTTGATCGCTCTATTGGGAGCCCTATAGTGGCATTTTAAAACCCAATAGTGGCGTTTTAAAGCCGTATAGTGGCGTTTTAACATGTAAGTTTTTTTCTTAAGTCTAATCGCTCCATAGGGAGTCCTATAGTGGTGTTTTAAATACCTATAGTAGCGTTTTTTATGGAACTCAAGTTCCATGCAATTTCTTTTTTTTTTTTTTTTAAATTTTACCTATAACTACGTTTCATGGAGGCCTATAGTGGTGTTTTTAATACCTATAGTGGTGTTTTTTATGGAACTCGGGGCAAATTTTTTTTAATTTTTTTTTAAGTTTGATTGCCCCATACTCGATTTTTTACAAATCGAGTTTTATATTGAAACTCGATTTTGAGAAAATCAAGTTACAAAATAGGGCATTTCCCTAATTAGTTTGGGAAAAGGAGCCAAAACGCTGAAATTTTTGCGCAAAAATGGCATATGCCCATTTTGGCCTTAAATAAATTAAATAAAAGATGATGATTGTACCCCAACTCACTCTAGAACAGATGGGAGTGGCCCATATGATCAAGATCATTCTAGGTTTATGATTCAATATCATATCAAAATACTATGCAAGATTCAAACATAACGTGTTTGGATTAGTAGAAAGTTTTGTAAAAATGTGTTGATACTGCTTCACTACTGATATTTAGTTTGTAAGTTTTATATAATAAAATTTGTAATATTTCTAATTTCAGTCTTTTCATTATTATTATTATTATTATTATTATTATTATTATTAAATGGATCCCATAAATTTAAAACCATAATTTCTTAAATAATTCAAAATATATACAAAAACAAAAGATGATGATTGCCCTCCAGCTCACTCCAGAACGGGACCAGAGAGACTGGCCCCATATGGTGAAGATTCATTATCATATCATAATACAATGCATGATGTACACAGCCTACAGGCTTATTAATATTCAAGATTCGAATATAAACGTGTTTGGATTAATAGAAAGTTGTGTAAAACGTGTTGATATTTTGTTGGTTACGGGCTTACGGCACTTTGGTTTTTTTAATTGTTACACTTACATCAATGGATTAGCATAAGCTTTGTGGTTCCTCCACCATTAGTGGTTTTGGCCAAAAAACAAAAACAAGGTACAAAATCAAATCAAATTAAGAAAACAATTCTAATGCTGAAATGACAGTTTTAACATCAATGTGAGTTTGGCACTAAAATTCGATTATTGATGCTTTGCATTTGGACAATAATATATCATTCGCATCAGACAAACTCAAGAAAATACTATCCTCCTTAGTGGAGTATCGACTATAAATTTCATTTTCAAAATTTAGTGTTGGAAGGAAGAACCTTACCAAAGAAATGAACCTTGATTCCTTCGCAATTCATTTTCGCCTTTTGATAAATTTTGACCTAAACTTCCCACTGGAAACATAATCTTTGCTCAAGTCACGGGCTTTCTAGGAGACTAAAATCCGTGGGTATTGCATTGTATCCACAAAAAAAAGAAAAGAAAAAGCTTTCTGAATGATCTACTGCAACAATATCAGGAAGATCTACCGAAACTTTCGATAATTGAAGAAGACTGATAATTGAAGCGAACTTCCTTGAGTTTCATTTATAGCGTTCCAATTTTTTTATAGTACATAGATTGAAGTACAGACCTTGTACTACATGCCTGAACCAAGTTCAATTCTCAATTTAAAAAATAAAAATGTTTTGAGGTTAATAATACAAAAGTCTTCATCATTAGAGCATTCCCATTAAGGATTGCATACGCTAAAAGATGCTTTTTTTTAGCATTTATAACCAAAAAACCTGCTCCATCAAAGATTACATATTCTAAAAATTTTGCAATATTGCTACAGTGCACTCTCATTTTTCAAACCACACTGTATCACCATGCTATCATTTTTTAATACTTTTAATTCTCTCTCTCCTCAAACTCCTTTCTCACTCTCAGTATCTCTATCTTTTCTCTATTTTAGTAACCCCTTGCTCTTTCATATTTATCTTGGGCTTAAGTGGACTAGTAGCCTCTTATTCCTTCATATTGGGCTTCACAGGCAGGCCCACCCTTTTAATTTTTTAAAACTCAAGAGGTTATACATATCAAATGTTACAAAATTAGGTTGTTTAGCTTTTTTATTACGGAAAGAGATGCCTTGAACACTTCGCCTAGTAATAATGTACATGCTTTTTGTTTTTTTTTTTTTTTTAATCCTAAAGATAAAGGCTATGAACCTTCTCAAAAAAGAGATAAAGGCTATGAATCAACGTGTTATTTTTCACGCGAATGTACAGTTTTTCTGTCAAAAGCTTCGCAATGTGCATATTATATTTGGATCAAGGTTACCAAAAAAAAAAAAATATATATATATATATATATATATATACATATATATATATTTGGATCAATGCTGTCATGTATGGCCCACTTATTATTACATTAATCTCAACGAGCTCTGGCATTGGAGTTCTCAACATCTCTCTCTCTCTCTCTCTCTCTCTCTCTCTCTCTCTCTCTCTCTCTCTCCCAAAACATTGTGCCCAACTCTGGCTATTTTTCACTACTACTTTCACTGATAATTCAAGTTTAGTCTCACATATTTTCCTAAAAAATATTGTCGCAGTGCTTAGTTTGTTATGATTTATTATGTTTAATAGTCCAAGAAGTACAAAACACCGTAAAGTCTAATTAAGGCTAACCCTAATTCCATAGGCTCTGAATATATCCTATATTTCATGTAATACACAGTTAGAAATGCAATTGTTAGAGCTTTACTCTATAGGCATAAATGGTTAGACCGTGAAATTTGCTTAATTATGATCTCTTTATTTTACAATATTCAACAGTTTCTAGGCTTGCAAATGACTTTAAAAATGAAAGCTCAAATTAGAGTGAAACACCAATGCTTGTTTAGACCCCAATTTTAAAATTACGGCTAGATTGTTTTTACTCTAACTAAACAAAATGCAAAACAAGAGTAAATATGCACAATAAACCGATAACACTTCTCTAAGCCATATCCAACCGCAATGAACAATAAATAACAAGCTTAAAAAGTAAGGAAGAGAGATGCAAACACAAGATAACCCCAAAACATGTTATCGAAGAGAAAACCGAAGAACTTGGCGTAAAACCTCTCTACGACCATCTAAGTCAAAATTAATCCACTAGTGAATGAGTTGGAATACACGAATAACAAAAAAAAAACCCTCTAAGCCTAGTTTACCCAATATACTTGAGCCCTCCAAGCTCCTGCTACCAACGGACTTCTCGGAGTCTTATCTTCACTAGTTTTTTAGATCCCGCAATACCGCCCGATTGCATCCGCCAAGCCTCACCAGCCATTTTTGGCAAATCCCAAATGCTTCCCAAATTCCAAAACACTATCTACACTCTGAAAATGTATGGGTTGTGTTTGGGTACAAATCTCCTCTCAAGATACGACAATAGGAGAGAAAACAAGAAGAGACTACAATGATTTCTAGCTAAATGATGAGTAGCTCTTTCTCTAAAAGATAGGTGTGTTGTGTTGTAGAAACCTATCTAGGGTTTTCTTTTTCAATAGCCTCTTTTACTTTTGTGGGTAATGAGAGTATATATAGTATGGATAAAGGGTAAGAAAGTCATACTTAAAATCCTCCAGGCAGAGAGTTTCACGAGTACCTCGCGAGATGGCCAGTCTCGTGAAGTACTCGCGAAATGCAGCCTTGCACTTGACTCTTCAGCTTCCAATATGTGCTTCTTACTTAGCCTTTTCACGGAAACCTTTACTCGCAAACTTCTTACGAGCTAGTCGTGAAATTGCACTGATCTTTAATGTATGTTTGATTCTTCACCAACTTAATACTAAACCCAATACAATAAAATCCCACAAAATACAAGGAAATAAATTAATGCAATTGCAACACTTTTTGCCATAAAATAAAACCAATATAAAATATAGTTGTAAATCATAACTTAAAAAAAATAATTATAAAATAATTATAAAAAAAAAAAAGAGCATAGTTCACTCCAAGGTTTAGCTAAAGTGATGCGGTCAGACGAGGCAGCTACCCGCACATTTTAATTTTTTTTACTCATGTAAGTACAATACTACCCAAGATTCCTCCTTTCTGATGCCCCTTTCGATAAAGACAAACATTATAGCCTAACGAGAAAGAAAAGAAAAAAAAAAAAACAATGCCACATGGAGACATTAAATTAGTCAATGTTAGCTAGCTTGTATCAGCTCTTAATGTGAAAATTGTGTTGTTTTAACTTTTCAGTGTTCTTTCAACCAAAAAAAAACAAAAAAAAAAACTTTTTTAAGTGCTCAATTTGATTGTCCAGATTGATAGAGAATTTAAAGGGTTAGGCAACACATAGAATTTAGTCCAAACGTTTAAGCTTCCACAAAATGACATGGTTTATATGTTTTAAGAAAAAACACGTGTAACATTGAATATGTATGTCTTTTTCATGGGTTCTAGTCGGCTCTATTGATAAAACACTTTTTTTTTTTGGTCGAAAAAGAGATTTGAGGTTAAATCTCACCTATATCAAAAACCAATTAACATCTTGACCAGATAATAAAAGTAATCATTATACAGTGGATGTCATAAGTTAAAATTTTATTGTATCTGTTAAAATGAAGATATTCACTGTATTAGTTACCAACAATTAGCTGCACCATACAAAGACATCATCAAGCTAGCAGATTCATAATTTTTTTTTCCTTTTTCTTACCTCTACTATTAAATTTATTAATATTCAACCAAATCTATTTTAGGACTACAAAATTTTTTTTTTTCCCCCTAACGATTAACTTTAAAAAATTGATGGAAAAGCATTTATCTTGCTGCTTCATAACAAAGGGAATAGGACCTATCTATTTTACTTAAAATGGAGATGATTTATTTCACAATTAAACTTTATTTATATAGAATGTTTCATCATTTTAAATTTTAAATAATAACACTGAATATACTTTTAAATTTGTAATATATAATCTAAAATTATAAAATGTATGCATTTCAAATAGAGTAAATTCAAATAGTTACAATCACTCAAATGGCAACCACCGTCACTTGAATCATTCTACGAGTGAGACAAAAAGTCCGCACCTTGCCCTTGCAGAGTTAAAGCCAAAGAAAACTACAGTTGGGGTCCAAATGTAATTATCATTATTGTATAACTTTATTAACTTGAATTCCTGCTTTCCTTGGACAATATCTGGTCACCCTTGTTTTGCTTCAAACAAGAAAAAGAGATCTCACCACTTCTTATGCCAGAAATATTGTATAAATGATTTAACTAGTGATTTAACGTGCATGATTTTATGAACCGTCACTTAGCACAGGTTGGAAGAATATCTTTGAACCTAGTTTGGAGCAAAATTTTATAAATTTTAAATTGTAAAATGTAGTTATATTTTTAAATATATACATATATATATATATATGCATGGTTGGTCTTAAAGTTTAAAAAATTGCAATGTGGAGTTTGTCATCTAATGATGATTTGATAAGAACACGGGAAAAAAGTTTTAAAAAATTCGATTGCTTCAAGACATCAATTAAGAGACCATTTTTGGACAATTATATATGAATCAACTTAACTTCTGCCTATGCATACTCTTAACGCAATGATTTACCGAAAAAAAAAATGCACATTGTGGGTAATGTTGTTTGCAAGTAAACGATGAAAGCATGATCCGGATTATGATTCCATTATTAGAGCAATGTTCTAGGCAGAAGTTGTGGGTAATGTTGGCATGGTAAACTTCTGCCTATGCATACTCTTTTAATTAATTAAAGTGGGTCATTGTCAGGCGCGATTAAATTATGTTGTCTTACAAAAATACCGGTGATCTTGTCACACAAGTCAATCACAATCGTTTGTGTATACCGAGAGTGAAAGGGACAATAAATAAACAGTGATTTCAGGGCTCATGGGTGGGTTTGTATACCTTATAGATAAATAAACAGTGATTTCAAGGGTCGTGGGTGGGTTTGTATACTCTCAATAACCTTACAGAGTCAATAACCTTATAGAGTGATGAGGGTTTGTGCTCTCCGATCTGAGAAATAGGGTTTGTGGGTGGCCGTTGTTTTCCTTATAGAGTCAATAACCAATCACAATCGTTTGTATTTATTGCTTAATCATCATTGAGGCGTGTTGTTAAAAGTTTGAATAAGTATAATATACTTTCTCACCTATTCGAGAAAATTAGCGACTACTAGTCATGCGTGTTACTTGCGATCCAGCTCACAATATTCGGGTGGCAAACTTTCAACACCGAGTTCTTCTACCCTTCTACATTCGATTTACAAGAATCAGAAAGTCAGCATCAAGAAAATTTTGGAAAAATATCTACTTAAAAAAGGGAAATTTATTAGTTACTTCTTATATAGTTTTTAATTTGTTATCGATATGCTTGTTTATAATTCAAAGTCTCAAACAAAGTTTAGCTCTAATATTTTCTTGAAGCTATCTCTTTCAACCAATTGCGTGGAGATTTATAAGGTTATTTATGTGAATTATTATGACTTATTAAAAAAGTCATATGACTAAAATTATATACCGAGTGCTTTTTTTCAATTATCACATAATGGATTAGACTAGTTTGGCTCTAATGGTGAACTTTATTTATTTATTTATTATTATTATTATTTTGTAAAATGGCTAGAAATATATCAAGTGCTTTCCTAGAGCTAGAACCCGGACCCACCCCCCCCCCCCCCCCCCCGGCGGGGTCAACACTGAAGCTTGAAGGCGTGGGGAGGGTATCACTTGAACTAAAGTGATCGGTGACGGTGGACTGATACATCAATGTAACTTAGAGGTCAAGTTTATCATAATTCTAGAATCTCCACAATATTAAATTATCCTTTTTTTTTAAGATAGTTATTAAGGTTTTTTCATTTTTCTTTTTTTCTTTTTTTTTTCTTTTTTTTGAGAGAGGAAGATAGGTATTAAGCTATCCATGTCATCATATCCCATGGATATCTTGTCATAGTTGTTTACATTAGTTGTTGACACGCTTGATGAAGGGAAGATGGACATGACGGTGTAATTTATAATTTTGACAAATTCTCTAATGGTACGTAATTCAAAAATATTGGTAATACAATAGGATCCGACTTTGATGTTTTAACGTGTCAAGATATGAACAGTCTAAACGCCTCTTATCAGCTCTAACCAAGTTGATTGTTCTTGCCAAATGTTTTGTAGCTGAATTGATACCTTTCTATGCACAAAGTGCTTGAGGGTTTAGGGGAGAAAGAATTCGAACTGCAAGGTTAGCAGTATGTTGTAATTATTTCTTTAAAAAAAAAATTGATTATTCTTATTTATAATAAGTGGCGCCATTACAATATTAATTTTTATTTTTATTTTTTTGCTAATGCCATTACAATATTAATGTTCAAATGTTTGTTCATATATGGTATTATGTTAACAAGGTTCAAATGTATAATATTTGTTAACAAGACGCACCCGTGGTTATCAACCGAAACAAATTAGGATTAGTTTTGTAGGGATGATATAAAAGAAGAAAAAAAAAATGTACTGAGAGCAAAAGTTTTAAATATATTGTAAATAAAAGTTTTTTACTTTTTTTGGAAACATTGTAAATAAAAGTAAAAAGCTAAAAAAAAATAAAAAAAATAAATAAAAAAAAAGAAAGAAGAGGAAGAAGTAGAGGGAGACCGTAATAAGCAAACAACACTAGTTCATTTTGTGGAAAACCATAGCATGGGACCCATATTTAGTTCATTGTATTAAGTTTTTGACCATAAACATAATAGCGGGCCCCGCAAAAAAAAAATGTGGAAAACCATAGCATGGGACCCATATTTAGTGCATTGTATTAAGTTTTTGACCATAAACATAATAGCGGGCCCCGCAAAAAAAAAAAAAAAAAAAAAAAAAAAAAAGGGCTACCAGAGCAACAAAAGAAAAGATCATTTATTGCGGTGCCCAGTAGAGGCAAAAAAATAAAATAAAATAAAAGTTGGCTTATATTCTAATCTCAAATGCATACATTGGAATGAAGATGAATAATAAATGTGGAGAAAAAATATATAAAAAATAAATTTTGTAAGGTTGAATTTAATCAACTATTTTGTTTACTTTATTCTGTGCCAATTTATTTGTAATTCAACATTTAGAAACTCTATATTTATGTGAGAAACATGTAAGGGTAGTATGTGAAAAAGTATGAAAAAATGCTTAAGAGTGTGCACACATGCAGGGCCCCGTAACTGGATCTCGCGACTGGCTCGCGGCTGGCAGATCGCCAAAGCAGGCACATATGCGAAGCATGCAGGGGAGCTGAAGAGTCATGCCAACAGTTGCACTATAGGACAAAAGTCCCAGGCCAGCCAGGCTGTTATCTCACGATTTAGACTCGTGACTCAGTCAAGTCGCGAGGCCAAATCGCCAATTTACTTTGTTTGGGAAAAACTGACATTTCGCATTCCAAACACACACCAATATAAATACTCCTTATACTCACGTATTGTAGAGAGCTTCTAGAGAGAATTTTGAGAGAGAAACCCTAGAAAAAAACAAGATTGACTTATCCACAATCATCATCTTTGACTCTCCAAATTCCTCTACTCTTACCCTTTCTATTGTTACATCCATGAAAAGTACATTAGCCAAATCCTTTTCTCGCCATACCCATATCTGTGAGAATGTTATTTGGTACTTGGGAAGCAGTTAGAAATGGACCAATTGATATTGGTTGATGCTATGAGCTATAGCAAAATCCGGTAAGCTAAAGAAGACAAAAGTTCGGCGCAACCTCGTTGGAGCAAGAAGCTTGGAAGGCTTAGGTACACTAGGTAGATTAGGTTTGGAAAGTCTTCTACGGTTCATGTATCCCAACTTGATTCTCTAGTGGATTATTGACCGCTTAGAGGGCGGCGGAGAGGTTTTACGCTGAAAACTTCGGTTTCCTCTTCGATAACACATTGTTGTGTTGTCTTTGTGTTTTCATCTCTTTTCCCTTAATCTTTGCATTTAATTTCTGCTGTGGATGTGATTTTATTTGGTTTAGATTATGTTATCAATTTTGCTTTAGCTTATTTACATTTTCCGCACACACATTGTTTGTTAATAAGCTTAAATTGGTAATTTGTATTTTTGGAGTCTAAATATTCAAGGTGTTTTACACACTATTTGACGTTCAAGGTGTTTTACACACTATTTGAACATTTAAATTTGTATTAATTTTTTTTATGCCCTTGATTTTTATTTTTTTAATTAGAGGGATTAGGCTTTCAAATCACTTATATAATACTTTTTTTTTTTTTTTTTTAAGTTTGAAAAGTTTTAAAATGGTTGATGTACTAAGAGTCTTATAATTCAAAGAGTCAAAGGTATTGTCTAATTTTCTTAAGGATAAAGTTTGGCTAAATTCTAACTAAAAAAAATTAACATGGCTACATATTTTAAAAAATTAATAGTTAGATTACATGTTCTTTATATTTTTAACACACAAGTCAAATTTCATATCATTTAGATATTATTTATTAATTGATCCATAATTTATTTTGTATGCATAATTTTAAATTACAACAAAAAATTGAAATTTAAATATCTAGTCGAAATTTTAGACTACTTTAGAGCTATTGATTTTTTATATTCTTAAAATATATAAAGTATAAAGGATATAAGAAGAAAATAAAATTCAATAGTGCATTTGTCAAAATTCAAATCCAGTAAAAAATTATTAAATGAAATTGCAGTCATTGGTTACAAAGTAATTTGTAGCCAAACTTTCTCATTTTCTTTATAAAGAAAACTCGGATTCAATTCTCACTCTTTTACTTCTTGTTACAATTGAAATATATATATTGAATGTTCAATATGTGTGTAAAACAACATTGAACGTTTAGACTCCAAATCACAAATTATCAATTCAAGCTTATTATCAAATAATTAATGTGCAGAACATGAACATAAGCCAAACATAAAATTGATAAACAATCTAAACCAATTATAATCACATCCACAACAGAAAATAAAAGGCAAAGATAAAGGGAAGAGAGACGCAAACACAAGGACAACACACGATGTGTTATCGAAGAGGAAACCGAAACTCTCGGCGTAAAACCTCTCCGCCGCCCTCCAAGCAGTAAATAATCCACTAAAGAACGTAGTTGGGATACATGAACAGCAGAATACCCTCCAAGCCTAATCTACCACCTAAGCCCTCCAAGCTTTTTGCTGTAACGAGGTTGCGCCGAACCTTTTTTTTTTAGCTTACCGAATTCCGCTATAGCCCATAGCATCAACCAATAACCATTTGTTCCTTCCTAACTGCTTCCCAAAGCACCAAATAAACCTTCTCACGGATATGGGTATGGTGAGATAAGAATTTGGCTAAAAACCTCTTAAGGATTTAACAATGGAGAGGGTGAGAGTAGAGGAATTTGATGAGTCTCTTAGATGAAGATTGTGGATGAATCAATCTTGTTTTTCTCTAGGGTTTTTCTATCAAAATTCTCTCTAGAAACTCTCTACATTTGGTAGGTATAAGGGTCTATATATAGTGGTCAGTGTTTGGAATACGAAGAAACAGTTTTTCCCAAACAGGGCTGGTTGGCGGCTTGGCCTCGCAACTGGTCTGAGTCGCGAGTTCCAGCCGCTAGTTAACTATCTGGCCAGCCTGGGACTTTTATTCTGTAGTGCACTAGCTGGCATAACGCTTCAGCTTCCCGCATGCTTGGCACGTGACTCTCATCTGGCGACTTGCACCCGCGAGCCACCCGCGAGTTCCAGTCGCGAGTCCCTGCTTCTTTGCATAATGAGAAACATTTCTTCACACTCTCTCACACACTACCCTTACAATAATCCCACCTAAATATAGGGTTACTAAATGCTAAAATACAAATAAATTTGGCACGGAATAAAGCCAACAAGATGGTTGATTAAATTCAACCTTACTATCTCCCCCTTTGGCTATTCCGTGACAAAAACCTACAACAGACTCTAGACTTAACGCGTGAGTTAGGAACAATTGAACAAAACTCACTCACACCTAACTCTAGATTCTGAAAAGCTCTTGAAACATAAGAACAAGTATCTCCTGAAACATAACAACACAGCAATATCATTGTATGTAGAAAAATTTGAAATGCATATGGAGCGAGCATAATATGATCAAGCAAAAATAGACTTAAGCAATAAAGTAATAAATCATGGCTTGACCAAAATATGCAATCACTATACAATAGTGATCACAATACTCATTCACACAAGGAATGAATATCCGGACATGTAAGATAATAAGCTTATATGCAAAGTATCATTTGCATGTCCAACACTCAACCAATGCGTATAAACATATATGCATCTAGGAACAATCCTACAAGGACACAAGAGTGAAGTACTAAAGAAAAATGCATGACATTTAACATTAAGTACTTAAGCCACAAAGCATAAAGGCTGCATAAGCATGGTACAAACCATAAAAGCCTACAAAATGCATGGAAACAAACCCTAAAAGCTTACAAAAGTAACATGGGTACAAATGTACCATACAAAAGATGAACTAAAGAAAATGCACAATATAAACTAAAAGTGCTTAAAGTTTCTCCCCTTCAAAATGATGAGAAGCTATGATGCACTTGGAACATATATACATGTAATCTGAAACACTTGCACAAAACACATTAGACCCTCAAGGTATAGCAAGTAATAAAATGACAAGTATAATGAATTTCTCCCCCTATGAGTGTGCACAAAAATCATATAGAAATGACAAAAACTCTCTGTTATACTACTCTAAAGTATACTCTCCCCCTTTTTGACACGAATAGACAAAGGGGTCAATGAGAAAAGAGGGCAAGAGATGAATGTATGAACAGTGATAATGATGCATGAAGGAAAAATGAAAAGGTCTTAAAAACTGCCTTTAAAATGCAAAACACATGTATTTCTCGACTGGAACAAGTCGCATCTAAGCTGCCAAGGCCAGCTACCAAAACACTTGAAAAGAGAAATTTGGAAAATTTTTCTAAGTGTTTTTCGCGACTGGAAGGTCTACCCGCGAGAGAGTCGCGAGGTGAGCCGCTAAAATCTCTGTGTACCCCTCACGACTAGACCTTCCACCCCCGAACAAGTCGCCACACTGAGCCACAAGAAACATAAAAACCCAAGTTTTGAAAAATATTCTTAGAATTTTTCGCAACTGAGACATTAACTAACCAGTGAGCCGCGAAAAATCTCGAAGTGGGCTAGTGACTGGGACATGCGACTAAGCCAACCTGCGACTGAGTCGCCAAAACAGGGCAACACTGTTTTTGAAATTTTGACAGATTTTGTAAAAAAACAAAAAACTTTCCAAAAACAACTAAAACACTCAAAAATCTTTTTGTGTTTAATCAACAAAGATTGAGCATGTGAAAACACATTCAATCAAGTACAATCACACAAATGAATATGTCATTCATTGATCATAGACATGTGTGATATGTGTGGATATAAAAAATGAGATAGTCCTTAGTCTAATGTGAAGCTTCAATGATCAATTCAACTAAGACATACACAATTAGCACTACATAATGTAACCCATCTCAATTATAGAAATATGCATATATGATCTCCCACATAAACTTGATAACATAACATTGAAACTTTTCATTTGGCTCCATATCTATATCAAATCATTTGATCTTTTTGAATCAATACATCTCATTGTGAAATCGATGCCTGAAATTTTTTATATTTCAAATTGATCAGCTAGCCTTTGGCTTTTTGGACATCATACATTTTATTTTAGGTCGCTTTCCCTTTTTCATAGTCAAATACTAGTATGTACGACAGCCTTTTGCAGCTCAATATCCCTTTTCATTTGGAGATTTACATTTAGTGAGCTTTTTAAGTAAAAACTATAAAATAAAGAGTGAGAAGATATATAGGCATAAATCTATGCATGTCTCAAGATCAACAAAACCATTCACTAATTATTCATGATAAGGATAAAGATCTATTTACAATAGTCACATAGATTTCAAAATTTCCCCCACATTGATATGAGTGCATAGGAAACAAGCTAGGCTCGTAAATGCATAAAGCCGTTAGTACAAAGGTATAAGGCAAAACATGCATTGAGACAAAACTCAACAAAATTGATCAAACTTTTTGGATTTTCTACTTTTTATGTATTTTTGGATTTTTGACACAAAAGTAAGAAGAAGATTGATCAAAAACAACAATGCAAAAACATTTAAAAGCAAACAACCAGATAATTTGTCAACTCAAGCTCGCAAAAAGCACACAACCAAGCATATTCACAAAACATGAGAAGTATTAATACATGGACATGTTGTAATACTTATGCATGAATACCCTTCGTCACCCACACGTCACGTGCGTTTGGGGTGATATCTTTGACGGATTGAGTATGAGAGTTAGGACTTTCAAACCTTCTTGTGAAGCTTTCCAAGTAATTAGTGAGGGCACCAATCATCTTCATTGCGTCCATCCTTCTAGGATCACGGTATTGACTTCTTGGTTACTCACCACCCCATGACCTCCGGTCATTTCTTCTTCCTCGTGACCGAGGAGCGCTGGCATTGTTCAATGCTCTCAGCTTACAACAATTGGGTCTGGTATGTCCTTGCAATCCGCAATGGTGACACACATTATTCGTTCTAGGACCCCGTTGTGATCTTAGAAGAGATCTTCCTCTAGCTTCAAATCTGGCTTCTAATTGATTACGGGACTTATTAAACACCCGTTGTTTAGCCATCTTCTTCTTCTTCTCAACCTTAACTTTCTCAGGAATAGGCTCTTCTACAACCGTCTCTTTGGCCTTCACAAATTTCACTTCTTTGGTGACATTGGCTGATAAGCCACTCCCTCCGGTATAACCCAAACCAAACTTATCTGAGAAATGTTTTTGAGATGAAATAACATCTTCCAGCTTCTTGGAGGAGACCCTTTCTATCTTGGCATGTGCTTGCACTACCTCTTGCTCAAGAAATCTCACTTTAGTGTAAGCTTTTGATAGCTCACCATTTAGTGTCTCAATCTCACACTTTGTTTCCTTATATCTGATCAGGAGACTTTTGTAGTCCTCCTCTGTTTTCTTCATCTTCTTCACAGTCGCCTTCGCCACCCTTGTATACTTTCCCGATCTCTCAAGAAGTAAGGTGTAATTCTCTTGAAGACCAGTTGTATCTTCAACCTCTTCAACATCCGATTCTTCCATAATCCCTATGGATTCTTCATCACTATGCTCCCCAAGCTCTTGCACAAGCAAATTCAAGTCCTTCGAAGACTCAACACAAGCAATGGTCATGAATGCAGAGTAGTTTCCCTTTCTAAGACGGAGACCTTCATCTAAAGATCCAATGATGTTACTGCCCGAATGGTTTTTGATCATTCTTGATGATGGCTTCTTTGAGGTAAACACTTCATCATTCGAGAGATGGGAGGATGAACTTCCGGAGGAGTGAGAGGACTTAATGTCCTAGATATTGATCTTGTTTCCATTTTTAAGTTCACAGGAGTTGATTCCTTTTCCGGTGTAGGTTCTTTAACTTCAATATCTTGGGCTTCGCCCTCAGTTGTGAGTTCTTTGGAGCATGGCCCTTCTCCATCATCAACCATCTCTACCTTTGTTATAGCATCATCAACTTCCACATTGATGGACTCCATTACCGTCTTTGTTCTCTTGTTGAATACTCTATATGCCCGGTTATTAGTAGAGTACCCAAGGAAGATGCCTCATCTCTTTTCGCATCAAACTTCCCAGGTTCTCACGATCATTGAGAGTATAACACTTGCTTCAGAATACTCGGAAGTACTTCACTTTTGGCTTCTTTTCATTCCAAATTTCATATGCGATCTTCTTTGTTCCAGCTCGAAAATATATTCTATTGCCAATGTGACATGAGGTGTTCACAGCTTCTCCCGAAAACTTTTGAGAAATTTACTTGTTGAATAGCATAACTCTCGCCATTTCTTGAATCACCCGATTCTTCCTCTCAACCACCCCATTTTGTTAAGGAGTTTGGAAGCTGAAAATTCCTTTTTGATTCCATTCTTCTCACAAAACGACTCAAATCTTGCATTCTCAAACTCCTTGCCATGATCACTCCTAATCTTGACAATAGGAACCCCTTTCTCGTTTTGTAGTCTCTTGCAAAGAATTTTCAATTTCTCACACGCTTTTGATTTTTCTCTAAGAAATTCAACCCAAGTGTATCTTGAGAAATCATCAACAATGACCATAATGTACCTTTTTCCTCCTAGACTTTCAGTTCTTGTGGGCCCCATTAGATCAACATGAAGAAGCTCTAAGCATCGTGAAGTGGCGATCACATTCACCTTGTGGTGACTTGCCTTTGTTTGTTTCCCCATTTGGCATGCACCACAAAAATTCTTCTCCACCTTTCCAAATTTTGGAAGTCTCTCAATAGCTTCATATTTGGAGACTTTAGCCATTTGTTTGAAGTTTGCATGTTCGAATCTTTGATGCCAAAATTCCAACATGTCAACACGAGCAATTCTGCAAGAAATTGGTGCTGTAGGAACCACTCCGTAGCAATTGTCGGTAGTCCCAAGGTTGTCAAAATCGGGATCCTACGTAAGATTGTGAGAGGTAGGTGGGATCGTGGATCGTAGAATCGAATCGTGGATCGTAAGATCCTACATTATTTGAGGAAAAAACAAAAAATACACATTGGTATGTTAAATAATCACATAAATTATACATTTATTAATATAATTACCATACATCACTACAACCATTTGTAAGCATCATTTAAAGAGGTCAAAAACCTCAAAATGTGACACTCTATTGGAATATTTTTTATTTGAGTCCAACTGACACTCTCTCTACATTAGAGTGGAAAAACTTAGTTTATTGAGATTTTATTTTTCATTTGGGTTTAACTGGGCCTTTTGTCTAGTTAAAGAAGATTATAAGAAATCAAGGTTATTTAGGATCGTCAAAATCGTACGATTCTACCGATCCTGAATAATCGCTAAGATCCTTGAAAGATTTAGATCGTTTTGAGTAGGTGGAATCGTAAAATCGTAGGATCGTAAGATCCAAATCGGGATTTTGACAACCATGGGTAGTCCTCTTTCCTTCCAAGACTTGAATACGTTCTTCATCAATGATTATGAACCCCTTCTTTAAGAATTGAACAAGGAAATCGTTATCACATATTTGAGTGATGCTTAAAAGATTTGCCTTCAACCCTTTGATGTATAAGACATCCTTCAATAGAGGTAATCCAGGTATCTCAACTGTCCCTTTGCCAAGAACTTGAGCATGACTCCCATCGCCAAATGTTACATAGTCACCAACCTTTTCTTTAAGTGACTTAAACAATGATTTATCACCTGTCATATGACAAGAACAGCCGCTATCAAGATACCATAAACATGAATTAAATACCTTCAAAGAGGTGTGCACAATAGGCAAGCATGGGACAAACACTCTCGACCTTCAAACAGAAGCTTATCTTCATTTTCCATGCTTCTTTTTCAGATTATTAACCTTACCACACAATATTCTATTTCTTCTTTTATACTTCTTAACCAACAAATTAGATTCATATAGACTATTGTGTAAGATGTGATTCTCATTTTCAAAATATTTCAGCATGTGAACAAACATTCTAGCATATTTCTTTGTTTTTAATAACTCTAGGAGTTCATTGTTAGGGCACCCTTCAAACATACTCACAGAGTTATTATCACAAACATTTAAACCACAATTCAGCATAGCCTTTTCCATAGCTTCATCCATAGCTAAGGGGTCTAGGATCGTACTTAGGTAATTAAACCACAACAAGTGCACCTGCTCTGATACCAATTGAATGTTCAATATGTGTATAAAAAGTCCTTGAACGTTTAGACCTCAAATCACAAATTATCAATTCAAGCTTATTATTAAACAATTAATGTGCGGAACATGAACATAAGTCAAACACAGAATTGATAAACAATCTAAGCCAATTATAATCATATCTACAACAGAAAATAAAAGGCAAAGATAAAGGGAAGAGAGATGCAAACACAAGGACAACACGCGATGTGTTATCTAAGAGGAAACCGAAGCCCTCGGCGTAAAATCTCGTCGCCGCCCTCCAAGTGGTAAATAATCCATTAAAGAATGTAGTTGGGATACATGAACAGCAGAAGACCCTCCAAGCCTAATCTATCCAGTGTACCTAAGCTCTCCAAGCTTCTTGCTCCAACGAGGTTATGTCGAACCTATTTCTTCTTTAGCTTACCGGATTCCGCTATAGCCCATAGCATCAACCAATAACCATTGGTTCCTTCCTAACTGCTTCCCAAAGCACCAAATAAACCTTCTCACGGATGTAGATATGGTGAGATAAGGATTTGGCAAAGAACCTCTCAAGGATTTAACAATGGAGAGGGTGAGAGTAGAGGCATTGGATGAGTCTCTTAGATGAAAACTGTGGATGAATCAATCTTGTTTTTCTCTAGGGTTTCTCTCTCAAAATTCTCTCTAGAAGCTCTCTACATTTGGTGGGTATAAGGGTCTATATATAGTGTTAAGTGTTTGGAATACAAAGAGACAGTTTTTCCCAAACAGGGCTGGTTGGCGGCTTGGCCTAGAGACTAGTCTGAGTCACGAGTTCCAGCCGCAAGTTAACTGCCTGGCCAGCCTGGAACTTTTGTCCTGTAGTGCACCAGCTGGCATAACGTTTCAACTTCCCGCATGCTTGGCACGTGACTCTCATCTAGCGGCTTGCACCCGCGAGCCACCCGCGAGTTCTAGTCGCGAGTCCCTGCTTCTTTGCACAATGAGGAACATTTCTTCACACTCTCTCACACACTACCCTTACAATAATCCCACCTAAATACAGGGTTACTAAATGCTAAAATACAAGCAAATTTAGCACAGAATAAAGTCAACAAAATGGTTGATTAAATTCAACCTTACATATATATATATATATATATATATATATATATATATGAGAGAGAGAGAGAGAGAGAGGGAAATAACTTTTTCCCCCTACTCCTTCCACTTTTCTACTTTACCCAATCAGGAAAAAAAAAAAAAAAAAAAAAAAGCACTCTGTTCTCTCTATTTCAGACGCATATCACATGAATAAAATTTAAAGCATTGCCCTCACCCATGGCCATCAATACCTTCCAAAATTAAACTACAATATGCATAAAGAATCGTATCGGACTTGGTTTGTGATTTCTTTACTTTGAACAGAATCCAACTGTGTTTAATTTCGGTTTCAGTATTTTTGAGCACTATAGGATCCGATCCCTCCTAGCTTCCACATAAGAAGCTTACATCAAAGCGTGAAATGAGAAATTGAGGATTTTTTTTATATATAAAAAAATCAATTTCTTTACCTTTTTTTTTTTCCTATCAATTAATCTTTTCAAAAATTTTTTGTCTGACACGATTTTTATTTTATTAAAATGCTTATGTTGCTTGTATTATATTTAATTGTTTAATTTTATATTATTAATGCAAACTGTTTATTACGTTGATATTTTTTATTAATGAGTTAACAATAGAACTAATTAAGTTGACTATAAGTTTAAAATAACATTGACCAAATTGATTGCTGCTAAAATGTATGAATCAAATTGGTGTTTTTGCCAAACATAAAGTATGAGAGAACAAGAAGAAGTTGTTCTCTTAGAAATGAATTAGTATTAGATTAAGTTTCATAGTGCTATCCCGTAGTTTTCTTCTAGCGTATTTGTTAAATATGAGATAAAAAAAATAATTTTTGCTAACTTTTATACTAAATATATGACAAAAAAACTAAAATATAACTTAATTTTGAAATTAAAAAAAAAATCTAATTTTGTTAGATAAGATATAAAAGAAATGCAAAGAAAATAGAAAAAGCTTTTTACCTCACAGGCACTTTGGTTGATTTTTGCTTTGGTTTTTCTCTGAAATTTTTCTCTCTTTTGAGTTTTTTTTCCTAAAAAAATTGTGAAAATGAGAGAGGGTGGTTAGTGTGCATGCATTTGGACTTAAAAATTAAAATTATTTAATTATTCAGCTTAATTTTGCTAATATTCATGAGTCCCACTGCAATTTTCGGCACTATTCATGAGTTTTATTGCATTATTTTAACTAACTTTTCCTTTTATCTATAGTACTTTTAGTAATAATTTTTCAATTTCAGCAAAATAAATGGTATTCAAACACACTTTTGGTTTAAGTATTTGTTTCCCAAGAAAATATTGACTTTTTGAAAATATGAGTAAGGATGGTTAGTCTAAGTGTTTGTTTCTCAAGAAATATTGATTTTTTTTTGAAAATATGAGAAAGGGACACCAGTTTTTGGGTTTTTTTTTTTTTTTTTTTTTTATTGGGGAAAAAAAATGAGAGAGGGTAGTCGGCCATTTTATCAAAGAAAAATGGAAAAGAAAAAGAAAAAATAAAAACTAATAGAAAGTAGATGTTTCGAATTTTTAGATGTTTCTCTCATACACAACAAGAAATATCATTTGACTTAAAGATTATTTAAGAGAGAATGTAGATCTTAATCCAATTAATTAATTGCAAAGTGTCTCTATTATGCATCATTTAGTACGTTAAAAAAAAAATCAACTTTCCTCATAATAAAAAATTAGCTGGCCCACGGCTAAGGAAAAGGAATCTTAGTAACAACGCGTGTTTTTATGAAGGTTACAGGAGGAAGCACATGTTCAAATCCCATTTTTTCGTATGAGTTTCAAAACATAAACATTTTAAATTATTTTCGGTGGCAAGATTAGTAGTCTATAAATAGGTCCTAATGTCATGTTGACAGTCACAGAAATAAAAACGCCAGAAACAAAGAGTGAGTTTTTCTCTGTTAATTTGGTAAGAATTAATAGAGAAATGGGACTAAAGAATATGAGTTTGATCCTAGGATTTCTGGGGTTTGTTTTTCTACAAGGTTTGCTCGTTTGCTCTGCTTATAATGTCCACCACTACAGTTTTATTGTAAGTTTCCTCTATATTCTTGATCCTTGTAAAATTTATTGGACACAAACCTTATGAAGTGTGTGTGCCTGCAAAAAAAAAAAAAAAAGTCTCTTATATATTCATTATGGAAAAGTGTTGATTATTTTTATTTTTCTATGTAAAACCACCCATCAGTAATGATCTATATTGGTAAAGGGACCTGAAGAATGTGGTTGACCCCTTTTCTTTATTTTTTTTCATCTTATGGTATTTGATTTAAATATTTTGCAATCTGGTTGCAGGTGAAGAACACATTTTTTGAAAGGCTTTGTAGCAACAAGACAATGCTTACTGTAAACGGTGGGTTCCCTGGACCAACAATTCATGTCCGCAAAGGCGATAGGGCTTATGTTAATGTCCACAATGAAGCAAGTTATGGTGTCACTATTCACTGGTGATGGCTCTCTCTCTCTCTCTCTCTCTCTCTCTCTCTCTCCACACAATATAGTCCATCAAACCAATTTGGAGAGAGAAAAAAAGGGACTATTTTTTGGACTAAATAGTGCATTTGGACTTTTTTTTTTCTTTTCTTTTTTTTTTTTTTTTTGAGAAAAGGACTATTTTTTTATTAAAACTTTATTTGGTGAAAGTTGATAGAAAAATAGTAAAATGAGATTCTAAAAAGTTATAGATAAAGATTTTATTTTATTTAAAATGTGTTCTCATGCATGTTGGATCAAACTAATATTTGAAGTGATGGGTCCTTCATACATGTTCGGTTTCACTTCTCCCCAACTCTTAGGGACAAAGTTGGGATTTGATTCCAAAACAGCAAAGTTATACTCCATATGATATATATTTGAATTTAATAGTTAAAAGTTCATAAATTAAAAATTTTTAAAAAAAAAGAGACTAAATTAATAAACTTGCAAATTTGTAAATTTAATTTAATTTTTTATATATGAATTTTCACAAAATAGGAAACAAATTATTGCATAGAGAAGAAATGTTATCAATTTTGAAAGGAAATTGCATTGTTCTTTTTTTTTTTTTTGTATTTTTTTTTTTTTCTGTTTGATCAAAAGTATTGCTTCCTTTTTCTTTTTCTTTTTCTTTTTTTCCTGTTTACCAAAAAATGAAATAGAAAAGAAAAAAATAATCACTGATTTCACTGTATTTCAACCTACTGTTCCATGATAATAATCAATTAATATATATTTTTTAGATTCAATAGAATTTCAACCTATGGTTTCATGATAATTGTTTATTAAGAAAGTTTACTAGTTGAGTTAACTAGAATTCACTTCAATAAATTATTAGTTATTATTTTGTATTTTTGGATGGCCAGGACCAATTCCTCGGTTGACCCAAGGGCTTCTCCATTAGCTACTCTTAGAGTCTATTTGGGAACAACTTATTTAGTTAAAACTGAAATTTTTTTTTCTGAAAATACTATAGATAAAGCTAAAACCTAACAGAAATAATATAGTGTAACCAATAAATAGTACCAAAAAGTGTAGTGTAACCCATAAATAATACCAAAAATAAACTGAATAGTAGCAAAAATAAGTTAAATAGTAAAAAAAAAAATTGCATTTTTCAGCCAATACCAAACACAACCTTAAAAATACAAAAGAAATAGAAAGAAAGTGATACGTATGTGCAAGCCGATGACATTATTCGGTTACCATGCTATAAATAAATAATGATGGGCTCAAGTTTCGTCCAAGAAAATGTCAAAAACATGCTGCTTTTTAACTAAACAACAAAATTATATCACATTTGTCAAGAGATGTTAGAGTCTTAATTTCCTAATGAGGAGAACTTGGGTTTATATTCCCCTCCCTCACTTATTGTAAAATAATAATAATAAAATAAAGCCATGTAGATATTATACAACTTTATACATTAGTACCACAATGCATGATACGATGTGTCATCTAGTGTTCATCAACAAATACCATGAAAACTCATGAATACTTTTAAAATTTTTTTTTTTTTTTCTTTTAGGCATGGAGTGAAACAACCAAGAAATCCATGGTCAGATGGTCCTGAGAACATTACACAATGTCCTATCAAACCTGGAAAAAATTTCACTTATGAGGTCATATTTTCAGATGAAGAAGGAACTTTGTGGTGGCATGCACATAGTGATTGGACACGTGCCACAGTCCATGGTGCCATTGTTATTTTACCTGAGGCTAATACCACTTATCCATTTCCCAAGCCTACTGCAGAACAAGTACTCATACTTGGTAAGAGCAACGCTAGTGACACAATTTTTTTTTTTCACTACACAATATGGTGACAAGTAATGATCGAAACAAAATTACTTTAAAACGAATCCACCACTAACACTAATTTTGCTTTGCACCAATTATAACAAAAAATGTCAGCATTTGAAAAAAAAAAAAAAAGTGAAAAATTTGGAATGCTTTCCCCATATTTCAAAATTGGTCCAATAACTCTACGCCAAACCCAAACATGTTAATAGCATATAACATATACATACCTTAATAATTGGGAAATTTTGAGGGGTAGGATGAGGAATTTTTTCTTGGAAAGACTAGACTATATTATCATAATTTAATTAATATACATGTCTACATGAATGCATACACATATGTTAGTGTTTGTTTAAAAATATTAGAGCATAGTATGAAATTGTCATAAATTTGTAAACAATAGAGATATATAATTCGTAATTTAAGAAATAACTATTTCATATAATAAAAATTTAACCAAATAACCAAATAATTATTACACATAAATAACCATTTCATTACATGATTTATTATTGTATATCAAACATATCCTAAAATTAGTACATTCATTCTACCCTGCCTTTATTTCTCCCCCCATCATCCTTTGTCCCAAGTATATATTTATAGCTTTATTTTCATTTTATAAGATGAGTTTTGCTTAATTGAAAGTTCCAACCATTTGAATATTTGAATTTAAAGTATCTAATTTTTTTAAGGACTCATAATTTTCAAGGAGCGGTTGAAAATTAAGAAAATTTAATTAATTATCTATAGTCTTTTATATGGTGGATTAATAGTTTTTTTTTTTTTTTAATTGTTGTCTAGTTCTGCCCTTGCATGTCCTAGCTATCTAAAATCTAAAGTGAAGTATTATGGGAAATTTTTGTTCCACATTTTTTTATATAAACTTTGTACACACAATGTTTATATTTGTATTATTTTCACATTAGGTGTTCAAATTTTTCAAGAATATTAATATATAACACATGATTACAAATGATATGTATGGAGACGGTATAAAGAGAGTCCAACAATCAAAGCCAGAGTATTATATACCTAAATCTTAACCTTGTTGCAGGGGAATGGTTCAAGGGAGATGTGAAAGAGATAATAGATAATGCCACAGCTACCGGCGGTGATCCAACACTATCAGATGCTTATACCATCAATGGACAACCAGGATTTCCAAACAATTGTTCTAATGGTATGAAATATCAATGTATACTAAAAATGTTATTGCTTAATGAAATGAGCTTGTCGTTGTCAGTTAATATCGGTCAACAATGCAAGTGAAAAGAACTTGCACATCATTTTCTGATCATTATAATTTCATGATGCAGATACTTCATATAAACTTACAGTTGAGTATGGAAAAACATATCTTCTCCGTCTAGTAAACGCAGTGATGAATGAAGAAATGTTCTTTGGAATCGCCAAACACAACTTCACAGTTGTGGCGCATGATGGTGCATACATAAAGCCCGTAACCACAAGTTACATCATGATAACCCCAGGGCAAACAATGGATATTTTGCTCACAGCAAACCAGTCTCCAAGTCACTATTACATAGCTGCTACTCCTTTCTTTGACTCCAATGCTCCATTTGATAGTACCAATACATCAGCTATTCTTCAGTACACCGGCAATTATACACTTCCATCCTCTATTCCCTATCCAACCCTTCCTAATGTCACAGACCAGGATGCTGCAGACAACTTCACAACTCGCATAAGATCTTTGGCAAGTGCTGAACACCCAATTAATGTGCCCAAAAATATCACCACACAAATTTTCATCGCAGTTTCTGTAAACCAAATACTTTGTGCTAATTCGTCGTGTGGGGGTCCAAACGGTAATAGGCTAGCTGCAAGCTTAAATAACGTAAGTTTTGTGACCCCATCCATTGATATACTACAAGCATACTACAGGTACTACACCACTCTATTTTATATTTTTTCTCTTCCCTTTTTTGCTTAACAAAATCTTTTACCGAGAAGGCTTAAAGTACAAGCATGAAACATATGATATATTAAATTAAATTATTTCTAAAGTTTAGGTACAGTAAATTAAGTTTCCAAGTTAAATTCAACATCTTACTATATTAAATTTAATTATCTTTATAAATGAAAATAATATCTGTGTTTTAGTAATTAATATAATCATGTATGTATTTGAATTTAAGTGAAAAAACTAATATAATAAATCTATGGAGGTATTGTAATTTGTAGAGAATTTTTATATTTTATTTGCTTTAGCGTGAAATGATTATATGCAAAAGTACTAATAATAATAAGAAAGGAACAAAAACAAATTATAATTCTTATTGTTATTGTTACGAGGAGCTATGGAAATCACTTTTCTTTTATAGCAAATAATAGAATAGCATCTAGTCCCATAAATCTCGCTTCTAGGAGAATGTGCAAGTATCACTAAATTATAAAATGATTTCTTTTTTCTTTTTTGTTTTTTTGAGAATCAAAAAATGATTGTAACTTGAGCTTGTTAACGAAAATTACCTAATTTTTGAAACTATACACAGGAGCTTGACAGGCGTTTTCGGAAGTGATTTTCCGAGTCAGCCACCCTATATTTTTAACTTCACAGGAGATGTGGGTAATAATACGTTATACCCAAGCCAAGGAACAAAGGCAAGGTTGATAAATTATGGGGAAGCAGTGGAAATAGTGTACCAAGGGACAAACGTTGGGAATGCAGAGAATCACCCAATGCATCTACATGGTTTTAGCTTCTATTTGGTTGGGACAGGTTATGGAAATTTCAATGCTACCTCTTCCCCAAGTACTTACAATCTGAATGATCCACCAGAAGTTAACACCATTGGAGTTCCTAAGAATGGATGGGCTACGATTAGATTTTTTGCTAATAATCCAGGTAATCTCTCTCTCTCTCTCTCTCTCAAAATACAATTAGTGTACCACTTTTTGGATAACATGGATGATGTCTATTTTTCAGGGGTGTGGTTTATGCACTGTCATTTGGAAAGGCACGCAAGCTGGGGTATGGACACGGTCCTCATTGTGAAGAATGGAACCACCGCGGAAACAAGCATTCTGCCACCTCCAGCTAATTTGCCTACTTGTTCATAGTTTGTTTGTATTCAATCCCTAAGGACTTGTAAAATGGAAAGTGACTTGGATTTGGTCTTTCAAGAAACATTCATTTGTTGAAGTAATTTTACAGTCAAGATGCTTTGAATAATGTCTGTGATACTTCCAAAAAAATGTTTTCAGTCATTTATGTTGTATTCTATTAATTGGCAGGAATTGAAGGATAAAATTTAAAATTCTCCAATGTTAAGAAAATTATATGAGAAGTCTTATTATAGTCCATGGTTCCAAAAAATTTTAAAAGAAAACAAAACTATAGTCTAATCACTAATGACTTCTATCCTTTTATCAACATATGTATATATAGTTCGATGTCATTCAAGAAAAAAAAGGGCTAATTACCATTTTAGTTTCTAACATTTTCCCTATGTGTCTAAAATGATAGTTAACCCTTAAATGTTATAAACTAACATGATGCAGTATTACTACCACGCATCCTTAGCGTGATGGTTATTCCACGAGTATAAGTGTTTGTGGAGTGTACGGTGTGGGAGGCAAGGGCTAGGATTCAACTCTCCTGAAAGGAGTTTCACACGTATATACACTTAAATTATATTATAGTAGAATTTTTATCTTTTACTAAAAAAAAAAAAAAACATTGTGCTATATTGCCTTATGTGTCAAAATAATTATTACTGTTTCAAATGGTTTCGCTTCCTTACATATTCCTTGTGGTTCCTTATATTTAGGGAAACATTGTTCATTTTCCATACCCTTATTTTTTATTTTTTTCTGTCCTGGTGCCTAAAAAAATAAAAAATAAAAATTGGTGTATTGAAAAATAAGAGATATAATAAATAATATTTTAATGAAATATAATATTGTGATACTTCCAAAAAAATGTTTTCAGTCATTTATGTTGTATTCTATTAATTGGCAGGAATTGAAGGATAAAATTTAAAATTCTCCAATGTTAAGAAAATTATATGAGAAGTCTTATTATAGTCCATGGTTCCAAAAAATTTTAAAAGAAAACAAAGCTATAGTCTAATCACTAATGACTTCTATCCTTTTATCAACATATGTGATGATGTGTGAAATCAGTTGGTTGAACACTTCGGCTTCGGTCGGCTACGGCGGTAGCGAAGGCCTGAAAAGAAGAAACACTGAAGGAAGTGACCGGGGTGGACCGGTCAAATACTCTCCGATGATAAAGTTAGTCTTCTCAACAAGGAAATGAAGTTCCAACTTTTTGGGAGTAAAATCTCTGAATTTTCATACCTTTGCCTGTTTCAGACCGGTCCTTTATATAGGGAATCTCGGGATGGTTCCTTGGCTTAGTAACCTCTCCAAGATTTATGGAATAACTGGTGTTACGGAGATAACTTCCCCAACGGCTATAAAAGCGATAACCGCTGATGGAAGTTTTATACTTAGAAGAAACCGCTGGTGATGAACACAAGTTGGTTACTTGCTCCAGAATCCGTTAAGTGTTGTATGGTCGTCCATGTGCAATGTCTATGGACGACCCTATGGACGACCTTATGTCATGTCGTTGTTTGGTCGTCCATCTGCTTCGCATATGGACGACTCTTTCGCCTTAATTGAGTTTTATTCAATTAGTTAACATCTCAAGGACGAAGGGTCTGGACGAATAGGAGATCGTCTTGGATGTCTGGCTAACCATTCGAGATGGACGACCCATCTGGACGAGATATAGATGTAATTTTTTGTTATCCTATCAGTTGCCCCCTTGTCCAGGGTGTCGTCCAGGGACATTATGGGGATTTTATCCCCTTTATACAGCCACGTGTCGTGGTTTAACACGTTGAGCAGTTAAATCGATTTACACTTTCCAATGTAATTGCCACGTGTCATTTTCTCAGTGGATGATGTCGCTTCGCTGACCCTACTCCTGGGCCCTATAAATAAGCACATTCTCTTTCTTGCCCTTCACCTCATCATAAACTTCCTTCTGTTATCTCGTCCAAGACTCTCGTCTAGCATTCGTCCTAGTTCTCAGGTACTTCCTCTTCTCTTTAGGTTTTCGTTTTCGTCTTTCCTTTAGTTATGTCTTCGTCTAGTAGTATAGAGAGAGAGATAGACGAGTATCAGGACGTCTCATCTGGGAGTTACGAGAGTGATGAGGGTAGTACTAGTTTTAGTAGTTCCTCGGACGAGCAGTACTCGTCCGGAGTGCCTGGCATTCCCTTGGAAGAATTTCAAGAAATGCAACGTAGGATGGCCTCCGGAACTGGGGCTAGCTCGTCTAGAGCACCACCCAGCCCTTCTCTGGACAAGGAGGAGGAAGAAAATGTAATATATAGCTGTGCGCCTGAGGTTGCATCCACCTTAGACGCTTCTAAGTTAAAAACTTTAGTAGATAGATACCAAATTCCTGCTGAGCTTGAACCTTGTCTACCCAGGGAAGGAGAGTGGTGTTGTTCACCTTCCTCTGGTTTAGGAGTTTATTCATCTTATCTCTTAGCTGGTCTTAGGTTTCCCTTAAATTCATTTTGTAGAGGTCTTCTTCATAAGTTAGGTATTGGTCCTAACCAACTTAATCCCAATGGTTGGAGGACGATAGTTGCCATGCAAGTGTTATGGCGTGAGGCATTAGAAGGGAACTGTCCTTTAACAGTGGACGAGTTCCTTTACTGTTATAAGCCCTCAGAGATTAAAAAATCTGCTGGTTTTTACCAGTTCTCGTCCAGAGGCTCTCATTACAGTTTAATAACGGGCCGTAGCTCGTCTGATAGGCTCTGGAAACAAGAGTTTTTTATTATTTCTGGAAACTGGGCTGGGGACCCAACTGAAGTTAGTAATGCCCCCTTCCCTCCTTTTACCAGCCCCATAGGTCGCCTTCGTCCTGAGGGTATGTTTTCTTTCTGTGTCATTTCTTTTATTCCTTGCACTTTTTCTATCTTTCAGTCGTCTAACCACCTTTCTTTTATTGGTGCAGCTGTTACTCGTCCACGCTTGGACAAGTTTTATTTAGACCAAATAGATAAAGTTCGTGCCTTCCCTAGAAGGTCTTTTCACGAACTAGTGACCTTCAGCAGTTTGGCTACTTGGGGACTTGGTCCAGAACCTTCTGCTGAAAATTTAAGCCACGAGGAAACAACTCGCAAGAGTAAGTGTCGTCCAGCATCATATCGTTTCCTTTTTTGTTTTCTTTTCTTCCCTTTTTTTTTTTAACTGATTTCCTTCGTCATAGGAATAATTACAATGAGGGAAAACAAGGAGAAGTCAATAGCTAGTGGGGACGAGGATGTTTCTTTGCCCCCTGTCGTCCAGAAAGGGGCCGTCCAAGCTGGGAAGAGGAAGTCGAAGAAGATTTCAAGTAATGTGGACCTGGACGACCTTCCTAGTCGTCGAGGTCCTAAGAAACCAAAAACCAGTCAGACTCCTCTTCCCAAAGTCCCTAAATTCACTCCTCAGACGGTGAATCTGGATGAGCCTTCAGTCAATGTAGAGCCCGTCCAAATAATACACCCTACTTCAGCCGACCCTGTCCCCCCTTCCAACGAAGACTCCTCGAAAGTCTCACTCCACAGAGCCTTCTGATCGTCCCTCCAACTTGGTGCTGGACGAGAACTATGCATGGAGGACGTTCAAAGGACTTATCACTGACAACGAAATTAATGAGTGCTCTAACATGTCAGTGAAGGAGTTTGAACGCTCTGGCATTCATGATCTCTTCAAGGTATGAATTTAATTCGTCTTTGAGTGTTTTTAAAGATTTTTCAAAAAGATAGAAAATTCTAACTTTCATTCGTCCATGTACAGGCTATGTCAAAGTTCTACACAGCCACATGCCAAGCGAAGGAGCTCGCCGAGGAGGCTAAATCAGCGAAGGAGAAGACTGAAGAGCTAAACAAGGAAGTCTTATTGAAAAAGGGGGAAGTGATCAGGCTGAAGGACGACTTCAACCGCTTGCTAGCAAGTGAGACTAAGCTGAAGAACGAAGTGGAAGAGCTGAAGGCAGATGCTGTTGAAAAGGATACACGCATTGCTTATCTGGAAGGACAAGCTTCAGAATTTGCCTCGTCCTTGGAAAAAGCTCGTGAAGAGGCCATTGCAGCTTTCAAGAAGTCTGACGAATATAAGAATCGTCTAGACAGCCATTATGCTGCTGGCTATGAAGACTTCCGTGCTGACGCTAAGGAGGCCTTCCCTGAGTTAAACTTTGATTCCTTCAAGCTTCCTCTTGCTACAGAAAGTTCTGTGCTAGCAACGAGTTCGGAGGACGTCAATGTGGTGGACGACTCTAATGAAGTGACTCAAGATCCGAAGGCGAATCCAGCAAAATGACTTCTGTTTTTTTCTCAAAAAGTTTTATGTTTTTCCTTAAGTGCCCTAATGTTTTGGGCTTTTACTTTTTCTCTTCTTTCTTTTTTATTTAAATTTATTTGAGTACAATTTCCTCGTCCAAGTTTATGGACGAGTTTTATGAACAAGCAATATACTCAAGGGTTTTTGGACGGTGGTCGTCTACCCTTTAAATTTTACAAATGTATGAATGTCTTTCCTTTTCACTATTCATTGTGTTTGAATATTTTGTGAACAAGCTTCCTTCATGTCGTCCATACCATTTTTATGGTTTTGGGATTCTCTTTTACCAAGGCTTTTACCTCGTCTTTAACATATGGATGAGCTCCTTCATGTTATGTAATAACATCTTTTGTAATGTTCGTCCATGAATGTCGTCCTTTCACAAGATTCATTTGAACAAATTTTGGACGACTGTTTACTCGTCTTTAATAAAAATTTCCCAACAAATGCTCGTCCATGGGCTGGATTGTTAAGTTGGTTAAATTTGTCATTGGGGCTGTGGTGTTTCCACACATTGCTCGTCCATGGGCTGGATGATTTAACTTCAGGCTTGTCTCGTCTTGAGCTTAGACGAACACACCTTTATTTTTCTTGCTTTATCCTTATCTAAAGGAAAGCTTTTGGACGAACTTCCTTGCGTCCAAGGATTTTACTCGTCCTTGGCTTTTTCGCCTTCCGTGGATCATTTTGAATCATAGAAAATGAAGGATTCCTATATAATTATACATATTTTAAAACACATCATATGTATATTTAGAAATCCATACTATGTAATCATTCGTCCACAATCATGGCACATGCTTAAGAGCTTGTGCTTTTAAGGAATTACAAATATATAAACATAACTTCGTCCATGAGTAGCATAACATACACACTTAAAACACAATAATAGTAAGCAAATACTAGAAGATAATATTAAGTATTACTTCAAACGTCCAAGGTTCTCGTCCATGTCATTAGGGCTCGTCCATGACCTCCCTTCATTGATAGTATCTCCTTAGGTGTTCAACATTCCATGGGTGCTCTAACTTTCGTCCGTCCAGGGCTTCCAAATAGTAGGATCCTTGTCTCTTGGAGTTGATAACTCTGTAAGGTCCTTCCCAGTTTGATCCCAGCTTCCCATGGGCCGGGTTTTTAGTTGCCAAAGAGACCCTTTTAAGGACGAGATCTCCAATGCTGAAACGCCTGGGTTTTACCATAGCATCGTGTTGTCTTGCCATGAGATTTTTGTACCTTGCTGTTCTTTGCTCCGCGTTCATCCTTACCTCGTCTATAAGATCAAGGTTAAGACGAAGCTGCTCATTGTTTTCGTCATCTTGGTACTTCATCACCCTATGGCTGGCCATATGTACTTCTGCTGGTATAACCGCTTCACTCCTATAAACCAATTTGAAAGGAGTTTCTCCTGTGGGAGTCCTTGCTGCTGTTCTGTAAGCCCACAAAACACCTGGTAACTCATCTGGCCATACTCCCTTTGCCCCTTCAAGCCGAGTCTTGATGATTTTCAACAAGGATCGGTTTGCTACTTCTGCTTGTCCGTTAGCTTGTGGGTGGGAGGGCGAGGAATAGTGATTCTTGATTCCAAGCTGATCACAAAATTCTCTAAAGGGGGTGTTGTCAAACTGTCGTCCATTGTCTGATACTAGTACTCTTGGTACCCCAAATCTGCATATAATGTCCTTCCAGACGAAGTTTTTTACATTTTGTTGTGTAATTTTCACTAAGGGTTCAGCTTCCACCCATTTAGTGAAATAGTCTATGCCAACTACCAAGAACTTCATCTGTTTGGTTCCAGTTGGAAAGGGGCCTAAAATATCCAAACCCCACTGTGCAAAAGGCTAAGGGGCCATCATTGGGGTGAGGTATTCTGTAGGCTGTCTAGGAATGTTACTGAAACGTTGACATTGGTCACATACCTTAACATATGCCTTAGCATCAACTTGGACGGTCGGCCAGTAGTACCCTACACGAATGACCTTGTGGATGAGTGATCTAGCTCCTGAGTGGTTTCCACATGCTCCTTCATGAACTTCTCTCAGCATGTAATTCGCCTCGTCTGGAGCTAAACATCTCAGGTACGGCTGTGAAAAACCTCTTTTGTACAACACTTCGTCCATAAGGATGTATCTGGCTGATTTGACTCTTAGCTTCCTAGCTTCGTCCTTCCCTTCTGGAAGCCTTCCGTGCTTCAGGTATGAGACTATCGGGGTCATCCAATTTTCCTCTCCTTCTATCTGTAACATTTCTGGAAAATCTATGCTGGGCATGTATCGCATTTCATCTAACTCGTTCGTGGCTTCATTGGCGGAGGCTTCCTTCGCTAGAGTGTCTGCTTCCGTGTTCTCTTCCCTCGGGATTTGAACAAAATTAGCTTCCCTGAATTTCTTCACAAGGCGTAACACCTTCCTCAAATATTTCTTCATTCTATCTTCCTTTGCTTCACATGTTCCATTTACTTGGCCTATGACCAACTGTGAGTCTCCCAAGACGAGTACTGAGCTTGCTTCTACAGATCTGGCCAACTCTAACCCCTTAAGAAGGGCTTCATATTCCACTTCATTGTTAGTTGTCTGATACTGCATGCGAGCTTTGTACTTCAATTTATCTCCTTCTGGTGACTACAAAACAACTCCTATACCTCCTGTATACAGTGTAGATGATCCATCTACATGGACGACCCATTTTTTACTGCCTTCTTTCTCATCCAAATCCTCACAACTTGGAGTGAATTCTGCAATGAAATCTGCCAGGGCTTGTGCTTTTATTGCATTCCTAGGTTGGTACCGAATATCAAATTCACTGAGCTCAACTGCCCATTGGATCAATCGTCTTGCAGCTTCAAGTTTGCTCATTGCCTTCCTGAGTGGATGATCAGTCATGACTATGACGACATGACCTTGGAAGTAGTGTCTTAACTTCCTGGAAGCTGTTATTAGCGCGAAGGCTAACTTTTCTATCAACGGGTACCTTCCTTCCGCTCCTCTTAATGCCCGGCTAGTATAATACACAGGCTTTTGCACCTTTTGTTCCTCCCTGATCAACGCTGAGCTTACGGCATATGGGGACACTGCTAAGTACAGATATAATTCTTCTCCTAACACGGACGGACTTAGCAATGGGGCCGTAGTGAGATAGTGCTTTAGGTCTTGGAAGGCCCTTTGGCACTCGTCCGTCCACTCAAACGCCTTCCTGAGAATCTTAAAAAAGGGCAAACACTTATCAGTGGCTTTTGAGACAAACCTGTTCAGAGCTGCAACTCGTCCAGTTAGGGATTGGACTTCCTTGATGTTCTTCGGTGGTTCCATGTTCAGTATGGCTTGAATCTTGTCTGGATTTGCCTCAATTCCTCTCTCTGAAACCATGAATCCAAGAAACTTTCCTGACGACACTCCGAATGCGCACTTACTTGGATTTAGCTTCATCTTGTACCGCCTAAGTGTTTCAAAAGTTTCCTGAAGATCATCTAAATGGCTTCCCTCATCTAAGCTCTTCACAAGCATGTCATCCACATATACTTCTACATTCCGTCCGATCTGTGGACGAAACATATGATTCACCAACCTTTGGTAAGTTGCCCCTGCATTCTTTAGACCGAAGGGCATTACCTTGTAACAGAACAAACCTTGGCTTGTAATAAAAGACGTCTTTTCCTGATCTGCCTCATCCATCTTTATCTGATTATATCCAGAGAAGGCGTCCATGAAGCTCAACAGTTGATGGCCAGCCGTAGAATCAACCAGTTGGTCAATTCGAGGCAAAGGATAACTATCCTTAGGGCAAGCTTTGTTTAAGTCAGTGAAGTCGACGCACATCCTCCACTTGCCATTTGCCTTCTTTACCATTACTACATTTGCCAACCAATCCGGGTAATAGACTTCCCGGATAAACTGTGCTGTGGTTAGTTTCTGAACCTCTTCCTTGATAGCCTTCTCTCGCTCAGGGGCGAACACCCTCTTCTTTTGACGAATAGGCTTAGAAGAGGGGGACACATTCAGTCGATGAGTGATTACGCTTGGATCAATGCCAGGCATGTCGTCATAACTCCATGCAAAAACATCGGCATTCTTTTTTAGAAACTGAACGAGGTCTTCTTTCGCCTTTTCCTTCATACTTGTTCCAATTCTAGTGAATTTCTCAGGATCATCTTCTTGCAACAAAACATTCTCTAATATTTCGGTAGGTTCCGCAACAACTCTTTTCTCTTCTATATTCATAGTTTGCATCTGCTCGTCCATAGCCAACATGGCTAGATAACACTCTCTGGCTGCCAATTGATCTCCTTGTGCTTGCCCAATCCCACACTCCGTAGGGAATTTAACTGATAGATGGTAGGTGGATGTTACCGCCTTCCAACTGTTCAAAGTTGGTCTTCCAATGATGGCATTGTATGAGGATGAATCATCCACCACAAGGAAATTTATTTCCCTAGTTATCTGCTGCGGGTATGACCCTACCACTACAGGCAAGGTAATGGTACCTACGGGCTGCACTTTCATTCCTCCGAATCCTATCAGTGGCGAGCATGCTGGACGATGCTGATCTCGCCCAAGCCTCATCTGCTGGAAGGCAGGATAATACAATATATCTGCTGAGCTTCCATTGTCCACCAACACCCTCCTGGTTCTGTAATCTGCTATGAGTAGGGTAATGACGATTGCATCGTCGTGTGGATGATGGATCCTTTCAGCTTCTTCGTCCGTGAAAGAAATGGTTGGCTCGTCCGTCCCCCTCGTCCCTGGGGATCGTCCAGAGAGTTGGACATTTTGCACTGCTTTGAGATACGTTTTCTTTGCCTTGGAAGATTGTCCTGTTGAAGTCCCACCAATGATAACCCTTATTTCTCCCAGTGGGGGCCGTGATGACTCTTCCATCTTTGCTTTCAATTTTTCATCTTTATGATCTCTTCCAACAAAATGCCTCAACTTTCCTTGCCTAATGAGGTTCTCAATCTGCTGCTTCAAGTCATAACACTCGTCCGTGTCATGCCCATGATCCCTATGGAAACGACAATATTTATTCTTATTGCGCTTGTTAGGATCTCCCTTCATCTTCTCTGGCTACTTCAAGGAAGGATCATCCTTGATCTGCATGAGCACTTGATCGAGTGGGGCATTCAAGGGTGTGTAATTCTGATTTCTTGCTGAGGGGCCTGCCTTCCTGCTATCCCTGTCTCGGTCTTTCTTGTCTTCCGTTCGTCCCTTCTTTGGACGAGGCCCTTGATCAGAATGACACGGGGGGTTGACTTCCATTCTTTCAGCTCTCTTCCTCTTCTTAGCTATGATGGCGTCTTCTGCATTCATGAAGTTTTGGGCTGAATGGACGAGTTCAGCCATGGATTGGGGCTCTTTTTCATACAACTTGTTAATGAATAAGTCTGAATTAACTCCATTGTGGAAGGCTGCCAATAGTAGTTTGTCGTCCACCTCGTCTACTGTCAGGGCTTCCCTGTTGAAGCGTGTGATGAAGGAACGCAGGCTTTCATTCTCTCCTTGCTCTATGGTCAGCAAACTGGACGAAGAACGTTTGTGTCTCTGTCCTCCAATGAAATTATTGACAAATAATTTGCTTAACTCCTCGAAAGAACTTACGGAATTCGGGGGTATTTTGCTGAACCATACTCGCGCTGGTCCCTTGAGGGTGGTAGGGAAGGCTCTGCACATAATCTCGTCTGGAACTCCTTGGAGATGCATTGTTGTCTTGAAAGTAGCAATATGATCAAAAGGATCACGTGCTCCATCATATGAATCCAGGGAAGGCATTTTGAACTTCGGTGGCAAGGGATGCCCATTGATGGAAGCCGTGAAAGGGGAATCTGTTCGGTGAACCAAATCCTCGATGGGATTTGCCCTTCTCATGTTTTCCTTCATCTCGTCCATAACCTTCTTTATCTGATCCATTTCCTTCTCCAAATGTGGCACCCTTCGCGAAGTGGTGCCTCTTGACTGGGCCTCGGGCTCAGCATTTCCTCCTCTGTCTTCCTGACTTTGGGATTGTCTTTCAGCATGTCCTTCACGGCGTTGCCTCTCCATCTCCCTAGTCAATTCTTGATTCTGGCGAGTTAACTCTGCCATTGCGGCCGCCATGGATTGTATATGTTGGATGGAAGGCGACGGCATAACAGGCGCTGATTGGCGATCGCGAAGGGGGTTGCTTGAAGCGTCTCTGCTTCCCTGATGGCCTGGGCTTGTAGCCCTCGACCTAGTCCGAACCATTCAACCTTTTGTTGTAGAAAGCGAAATCGTAAAACAACTTAGTCGCTTCCCACAGACGGCGCCAACTGATGATGTGTGAAATCAGTTGGTTGAACACTTCGGCTTCGGTCGGCTACGGCGGTAGCGAAGGCCTGAAAAGAAGAAACACTGAAGGAAGTGACCGGGGTGGACCGGTCAAATACTCTCCGATGATAAAGTTAGTCTTCTCAACAAGGAAATGAAGTTCCAACTTTTTGGGAGTAAAATCTCTGAATTTTCATACCTTTGCCTGTTTCAGACCGGTCCTTTATATAGGGAATCTCGGGATGGTTCCTTGGCTTAGTAACCTCTCCAAGATTTATGGAATAACTGGTGTTACGGAGATAACTTCCCCAACGGCTATAAAAGCGATAACCGCTGATGGAAGTTTTATACTTAGAAGAAACCGCTGGTGATGAACACAAGTTGGTTACTTGCTCCAAAATCCGTTAAGTGTTGTATGGTCGTCCATGTGCAATGTCTATGGACGACCCTATGGACGACCTTATGTCATGTCGTTGTTTGGTCGTCCATCTGCTTCGCATATGGACGACTCTTTCGCCTTAATTGAGTTTTATTCAATTAGTTAACATCTCAAGGACGAAGGCTCTGGACGAATAGGAGATCGTCTTGGATGTCTGGCTAACCATTCGAGATGGACGACCCATCTGGACGAGATATAGATGTAATTTTTTGTTATCCTATCAATATGTATATATAGTTCGATGTCATTCAAGAAAAAAAAGGGCTAATTACCATTTTAGTTTCTAACATTTTCCCTATGTGTCTAAAATGATAGTTAACCCTTAAATGTTATAAACTAACATGATGCAGTATTACTACCACGCATCCTTAGCGTGATGGTTATTCCACGAGTATAAGTGTTTGTGGAGTGTACGGTGTGGGAGGCAAGGGCTAGGATTCAACTCTCTTGAAAGGAGTTTCACACGCATATACACTTAAATTATATTAGAGTAGAATTTTTATCTTTTATTAAAAAAAAAAAAAAAAAAAAAAAAAAAAAAAAAAAAAAAAAAAAACATTGTGCTATATTGCCCTATGTGTCAAAATAATTCTTAATGTTTCAAACGGTTTCGCTTCCTTACATATTCCTTGTGGTTCCTTATATTTAGGGAAACATTGTTCATTTCCCATACCCTTATTTTTTATTTTTTCCTGTCCTGGTGCCTAAAAAAATAAAAAATAAAAGTTGGTGTATTGAAAAATAAGAGATATAATAAATAATATTTTAATGAAATATAATATGGAATAAGGAATCTTATGTGGGCATTTTTGAATATTGTTAGCTAAAATAAGTAAAATAGGTTAATATCTTAAAATCGGGAGAAATTTTAGAGAGACCAATGTTAAAAGTCTAGGTTATCTAAAAACTTCAAAAGATAAAGGCAAGATTTGCATGTGAGATAATCCTCAGTATAGAGTTCATATAAATAAAAAAGAAGTGGCTTACATATGATTCTGGAGAAGGAGGAAGCACATGCAGCATGTAGGTGATGGTTGAGGAAGGATGAAGGTGACGCTAGAACGACAAGAAGAGGGAGATAATGTCCACGTACGAAGAAGATTGAGAGAGGGAGGCTTCATATTTGGGCATAAGAGTCAAATTTTTAATTGATTTTTTTTATTTAAAAAAAAAAAAAAAAAAAAAAAAAAGGTTACGTAGCTGTTTACTTCACAACTCGAGTAGCACATAATATTTCGGTACATTGGCTTTTCTCATCAACCACTTTACAATATGAATTATTTTGACATAGTATGAAAATGTTAAGAATTAAATTAATATATTTAAAACGTTAGAGAGCATACATAAAACTAACGTTATAGATTAAAATGATAATTAAAATAATTATAGTTCACCTACTTTTTCTTTGGGCCCTAAAGACCAATAAAACATCACATGCATTAATCATACCTAATTAAGAAAATAAAAATGATTATCACATACTTATCCTGACAATGCAGATGTGCAAAAGAAACAAGCAAGCAGCAGCAACAACAGAAAATAGCGAAAATAATATTAAAGTAGACTGATTGTTAACACCCCACAAACACACACAATATCTAAACGTTTGCGTGGAAGGATAGATTTTTGTTGTAGTCGAATGATTGTGAAAAGATTGATATTTTTTATTCATTTTGGTGTGGGGGAAAGTCAAATCCATTATAAACCATAATTAATGAGTGACAAAATGGACCCCCCAAGGATTTGACAGGGTTTGGCCGTTAGACGACGATAATAAAAATGTTTTATTATTTTTTTTATATAAAATTTAGACTATTAAATTCTTAAAAAGTTGTTAAATTTCTTTAAATTTTAACTATTTTTTAATGGTTTAATCGTTAAGATTTTGTCAAATTAACATTTTACTAACAATATTTTTAAAATAATAAAATAATATTATAAATAAAATAATTAAAATTATTATTAATAAAATGTTAATATAGCAAAATTTAAACTATTAAATCTTTAAAAATTTGTTAAAATTTAAAAAAATCTATTTGATAAAGCACCGCACACACACAATATCTAAACGTTTGCGCTGGAAGCAACTAATATTTCCGTACATTAGCTTTTTTCTTCAACCACTTTACGATATGAATTATTTTGACATGGTATGAAAATGTTAAGAATTAAATTAATATATTTAAAAACGTTAGAGGTCATACATAAAACAAATGTCATAGATTAAAATGATAATTAAAATAATTATAGTCCACATACTTTTTCTTTGGGCCCTAAAGACCAATAAAACATCACATGCATTAATCATACCTAATTAAGAAAATAAAAATGAATATCACATGCTTATCCTGACAATGCAGATGTGCAAAAGAAACGCGCAGGCAGCAGCAACAAGAGAAAATGGCAAAAATAATATTAAAGTAGACTGATTGTTAACACCCCACAAACACACACAATATCTAAACGTTTGCGTGGAAGAATAGATTTTTGTTGTTGTCGACAAGATTGTGAAAAGATTGATTTATTTATTTATTTATTTTGGTGTGGGGGAAAGTCGAATCCATTATAAACCATAATTAATGAGTGACAAAATGGACCCCCCAAGGATTTGACAGGGTTTGGACTTTAGACAACGAGAGTAAAGTTGTTTTATTTTTTATTTTTCTTTTTTTTGAGGAAGCATAAAAGGACATATGAGACCTGTTCCTATCGTGGAAGATACACTGCATAATAACAATTAACAGTACAATGCACATAATACAGCGACCTTTCGTGAATGCAGCTGGCATGCATGATTATAGGTTATATGTGTACAGTATAAAGTTATTTTTGCAAGATAAGAAGAGAGGTAAAATTCGGTGCCGGATACCTACGTAACACTTTTTAAAAATTATTTTTGGTGTAAAATGCAAAATACACTTTTAAAATTTAGGGTATTTAAATTTTAAATTTTAATGTTTCAAAATTTTGATTTTGTCTCCTAGGAGGTTCTATGTTGGTTAGATTGTTAATCCTCAGTTAGTTTTTCAGTCTGATGTGTCCATTAAATCCCACGTCAGCTTATGACATGTATTAGCTAGTTCAATTAAATTGTGACATGTGGATGATTTATTAAAATAACTTAAAAATCTTTAAAATATTTAAAATAAATCCTAAAATCTAATTAAATTAATTATTTTTTCTTTCTTTTGAATATAATTTCGGAATGACAGTATGAACGTGTTCTTCCCCAAAGAATCAAAGGTCCTCAAGTGTGCAGCACCGAATCTGATGATAACTACTGACAGCTAACAGCAAAGATAAAACCAAAAATGAAAGGCCCCACTTGTCTAAACAGGTGAGGTAAGTGATGCAATTGTCTAAGCCTCCACTTGTAAAAAAAAAAATTATATATATAATATATTTATATATTTTTTTAATTAAAAAAATTTAAGCACTTTTATTAGTCAATAAAATACATTAAAAATGCTCCATTGTATCCTAAAATGTAAAAGATTAAAAAGGAAAAAAAAAAGTCAAACTTCAGCTAACAAAATTAAATTTTAGAGGACAAATTTATTAATTCATTCTTAAAATATGCTAAAATCAAAATTAATAGCAGATAAATTCATTAATAATACAACGTAATTGTCTTGAAATATGCTAAAATAGAGACTATAAATTTAAAAAACAAAAGAAAAGCCTCTCATCTCTCATCTCTCCATCTATTCTTACGGTCTTACCTTTCTTTTTTTCATCTAGATTCTTGAACTTTTTCCATCAACTCAGTGAGTTAGTCTAGCTTGAAATTTTTCTTTTTGATTCTAGCGTACCAGTCTACTAGTCAGCAGTCACCGGAGCCAGAGGTATTTTTCTTCAGTTCTTCCCCTATTTCTCTTGTCTTTCCGAAAATGAGACTTCTGGTCTTCTATTTATTTAACTTATATTATATATATTTTTAGTTTGTTTTACACTCACTGCACAATTGTTAATTTGAAGGGATGGGGCACGTTTTTTGCAGCTTTGCTATGATGGCTTTTCAAATATTGCCCCTCTTTGGACCCTTTTCAGCCATAAGAATTGATAGGACACGTTTTTTATTTAAAACTTAGCCATAGGATGATAGGGGTAGTGGATTACAGGGAGTACAACCCATATACCACAGTTTTATAACTTACCCGATTTTTCTTTTTTTTTTTCTTTTTAATCCAATACTTTATTTATTATTGTAAATTATTATACCAGTTAATAATTTGACGTGTATCATATTAACTCATTTGTATTATAGTGACACTAATTTATTAAATCATGTATTAAGTTAATTTTTATTTGTGTAGGTTTAAACTTTAAAGTGGTCACGATTTTAGAAAAATTGCAATAACCAGGTTCTATTGTTCTATACTTTAAATTTTATTTTTAGTTAAATTATCATTTTTAATTATAAATTGTGTTTTATTTATCTATAAATATTTTCTCATTATCAATGTCTATTAGAAAATATTTATCCAGATATGAAAAACTTCTAAAAAAGAGAAAAATTGAAAAACAAATTGAATATCAAAAATGATCTATGGATAAATTTGTTACTAGTATTAAAAAAAAAAAAAAACACAATAGAAAGTTTGGGTGAAAATATTACAAAAACTTAATTAGTAATTTTGCATCTCAAAAAGTAAGAAAAATAGATTTTAAATAAAAAAAATTCAATATATATATATATATATATATTATTTGATTAATATTTAATTATAAAAAGGCCCATTTAAAATTTTCGCCTAAGGCCCCAAATGTTGTTAAGCCGACCCTGCCACCACCATCAAAGAATCAGAGTTGGGGATGATCACGATTTTCAAATTTTAGTTTAGAAAAGTTCTTAAATTTTATTTGGTGTTATTATTATTATAATAATAATAATTGTGGGGGTGAGCCCAACGCTACGAATTGGGCTCAGGGCCCAATTTGAATATCCTTATTTGTCCGAAGAGGTAAAAAGGATCAGGGCTGAATCCGTTTGGTGGAAGTGCACTTGAAAAGAATGATGGGACACGTCCGAAGACTATCCTGTTTGTCCGAAGAGATCACCTCATCGGATCATCAGGGAGCTTGATCAAGCAAATATACTGAAGGCCAGAGCGACCTTCCCAACTGATCCCACGGTAGAGAGTGAATTCTGGGCATGCTTAGGAGTAAGAAGAGCATAAAATATCTTAAAGAAAAAGCTGCTACCACTGCATTTAATGCACTGCAGCAACTTTCCTGGCTGCATTTATGTGGAGAAGACACCTGAATAGTTCAGCCTCAGCTACTACCACTCATAGCAGACTAAAGCAAATGTCTGATGTGACACATACTCAAGTGGATGCTTGGATAAAGAACAAGTGTACGGTGAAGATGAGGAAGAAGGAGGATATATAAAGGGAATAGGTCTCTGAAGAGAAGGGGAGGAAAAAATTGTATTGAGAAAGTTGATAAATACTAAGTCTCTTCGGACCCAAGAGAATTTTTACTGAATACTAGTCTGAACATCATTTTATTCTTACTTGCATGTACAAACCATTGCTAAATCCATAACAAGCCCCGCTGTTTAAACCATTCTCTACAAATTTATTGTGGGAGGTTCGTTGGGCTACCAGCCTACAGAGTTCGTGCTTGGCCCATCAAACCTGGACCCTACAATAATTATTATTATTATTAACTTTGGGAGTACTGTTTTAATGATTTTTTATTTTTTACATATCTGGGTTTGAACATTGCAGAAAACAAACACAAACCTAAAAAAATGAAGAAAAAGATCCGAGCAATCCATCATCAAAGCCAGAAAATAAACATCAAGAAACAGAGCTCACCCGAAAATTACTCAGAAAAAAAAAATTATATATAATAATTTAAAATTTTATATTTATTTACCTTTAAAAAAAAATTTGGGACCACCTTGAATTTTTTTTATGCCAATAAAATTAAATTTTGATCCATAATTTGAGCAACTTAACAATATATTGGGGTCTTTCAAGCAAAAAGGAAAAAAAATTATAATAAAACTATTACAGGCTGAGCAGTGGCTTAATTCCTTCAGCTAAGCACATTGCCCAATACAACACAATTTTCAACATTTTATTATTTTTTATTACAATATTATTTTATCTCACCAGACATATATTTTTATTACTTACTTCTCATTTTTAATTATTTTTTCTTACTTATTATTAACTACACACGTCTTTTGTCTCCTCGATTTTTACACTTCATACTTTTAAATTTTATCACATCTTCATCTACACTTTTACATCTACATTTTGCCTTCCTACTTGTTTGTAAGTTCTGTGTCTTCTATCAATACTAGTGCGGCGGTACCTTTTCTCAAGTTTTGAGTCTCAAATTTCTCAATACAATTTTTTTTTTTTTTTAGCTATATAGGTACCTTTGTTCATTTCATTTCATTTTTTTTTTTTTTTTCCTTTTGAGGTTTTTTAGTTTACAGAATGCAAATTTGTTATGGTTTTAAGAACAATTTTTTTTTTTTTTTAAGCACAAACTTCATGGCGGCTAAATCTTGAATTTAGGCTAGTATTTACCGAAACACCCAAAATATACCGAAATGACCCAAAAAAATTTTTGAAGTGGAATTGGCTGGGTTATTGTTCCGGTTTGTTTATCGGCATGGTATTTTCCAACCATTACGGCTAGAACGGAACGGAATTAATAACATTGAATCAAACCTAATTACCTAAATGCTAAAAAGAAATAAGATTGTGTAATTTATGCTTCCTAAGAAACACCCTGAACAAAATTCTTAGAACCGCCACTATCATTTTCCCACCACCACCACCACTACACCATGATTACATTCAGTTTTCAACAAAAACCCATTTGGCCAAAAGACCCACCTACCATTTGCTCTTTACGCTAAATCCAATTGAGTGTGGTGGTATGACATTGCAGCACTGGAGATGGATAGCCGAAGCGGGCAAAAGAAAAACTTCCTCTTTTGTTCATGAGATAATAAAAGTTTTTTTTTTTTTTTTGGGATAAAAATGAGATAATAAAAGTTGAAAAGGTTAAAAATTTTAATTTTTAATTAATTTAATAGATTTTTAAAGATTTATTTTAATTTATTTTAAGTTTTTTAAGTTTAAATAATGACATAGAATATTTAATAAAATGTGTCACTATTTAATTGGTCCAACTAACAAATATGATAGTTTGATGTGATAGACGCATCCATACCAAAAAAACCTTACAAAAAGTTAACAATCCAAAGTCCAAATAACATAGAACATTAGGGGGTAAAATTAAAATTCTAAAATTTTAGGATGTTAAATTTAAACATTCTAAAATCTAAACATTTTTCAAAATTTTAAATATTTAAAAAAAAAAGTATATCTTTTTTTGAAAATTGATAGTCATAACAGCAGGGATTCTATATTTTAACTTTGAACATTTTCATTAAAAACATTAGAAAGTAATAGTTGGTATCAATAAAATAAATAAAATTTCATGTTAATTTTTATTCTAATTAATATAATTATATATTTTTATTATTGTGGGAGAAACGAATCTTTCTCGAATCAGGTATTGTGATCACACACACTATGGTACACCCTTCCTTAGGCCAAGTGCTTATAAGGCAAGGGTGGGACTTGGAAGGCGTCTCTCCCCGATATAGGATTGAACAAATTTGTGAGAGTGACATCAGCTCCTCGGCCCATTCCCAAAGTGAACAATGCCTGATTGGGGAAATATTTGTTCCTCTCACAATTATAATTAGCCATCTTTGAAAAATAAAATATGAAAATTGAAATTATTTGTTTGTTTATTCAATTATGCCATATACTTAAGGATTAACAATATTATCTTCTTTTTTTAACTCATGGAATATGTTTGAAAAATATTTAAATTTTAGTGACTACTTTTGTAATCAAGGTTACTAAAATTTTTGCAAAATTATTCCTTCATTTTTGTATTTAGTTGATATTAAACTTTAATTTTTCTTTTTCTTTTTGCTGAATAATATTAAACTTGATTTGACCACAAAACTTTGAATATATCTATTTTACTGTTCTTCAAACGAGCTATTTTTTAAAAACCTTTCTTGTAGTTATCATTTACAACAAATAGAGTTATCTTAAATCATATAATAAGAATACAAAACTAACTCAACTTTTCTTTTTCCTCTTAAACTTCAAAGACCGAAATCACTATCTATATAGGAAATCCAATAAAAATTATAAGATGTGAAAAAAAAAAAAAGAAAAAAAAAAGAATGAACTACTTAAAGAATTTTTGAAAGTTCATGGACTAAAAGTGAACTTTTATGATAATTTAGGGACAAAAATAATATTTTACCCAACAAAATTTGCGTAGTACATATATAGCCTATAACCTCTTATTTAAGCAATATTTAGCTAAAAGACTGCAAACTTGTTTGTGAATTTTCAATTTTTGGTTTTTTCAACAGAGACATGTTCCAAGTTCGAATCCCCTCCAAATTAAAATCTTGGATTTAAAAATTAATTATTTAAAGAATAAAAAAAGGAAGTTCAAGGTTTTGAGGTCAATGTTCGACTAAAGGTCATGATGTCATATATAATTTAATAACTAATTGAAATATAAATAAATGGATTAAAACTGTAAAAAATAAGAAAAATTGACTAAATTAATATCTTAAAAAATAAATAACTTTCAAATGTATTTTTGCAACTTTTGTAAGACAAATAAAAAATCTTAAAGTATAAATAAATGATTTTTTTTTTCTGTTGCAAAATAATTTATTTATTAATCCTTCAAGTATAAAAGTCTTTTTTTTTTTTTTTTAAAGAGAGTTTCAACCTCTGGCGTCCATTCCTAATGATTATTTTTTATCTTCATACTAAGAAACCAAAATAAAACCCTTTGCCATATAAGTATTTTTGTTTATTTGGATGGAAGTGTTAAATAAGACATGAAAATGCCGATGATTAAGGTGTGGTGGGAAGTGAGATAAGGTTTCTCTCCAAACTAGTTTGGAGAGAAATCCTTCAAACTCCTTATATATCTTGTTATTGGATGTGAATTTTGAAAATTTAATTTTTGCATTGCATATTCTTTATGTTCTAAACATACATGTTAAATTTCATTCAAATCGGATATTATTTACTATTCAATCAATAAAATTATTTTCAATGCATAATTTTGGATTAAAAAAACTTGAAATTTAAATATTTGATTAATAATATAGCTATGTATCTTTTATCTACTTGAAATTTTGCAAGTTTATCTTATTGAAATTTGGCAAGAATAGAGGATATCATAAGAATATGAAATCCAACGGTTAAATTTTCAAATTCACATTCAATGAAAAAAAATATAAGAAGAGTTTGAAGGATTCTCTTCAAACTAAATTTGGAGAGAAACATTTTCTTGGGAGGTGTGAGAGAATGATTAAACTTAAAGTAAATATAATTCTTTTCATTATCTAACACAGGAATATCATATCCTAGTGATTGGTGGGATTGGCTGAATGTTGTATTGTTTGTTTTTAGACCCCTTAAACACAATTAGATTAACCTAGTTTATTAGCCAAGTTATTACTTAGTCCAAATTCCAAATCTAGGTTAACACAATCATAAAATCATATCAATGTAAAGTGCGGAATATAAATAACACAAAAATATGATGATCTAGGAAAACTAAACTGGTAAAAATCCTGGGGAGGATTTAACCTAGCTATCCTCAAGGTAAACCTGAATCCACTATAAAAGAATTAAAGTTTTACAATAGCGACTTAGACCACTAACATCCTATTGCTACCCACCAGTAGAAAACATACTGACACGACCACGTGCAAGCTCCGAGACCACGAACTCCTTTTTTCTTAGATTCTCCAACAAGTACAAGCACACCCGCTTGTGTATCTTTAAGCTCTTTAGTGCAGCAACTGAATGATCATCAAGCTCTCAAAGAAATCTCCTTCTTGATAATCCTAAGCATGTGTGAAGGCAACTACCTCTCAGATCTCACAAGAGATTCATACACACAGCAAATAAAGCAACCTCAAAAACGTGGTTAGGGTTTGCCTTTTATACCTAGGGTAAAACATAAAACCCTACATGTCATATGGGCTTAGAGCTGAGTTGGAAAATTCTGCAGAAAAACATTCTGCCCGACTTTCGATTGATCGAGCCTAACTTTCGATCGATCGAGCCAGTCAGAATTGCACACTCAATTCTGCTATTAACTTGATTTCAACTTTACATAAAAGATATACTTTGAGCAAGTCTAAAACAAGACTAAACACCTGTTTTGATCATGGTTTGTCAACAATACAAATTAGAGTTCTAATATATTATTTCCTAAGTACTTAGAACCTAACAAACTCTCCCTTTGACAATCCGTGACAAAACACAAACACAATGCTTAAAGTTACAAGTAAAAGCCCTTTTAAAAAAATAATGCCCATTACAAAAAATTCAACCAAACTACTATCCATCAGTTGCAAGTGTAGACAGCAGCACGACTGAATCAACTTGTATATTTCTTGAAACACTTATACAAAACACATAAACGTATGTGTGGAAAATACAAGTAATATAAGAATAAATTCTTGACTTCACAAAACATAAAACAAAGACATAAATCATGAATAACTCATAAATATAAATCAATGAGCAGTGAAACAAAAAACATATATAACAATGTATCTCCCCCTAATATGAATAGCCCCAAAACAATACATCAAGAGCCAAAAAAATAATACATACACAATAAAGCACCAAGATACAATCTAAACTCCACAAGCTCCATCAAACAAAAATCTCCCTATAACTACAAAAAACGTCTACAAGTGTCCAAAATGTACTTCCCCGTTTTGTGACGGAATGACAAAGAGCAGTCAGAATCCATCATCAAAAGGAGGTGGCGAAGGTGAACGTCAAAGATGGGCCAAATCTGCTTGCAAAGCACGGAACTCATCAAGCATGTCCACCAAAATCTGACCATGAGCCGCCTGAACGGTCATGACAGTCTCCAAAGTACGACAAATGTCAAAGTCATCCGAAGTAGATGGCGGAGGAACAGTAGCAATAGCAGCAGCAATAGGATCAACAGACGCCTCACCAGCAGTAGGACTTGTAGAAGAAGGAGGAGGTGCAGTACCAAAAGGCTCAACACGAGGGCGTTTAGAGCTCTCTTTCATATGAGCAATCCTCTGCCTAAGGAAGGAGGCACCTATGGGAGCAACTATGTGTACGGCCTCAAAAGCGGTGAAATCCTCTAAACCAAGATACAACAAAATCCTATAAATGAAAACAGGATGAACAAGAGCATGAGACGTAAATGAACTCAAATAAACTTCGTTCAAAGAACGAAGAAACAGACGAGAAAAACTAATAGGAGCATCCGTAATAAGAGCGTACAAAAATGCATATCGCTCCAAAGGAATGGTGTGCAGATGAGAGATAAGCCATAAAGAATGACAGGCTATCCTGAAGAAAAGTTAGTGAACCTCAGTAAGCTCAGCAGTGGTGATCCGAGGATCAGATCCCCACTGGATAGGAGTCCCAGTGATGTAAGACATGATGTCATCCAAGAGAGGAGACTCATCATAGGGATAGACAGGGTGCTGGACTAACGGTACCCCAAGAGCATCAGCCACTACATCAGGAGTAATGGTGAACTCTACACCTCATATCCAACTATTTACTAAAGTGTTGGAATCATAGATGTGAATAGAAAGGTTCGAGAAGAATTCTCTAATCAGGGTAGCTGGAGGTGGATGACTAATATCCATCAAAGGTAGCCAGCCCTTACGCTCAAAATTAGCCCTAATGGCTGGATCAATCTCATCTAACAACACCTTACACTCAGCCCAAATCTTTCTCTTAAGGTTCAGTGTCTCATAGGTTTCCTTATTCTTCGCACTCGAAAATCTCTCACTATCAAAGGTAGGAGGAAGGGGTGAGGGAGCGGACCTATGAGCTCTAGTCTTCCTAGGCATGGTGCTAGCGTAAGGACAAAAGACATAAGAGAAAGAACAAAAAAAAAAAAAAAAAAATCAAAAAGAAAAACCAAGGGTAGACTACAAGTTAGCACGAAAACAATATAGAAACAACAATCTATATGATGCATGAACAGAAAAATGTCATGATGCATGTTCTAATGCAGTGATAACAAGTTTAATTTAAGTTTAGAAACACAAAATTGGCTTGAGCATAGAGTTTATAACAAAAACCCCAAAATTTTGAAAAACCACTTGTTCATTTTTTTTTTAAAAAAAATTGACCAATTGATCATCACACAAGATAGAAAACAATTTGCATTGATCAAATTAATCAATCCAACAAGCCAATTTCATCAATTAAACTCAATTTGAACAAAATCCCCAATTCGGATATATTTCAAGCCCTAGAAATTTCAATTTCTCACAATTCACCAAATTGATCAAATTAAACACCATAGATCATGTTTATAACATCCCCCAACAAAAACGCATTGATTAATTTCAAGTAAACAAGCTTGAATCATCAAAAATCCAAATATTTTTAGGTTCGAAATTTCCCAAATTAAATGCATGAAAAATGCATGAAACTTGAAAATAAATGCAAAAGGAAGGGTAATATGGTCTTACTGACCTTAGAGGAGAAAAACCTTACAAAAGGAACGAAGGAAAACGACAAAAAAAAAAACTTGATTTGAGCCTTGACTGAGTCGTATGGAGAGAGAAAGTTGAAAAACTTTTTGAAAAAGTGATTTTGGACGTGAAAATATGGTTTTTAAAAAAAACTCCCAATACGATTTTTGATTGATCGAAATTTAGGTTCGATCGATCGAAAATGCTTAGATTGATCCAACATCAATCGAGCATCAATCGAAACAATCAGAGTCTGACCAAATGTTTTAATCGCTATTTCAATTGATCAAAGAATAGATTTGATCGATCGAAATTCTAGAAAAAGCAAATTTTTGAAAAACAAAGAAATTTTGTGCAGAAACTCCTCAAAGCATTGAATTTTCAAAATAAAATGCATGAGTATGAGATAAATGTCTTTCAAAAACACAAGTTTTGAACCTAGTTTTCCCAAAAATAAAATTTTCAATCCAATCACTTAAATTTTCAAGCATCAAGTATGTTTTGCATAAAACTCAATGAATTTTCAAACTTGGTTGGTCAAACTAAAAACACACATAATAACATATACAAAGTTTAGCGAAGAGTAACTTGTGTAGTGTGTGCAACTAGCAAAAGCTTAAGATACATGTGAGGTGATATGTGAATAGAAATCAAACACAAAGTCTACAAAATTCAACGCATGGAATTTGAATGGCAGTGATCTTGGCATGGAGTCTTTCAGGTAAGGACCTAAGGATTTTTCTAACAATTTTAGATTCTACAATACATTCTCCAAGGTTAAAGGCAGAATTCAAAATATCCTTGAGTTTAGCATAGAACTCATCAAATGTCTCATCCTCCTCCATCCTTATTTCTTCAAAACTACTAATGAGTCTTTGAAGCTTCACAGTCTTTACTACCTTGGTACCTTCATAGGTGGTCTCAAGAATGGTCCATGCTTCTTTGGCAACTTCTGTGAATGATATTTTCTTGAATTTCTCATTGGTCACCCCACAAAACAAAGCATTGAAAACCCTACTCTTGAAATTTGCCACTATGATTGTTGCATCATCCCAATCCACCAGTGCTTCCTTTGGCTTAATCCAACCAACTTCAACAGCTTGCCATACCTATTCACCTAGAGCCTGCAAAAAAAATTTCATACGAACTTTCCAGTACGCATAATTAGTTCCATCAAATAAAGGAGGAATCAAAAGAGATTGTCCACAATCCTTGACAATGGGGTCAAGGATCACGCTAAAGAAATTAGTCCAATCAGAGTGTACCCGCTCTGATACCACTTGTTGGGAAATTTAGACCCCGGTTGATAGAATTAACAAATTTTAAATCCAAGTTTTTAATTAGATTTATTATGAATAAACTTGTTAAAACAAACAAACATCAATATCATGTCAAAATCATGCAGCAGAAAAATAAATAAGACAAGATATGATGACCTAGGAAAATCAATGAAAGAAACTAATTTCATAGTAAAAGACCTGAAGGGAAACCTTCCCGAAAAGGAATCCACTATAGTAAAGAGAAGTTTCAAATCTAGTGCAAAACCTTTGTCCCTAGACTCTACAATTCCCATGGATGAATTCACAGCAGAAACCTTCTACAGCTTCAGAACCTCTGAACTCTTCAATATATGAGCGCCACCTTTTGATGCACGAATTCCAATACATGACTAACCAATTGCGCGGATCCTAGTACACGACTTAATCAACAACTAGAAGAAGATTGTTGGGTGTAAATTTCTTCACTTCATTAACAATGAAGATTAAGAAGCACTTGGTTACAAAACCCTAAGGCGCAAAGACGCAGTAGCTTCTTTCAGAGAGAATAAGGCATCGGTCACCTTTTGCATTTTTTTCTCCTTGTATTCTCTTATGTGACGGCCTCTAAAATAAGTCTTATATAGGTCTAAGGTTGTGAGAAAAGAAACCCTACACATACATATTAGTATGGGCCGAAAATTAGATCTAGAAATCTGAATTTTGTAAGGCTCATTAATTCTCGATCGATCGAGAAGGTGTCGAGCCTATCTGTTGCGAGCTATCAAGAGCTATCGAGGGAATAGAACTTTGCTCGATCGATCGACCATCTGTCGAGAAGCTATCGAGATTATGATAAGAAGAAGTTGAAAATCTCGATAGATAGCCTAGCTGTCGAGAAGTGTCAAGCAGCTATCGAGCTTTAAAGTTCAGCACATTCTCACTTGATTCTTGGATAGACTTGCATGGCTTTAACACTTGAACTTGAAACAAGGTTTCTTGAAGTATTAAACACATCCTAGATCTACCCAAATACAAGTAAAGTGCGTTTTGTCAAAAGATTTTCCAATTACATAAAAAAGTGACACATGTTCCTAACAAGTGAATCACATATGTCCTAACACATTCAAGGTATACCTATGACACAGGTCACTAGCATTCCTGATTCCTTTGTGTGGCCCCATAAATGGTATTTGTTTGGTAAAGTCAGGCTCGAAATATCTTTTCCAAATCAAGAGAGTGCCCAATGAGAAACCTCTGTGGAACTAGATATGGAAGCTTTTATGCCCAAAAAAGATTCAATTCTTCATTTGGAAAGCCATGTGTAACCGAGTTCCTACAAGGCAGTATCTTGCTTTCTTTAGACCATACATAAGTAACCGCTATCCTCAATGTAATTCTCTTGAAACAACGATCCACATTTTAAGAGACTGCCCGTGGGCCAAGGAAGTCTGATGCCATTCACCGGGTGTCCTGCCACTTACATTTTTCCAATTATCGTTACAATCATGGTTGCAAACCAATGCAACTGGGGATGTTGTTATCCTGAACGTGCAACTTCCCTGGAAAATAGACTTCCCCTTTTTATGTTGGCATCTATGGCTAGCCTGCAATAAGCGTATATTCCACAATCAATCAAGTTCCCAGAATAGTCTTATTTATAAAACAATCCAGGCCACTATTGAATTTTTTTTATTTGGTAGGTCCGGATAAACCTGTCCAACATAAAGTACACCAACCAGTTACATGGACTGCTCCAGCTGAACCATTTGTCATGCTCAACATGGATGGTTATTCATTAGGTAATCCAGGAAGGGCAGGGGCAGGAGGCCTTTTGCGAGACAATTTTGGAAAATGGATATCAGGTTTTTCTTTGAATCTGGGCATTACGTTAAACAATGTGGCAGAACTAGGAACAGTTCATCAGGGGCTTCAGTTGGCTTGGGATTTGGGATTTATATTTATCCACCTTGAAATTGATTCTATGATAGTGTTAGCCTGGTTAACTAATGAGAATTCTACTTTCCCTCCTAATGTGTTTCCTTTACTATGTTATTACAGGAGCCTTGTGGCACAGGCATGGACGGTTCGAGTGCACCACATCTACCGTGAAGCAAATGAATGTGCCGATGGTCTCGCAAAACGGGAAAACCACCCACAGCAAGTTTTGACTATATATGACAACTGCCTTACTTTTGTGTATTCATGTTATGTAAGGGACATGCTCGGCCTAGGGAGTAATAGACTGTGTGCCAAACGGCCGGCTATAGTTGTTGATGTATGAACACTGTTTATAAATAATAAGATCTCCATTTCTACCCAAAAAAAAAAAAAAAATCCCACTTTATTAACATTGATGATTCATTTGTTCTTTGGTGAAAAGCAGGATGTTAAACTGATTAATACCAAGGCATGTCAACTGAATATGTAGCAAAATGAATTCTTACTTTTTTGTCTTTTCACGAAGGTTATGTCTTTTCTCCAACCATGTGAATGGGGGCTTGGTTGTCTTTTTGGAAAATTTTTGCATGCAATCTCTAAGGACTCGTAAAATGGAAAGTGACTTGGATTTGGTCTTTCAAGAAACATTCATTTGTTGAAGTAATTTTACAGTCAAGATGCTTTGAATAATGTCTGCGATACTTTCAAAAAAATGTTTCAGTCATTTATGTTGTATTCTATTTGTTCGCGTAAAATAATCCGCAAGCGCACAAAATCGTAACAAGTAGTAAAGTGTTTTTAGAAAACGAATGTCGAACTCCCAGGGATTAATTATGTTATTAAACACCGAAATTCACCAAATTAATTACTATTTGGAAAATTGAAAATAAATGAAATGTTCTACTATCTGAATTAAATTAAACTATTTAATAAAAATAAATCTACAAATAAAAAAAATTAACAAAGCGTAAAAATCTAAAAGTGTAAAAATATGATAAGAATGAATCTAGAGCGGTTGATTTCACCTAACAAATCCCACACAATTTATTCTTCCTAATTATTAAATTCTAATAATCTCCCGTTGATGATTAAAAATTCCTTAAGTATTCAATATCTTCTCTTGAATAATATCAAAAATATCTTCAACTAACAATTCCGTATCTCTACGTGAATTTAATTAATTGGAGACTTATTACGTACTTTGAATTTTCTGAAAAATCACACTAGTCGCAGTAAAGCATCTCCACTTTCGCTCAACTAATGGTGTTTAATTCTAGAACTAAAATAACAAATCACCTCTCGGTCTCATTGTAATTCAATTGATCAAACAATAATTCGTAAAAAATAGTAAGTATTAAGAATAAGAATTAAACACTCAATCATGGAAATATTAAAAATAAAATAACTTAGGAAATAAATTGTATGTTCATTCCTAGACTACATCAATGCTCTTGAAAATAAAATTTAGCTCATAATAAAATTGAAAAGAAAACAAATAAAACTTATGTTTTTCATCTGAATTGGTTGATCAACATGAAGCTCTCGCCTTTGTCCTCAGATCCTCCTCTTCAGAAAGACTCCCAAAAGCAAATTCTTCTATGCGGCACCCCTGAATTTTGCCCTAAAAAGCCTTTAAATAGGTAAAGGAATCCTATTACAAGTTGAATTCCCGTTTGGAGAAAATCCCAGATTTTTAGGCTTCACTTAACCGATTATATTGGCCCATTTAACTTCAGAATTCGGGCTTTTGGTAAACCAAAAAGTTGTAGCCCTTTAAGTTAAATTTCCAGCCCAACTTGAATCATCTCGATTGGACATCTGAGCCCAAAGTTATGCTAAAAATATTAACTGATATGCAGGCTGGAATCCTAATCCAAATTGGACTTGGATTTGGTGCAAAATTCCTTTGATTTCTTACTCTTCTCATTCCTTCAAAGCACAAATGAATAGATAAATATAAATAAAAATCAAATCAAATTAAAAGAAATAAAGGAAAACTAACAATTTTAATAAATAAGAGGATAATAAAAATCATGTAAAAATTACACTTATCACTATTAATTGGCAGGAATTGAAGGATAAAATTTAAAATTCTCGAATGTTAAGAAAATTATATGAGAAGTCTTATTATAGTCCATGGTTCCAAAAAAATTTAAAAGAAAATAAAACTATAGTCTAATCACTAATGACTTCTATCTTTTTATCAACATATGTATATATAGTTCAATGTCATTCAAGGAAAAAAAAGGGCTAATTACCATTTTAGTTTCTAACATTTTCCCTATGTGTCTAAAATGATAATTAACCCCAAAATGTTAGAAACTAACATTGTGCTATCTTACTACCACGCATCATTGGCGTGATAGTCATTCCACGAGTATAAGTGTTTGTGAGGTGTGGGGTGTGCGGGGCAATGGCCGGGATTCAACTCTCCTAGAGGGAGTTTCATACACATATACACTTAGATTAGGTTAGAGTAGAATTTCTATCTTGTATTTAAAAAAAAAAAAAAAAAAATTGTGCTATATTGCCCTATGTGTCAAAATAATTCTTAATGTTTCAAACGGTTTGGCTTCCTTACATATTCCCAGAAATAACATTGTGGTTCCTTCTATTTAGTCCTTATTTTTTATTTTTTTGTATCCTAGTGCCTAAAAATATAAAAAAGTTGGTGTATTGAAAAGTAAGAGAAATAATAAATAAGTAAATAAATAATATTTTAATGAAATATAATATGGAATAAGGAATCTTATGTGCGTATTTTTGAATATTGTTAGCTAAAATAAGAAAAATAGGTTAATATCTTAAAATAGGGAAAAATTTAGAGAGACTAATGTTAATAGTCTGGGTTATCTAAAAACTTCAAAAGATAAAGGCAAGATTTGCATGTGAGATAATCCTCAGTATAGAGTTCATATAAATAAAAAAGAAGTGGCTTACATATGATTCTCAAGAAGGAGGAAGCAGATGTAGCATGTAGGTGATGGTTGAGGGAGGATGAAGGTGACGCTAGAATGACAAGAAGAGGGAGATGATGTCCATGAAGAAGATTGAGAGAGGGAGGTTTCATATTTAGGCATAAAAGCCAAATTTATAATTGATTCTTTTTCAGAACACCTTTCTTCTTAGCAGACAAGTTGTCCTCTAAAGTTATTTTATGTACTAATATTTTGGAAACATAAGCATTCTTTAAGTTCATCCTACCTCCAATCCCCAAAGATATACATTTGCTAAAAGAAATCTCCATATTTAAGGACATGAGTACTGATGAGCCAATAATAGACAATGATGAGATCATCACAAATCCAAAGGTAGATGATACTATAAAATCTACCCATTAGCACTTATGTATATACATATTATTTTCAAAAAGAAATATATATCTCTTTTCAAAAAAGTTTATTTAAAGTTTGTTTTCAAAAAGATTTTATGCTAAAATTTTACTCAATTTAACAAAGTCCTTCTCAAATCTTCTATAAAATATTTGTGTCACTCATAAGCACATAGGTTGATAGATAGTGACTTTCTAAATTTGCCTTTTAGTTTTGTAAGGTTGAATTTAATCAATCATCTTGTTGGCTTTATTCTGTGCTAATTTGCTTGTAATTTAGCAATTAGTAACCCTGTAATTAGGTGGGATTATTATAAGGGTAGTGTGTGAGAAGATGTGAAGAAATGTTCCTCAATGTGCAAAGATGCAGGGACTCGCGACTGGAACTCGCGGGTAGCTAGCGGGTGCAAGCCGCCAGATGAGAGTCACGTACCAAGCATGCGGGAAGCTGAAGCGTTTTGCTAGTTGGTGCACTACAGGATAAAATACCCAGGCTGGCCAGGCCGTAACCTCGCAGCTGGGACTCGCGACTCAGACCAGTCGTGAGGCCAAGCCGCCAACTAGCCCTGTTTGGGAAAAACTAACTCTTCGCATTCCTTTCTCACCCCATTATATATAGACCCTTATACCTACCAAATGTAAAGAGCTTCTAGAGAGAATTTTGTGAGAGAAACCCTAGAGAAAAACAAGATTGATTCATCCACAATCTTTACCTTAGAGACTCTTCATATTCCTCTACTCTCTTCCTCTCCATTATTACATTCTTGAGAGGCCTTTAGCCAAATCCTTTTCTCACCATACCCACATCCGTGATAAGGTTTATTTTGTGCTGTTGGGAAGTAGTTAAGAAGGAATCAATTCACATTGGTTGATGCTATGGTCTAGCAGCGGAATCCAGGAAGCTAAAGAAGAAATAGGTTCGGCGTAACCTCGTTGGAGTAAGAAGCTTGGAGGGCTTAGGTACATTGGGTAGATTAGGCTTGGAGGGTCTTCTGCTATTCATGTTATTGGAAAAATTTTAGTGAATAAACAAGTTTTGATGCAAAAATAATATCCCAAATAATTAGCAAGAACATAAAGTAAAAAAAGGAATTTAGAACAATCTCACAATGCTATAGAATCACGCTGCGAAAGTGTTGTTTTTAAAGGTTGATTCGTGTCACCCAAAGTAAAACTTGGTGCGATTGGTTCTCTTGGCCAAACAACCCCCCAGGATTAGACTATAGCGTCGACCTTTGTGATGTACGCACTTCCACTCACAAAAGGTTTAAGGACAACCCTCTATTACCTTTCCTTAGAAAAATAATTCTTGTAGAAAAAATATGTGGGAGAGAAAGATAGTAAACTTGTGTATATCTAAAAATATAAAGTAGAAAAAAGACACTCTTGAAAAATATGTTATGATGAGTATTATATAGGCTACTTATGAAAATAATAGTCTATAGTTATTGGTTACTAATAACTCTTAAAAGCCCAACGGCTATATTATCAATTATTGCCTAACGGCTATTTTTCTCATAATTACCCAATGCTATTTTACTCATAAATTTCCAACAGCTAGAAAATAAATAAGAATAAAAGTGTTTGGAACACACACCCACACCAACACATGTATCCCAACTACATTCTTTAGTGGATTATTTACCGCTTGGAGGGCGGCGGAGAAGTTTATGCCGAGGGCTTCGGTTTCCTCTTCGATAACACATCATGTGTTGTCCGTGTGTTTGCATCTTCCTTCCTTTATCTCTGCCTTATATTTACTGTTGTGGATGTGTTTATATTTGGCTTAGATTGTTTATCAATTCTGTATTTGGCTTATGTTCATGTTCCGCACATTAATTGTTTAATAATAAGCTTGAATTGATAATTTGTTAATTGGGGTCTAAACGTTCAAGGGTGTTTCATATCCATTTTGAACATTCAAGTTTCATTTGCCAAAATGGACAAATGCCCTTTTCGTGCAAAAAAAAAAAAAACCGGTGTTTTTCCCCATTTCCCAAACTAATTAGGAAAATGCCCATTTTTTGAAACTTGATTTGTAGAAAATCAAGTATGGGGCGTTCAAACTTAAAAAAATAAAAAAAAAATAATAATAATAATAAAATTGCATGAAAACGCCACTATAGGACTCCCTGAAACCTGGTATGGGGTGGTCAAATTTATAAAATAAAAAAATAAAAAAATAAAAAATTTGCATGAAAACGCCACTATAGGGCTTCCTAAACCTAGTATGGGGTGATCAAACTTATAAAAAAAAACTTGCATGAAAACGCCACTATAGGGTTTTAAACGCCACTATAGGGCTCCCTAAACGCAACTATAGGTATGGGGTGATCAAACTTATAAAAAAAAACTTGCATGGAAATCGAGTTCATGGAGCTCGAGTTCCAGAATTATTTTTTTATTTTAAGTTTGTTATAACTCGATTGTACAAAAATCGAGTTTCAAAACTGGGGTATTTCCCTAATTAGTTTGGGAAATGGGGCAAAATGCTAGATTTTTTTTTTCAAAAAAGGGCAAAAGTCCATTTTCCCCAGTTTCATCAGAGTACAAGAGGTTCGTAGCCACCCATTTCGGATATCCTTTTTATTTTGCTTGATCTTTTTTTTTTTCTCTATTTTTTTTTTCTTTCCATTTCTCAGCTACATTAATTGCAAGTCAATAAATTGGTACTTAACTTTTGCATTCTCTTTGATTTTCTCAATCTAAAGTTTAAAACCTATCTCCAAAAGATAGAGACATGGTATTAAAATTTTAATTCATGGACAGAATTTACACCAAATTCTTAATACCCACTAGTGGTTTTACAAAACAGCTTCATAATCGAGGGTCCACAAATATGAGATAACGAACAAAATTCATATTAACATATAGTTATCTTTCTTTCTTTTCTTTTCTTTTTTTTTTTATATTATTTATGGACAAAGTTTTCTTCCAAATGCCAAGAACTTTGTCCAATGAAGACATCTTCTCTCATTGTAATTATCGAATTATTAAAGGGAAAAAAAAAAAAGAAAAAAAAAACTCCAAAATGGTTTGGAGGAATCTTCTCAAATCCACTACGTAAAGATTCATATGACCATTTATGAGAATTATTTAAACAAGTCACGTTACTCATTTAAAAAGTCACGCGACTAATGAATTGTCATTTAAAAAAACCCTATAGTGGGTTGTAGGAATTTTTAATTTTCCTCCGAACTGGTTTAGAAATGAACCTTTTCATTTATTATATATATATATATATATATATATATATATATTTCAAATTTTCTTGTTCAACACCGCATAACACTATTTCAAAGTTAAGTTGAGAAAAGAGTAATTATAACAAAATTAAATATTTTCTTTAAATCATACCTAATTAAGAAAATAAAACATCACATACATTAATCATACCTAATTAAGAAAATAAAAACAAAACAAAAATAAAAATGAATATCACATACTTATCCTGACAATGCAGATGTGCAAAAGAAACAAGCAGCAACAAGAGAAAATGGCAAAAATAATATTTAAGTATACTGATTGTTTACACCATACACACACACACACAATTATCTAAACGTTTGGGTGAAAGGATAGATTTTTGTAGTTGTCAACAAGATTGTGAAAAGATTGATTTTATTTATTTATTTTGTTGTGTGGGGGAAAGTCGTATCCATTATAAACCAAAATCAGTGAGTGACAAAATTGGACCCCCCCCCCTGAACCTAGTATGGGGTTCCTGAACCTAGTATGGAGTGATCAAACTTAAAAAAAAAAAAAAAAAAAAAAAAAAAAAAAAAAAAAACTTGCATGAAAACACCATTATAGGGCTTTAAACGCCACTATAGGGCTCCCTGAACGCAACTATAGATATGGGGCGATCAAACTTATAAAAAAAAAACTTACATAGAACTCGAGTTCGTGGAGCCCGAGTTCCAGAATTATTTTTTTATTTTTTATTTTCAATTTTAAGTTTGTTATAACTTGATTGTACAAAAATCGAGTTTTAAAACTGGGGCATTTCCCTAATTAGTTTGGGAAATGAGGCAAAATGCTAGATTTTTTTTTCCAAAAAAGGGCAAAAGCCCATTTTCCCTAGTTTCATCAGAGTACAAGAGGTTCGTAGCCACCCATTTCGGATATCCTTTTTATTTTGCTTGATCTTTTTTTTTTTTTCTCTATTTTTTTTTTCTTTCCATTTCTCAGCTACATTAATTACAAGTCAATAAATTGGTACTTAACTTTTGCATTCTCTTTGATTTTCTCAATCTAAAGGTTAAAACCTATCTCCAAAAGATAGAGACATGGTATTAAAATTTAAATTCATGGACAGAATTTACACCAAATTCCAAATACCCACGAGTGGTTTTACAAAACAGCTTCATAATCAAGGGTCCACAAATATGAGATAACGAACAAAATTCATATTATCATATAGTTATCTTTCTTTCTTTTCTTTTCTTTTTTTTTTTTTTTTTATATTATTTATGGACAAAGTTTTCTTCCAAATGCCAAGAACTTTGTCCAATGAAGACATCTTCTCTCATTGTAATTATCGAATTATTAAAGGGGAAAAAAAAAAAAAAAGAACTCCAAAATAGTTTGGAGGAATCTTCTCAAATCCACTACGTAAAGATTCATATGACCATTTATGGGAATTATTTAAACAAGTCACGTTACTCATTTAAAAAGTCACGCAACTAATGAATTGTCATTTAAAAAACCCTATAGTGGGTTGTAGGAATTTTTAATTTTCCTCCGAACTGGTTTAGAAATGAACCTTTTCTTTTATATATATATATATATATATATATATATATTTCAAATTTTCTTGTTCAACACTGCATAACACTATTTCAAAGTTAGGTTAAGAAAAGAGTAATTATAACAAAATTAAATATTTTCTTTAAATCATACCTAATTAAGAAAATAAAACATCACATACATTAATCATACCTAATTAAGAAAATAAAAACAAAACAAAAATAAAAATGAATATCACATACTTATCCTGACAATGCAGATGTGCAAAAGAAACAAGCAACAACAAGAGAAAATGGCAAAAATAATATTAAAGTATACTAATTGTTTACAACACACACACACACATATCTAAACGTTTGGGTGAAAGGATAGATTTTTGTTGTTGTCGACAAGATTGTTAAATGATTGATTTTTTTTTTTTTGTTTTTTTGTTGTTGTGTGGGGGAAAGTCGTATCCATTATAAACCAGAATCAGTGAGTGACAAAATTGGACCCCCCCCCCCCGCCCCCGCCCCCGCCCCCGCCCCCGCCCCGCCCCCGCCCCCGCGTCTTGCAAAATAAGAAGAGAGGTAAAATTTGGTGCCCGATACCGATGTAACACTTCCTTAAAATTAAAATTAATTATCGTGTAACATGTAAAATGCACACTTAAAATTTGAAGATATTTAAATTTTACATTTTAATGTTTCAAAATTTTGATTTTGTCTCTTAGAACGTTTGATGTTGGTTGGATTGTTAATCCTCAGTTAGTTTTTTGGTTGATATGTCCATTAAATCCCACATAAGCTTATGACATGTGTTAGCTAGTCCAATTAAATTGTGACATGTGAATGATTTATTAAAATAACTTTAAAAAATCTTTAAAATACTTAAAATAAATCCTAAAATCTAATTAAATTAATTATTTTTTCTTTCTTTTTGAATATAATTTCGGAAGAACAGTATGAACGTGCTCTTCCCCAAAGAATCAAAGGTCCTCAAGACTGCAGCACCGAATCTGATGATGACTAGTGACAGCAACAGCAAAGATAAAACCAAAAATGAAAGGCTCCTTACCCAATCCACTCTCTTTTTCTTTTATAACCACAAGTCTTACTCCACAAACAAGGTCCACCACCATCAAAGAATCAGAGTTGGGGATGATCACGATTTTCAATTTTTAGTTTAGAAAAGTTCTTAATTGTTATTTGGCGTTATAATAATAATAATAATAATAATTATTATTATTATTATTATTATTATTTTCTGGGTTTGAAAATTGCAGAAAACAAACACAAACCTAGAAAAAAAATGAAGAAAAAGATCTGAGCAAAACATCAACAAGCCCAGAAAATAAACATCAAGAAACAAAGCTCACCCGAAAATTACTCATTTTCCCACCACCACCACCACACCATGATTACATTCAGTTTTCAACAAAAACCCATTTGGCCAAGAGACCCACCTCCCATTTGCTCTTTACGCTAAATCCAATTGAGTGTGGTGGTATGACACTGCTGCACTGGAGATGGACAGCGGAAGTGGGCAAAAGAAAAACTTCCCCTTTTGTTCATGAGATAATAAAAGTTGAAAAGGTTAAAAATTTTAATTTTTAATTAATTTAATAGATTTTAAAGATTTATTTTAATTTATTTTTAAGTTTAAATAATGACATAGAATATTTAATAAAATGTGTCATCATTTAATTGGTCCAACTAAAAAAAAAAAAAAAAACCCTTACAAAAAGTTAACAATCCAAACAACAAAGAACATTTGGGGGCAAAATTAAAATTCTAAAATTTCAAGATGTTAAATTTAAACATCCCAAAACTTCAATAATATGTTTTGCACCTTATGATTCTATCCTTGTTTATTTTTCAAAAATTTAAATATTTTTTAAAAAAAGTATATATTTTTTTGAAAATTGATAGTCATAACAGTAGGATTCTAAATTTTAACTTTGAACATTTTCATTAAAAACATTGGAAAGTAATAGTTGGTATCAATAAAATAAATAAAGTTTCATTTTAATTTTTATTCTAATTAATATTTTTATATATTTTTATTATAATTAGCCATCTTTGAAAAAAAATATCTGAAAATTGAAATTATTTGATTGTTTATGCAATTATGCCATATACTTAAAGGATTAAAAATATTATCTTCTTTTTTTAATTCATGGAATATGTTTGAAAATTATTTAAATTTTAGTGACTACTTTTGTAATCAAGATTACTAAATTTTTGCAAATTTATTCCTTCATTTTTGTATTTAGTTGATATTAAACTTGATTTTTTTTTTTTTTTTTTTTGCTGAATAATATTAAACTTGATTTGACCACAAATCTTTGAATATATCTATTTTACTGTTCTTCAAACGAGCTATTTTTTAAAAACCTTTCTTGTAATTATCATATACAACAAATAGTGTTATCTTAAATCATATGATAAGAATACAAAACTAACTCAACTTTTCTTTTTCCTCTTAAACTTCAAAGACCGAAATCACTATCTATACAGGAAATCCAATAAAAAATATAAGATGTGAAAAAAAAAAAAAAATGAACTACTTAAAGAACTTTTGAAAGTTCATGGACTAAAAGTGAACTTTTATAATAATTTAGAGACAAAAATAATATTTTACCCAACAAACTTTGCATAGTACGTATATAGCCTATAACCTCTTATTTAAGCAGTATTTTAGCTAAAAGACTGCAAATTTGTTTGTGAATTTCCAATTTTTGGTTTTTTCAACAGAGACATGTTCCAAGTTCGAATCCCCTCCAAATTAAAATTTTGGATTTAAAAATTAATTATTTAAAGAATAAAAAGGAGGAAGTTCAAGGTTTTGAGTTCAGTGTTCGACTAAAGGTCGTGATATCATATATAATTTAATAACTAATTGAAAGATAAATAAATGGATTAAAACTGTAAAAAAATTAGAAAAAATGACTAAATTAATATCTTAAAAAATAAATAAATTTCAAATGTATTTTTGCAACTTTTGTAAGACAAATAAAAAATCTTAAAGTATAAATAAATGATGTTTTTTTTTTTTTTTTCTGTTGCAAAATAATTTATTTATTAATCCTTCAAGTATAAAAGTTTTTTTTTTTTTTTTTTTTAAAGAGAGTTTGAAAATGCTGATGATTAATGTGTGGTGGGAAGTGGGATAAAGTTTCTCTGCAAACTAGTTTGGAGAAAAATCTTTCAAACTCCTGATATATCTTGATATTGGATGTGAATTTTGAAAATCTAATTGTTGTATTACATGTTCTTTATGTTCTAAACATACATGTCAAATTTCATTCAAATTGGATATTATTTACTATTCAATCAATAAAATTATTTTGAATGCATAATTTTGGATCAAAAAAGCTTGAAATTTAAACATATAATTGATGATATAGCTATGGATCTTTTATCTTTTTGAAATTTTGCAAGTTTATCTTCTTAAAATTTTGCAAGAATAGAGGATATCATAAGAACATGAAATCCAACGGTCAAATTTTCCAAATTCACATTCAATGAAAAAAATATAAGAAGAGGTTGAAGGATTTCGCTTCAAACTAATTTTGGAGAGAAACATTTTCTTGAGAGGTGTGAGCAAATGTTGTACAATTGCAAAGTTGATTTCACATTGGAAAGTGCGAACACGTCATTTAGACTGTCGTGTCTGTGACCAACAAGTATGGGACATGGGACACATGTTAGACATGGCTACTCACATGTCCTAGAAATTTTTTAAAAATTTTTTTGAAAAATAACTAACACAATAATGACATGGCAATGTCATGATTCCGGCTTGGCCGGTGCCCAAAAAAAAAAAAAAATATATATATATATATATATATAATAAAACACACCGTTCTAAGTACTAACTTATAGTCTCTCATGCTAATCTTCTTCTTCAGCCTAGCTTTTTAGATCTATTTCTCTTTTCTCTTCCTCTTCTGCTCTAGTAACCCTACAGCTCACCTTCTTCTTCTTGCTTCTTTTCAATTTTTGTATTTTATAAGTTAAAGTCCACCACCCATCAATCTACTGCGACGGAGTTAAACTTGTAACTTTTTACAATTCTTTTTTCATTAGACAATTGACACATGTACATATTATTAGTGGTTAGGCTTTAATGTACTTCTAAAATAATCTTTTGCAATTATTTAAAAATAAATAATTTTTTTGTTATAAAACAAATTTTAATAACTTTGAAATATGTATATATAAAATTAATTAATTAATATATGTATCCTTACCATTCCTGTGTCTGAATTTTTTAAAAATTTTCATGTCACCATGTCATATGACTCATATTGCTACCCTTGTTCGTGTAATCGTGTTTGTGCTTTTTAGATCTCATCCCTAGGAGAAAGCTTTGCCCTGAATTTACACCTATAAAAGGCCACATTGGCACTCTTTTCAAGACGCAAGCAAGTATTCCCTAAAATATGCATTATAATTATTGAAAAGTGATTCTAAAGTAATAAAAAAAAAAAGTTTTTATTTAAAATTCTATTAGGTTCGTTTTGTTTTTGTTTGGCAAGGTCTTCTTAACGTCTTTAGCCATTTAGTTAAAAGTCTACTAATTTTTGTTTTTTTTGTTTTTTTTTTTTTTTTTTTGTGCATGGTAGAGTTATTGCACAATTGATTGAGAGAAACAGTCAAAACCATTTGCTTCTAACCTCAAGGTAGGTTCTCTCTAAGGTACAATACCTTGACTGAATCTCATATGTTTTATGTTAATACTGTTGTAATAGCTTAACCCAAAGCTCTACTATAGAAATATTTTTCTTTGTCCAAACATCCCCAAATATTGTGTTATTTATGACTTGGCATGTTTGTTCATAATTATTACTATTGTATATTATTAAGGAATGGGGTAATGGGTCTATTTATAGACTTATAAGGCATACTTAAGAGTCAAAAGTCTTGTAACTTAAGTGGCACATTTTGATGTTTACAATAGGGACATTCAGGATTTAAATTCCCTCTCCCCAATTATATTTATCGAAAGGGATTTACTCAAGACTAATGTTACTTATAAATTATAACCCATTTTTCACAAAAAATATCATTCCTTTGAGTGTGGCAGTTATTTTTCTTTCTCCAAAACATTGCCAAATCTTGTGTTATTTATGACTTGGTGACTCTACTTCTCTTGAATCATGTGTTCTCATCAGGAAATCGCCAAATCGGTCCCAAAATTGGTATCAGCAATTCCTACAAATATTTTATAAATAGTGTATATATTTTGAGCAAAATGTCCATTAAATCCGAAGTAGTGAGTGACAAGATTTATATATCGGTGAGTCACATAAATCATAAATGTAGTACATATATTGTACTTCACCTTTTGTACTACAATAATATGGTATGCTTTATAAGATCATAGAAGTTCCACCATTCAAACTCCATCAATCCTCCGCTCCCCCTTCTCCCAAAAAAATATATATCATCAATCTTTTAGTTCCATTTTGAGAAATTTTAGGACATAATTTTTGTTACAACTCTAACATCGTCGATTAGAAGTGATAGAAAAAAAAGTGTATGAGTTCCTTGTAAAAGTGATTGTCTATTACTTATAATAGACCACTACACCAAGCTATGGTAAATGGTGTAATATTAGAAGAAATGTGACTTCCAAAATCCCTCATTTTGTCTCGAGTACTGTTCAGACTTCAAAGAGCCAAATACTCCTTTGAGTAAATTGAACACGGTTCCTAGAAGGCTAGAACTGATTCCGCATATGTCAAGGCCTGGGTAAGATTCTTGTCCCATAAAAATTCTTATCTGATTTCATTATATGAAAGTGCATTTAGGCAAACACGAGCAACATAAAATACAATGAGTTTTTTAGATTTTTTTTATGACACCAAAGATAAATTAATGAAAAAAAATATTTTCTTTTTCTATGTTTGGGGTAGTTTAAAATCTGAGCAAAACTTAGATACAGTACTTAGATGCTGTTCCTTAAGTTCCCTTCTTAAAATTCTATCATGTTAATTTTTTCTCAAGGGATAGAAATATATTTCTTAATTAAATGGTCATATAGCTGAATCTTAAGAGGGGAATCTAAGGAACAGTACCTAAAATACTGTACCTAAGTTTTGTCCTTACAATTTCACACTTATCTTTGAAATCAACCAATTTCTCCATTTATGTTTAGAAAAAAAAAAAAAAAAAAACCCCAAAATCCATTACATTTTCATTTAAATATTCCAACGAAATCACAGTGATTAAAAATGTAATCTTAGAAAATAACAACACAATCCTCAAATTTTTCTCTTCCTTCTAATGTAAACCTAATAATTTCTTGAAAAGATTTTGTTGAATTTAACTAAGTAATGATATGAAGGTATTTACTTATTTTCTAAACATAGATGAGAATATTGATTAATTTCAAAAATAAAATGAAAAATTGTGAACTACTCCAAATATAAAGAGATAGAATATGCTTTTTATTTTTTACAGCAATTTGGAACAAATAATTGATTAACAAAATGCAAAATGGATTCAAAGTTACTCTTTAATGAAAGATTGATATTTTTTGAAACTAGCTAAGTACTATCATCATGTATATACTATTTACACTTATCCAAAAAAAAAAAAATGTATATACTATTTACATGTACCTTTTTTTTAATGGGCTATTTACGTGTCCTTATTATTTGATAAACTAACTTACGTAGTTACATGCTTTGAATTATTATTTTCTGTAGCCAGAATTTTTTTTTTTTTTTTGTCGTTTTTGTAAAATGCCATCTACATTTTGTTTTTTAAAACTAATTCGCACATGCTTTTGAATTATAATTGCTTTTGTCGTTTTACTAAATGCCATCTACATTTTGTTTTTTGTTTTTTTTGTTTGTTTTTGATACACTAACGTTCATGCTTTGAATTATTGTCTCTGTCGTTTTTATCAAATGCAGTCTACTTTCTCTTTTCCTTTTTCAAAAAAAAAAAAAAAAATCGTTAACTTTTTTTTTTATGAGACCTACTAACTCCAAAATTTGCAGAAATAATACCCTTATTAGTTTATCCTTTATTAGATGCACAAGAGTAACATTAAAACGCAATTTTATTCTAGAAAGTATATTGAAGCCGAAGGATTTTATTTGGACAGAGTTAATTTATTTCTCCAAATTAATTTGGATAAAAATTCTTCTAATTAGAGATTCATAAAACCTGTCATGTATATTTTTAATCATATAACATATTTAATGTGTAATGTTTTTTTTTTTTTTTTTTGAGAATTTTATTGTTTTCAAAATTTTCTACTAAACAATTAAGTACAAGATATAGATGATTTCAATCATATTTGTTTTAACTCATAAGGTAATTTATTTTTACTACAAGTTTATGTATAATTTTTTAAAGTTTTTTGGTTCTTTTTTTTTTTCCACATACAATTGTTCTTTTTTTTCTTTTTTTGTGCTTTTGACCAACCTATCCATATGCTCCAGCATCTACACCAACATACTAATTTATAATATTTTACATCATATCCAAGATCATAATGAAAAAAAACAATGGAAGAAAAGAAGGTTGGGAAAATAAGAGGAAGAGTCTTGAGGCCGAAGACACATAACAGATTGACAGAGAAGATAACAATGGTGGCTGTGACTTCTGAGACAAGTGAGAAATAGATGAGTCTTAATAAGTAGGGCCATACAATAAATATATATATATATATATATATACACATAGAGAGAGAGAGATAGATAGATAGATATAGATAGACACACAAATATAATATTTGAAACTTTGGTGGCATCTGTGTGTATATGTGTTACATTTTTGAATTGTCCAAATTTAGAATAAAATAAAGTTTCTCTCCAAACTAATTTAGAGAAAAACCCTACAAACTCATCATATATCTTTCTATTGAGAGTGAATTTTGAAAATCTAACTGTTAGATTGCATGTTCTTATTACATCTTTAATGCTTACAAAATTTCAAGAAAATCAAAGGTCAATTGTTATGTCATCAAATAAATGTTATAACATCAAGTTTTTGTAATCTAAAGTTGTATATAAAAAATACGTTAATTGATCAAATAATAAATAATATCCGATTTGAACGAAATTTGATATACATGTTAAGAGCATAAGGAACATGAAATTTAATAGTTAAATTTTCAAAATTCACACCTAAAAAAAAAAATATGTGAAAAGTTTGAAAATTTTCTCTCTAAACTAGTTTAAAGAGAGAGAAACTTTGTTCTTTAGAATAAGTCAATGTTGATAATTAAGGGTTGTCAACCACAAACAGATCTGAGAGTGAGACGTGGCTCCTTGCTGAATATGTTCTGAACTTCGGGTCCTAGCTGTCCTTTTTTTTTTTTTTTTTGCTAAACAGCTGTCCTTACTCCTTATGCAATGATACAATGATATACAACAATTTTTTTTTTTGGGAGAAGATATACAACAAATTTTGATGCTAATATGTACCACAAATTTATTATGACGATGATGTCAATTTCCTATCATTGCATTGGTCTCCACTCAAATAAGAAGCATCTAGGACCGTAGTAGTTTGTGCGTGCCACTGTTTTCCCAATTTGAATATGATTGACACGGTTGATAAAATATAGTAAATTATGTGAAAGTGACAATCAATCCTAATATGTCGCATAGATAATTTTTCAAAAAAAGAAAAATAAAAAGTGATAAATGGTGTACATCTTGATTTTGAACCAATTTTGAAAAGTATGCTTTAGAAGAAATAGGAGTTTTACACTATAAATGGGGGAAGGAAAATGTGATTTTCTATTATTTGGTTGGAGTGAAAATGGAGAGGAAAGACAATTGGATGGATAGTGAAAATGTAATTTATACTTCATTCTTTCACTTTTCTAGTCTTTATCGAATATACGTGACGAATAAAATACATATTTCCTATCCTCCCAACCAAATAAAGCATTAGTATGCAATACATTTACCACAGTAAACTTTTTAACACATAATACAAAGATGTCTATAGAGATTTCACAAAATAGATTACAACTAGTATGATATTATATGTTATGAACGATGCAGCATGGTTTCTAAGTTTTTTTCCAATGTTATTATAAATGAACTAGCCTCATCACATGCAATAAGGCTTTTTTTTCTTTTTTTCTTTTTTGGGTCTAGTGTCATTTTTTTTTAAAAATTTTGGATAAGTTTGTTTTGAAGATATGGATTAATAAGAAAGTGTTCTATTTTGTAAATATTTTAAGTGGAGTTGAAAATATATTTTTACCGAATTGTTCTCAAGTTTTTTCTTTGTTAAACTTAAGATTTAGGAATATTTCTGAACCAGATTAAAGTCCAATCCAAAAAGTAAAATCTACTTATAGATAGTATAGATATATAAGTTTAAATTGAAACAAATTTTTTTTTAAAATGTAAGATTTAATTTAAAACTTCTAAAAAATAGAGCTAACTAGAATCAACCTATAAAAATTAAGGTGTAATATATTATTTTTATATATCAAAATTATTTATGCTAATTTTTATTGATTATATTTTTAAAAATATGTACTTTCTTTTGGTTTTTTTTAGTCTTGTAAAATAGTTATATATAAAACTAACCAATATTTTGTTGGAGGATAGAAGATTCCGCTTAGCTACGGACAGGTGTAGGCGGCCCCTCGTACGTACACTCGAAGGAAGAGAAGGCTAATTCATGGCTGAAAGACAATATGCCGGCACATGGAATGTCCCACGCGGTTTCCACTTTGTACCGCACTAAAAAAAAGAAAGAATATCCCAGTTCACGTGTTTCCGATTTTCTCTTCCTTATTTTTTTTAAATATATTTTCAATATTAAATTGTAATTTTTTTTTTTAAGCGTGACTTAATTTAAAATTTTCTTTTAAAATTTTAAATTTTGAATCCATACCCTAAGTTTAGATGTATTTTGGATTTAAGTAATTAAATATTTGTTAAATGTCACATTAACTTAAAACACAGTTTTATGAGTATAATTTTTAGAATTATAAGATGTGTAGTAAAAATGAGAAGTGTTACATCCACAATATTTTTACAATAAATTATATGTGGCAAGTAGTTATAGATTCTAGTTTGAATCCATGACTTAAATTACTTTTTTGCCCACCTATAACAACCAATAACAACTTACCATTTAAAATTTGTTGTAAAAGAGTTGTGAAAATATTATGGACATAGCATTTCTCATCAAAATTACCTCAAATTTTAAAGATATAAAATTAAATTTTAGTCTTAATAACATCTTACATGTCTTTAATAGAGTTTAAAATGACGATATTTTGAAGTTAATTGACACTTAAGAGACACTTAATCGCGACATACTGATGAACCGACTTAAATTTGAACTATACATAACTCATAATTCAAGGGGTACAATTTAAAATTTTGAAACTTCGGGAGAAAAAAAAAAAAACAAAATTACTCAAAATTTTAAAATTACAATCTTGAGTATTATCAATTTGTACATGCATCTGTTTCTTTCCGTGCATTTATACTTCTATAAATAGATCCTAAAACCTTGGTCGAAAGACTCGAAACCTAAAGAGAAAAAAGATTGTGAGTGAGACTGAGAGTAGTGTACTTTTATGTGTGGTAAGAGTAGTTTGCACAAATGGGAGTGAAGAAGGTAGTATTGATCTTAGCTTTTCTGGGGTTCTTGTATCTGGATGGACTGCCGCTTTGCACGGCCTCAGTAGTCCATAATTACACCTACATAGTAAGTGTCACTTACCACCTACTATGGTACGCATATAAAAAAGAACCTATCCAAACATACCTTAGACAAGATCCAACTTTCCCTTCTATCATAAAAGCAGATGCTTTTGAAAAACATGCGGTGACCAGTGTAAAGGGAAAGAGAAGTACACTATTTTCATTTATGTTGAAATATGTTGTTTAAGTTAATATATATGTTCAAATTTGAAAGTTTGTGTTTCTCATATCAATGTCCATTTCTGGTTGCAGCTGAAGGAGACGAATTTTACCAGGCTATGTAGCACCAAGAGCATGCTGACTGTAAATGGTCAATTCCCGGGGCCAGTAATTCGTGTTCAAAAAGGTGACACAGCATTTGTCACTGTTCAAAATAACGGAAAATATGGCGTGACTATTCACTGGTAAATGATCAATCTCTCTCTCTCCCCCTCTCATGGTTGACTACTGTGTCATTACACTTAGGGATGGCCATACTCATTGGTAATAGATATCCAACCCTACTCGATCCAAATATTTCGAATAATAGCCGGTTCTTTATGGGTAGAGCATAACCGGATAGGGTATGAATATTACCCAAATTGTTCGGGTAGGGTATAGATATTATCCAAACCCGACCCGTATTAAAAAAAAAAAAAAAAAAACCTCTCTCACCGTCACTCACACTCTCCGATGGGAAACCACAACAACAACAACAACAACAATAACAATCACAATAACTACTCGGAGGAGAGATTCAACGGAAGAGATTTCCTATTGAAGTGGTCGTACTGGTTTGGCTTTGAATGGAATTCAGCGTCGGAGGATGGTGATGGAGCCAGCTACAACGTCACCATGGCGGTACAGAAGAGGAAATTTCTGGAGCAAATGACCACCGATCCATACCCTACCCATGGTCATCCCTAATTACACTTACAGTATATCTTATTTACCTCTGCGTGTTATAAGCATGATGTTGCATAATATCATCTCTTCATTAGAACTTTTAGTTTACATTTTACTATATGCATAATTTCAAGATTGTGGCTAAAAGTGGACAAATATCATGACTCTAATGGATCTGGTACACAGGATCTTTGCCCTAATTTCATGGGTTGCTTTGTCCAATAAATCAAAAGGTTTTAATTAGTTTTAGAGTTTAGATTAATATAATTTGGTATTATTTGTAACTTTAAAAACTATATTTAAACAATGGTAAAATACAATTAACACCGTTGAAGTTTAGGCTAATGCCAGTTAGGTCCAAAACTTTACAAAACTGACCAACTTATTCTGTAACTATTGTAAGAAAAAGGAGAAAATTGAGTAACAAACCTAAAGGTTTAGAAACCAAGTTAGTCAATTTTGAAAAATTTTAGATCTATCTGGCATTAAACCAAATCTTAGGGTGTAAACTATATTTTACCCAAAAAAGAAAAAAAAATATATTTAAAATAGTGAGGTGGGAAAATGTGATTTAAAAAAATAACATTTTAAAGGTAAACAAAAAGTGAAAATACATTCATTTTATAAAGATTTAAATGTATAAAAAAAATAGTGAATAACCTCATGCATGATGTCCAAAATGAAATTGGGCTGGAGATTAAGACCCTGTTTAATTCATTACTCACTTATATCTCAACTTTCATCTCAGAGTTCTTATCACTCAATCCTCTATCTTATATCTCATATTCTAATTCTCAATTTTCTATTAACTCAGTTCCCATTGTGTTTGGCGTCAAAACTTGGCTTGAGTTTTTAGATAAAAAAGCAACTTTTTCTCAAAACTGTGGAGCCCACTGGTCTTAGGAACCGTGTGAAAGTAAGAAGTAAATACCCAGGCATTGAAGAAAGAGAAAGAAAGATCAAAGAAATAAAGAAAGAGAGTTCTTGGGCAGAGTGTCATTGAAACTGGACATGGAAGCGGGTATCACATAGATGCAAAGAATTACAATAATTAAATCATAACTCATTTCTCGTTATTTAGAAACACCCAAAACATGTTTTCAATTTTCATTACTCTAACTCAATTTTTTTAATTTTGAGTTTTGAAAACTGAAAACAAAAATTTAACCAAACAAGTAAGTCAGGTGTGGGACTCATGAAAAGTAAGTAATGAGTGATGAAAACTAAGTGATGAGTGATGAAAAATCCTTAAACCAAACATGGCCTAATATATATATATATATATATATATATATTTTTTTTTTTTTCGGAACTATAGTAGTTAACACTTGAGATCCTACTACTTTATCTGTTAGATCTTTAAAGAATTTATTGAATCATACAATTATATAAAATAAAACTCATAAAGCTAATGAACATTTCTTTTTTATTTTTTAAAACAGGCACGGAGTTAAGCAGCCAAGAAATCCATGGTCAGATGGTCCTGAAAATATTACCCAGTGTCCAATTAAACCAGGAAAAAAATTCACTTATGAGGTTGTATTTTCTGATGAAGAAGGAACGCTTTGGTGGCATGCCCATAGTGATTGGTCGCGTGCAACAGTTCACGGCGCAATTGTTATCTCTCCTAAAAATGGAACCTCTTATCCATTTCCAAAGCCCTATGCTGAAGAAGTAATTATATTGGGTATAATTTAGTAATGACTAGTGGCCATAACTTATTTTCAGAGAGGATATAATGGCATATATATACCATATAACTGGGAAGATTGCAAAAGATTAACTGGAAATTAAATGTATGCTAAGTTTGTACTTATACATCTAAATCTTCCTTTTTATACATTGTAGCGGAATGGTTTAAGGGAGATGTGAAGGAAATAATCGATGAAGCTACAGCAACCGGTGCTGATCCAGAGGTATCAGATGCCTACACTCTTAATGGCCAACCAGGATATCCAAACAATTGCTCTATTGGTATGAATTTCTTTCCAAATTTATCATAGGGAAAAAAATTTTCTAAAAAATAAAAATTGTTTTATAAAGGAGCTTTGATTGTTTCGCATCCAATTGTATACGAATTTTTACAAAGCTATTGTTGAATTACAATTTTTTTTTTCTCACACCTTACATATTTGCTAAAATTTTAAAGAAATGGAAATCACTAACTATGTCATATATCAAATATTTTAATATTTAGATTTTTATATTTTAAAATTAAGTGTAAAAGATAGGTTCCTTAATCAAATAGTCAATAAAATTTGATTTATTTGAAATTTGATATGCAATGTGTTAAGAATATTGGGATGGGAATATATAATGTCAAGGTCGGATTTTCAAAATTTTATTCCAATAAAAAGTTATTATGTTGTCTAACATTACTTAAAGTTATATCTGATCAGTTATAACTCCATCTTAACCCCTTCTTTAATTAAACTACAATTAATTGATCATATTTTCATGCTTCAGCAACAACATATCGTCTACCAGTTATTCAAGGAAAGACCTATCTTCTCCGCCTCATCAACGCCGGCATGAATGAAGAAATGTTCTTTGCCATTGCACATCACAAGCTCACAGTTGTTGCACAAGATGCTTCATACTTAAAACCCATAAACACTAGCTACGTCATGATAACTCCAGGACAAACAATGGACATTTTGGTCACAGCAAACCAGTCTCCAAGCCATTATTACATAGCTGCTCGTCCTTTCTTTGACTCTAATGCTCCATACGACAATTCCACTACTACAGCAATTCTTCAGTATGTAGGCAATTATACTCCTCCATCCTCTCCTTCCTTTCCAACCCTTCCTAATATTACTGCCAAGTCTGCTGCTGACAACTTCACAACTCGCTTAAGAGCTTTGGCAAGCAAAGATCACCCAATTAGTGTCCCAACTGGAGTTGATGAACGGATATTTATCACAGTTTCTGTAAATCAATTAACTTGTGATAAAGCTTCGTGTGGGGGTCCAAATAATTCCACTTTAGCAGCTAGCTTAAACAACATAAGCTTTTCGACCCCAAAAATTGATATACTACAAGCATACTACAGGTTGGTACTGCTATACTTATGTTGTTAGTATTAATTTGTGGTTAAAACTTAAAAGACAGTATATATCTTAGGTGTACGTAGTATCTGTATATTACATTTTTCAAGTATTGAAATGAATTGTTTTTGGAAATGATTACATTTTTTGTGTTTTAATGATCAATGCAACTAGATATTTGAATTTAATTGGATAACTTAATATAATGTACTGAAGTTTTCCCTTTAATTTGGTGGTTGTGCTTATAACTAGAAACAATGTTTACAAAAAGTTTAGGCATATAGAAAAATTCACAATTATTAATATTGTCTAATTTGATTGATACATAATATTTTTAAAAAAAATGTGTGTCAATGGTGGACAAAGTGAAAGTAATTATGTAAACAATTGTGAAAAATGTTATATTCAAATATTGCTCCAATTTTATTGTATCTTCAAAATCATTTTACAGGAATCTGTCCAACATTTATGAAAGTAATTTCCCAAATCTGCCACCTTATCTTTTTAACTTCACGGGAGATTCAAACGATGACTTACTACTCCCAAGCACAGGAACAAAGGCAAAGATCATAAAGTATGGTAAAAGGGTGGAGATAGTGTTCCAAGGAACTAGTATTGGGAATCCAGAGAATCATCCTATGCATTTGCATGGTTTTAGCTTCTATTTGCTTGGGACAGGTTATGGGAACTTCAACAAAACCACTTCCCCCAAGACTTATAACTTGATTGATCCACCAGAAGTCAATACCTTTGGAGTTCCTAAGAGTGGATGGGCTACTATTAGATTTGTTGCAAATAATCCCGGTACTCTCTATCTCTCTCTCTCTCTCATTAGTCACGATGAATGACAAATGTATGTGCATATGATGATAATACATCAATGCGCTTATGACCACATCATTTTTGAAAAAAATTTCCACGACTTGATAAAGTGATTGACTGTGAGTAATTAGACAATCACTTCCATGTAAATTTACTCATTTTTTTTTATCCATTAATCACAATCAACCACTTTAGAATTGTAACAGCTTTATTGTAGCACAAAACCCGTGTCCCTAAACTTTCTCTTATTACTGACATTTATAATATTCTTCAGGAGTATGGTTTATGCATTGTCATTTGGAAAGGCATGCAAGCTGGGGTATGAACACTGTCATCATAGTGAAGAATGGGACCACCAGCGCAACAAGCATTCGGCCACCCCCGGCTAATTTGCCTACTTGTTCCTAATGCGGGAAAATTTACTGTTTTAATGACAAAGGACTTAAACAGTAGAACCTAATTTCAATGAGGTCTTTGAAGAATTATAGTAAGTATAATTATGCAATGTTAGGATATATGCTTTTTAAATCCTATTGTATGATGCTATGTATGACATTATGTTGTGATTAATAAACTTGTTTTATTATTATCTAAAATAATGGTAACATGAATATTTGGACATTATCATATAGTCCATGAGATGCATAGTATGTGATTTATGTGATTTAGTCACAGAAAATATAAATCACAAGTTCTTTGTAAACTCAGAATTTTAATTCGTAGTCGGTGATGAAATTAGATATTTTATTTGTGAAGGCTATAACATATCAATTAAGATGATTTGTCTTGATAATGGAAGTGGAGACTTCTAGTTGATATGTTGATATATTTTAAGTGTTAAGACATATTGAACTGGACTACTGTGAGAATTATTATTATACTAACGACTATCAAATGAATAATAAATCTCACGACTTCTATTTACATCAACTCTTAATCCTGAGAGAATAATGAATCTGATCATGAAGTGTAGGTTGCTTTGATATATCAGAAGTGAGATCTAAAGTCACAATCAAAACCTCAGTATGTTGGGCAGCCACATTTAGTGTTGAAGGAACATATATTCTCAAGATGGAATTCATAATCTCTTAATGGAGATATAAAATATTCTTTTGAGATAAGTTTAATGGGTTTGGTTATTCAAAGTGTTAGGATTAACCATTTTAGTAAGGAGTTATTAAAGTATAAATTTATGAAATTGGATTTCATAAATATATAATGAATAAATTAAAGGATTGAACCGAGTACACGAAAATTAAGATGTAGTAATCTGCAAAGTGACAGTTAACATTCATGACTTTGTATTACTACGAATATTTTAATAAAGAGGTTGAATGTATAATAAAGTCTTGGGATATAATTTATTAATAAGGGCTAAAGTGCAATCATATTTACATAGTGGCATTAAATATAATTAATGGTAATTTTGGGCTTGTCAAGAGTTGACAGAAAGACCTAAAACCCATTGGAGCTAGTGTCTTATTTGTCCCTTTTGGTCCCACTCCAAGTCACATACTAAAACTCAATTGGAATGGCCTAAAAGGCTAGTCCAATTAGATAATCAGCTATATATAAAGAGAGAAACATACACAATTTTATTATTAAAATGAAATGGTGTGTATGTGAGTATAAGCCACTCTCTTATTCTTCATTGAACACATACATATAAACTGATTGAGAGACCACACTTCTTGGGCATAAGTGGAATTGGAGTGAAAATTAAAAATGTTCCCAAGTACTTTTAATCTTTGTTTTTGAATTTCACTGTACCAAGCTAGGTATGCTCTCTTATTCTTAAATTCTAAAATTTACATAGTACATGTTATCAGTTGCGAATGAAGTAGTTCCATTGAGTTTTTGCTGCGTATGTTTTGTATACAATACAAACCATGTTTTTCCAACATGCAATTGAGGTGGTTTGAGCAGTACTTCTAGAAAAATTTTGGGAAACCTTGTACGATTGTACGAAAAATCTGTCTTCTTGATATATCTGCTTATATTTATATAAAATTTCGATAACATATTTTGTCTAACTTCAATATTAGTGTCCAAATACCAATTTGGATACTAAAATGTCAAAATTTGCATTTTTAGCCCAGAAAAATAAGGAATTACTTTGTACATAGGAAATTTTTTTGACCAATCACAAATTACAACATTTTACCATCAAGTCCACGTAATACATTCAAAGCGGCCAATTACAAGATGCCACATGGTACTTAGTGGGTTCCATTATCACTATTCAAAGGCCAATGGAAATATTCCAAGCGTCATTTAATAGAAATTATAGACAACATCTAAAAGCCAATCACACTTCGACATGTGTTGATATTTAATTGAAAATGATATGAGTAGTTTAATTAAATATTGTCATGTGTTATTTTAAATAAAGACACTCTTACTAATCAAATAATGTCATATGTTCCTTGGAGAACAAGACATAAAAGTCCATCCATTTAAATTATAATTTGTGTCAACAGTTAGAGTTAATCATGTGTCATCACACCACCCCAAGACTCCTATAAATAGAGGTTTTCCTAAGTCACATGGAAACATATTCAGAAGTCTCGAAACTTTGCTAGAATCAAACTCCAAAATCTCCAAGAACTTCAACATCTGAATACGAAGAACATTTAAGGAGAAATCATTCAAATAATTTTTTAAGATCTCAAAGTTCACTTGAATCAAGCTCAAAGCCTTTGGAAACTCCAAGATACTACAAAATAGTGAAACTCTATAGATTCAAGCCTCTAAAGTCCCGAAATACTTCCACCACAAATCTACAAATATGATGAACATTCATCCAAATCATCATTCCAAGTTTCAAAGTTTTATTCAAATTAAGCTTCAAAACCTCTAGAAACTTTCAAGACTTTGATCCATCAAAAATTCATTGAATTCAAGCTTTAAAACCCCAAAGAACTTTCACCATAAATCTTTGAAAAAAAAAAAAAAGGAACATTGGAAGAACACACAAAGAACGCGAAAAACAAGAAGAAAGAGAAGTCTTTAACAAGCACATAACTAGAGATCGGGGGGGATTAAGAATGAGATTGTGGGTTTTATTGGTGGTATTGTTGTTGTTGATCTTCTTGTGCCTGAGATTAAGGTTTTTTTTTTTTTTTTTTTTTTTTTTTTTTTTTTTTTAATTATGATGTTTCCTTCAAAATTAAGATATTATCATTATTATTATTATTATTCATTTAGATGCTTGTCGGCATAAGTGCTTGTCCGTGGGTTCCCCTCTTTTCTGCGCATGACATTGCATATTCTAGGGAATACACCTCAACTGAGTGGACAAGAGACAGGGTTTTTAATGGGACTCACCACTTGGTTTAGGTCCAGAAAGAAAATGTTAGGCCCCTTGTGGAGGGCTTTATATATCTAGATTCTAGGTCTGGAGTTAAGGTACACAGGAATTGGAAGGTGTTAGGCATACAATCTTGCCTAGCCTATGAGCCGGCCTCTACTCATTGTGTTCATGTGTACATGAGGCCAGGGTTTTACAAGGTTTTTAAAGCACCAAAACTTCCTTCAACTTAAAAGAGTTTCTTTAGCTAGGCCCTTGTCCATTAATGGACCCTTTAGTGATATTGTCCTTAGAGAACGGGGGGCTCGAGTCGTAAGGGGTGTAAAATGAGATGTCTACAATGTTGACGCAACATTTTTTAAATGTCAAATATAAATTTTTATTATTATTTTAGTAGCCAAATAAGCTTCAAGTGTGCTAACGGTGCAGGTCGTGTGCCACGTAGGCATTTTTCCTTGTGACTTGATGGTAGGACTAACTTAACAGCAAGTTAAAAATAACATTAACCAAATTAATTTAATTGTTAAGAAGAAGTAAAATCCAAATTGAAAGTGACCCAAAATGTAAAGATCAAATGGTAATTTCTCCTCAAAAAGTGTGTAGATCAGCACTTAGATTGCCAGTATCGGAACACTGAATCTAACAAGAGTGCCAAATATGTGGAAAGAGAGTAAATTAAATCGATATGCATGGCACAGTGTTATGTAATATAAATTATTTATAGAGATTATAGTCTAATCCAATGACAATATTCTCTGCTCTGGACACCTGGTGCCAATAAATTTAAAAAAAAAAAAAAAAAGTACATGTTTACATGGAGTACTTGAACTGCAAGTCCCAACTTACAAAAACCATGGGTTTACAACACGTTTAAGCCCAAGGACGTAATATATCTCTCTGTAGAAGCTCAATTCACAGGAATAAATCATTAGGGTAAAAAGATGTTACACATGCACTATTACATACACATTTACATAAATACAAAAGAACAACTAAACTCGTAACTTAAAGTCATAATTTCCAAACAATCAAGTTTAAATGTCTTTTTGTATGTCTATAAATATGTGTAATAAATATTGCTCAACCATTAGCTTTTTGACTACGCCTGTAACAATAATGTTTAAAGGCAGATCAGTAGCTATCAGAACTCCTCGTGTGTTGGGGAGGTTGGTTTTGTCAAATCTTTTTGGAGGTTTTTGTGATATGTAGGCTGATAGCTATTGTTAATGTTTCCCGCTTGAAAGGATAGGGCCTTGAATGGTGATTGTTGTATTTTGGCTCCTTCTGTTCAGGGCGGAGGCACGTTGTTGGGTGGGGGGGCCATGGCCCCCCCTCCCCCCAAAAAAAGTTCAAAATATTTCTATAATATATGGTCTGAAATATTAGTTGGGGTCTTAAAACTTAATAGTTGGCCCCTCCAGAATATATTAGGTGCCCCCCCAAAGTATGGACTTCACATCTAAATAGTTTAAATCCCGTCCAAATGTCACTTGGGTTTCTTACTTTTTAACTTTTTGTCTAACCTATGTGTGCAAGTGTGAAAACGTAATACCAAACTGTATTTTGTTCTTCTTCTTAATAGCCCATGCAACAACACACTAAAAGTCCACTAAAAGCCCATTATCATGAGGGGCAAAGAAAAGAAACTCACCGAAAACGTGTACTGGGCTTTAGTGAGGTTTTTTTTTTTTTTTGTTGTTGTTGTTGTTGTTGTTGTTGTTGTTGTTCTTCTTCTTCTTCTTCTTTTTAATCTTTAAACTTCACCCTTTACTTCTCTTCATCGTCATCATAATTTTTTTTTTCTTTTTAAATTGGATATAATTTTCTCTCATCATCATTATCATATATCATTTTTTTTTTCAAAATTGATTTGTTTTCTTTTGGGTTGAACTTTGTTGCCAAATAAGTTGTTCCAATAGTGATTTGTTCATAAAAGATAATTTGGGTTTGTTGCAGAGAGAAGATATATATTTTTCTAAAATTTCCCTTTTACAGTAGAATCTTCTCATGTTATGTATATTGATTTTAATAAATACATATGCTATACATAGTATTAAAAATATATATTTTATTTGCTTAAATTTTCAATTGTCTGTTATGGTTGATTAAGACTAAAGGTAATTTTTTTTATTGTGCTTAAAGGAATAGTTAAATATAGGAAGTGAAAGCCATATATTAGAGGGATTATTAATTATCGTAAAATTATATGATTTTTTCTAGATTAATTTTTTAACCATTTTATTAAAGATTAAGGAGATGATAATGGATGATTTTATTCAATGAAAGATCATTTTCAAGCATAGCTTTGATGAGAGATGCTAAATTATTCATTAAAATATTTTGTACATCTTTATAGCAAAATAAATAATTTTTATATATTCATTTCAGTTTAGAAATATTATATTTTTTTTAATTTGATAATTTTATATATACATATATATATATATATATATAATATTTATAAAATAACGGCTAACATATGAATGTATAATCCGGCCCCCCCATGTGGAAATTCCTGGCTACGCCCCCTGCTTCTGTTTTGAATAAATTACGTTAGTTTCAAAAAAATTGTTTTGAATGTTTTATGACCGTGTAGTGATAGGTGATAGGCCTATAATAAAATTAATTTTAAGCTTGCTTCAACTCTCTTTCCCTTTCTTTTTTAGTATTAGAAAAGGAACTTAAAATATTTTTCTTTCATTTTTATTATTTATTTTACTGTTCAATTTTAATGATACTAATGAAATACTTTCATTAATATATATATATATATATACCATTTTTATTCAATCTATACATCGTATAGTATACTGCTAGTTTATGAGGATAAAATTTACTAATTTAGCAAGGTATTAACTGAGACAATACAAGATTTAAAATGCTATGGTTTGGTGAAACAAAGGAATATTAACTATTGGAAAGTCACGGAAATGATGCCGTACATCTTTTGTACTTCACATTTAGTACTACAAAATTATGACATCCTATAAAAATCTTGCAAACCCCATGACCTGCCTTCAAATTGTTCAAACCACTTCACTAGATTTCCACCTTCAAGTGCTTCTGATCTCCAAAATTTCTCATTATTTGTGAGTTCTATTTCTCATCAAATTCATGCCATATAGTATGGTGTCCCAAAATCTATTTTCCCCCTTATAGAAGTCCAGTGCCTATTCAGCCTAGGAAAAAAAAAAAAAAAAAAATGGCTCGAGTAATAGTTCTGATTACATTAATGGAGCACTTGTGTCAACTGGAATCAATGTGAGAATATTGCAGGCAAATCTGATTTATAAGGTAACTTCATAGGTCATTACATTTGTGTGTTTCTTGAGCCAGACAAATTAAATCGTGTGTATTTTCTCTATATATGAAAGAAATGATTGTCACTTTTTTCTTTTTTTTTTTAAACTCAAAAAAATGATGGTAATATGATATTGTAGTTAGCACGCGCATAAAATTTCCATGTACTGGACATGAAGACAGCTTAAAATATTGATTAAAAACTCTTCCTTGGAAAGCACACGTCCTTATTTCCTTTCTATAGTTCTTATATGCTTCAATTATGACTATTTCAATTTTGATCAAAACTATATATGAAATTAATATTACTAACAAGCTGTCAAGTGACCCACTAGGTCCAACTCCAAGCTGTCAAATGGCCTAATTTTCTTTGTCATTATTTCGTTGTCCAGCTAATCGGCATCAAATGCTAGCTCTTTTTGCCACACATTTGTCTAATTCCCATATGCTAAAATTTAAAAATAAATAAATAAAAACCAATGCTCTCTGTGTTGTAAGAGCCAAATGGCCGAAGCTGTCAATCTCTTAATCTCATGGGAACTCAATAGAAAATTTGCAGATGATTTAAAATACATATTGTAGGACAATAATGAAACTTTTAAACCATACAATACTTCCTTTATTGGGGATATAAAAATAATTCACTGTTCCATTACCATACTATAATATAATCCTCATAGTGATGCACAGTGGAACCCCTTCCCTTGCTTCTGTTTGTTTCTGCTTTCTTTCTTTGTGCTAATATATTGTCTTATTGAGCAAAAAAAAAATAAATAAATAAAGTAACCTACTACCGCATGCTATCTTTGTCCTCTTTCTTATAGAGGTACATAGATTTTATATTCTGATAATCTTATGCCAAAGAAATAAAGAACCAAGCATAATTTGCCAACCCAAGAAAAAAAATTTGCCACTAGATCACATCGATCGAATCATGTCATGATCGTGTAATTCTAAAATACATATCCAATATTCTAGTGCCCCTTGTGAACGGTAAAGAGATAATAAATGTTTCATGAACTTCATCCATTTCTCTTTAATATAATTATCACCGACAATGAACCTCACTATCATTAATGTCTCCAGTATTTTAACCAAAAAAAAAATGTCTCCAGTATGATAAAGACACATGACAGTTCACCATGTGCCATCTGCAGAAGGTACGCAAAAAAGTAAAGCAACTTTTATTTTTCAGTCTGACTCTGTGTAACATGTTTCACACTTTCATTATTCTAATGCCGTACAAAACATTATTAAGCATGATGGTAACATTAGAGAGGCATGGGCATAAATGTAAGCTAGTATTTTTTTATGTACTTTTTTACTTACCATAAAGCTAGTCATGGCTTACCATAAAGCTCATCGTGATACTCCTGTATCATTTGAATTTTGAGAATCTTGGGTTTGAAATGCTATGGGCTAGTCTCTCGTGGAGTGAAGATTTCGCTTTGTTTATTACATTTTCTGAAAACAAAAAATTGTAGACGATATTTTAAAGTGTGACTTTTATCACGTGCATTATTGTACTAATGTGTTTAGATGTTAATTATTTTACTGAAAATTAAAAATTAAAAATATTATAGTAAAATAATTTTTAAATGTATAAATAGTATTGTAATATCTATTTTTAATAAAAATTATAATAAAAAAAAATTTATGAGTCCTATAAACAATATACGAAACCTATTAAAAGTAAAAAAGTACATTGACTTTGTTAAAACGCATTTCTCAAAAATAATTGCAAATGCATGATAGTGCTTTTCAGCACTATTCAAACGCACAATAAACATATAAAAATATGGGCACGGTGTCCAAAACATTCACTGACCTATATTCTAAAGCTACACATGGTGGTTTTTACTAAAAGCATGTGGAGTTCAGGTTTAGTCAAATTAATACCGCATATCAGGATATTAGAATCGGTTTGAATATTGTTTATTTTGATGAAAATTAAAAATTTATTATTAAAAATATTATAATAAAATATTTTTTAAATAAAAAAATACTACTCACCTTGTGCTGTGGGTTTGCATTTTTTTTCATTTGTTTGCAACAATTTCATAGATTCCACACCTAAAACACGTGAACAGTACCTAACTCCAAAACGTGTTACAATTTCATTGATATCTTTGGAGATTGGCTGTCATTTTTGTATATGTCAATTCTTTTTTTCTTTTTCTTTTTCTTTTTTCTTTTTTATTTAAGAAACGTCAATTAACCATTTTTGTCGTCTGTCATTTTTTTTTCTTTTATTATTAATGGTTATATTAATAATAAAAGTAATATAACCATTAAGCCGGCCCTTTAAAAAAAAAATGTCGGTTCTTTTTTTTAATAGAAATAAAAAGGCCTGTTTTTAGCATTGTCGTTTTTGGCTCATGCCAATACCATGACTATATATATATATATATATATATATATATACCCTCATATTTAATTTTAAATGTATTAAAAAAATAAAAGTAAAAGTAAGAATAATTAATTGTGGAGCTTTACTGTAACGGTTAGTGATCTAATAAACTAAAGAAGTTAATTAAAAAATTTGCATGTGGACCGACAATTACCTGAATTTTTTATATTGTACACTGGTAATTTAAATCAGAGTATAAACCACCATGCGAGGAATATTCCAAGCATATTAACTATATGTTACAAAGGGATTTTTATAGTATATTTTATTTTATTTTGTTTGTGTATCTTTTTTTTTTTTTTTTTTTGTGTCTTAAAAAATACAACTCTCCCAACATGATTTATTAGCGTGTTATCTTAAGAAAATTCAAGTAATCTAGCGAAAAAATTCAAATGATCAACTTTTATCATTTCACATTTAAACGCGTAAAGTAGCCACGGTGTTCGTCTTTGCTTGCTTCTTTAATCTTCAGCCACCAAACGTATACTATTCACATTTTATCTAAAGCAATTAAAATTTTATTAAAACTCCAGCATCTTATTGTTGAAGCCTTGAATGCAATTTCTATTTGTTATAGAAGAATTTTAAAGGATACCTTGTGTTCTAGGTGCTACACTAATTAAATACATAGATAGCAATATATTATATATAGTTGGTCATAACTATTTTTGGTAGCTTTAAAGTTTTATAAGAACAAAAAAAAAAAAAAAGTTTTATTGTTTTCTATGCAAAAAAGAAGAAGTTAATATATATATATATATGTGTGTGTGTGTGTGTGTGTGTAAGGACCAGATTTGAGTCACTGGCTCAACAGGTGGATGGACTTAGACCCAGAAAGTTGCTACCACCACATTAAATGTATTGCAGCTAACTCTCTAGCCACATTAATGTAAAAGTGATACATGAACAGTACTTTTCAGCCTTACAACTACTACATGAAGACTTAAAGGAGGAGTTGATGAGACAAGTATCAACACCAGTCGTCTGGCATGCACGTGGAGGAAGAAGATGAAAGGAAAATAGAGTATAAAAGAAGGAAAGGCAATGGGAGGAGAGGATCAAGAGAAAGAGAAAAATATTGTAGTATCAAGAACTGACTTTATAATCAAATCTGAAAGAAATATATAAGAACAGACCTCCTTGGATTTTTGCCAATGACGATTTTCTTTAACATAAACCTGTCTATTTACATTTTCTTATCATCTAAATCTATTTTAGTATTTTTCTGATTCATTAAAACCCAGTATTTCAACCCATTCTCTACAAATTCATTGTTTTGGGCTTTTTGGATCTAAGTTCATCCACCTGTTGGGCCAAGAACTCAAATCTGGCCCTTATAGTATGTGTGTATATGTATGTATGTTTTGATACAATCGTATAGAGTATAGAGAAATAGAAATAGAAATAGAAAATGCCTCTCGTCCATGTTTTCCTTTTTATTTTAGATTCCCAATAGTTTCCTTCATATTTTTTGTTCCATCTTTTTATATGAATGACAAATATTTGTTTTATATGACTTGCTAAATACAATATTTGATGCTCCAAATATTTTTCCTTTTTTTTAGAGGTTTTCAACTTATGACGTATGTTTCTAATAATAGCTCTTTATCATCAGGCCAAAACACCAATCAGTTTTTGATGTAGGTGGGGATTGAACCCCTAATCTCTTATTTTCCTTAATTTATATCCATTCTATATCATTAAGCATGTGTTTGGATAATTTTAAAATTAAACTTACTTTCATTGTTAGATTATATACATTTAAAAAAACTTTACATTTTTTTTAATTATATATAACTACAATTTTATTTATTATTTTATAAAACTACATAAACTAATAAAAATAAGCTATCCACAAAGACATTAACTATTGAAATTATAATCTTATTTTTCTTCTGCACTTTTTTATTGTTGTATTGAATAAAAGTTGGTATTTAAATAAGGGGTTGTGATCCAGTGAAACAGCTACGCAATTATCATCCCTATATGAAAGGTTTTTTTTTTTTTTTGAGAAAGTGAAATGTAAAAATTGATAAGGTAAAAAAAGTAAAAAAAACAAAGTAAAAAAAATTACACAATCAACTTTTATATCTCACATGGAATGGTAATTATACAATACAATAACCCTTACTATTGCACCGATCCAAATCCATAATTAAGTTATCCAACTTATTTTTCTTGTTATAATTCTAAAGTTTCATATTTCGCTTTTGTTTTTTGTTTTTTTTGTTTTTGTTTTTTTTTTTTTTTTTTGTCTTGAATCTTAAAGAGAATTCAGATATTAAAAACCTAATTTTTCCTATTTTACATACTTACTTTTTAAAACACCTTGTATTATATTATATAATTTACACAATATTTTATTAAAATATAAAATTTTCTTGATTTTTTAAAATTGTTTTTCTTTCTTCACACCTAACAACTACTATCCACTCTCTTTTTCATCGTCGGAATACGTATAAAAAAATAAAAAAATAAAAACCTAAATGCATAATGAATAATATCAGTGTAAATTTACATGGTTACTGCAGTAACTATATATTTTTACCCAACTTTGCATGGCCTAATATGAGTGAATTTCATATTTGATTGTCTAAAATGTGGTCATTTTTCTATTGATCATGTTAACGAATGCCCTTATAACAATTGTTAATAAACCATTTTAGGAAAGTTTTTATACTATTTTTATGGTAAATTAAAAAAGTTGTCAAAATATTAATTTATTTTCTTCTTTTTTCATAAAAACTTTCCTAAAATAGTTTATTAACAAATATCCTTAGGAAATTCATTAACTTTTTCTTTTTTATATTATACAAGCACCGATGCGAGTGCTGTTATACTGTTATACAACTATACAAGTTATTGAAACCTTATATATATAAAAGACAAAATCAAAATAATATTATCACTCAACCATAAAAATCTTTAATCTCCTCAATTGTCTAAATGGTGAATGTTGTGGGAAGTAATGAGAAAAACAAAAATCTTTTCTCAAGAGATTTTTGAGAATCAAGTTATCGATCCCAGTGTGATTCAGGTTATTCAAGAGATTTTTGAGAATCAAGTTATCTTGCCAAATTGGGGTTTTACCAACCTTGTTTTGATACCAAAAGTGGCTTATATGAAAATGATCACTCAGTTTCGACTGATTAGTTTGTGCAATTCTCTCTATAAAGTTGTCTCTTGTATTATTCTGCAACGTCTAAAACCATTTATTGCAATGGTTATTAATCCGTGCCAAGGAGGATTTGTGCCAGGTCGCCAAACAAGTGATAATATTACTCTAGCCCAGGAAATTATACAAACACTGGTGCGTAAAAGATGACAAGTTGGGCACGTAGCACTCAAATTAGATCTTGAGAAAGCATTTGATAAGTTAGAGTGGTCTTTTATCCCAGAGTCTCTAGACTTTTTTCAAGTTCCGCCTGGTCTTATTAAATCAATCATGAACATGATAACATCAACTAGATATCATATTCAGTGGAATGGCACACCTTTGCTAGAAGTAAGATCAAGTAGGGGAGCGTGTTAGGGGGACTCGCTATCCCTATATATCTTTATTCTATGTTTGGAATGCCTTTCCAGGCTTTTGGAAGAGGCGGTTCGAGATAAGAATATCCACCCTATAGGATTTTGTGGGCAAATTCATATCTCCTATTTATTTTTTGCCGATGATATTTTCTTGTTCACCAAAGCTAAAGTAAATGATTATTAGAACCTTCAGAGTATGTTACAGAAATTCTACAATGCTTCGGGCCAAATTATCAGCACCCATAAACCTCGTATCTGGTTTTCACCCACTACCCCTCGGAGAACAAAAACCCTTATTGCTGGCATCTTTGATATACCAAGGGACCCTATATTTACCACAAGACGTACAGCTACTGCATACCAATTTTTAGTAGATAAAATCAAGAAGCGAATTGCAGGCTTGTAAGCAAAATATCTTACTATGGCTGGTAGGGCCACATTAATCAAATCCTCGGTGGCTTCAATACCTCTTTATGCCATGCAAACAACATTGCTTCCCCAGAAAGTGAGTCGGACACTAGACAAATACAACTACAGGTTCTTATGGGGAGATATGAATTAGCAATGAAAATGTCACACAGTGAGTTAGGAAACTGTTACGACACCTAAGGATGCCGGGAGAGAGAGGGGGGGGGGGGGGGGGGGGGGGGGGCTAGTGCAACAAACTACTCGTCATATGAATGTGGCAATTCTTATGAACCAAGCCTGGCGTCTTCAATAGAATCCTAATATGTTACGGGTGCAAGTTTTAAAAGCCATATATTTCCTAACCACGAACCTTTTTGATAGTGTCCGCAATCCCCGAAGCTTACATATTTGGACTGCCCTGTATGAAGGCATGCAGTGGCTTCGGAGTGGGATGAAATGGATTGTAGGTGATGGACAAACCATTCACGTTTGGCAAGATAACTGGCTTCCTGGGGACACCCTTCGAAGTCGCATTGCCAAGCCACTTTCGCCAAGCAAAGAACAAAGTCTAGTTACTTCTCTGCGCAACAACCATAACTGGACATTCGACTGTCTCCAAGTACCTCTCCTAAAATGTATAGAGCAACTCATTCAAGGTATACCTATGACACAGGTCACTAGCATTCCTGATGCCTTTGTGTAGCCCCATAATAATGGTATTTGTTCAGTAAAGTCAGCCTCAAAATATCTTTTCCAAACCAAGAGAGTGCCCAATGAGAAACCTCTGTGGAACTGGATATGGAAGCTTCTATGCCCAAAAAATATTCAATTCTTCATTTGGAAAGCCACGCGTAACCGAGTTCCTACAAGGCAGTATCTTGCTTTCTCTAGACCATACATAAGTAACCGCTGTCCTCGATGTAATTCTCCTGAAACAACGATTCACATTTTAAGAAATTGCCCGTGGGCCAAGGAAGTCTGGTGTCATTCACCGGGTGTCCTGCCACTTACATTTTTCCAATTACCATTTCAATCATGGTTGCAAACCAATGCAACTGGGGATGTTGTTATCCTGAACCTACAACTTCCCTGGAAAATATACTTCCCCTTTTTATGTTGGCATCTATGGCTAGCCCTCAATGAGTGTATATTCCACAACCAATCGAGTTCTCATAATAGACTTATTTATAAAACGATCCAAGCTACTATTGAATTTTTTTATTTGGTAGGTCTAGATAAAACTGTCCAATGTAAAGTACATCAACTAGTTATATGCACTGCTCCAGCTAAACCATTTGTCATGCTCAACATAGATGGTAATTCATTAGGTAATCCAGGAAGGGCAGGGGCAAGAGGCCTTTTGCGAGATAGTTCTGGAAAATGGATATCAAGTTTTTCTTTGAATCTAGGCATTACGTCAAACAATGTGGCAGAACTGGAAGCAGTTCATCACGGGCTTCAGTTGGCTTGGGATTTGGGATTTAAATTTATCCACCTTGAAATTAATTCTATGATAGTGTTAGCCTGGTTAACTAATGAGAATTCTACTTTCCCTTCTAATGTGTTTCTTTTATTATGTAATTGCAGGAGCCTTATGGCACAGGCATGGGCAGTTCAGGTGCACCACATCTACTGTGAAGCAAATAAGTGCGCCGATGGTCTCGCGAAACGGAAAAACCACCCACAGCAAGTTTTGACTATATATGACAACTATCCTACTTTTGTGTATTCATGTTATGTATGGGACATGCTCGGCCTAGGGAGTAATAAACTGTGTGCCAGAGGGCTGACTATAGTTGTTGAGGTATGAACACTGTTTATAAATAAATAAGATCTCCATTTCCACCCAAAAAAAAAAAATCCCACTTTATTAACATTGATGATTCATCAGTTCTTTGGTGAAAAGCAGGATGTTAAATTGATTAATTCCAAGGCGTGTCAGCTGAATATGAAGCAAAATGAATTCGTACTTTTTTTGTCTTTTCACGAAGGTTATGTCTTTTCTCCAACCATGTGAATGGGGGCCATGGCCCATAGGGCACAAAACAAAATTTGCCAAATAGTAATAAGATATGAGTGTAATTGATTGATGGACGAGCCAATTGTTCACGTGAGATAAACAAAAAAGAACCACCGGGCCTTCTGGCCTGGATGGTACCCGGTCTTCTAGAGACTTAACAACTCAAGGGTTTTATCCCCTGCATAAACATTTGCCAAGTCAAAAAAAAAAAAAAAAAAAGTAAACAAAAAAGAAAAAAGATGCCATATCAAACAATTCAACTTGGTGAATTATATAATCTTTCTGTCTATAATAGTACAATCTTTGACACCTGGAATCCCATAGTTTGAAATGAAAGTGAGAAAAAGTAGACAAAAAAGAAAATTAAATAATAAAAATAAAGCTTCTTTTCAGTTTTCCCAACCCCCTTTCTCTTTTCGTCAAAGTTGGTGGGTAGCATTGAATTTGAATGGCACCAATATTGTTCCACGTTCAAGTTTCTACGAGTATTATTTCCTGCAATAAAAGACACCAAGCGTGCCCAAATTGAGTTAATTACACTTGTCCACTCCCAGCTGTGCCCATAGCCCCACTCTACCTAAGCTTGGTGTAAGAATGAATTTTTTTTTTTTTTTCTCCCCTTATCAAATGAGCCTTGGAGTTTTAAGATTCTTCTCTCAATTATTTTCAGTGGGACCAAAGTTAAAAGTTGTTCAAAACATGGACCAGAAAAAAAAAAAAAAAAAAAAAAAAAAAAACGTGAACTTTTCTTGTCGCGTATTCGGGTGCAATATTAAAGTTAACATTACAATTCATATAGAAACTTAATTATTACTGAAAGGAAATGAGGATCACATTGCACATTTCATAAAAAGAGAGGGCCCTAAAGTTCTACTACTTTAGGAAATAAAACAAATAGAATTCGTAAATAGCATCTCACCTTCACCAATTGCACCCTCCCCCTTTCTCCCCCCCTCCTCCTTGCACTTAAGAGGACACTCGAACTTAAAATGCTAATGAGTAGCATTACATTCTTTCACTGAACCATCCATGGACTGGTTGATATCATTTACGTGTGATATGATTAGAGATCACTCTTTATTAATGGAAATTTATTCGATAGTCCGGGAGTATATCTATTCCATAGTGAGTGAGACTAACTCCTATGTGAGAGGGAGGGAGTATACTCCTAGAGTACCCAATAATAACTTTTTATTAATATGGGTCTATGCACTTAAGGTATTTGTTAATGAACCATATTAAAAAAGTTTTTATACAACTGTAAAGTTGAATTTATTCAACTATGTGTTAGTTTTATTCCGTGCCAAATTTGATTGTAATTCAGTATTTAGAAACCCTGTATTTATGTGAGAATAATGTAAAAGTTGTGTGTGAGAGAGTGAAGATTTGATCAAGAGTGTGCAACAAGAAGTGACTTGCGACTCGAACTCACAACTGATTCACAAGTGGTGACTTGCCAGAATGTAGCACACATGTGGAGCATGTAGGAAGTTGAAGGGTCAGGACAGCTAGATCACTACATGACAAAAAGTACAGTCTGGCCTTTCGGTTATTTGGCGATTGGATCTCGTGACTCATCCCAATCACGAGTGACTCACCAATGCACCCTGTTTTTTTTTAAAACTAACTTTTCACATTCCTTCTTATACCCTACTATAAATACCTTTATACCTATGAAATGTAGAGAGCTTCCAGAGAGAATTTTGAGAGAGAAATCTCAGAGAAAAACAAAATTGATTCATCTGCAATCTTATACATTTGATTTTCCAAATTCCTCTACTTTCATTCTTTCCATTGTTATACCTACGAGAGGATCTTAAGCCAAATCCTTACCTCACCAAATTCAGAATAGTGAGAAGGTTCTTGGTGTTTGGGAAGCAGTTCAAGAGAGAACTAATTCATATTGGTTGATGCAATGGGCTAATTGCGAGATCCGATAAGTTAGAGAAGACACAGTTAGGAGTAACCTTGTTGGAGCAAGAAGTTTGAAGGGCTTAGATGCATCGAGTAGATTAGGCTTGAAGGGTCTTTTGTTATTCATGTATCCCAACTGATTTTCTAGTAGATCATTTTACCGCTTGGAGGGCGGTGGAGAGGTTTTTCGACGAGTTCTTCAGTTTCCTCTTCGATAACACGTGTCAGTGTTATCTTGTGTTTGATTCTCTCTATCCCTTACATACATTGTTTGAATATAAGCTTGTATTGGATAATTTGTATTTAGGTGTCTAAACATTCACAAGTGTTTTACACACTAAGTGAGTTTTCATTTGGTATCAGAGTTGGTATACTTTGACGAATTTCTATATCCTTAGTGTGATCCTTGACCCCTAGGATGGATAGGTCTCAATCCCTCAATGCACCTCCCTTCTTTGATGGGAGTAATTACGCATTTTGGAATGTGCGTATGCGTGCATTTTTGTGCTCCATTGATGAGAGTGTATGGGATGCTGTAGAACTGGTTGGATAAGGCCGGAATCTGCTAAATCTACTTGGGATAAGGCAGCTCTCGCAGTGGCTAATGCTAATAGCAAAGCACTTAATGCTATATTTTGTGGTGTCTCACCAGATAAATTTCACAGGATTTCTCATGTGTCAATTGCCAAGGAGGCATGGCAAATTTTGGAAACCACCTACAAAGGCACCAAGAAGGTGAAGGATACTAAGCTTCAAATGCTTACCACTTAGTTTGAAGAATTGAAGATGAGCGAAGATGAATCATTTGACTCATTCTATAGAAAGTTGAATGAAGTGGTAATTGGGAAATTGAACTTGGGTGAGAAGACGGAAGACTCCAAAGTAGTAAGAAAGATTCTTAGATCATTGCTAGAGAGCTTTCGAGCCAAGGTGACCGCCATTAAGGAGAGCAAGGATCTTAATGAGATAAAGGTCGAAGAACTTATTGGCTCTCAAAGGAAGAGCAAATCCCTTGCTCTTAAGACAATCAATGAGAGAATTGAAGCTCAAGATTCCTTAGATAAGGACGAGGTTGAAAAAGAGGTGGCATTCCTTGCAAAGAACTTTTGCAAGTTCTTGAAATTCAAAAAGGATGGGAAGTCCTTTGAGGAAGGAAAATTCTCCAATTTCAAGAAGGACTTCAAAAGGGAGGATTTCAAAGACTCTTCTCCTTCTTAAGTAATCACTTGTTATGAGTGCAATTGGCATGGTCGTGTGAAGAAAGAATGCCCCAATTATTTGAAGGCAAAGGGTAGAGCTCTTGCTACAACCCTTAGTGATTCGGATAGCTCAAACTCCTACTCTGAAGAAAACTGTGATGGGGGAAGGAAATTACTCCGCTTTCATGACCATTGCACCCGTAGATTCTTCGGAAGATTTAAGCAATCTAGTGGAAGAGCTTGGTGAGCATATCGAAATGGAATCTATTGGTGTTGGAGATGAATCCGATGATGATGAAGAAGAATGCATTTATGAAGGAATAAATAGATTGCAAGAATCCTATATTGCACTTCTTGAAGAGCGTGGAAAATATACAAGAGTGGCTAAGGCAGCCATTAGAAAGATGAAGAAAGCCGAAGAGGATTATAAAAGCATCCTCGTGCGGTACAAAGAGATCAGGTGTGAAGTTGAAAGGTTAAATGAAGAACTAAAAAACGCCTATTCCAAGATAAAGTTTCTTAAGCTTGAAGTTGTTCAAGCAAATCCTAAAGTGGAGCGTGTTGCTTCCAAGAAACTTGATGAAGTGCTTGCCTATATCAAAAGCCCTATTTGGATAGAAGTGGCTTTGGGTATACCGGAGAAAGTAGCTCAAGCTCTAAAGTGTTTAAGGAAATTAAGTTTATCAAGGCTAAAGAACCATCAACTCCTCTTGTTGAAAATGTAAAATTTGAAAAGAAGCCAAATGTGGTGAATTAAAATGTTTTGACGAAGTCTCCAAATCCAATTGTGGCTAAGCCCAAGGCAAAAGGAAAGTCTCTTCCTAAGGCACAAAGAGGTCCACAAACACAACACTATTGCCATCATTGTGGAATCCAGGGGCACACTAGACCAAATTGCTACAAGCTCCAAGCATTGAAGAATGCAGATCTTAAAAGGTCAAGAAGACAAGGGAAAGGCAATGGGAAACCTAAGCAACCGAAAGGGTGAGAAGCACACCACGTTATGAGTGATGTGATGAAGATAATTGACATCATCACCTCATGTTTGGCCAATTTCACCGTAAGGTTTGAGAATCATGGTTCAAGTACCTAATCCTCAAAGGATATTACTCTAAACGCACGTGCCGCGTGGGTGAAGAAAGGTACTCATGCACAGGCATTATAACATGTCCATACATTAATTCTTTCTATATAATGTGACATTGTTGGTTGTTTGCTTATTTTACATTCTAGCATGTTTTTGTTGTTTAAAAGTTTTGTTTGTTTGTTGTTTTTTATAATTCTTTACTTGCTTTGTGTCAAAAATCCAAAAACACATAAAAAGTATAAAATCCAAAAAGTTTGATCGGCAGTGTTGTGTATTGTCATATGCATGTTTAGCCTTGTACCTCCATACTAATGGTTTTGTGCATTAATGAGTTTAGCTTGTTCTCTATGCACTTGTATCTTTGTAGGAAATACCTTGACATCTATGTGATTGTTGTAAATAGATTTTCAAACTTCTCATGAATGATCAGTTAATAGTTTTGTTGATCTTGAGACTTGAGTAGACTTGTGCCTATATCTCTTCTCACTTTTTATTTTTATTTTTTATTTTTTTTATTTTTTTTGCTTAAGAGCTCAACCAATGTCAAATCTCGAAAAGAGATATTGAGCTGAAAAAGTTGTCGCACAAACTAGTATTTAACTAGGAAAAAAGGAAAGCGACATGTATTGAAATGTATGGTGCCAAAAGCCAAATGCTTACTCATCAAATTGAAATATAAAAAATTTCAAATATCGATTTCAAAAAGAGATGTTAAGATCAAAATGATCAAAAGAAAAGAAGCCAAATGAAAAGCTTCTATCTCAATGTAATCAAGTTTAAGTGGAAGGTCATATATGTTCATTTCTACAATTGAGATAGGCCACTCTACTTAGTGCTAATTGTGTATGACTTGGTTGAATTGATCATTGAAATTTCACATTAGACTAAGGACTATCTCATATTTGATACCTACCCACATCACAAATGTCTATGTTCAATTAATACTTTTTTCATTTGTGTGATTGCACTTGATTAAATGTGATGTACATACTCAAGCATCTATTGATCAAACCCAAAAAGATTTTTGAGTATTTTAGTTTTTTTTTGGAAAGTATTTTTTTTTGAAAAATTTTACAAATCAAAAAAAAAAAAAAAAAAATCCAAAAATTTTCAACTTTGCCTTTTGGCTACTCACTCATGAGTTGCGAGTTTTCAAAGCTCTAGTCATGAGTTTACCCAGAATGCTTCGCGACTCATTGGCAAGTAAGAGTTCAAGTCGTGAAAAAGACTTAGAAATTTTTTCAAAATCTGGGTTTTAGACTTTTTGGCGACTCATTCGCGAGTAGCAAGGTCATCCAGAGGCGTTCGTGACTCACTGGCAAGTAAAAGTCCTAGTCGCGAAAAAGACTTAGAGAAAATTTTCAAAATCTAGGTTCAAGGGATTTTGGCGACTCAATTTGGGGACTCACTCGCAAGCCAGTTGAGTCGCGAAAAATGCGTGTTTTGCAAAAGTAGGGTTAAAAATCAAACAAATTTTCAAAATTTTTCAGTTTTCCCTTGCATCACATGCTTGTCTCTTTGTCTTCTCCACCTCTCCTTCTCTTAAAACTGCCATTTTCACTCCAAAAACCTCCATTTTTATCTTCAATCTTCACTCTAAATCCAAGAAAAGGTATGGGTTTTCACTCATTTTTACTTTATTTCAAGTTTAAAGCATTATATTTCATGGATTTGTTGTTTGTGTTGAGATATTGAGATATGGTTGATGAACATGGGTTTTTGTTGTTTTTGATGAAATTGATATATGGGTTTTGTTGAGTATGATGGTATAATGCGTGTTTTACATGTTTCTATTGCATGCTCATGCATTATACTATGTTTTGTGTTGTGTTGTGTTATGCATACCATTTTGTTGATAAAATGTCTATTTAGAAGTTTTTGGTGTATTTTTGGACTCCTTTGAGTACAAATTTTGGGGATAATCATGTTTCCATGTTTGGAACAACTAATAATTATGTGTTTCACACTTTGCCCCTTGCATGATTTCTTGCCTTGTACATGCACACTTTTTCATATGATGCACAAGCACACAACCTTTGACATGTTGTCTGTCTAATGCCATAATTATATCATGCTTTGATGTTTAGCATCTTCACATGTCATGTTTTTTTTTTTTGGATTGCTATTTGAATTTCAGTTTTTAGGGTTTAATTCATAGTTTATGTTTTTGGTACTGGTACTAACTTGTTGCTTATCAAGTTTGTTATCATCTTTTGTGCTCTATTTTTGTGGTTTTTACTGCTATGTTTTGTAGATGGCTCCACAAAAAACTGTTGCTCAACATGGTGGCAAGAGAAAGCGTCATGACAACAGCTTGTTTCACTCCCCTCAACACTTTGAGAGATATTCCCATTAATTCGAAACAACTCCAATCATTCAGGAGAGACATGTGAATCTTGCTGATCTAAAGGATTCCTTCATTCCTAGTTGTTTTGAAGGATATGGCTGGGATAAACTCCTTGGTGAACTCCCCGGTGTTTGTGAACCTTTGATCAGAAAGTTCTATGCAAATGCATCACTCAAAGAGGATCATATAAAATGCTAGGTTAGAGGTTGTGCATTCACTCTTGACATGGGGGACATTGATGCTATACTTGGACTTGAAGAACAAGATCATGAAGGGTTCATTCCATTCAAGGACAAAATGATATCTCTAGAATCTGTGCAACTCCGCATTGGTAGCTATAGGGAAGGAAGATGCCTTAACACAACCTCCTTTCCTCTGGATTTGAGATGCCTCGCCTATATCATGATGTTTAACTTGTATCCGGTAAGGAAGTTGTCAACCATCAATAATGCTAGAGCCATATTCCTCATGGAACTTCATGAGAAAATCTACATTGACATTAGCGCACACTTGTACAACATCATTGCCGAAGCCACAAAGACAACCTCATGGTCAAAGCTTGTTCTTTCAAGTCTTATAATGAGGATTCTTCATGAAAATGGTGTGGAGACTCCACAAAACATAAGCCTAATGACTCCATCTCCTTCCATCAACACTCAAACAACCTAAGAAGTAGGATTCAAATTCCTGGAGATGAACATGTTGAAGAGCCTGAAGAAGCACCTCCTGCTGATATAGAGAATGAAGCGGAAGGACAACAACCTCCTCTAAGACGTGGTGGTGGTCGAGGTAGGAGCGAAGCATCATCGTCTTCATCAGTTCCTCCAGATGCTTTTCAGATCATACTTGAGAGAATTGATGGTCTTTGGGATGTAGCAACTAAGCACTCCAACAGCCTTGCAGCTATCCAGGACCAAATCAACTTGTTGACAACCAAGTTTGACAGCTTTACTCACTAGCTTTAGCCGTTTGGCCATTCCGGTCAAAAAGGGGGAGTAGTATTGGGTAGCTTTTGAGAGGGAGCTTATATTGAAGGGGAGAACATAGCATTTGTTTTCATAGCACTTATGGTTTTTTAAGTTTTTATGGTTTTCATAGCACTTTGATTTAGTACTTTATTGGTTTTAGTACTTTGGTTTTAAAATGCTCGGATATTTTATGTTATGGATACTTGGATGTTTTAGTTATTTAGACTATGCTTTTATGTACTTTTGCTTATGTAGCTTAGTACTTTCAATTAATGTTTTGCATTTTCTTTAGTACTCATGTGCCCTTGTTGGATCTTATATCCTTGATGCAATCTAAACCTAATACTTCTTGCTTTAGTAATCTTGCATTGGTTGAGTGTTGGACATGCAAATGATACTTTATATTAAGCTAATTTACTTGCATATCCGGATGTTCATTCACTGTGTAAATGTTCATTGTAGTCACTATCTATAGTGATTGTTCTTATATGGTCAAGTTATGCTTCATTATCATATTCATACTTGCTTGATCGTATTGTGCATGCTCCATATGCATTCTAAGTTTTCCGCTTACAATGAACTTAATGAGTGTTGGACATGCAAATGATACTTTATGTTAAGCTTATTTGCTTGCATATCCGGATGTTCATTCACTGTGTGAATGTTCATTGTAGTCACTATCTATAGTGATTGTTCTTGTATGGTCAAGTTATGCTTCATTATCATATTCATACTTGCTTGATCGTATTGTGCATGCTCCATATGCATTCTAAGTTTTCTGCTTACAATGAACTTAATGAGTGCATTTTGTGATATTCTTTTTCAGGAGACTTGTTAATATGGTTTAAGAGCTTCACAGATCTATAATTAGGTGTAAGTGAGTTTTGGCAACTGTTCCCAACTCGCATTTATAAGTCTAGAGTTTGTTTTAGGGTTTTGTCACGGAATAGCCAAAGGGGGAGATTGTAAAGTTGAATTTATTCAACTATGTGTTGGCTTTATTCCATGCCAAGTTTTCTTGTAATTCAACATTTATAAACCCTGTATATAGGTGGAAATAATGTAAGGGTTGTGTGTGAAAAAGTGTGAAGATTTGATCAAGAGTGTGTAACAAGAAGTGACTTGCAACTGGTGACTTGCTAGAATGTAGTACAAGTGTGAAGTATCCAGGAAGTTGAAGGGTCAAGACTGCTGGATCACTACATGACAAAAAGTACAGTTTAGCCTTTCTGTTATTTGGCGACTAGAACTCGCGACTCATCCCAATCACAAGTGACTCGCCAGTATACCATGTTTTGCTGAAAATTGACTTTTCACATTCCTTCTTATACCCTACTATGGATACCTTTATACCCATGAAATATAGAGAGCTTCCAGAGAGAATTTTGAGAGAGAAACCCCAGAGAAGAACAAGATTGATTTATCCACAATCTTATACATTTGATTCTCCAAATTCCTCTACTCTTACCCTCTCTATTATCATACACATGAGAGGATCTTAAGCCAAACCCTTACCTTACCAAATTCAGAATAGTGAGAAGGTTCTTGGTGTTTGGGAAGCAGTTCAAGAGAGAACCAATTCATTTTGGTTGATGCAATGGGCTAATTGCGGGATCCGGTAAGTTAGAGAAGACATGGTTAGGCGTAACCTTGTTAGAGTAAGAAGTTTAGAGGGTTTAGGTGCATTGGGTATATTAGGCTTGGAGGGTCTTTTGTTATTCATGTATCCCAACTGATTTTCTAGTTAATCATTTTACCGCTTGGAGGGTGGCGGAGGGGTTTTTCGCCGAGTTCTTCGGTTTCCTCTTCGATAATACGTGCTGGTGTTATCTTGTGTTTACTTCTCTCTATCCCTTACTCATTGCTTTTAATTACTGCTGAGTTGCGATTAAAATATGGCTTAGAGTAGTTTACATATTTGGGTATTGCTTATATTTCATATTCTGCACATACATTATTTGAATATAAGCTTGTATTGGATAATTTGTATTTGGGTGTCTAAACATTCACAAGTGTTTTACACACTAAGTGAGTTTTCAACAACTTTTATGGATTATATAAAAAATTGTTAAAAAAATTAGTTGTTTTTTTTCTTTTCCTATACAATGTTACTTATAATATTTCTTAGATTAATGTCCTTTGGACATCCGTTAACTTTTTCCTATTAATATTATACTACTCATTCAATAGCATTTGATTAAATTAATATTTTTAAATTCCCATCATTGAACTAAACATTCTATTCATTTTTACCTACACATCAAATTTCATATCACTTGAATGTTATTTACTATTTGATCAATAAACTTATATTCTATAAGTATTTATAATTTTTTTTTTTTTTTAAACTATAAGTAAACAATACAAATCAACAGTAAATTTGTTTAAGAAAAACTTAACCAATACAAGGTTATTACACGGTAAAATATATTTATATCTAGTTAACATCATGCACGTGTATGCACACAGAGATTATAAGGAGATAATCTATTACATTGCGTTATAACGCAATGTATTAGACTTGTCTTAAAAAAAATAAATAAATAAAGCCCCTCATACAATATAAAACTATTATTAATATATAACATTAAAAAGGAATTACACTAAGGGCATGTTTGATAGACTGTAATAGGCGCTATAATATAATAGTTATTCCTATGGTTTAGTTATTCTTTAGTTTGGTTATATTTTTATTACAAGAAATAATCATTCCTTATGAATAAATATTCTTCAAAATGAAGAATAACTATTCCTCTTTAAAAGGTTGTATTAGCTATTCTTTAGTAAGTACAATAATTTCAAAATTTAATATATTTCCAAATAAACAAACTTTCCATCTACATCTAACAATTATAAAAATAAAAAATCATAAAAAATAACACATATCTCTCTTAAATGTAAAAATAACAATTTTTAAGGAAATATTATTGTATGAGTAAGAAATTTCCAAAAATAGATGTTAAGTTTCATTCTAATATTATAACTCACAACTAAACTAATGAATAGGTTTAGTTATTACATTACAACACATTTTATTCATAGTAATAAAGATTACAATTCCTGTCGTAATTCTCATTTAGTGTACCAAACGTACCCTAACTGTAATTAAAGCTATTACTCTATATACACTAAGTGTCTGTTTGGCTAACTTATTTTTTACCAACTTATTTTACTATTCAGTTTATTTTTGTTACTATTTATGGGTCCCACTACACTTTTTAATACTATTCATAGGTTCCATTGTATTATTTTAACTAACATTTACCTTTATCTACAGTACTTTCAGCAAAAAAATTTTTAATTTTTTGCAAAATAAGCAGATCCCAAACAAACTTTAATTTTGACAACTTGGTAAAGCCAAAACGAATTCAAAACTGTGTTGACTAATTTGTCGATGGGTTTAGACGTCAGAGTTTAGAGCCACATATATGAAATAATTGGAACTTGAATATAGTTAGTCGGCATTAACTTTCATGAGAAAGAAGAGTTAAAATCGACCGTTTGGGAATCTAAAAGTTTAGACTTCAATTAATTTATGAAAGATGTAATGAATTTAATTCCGAAGGGTATATATAATCTGTAGCTATCTAACTTTTATTTATTTATTATATTAATTGTTGAAAGTGGAAAAATTTATACTCTAAACATTTCCATTAAAAATACTAAAAAGTGTAAGTTAAAATACAAGACTTCTCCGCAAAACAATGATCATTAATTTGAAATTTATTAATTCCTTCTTAAGATAAAAACTTATTCAAAAATGAGTCTTATAGTTCACTAATATGATATATTCTTCTTTATTAGGAGAATTAGCTTTATTTTTATATCTTTTTGAATTTAAAAAAGAAAAAGAAAAGAATGGACACATATGAACATATGTAAATATTATATATATCCCATACTTTTCCCGTGTTCTGAACCCAAGTCTCGTCACTTGTCAGCCAGTTGTTATTATTTGTTGATTAGTGGTAATACTAATTCTATAGTATGTGGGTAGGCATGTCTTGCAAAAGTTGAGTCTTTAAATACAGATCTTAAACGCCAGCTGAATTTCACACACAAGAAGGTGACTTTAAGAAAGAAAATATTTTCTATCTGGGTGATCAGAGTAAGTTCGAGACATGGGATCAACGAAGACAAGTTTGATCCTTGGTTTCCTAGGGTTTTTGTTTCTGGATAGCCTGCTGTTTTGCTCGGCTTACAATGTCCACCACTACAGCTTTCTTGTAAGTGTCCACTATGACATTTTATGAGAATCAAGTTATTTTCATTACATACGTATGTTGGACAAGTTCTCTCTGTGTACAGTACTTGTGGTTCATTTCCCACCAGAAATGTCCAGATTACGAAGAGATTGATGTGCAAATTTAGCTGTATTAAACTATTAATGTGTCTTTTTTTAAAATCATTGTCCATTTTGTGATTGCAGCTGAGGGAGACGAACTTTACAAGGCTGTGTACGACAAAGAGTATGTTTACGGTAAATGGTCAATGGCCTGGCCCAACCATTCATGTTCGCAAAGGTGATAAGGCATTTGTCAATGTTCACAACAATGGAGACTATGGTGTCACTATTCACTGGTAATGACTCTCTCTCTCTCTCTCTCTCTCTGGGATGACTGAGACACCGTTTATTTTCCGTGTTGGAAGAGTAGGTAGGATAAAAGTACTGTTTTTGTTTTTGCTTTTTAAAAAACACTTTTGCTTTAGAAGACTAGGAAGTTCCTTAATCTAGGGAAAGAAGAGGAAAAGGCAAGCTTCTTTTAGTGTAAATTTCAAAGTGCTTGAAATGATGGATTTTGGTCTGGGTTAAAATCACTTTCAAAGTTTTGCTTTGAGTTTGATTTTTTATTGTCCGTTTTTTTTTTTCTTTTCGTGTGTATAAGCTATTGATTAAAGTTTTTTTTTTTTTGGTTATTGATTAAAGTTGTACTTACAAAAAAAAAAGTTCTTGATTAAAGTTATTTATTCTGAACCATGATAATCAACTAGTTTGAACTGCATAATCTAAAAGACATCAATGGTATGAAATAAAAATTCATAAAAACTGAAAAATTTAAAAAAAAAAAAAAAAATCTTGTCTATGTAGGCATGGAGTGAAGCAACCAAAAAATCCCTGGTCAGATGGTCCAGAAAATATTACACAATGTCCTATTAAACCTGGAAAGAATTTCACTTACGAAGTCATATTTTCCGACGAGGAAGGAACTCTTTGGTGGCATGCCCATAGTGACTGGTCCCGCGCCACAATTCACGGTGCCATAGTCATCCTGCCTGAAATTGGAAAGGCTTACCCTTTTCCCAAGCCCTACGCTGAGCAAGTGCTTATACTTGGTATAAATCCTTGATAGTTAATGGCTATGAACTTTTTACGCTGTTAAGATTATATATACAACTAATTTTTCCCACTACTTCAATACATTGCAGCGGAATGGTTTAATGGAGATGTAAAGGAACTTATTGACGAGGCCACTTCAACCGGTGGTGATCCAACCCCATCAAATGCCTACGCTCTTAATGGCCAACCAGGATTTCCAAATAATTGCTCCAATGGTACGAACATATTTCAACCATGCATATTATATGACAAAATGAAAAGCCTGAGTGGCCAAAACCACAAAATCACTATGGACAGAATATATTTTACAATGTTTTTTGAGAAAGTCTATAATTTTTTTTATATATATAAAAAAAGTCATAACATTTACATAACACTGCATCCTAGCCTAATTTTTTATTATGAAAAATGCTAGGGTTATAAAAAAAATTTATACAAGTTTTGTTCTTAATACAAATTATTGATGTGGTAAACCGGTCAAGAACTGGGAAAACCCAGAACCAAACCCTTTTTTGATTCTTTAATCTTTCCGGTTTTTAAAACTATGGGTCAGTGATTTCTGATAAACAAAACAGTGATGTTAACTCTTTGGTGTTGTGTTAAATAAACGGTTTTGTAAAGTAATTTACGTTTCTAGCCTTACTCTTTAATTATTTTATTTTATTATATGATGTACTGACTTTTCAATAATTTAAAAATATTATAATAATTTGTTGTGTGCTTAAAACAACTCATATTTTTTCACAGCATGTTAGTAATAGCCATTTACAGCTCGTAAAAAGTGTTATGAACTGTGTTGAACATTGAAACCCCAGATGGTTTTCTCGTCATTCACGGAAAAAATGGGTTTTCTTGTCGTTTATTGGCAAAGTAAAAAGTGTTTGTCTTGTTAATGATTATAAAGAAAGTGTTACTTAATTGGGTGAGAACTTGGATTGGATGTTGCAGAAACATCATTTCGTTTTCCAGTCCAATATGGGAAGACTTATCTCCTTCGTCTAGTCAATGCCGGGATGAATGAAGAAATGTTTTTCGGAATTGCAAAACACAATATAACAGTTGTGGCTCAAGATGCTGCATACATAAAGCCCATAACCACAAGTTACATCATGATAACCCCAGGGCAAACAATGGATATATTGGTCACAGCAAATCAAGCACCTAGTTACTATTACATAGCTGCTTCTCCATTCTTTGACTCAAGTGCTCCATACGATGCTACCAACACTTCAGCTATTCTCCAATATACAGGCACTTATACAGTTCCAACCACTATTCCTTATCCAACCCTTCCTAATGTCACAGACAAGGCTGCTGCAGACAACTTCACAACTCGTATAAGATCCTTGGCTAGTGCTGAGCACCCTGTTTATGTGCCCAAAAATGTCACCACACGAATTTTCATCACAGTTTCTGTAAACCAGATAGTTTGTGCCAATGCCTCCTGCGGGGGCCCAAGTGGTAATAGGCTATCTGCTAGCTTGAACAACATAAGTTTTGTCACCCCATCCACTGATGTCCTGCAAGCATACTATAAGTACGTACTACACCTACAACACCCTGTTTTTATTTTTATTTTCTATTTCTTAATTTCTTTCCTTCTCATTATACATACATATACCACACACATATATATATTTTGCTGTCTTTTTGTTTTTGTTTTTTTTATTCAACAACTGTTATTAAATTGTTATTCTATGGACACTTACTTGGCCATATATTTTACCATAACTTGCACATTTATCAATATATAATTAATTAAACTATTAACTCACAAGTTTAGTATCTGTGTATAATAATAAGTAATCTAATAATCACTTATCACTGTACTGTCTTAGAGTGCGGTTCTAAATTTTTTATTCTTTGAAAATTGAAAATACTAACCTGCACTACTAGTACTATTGATATGACATAAAGTCAAAATTATATGAGCAGGCTTTGTTAATAAATTTTTGGAGTATCATTTACTCCAGGAAATATTTTTCTATGAGAAATGAACGATATTTATGGAAAATTTTTTAATTGTTATGAGAAGCTAATTATCACATTTAATTCCCGATAAATCTTGTACTTGGTAACATGGGGAAGTAAAGTATCACCAAATAATAAAGTGATTGTATCTCAAGTATATTTATTATTGAAAATGACCTAATTTTGAGCCTTTATATATGCAGGAGCTTGCCAAATGTTTTTGACAAGGACTTCCCGAATTTGCCACCCTATAAGTTTAACTTCACTGGAGACGTGGGTAATAATACATTATACCCAAGCCTAGGAACAAAGGCAAGGTTGATAAATTATGGGGACGTAGTGGAAATAGTGTACCAAGGGACAAACGTTGGGAACGCAGAGAATCACCCAATGCATCTACATGGTTTTAGCTTCTATTTGGTTGGGACGGGTTATGGCAATTTTCACCTTACCAATTCAACAAAGACTTACAATTTGATTGATCCACCAGAAGTTAATACCATTGGAGTTCCTAAGAATGGATGGGCTGCCATTAGATTCGTAGCCAATAATCCTGGTACACTTACTTTCTATCTCCGTTTTATTTTATTTTATTTATTTAATAATATTAGGAGTACAATTTTTTTTTCATAACAAATTTCACAGCTATTGAATTCACTAAGTGGTGAAGAACAAATAATAGATCCATTAATGTCAGTTAAGTCCATTACTTGCACCCACCACTTCAATGATAACAAACTAGTTTTTACCGTAACTTTAATGTGACAAACTGTAAAGGATTATCTATTATTTATATATGAATCTATTATTTTTTTTCACTATTCGCTCGTTGCCACATCATAGGTGTAGCAAAGAAGTTGTGTAAAAGTCTAGAAATTATTATGAAGAAAGCTGCATTCGTAGCATTATTATTGTTTATTTTTGAATGAATCTCTCTAACTTTCTTGCTGGCTATATGCATAGAAAATGAGAATGAGAATGACATGGTGATGTTTTTTCAGGGGTTTGGTTTATGCACTGTCATTTGGAACGGCATGCGAGTTGGGGCATGGACACTGTTCTAATTGTGAAGAATGGCCCCACCAAAGAAACAAGTATTCGGCCACCCCCAGCTAATTTACCTATTTGTTCTTAGATTGGAGAGTGTGAAAATTTAATTTAAAAAAAAAAAAAAAAAAATCTGCTTGGATCTCTCTGCGGAATCAATGCACTGAGCGTGATCTAAATAAGATCTTTCAAGAAAATTGTCGTTTGTGCAAAGATGTTCAACGTGTAAGATGATAGTCGTTTAGAATTTTTTGAATTGTTCTCCTGTTTTCTGTTTTCTGTTTTTGGTTTTTGGTTTTTGGTTTTCGGTTTTTGTTTTATTTTATTTATGTATCTTATTTGTAGAAGGTATTGAATAAAGTATTTATGGTAATTTCATATCTATCTCTGTCTGATATAATATTTTGGTTCACCTATCAACCTCAAAGATCAAGTTTTTGTGTTTTTTCCTTTCTCCAAAGGGTAGGATTATACTCTCCTATCCATGTTCGGATTAGATTTCAATAGTGTTAGTCTTAGACTCTTAGATATGATATTAACATTTTACCAAACCCAAAAAAAGAAAAAAAAAAAAAGAAAAAAGAAAAAGAGAGAGGATATTAAGATATTAACATGTTTTAAGTAATGATAATCCCAAAAAATGGTGAAATTTAGAGCGCACAGATGGAATTATAGGTTAAATTTTAACTGATTATAACTCAAAATTTTACTTTGTCAATTTTTTCATATAGGCCAATATTAACCTATTCATTTTTCTCTCTATTTCAAATTAAATATATTTTTAAAGTATATTTTTTTAATTGAAATACAGGATGATGCATTAAGAGCATGTCCAATAGATGCTCTATCTCTACTTTTTGGAGAAAAAAGCTCACTGTTCACACTCCAACAACATCTCTAAGCACAAAATTTTTCCTTTTTTTGAAGTTGCTACAATAGTTCTCTTAATCTAGAGAACATTATAGCAATTCTAAATCAATTTTTTTGCTTAAAACATTCATACATCTCAATTAAAAAAACAATTTTTTTCTCTCACCTCTCACAACTACAAACACAACAATCTTTCTCTCAAACATCTCTAAAATCAAGCATAATCAAGTTATCAGAATAAAAACTCAAAAACACAATTTTAAAATTAATCAAATCATAACAAAAAAAGAAAAAAAAAAAAAAAAAACACAGAAGCCAGAAGCTAGGGGTGTGCATGGGTCGGGTTGGGTCGGGTTGAGGGAGTTTTTTGACCCGACCTACCATGGTGGGTCAAAAAAAATTCGACCCAACCCAACCCATCACATAAATTCAACCCGACCCAACCCGACCCATGTGGGTCGGGTTGAACCCATGGGTTTGAAATTTTTTTATTATTATTATTAAATTGAGTAGAAAAAAAATATAAATATTAATATATTAAAAAAACCCAAAGATTAGTATCGATGTAATTCCTTAAGGGTAAACAACACCAATAACTAAACAACAATAATAATTTACTAGAGTTTGTGTGAACTAATTGGCTTTATATAGGATAGGAAGAGTTGGTTATTTTAAAAAAATTATTAATTATATAATACATATTATATATATAATTAGTATTAATAGGAGGAACTGAGGAAGTATTGCTCTACAGCTGGTTTTTTTTTTTAAATTATTAAATATAATATATATATATATATATATTTAAATATATATAAGTGCCCTGATTTAAAAAAAAATTAATATATAATATATTTTAAATATATATTAAATATAGGTGGGTCGGTGGGTCGGGTCGGGTTTGGCTGGTTTGTAATTTTATGACCCAAACCCAACCCGACCCGCTATAAAAAAATTTTTTGTAACCCAACCCAACCCACCAAGGCCTAAAAACCGACCCAACCCGTTGGGTCGGGTTTGGCGGGTTGGTGGGTTTTCTGCACACCCCTACCAGAAGCCATCTTACCCATCTGGACTGTGTTGGGACGAAGATGAGCGACGGCAGTGACCCATCTCTCTTGTTCTTTATCTCTATACCTCTTTTCTTTCTTTTCTTATCGCAGAGAGCTAGTGAATATTTTGGAATCAAGTAAAAAAAAAAGAGAGAGAGAGAGAGAGCTGGCTGGAATGTTCTTGAATGTGAGGGAGAAAAAGAAAATAAAAGAAGGGGGGGAGGTGGTAGAGATAGGTTGGACATGTGTGTGGAGGAGAAAAACAAGAAAAAAGAAAAAGAAAAAAAGAAATGAAAACGTATGGATGAGAATGAATGGAAAGAAAGGAAAAATAATATAAAAAATAAAAAATCTTAATTGAGAAATACTACCACAATATTTTCACAATAAATTCTAAGTAATAGATTATTATTAGTTAATATTGGTGAGTAAAAAAATAATTTCAGCGGTGGGTTGAAATTAGAACTAGTAATAACTTTTCACATAAGATTTTGATGTAATTTTTGTGAAAGTATTGCGAAAAATGTTGTGAATATAACATTTTTCATTGAAAAATATAATTGTTGGGAATGAATATATGAAGAATACATGATGATAAAAAAAGAATAATAAATGAATGAAAAAATAATGTTTAAATGAGATAGAGAATATGATAGAGAATTTGTTAGAAAGTATATTTGAAAAAGTAGGTAGCTAAAAGGTAAAAATTACTGTTCATTCTCTTTTCAAAGAGCACAAAAATTTGAAAAATATGCTAGAAATGCTTTAAGGGTAGAAAAATTTTCACCACAAACAGTGAGTTGTTAAAAAAAATATAGGTATATAAAAAGAGAAGTTTCAAGCTTAGTCGATGAGTTGTCAAATAAAGTATACGTATATAAAAGACGTTACATGCTTAAACAGTGCTTTAGCACGTATGTACATCAATTAACCTCTGAGCAAATGTGCTGAATTCCTGTCATGTGTCGAGGAAGTCATTCAATAGGGCCCTGGAAGTTTTGGCTATGCATGACTCTATATATATATATATATATATATTGAGTTCCAGTTAAAGCCATTTGATTGAATAACTTCCCTGAATCACACAAAATTATATTAACGTAATAATTTGATTGCATTTTAACGTAAGTAGATTGAATAATTCAAGCAACCTGTTTTGCCCCCACTGAATGAAATAATGGAAAAACTGAAAAAGCACTACTTAATTAAGTTCCCACGTGAAGAAAGAAACTAGCCTCTTGGAGTAAAGAAGAAAAAAAGCTTCCGCCAACTGCTTTCTGACACACAGAGACTTTTTTCTTTAAGTTTTTGTCTTATTTTCCACCCAAATGGCAAGATTCATGATTCAACAGGGCAATTTTATTTTTCTTGTCCCAATTTTTTCTCCTTTTTGTTTTTACCTTTTTCACAAAAATTGCAAGATTCATGGCAATAATTTTTTTTTTTCTTTCCTGTACGGCATTATTCCATTATTGGTTCCCATATTATACATAACTGAATATTCAATATGTGTGTAAAACACCATTTAACGTTTAGATCCCAAATAACAAGTTATCAATTCAAGCTTAATATCAAACAATTAACGTGCGAAACATGAACATAAGCTAAACACAGAATTGAAAAACAGTCTAAGCCAAATATAATCATATCCACAGCAGAAAATAAAAGACAAAGATAAAGAGAAGAGAGATGCAAACACAAGGACAACACACGATGTGTTATCGAAAAAGAAACCGAAGCCCTCGGCGTAAAACCTCTCCACCGCCCTCCAAGTGGTCAATAATCCACTAGAAAATGCAGTTGGGATACATGAACAGCAATAGACCCTCCAAGCCTAATCTACCTAATGTACCTAAGCCTTCCAAGTTTTTTGCTCCAACGAGGTTGCGCTGAACCTTTTTCTTTTCTAACTTACTGGATTCCGCTATAACCGATAGCATCAACCAATATGAATTGGTCACTTTCTAACTGCTTCCCAAAACACCAAATAAACTTTCTCACAGATATAGGTATGGTGAGAAAAAGATTTGGTCAATAACCTCTCAAGGATGTGTCAATGGAGAGGAAGAGAGTAGAGGAAATTGAAGAGTCTTTTAGGTGAAGATTGTGAATGAATCAATCTTGTTTTTCTCTAGGGTTTCTCTCTCAAAATTCTCTCTAGAAGATCTCTACATTTCGTGGATATAAGGGTCTATATATAGTGGTGTGTGTTTGGAATGCGAAAAGTCAGTTTTTCTCAAACAGGGTGGTCTGGCGATTTGGTTTGAGTCGCGAGTTCCAATCGCGAGTTAACGGCCTGGCCAGCCTGGGATTTTTGTCCTGTAATGCGACAGCTAGCATGACCCTTCAACTCCCCTTCATACTTCTCACGTGTGCTGCACTTGGCGGCTTGCCAATCGCGAGTCAGTCGCGAGTCCCAGCTGCGAGTCTCTACATCCTTGCACAATCTTGAGCATTTCTTTACACTTTCTCACACACTATCTTGCATGAATCCTACCTAAATACAGGGTTACTAATTGCTAAAATACAAGCAAATTTGGCATGGAATAAAGCCAACAAGATGATTGATTAAATTCAACCTTACAATCTCCCCCTTTGGCTATTCCATGACAAAACCCTATAACAGACTCTAGACTTAACGCGTGAGTTGGGAACAGTTGAACAAAACTCACTCACACCTAACTCTAGATTCTGATAAGCTCTTGAACCATAAGAACAAGTATCTCCTAAAATACAAAAACACAACAATATCATTGTATGCAGAAAACTTGAAATGCATATGGAGCAAGCACAATACGATCAAGCAAAATGGGATAAAACAATAAACCATAACTGGACCAAAACAGGCAATCACTATACAAAAGTGATCACAATGCTCATTCACACAAAGAATGAACATCCGGACATGCAAGCTAATAAGCTTATTTGCAAAGTATCATTTGCATGTCCAACACTCAACCAATACAAAAAACATATATGCATTTAGGAAAAATTCTACAAGTGTACAAGAGTGATGTACTTAAAGAAAATGCATGACATTTAGCAACAAGTACATAAGCTACAAATCATGGGTACAAAAACCTAAAAGCTTACAAAAGCAAACGATTACAAATGTACCAAACAAAAGCAAAGGTACAAATTATAAAGTACTTCCCTTATCATATCACTCCCCCTATCATCAATCGTAGGAGTTGTGATGCACTTGGAACATATATACTTGTAACTTGAAACACTTGCACAAAACATATTAGACCCTCAAGGTAAAGCAAGTAATAAAATGACAAGTATAATGTAACAAGTAAAAAGTGATCAAGTAAACATGTTGTGAAACATATGAGCAACTTGATCAAACACATGACAGTCATAAGGAAATTACTACAATGAACACATAGCAAAGCAAATGATCATCCGAACATGCATTCAATGAAGCATAATAGCATAAGGATGAATGCATGTCCAACACACAAACAAAAAAAAGTTTTCTTATTAACTCAAAGTCTTCTCCCCCTTGGTATGTGCATCTCCCTTATGGAATATCTCTCCCCCTACAAATGTGCACAAGAAATAGAATTTCTCCTCCTAAGAATGTGCACAATGGTCATATAGAAATGACAAAAACTCTCTGATATACTACTCTAGAGTATACTCTCCCCTTTTTTGTCAGGAATAGACAAAGGGTTAAAGAGAAACAAAGACAAGAGATGAAGGTATGAATAAGGAGAATGATGCATGAGGGGTGCGAGATGAATGAGAAAATGAAGCTCAAACCTAAGATGAAACAAAACGCTACAAAGAATAAGATAAACATGACATGCTCAGATGAAGAAACAAGCTATAGACCAATGCATGACAAGGGTAACAGAGGTGTGTACAAGAGGTGGCTATGTGTGCAATGCATGAAAAATGCACATGTGGGGTAAGGTGTGTTAAATACACAACCAATGAACCAAACATGTTCCTAATGAGGAAACATGAGAAACCCTAAAGTTTGGTACTCATCAGAGTCCAAACAAGCGAGAAAATTCCTAAGATGCATTTTATCAAACACCTAGCATGCACACTATGAAGAACAATGTGAAACAATGCATGAACATCATGAAATCCACCTTTAATGCATGTTCTTTTTGCCACACGGAGCCAACATCCAAAACAAATCATCAAAAGAAACCAATCCCATACAAAAATTTGACACAAAATAAGTTTTCCCAACCCCTATGATGAAAATCCCAACTAAGAGCATAAAACTCACCAAAACGTAATCTAAGGATCCAAAACAATGAAAAGAGTTTAAAATAACCTTAAAGATGTTAATGGAATGAAAAATCATTCAAATTGACTGGGTTTTGATGTAAAATTATTGAAAGAAGGGTTTAAAAGAGGATGGGAGAGGATAAAAACAGGTTTCCCATGAAAAGCCCTTTAAAAAGCTATTTCTAGGCATTTCGCGACTGGACAAGTCGCGAAGCGAGTCGCCAAAATTTTAGTGAGTTGCGAGTGAGTCGCGAAAATCTTCTGGATGAACTCGCGATTGGGGTTGGCGACTAGTGAGTCACAAGTGAGTCGCGAGCGAGTCGCGAATGAGTCACGAAAAACTCTGACACTTGTTTTTCGACACAAAACATGTTTAAACATTGAAAAACACTGTATGTACTAAACATGAACACAAAGAGTGATAAAAAATAACTTCCAAATACATATAAAATGATCAAAAATCTTTTCGGATTGATCAATAAATAGTTGAGCACACACATATCACATTTAAACAAGTACAATCGAACAAATGAATAAGGCATTCATTGAACATTAGGCATGTGTGTTATGTGTGTGTATCAAATGTGGAATAGTCCTTAGTCTAGAGTGAAATTTCAATGATCAATTCAATCAAGTCATACACAACTAGTGTTAAGACAAGTGGTCTATCTCAATTATAGAAATAAACATATATGATCTCCCACAAGAAAATGATTACATAGCTTTTGAAGCTTTTCATTTGACTTCATGTACATCATAACATTTGATCATTTTTTGATCTTTACATCTCATTTTGAGATCGATGTCTGAAATTTTTGATATTTCAATTTGATGAACAAACATTTGGCTTTTTGGGCACCATACATTTTTATAAAAGTCGCTTTCTTTTTTTTCTAGTCAAATACTAGTATATGCGACGGCTTTTACAGCTCATTATCTCTTTTCATTATGAGATTTATATTTTTTGAGCTCTTTAAGCAAAAATATAAAAGAGTGGGAAGATATATAGGCACAAGTCTATGCATGTATCAAAACCAATATGACTATTGACAAATCATTCATGACAAGCTTGAAGACCGATTTACAACAATCACACAAAGATGTCAAGATTTTTCCTCACAAAGACATAAGTGCATAAGAAACAAGTTAAGCTCGTAAATACACAAAGCCATCTATACGAAGGTACAAGGCAAAACTCACATGTGATATGTGCTCAAACATATATGATCAAACTTTTTGAATTTTTCATTTTTTATGTGGCTTTGGATTTTTACTCACTCAAAACTAAAACATAAAAGTGAGATTAAAACAGAAACAATGCATATAAAGAAATGCAAGATGCATAAAATGCATGAAGATATGACATTCAATGCATGAAGGGTCCTACAAAAATTGAAAGAATTAGATCAAGGACCAAAAGTGTAAAAGCTCAACCATAAGAACCATTCCTCATCTAAACGAAACGATTGTTTGGAATGAGTGTCTCATAAAAAGTGAGACGAGGGTTGGAAGAATGAGAACCGGAGATGCACATAGTCAAGGAGTTAAGAGCATTAAACTCTTTCTTTAACAACATGCTATCTTCACTCAAAACCGGTTTACCCTTTTTAGCATAACTTCCAAGAAGTTTTAGTTTCTTTTTACTTTTGATTCTTTTAAGAGTATGAAATTTAGAGCAATGAGGTCATAGATGACCAAAAGCACCACAATGGTGACAAACAATGTGTTTAGGTCCACTAGGCTTTTTGGGAAGAAATCTAGCAACATGATTTTGTTCTCTCTTCAACTTATAACATTGAGATCTTATATGACCAATCACACCATAATGGTGGCAAGTTGGAACAAACTTAGATTTATCCAAAGTATTAGGTTGAGACCTAAATGGAGGCTTTGACTTTACAGCCTTTCTCTCCACCTTTTGATTTATTTTATGTGGAGGAATGTACACCAATTTGTTCTTTGAGGTAGAACACACAATGAGCACAAAATCGGGTACCACAACATGATTGCAACAAATATTTTCATCATTTTTAACAATAAGTTCAGCAGTCAAACACTTGGCATGCATTTTAAGAGATTCATTTTCACATTTTAGCTCATCAACAAGTTTGTTAGACAAAACAAGTTTAGCATCCAAGTCTATATTCAAACATTCAAATTCTTTCAGCTTTCCAAGAGAATTTTCAGCAAGTTTCATATATTTTTCAACCAATTTGTTGGATTTTTTTAGCTTAGCAATCAAATCATCATTTTCACAAAATAACTTGCTCAAATTCTTTTGAAATTTCTTAGCATTTTTCTTCAAGGGTTTGATGTTAGGAATATCAACAACATCCAAAAATTCATGTAACATAGCATCACAATCATGAGGATTATCATTCATAGAGGCATTTTCACAAACATGTTGCATGTTACATTTATCATCAACCAAATCATACAAAGAGGCATACAAAGCACAATCCATGCCAAATAAACACAAGGGGTCAAGGATCATATTTAGGTATTTAAATCAAAACAAGTGTACCCGCTTTGATACCAAATGAACGTTCAATATGTGTGTAAAACACCCTTGAATGTTTAGACCCCAAATAACAAATTATCAATTCAAACTTAATATCAAACGATTAACGAGTGGAACATGAACATAAGCTAAACACAGAATTGATAAACAATCTAAGCCAAATATAATCACATCTACAGCAGAAAATAAAAGGTAAAGATAAAGGGAAGAGAGATGCAAATACAAGGACAACACACAATGTATTATCGAAGAGGAAACCAAAGCCCTTGGCATAAAACCTCTCCGCCGCTCTCCAAGTGGTCAATAATCCATTAGAAAATGTAGTTGGGATACATGAACAGCAATAGACCCTCCAAGCCTAATCTACCCAATATACCTAAGCCCTCCAAGCTTCTTACTCCAACGAGGTTGCGCTGAACCTTTTTCTTTTCTAGCTTACCGGATTCCACTATAGCCCATAGCATCAACCAATATGAATTGGTCCCTTCCTAATTGCTTTCCAAAACACCAAATAAACATTCTCACAGATATGAGTATGGTGAGAAAAGGATTTGGCTAAGAACCTCTCAAGGATGTATCAATGGAGAGGAAAAGAGCAAAGGAATTTAAAGAGTCTTTTAGGTGAAGATTGTGAATGAATCAATCTTATTTTTCTCTAGGGTTTCTCACTCAAAATTCTCTCTGGAAGCTCTCTATATTTCGTGAGTATAAGGGTCTATATATAGTGGTGTGTGTTTGGAATGCGAAGTGTCAGTTTTTCCCAAACAGGGTGGTTTGGTGGCTTGGCCTCGCGACTGGTCTGAGTCGCGAGTTCCAACCGTGAGTTAACGGCCTGGCCAGTCTGGGACTTTTGTCTTGTAGTGCGACAGTTTGCGTGACCCTTAAACTCCCCTACATGCTTCTCACGTGTGCTGCAGTTGGCGGCTTGCCAATCGCGAGTTAGCTGCGAGTCCTAGCCGCGAGTCTCTACATCCTTGCACAATCTTGAGCATTTCTTTACACTTTCTCACACACTACCCTTACATGAATCCCACCTAAATACAAGGTTACTAATTGCTAAAATACAAGCAAATTTGGCACGGAATAAAGCCAATAAGATGGTTGATTAAATTCAACCTTACAATAACAAATTAAAAAATACTTAAATTTCTTTATATGGTACTAAAACCCCATCAAGTATCTTTTTATTTATTTATCTACACTATCTCTTGGCTCTTGCCTCTACGATAATATCAAATTCTAAATTTACTAAACCCAAATTTAAAGACATAGAAGAAGAGAGAAAGAAATGTTGAATTCTACCTATGTTTTAAGAACAAGTTAGTGTAATGTGTGTGTATACAACTCTATAAGTATATTGCTATATTTTAACACTTTTAGATTTGCTTATTTTTTTATTATTTTAATGAATCAAATTATATGTCAAAACTTTAGGTATTTAGATTAATCCCTTACTTTGATTGTTAGAATATCTAGAATGAAAAAATCATATAGCAATTTCAAAATATGTAAAAACATTTATGATTATTAAGTAAATTGACATACGTATGAAAAAATAAGTTTTAGTTTACCTTCATACTAGAATTTGTATGATAATTACATCTGTTTGCAACTATTTATTTTTATTTTTTATCAATACCAATTAATATTTTTTAAGTTCATTTTAAAATTTTTTTGTTATCAATCTTGCCCCCCAATAAAAATCCTGGCTCTGCCATTGATTTTAATTTAAGTTATTTTCTTTTATTTTTTACTAAGTATTTTATTCTTTAATTTTAATTATATTATTATAATATTTAATTTTACTTATATATGATTTTTTTTTTCAAAGTGTGCATCGCAGAAACATATATTATACTAGTGCAAGTGTGTGCATATGCGTATATATAATTGCAATGCCGGCTCAAGGTATTATGGGGTCTAAGGCAACTACTTCAATTGAGACTTGTTCTCATATTTTGAATATTAATGAAATATTTTATTTAACTTTTGGTTTTTTTCATTAAAAAATATATTTTTAGATTCAAAATTACAAATTAAAATAAATCCATCATATTATTAATGACTATACAACTAAAATAAACATTATTTATTAAGTGAAACAACCAAATAGTAAAAAAAATTTAAAAAAATTTTATATTTGATATCTCTAAATAAAATTTGAATATAAATTTATATTAGTACAGGTATATCTCTATTGGTAAAAATTTGGTGGCCTTTTTTCAATTGAAACCTTAGTCGGTTACCTATTTACCTCACCAATTGAGTCGGCATTGTATTATTGTACTTATATTATCATCAGTGACTCCTCACTTAGAACCTCAGACGGTTGCCTATTAACAACCAAATAGTAAAAAAAAAATTTTAAAAATTATATATTTGATATCTCTAAATAAAATTTGAGTATAAATTTATTTACTAGTGGGAGATTAATGAGTTCTTTTAGTATTTGTGTGTGAGAAATTAATGAGTTCTACGTTCTAAAATTGAGAAAAACGAACAGTCATTACTACACCCAATAAAAAGATTTTTCTTTGATAAAAAAAAAAAAAAACTACTTTTTTATTTATTGGTGTATATTTGGAGCTTAATTAATATTTATATTAGTACAGGCATATCTCTATTGGTAAAAATTTGGTGGCCTTTTTTCAATTGGAACCTTAGGCGGTTGCCTATTTACCTCACCAATTGAGTCAGCATTGTATTATTGTACTTATATTATCATCAGTGACTCCTCACTTAGAACCTCAGATGGTTGCCTATTTGCCTCACCCTTTAGGTCGTTATTGTATTATTATACTTATCATCGTGTGGTGGAGCCCCGCTAGGACCATGTTAGGGCCACGGGCCTCTCAATTGTTTTCAGAAATATCAAAATATGTGAACTTATATATGAGACGAAATTTTAAAACCAAAATCTAAGAATATAAGCTCCTAGCCCCGCTAATCTCGCCATTAATTTTTTTTATATATAATTATAAATAGTTAGCTGGAAAATTTTTTATTTTTACCATATCATAAAATGAAAAAGACAAAAAAGGGTTCAAATTTTTGCTTTTCTTAATTCAAAAGAATTTATTTGCCTTCCTTTGGCATTAACAGCGCAATTTCTCTCTATATGTCGGATTTGCTTTTTCTTCTTCTTTACTTAAAGTTGTTGTGTTTGACTTATATCTACGTATTGCTTAGTCAAAATGTTTTTGAGTAATACTATGTTGGTAATATTTTTACAATACTTTTATAATAAATTTTAAGTAGTAAGTTGTAGTATTGTTAGTGGTTAGCCTAGATTAGAGCAAATAATAATTTACCACCTATAATTTATTGTGAATATATTGTAAATGCAACATTTCTCGGGTCTCTCTCCAATTCTAAGAGGATGAATACATATATGGTTAAAAATTCATACACTTCCAAAGCAAACCACTTTTTTATATACTCTCAGGTGTGTGACGTGCCACCTCTTCAATTCCTTTTTTTTTTTTTTTTTTTAAATTAAATTATAGATATTATATTACATATAAATCATAGTCTTTCAGATGCATGGCAAGCTATCGAGTCTATAAAGTTGTGATTTACAACTATTTTGTGTTGGCTTTAATTCCATGCCAAATTTGATTATAATTTTGTTCAATTTTATGTACCCTGTATTTTATATGAGATTTCTTTGTAAGGGTTGTGTGTGTGAGAGAGAGTGTGAAGACTCAAGGCAAATTGAAGACCAAAGAAGTTTTTGCAGGTAGCTTGCGAGTAGCCATCCCGTGAAGTGAAGCATGTGCTTAGCACATGACTGGAATGCGAAGAGTCATGATAGATGGTGACAGCTGGTTTTTGCGAGTGTCTCGCGAGTAAGGCCTTCTTGCGAAATACCCGCGAAACATTCTGTTTTACTATTTTGTCATATCTGTTCCACTACATCCTCACCCACACTATATATACTATCATTACCCATATATGTTGACGAGTGCTTTCAGAGAGAAAACCCTAGCCACAAAACCTTTGAAAGTTAGAGATTGTCATACCTACAATTCTCTACACAATCCATTGTAGTTTTCCTCAACTCCTACCTCTTCAGTTCCAAATTCTTGAGACGTTGATAGCCCAAACACTTACCACACCCATTCTGAGTGTAAAATGAGGTTTTGGTGCTGCTGAGAAGCATTGGAAGAAGCTATTTGTTTGGTGGATGTAATCGGGCTAAATTGTGTGATCCGGAGAGCTAGAGAAGACAAGGTTTGGCGAAATCAGTTGGTAACAGGAGCTTAGAGGGCTCAAATACATGGGGTAGACTAGGCTTGGAAGGTCTTTTGTAATTCGTGTACTCCAACTTATTCTCTAGTGGATCGATTTACCTCTTGGAGGGAGGCGGAGAGGTTTTTCACCGAGTACTTCGGTTTCCTCTTCGATAACACATTGGCGTGTTATCTTGTGTTTGCATTCTTCTTCCCTACTCTTTTAGCTTTCATTTTACTACTGTGATTTGATGAACATGGCTTAGAGTAGTTTTATTGTTTGTTCGTTCGCATTTACTCTATTCCACACTTAGTTTAAGTTAGAATAAAATCAACCGAGCCATAAGTTTTAATTTGGGGGTCTAAACAGCTCTTGTATTTTCACACAATTTCGAACTTTCAATTAATATCAGAGCGGGTACACTTGCTGTGGTTTCATTACCTAAGTGTGATCCTATTACCTAAGTGTGATCCTAGACCCTTTTTGAGATGGATCGATCTCAATCGCTCAATGTTCCTCCATACTTTGATGAGAGCAACTATGAATTTTGGAAAGTCTGTATGAAGGTATTCCTTTGTTCTATCGATGATAGTGTTTGGGACACTGTCGAGATAGGATGGACTAGGCCGGAGGTTGCCAAATCTGAATGGGATAAGGCAGCCCTTGCGGTAGCCAATGTTAATAGCAAGGCTTTAAATGCTATTTTTATGGTGTTTCCCCTAATGAATTTCACAGGATCTCTTATGTTACAATTGCCAAGGAGGTGTGGCAAATCTTGGAGACGACCTATGAAGGCACCAAGAAGGTGAAGGACACCAAATTGCAAATGCTTACCACACGCTTTGAGGAGCTAGAGATGAGTGAAGAAGAGTCATTCGACTCATTTTATCGGAAGCTAAATGAAGTGGTGATTGGGAAATTCAACTTGGGAGAAAAGACGGAAGATTCTAAGATTGTGAGGAAGATTCTACAATCATTGCTGGAAAGTTTCCGTGCAAAGGTCACTGCCATCGAAGAGAGCAAAGACCTATATGAGATTAAAATTCAAGAACTCATCGATTCTCTTCAAACCTACGAGTTGTCTCTACCATCTCAAAGGAAGAGCAAATCTCTTGCTCTCAAGACAATCAATGAGAGATTGGATGCTCAAGACTCCACGGATGAGGATGAGGTTGAAAAGGATGTGGCGTACCTTGTTAAGAACTTCTGTAAGTTCCTTAAGTTCAAGAGAGATGGAAAGTCTTTTGAGAAGTTCAAATTCTCAAAGTTCAAGAAGGACAAGAAAGACTTTTAGAAGAAGGATTCAAGAGATTCTTCGCCATTTGAAATGGTCACGTGCTTTGAGTGTAAAGGACATGGGCATGTGAAGAAAGAATGCCCCATGTATTTGAAAGCAAAGGGTAAAGTCTTTGCAACTACCCTTAGTGACTCAGATGGTTCAAATTCTGACTTAGAAGAAAGCTGTGACGGAGAAGGAAACTACTTCATATTTATGACCATTGCACCCATGGACTCCTCAGAAGATTTGAATGCACTAGTGGAAGAGCTCGGTTAGCACACCGAAGTGGAGTCAATGGGAGGTAGGGAGGAATCCGATGATGAAGGCGAGGAATGTGTTTATGAAGAAACAAATGGATTGTAGGAAACTTATAACTCTTTTCTAGAGAAGTCCGGAGAGTATGCTAGAGTCGCTAAAGCAGCCATCAGGAAAATGAAGAGAGCTAAGCAAGACTACAAGAGCATACTTATGAGGTACAAATAAACGAAGTGTGAAGTTGAGGCGCTGAATGGAGAACTAACCGAAACCTACTCTAAGATCAAGTTTTTGGAGCTTGAAGTGATTCAAGCTAATGCCAAAGTGGAGCGAGTTGCTTCCAAAAAGCTTGACGAAGTGCTTGCACATTAAAAGCCTTTTTCTTACTCAATTCTGATTGGCATTGTCTCGTTCTTGTACTCAAATTGAAGCCCTTGATGTCTAGTTTCTGGAAAAATTAACCTCATTCACAGATTTAAAATATTCTGAGAGATATCAAAGAAATGGTGAGCAGATGTCATTTGTTAGAAAACAATTTTAGCACAATTAGCATTAATAGGTCCCAAATTAGTTTCCAATTAACATTCATAGGATCCAATCACTCCCATTTTAGATCTAATTAGTTCCAAATTTACCCTAATTAAGAGATAATTGCACAAATTACTCATTGAATGATTAATGTTTAACTATCTAGTTAATTAGGTGTGTACAACCCTACCATAAAATGTAGTCCTAACCAATCAAATTATGACACATCATTGATCTCAAATTGATTATACTTATAACCAGTTGAAATCAATTGTTCATAATCACATATAGTTAGACTTAATTTGTGATAGTACATCTCAGCCATTAAAACTTGATTTGATGATAACTTTCAATCTAGTGGTCCAACTAGGGCTTATGACCAGTCAATTTGATTGTTACAACACCAAGATCATTTTGGTGAAATGAGATTAAGGATCTAATGACCAGAATCAAGATGCATATTTCCAAGGAAAAATTACCCTTTTACCCTCCAGGTGAGGTTAAATGCAGGTTACAAAATGAGATGTCAACACCGTAAGTTTTAATTTGGGGGTCTAAATAGCTCTTGTGTTTTCACAGAATTTGGAGCTTTCAGAGTCCTTTGGATGAATGGCAAGTTATCGAGTGAATTGAACAAAGAGAGCAATTTTGGCACTAAAATTTCCAAATTAGAGAGGGGAGAGGAGATAAATTTTAACACCAAATTTGTCATTCATTTTGCTGAATATGATGCTCGAATTTTCTCTCTTTTACCTAGCTCGAATCCTACCCCTACCCTACTCGTTCTTCTTGCCCAAGTGGCTAGAGAAAATTGACCAAGTTTGGTTCAATGAAAACCAGTTTAGGGGAGAGAATTTAATTTGCAATTTTATGTATCGAAATTAATTTTTTTTTATAATATATGTAATTTAGCCTAGCCTAGTTCATGTTTTTTGAACCTCTCTCTCTCTCTCTCTCTCTCTCAAAAATTCATTTACTAAATTTAATTTATTTATAAGTTGATGTATAGTTCGTGATTGAGAACTATACTTGATGGGGTCTTAATCTTATAGAACTACTTGTTTTAAGAATGATTTTTTTTTTGGGGGGGGGGGGGGGGGGTGTCCACTTTTTTTAATTATTTAATAGTTTTTTTTTAAATATTATATTTTTTTGTAAAAAAAATATTATTTAATAGTTATAATAAGTGTCAATTGAATTATATGACTCTTGATGATGTATCAGTTTTTAAATACAAAATAAAATAAAAAATAACTAAAAACTTTATTCATAAAATTAATAATGTGATTACATATATATATATATATATATATATATTAGAAAAGTTAGAAATTGTAATTATATTCATTGATCAGTAAACTTTTTATAATATAATTTGTAGTACGTATAATATTTACCAATGAAATACATTTTGAATTGAATTGATACAGAGTGAGAAAACCAGAAAATGTACCTCGTGTTTGTGGAAAGCTTGTAATGGTTTGGACAATGATTCTAACTTCTAAGTCCAAAAGGTTGTCAATTCTCCTTCAAGAAAAAGCCATTAGAAAATTTCCTTTTTTTCTGAATGGACGGACCAGGCCTAAAGAAACAGACGCAAAATAATTCTTTAGACAATGATTCTAATTGATAATCTTTCAAGAAAAAGGCAATATAATCCAACCCCCCCCCCAAAAAAAAAACTCCTTTTTCTAACGTGCACAAGCATAAAGAAAAAAGAAAAAAAAAAGAAAAGAAAAAGTGGAACTGAGATTTTGATCTCTGCGCCATGTTCTCATTCATTACCAGAAAAGAATAAAAAATGGACACCATTTTCAACTCCTAGGATTCCACTGCTGAAATTGGGAACTATTGCCTTGATATATGCACCTTTTAAAAAAAAAAAAAAGTTAGAAAGTGGACATTTTTTTTTATTTTTTATTTTGAGATAATTATAATATTATAGGTACGTATTCAGACCATTGACATGTTTTCTCCTTCTTCCACTCAGGAAATTATTGTTCCGGCCCCCTGGGTCTGGGACGTCTGTTCGCAGTTCGCTTTCTCACGTTTAAATTTAATTTAAATAAACTGTTTTTGGAATCATATATATAAGAAACAAATGAGGCATCTTAACCTAAGCACGTTTAAATTGAAATAAACTATTTTCGGAATCGTAAGAAACAAATCATGAAATATATATATATATATATAGACACACACACACAACGTTTCATTAGTTTCTGATTCAAAAAAAAAAAAAAAAAAAAAAAAAAAAATATATATATATATATATATATATATATATATATATATATATAGACACTCCAAAGTCCAATCTCCAAAGCATGGTTTTAGAAGTAGGTTTTAGTTTTCTTAATTGATATAATTTTTATTATCATTTAATAATAGATTTGGTTTCGAACTTTATTAGTACCAAAAAACTAATTAGTGTTTTTTAGGCCAAATAAAAAATAATAATCATTATGAAAATAATATTATATGTTGAAACTTTATCGTGTGGAGTAGGTAATATAGTGGTAGATAATTTTATTACTTCATTTGTCCTAAATTATTGGTCCTATATTTTATTTTAGTATGTCTCAAAATATAATTCACTTTAAAAAGTCAAAACAAATTTCTAACTAAGATTTATTTAAAATTTTTTATAGTATCATCGTTTTTATGGTCAAAAGTTATGCAGAACTGAACTGGTTAGCACATTCTAATATTTTTAAGAGACACATATAAGATTCACATTCCCTTTGCTCCAACTATTGACTTAACAAAAAAAATTAGCATTCTTTATATTTGAAAGAACAAAAAAAGAAAAAAAAAAAAAAAGACATTTTGGTAGGTCAATGCTGGATTAACCTTTGTGTGGACTCTCAATATTTTTTAGTTTAATATTAATTTAATTTTGTGTGGGTCCAACAAAAGGGAACAAAGTGCCCACATGTTTCCTGAGCTAAGCTGTCGTCATCAATCACGTTAAGCATGATTTTGCCACTGTGCCCAAAAAGGATTCTAGACGTCTTCAGCATACTACTATAGACCTAACTTTCCCGGTGTGGGGTTAGATTAGGTGGTTTTTCTTTTTATAAAAAGTTGATTGCACGTTTCTAAAAAAGAAGTTGTCTGCAAATTCTTTTACCCCTTTCACAAAAATAAAAATAAAAATCTGAAAGCAAATGTTTAAATTATAAATTATAATTGTCACAATTATTTTCATGATAAAAAGTTTAGAGACACAAAAAATTTGACATTTATTAATATGATAAATTATTAATGTTAAGTAAAAAAAGTTCTGTTAATGATAGGTTCAAATAAAAACTAATAAAAATGACAACTTAATTTGTGTTAAAAATGTTGTCAAATTTTTTATAGGGTAAAATGTTATTTTGGTTTCTAAATATTACTAAAAGTTTGTTTTTCATCCTTAAATTTTAAGAAATTCATTTTTTGTTTTTAAACTATTGAAAAATTCATATTTCATCCCTAAACTATTAACAATATTTTATTTATGTCCTTAAACTTTACTAAATGTTTGTTTTTATCCCTAAACTATTGAAAAAAGTTCTTTTTTCATCCCTATTGTTGTCTCTAAACTTTTGAAAAAACTCTTTACAAAGTTTAGGGATGAAAAAATAACTTTTTAAAATTTAGAGACGAATTTTTTTATTTATTAAAGTTTAGGAATCAAAATAGTATTTTACATTTTTTTTTTATATATGTAGCGTGTCTGATGCTTAAAACATTAGTCCCTAAGACAATGGACTAAATAAAAAAGGAGGAAAAATAAATAAAAATACATACTTAGGGCATGTTTCTTACAAAAAGTGAAGATTACAACATGAATGATAATCCTTGTTACTAGTAGTAAATTGTGCTGTAATGGAATAAACATGGTTTTAAAAACAGGTGCAATCAAGTCAAAGAATCAGTTTTGACTGTACCCTGTTCCTGGTTGAATTGATTGGCCTGGTCTGATTTTTAAAACCATGAAAATAACTAAACATATTCATAAGTATGAATAAAGCAAAATTTGTTGTTTGTTAATGTCAAACACAGATACGCCATGGGCACAGTTACATGTGTATTCATTAAGTGTTTAGTAAAAAAAATTATTAGGACATAGCATGAACAAGATTGGCTAATAATTTTTTTATTTTAATTTTTATTTTTTTTTCAGAAAAAGAACAAAAACTACAAATCTGCATGATCACCACTGTCGATTGAAGGCTAAACAACATAAGATCTTTTCTTTTCTCAAGCCTCTCTCTCTCTCTCTCTCTCTCTCTCTCTGTGCATCGCGAGCCTTGTGGTTTGTCATGATGATATGCACATGCGATTAAATGGGAGTAGCAAAATGGGATGTCTATATGCACAATGAAAATCTAGTGATTTAATCATATCAAAACGACATTTAGATGCGAATGTTCAAAATTTGGTGGAGCCGACCGAATTTGGTAGGGATCTTGTCAGATTTGGCAGAGATCTGGCTATATCTGACTAAGATCTTTAGGATATTCAATGATCTTGTTGAATCTCTCAAGTGAAGCTCGAGCAACTTACGGTGGCACACAATGAAGCTACAACAATGAACAACGGCGCCTGTACCATATGATAGGTCAAATTCCTCTTCTTAACAAGAAACCCGCCACCTGACCCAAGATCATCAGGTTTTGATTGAGAGAACCTGCGTTAATCAACCTAGCACTTAGATAATTGGGTGCTCTTTAGCTTGGATGGCTCTAGGTCAGAATGATTTGTCGGGTTTAGGTGTGGGTTGGAGACCTTTGTAAATGGAAGCCCAAGGCAATAGTCTCAGTGGCTATGGCTTAAAGCTGGCTTTGTTCCGTAGATATCATCATCTATAAAAAAGAACAATTTTACTAATGTGACAAGAGTAAATCTATTTACATAATTTACTTCAGTATTTCAAACTATTGATTTGCAAGTTGTGATTGGTTGATAAAAAAGTAATGATAATGGTGGATATATATATTCCCCATTAGGTTTTTTTTTTTTTTTTTTTTTTTAATTCGATAGTTAGGGGTAGGGAATTTAAACACTGAACGTCTTCATTAAAAATACTATGAGATGTCAGTTGAGCTATAAACTCTTATCTTCACTAATTATAACTTACTAAATCAATAAATTATGAAAAAATTGTTTACAAATTATGAAAATAAAACTTTGTTTTATTTTATTATTATTTTTATTTACAATAATATGAGCAGGAAAGGGAGATTTGAACTCAATTTCTCTATGTGGAAAAAATTAATTAAAATCATTAAGTCACAAGGGTCACGAAAATTATGGAAGAATAGTTTTTTTTTTTTTTGAGAAAGATGAAAAAAATAGTTGATGTGACAAATAGCCATCTCAAATATAAAGTTATAAACGTAATCATTAAATTGTAATGTTAAAGTAGGTAGCAATCCTCTTAAAAGTGAAAAACTCTAATATTCAAAGTGCGAAGTATAAAAACAAAGGATAATTGCAAGATTCTAGTCCGTTTCATTAACGAATAAAGAAATATTAAGTCAACACTACACCGTTTCACTAAAAGAGAGAGTTAAGCCACAAGACATCGTTTTGAAAAAGCCTAACAAAATAAAGGAAGCACCAAAGGAAGGGGATTTTTACTGTTAAATCTGCTTACAAGGTGGCTAGGGAAGTATTGAGAGAAGGAAGGGTAGCTGAGAGTTCTCGGGGTTGTGCAATTTGGAAGCTTAGAATTTCTAACAAAATAAAGGTGTTTGGGTGGAGAGCTTGTCATGAAATCTTACCAACAAAATTGAATTTGTCTAAGAGAAAAATTATTGTAGATGCGTTGTGCCCAATTTGTTTGAGGTTTCCAGAATCAGTTGTCCATGCGCTTTGGGGATGTGGTACGGCTAGAGATGTGTGGGCGGGTAGCTTAAAAATTCTGCAGAAAGGTGGGTCAGGTATGGCGGATATGCTTCAGTTGATGGAATACTTAATGGAGCGGGTAGAGTCTCATGATTTGGAGGTTGTGCTTGTTCAAGCATGGCTGATTTGGAATCAAAGAAACCGGGTTGTGCATGGAGGTAAGTTTCATGATCCAGGCTGGTTGAATAATCGGGCAACAGAGTTTCTTAAGGAGTTTTGGACTGCATCAGAACTGATGCGACCAGCACATGAAGGGAAATCTTCTTGGGACACCTGGCAGCTCCCTCCTCCTTCGATCTTCAAGCTTAACTTTAATGTAGCTCTGTTTTCGACTCTTAACAGTTCAGGTTTTGGTGCAGTTATCAGGAATGAAAAAGGTGAGGTTATGGCAGCCATGGCAGCAAAGGGTCATGAGGTATCTTGTAGTGAGGAGGTTGAGTTTCTTGCATGTCGGAAAGCTATTGAATTTGCCGTTGATGTTGGCTTCTTTGAACTTGTCATTGAAGGGGATAATTCTTCTGTCATGAAAGTTGTTTCGGCTTTGCAGGATGATTATTCTTTGCTTGGGAATGTAATTGGGGATATTCATCATTTGGTTAGGAACTTGCAATGGGTTAGGATTGAATGTACTAGGCGAGGGGGGAATAGAGTTGCTCATGAGAGTTAGCTCAATTTGCTAGAAACATTAGTCAAGAATTGTTTTGGATGGAAGATGTTCCTCCAATAGCTAGGGAAGCTTTGTACCAAGATGCTAATTTTTCTGATTAATTGAATGATATGCTTCTGTTTCAAAAAGCCTAACAAGATGTGTGCTAAGTTGAGCGACACCATTTTATTAAAGTTCTTCACATGACGCCATTCATGTTCATCTCTTCTTCCTCATTCAAAATGCTTTCATGAGTCTTATGACTAAGGTTGTCAAAATTGGGATCCTACGTAGGATCGTTGAAGGTAGGTGAGATCGTAGATCATAGAATCGGATCATGAATCGTAAGATCTACATATTTTCAAATTTAAAGCAAAAAGCACATTTATAATGACTTTGTATGTTGAATAATCATGTAAATTATAAATTTATCCATAAGAAAACTAAGATTTGCATCATATGATGTAATTTGCATGTCATACATCGCTAAGTCTATACTAACGAAACAAATATATTTAAGTTTTGACCCAATGTATTTAAAAAGTTTAATAAATGTTTAATTAGAAACTAAATACCAAAATATTTATCAAAACATATGGAAAATATTTTCCAAGTTCTAAGTTCCAAGTTTGAAATCCAAAATAAGTTAGCAAATGGAAACTAGCTAACTACAATATGAAATTCCAAAAGTAAGATGAATATTAAGGTGAAGTGAACATTTAATTATCCCTATTCTAAAGTTCTTATAATCTCCGTCCTAAATTCCTAATCATTATCATCCATTTCATCATCTATGTAGATATTGTATATTTGTATTGTCATGACCCAAATTCATGGAACATGAATTTAGATGCATGACTAACCTACTGAACTTATATAACTTCATAAACATAATTAATCCAAAATAAATTAAAACTCCAGAGAAACAATACTCTTAAATAAAACCTCTTACAAAAATCTAAACTCCACAAATTGGAAATAATCTCCACTATAGAAAATATGAATTACAAAATAAAGGTAACTAAAATTCTAGAAGTCTTCAAGTAATACTGAAGTCACCTACAACTTCCACGCTCTACCTTACACCTTACAAAGCAATCTAAAGGTTCTATATTCCCAACTACACTTTAATCTAAAAATAGTAATTGATGGGGTGAGCCGCACATCTAGTAAGTAATTATACAGAATATACAACGGAATAGAGTTAAGCAAAGTATGAGTTTGATTTCACAATTTCACTCAAAATATCACATATAGTTTTCCAAACACATAAAGAACCACTTAATACATATATAATCAAATCTTAAAGTCATTCAAAAACATATACAGATAATTGATCAGAGCACAGTGTCACATATACACATCACATATTCTCACATACAATCCTGTGAGCGAATACCAACATCTAACCCCTGCTGGTGAGGGGTTAACACATATTCTCACATACAATCTTGTGAGCGGATTTACACATATATCTGATCAATTCTAAAAAAACTCATTTTTTAGTCACATAACACAAAACAAAATATATACAAAATAGAATAATTTTCTTAATATTAACAATTATTTTAGATATAGAGACATATCGAATATCACAATATTGAATTGAAACAGAATCAAAGGATGTTTGACTCTCTTAGGGAATGAATAAGAACTGAAGAGTTTATATAAATATTTTTACAATTCTTGAGTAAGTTTGAAAACCCAATTTGCTAAAAGAAATGTCATAAATACCATTTGAAAAATAAGAATACGACTTTAAAATCACTTGGTTTTAAACAAACTTAAAGAAACAAGAACCTTTTTAGAAAACTTACTTTGAAACTCAATTATTTTCGGAAAATGGTTTAGTTTAGAAATCATCTTGTAAATGAGATTTGGACATTCTGATAGGCCAAAAACGCATTGACGCTTTGTGATTAAATTAATTGATTAATTAGCCAAGTTATTAATCAATGAATTTAATATGCAAAGCGTGTGGTAGCACAAACAAATCACCAATTAATCTAAGTGCAGCGGAAAACAAATTTAACACAGTGATTTGTTTACGAATGGGGAAAACCTATACGGCTCCGAGTGATTTTCAGATCACCATTCCCGAAACTCTACTATTATCAAAACAAGTGGTTACAAGTAAAGGAATTCTAGTACCTTATACCAACCTACAGTTGAACCCTTACCCTAATATCCAATTGGGCTTGTTCTGTAGTGACAGTTCCTCCTTGTGATGCACGGCTCCCAAGTACGTGACTAACCAACTAGAGAAAGTTGTTGGCTCCAAAGTTCTTCAGTTCATCCATGATGAAGATCAAGAAGATACTTGGTCACAAAACCCTATGGTGCACATACACAACAACTTCTTCAAGAATGATGAACAAGAGTGAAACTTTGTCTTCAGTCACAATTTGCTTGAACAATCTTTCTCTCAAAGCTTGTGCGACTTGTGTACTCTTTAACGGCCCTTAAAATAATCTTTTTATATGTCTAGGGTTAGGAGAAAAGAAGGCCCAAAGACATATTCATGGATCCCAAGAAAATAGATCAGAATTTCTGTTTCTTTCTTAAACCTCGACAGATAGGAGTTGTCAAGCAGCTGTTGAGCAGGTGTCGAGCACACGGGCTAAACAGCTTCTTAAACTTCGACACATGCTAGCGGTCGAGCGTTAGTAAACTTGCACTTCTCAGCTTGTTTCTTGGACAAACTTGATGACTTCAACACTTGATCTTGAAACACAGTTTCTTGAAGTATTAAACATATCATAGATCTACGAAATTACAAGTAAAGTGCGTTTTGTCAAAGGATTAGCCAATTACATCAAAGAATGACATATGTTTTTAACAAGTGAAATACATATGTTCTAACAATCTTCCCCTTTGGCAATCTGTGACAAAACCACAACAAACAAATGAACATATGAGAGAAGTCATAAATCACTCAACTCATATTCACTTGTTGAATACAATAAAATCTATCCTAACACAAACTCTTGAAAAACTTTGCAAGAAGAGAGTTTATGGCAAGTAGACTTTGACAAAACACTTTAAACAAAACTTATCAAGGCATCTTTGTGTGAAACAGAAATAATAGATTGCATACAAGTAATAAGAAGCATATGCATAAAGAGAGAAAAGAAACAACACATGTAAGGGGTAGGTGAAAGAAAAACATACATCAACATATAAAGAAGAATAAGTACAATGTATGTCAATAAATGGTCACAAGACCTAATGTACAAGAACAATGTATCTAAAAAAGAAAGAAAAGAAAAGATACATGATATCCTCACTAAATCCCTCATATCAACAACACTTCCCCTAACAAAATGGTCCTATACTAACTCTCCCCCTAAGAATGACTACTCTCATATCCCAAAACTACTCCCGCTTTTTGTCACGAGTGACAAAGGGTAAACTGTTAAGTAGACATCTCATCGGCGGAGCTAGCATCTCCATCATCATCATCAGAAGCATCATCGTCATCACCATCATTAGCATCACCCTCATCTGCAGGATCAGAAGTCACTGGAGGAATATGTGATGGAGTAGGATTAGATGAAGTGGATGCCCTGGAACAAAGAAGGTTTCGAGACGGAGCAGATTTACGTTTGGGTGCCATGGACACTACTAACGTAAATAGAAAGAGAGGGAGGGAGAGAGACAATCAGAAAAGCTCTAACAACAGTTCAAATATACCAAGAATATTGAAAAGAGAGTACGTATGCATGGGAAATGCATGAACATGTGACATGCAAAAGAAAATTCATCATGAGCTCAGCCCAATCCAATCCTACCAGAACACATCTAAATGCATGATAATACTGTTATTATGCATATGTGATGCAATGCATGAGATTTTAAACTCATTTAAATGAAAACCCATCCCAAAACTGCAACAAATACTCATCAATTTTGAAAAACCCCAAAACCTAGGTTTCAAAACATGAAAATGCATGAAGATGAGAGATTAGAAGCTTACCAAGCGAAGAAAAACTTGAAAAAGCTTGAAGAAACCTTGAGAAAAGGATTTGGAGTGAGTGAGAGAGATTTGGGAGGTGAACAGACAGAAGTATCGAGAGAGAGATCGAGAGAAATGAGGTTCGGATTGCATGAGGAAGAATATATAGAACCTCAGTAAATCTCGACAGATTAAGGTATCGAGAGGTGTCGATACAACTGTCGAGGAAGGTGTCGAGAAAAACAACTTCGACAGATACAAGTGTCGAGAATGTATCGAGGAGTAGAACACCAGATACAAGAACAGAAGCTCGATCGATCGACCAGTTGTCGAGGAGCTATCGAGGAGACATGAACTTTCTCGATGGATCTACCAGGTGTCGAGAAGCTGTCGAGATTGCAATAAGAAATAGCTTAAGAAGCTCGACAGATAACTAGGTATCAAGGAGCTGTTGAGCTAGCTTTTAAAAGCAGTTTTTTGAGAAGTGAAAAACACAGACATGAATGCAATCAAACATGCAACTCAACCAATGATCCAATCAAAATATTAAACTCTCAAAATCATTTCTCAACAACAATTTTAAGCACATGGATCCCAAAAACACACACACACACACACACACACACACACTAAACAAGTCTAACCAATTTTATATTTCAAAAAACAAGTCAAGATAGTTTAGTGAGCATACATTAACACATGTAAACCTAGTAATGGCCAAATTACATTGTACCTGCACATGTATTAAGAGTAGTAAAAAAAATTGCGTGTTGTGTGTGAAAAACGTCGCAAGATTGCATAAGTATGTACATGTTATGATGATTTAAGATATGAGAAAATCACTTTAACTCACACACAATCATAACTGTTTGATGGAGACTATCACCTTCAAGGTACATCCTATAACTCCCACGTCTCTTAGAATACACGCTTGTAATCATATTTAAAGCATTTTTGATCTTTTTGCTTTTTAATTTTCTTTGCATATTTTTCTTTTATTGAGCATATCATGCATGGGCATATGAGAGAAAGAAAAGAAATACCCAATGATATTTGACATTCCAATTTTGCTATGCTGAAGCACACAAATGTCATTGACATCACACTTTTGGTATGTCGAAACATACAGATGTCTTATCATGATTGGCGGGCATCAGTGGTGAGATGGTTATTTATGCCTTTCTCCTAGGATTTTCTAGTCCTACTCGTCAAAAAGAGTGATACGAGTGTTAAGTACAAGAGATCACTTAACCTTACTCATCACAAACACGAGCCACAAAGCTCACTTGCTTAGTTGTGCAAAGAGATGCTCATCTAAGCTACAAAAGATACAAAGTTTAGAAAACTTTGTTTCAATGGCTATCCAAGATACACAAGTACCAATGTACACAAAACACACACTGTTTTTGTATTTTTCTGATTTTTCTCCTTTTATTTTGAAAAACAAACAAAATAAAGACTAAATAACCAAACAAAAACAGACACAATATGAAAGCATGAAAGAAAGATGCATATGCATAAACGCGTGATAGAAAAATGCAAATGCATGAAAGCATGTTCCACCATATTTTGATAGTAGTAACTATGCATTTTGAAAAGTCCGGATGAGGGCATTCTTGTGCTCTATTGATGATACTGTTTGGGATATAGTAGAAGTAGGATAGACTAGGCTGGAGGCCGCTAAATCCACTTGGGATAAGACAACTCTTGCAGCAGCTAACGCTAATAGTAAAGTTTTGAATCCTATTTTCTATGGTGTTTCTCCAGATGAGTTTCACAGGATTTCTCACATCACTATTGCCAAGGAGGCATGGCAGATATTGGAGACCACTTATGAAGGAACGAAGAAAGTAAAAGACATTAAGTTGTAGATGCTGACCACCCGGTTTGAGAAGCTCAAAATGAGTGAGGACGAGTCCTTTGACTCTTTCTATAGCAAGCTGAATGAGGTGGTCGTCGGCAAGTTTAATTTGGGGGAGAAAACGAAGGATTCCAAGATAGTGAGGAAGATCCTTCGATCATTGCCGAAAAGCTTCTGTGCCAAGGTGACAGCGATTAAAGAGAGTAAGGACCTTGATGATATCAAAGTCCAAGAACAATGGAAAATTTGGTGATAAAGGGAAATTCCAAAGTTCCAGGAAGGAGAAAAATGATTTCAAAAGGAAAGATGGAAATGAATCCTAATCTACACAAGGAATCACTTGTTTCAAGTGCAACGGGCATGGACACTTCAAGAAAGAATGTCCTAATTATTTGAGAATGAAGGGCAAGGCGTATGGCACAACTCTTAGTGACTCGGATTCATCCAATTTTGATTCTAAGGAAAGCTGTGATGGAGAAGGGAATTACTCCGCTTTTATGACTATTGCTTATGTTGAGTCTTCGGAGGACATAAATTTGCTTGTACAAGAGCTTAGGGAGCATAGTAATGAGGAATCAATGGGAACTGTAGAAGAATCGGATGTTGAAGAAGATGAGAGTACAAATGGTTTTCAAGAAAACTATAACTTACTCCTTAAGAAATCAGGAGAATATGCACGTGTAGCCAAGGCAACCGTGAAAAAGATGAAAAAGGTAGAGGAGGACTATAAAAGTCTCCTAGTGCGACATAAAGAGGCCAAGTGTGAGATAGAGAAGCTAAATGGAGAGTTGTTAGAAGCTTACACAAATGTGAGATTCCTTGAACTTAAGGTGGTTCAAGCAAATGCCAAGATAGAGAGGGTTTCCACCAAGAAGCTAGATGATGTTATTTTCTCACAAAAACATTTCTTAGACAAATCCAGGTTGGGATATACCGGAGAAAGTAGTTCAGCAGTCAAAATCACCAAGGAAGTGAAGTTTGTGAAAGCCAAAGAATCAGTAGTAGCTGCCTCTACTCCTGAGAAAGTAGAGAATGAAAAGAAGAAGAATGTGGCTGATCAACGGGTGTTGAATAAGCGCCGTAACCAATCAGTGGTCAAACCTAAAGTTAGAGGGAAATCACTTCCAAGATCACAAAGAAGTCCAAGAACGAACCATTTTTGCCATCATTGTGGACTTCAAGGACACACCAGACCAAATTGTCATAAGCTGAAAGCATTGAATAATGCAAGTGATCAAAGGTCAAGAGGACCAAGAAATGACAAGAGGACTTGGGCTGTTGAGCAATCAAGAGGTCGAGATGGTGATTTCGAAATGATGGATGTGATGAAGATGATTGGTGCATTCACCACCTACTTGGAAAGCTTCACTAGAAGGTTTGAAAGCCCTAACACTCATACCCAATCCTATAGGGATATCACCCCAAACGCACGTGACGTGTGGGTGAAGAGGGGCACTCATGCATAAGCATTACAACATGTCCATGCATTAATACTTCCTATGTTTTGAGAATATGCATGGTTGTGTGCTTTTTGCTAGTTTAAGTTGAAAATTGTTTGTGTGTTTTTTCCCACTTTAAATGTTTTTACATTGTTGTTTTTGATCAATCTTTTCTTACTTTTGTGTCAAAAATCCAAAAACACATAAAAAGTAGAAAATCCAAAAAGTTTGATCGACATTATTGTGTTTTGTCACAAACATGTTTTGCCTTGTACCTTTGTGCTAATGGTTTTGTACATTTATGAGCGTAGCTTGTTCTCAATGCACTCATATCATTGTGGGAAAAATCTTGAAATCTATGTGACTGTTGTAAATCGATCTATAAACTTGTCATGAATAGTTTGTCAATGGTTTTGCTGATCTTAAGACATGCATAGATTTGTGCCTATATATCTTCCCACTCTTTTATTTTACTGTTTTTGCTTAAAGTGCTTAATAAATGTAAATCTCCAAATGAAAAGAGATAATGAGCTGCAAAAACCTGTCGCACATACTAGTATTTGACTAGGCAAAAGGGAAAGCGACCTAAAATAAAATGTATGATGCCCAAAAAGCCAAAAGCTATCTCATCAAATTGAAATATCAAAAATTTCAAGCATCGATCTCTCAATGAGATGTAATGATTCAAAAAGATCAAATGATACGATGTATATGGAGCCAAATTTAAAGTTTCAAAGTTATGTTATCAAGTTTATGTGGGAGGTCATATATGCATATTTCTACAATTGAGATGGGTCACTCTATCTAGTACTAATTGTGTGTACCTTGGTTGAATTGATCATTGAAGCTTCACATTAGACAAATGACTATCTCGTTTTTGATACCCACACACATCACACATGTCTACGTTTAATGAATGCCATATTTATTTGTATGATTGTACTTGATTAAATGTGTTTCACATGCTCAATTTTTGTTGATCAAACACAAAAATATTTTTGAGTGTTTTAGTTGTTTTTAGAATGTATTTTGCTTTTACAAAAAATTGTAAAAATGTTTCAAAAACTGTGTTGCCCTATTTTTGGCGATTGGTTGCGGGTTAGTCCAGTTGCATGCCCCTAGTCGTGAGCTCATACAGTAGATTTTTGCGACTTATTGGCGTGTCAATGTCCCAGTCGCAAAAAATACTTAGAAAATTTTTCAAAATCTGGGTTTTTAGGTTTCTTGCGACTTAATGTGGCGACTTGTTTGCGAGTGGAGGTTTAGTCGCAAAAGACATACCAAAAGTTTCGTGGCTCAACTTGCGACTCTCTCGCGGGTGAAACTTCCAGTCGCGAAAAACACTTAGAAAAATTTCTCAATATTTTTGTTTTAAGTGTTCTGGCGACTAGCCCTGGCGACTTGCATACGACTTGATTCAGTCGCGAAAATCGCGTGTTTTGCGCAAATTGGACAGTTTTTAATACTTTTTAGTTTTCCGTCGAACTTTTGTGACTATTCATTGTCTTCCCGTTTATCACTCTCTCAAACCCATTGTGTTTCTCACAAAAACCACCATTGTCGTTCATCATTTCGTCTTCAAACTCCAAGAAAAAGGTATGGGTTTTCTTATTCTCACTTAGTATTTCATGTTCTTTGTCTTGGATTTCTTGTTTTGTGAGTTGTTTTTGGGTTTTGAGGTATATGGTGATTCGGTCATGGGTTGGGTTATTTTTGTTGGGTTTGATTGAATGGGTTATGTTGGTCTTGTCTATTTGATGTGATATTTTTTTTGTTATCATGATTGATTCTTATCCTTGAGTATGTTGACTGATCTATCTTGTGTTGAGCTTATCATGCCCTTTGAGATATGTCTTTTTGACATGTGCTTAAATTTTAGGGTTTTTGTAATTTACAATGTTTATGGGTGTTTTTGGTTCACAGTTTACTTATTGCATATCTACATATATGTTTGGCTGGGTACCCTAGGTTGTTCATGTTGTGTTCATGTGCACTCTGCCACATTGTGTTATGCTTAAGAGTTGGTGATGAAATTGTACTATGCTCTTCTGTTTTGGGTTATCTCATGTCACATTGATTATGAATTGAGTATAGACTGAATGTTTGGTATATGTCTCTGTTCTTTTCAGTGCCACTAACTTGCAACTAATTTTTGAGTTTCCATCGATTGTGCTTTATTTTTGTGGGCTTTGCTGCTATGGTTTTGCAAATGACTCCTACAAAGAAGAAAACTATTGCCAAAAAGGGTGACAAAAGGTTGAAGATGGACAATACAAAGTTTAGGTCTCCTCATCATTTTGAGAGATACACTCGGTTCTACATGAAGGCAACCATCATTTAAGAAATATTTGTAGACTTGGTGGATTTGTAGGACACATTCATTCCAAGTTGTTTTCAGGGTAGAGGTTGGGATAAGTTATTGAGTGACTTGCCTGGAGTGTGTGAGCCTCTGATTAGGGAGTTTTATGCTAATGCTGTGTTAAGAGAGCATGAGATCAATTGTTGGATAAGGGGACATGAATTCACCATAGATGTAGATGACATAGATAAGGTGCTGGGGTTTGGAGATTTGGATGACCATGGCTTTATCCATTACAAGGACAGGATGCTATCCATTGAAACTGTCCAATCTCGTATTGGTGGAGTTAGAGAAGGGAAATGCCTTAACACTACTGCCTTCCCAGCTGACATGAGGTGTCTTACAACCATCATGAGATTTAATCTGTACCCAGTGAGGAAGCTGACCACCATCAACAATGCTAGAGGCATCTTCCTCATGGAGCTCAAGGAGAACACCTACATAGACATCAGTGCTTATATCTTCTACACCATTGTTGATGAGACTAGAACAACCTCTAGGGCCAAGCTGATTTTTCCTAGCCTTCTTATGAGGCTTTTTAGATTGAAAGGTGTGGAAATCCTTCAAGATATTAGCCTCAGGCCTACTCCTTCAGCCATCAACACTCTAACCATTATAAGGATAAGAGTTCGTCTCCCAGGTGATGAAGAGGAAGGTGACTAAGAAGAAGGTGAACTAATGAAGACCAAGACAGAGGCTGCAGGACAACTTTTAAGCTCAAGAGGCTGTGGCAAGAAGAGCAGAGCATCATCCTCATCGGCTGTACCTCCAGATGCATTCCAGATCATCCTTGAAAGGATTGATGGGCTCAAAGATGTTTAGAATGAGCAATCTGATAGGCTGGCTACACTCTAAGATCAAATGACCCTTCTCTCAGCAAAATTTGATAGCTTCATTACCCAGCAGTGACCCTTTGGCCATTTCGGTCAAAAAGGGGGAGATTTTTGAGGATAGCTCTTGAGGGGAGCACATTTTTAGGGGGAGCAAGCATTTACTTTATGCTTATGTTATTTATGTGTTTTGATGTTATGTGTTGGAGTTGGTATTATGTTTTGGATAATGTTTTAACTATGGGTTTGCTACACACTATTAAACACTTTGATTAATTTCTTGGTTTTTAAACTCATGGTTGGTTTATGTGATTTGGTTTTAAAACTTGTGGTTTTTTGGTTTAATGATTATGAGTTTATATTCAGTTTAAGTTTATTTTGATTTGTACCTTTGCTTATGCAGCTTTTGTTTTGTACCCATGCTTTGTAGCCTAGTACATGTTGCTAAATGTTATGCACTTTCTTTAAGTACATCACTCTTGTGCCCTTTGTTGGATTTTATATTCTTAATGCAATTACCTTGAGTTGTTGCATTGGTTGAGTGTTGGACATGCAAATAATACTTTGCATTAAGCTTATTAGCTTGCATGTCCGGATGTTCATTCTATGTGTGAATGAGCATTGTGATCACTATTTATAGTGATTGTTCATTTTTAGTCAAGCCATGGTTTATTACTTTATTCCTTTTTGCTTGATCACATTGTGCCTACTCCATATGCATTACAATTTTTCCGCACACAATGATCGTACTATGTTGTTGTGTTTTAGGAGATACTTGTTCTTATGGTTCAAGAGCTTCACAGATTCTAGAGATAGGTGTGAGTGAGTTTTGTTCAACTGTTCCCAACTCACGCGTTAAGTCTAGAGTTTGTTTTAGGGTTTTGTCACGGAATAGCCAAAAGAGGAGATTGTAAGGTTGAATTTAATTAATCATCTTGTTGGCTTTATTCCGTGTCAAATTTGCTTGTAATTTAGCATTTAGAAATCCTGTATTTAAGTGGGAATCATGTAAGAGTAGTGTGTGAGAGAGTGTGAAGAAATGCTCAAGACTGTGCGGTGAAGCAGGGACTCGCGACTGGATCTCGCGGGTGGCTCGCGAATGGCAAGCCGCCAGAAGAAGCACACGAGTGAAGCATGCAAAGAAGCTGAACCGTCATGCCAGCTGTAGCACTACAGGACAAAAAGTCCAGACTAGCCATTCAGTTAGCTCGTGGCTTGAACTCGTGACTTAGTCAAGTCGCGAGGCCAAGTCGCCAGCTAGCTCTGTTTTGGAAAAACTGACTCTTTGTATTCCAAACACACACTAGTATATATAGACCTTTATACCCACGAAATGTAGAAAGCTTCTAGAGAGAATTTCAAGAGAGAAACCCTAGAGAAAAACAAGATTGACTCATCCACAATCTTCATCCTTGTTTCTCCAAATTCCTCTACTTTCACCCTCTCCATTGTTACATCCTTGAGAGGTACATTAGCCAAAAAATTTTCTCACCATACCCATATCTGTGAGAATGCTATTTAGTGCTTGGGAAGCAGTTAGGAAGGGACCAATTGATATTGGTTGATGCTATGGGCTATAGCAGAATTCGGTAAGCTAAAGAAGACAAAGGTTCGGCGCAACCTCGTTGGAGCAAGAAGCTTGGAGGGCTTAGGTACACTTGGTAGATTAGACTTAAAGGGTCTTCTGCTGTTCATGTATCCCAACTTCATTCTTTAGTGGATTATTGATTGCTTGGAGGGCGGCGGAAAGGTTTTATGCTGAGGGCTTCGGTTTCCTCTTCGATAACACATCGTAGTGTTATCCTTATGTTTGCATCTCTCTTCCCTTAATCTTTGCCATTTAATTTCTGCTGTGGATGTGATTTTATTTGGTTTAGATTGTTTATCAATTCTGTTTTAAGCTTATGTTCATTTTCCGCACGTACATTGTTTAATATTAAGCTTGAATTGGTAATTTGTAAATTGGGAGTCTAAACGTTCATAGTGTTTTATATGCTATTTGAACTTTCAGAAATGATGAAGCATTCATTCATTTTAATTACAAGTGAACTAGAAACTAAAAAACATTTGTTTAGGTTAACATAATTTTATAAAAATAAAATAAAAAGTCATACCATCACAACATGACAAAAATAAAAACCCTTAAAACTTCATCAAAAAAAAAAAAAAAAAAATTTATGTTTTGGGAAGGAATGGTAGGATCTCATACAATCCTATGATCCTACATGATCCTACATACGATCCTAGTGCAATCCTAAACATTTTGGTGAGGTGGGATCATAAAATTGTGCGATCCTATGATTCAGATCGCGATTTTGACAACCGTGCTTATGACTATTAGTAGCAATTGGGATGATAACTAATTTTAGTTTCTCTAATAAAGTTTGTTATTTAATCTAATTGTTTCTGATAATCAATTTTAGGCTTGTAATTGTGTATAATTAATAATCTCATTTTAATCATTCATTAAGGTAAGCAATCATATAGAAATCCATTCCCTCCCTCTCTTGCTTATTTCCTATTCCTGCAAATACACTTTGTGTTCATAGTCTAGATCTTAGTATTTTTCATAAAGAACGTTGAATTATAGAAAGACAGAAGGCTCATTTCCCCGTTTGACAACCCTTTCCCTAAAAGGGTTTTTATTGTTTCACATCTAACAATATTCAAACTCTTCTACATCATGTGTAAAGTGTGTACATTTTTTGAAAATTTTAAATGCCTGACTTTGAAAAATGTGGACATTGTATAAAGTAATATACATGAAGGAGTATGAAACAATAATTTTCCTTCCTTGAGAGAACTCCCATTAGACAATGCAAAATAGCATAATGGGTCAATTTTACACATTCCACCCCAAAAAACATCTCTGATAAGCCATGAAATGTATTGACCCCTTAGGTAAATTAACCAATTAATTAGCCAAGTGAATTAATTAAGTCAATTAACATGCAATAAGCGTGGTAGCACAAACAAATCATCAATTAAACTAAATGCAGCAAAAATTAAATTTGACACGGGTGATTTGTTTATGAATGGGGAAAACTTCGAAGGCAAAAACCCCAGCGGGTGAATTTAAGTTCACCACTCCTGAGAATCCATTATTATCAAAACAAGCAGTTACAAGTAGAGGAATTTCAATACCTTATACCAAACTATAGTTGAACCCTTATTCCAATACACAATTGGACTTGTAATGTAGTGACAATCTCTCATTTTCAACGCACAATTTCAAGTATGTGACTAACTAATCGATGTACAGATCCAAGTACGTGACTAACACACCAACTTGAGAAGGATGTTGGCTGCAAAGTTCTTTAATTCATCCATACGATGAAGATTAAAAAGCTCTTTTGTCACAAAACCCTACGGCGCAGTAGCTTCTCCAAGATAAAGATGAACTAAGGTAAATTGTCTCCGGTCACAATATGCTTGCAACAACAAGTGTAACAACCTTATGACGGTCCTTAAAATAATCCTTATATATGTTTAGGATTGTTAGACAAGAAAACCTAAACACATAGCTTGGATATGTATGAAAAACAATTCTGAAAAATTGATTTTCGTAATTCATGTTAGATATAGATGTCAAGCTTATCTGTCGAGCTTCACATTTTAAATCTTGATAGATACATCTGTCGAGCTATCTATCAAGTTTTAAAACACAACACTTCTTCACTTGATTTTTGGACAAATTTGCATGACTTCAATACTTGAACTTGAACTCTAGTTCCTTGAAGTATTAAACACATCCTAAATCTACCCAATTACAATTAAAGTGCATTTTATCAAATGATTAGCTAATTCTAAATGACATATGTTCTTAATATGATCTATATATGTCCTAATAATCTACATTAGTTAAGTTAAAATTGTGTAAAATAATAGTGTTATTACAATAACTGTGTATTTTTAATTCACCTGCAAATGATTTTTTGATTCGTTTTTTTCTCTCTCGTTCTTTGTACCAAAATTCTCTTCCCCTTCATCTCCCTTCCTAGTTTTCTTCCTCCTCCCCTTTATAGTAGACTGCCACCCTAACCCATCCATAAAACCATTGCTTAACCTAGCCTCAACCACAACCTAACATGGCCAAGAAAATAAAACCCAAACAAATGGATCACAAAGTCAATCAACCAAGAAATCAAAATACCAACAATTCAAAGGAACCCACAACTAACTCCTTAATTTGGTAACCTAGAATGCCAAAAAAGTCATAAATTTGTTAACATAATTTGCAAAAACATTTGAGAACCACGACTAATTTTAGCGGCCCAACTTTGAGCACTAACTCGGTGATGATGCAAGGCTTGTTGATGTGTAGGGGAACTTGAACTAGTCGATTAAGGTTGTTGATTGGGCCTATTGGTGGATTAGGTTGTTTGGGTCATTTTAGAACTGGTTGTAGACGAGGTTTGGGTTGATTTGTGATGGTGGGGTAGGTGGTGATGATTTGTGTGAGAGAGTGATTTCCTTGTGTATGAGAGAGAGAGAGAGAGAGAGAGAGTCTAAGGTTTGATGGGTTTGGAAAGGAAGAAGAGAGAGTGATCTCCATGTGTGTGAGAGAGCGGTGGTTTTTAGTTAAGGAAGAGAGAGATATGATTTGGGAGAATAAATAAAAAATTGATAAAGAAATAGTATTTGAATAAAACGTAATATAAAATAGATAATCTGATGTATGGAGTTTTGAAAAATGATTGCGTAAAGTAGAAAAAGTATGTTTTTTATGCTAAAAAAAATAGAAATATATGCATGAGCTGATATGAATGCTCTAAGAGGGTGATTTGTTGGGAGAAAAGAAAATATGGGGATTTGTGTGTTTGGTTTTGAAAGGGAGGTGAAAGTGATTTTGGTAGGGCCTAGTGTTTTCTTTGGAGGCCCAAAATTTGGGTGAAATGGTCATATTAGGGGTGGAGGGAAGAGGGGAGGGGATTTGATGGGGAATTACCCATTTGCCATCTCCTCCCTCCTTTTATGATACTTCCCCCCTCCCCCTTCTTTTTTTTTTCTTTGCTTTTCAATCTTTTAATGTTGACTTTGTTTTTTTCCTAAACTTTAGTTTTTTTTTTCCCATATAAACTATTAAAATTTTTAATTTTTTAGTGGCATGTGAGTAAATTTATATAATCCATACTTTCTATTCTCTCATTTTTCTTCTCAAATAAACTAAAGAGTTTTCATCCCTTCACTTTTCCACCCCAACTAAACACATATGAGAAAAAGCTAAATCTTTTCTATCCCTTTACTTTTCCATCATCTCCCCATTTTCCATCCCCCACTTTTTTGATCTCCCCATTTTCCTAAAAGTAAGTGGTTGTGTTGATTGCACACACCCAAAATGTACCGAACTTTCTGTGCATTTTATAGGTGTATAAACTTATGTGTAACAGAATGTGTGTAGTAGTATTTACCCAAGAGATTGTGATATGGCATGTAACTTTTGACATGTGCACTATTTTTCAAATGTTATATTGGGTGTCACCTAATTAAAGGTCCCCACAATTTTATGCATTATGGGTTGACAAAGGAGAAGAAAACAAAATGGAATTAAGTACTCACTACTCATATTTATCTATAACTTTATCATCATTCATGAATAAGGGTGAACCGATTACCTAATATCTTTGGCATAGATTTGCCCCCACATTGGTTTTATGCATAATTTGATTAATCTCACATGTAACTAGTTATCAAAAGTGGGCTTTCTTGTTTCTCTTACATTACTCAGAAAACTATTCTCCTATTAGGAAAGTGGCTGTTATTTTCTCTGGAAAATGAAAGGATGTTGTAAAAAAAGTTCAAACCAAAGCATCTCAAATAATATTAGTACTACTACCTTAAAGTATTGGTCCAATGGTCCACTAGTCTAATATCAAGATGGTGCTATATGCACTCCATAGTCCCTAGTAGGCTAGTACACACTCTCTCAACAACCAAAAAAAAAAAAAAAAGTAGGTCAATACACACTTGTTACTCACACTCCATAAAATAAAAAAAAAAAAAAAAAATCTAGAACTATACCTTTTTGTGTCACAATGTTGCAACAATTTTAATATGATAGATAATGAGTGATAATGAAAAAATGGCAGGTTCATATGAAAATGAAAGACAACTAGTCATAGTTTGCCATATAAGATAGTTATTGAAAATGATTTATCAAATGATGGGACTTTAAAATTATTTGCACATTGCACATAATAATGATTAATCTGCATTTGGAATGTCTTAATTGTCTATATGCTTATTTATTGAAAATTTGAAAGTGGATAAAACTAAGATTATAATTAAAAATAATAATGTTTTTTGAAAAAAGGTAGATAAACAATTAAGTTTTAAAAAGTTGGGAAAAATTAATAGATATTTTAAGGGGAAAATTATACATTACCACCCTAAACTATATCCCATATAATATTTTGCACCCTAAACTATCTGAATACATAGTTTGCACTCTAAACTATGACCCTCGTTATACTTTGCACTCCGCCGTTAGTTTTACTTTTAAGTTGGATGGAAATATGAAGCACATGACTTGCATGTGTGTTGCTTAACTGGCACAAACTTATTTTGAGATAATATAGACAAAAGAAATAGGGAATGGGGAAAGAGGGAGTGGGAAGAAAGACCAAACCCCCCTCTTCCCAAGCAATTAAAAACAAAACTTCTCTCTCTCTCTCTCTCTCTCTCTCGTGTGTATCAAGTATTGGCCTCTCTCCCCAAATCAGAATTCTTGCAACCCTAAATCCCCAAATCAAAATCATCTCTGGCATTATCCTTGCTCCACCACTGCAACACCACCTAAGAACAATTCTTGATAGACTTTGAATGGACAAAAGAATTGCTCTACAATCATAATGAAATAATTGCACGTTAGAGCTAGTAGAACTCAACATAATCATAAAATCTTGCTTAGGTTTTAACTACTTAAACTTTGACTTATCACCCACTTTGAGTCTTTTTTTTTTCCTAAGGTTTCTAGTGCCTTAATAAAACTTGTAACCATCTAAAACCTTGACTATTCTAACTTAATTTTCTGACGCAGAAACCATAATAAAAAAACTAACCTGTAAAATTACTCAAGTGATCCATCCCTAGATCTTTTTTTATTTATTTTTTATTTTTTTATTTTTTTATTTTTTTAATTATGAGTGTAAGTACAAGTGATGGTGGAGTAGTGATACTACCAAAGATGATTTTGATTTGGGGGAGAGGGGCTGATATTGACACGCACAAGAGAGAGATGGAAAAAGAAAAAAACTTTTTAATTAATTGGGAAGATGAGGGTTTTTGGTATTTTAAGTTTGTGCTACTTAAGCAACATATGTGCAAGTCATGTGCTTCATATTTCTATCTAACTTAACAGTAAAACTAACGGCGGGGTGCAAAGTGTAACGAGGGTCATAGTTTAGGGTGCAAACTATGCATTCGAATAGTTTAGGGTGTAAAGTGTAATATGAGTCATAGTTTAGGTTGATAAAGTGTAATTTTCCTTATTTTAAGAGTATTGGTTTAAAAAATATTTTTAAAAACTTTTTTTTGTGAAAAAAAGTAACAATTTTTTTTTTTTTTTATAGAAAACTTTTGATTTATAATAAAATAATGCTAGAAATACAAACTATATACCGTTAACTCTGCAATTACAATAAAGACCTTTTTGAAGAATATCTAATAAACATGGTATCAAATTCTTTCTAAAATAATCTATTAAAAAATGTCCTAAAGACATCCATTATTTTAAGGGTATTGGTTTAAAAAATATTTTTAGAAACTTTTTTATGTGAAAAAAAGTAACAGTTTTTTTTTTTTTTTTGGAGATAAATTTTTTTTTGAGAAAACTTTTGAGATAATTTATAATAGAATAATGCTAGAGATACAAATTATATACCGTTAACTCCGCAATTACGATAAAGATCTTTTTGAAGAATATCTAATAAATGTGGTATCAAAATTTTCTTAAAATAATCTATTAAAAAATGTCTTAAAGGCATCCATTAATTTTATTCAAAAAAGTTAACCAAACATACATTAATTATTATGATGATTAATGGATTATAACAAACAACAATAAAATGATATATTTAAGAGAATATCGTGAGTTTAACTGGTAATGATGAAGACTTTTCTATTGTTAACCTCAAAACATTTTTATTTTTTAAATTGAGAATTGAACTTGGTTCAGGCATGTAGTACAAGGTCTGTACTTCAATCTATGTACTACAAAAAAATTGGAACGCTATAAATGAAACTCAAGGAAGCTTGCTTCAATTATCAGTCTTCTTCAATTATCGAAAGTTTCTGTAGATCTTCCTGATATTGTTGCAGTAGATCATTCAGAAAGCTTTTTCTTTTCTTTTTTTTTGGATACAATGCAATACCCACGGATTTTAGTCTCCTAGAAAGCCCGTGACTTAAGCAAAGATTATGTTTCTAGTGGGAAGTTTAGGTCAAAATTTATCAAAAGGCGAAGTTGAATTGCGAAGGAATCAGGGTTCATTTCATTGGTAAGATTCTTCCTTCCAACACTAAATTTTGAAAATGAAATTTATAGTTAATACTCCACTAAGGAGGATAGTATTTTCTTGAGTTTGTCTCATGCGAATGATATATTATTGTGCCAAATGCAAAGCATCAATTCTCAACTGGTTAGATTCGTCTGTCATTTCAGCATTAGAATTGTTTTCTCAATTTGATTTGATTTTGTACCTTGTTTTTGGCTTTTGGCCAAAACCACTAATGGTGGAGGAACCAGGAATCTTCAAAGGCATTGGTTGAATCATGAATGGCATTTCATCTTTGGCACTAAAAAAGTTATTGTCATTGGAGGCTTAGAGATTACTAGAATTCAACATGCAAAGATAGACGCTATTCTTTAGTTAGGCCATCTTTGCAAGGAAATGATTGTATATGTATCTGTTTCTTTCAAAAATAATAGAAAAATACACAACATTTCTTTGTGGGTAGGCCCAGCAGGCTGGCTCTAGCTGGCTACAAAGCTTATGCTAGTCCATTGATGCAAGTGTAACAATTAAAAAAACCAATGTGCCGTAACCAACAAAATATCAACACGTTTTTACAAAACTTTCTATTAACCCAAACACGTTTATATTCGAATCTTGAATATTAATAAACCTGTAGGCTGTGTCCATCATGCATTGTCCTATGATATGATAATGAATCATAAACCCAGAATGATCTTGACCATATGGGGCCAGTCTTTCTCGTCCCGTTCTGGAGTGAGCTGGAGGGCAATCATCATCTTTTGTTTTAGTATATATTTTGAATTATTTAAGAAATTATGGTTTTAAATTTATGGGATCCATTTGATAATAATAATAATGAAAATAGTGATGTTAGAAATATTACAAATATTACTAGATAAAACTTACAAACTAAATATGAGTAGTGCAGTAGTATCGACACATTTTTACAGAACTTTCTGGTAATCCGAACACGTTAAGTTCGAATCTTGCATAGTATTTTGATATGATATTGAATCATAAACCTTGAACGATCTTGATCATATGGGCCACTCCCATCCATTCTAGAGTGAGTTGGGGTACAATCATCATCTTTTATTTAATTTATTTAATAAATGATTGGATTTAAATTTACAAGTCCCATCTGATGATAATGAAGAGAGTGAGGTTAGTTATGTCACAAAAATTTTAGTATATAGAATTTACAAATTAATGTGGTAATGAATATGATTTATGCCACTCCAACAAAATTAATAAATAAGTGTTTGAATTACTTGTTCATTGATAATACATCAGTTTGTAAGATCTATATTATAAAATTTTTACATTATTCCTATCACCACTCTAACGATATTTGTTTTTATTTTTATTTCATCAGATGACGATACAAATTGGTACTGATGAAGGTGGAATTTGAACCAAAATCTCTTATTCAACGACAAATGATTTTTTTATCAGTTGAGCTAATTGAAATTCATCGTAAGTAATTTTATTTTATCAACTGACCTGGCTATAGAAGCTATTGCTTCTATGGACATCCATGTTCAATGCTCACACAAGGAAAGGATTTGGTCCAAAATTCCAATCAATCAAAAGAGATAAGCATAAGAAATACCCAAATGTATATAATAGCTATAAGGTATCTTCATGTTGAAATCTTAGTCTAATACAGATGATCAGATGTTTGCCGTTGCAAGTTGTAATATTTTACCCCAAAAAAATGCTTCATACGTATCGTTCTCGAAACAAAAGGGATCGAGGAAAAGCCATATGGCAGGTAAATTTACAGTCATGATTTCACTTATAAAAATGAAGGAAAAAGAAAAATGCAAGATATAGTATCACCACTCTCCACCGTCGTCACTCTCTTTCTAGAAGTTTAATAAAGAACATGAAAGGATCCATCCTAGAAGATCCAAATGGAATGCATATATATACTATCGATCCTTATCTACACAGGAATATCCTCATCTGTTTCAATTTAATAATTCTAATTGGTAAGTTGATTGAACAGGCTAAAGATAGAAGTTTCATCTTCAAATTCTAAGTGACAAACTGTTATTAGTGACTAAAAAAATAATGTTTGTGATGAGCATAAATAAAAAAACCAATAACAATTTATTTTGTAAAATTTGTTATAAAAATATTTTAAAAATGAGGTAAATTGATTCTTTAAAGCCGCAGTAGCATTACTTTTCTTTTCTTTAACGCCAAAACAATAGAATTACTCTTCTTTTCTTTAAAGCCACAACGACAGCATTAGTGGATAACACTTATTTAAATTATCGTGTTTTCATTGCTGGATGTTCACACATCACATGGTTGAACTTGAATATAGAGTTAATTGACCCGTTTTTTTTGCCATAACTTCCGCGATACAGCAGCACCGAAACGCGGGAATAATCTTTTAATAAATTCCATTTTCCTTTACTTGTAAATTACCACAATGGTCTTCCTTTTTAAGAATGGATAAATTACCAATATTTTGATTCAACAACTAAGGTTGCTTAGAAATTTTAAAAACTTAAGCGATAACGAAATTAGCAATATTTAAACATTCCCATCATCAAGAATCAAGACACGTGGTTCTAGCTTAGTACCATAATAAATTACAGAGTGACCTCAGAAACTTAACCTATATGTTTAATTAGTAAATTTAAACAATATTTTAACCTTCTTGTTGAAGACAGTAAAAAATGTATTCTATATTTGCAAAGACAGCTTCAACACGGAATTATTCTAATCATTTTTCCCTTAATTATTAGCTAGTGCCGGTGGGAACTAATAATAAAGATAAAATCAGTAGCTACTAGCTAGGCATGTCAACGTCCACAGACCTTTATTTTTCTACATTATATTGATTTAAAAATTAAAATAAAAACAGATGCGGCTGCTTCATTTAGGGTAACGTGTAAGTTGTGACTAGAAACAGACTGAAATCGATTGTGTAGTTCACCTTACCTTCCAAAAAAGTAATCATAAAAATATATAAATCAGATTATTTACTTGTTTTCACCTTTACGATCCAACTTAAGAGCAAATCAGCTCAAAAGTCAAAACCATGCGATTTTTGTACAAAAACAAAAGCTTCATGTGAAAGTAACACTAGAAACTCATTTTTCTGACGCGCAATCTTAATCATTTAAAAAATTAAAATTAATTTATTTTTTAAATGGGGGCCATAGGAGTTTGAAAATTTGATATAATTGTGTTAATGGTGTTGCTGCGAAGATGCACTTGTACACGCTACTTACACTATAAATACTTCAAGAAGATCACAAAATAAAGGCACATTTCTCTCATTGTTCTCTAGTGAGTTGAGTTCTAAGATGGGATTAGAAAAAATGAGTTCTACCTTATGGTTTTCGGGACTTATATTTCTTAACAGTCTGCTTCATTGCATGGCTGCAGGACAAGTCCATTACTATGACTTTGTTGTAAGTTCGTTTTGTCCATTATGTATATTTCAGTTGAAACACGGGTTGATGTTTTTATGCTTTTCATTTCGAACACATATGAGAATCTCATGCTCAAAAGTCAAAACCATTATGTGACACCTATAAAGGGCTTCAAATAGAGTTTTATGGTTGACATATATCGATAATTGTATGTCTCTTATAAACGCTTACTTTGTTTTAATTTCTTCTTGGGGTTTGTGATGGCATACGCAGCTGAAGGAGACAAATTTCACTAAGCTGTGTAGCACGAAGAGCATCTTAACTGTCAATGGAACTTTCCCTGGGCCAACCATTCGGGTTCACAAAGGCGATACTGTCTTTGTTAACGTGCATAATCAAGGGAAATATGGAGTCACCATCCACTGGTAATTTCACTCCCTTTTTCTCATATGTGTTGGAGAAAAACTCAGTTCAAACTCACCCCAGACAAAAATCTATTTGTTAGTAATGATTGAAGAGCTGTGCTAAAGATAAAACAATTTCACAATAAAGCCTAGCCACGTGCCAAGCTGTTATCTATTTTTATTTGGGGTGTTTGCGGTGTGGTGTAGTGCGATTTTGGGCCATTTTTAGCACCGCACTTTGCGGTGCGGTTTAATCAAAACCATAACCGCATTGCACCTCATTTTTACGGTTACATGTGCGATACTATGTATAAGATACGGTTTGAAGTAGGTAAAATTTTCAAATTTTGGGCTTTTTCTACTCAGCCCCATTCTAATTTTTCCCTTTTTTGGGCCAAGATTTAAATTATTGAGCTAGTTTTTCTTTATTTTGGGTTGGCTTTTCTAGTCAACACTTGTTAGGGATATTAAATTTTTTTTTTTTGTTGGAAAAACTAGGCTTATTAAACTATTAATATTATATTTAATATTAAAAATAAATAAATATATTAATATATAGAAAGGGTGCAGTGCGGTGCAGTTTGTGCTGTTTTCTTATTATAAAACTGCAAACCGCACTATACCATGCGGTGTGGTGCGGTGTGGTGCACTATTACTTGCGGTGCGGTGTGGTTATGCCATTTTGCGGACGGTTTTGGTGCGATTTTTGCGGTTTGTGCGGTTTAAGCGGTTTGGTGAACACCCCTAGTTTTTATAGTCCACCACTATTATAATTATTTTACGCACTATTAATAATTTACCACTTAAGTTCTATTATAAAGTTATTGAAAAAATATTATAGTTTAAAGTTTCATTCATTATTGAAAGGTGTTGCATTAATGATTGTCTAATATGAGTTTATCTATTAAACAATGTTACGTACATAAGAAATTTGATAACAATTGAATTCATAAATTTTATATCTTATTTGGACCAGCTATTTTTTTGAAAGCATCATTAGCATTATTTTTTCATTTATCATTAATAATTTGCTACATACTAATAGTGTCAGATTTTTTGTTTAGATTTCTCTGTATCTTTCTACTGAAACATGGTATATAAAGCATATTGCCCGACACAACAACCAAAAGCAGGAATTTCCACTTTTCCTACGGTATTGAGTGGGACGAGTTAGTAGTTGGAATATAAAAATAATCTGTCCAGTTGGCACGGTTATTGACCAATGAATGACAATACTTATTTTCAACTTTTGTCCCTAACTATAGTCTCCTTTGACAAAGCACGCATCCCTTTCCCACATGTTACGAGTCACGACCATGGCATTATTTGCTTTTAACTTGTTGCACTCGATTATCTGATCAAATAGGATAGGTTTCACCTAAAATGTTAGACTTTATTTACTTAGTGGGTCGATGCCTAGAAAAAGTAATTCGACTGCGTTGAACTTAAATTTTATTTTTCTTATCTTTGAATTATCGAAAAAAAGGTTTTTTTTTTTTTTTTTTCCTAAACTTCAATAATGGATAGTTCGATTTACTTCTTATCCTTTTTGTTTATTTATTTCGGTATCTTTGTAACTTTGTTCAAATTCGATTTTTTTTTTTTTTTTTGGTGTGAATAATATTGGAAAATGACAGAAAAATTTAAATTCTAACCTTTGGTCATAGAGACTGTAATTATGGGGGGAAAAAAAATGAAAGAAGAAGTGAAAATATAGGACAATACATACATTAACAAAACTAGATAAACCTTTGGTTTTCCAATGAAATTAAACTATATATGCAACTGCATTGGCTAATATATCACATAATTAACTCTCTTAATTTTTGCTAATGTGGGTCCAGAACTCTTTAAGCTCCTAATTATTCATTGTATATGTGTACATAGTTCTAGTTCTTCCGTCCTACACATACTATGTAATTACATGGAGAAATCAATTGGAGACGATAATACAATTTTTGTCATATTAATGATGCAATTGCATCATTAAGTTTAATCCAAAAGTCTAAGATTTTAAGTAATAGCACTTAAATTTTTTCCTAGTGACAGATTTTATGTATGCATCACAATATAAATAACCCTATAATGTATTTCTTGCCACATTGTATGAGATCATCAATTGATTGGAGCTTTATATGAAATAGACTTCTTTGGTAATTACACAGGCATGGAGTTAGGCAACCGAGAAATCCATGGTCAGACGGTCCAGAGAACATTACACAGTGCCCCATTCCTCCTAACACAAGTTTCACTCAGGAGGTAATATTTTCCACAGAAGAAGGAACTCTTTGGTGGCATGCGCATAGTGATTGGACCCGTGCTACAGTGCATGGTGCCATTATTATTTTACCTAAACTTGGAACCACTTATCCATTTCCTAAGCCTTATGCAGAAGAAACACTTATTCTTGGTATGCATTTTTTAATTTTAGATACTCTTATTGTTATTATTATTATTTTTTTGGGGGTGGTATTCGGTGATTACTTATTTCTCTGTTAGTTCTTAGTGTAACAATAAGAAACTTCCACAATGACACTAGCACCAAGTATTAAATTATTTTTTTTTAAAGTACGGATTAAGAATCTTAATAATTGTGTTTTAATATACTTGCAGGGGAATGGTATAAGGGAGATGTGATGGCAATAATTGATGAAGCTCTTGCAACTGGTGGCGATCCAAACATCTCAGATGCTTTCACTATTAATGGCCAACCAGGAGATCTCTATAATTGTTCTAATGGTATATGAAGGACCAAATTAGTAATTTAATCTAAATTCAATCATAGCACTTTAGGAGCTAGAACTATACATTAGCCAATAAGCTAATAAACCACAAGATTTTGTTGAATTGGCTAGATAAAACGCATAATTAAATTTCATTGAAAAATCTAAGATACACATAAGTTTTTCTATTTTACCTTTTTTCTTTCCCTGTTTATCAAATCAATTTGACTAATGACGGTCATCATTACTTTATCTTGCAGGAACTACATACCGTCTACCAGTTTACTCTGGCAAGACCTATCTTCTGCGCATAATCAATTCCATAATGAATGAAGAACAATTTTTTGGAATTGCAAAGCACAACCTCACAGTTGTTGGGAGTGATGGTGCATACCTCAAACCAATAAACACAAATTATATCATGATAACACCAGGACAAACAATGGACGTTTTGGTCACAGCAAATCAGTCTCCTAGTCTATATTACATTGCATCAACACCATTTGCAGACACCACTGCTCCCTCTGACAACACCACCACTACAGCAATTCTGCAATATAAAGGCAATTATACTGTCCCATCAACTATTCCCTTCCCAACACTTCCTGCTTACAACGACAAAGACGCTGCTGGAAACTATACAATACGCTTAAGGAGCTTAGCAAGCAAAGAACATCCTGTCAATGTGCCAAAAAAGATCACTAAAAGTATCTTTATGACAGTTTCTGTGAATCAGATATATTGCCCAAATGCATCATGTGCAGGTCCGAGTGGTAATAGGTTATCAGCAAGCTTGACTAATATAAGCTTTGTGACACCCAAAATTGATATACTCCAAGCATATTACAGGTATTGCTTTAATTTCTTCCAACTTCTATTTAATAGTACATGTAAATTTTTTTAGGTAAACAGTGGAGGAAAGAGATGTGGTGTTTGAATCATAAACATAGGATACCATAAAGGATTGTATTACCATTGAGTTATCACTTAAACCTCTTAATAGTGTATATGTTTAAATTAAAGGAATTTGAAATATTTTAGGATTAAGTTTGGTGGGGGCCAGGATAAAACAATCTAATTCACTTACTGCCAACAAAATTTGATATATGAAGGGGGTAATTACATATATCATAAAAATATAGCTACTGTTTTTTAAAAGTAAATAATCATATAAATTTTAGGTTAAATAACTAATTTGATACTCCAACTATTAAATAAATTTTACTTTGGTATCTTGATTATTAATTGTATTATGTTTGTGCGTCAATTATTAATTGTGTCAATTTAGTTTCCAATCTTTTAAAATTGAGCCAATTTTATTGTTGAAATACCATTCTATTTAAATTTAATTAAATTAATTGACATGAAAATGTGACATATTTTTAAAGGTTATTATGAAAAATTTCAAAATTTCAAAATTAATAGTTCAAAATCATGTCAATTTGAACTATTAATCTTGTAAAAATCTAAATGGATAGGATACCCAATAATAAAATTCATTTGATTTTAAAAGTTGAGATATGAAATTGACATAATTAATAGTTATGAGACAAAATTAGACTTTAATCGATAGTTAGAGGACCAAATTAGTAATCTAACTTAATTTTAAGTGAAAATTATGACAAAAAATTTAGTCCTATTGTAGCCAAGTTCTTGCCATTGAATAGAAAGCTTAAAACAGGATAATTTATGCTTCCTCTTTTCACAGGAAACTGCCCAGAGTATTTGCAAGCAATTTCCCCTATCAGCCTCTTTATTATTTCAACTTCACTGGAGATGTGGGGAACAATACAATCTACCCAGCCCTAGCGACAAAAACCTTGACAGTAAATTACAACGATGCAGTTGAGATAGTACTTCAAGGGACTAATGTTGGGGCTGCAGAGAATCATCCTATGCATCTTCACGGTTTTAGCTTCTACGTGGTTGGAATGGGTTATGGAAATTTCAACAATAAGACTGACCCTAAGTCTTATAATTTGATTGATCCACCAGAAGTCAACACTGTTGGAGTTCCTAAAAATGGATGGGTTACAATTAGATTCATTGCTGATAATCCTGGTATGTTTTCGAATAAATTTTTATTATTTATTTTTACATAAAATATTTTGATTTTTTCTATGCGGTCATACTTACCCTAATTCGAGTTATGTAAAAAATAGCGGTAATTAAAGTCACAATTTTATTTACTTTTTTGGGTGTGTATAAAACTGTGTAACATAGTTTGTGTAAAACAAGTTTAACCCTATTAAAAATTACTTGTGATTTATTATCCACAATAATTAAAAAAAAGAAAAAGAAAAAAAGAAGAAGACAATCATGATGGCTAACTTGAATGATGGTTTAATTTCAGGGGTATGGTTCATGCACTGTCATTTGGAAAGGCACGCTAGCTGGGGCATGGACACTGTGCTTATTGTGAAGAATGGGGGGACCAGTGCAACAAGCATTCGCCCTCCTCCTAAATATATGCCTCCTTGTTCCAAGTCATAGTTCTAAGAAAGTTTTACTTCAATTGTCATACATCAAAAATAATAATTCTAATAATAATGCATAAGTATTTTTGTTTTTAATTTAGACAATAATGCATGAGTTAATGGTCTAAATTTTTATGCTTATATCCTATAGTTGACGATGGACTGATGGGCTGAGTCCAATCTGCTAATGGTGTTAGATTGGGCTACCTTTAGCCCTTGCGTAACATTTATTGAAATTTCTTCCCCTACCAGAAATCTTCTGATTAAATTTATAAAGATTGAGACTGAAGTCATACTTCTTTAAGAATTAATCAAGTATTAAATTTATAATTAAAGAATGTGATTTGAACCGTGAATGTCTTCATGGAAACACCAAGAAGTGCCAATTGAGTTATAAAGTTCTTGAAGATAATTAATTGATTTAATCAGTCCAACTTCGTTAAAAACACACACCTACCTTTTGCATACTTTTTGTTTTTAGAAGAATTGAAGAAGTAAGAATTGGCCTTTATTGATGAATAAAATTTTTTTGGAATATAGTATATAAATCATTTGGTAGTTCTTATACCCATATATCCAAATCTGCAAATAAAATTGCTTGCTTAGCAATTGAATGAACAAGCTGATTGTCCTCCCTTTTCACATGATTAAAACTACAACTATGTAACGTTGACAAAAAAACGTTGAATCTCCTCAATAACATAGGCGCCATACATGGTTCTCGCAGGACCCTGGTTGTTGATAGCCGATATTACCAAGTTGCAATTGCCCTCCACTTCAACTTGAAAAATTACAAAGCTCCTTAACAAAAGACGGTGCTCTATTAGTTGCCAAGCTTCTGCTAGGTCTACCGAATGAGGCAGGGGCACTTTTCGGCTAAGGGCAGCAATGATTAGCCCAGCAGTCTCGGATTACCACCCCTAAACCTTCCAAAAAAATTGCAGCATCAAATTCACTTTATATATAAGCCCAGCTAATTAGTTAAGTAATTAAGCACTGCCAATTATAAGAATTTAAATTCTATTCAAGTTTTAAACCATGCACTAAAATTCCATATGTAAACACAATCATAATAAAAATCTAATATTAGAATGAGTCTACGTAACGGGTACATTTTGGGTATTTGCTAATGAACAATTTTTAAATTTTTTAATACTGCTTATATGGGAAAAATAAGAAGTTGTGGAAAAAGTTAATTATTTATATATTTTCTCATAAAAACTTTCTAAAAATATTTCATAAACCAATGTCTCAAGGATTAGGACATTTGTTAACTTTTCCCTACTAGAATATAGAGTTCCATTTACAGATATAATCAAAATAAATGTTTATTATTAACTAATATAATGATCAAAATTCATATTTTGACACACACACACACATATACATATACACGTGTGTGTGTGTGTGTGTGTGTGAAACTTTCTGAAGCATTGCATGGATTACCTTCTAGTCTATAATCTATAATATATATAAAATCGAAAATCTTTGACTTTTGCTTAACATTACAATGTCACATAAAATTTTGAGAGCTCACAATTTTATACATCATTATTATAAAATATTATATATATATATATATATATATATATATATATATATATGGGGGTAAAACCCCAGGATCGTATATTGGGCCTTGGCCTAGATCTGAGGATATGTGTGTCCGAGGAGGGCGAGTGATTAGAAGAAGCCCAAAAGTTCAGAATTATAAAAGAAGGAGTAGAGGAGAATGGTCCGAGGAGAAGTTCAGTCTCAGATAAGATTAAATACTGATCGGCTATGTATTTCAGCAATTTAGGTGACCTTCTAGAAGATTTCCATGACAAGAACGATCCTTATACATGTACAGAAGAGATAAGAATCCAGAAATATCTAATGGAAAAGTTACTGCCATCACATTAAATGCACAACAACTGCTTTTCTAAACGCATTTATGTGGAGAAGACCTCTGAACAATGTTTCATTGGTAACTACAACTCACAGAAGACCAAAGGAGGTGGCTGATGGGACAGTCACTCAAGTAGCAACCCAAATAGTTGACAAGTGTAAGGTGAAGAGGATCACAGGGGACTATATAATGTAAAAACTCCTCCACAAAAGGGGGATCGGAGAAAAAGGAAGGGAGAGGACATTGTAGCAGAAAGCAAAACCTGTAATCATATCAATTGAATTTTATAAACACGTATTGCCTCTTTGGACGTCATTTTTATGCAAGATTATTGACTTTGCTATCTTTTGATTACATCTAAAACCCCTACTAATTGTTGTTAAGTTCATTAGAGCCTAGATCTTCGACCCACTCTCTACAAATTCTATTGTATTGGGTTTACTGATCCAAATTCTTGTATAGTTGAGACTTGGGCCGCAAATTGAGACCCTACAATTGGCGCCGTCTGTGGGAAGAGCTGATGTGTGAGTGAAAATAACGATCAGTTATGGCAGAATCAGGCCCACAACAAGCGGAATCGAGAGGATCCCAGCGTGGCGACCCTTTTGTTATCCTTGAGCAGCAAGGTGATCGTGAAGGGAGTGTACACACCACATATACTTATAGAAGCCAACCTTAAGATGGAGGTCATTTTTCCCATGCGAAGAGTAACAAAGGCATGCAACAGGAGATCGACCAACTGAAGAGGGACTTACACCACTTTAGAAGGAAAAAAGCTTCCCCTAATTATGACGTCTCTTCTGAAGATGAAAGAAATTTAAGTTACAGGCAAAGGTCACGAACCCCGCCTAGTTAGCCTTTCTCCTATGAAAAGGAGCACCACCATGAGCGACGTCGTGGAAGCCCACCACGTAGAGGCGTGGGTAACGATGCTATGAGTAGGGCCCTGAACCAGATTTCTAGGTCGCCTTTCACCTGTTGGATCAAGAGAGGGAGACTTCCTCAGCGATTTCCATAGCCCACCTTTAGTATGTACAATGGTAGAACCAACCCTGTAGAGCATGTAGCCACTTCAGTCAGAAGATGGCTATACACTTTAAGAATGAGCTCTTGATGTGTAAGATTTTCCCATCCAGTTTGGAGCCTGTGGCAATGGGGTGGTTTGATGGCTTGAGGGTAGATTCCATTGATTCTTTCAAAGAGCTTACGCAAGCATTTGACTCCCGATTTGTTACTTGTAGAAGAGTCCCACGGCCCTTAACTTCGTTGTTATCCTTGTCCATGGGAGAAGAAGAGACCCTGAAAACATATTCGGATCGGTATTGGGAAATGTTCAATGAGATTGAAGGTGATTTTGACGACGTGGCCATCAGCATCTTCAAACTTAGCCTCCCAGCTGAGCATGATTTGAGAAAGTCCTTGACTGGTAAGACTGTTACAACTATGCGTCAGCTCATAGATCGAATTGATAAGTATAAAAGGTTAGAGGAAGACCAACAACAGGGAAAGGGAAAAGAGAAGGTAATCCCTCAGGAGCGGAGGATTTTAGGTCGGATAGATACAACAACCGGCCACTGAGAGATTTTTCAAGACAGTCAGGCTTTGCCTTACTCAGGCAGTCAACGCAGTCTTCCAAAAGCCGGTGCAGCAGGTTCTGGAGAAGATCAAACATGAACCATACTTCAAATGATCGAACAAAATGGCAGGAAATCCCAAAAAGTGTAATAAGAACCTTCATTGCCATTATCACCAGGAGCATGGACATACCACGGAAAACTGCAGAATTCTTTGGGACCATTTGAACCAGCTTGTCCGAAAGGGAAAGCTGAAGCATCTCTTACATTATTCCAGTAGCTAGAGTGGTCAATTTACTTCAAAACCCAAGAGAGATAACTCCAACAGGCCTCATTTGGGGATAATCAATGTCATCTTCGTTGCTCCAAGAAGAACTGGTTCCCATCCTTCCAGAGTCATGTCAGTTGCTCGGCTACATGCCGAGGGCTCTAGTTCAGAACCCAAGAGGGCCATAATAGAATTTCAGCCGGTCCTAGGTTTCTCGGATCATGATAAAGTTGGAATCATACAACCCCACGATGATACTTTAGTGGTCACCCTGAGGATTGGAGGCTACGACGTGAAGAGGGTAATGGTAGATCAAGGCAATGGCACCGAGATCATGTACCCCGATTTGTACAAGGGGCTAAATTTAAGACCCGAGGACCTAAAAGCCTATACTTCCCTGTTGGTGAGGTTTGATGGCAAAGTTGTCATTCCGAGGGGTCAAATCAGATTACTCATACAAAAAGGCTTAGAAATAGTGGAGGTAGACTTCATAGTGGTGGATGCTTATTCCTCATATACAGCCATAATGGGTAGGCCTTAGTTGCATACCCTAGGGGCTGTATCTACTACTCCGCACTAGAAGGTGAAATTCCCATCTGGGGATAGGATTGAAGAGATTGTTGGAAGTCAGTCCACGGCTAGGCAATGCCTGGTGGCTGCTATCCGAAATCAATCTGAGGATGACTTTTCGGCCCATATTGAAGGAAGTTTGTAGCAGTTAAGGATTCTGACGTCACCTGTTGATGGGTCAGCCGAGGAAGCAAAATGCGAGGATCTAATAAAAGTGGCTATTGACGATGACCCTGAGAAATTCTTTCAAATTGGGTCTCAATTTCCCATTGAAGAGAAGGAAGAGCTATTACAGTTCCTAAAAAGGAACGTAGATGTGTTTGCATGGAGTGCGTATGAAGCTCCAGGGTGGATCCAAACTTCATCTGTCACAATCTGAACGTCAACCTATTTATTACTCCTAAGAAGCAACCACCGCGACGCCCATTCAAAGAGCACGTAGATGCAATACGAGATGAATTAACGAAGTTTAAGCGTGCAAGGGCTATCAAGGAGATTTTCTATCCTGAATGGCTGGCTAATATCGTGATAGTAAAGAAGAAGAATGGAAAGTGGCGAGTGTGTGTGGACTTTACTGACTTGAATAAAGCGTGTCCAAAAGATCCTTTCCCCATGCCTCGGATAGATCAACTGGTAGACGCCACTGTGGGCCACCCTCCAATGAGCTTTTTGGATGCCTTCTAAGGCTATCATTAGATACCACTAGCTCTGGATGATCAAGAAAAAACGGCTTTTGTCACCCCTACTGGAAATTATCATTACAAAGTAATGCCTTTTGGTCTAAAAAATACAAGTTCTACGTACCAAAAGATGATGACCAGAATGTTTGAACCACATCTGGGAAGAAGTATTGAAGTCTATATAGATGACATGGTGGTGAAGAGCAAAATAGAGTCCGAGCACATAAGAGATCTCGGGAATATTTTTGAAATCCTGAGAAAGCACAAGTTACGCCTTAATGTATCTAAATGGGGTACCATCCTAGGATTGCTAAGTGGGGTACCATCCTAGGGGCTTTTGACGTCAAGTACATGCCTTGCACTTCTATTAAAGGCCAAGTTCTCATGGATCTAGTAGCTGAATTCGCTGAACCTTCATTAGAAGAGATAACATGAACACATCACATGGATGACAAATCGGTTGGCACCATCTCCATACAAGTACCTTTGTGTTGTAAAGTGTATGTTGATGGAGCAGCAAACCAAAGGGGATCTGGAGTGGGGTTAGTTCTGATCTCACTGGAGAAACTCATCATCGAAAAGTCATTAAGGTTGGACTTCTCGGCCACTAATAACGAGGCCAAATACGAAGCCTTGTTTGAAGGAATGTCCATGGTTTATAAAATGGGAGGAAAGGTAATAACGATATTCTCCGATTCAAGATTGGTTGTCGGTAAGGTGAATGGTGAACTAGAGGCAAGAGATGAAAGAATGTAGGAATATCTGAGTCAAGCTAGGCATCTACAGTCAAGATTTGAGTTATTCAGTTTACTGCACGTCCCTAGGAGTGGGAACACACGCCAATTCTTTAGCCACTCTTGCAACCTCCTCGGCTCAAAACTTACCTCGGGTCATCCTTGTAGAAGACTTGTGTGAATGGTGAACTAGAGGCAAGAGATGAAAGAATGCAGGAATATCTGAGTCAAGCTAGGCATCTACAGTCAAGATTCGAGTTATTCAGTTTACTGCACGTCCCTAGGAGTGGGAACACACGCCGATTCTTTAGCCACTCTTGCAACCTCCTCGGCTCAAAACTTACCTCGGGTCATCCTTGTAGAAGACTTGTGCAGACCTAGAGAAAAGAAAAAGTAGGTGGTCCAGGTGCATTAAGTCAGAGTAAGACCTAGCTGGATGGATCCCATAGTACTATTCTTGAAGGAGGACATCCTACCAGAAGATAAGTCCAAAACTGACAAGATACGCAGAAAAGCTCCTCGTTTCTAGTTATCCGAGGACCAAAAATTGTATAAGCGATCCTTTTCTGGGCCTTATTTACTCTGCATCCATCCTGAGGCATCAGAGCTGCTCCTTGAAGAGTTACATGAAGGGATCTGTGGAAGCCATACAGGAGGTAGGTCCTTATCTCATAGAGCCATCACTCAGGGTTATTGGTGGCCGAGTATGCAAAAAGAAGCACTAGAATATGTGAAGAAGTGTGATCAATGCCAGAGATTCGCGCCAAACATACATCAACTTGGAGGAACTCGTATCCCCTGTCTAGCCCTTGGCCATTTACACAGTGGGGTTTGGACATCGTTGGTCATTTTCCTAAGGCAGCAGGGAACAAAAGATATTTGTTGGTCGGCATAGACTATTTCACCAAATGGGTGGAAGCCGAGCCATTGGCGAACATCAGAGACGTGGATGTCAAGAAGTTTATCTGGAAAAATATTGTCACTCGGTTCGGAGTTCCTCATACTCTCATCTTTGACAACGGCCTTTAGTTTGACAGCAAATCTTTTAGGAAATATTGTTGTGACCTTGGGATTACAAACCGGTATTCTACCCCAACTTATCCTCAAGGAAATGGGTAAGCCGAGGCTATAAACAAAACCATAGTGAACGGGCTCAAGAAGAGGTTGGATGATGCTAAAGGAAAATGGGTGGAAGAGCTGCCACATGTCCTTTAGACATATCGGACCACACCTCGGAGGTCCACGAGAGAAACTCCCTTTTCAATGACATATGGAGTAGAGGTTGTCATTCCTTTAGAAACTGGGTTCCCAACGCTACGGACAAGTTCATTCAATCCGAGCAATAACAACGAGTTACTAGAAAAAAAACCTTGACTTGATCGAGGAAAGAAGAGAAAGTGCAATGGTGCATTTGGCCTATTACCAACACAAACTCAAGTAGGGTTACGATGCTAACGTGAGGTTGAGACCACTAGAGGTTGGTGACCTGGTACTGAGAAGGGTTCTAGGTACTGCAAGAAATCCAGCATGGGGAAAGTTAGGACCAAAACTAGGAAGGACCATACCGTATCACCTCAGTTGCTGGTATAGGAGCATACTTTCTAGAAGATTTAGATGAACATGTAATACCACGCCCTTGGAATGGAAATAACTTGAAAAGATATTATTATTAATGTAAATTTCCTTTTACTAATATGTTCTTTAATTACTCGAAAGCATTGTACCTATCAATTGTCATTTTTTATAAGTATTAAAAAGATCTTTAGTCGTGCTTGTAGTCTTCGGACTAGATGCTTTGGGGAAATTAACATTCATTGTCATTTTTTATAAATGTTAAATAGATCCTTATTTATGCCTGTAGTCCTCGGACCAGATGTTTTGGGGAAATTAACATTCATTGTCATTTTTTATAAGTGTTAAACAGAACCTTAGTTATGCCTGTAGTCCTTGGACCAGATGCTTTGGGAAAATTAACATTCATTGTCATTTTTTATAAGTGTTAAACAGAATCTTAGTCATGCCTGTAGTTCTCGGACTAGATGTTTTGTGGAAATTAACATTCATTGTTATTTTTATAAGTGTTAAACAGAACCTTAGTCATGCCTGTAGTCCTCGGACTAGATGCTTTGGGGAAATTAACATTCATTGTCAATTTTTATAAGTGTTAAACAGAAGCTTAGTCATGCCTTTAGTCCTTGGACCAAATGCTTTGGGGAAATTAACATTCATTATTTTTTTTATAAGTGTTAAATAGAACCTTAGTCATGCTTGTAGTCCTTGGACCAGATGCTTTAGGGAAATTAACATTCATTGTCATTTTTTATAAGTGTTAAACAGATTCTTAGTCATGCCTGTAATCATCGGACTAGATGCTTTGGGGAAATCAACATCTCTTATATTTGAGCAAATCAAACCTCACTTGTATATTCCTCCATAACTTCCATTTATCAACGCTTTATGATACTCATTTATTTTTCATTAAGTATCCAAACAGATCTACAATAGTTGCCAATTCTTCAAGTTAATGGTTCGGAGTAAGTAAGATGTCTTGGCTACTTAGCCAGGTATGAATTGGTTATTAAGTAATTATTAGATTCAGCTGTTGTTGCAGAAATAGTAATTTGTAATATCAATACGGGGTAAGAAACTTTCATCATTGATACTTAGTCAAATTATTGACGTTTACAAAATGCTTCTGTTAATCTTTATAATAACTAGATTAGCAGCAAAGTAAGTTCACAAGTAATAATAGTGATAGTAAAAACAAGCGGAGCAACAACAAAAGAAATAAAGGGAAATATCCATTCATTAATAAAAAAGAAAGATTACATTGTGTTCAAATGACTAAGTTATTACAAAAAAACAAAAAAAAAAAAAATCTAATCTAAGTCTATTGCTAGGAGACCTAAATCTAGGATGCCCCACCTGGTTCTCCCTCCTGGGTTGGGCAGTGAAGACCATCATGCTATGCCCCTGAAGCGATCAGATAGTCATCTTTCATCCCCTTATTAGATCTGGGTAGACATGAGATGAGCCTTACAACATCGGATCGGGATTTAAGGTAAAATCCACCCTTTTTCGTTTGTGAAACTCATACAGATGGACCACGTCATGCCAGGTGAGCCTTAGGCCTAGATGCTCGTTTAAAGCATCAATGCATCCTAAGATCCTAAATAGGTTAGGTGCACATTGGTGAGGATATATCCTATGATTACGGAGGTAGTCCCTCGTAATTCTACCAATAGGGAGAGTCATTCCCCCTTCTATGAAGGCTATAATGGGAATTATGACTTCTCCCACCTCTCGGTTGGATGCTATTTCTTTTGTGGAGCAGTACCACAGGGCAACTTCCTGCGGTATGTGGTATCTTTCCTTAAAGATCTCTATTTTGGCAGGGGTATTTACTAAATGCTTAAATCTACCCATTATAGACAAACTATAGAGGAAAATATCAACAATGACAATTGGGAAATAAGAATTTGGAGGGCCGAGAAGACTGGTCGAGGAGAAGAAAAGGTTCAAGAAAATTAAAACTTACATGAACTAAGGTATATTGTGACCCTTGAAGTTTTTAAAGAAACTTGCAATAATTTCTGGGAAAACGACTATGGAAGGCTTGGTGATTCTAGCAAGCTTTGTGTGTTGAGACGCTGGAGATTGTTGGAAAGTTTGAGAGTTCGTAAAGAAAATGAGAAGGGATTTCTTTCGAAGCTTTATATAGAAGGCAAAAAGTGGGTGGAAGTTATTCCACCCAATTCCTGAGGAAGAACATCAGTCGTTTGATTAAAGCCTCATCATCAGATGCGAGGGACATAACGCCGCCTGTAGCAGTTAATGAAGCCTCACGAATTCTGAAATGTCAACGGAAATCATGAAGCGCATAAAGCAATACTCCCACACGTGTAAGTTCAGCGGTTTTTAATACTCTTATTATTCGAATTTGAAATAATTCAAAATCCCATCTTTTCTCCTCGAATGCGAGGGAAAAACCGGAATTTTGAGGGGCTATTGTGGGGGTAAGGATCGTATATTGGGTCTTGGGCTAGATTTGAGGATATGTGTGTCTGAGGAGGGCGAGTGATTAGAAGAAGCCCAAAAGTTCAAAATTATAAAAGATGGAGTAGAGGAGGATGGTTCGAGGAGAAGTTCAGTCTCGGATAATATTAAATATTGATCAGCTCTATACTTCAGCAATTTAGGTGACCCTTTAGAAGATTTCCATGACAAGAACGATCCTCATACATGTACAGAAGAGATAAGAACCCAGAAATATCTAATGGAAAAGTTGCTGCCACTACATTAAATGCACAACAACTACTTTCCTGACCGCATTTATGTGGAGAAGACCTCTGAACAGTGTTTCATTGGCAACTACAACTCACAGAAGACCAAAGGAGGTGGTTGATAGGACAATCACTCAAGTAGCAACCCAAATGGTTGATAAGTGTAAGGTGAAGATGATCACAGGGGACTATATAATGTAAAAACTCCTCTACAAAAGGGGGATCGGAGAAAAAAGGAAGGGAGAGGACATTGTAGCAGAAAGCAAAACCTGTAATCATATCAATTGAATTTTATAAACACGTATTGCCTCCTCAGACGTCATTTTTATGCAAGATTGTTGACTTTGCCATCTTTTGATTACATTTAAAACCCCTACTAATTGTTGTTAAGTTCATTAGAGCTCAGATCTTTGACCTACTCTCTACAAATTCTATTGTATTAGGCTTATTTATCCAAAGTCTTATACAGTTGAGACTTGGGCCGCAAATTGAGAACCTACAATATTTATATTAATTGAATTTAAATTTCATTTTATATTAAAAATATTCATTAAGATCTTGAAATATCATATTTTATTTTAATTGTAGAATATATAACACAATCACGATAAATGCCTAATAATAGAATATTTAGCTTTTATACAAGCATAATCATAATAAGTGAGTATTAATAAACACACCACAGTATTTCAAACCTATGAGATTTTCTTTATGATAATTATTTTTTACCATTATGCCAAAATACTAATTAACTTTTGGTGTAAGCGGGTATTAAATCCTGAATCACTTTTTTAATGCAACAAATCTTACCTCGAGTTGTTCCTTACACGCTAAAGAAAACTGTGTTCTTTTTTTTTTTTTTTTTTTTTTTGAAAAGTGCTAAAGAAAACTCTTAGCTCCCTAGCTACGACAATTTTAATCCAGAGAGAGAGAGAGAGAGATTTTTTATTTTTTCTTTTTGCTTATGCGCTAAGATATATTTCCCTTGAATTTGGTCTGGTAATTGGTATGATGGTCAACGGGGAAATACCAAACTCGACCACCACAAGAAGCTTGGTCCCATTACAATGAAATTATTCTAATTTATAGTCAACTTTGTTAATGGCCTGAAAAAATTTGTCGTTCAAACTTCAAACTTACCAAATTGCGCTGGTTCCATTACATTGAAATTCTTCTAATTTATAGTCAACTTTGTTAATGGTCAATTGCGTGTGTTGGTGAACAAGAATTTAAAGACGAGAAGGGAGGACGTTAATTTATTGTAGAATTGGACATAATAATTTGACAGATCAATTTTCAAATGAATGTTATTGGTTTATTATGTTTTAAAAATAAATGATTTTAATCCATTCGTTAATTTTTATTCGTTTTCTTACCTACATAATATGACTTATTTTTCTTAATTATGTGTCAAAGTCTTCTTACCTATATGATTGTTTTTCTTAATTTCAGACAATAATGATTCACTTAATGGTCTTAATTTGTTTATTATATTCATGTCCGGTTGTTGACCATGGATTGATGGGCTGAGTCCACCCCCCTAATGGTTTTAGATTGGGGCTACGTCCTTGTTCCAGTTCATAGTTCTAAGAAAGTGGTCTTAATGGCATTTTTAGGATCTCTAACCAAAGATCATGGGTTATTGGGCCAAGCTCAACCCGCCTATAGTGGTGAAAATATAATGAGCGTGTCACCTCCAAACCGTATATAACAAGTGGGTCATGACTCATGCCCGAGGATTGGTTACTACTAGTTCAACAGTGTCCTTGGGCTGAGCCCACGAAGATGCTGCTTCACATTCATTAGGTATGAATCAAGAGATTGAGGTTGTTTCAGTTTAATCGTAATGATAGGAAAAAATGTATTGACCCCTTATGATAGATTAACTAATTAATTAACCAAATTGATTAATTAATCAGATTAACATACAATATGCGTGACAGCATAAACAAATCACCAATAACTAAATATGTTGCGGAAAATAAATTGACACGGTGATTTGTTTACGAATGAGGAAAACCTACACGGCAAAAACCCCATCAGGTAATTTTAAGGTCACCACTCTCGAGAATCTATTATTATCACTACAAGCGGTTACAAGTAAAGGAATTCAAGTACCTTATACTAACCTGCAGTTGAACCCTTACTCTAATACCCAATTGGACTTGTTCTTTAGTGACAATCTCTCATTTCCAATGCACGGCTCTCAGTGCGTGACTAACCAATTGTGCGGATCCTAGTACATGACTTGATCACCAACTTGAGAAGGATGTTGACTGCAAAGTTTTTCAGTTCAACCAGACGATGAAGATCATGAAGTTGCTTGATCACAAAACCCTACGGTGTACAAACACAGCAATTTCTTGAAGAACTAGGACAAACTAGGTTTCCAGTCACACTTTTCTTCACTCTTGTGGAATTGTGCTCTTGTATAACTTCGCTACCTTTTATGGCTCTTAAAATAATCCTTATATATGTTTAGGGTTGTGAGAAAAGAAAGCCTAAACACATACTCACGGATTGGATGAAAAATAGTCCTGAAAAATTGAACTTCATAAACCTCAACAGATACTCTATCTATCGAAAAGCTGTCTAGCCATGAGCTTAAACAGCTCTCTTTATTCCTTGATAGATGCTAGCTGTCAAGATTTAAAGAACAACACTTTCTGACTTGTTTCTTGGACAGACTTACATGGCTTTAACATTTGAACTGAAACAAGGTTTCTTGAAGTATTAAACACTTCTTAGATCTACCCTATTACAAGTAAAGTGCGTTTTGTCAAAAGATTAGCCAATTACATAAAATAGTGACATATGTTCCTAACATGTGAAACACATATGTCCTAACAATTTCCCCTTTTGGAAATCCGTGACAAAACCACAACAAACATATGAACATATGAGAGAAGTCATAAATCACTCAACTCATATTCATTTGTTGAATACAATAAAATCTATTATAATACAAACTCTTGAAAAACTTTGCAAGAAGAGAGTTTATGGCAAGTAGACTTTGACAACCTGTATTTCTGAAACACTTTAAACAAAACTCATCAAGACATCTTAGTGTGAAACAGAAATAATAGATTGCATACAAGTAATAAGAGACATGTGCATAAAGATAGAAAAGAAACAACACATGTAAGGGTAGGTAAAAAAACATACATTAATATATAAAGAATATAAGTACAATGTATGTCAAAATGGTCACAAGACCCATGTACAAGAACAATGTATCTAAAAAGGAGAGAAAGAAAAAGATACATAAAAACCTCACAAAATCCCTCAATATCAACACTCCCCCTAACAAAAAAATCTCCTATACTAACTCTCCCCCTATTAGAATGACTACTCTCATATCCAAAACTACTCCCCCTTTTGTCACGAGTGACAAAGGGTAAGTATCAAGTAGATATCGTGTCATCACTGGGTGAGCTAGCATCTCCATCCTCATCATCATCATTGTCGTCGGAGTCATCATCGGCCTCGGAAAAAAATTGCGTAAAATCCTCGTGATAGCCGAAGGGAAGATGAGCTTATCACAGGTCAGCATATCCCTATGTACATCTATGATAGAAAGAATGAAATGAGAGGGAAAATCTATAGTAAGATGCTCTAACAGAGAAAGCAAGAATCGAGCACGGAGCTCGATAATAAAGTTATAATTAGAAAGAGGATGTAGAACAAAAGCCATAACCATGTTAAGAAATCGAGGGCCTTTAGCAAAGGCCGTACATGAAGTGAACTAATGATCACCCTAATTAGAGGGACGCTTATAAAAAGAAGATATGAGCTCGTCTTTGAACGCAGTCCTCAAACGATTACAATCGGGGTAATTAGGATGCTCTACCCTCAGGACATAGAGCACATCGGATACAACATCCGATGTGATCACAATGTGCGTACCTCGAATGCAAGTAACAAAAAGAGGTACTGAATAATCAAATCCATGCATGTTGGAGTAGAACTCCTAAATCAGCATGGATGGACAAGCGATCGGGATGTCACACAGTGACTCCCAACCCCTACTGTGAATGACAGTGGGTAGGTCAGTGTTGGAGAAGTTTGACAAAATGACTTGGGGTTCTGAATGAACGCCCCGTCTAGAGAAGCTCTCAAAGAAGTCCGATTTGGCCTTTTCATCACGGAACCGGACAGAAAAAGGAGTAGGATTAGACAAAGTGGATGCCCTGGAATGAAGAGGGTTTCGAGACGGAGTAGATTTGCGTTTGTGTGCTATAGAAGCAGACTAACGCAAATAGAAGAGAGAGAGGGAGAAAGAGACAATCAGAAAAGTCCCAAGCAGCTAAAATATATCAAAATATATTGAATAGAAAGTACGTATGCATGGGAATGCATGAACATGTAACATGCAAAGGTAATTGCATCATGGGCTCAGCCCAATCCAATCCTACCAGCACATAAGTATGCAATAAAGTAAACACACATCTAAGAATGCATGAAACAATGTTATAATGCAAATGAGATGTAATGCATGAAGTTTTAAGATCAAAAACACAAAACCCTTACAAAAAGTTTGCAAAAACCTCTTTGATTTCAAAAAACCCCAAAATTTTCAAAAACCCCAATTTTAGGTCAAACGATATGAGAATGCATGAAAAAGAAGGATTAGGACGCTTACCAAGTGAAGAAAAACTTGATTAAGGCCGAAAAATCCTTGAGGAAGAGGTTTGGAGTGAGTGAGAGAGGTTTTGGGAGGTGAGGAGTCAAGAGAGATAGAGAGAGATTGAGCGAAATGAGTCTGAGATCGCGAGAACCCTTTATATACAAGCTCAATAATTCTTGACAGATCGAGAGATGTTGAGAGGTGTCGAGCTTTAAAGGATTCGACAGATGCAGCTATCGAGCAGGTGTCCATGGTAAAAAGAAGCTCAATGGATCGAGGATCTGTCAAGGAGCTATCAAGGGGACATAAAGTTTCTCGATCGATCGACTTAGCTATTGAGAGGTGTCAAGATTGCGATAAAAAGCAATTGAAGAGCTCGATAGATAAGCTAGGTGTCGAGAGGTGTCGAGGTGCTGTCGAGATTGCTTGAAAAAGGTTTTTCAGAGAAGAGAAAAATACAGACATGAATGCAATCAAACATGCAACTCAACCAAGGATCCAAACAACATTTTGAACTCTCAAAATCATCTCTCACCAAAAAAAATTAAGCACAATGATCCCAAAACACACACACACTAAGTAAGTCTAACCAATTTTATATTTCAAAAACAAGTCAAGACAATTTAGTGACAATACACTAACGCATGTATTGCTTGTGATGGCCAAATCACTTCGTACCTACACATGTATCAAGAATAGCAAAGAATATTGCGTGTTGTGTGTGAAAAACATCGCAAGATTGCATAAGTGTATATATGTTATAATGATTTGAGATATGAGAAAATCACTTTAATTCACACACAATCAAAACTTTTTGATGGGGACTATCACCTTCGAGGTATATCCTATAACTCCCACATCTTCTAGAATACACGTTTGCAATCATATATAAAGCATTTTGATCTTTTTGCTTTTATTTTTCTTTGCATATTTTTCTTTTAATAAGCATATCATGCATGGGCATAAAAGAGATCAAAAAGAAATGCCCAATGATGTTAAGCATTTGACATTGCACTTTTGCTATGCCAAAGCATACGGATGTCATTTCATGATTGGAGGGTAACAGTGGTGAGATGGTTATTTATGCCTTTCTTTTAGGATTTTCTAGTTCTTCCCGTCAAAAAGAGTGATACGAGTGTTAAGTACAAGTGATTACTTAATCTTACTCATCACAAACACGAGCCACAAAGCTCACTTTCTTAGTTGTGCATAGAGATGCTCATCTACGCTACAAGAGATACAAAGTTTAGAAAACTTTGTTTCAATGGCCATTCAAGGTACACAAGTACCAATGTACACATAACACACACTGTTTTTGTATTTTTCAATTTATTTTTATTTTTATTTTTATATGAAAAACAAAATAAAACAAAGCTGAAAACTAATCCAAACCAAAACATGTTAATCAAAACAAAGCAATGCATAAAACTAGATTGACTCAAAACAAAAACAGCAAAACACACAAGTAATGCAAAAACAAAAACAAGAAAGGGAGAGAGAGAAGAAGTGGCAGAATCACTTAAAGCCATTTTCCTTCCACACCTTGGAAGAACCTTTCCGTTTAGAGAACCCTTGATCCGGCGGTGAGGGGAAAGAGTTAAAACTGTTCAAGTTCGAAAGGAATATGAGGGTTTTGAGAAGATCTCCAAGAGGAGCGAGAGAGGATGGAAGCTGATTCTGATCTCCTAATGCGATTATGCTGTTGCTCTTTTGAGTGACTAGCCACTTGTAGCAATTAGGTCGAGTATGTCCAGCTGCACCACAGTGATGACAAAAATGCTACTTTTTCTGTTTTGACTTTTGAGAGTTTCCCTTCTTAGACCTAGGATTTTTAATCTCTTTCTTATCAAGCTTAGGGGGTGCTCTTAAGATAGATTTACCCTTGTCTATGTTCTCACTAGCTAATTCATTTTTAACTTCATTGTTCTCAGTTTCAATATTATTAGTAGGAGGAACAGAAACAGTAGCACTAGTAGAAGCAATACTAGGAGAAGAGAAATCATACCCTAAACCGGTTCGATCGGAAGTAAATTTCTGAAGACTAAGCATCTCGTCAAGCTTAGCGCTTGAAGTCCTTTCCAGCTGAGCTCTGACTTGGAATAGTTTTGCCTCAAGCTTCTTGGTCTTTTCAGCCAAGAAATTATTTTCAAACCTCAGTGCTCCAATTGTCTGATTGGCTTCATCAAACTTTGTAGAGATTTCTTCTCACTCAAGCTCCATATCACTAAGCTTCTTGATGGTCAACCTATACAACTTCTCATACTTTTCTAAGACCTTGTATAACTTTGCATAGGCTTTATGATGTCATCTTATTCATCCATCTTCTCAAATTTAGACTTCACCAAGTCCTCTTCTTCATCCACATCTTCAACAATCCCCTCAATAGGATTGATAATGGCAGTGAAGGCATTCAGGATTCCGTCATCCTCGTTGTCAGAATCATCCTCAGGCTCGATGTCGCTCAATGTAGCAACAAGTGCCTTCCTCTTCCCAATGGTCTTGAGATATTCGGGGCACTCTTGTTTCATGTGACCGAAGCCTTGACATCCAAAGCACTTTGGTCCTGAGGGAATAGTGTACTGACTGCTATCCCTAGCATCCTTCTTCCCTTTGTCTTGATTCTTGAACTGAGAGGAACTAGATTGCCTACGGTCCTTGTCAAAGCCCTTTGCATTGGCATTTTTTATGAACTTCTTGAATTGCTTGGTGACGTAGGACTTCATCTTAGAATCTTCATCATTAGAAGACTCATCAGTATCACTGCTCTTGGCCTTCAATGCCATGCTCTTACTCTTGCTCGATTTCCCGATCCTTATCAAACCCAACTCATAGGTCTGCAGATTGCCAACTAACTCTATCAAAGGAATTTTGTCAGTATCCTTTGATTCCTCAATTGCGGTGATCTTGGCACGGAATCTTTCGGCCAGAGATCTGAGCACCTTTCTCATAATCTTGGTTTAAGAGTAGTTTCCCCAAGATTAAAAGCTGAGTTCACTATGTCCTTGAGCTTGGCATAGAACTAATCAAATGACTCATCCTCCTCTATCTTGATCTCTTCAAGGCTTGTAGTGAGCCTCTGAAGTTTTGAATCCTTCATAGCCTTGGTTCCTTCATAGTTTGTCTGGAGAATGGTCCATGCTTCCTTAGTAGTTTCAGTAGAGGATATCTTCTTGAACTCCTCATTTGTGACTGCACTGAATAGAGCATTCAATGCCTTACTGTTGAAGTTTGCCACCTTGATCTTAGCATTATACCAGTCAGCCGGCGTTTCTGTAGGCTTGGTCCAGCCTATCTCCATAGGTTGCCACACTTTCTCATCTAAAGACTGCAAGAAAGTTTTCATGCGTAGTTTCTAGTATGCATAGTTAGTGCCATCAAATAAAGGAGGTATAATAAGAGACTGTCCTCTATCCATGACGAACAGGAGTCAATGGATCACACAGTAAAGATTAACCCTAATCAGAGTGTGCCTGCTTTGATACCACTTGATAGGCCAAAAACGTATTGATCCATTGTGATAGATTAACCAATTAATTCGCCAAGTTGATTAATTAATCAGATTAACATACAATATGTGTGACAGCACAAACAAATCACCAAATAACTAAATATGCAGCGGAAAATAAATTGACACAGTGATTTGTTTAAGAATGGGGAAAACCTACACGACAAAAACCTCACCAGGTGATTTTAAGGTCACCACTTCTAAGAATCCGCTATTATCACAACAAGCGGTTACAAGTAAAGGAATCCTAGTACCTTATACCAACCTACAATTGAACCCTTACCCTAATACCTAATTGGACTTGTTCTATAGTGACAATCTCTCCATTCCAATGCACGGCTCCCAGTACGTGACTTGATTACCAACTTGAGAAGGATGTTGACTGCAAAGTTCTTCAGTTCATCCAGATGATGAAGATCATGAAGTTGCTTGGTCATGAAACCCTACGATGTACAAACACAGCAGCTTCTTGAAGAACTGGGGCAAACTAGGTTTCCGGTCACACTCTTTTTCACTCTTGTGGAATTGTGCTCTTGTGCAACTTCGCTACCTTTTATGGCCCTTTAAATAATCCTTATATATGTTTAGGATTGTGAGAATAGAAAGCCTATACACATACTCATGGATTAGATGAAAAACTGTCCTAGAAAATTGAACTTCATAAACCTTGACAGATACCCTTTTTGTCGAGAAGCTGTCGAGCCACGGGCTTAAACAGCTCTCTTTAAACCTCGATAGATGTTAGCTGTCGAGTTTTAATGAACAGAGCTTTCTGACTTGATTCTTGGACCGACTTGCATGACTTTAACACTTGAACTTTAAATAAGGTTTCTTGAAACATTAAACACATCCTAGATCTACTCCATTACAAGTAAAGTGCGTTTTGTTAAAAGATTAGCCAATTATATAAAATAGTGACATATGTTCCTAACATACGAATGTTATATTTTGATATCGGTGTACTGTTTCTGAATTACTACTAATATATGAATAGTGAACATTTAAAATAAATGAATTTAGCAGTCTTTTAATAATTAAAAGATTATTTTTTCAAGGAGTAATGCTAAGATAAACTATTTTACAATATTTTTACAAATTACTAATGTGGCTTAAGCATTTTCCAAATAATTGTTGGTAAGTAAAAATGTGATGTTAGTGGTGGCTTAGATTAGAACTAATAAAAATTTGCCACATCAATAGTTTATAAAAATGTTATAAAATAGTTTGTAATTATAGCATTACTATTTTTTAAATAATTATACTATTTAAGCTTATAAGTTACACATAAAAAATGGTCGTTGGCAAATAAACATGTTTATGGTATTAAGAAGTCTTTTTACCTTTCATTTGATGTAGTGACAGTGTTGGGGGGGGGGGGGGGGAATTATTGAATACTTCTAAGGTACCATAAATGCGTACTCCACCCTGTTATATGAATTGTAGGTTCCACTATAAATTTAATTAGTAGGACCCACAGTTATGTGAGAAGGGGGAGTACACATTTATGATACTCCGAGAGTACCCAATAATTACCCGTTGGGAGGAGGGAAGTCGGTGGTAAAGAAATATTTTTCTTTAATGCCAAAGGTATAAAAGAAATTAAATAATAAAAAAATAATACCTGATGAAATGAAAGATTCAAGAAACAATTAATAAACTAGCTGTCTTTCACTCTTCCCAACTTTTCCCCCATTGGTATAGCTCCTTCTATCCCAAAATTGTTTTTAGGGAAAAGACTACATACTTAAATTAAGGAAGGTTGGTTAAGGGTCCATTTGGATACCACTTATTGCTGAAAATTGAAAACTGAGAATACTGTGGCAATATAATTTTTAAATGTGTGAATAGTGCTGTGGAACCCAGTTTTAGGAGCAAGACTTAGGTACAGTACTTAGGTGTTATTCCTTAAGTTCCCCTTTGAAGATTTTGCCATGTAGATTTTTTCTCATGGGATAGAAGTGTATTTTTAAGTTAAGTAACCATAAGGTTGAATCTTAAGATGGGAACCTAAGGAACAACACTTAAAGCACTGTACCTAAGTTTTTTCCCAGTTTTAAAGTTGGTTTGCTGAAAAAAGTACTTATGGGTCTCATGAACAGTGCACGAGATCCATTAAAAAAAATGCACCTGCTGAGAAACGCGCAAAACGCGCTTCCCAAATTCACGCTAAGTCAATCCTGAAAAATAGAAAAACAGTGTTAGTGAACATCCTCTATCCACACAACAAAATCCGAAAAAAGTTAAAGCGTATCTAGCCAAGTTATGAGTTACTCTATTACCTTCTCTTCTAACACGACAGTAACGTAATTGATTAAATCTATTGTAACAAAATTTAATATCTTCAATCCTCTGACAGTGTTTTCATAAGAATTGCAGAATCATGCTCCAAAATAGCATTAGTAATACCCAACTCTGAAGCAAACTCTAAAGCCCTCGTTTCTGCTAAGGCTTCCACCTCCATTGCCTGATAAGTCTGGAAGAGTTGTTGTGATAGAGAAGCAATGATCATACTGTGGTTATCATGAATCACAACACCGATGCCAAAATTATTCTCTGTGGCGGAAGTAGCTCTATCAAAATTAATTTTGAGCAAACCAGAAGAGGAAGGACTCCAAAAGACACGAGGCTGAGATTGGGGAAGCACCTAAAGAGGATGTAGTGCCAAAAACTCATGATACCTGTCTGAGGAAACCTGAGCGAGATGGTGGAGATTGCACGTTGATTGAGCTAGGCGGACTTTGTTGCGTTGGTTCCGGATCGACCAAGCAGTTATAGCGAACAAAGCTGAATTTCTCCCTTGTTGAATGATCCAGGACAATAGCTCTTTGAAGTCAACAAACTGATGCGATCTACAGAAATTCCACAACACCTTATCAGACCAAACCACATCCAACTTTAGACATGACTAAAGGGCATGAAGAGGAGATTCTGAAGCAGCCTGGCAGCGGTCACAGATGGGACTATCGAGCACTATGCATTGAACCAAATTCTGCTTCGTTGGTAAAGAATTGTTTCAGGCTCTCCACATAAAATGTTTTACTTTATTTGTAGAATCAAGGGACCACACTCCTTTCTGTAGATGTTTAACCTGGGGGTTAGCTTTAGTCTAAGTAGGGAGGGCTTCTTCTTCCATCAAAAATATGTAGCTCACTTTGCACATCTACTTTCCAGATGAAGAAAAAAGGCCAATACATAGAGTCTTCACAGTTAGCACGGGCAAGGGGGATATCCTTCTGTCCCAAATTAGTGGTCATGTTTAGAAAATCCAACCTAGAATTATAGTTCATTGTTGGTCAAATAAAAATGTACAAATTTTCAAAACTGCCCTCATTAATTTAAACTAGGGTAAACTTCGTTTTTGGTTCCTATCCTATACACCATATTTCAATTTGATCCCTAACTTTTCAATTGGATCCCTAACTTTTCAATTGTGTCAATTTGGTTCTTAACCTTTCAATATCGTGTCAATTTAGTCTCTACTGTGATCTTTTGGATGAAAATTGATGACATGTCTAATGACCAAAATAAAAAATTAGTTTCCGTTGATGTGAGAATAAACTTAAATTTTATTTTGGCCGTTTGCCATGTCTACAATTTTCATCCAAGATATAATGGCAGAGACTAAATTGACATGACACTAAAAGATTAGAGACCAAATTGAAATATGGTGTAAAGGATAGGAACCAAATATATAGTTTACCCTTTAAACTAGAGGGAAAAAATAACATTGACTTTTTAAATAATGTAAAGAATAAGATAATAATTTTATTTATTAATTTTGAAAGAAGAACTTTATTTTAAGACATCTCAAAATGGAATAGATGACCAACAATTTGAAAAGAGGGAGTATCTATTTAGTTTTCTACTGAATGTTCAAAAAGGGTATGAAACACCCTTGAACGTTTAGGCCCCAAATTACAAAATATCAATTCAAGTTTATTATCAAACAATTAATGTGCAGAACATGAACATAAGCCAAACACATAATTGATAAACAATCTAAGCCAAATATAAACACATCCACAGTAGTAAATGTAAGGCAAAGATGAAAGGAAGGAAGATGCAAACACACGGACAACACACGATGTGTTATCGAAGAGGAAACCGAAGCCCTCGACGTAAAACCTCTCCGCTGCCCTCCAAGCGGTAAATAATCCACTAAAGAATGTAGTTGGGATACATGAACAGCAGAAGACCCTCCAAGCCTAATCTACCCGATGTACCTAAGCCCTCCAAGCTTCTTGCTCCAACGAAATTGCGCCGAACCTATTTCTTCTTTAACTTACCAGATTCCGCTATCAACCATAGCATCAACCAATGGATATTGGTTCTGATAGGCCACAAACGAATTGACCTATTGTGATTAATTAACCAATTAATTAGCCAAGTGAATTAATTATGTTCAATTAACATACAATTGCGTAGCAGCACAAACAAATCACCAATAAACTAAATAAGCAGCAGAAAATAAATAACACGGTGATTTGTTTACGAATAGGGAAAACCCTAACGGCAAAAGCCCCACCAGGTGATTTTCAGGTCACCACTCCCGAAACTCCACTATTATCAAATCAAGCGGTTACAAGTAAAGGAATCCTAAGTACCTTAGCAACCTACAGTTGAACTCTTACCCCAATACCCAATTGGACTTGATCTGTAGTGACAGTTCCCACCTTTGATGCACGGCTCCCAAGTACGTGACTAACAAATGCGCGGATCCCAGTATGTGACTTCAAACACTAACTTAGAAGGAGAGGTTGGCTGCAAAGTTCTTCAATTCATCCTACACGATGAAGATCAGGAAGATGCTTGGTCACAAAACCCTTTGGTGCAAATACACAGCAACTTCTTCAGAGAAGATGAACTAGGTCAAGAACTTCGTCTTTGATCACAATTTGCTTGAATAGAGATTGCTCAATACTTTTGCAACTTGTGTACAATTTGACGGCTCTTAAAACAATCCTTTTATATGTTTAGGGTTAGAAGAAAAGAAGGCCCAAAAGCATATTCATGGATCCCAAGAAATCAGATCAGAAAATCTGACTTTATAATTCTCGACAGATAGCAGGTTTCAAGGAACTATCGAGCAGGTGTCGAGATTTAATGAATTTGCACTTCAGCTTGTTTTTCTTGGACAAACTTGATGACTTCAACACTTGATCTTGAAACCTTGTTTCTTGAAGTATTAAAAACACCTAGAACTACCCAATTACAAGTAGAGCGCATTTTGTCAAAGGATTAGCCAATTTACATAAATAAGTGACATATGTTCTTAACAAGTAAAAACACCTATGTCCTAACATTCTCCCCCTTTGGAAATCCGTGACAAAACCACAACAAACAAATGAACATATGAGAGAAGTCATAAATCACTCAACTTATATTCACTTGTTGAATACAATAAATTCTATCCTAACACAAACTCTTGAAAAACTTTGCAAGAAGAGAGTTTTTGGCAAGTAGACTTTGACAACCTGTATTTCTGAAACACTTTAAACAAAACTCATCAAGGCATCTTGTGTGAAACAGAAATAATAGATTGCATACAAGTATAATGAACATGTGTATAAAGATAGAGAAGAAACAACACACGAAGAGAGAGGTGAAAGAAACTTACATCCACATATAGAGAGAAAATAAGTACAATGTATGTAAAACTGGTCACAAGACCTCATACACAAGATCAATGTATCTATAAAGAATAGAAAAGAAAAGATACATCAAAACCTCACTATATCCCTCAAAATATCGACACTCCCCCTATCAAAAATGTCCTATACTAACTCTCCCCCTAAGATGACTACTCTCATAACCCAAAACTACTCCCCTTTTTTGTCACGAGTGACAAAGGATAGAGTGTCATGTAGACATCTCATCAGTAGAGCTAGCATCTCCATCATCATCATCCGAAGCATCATCGTCATCACCAACATCATCATCCTTAGAGTCAGAAGCTGCTGGAGAAGGTGGTGAAGGAGTAGCCTCAGAAGCAAAACCACCTATGGTCGCTTGCCGTCTTGCAATACGACCAACACGAACATTCTCCTGATATAACTCAGTGGAGAGTGTATTTAGGCACGCATCCATGCGCTGCAGCTGCGCCATGATGTCTCCAAGAGATACATCGCCCGTAGAGGAAGAAGGAGCAGATGTAGATGGAGCAGATCTGGATGGAGCTAAACGGGAGAAGGGAGTGGAATCCGTCTGTCTCGACCTAAACTGAGCCTTACTACGTTTTATGGTAGCGGCATCTATGGCACAGATGTGTGTGAAGTGGTCAGACACAGGAAAAGGGATAGAAAAATGGCGTAAGTTCCTCGTGATAGTGGAAGGAAAGATGAGCTTATCACGGGATGCCGAATCTAGATGAACATCTATGATAAAAAGGATGAAATGAGAAGGAAAATCTATAGTAAAATGCTCAAGAAGAGATAACAGAAATTGAGCACGAGGCTCTGTGATGGAGTTGTAGTGAGAGAGTGGATGGAGTACAAAAGTCATCACCATGTTTAGGAATCTAGGACCTTTAGCAAAAGGTCTACATGATGTGTACTGATGCTCACCCTAATTAGCTGGGCGCTGACAAAAAGCAGAAATGAGCTCATATTTGGACACAGTCCTCAGATGCTCACAGGAAGGATAGTCAGGAAAATCTATCCTAGGAACCCTAAGCACATCTGTAACTAGCTGTGGTGTAACAAGGATGCGCGTACTTCGAATGCAAGTGAAAAAGAGAGGTACTGAACGATCGATCCCGTGCATGTTGGAGTAAAACTCCTGAATCAGCACGAGAGGACATGTGACCGGGACGTCACACAGTGACTTCCATCCCCTACTGTGAATGACAGAGGGCAGGTCAGTGTCGGAGAAGTTCGCCAAAATGACTTGGCGTTCCGAATGAACACCTCGTCTAGAAAAGTTCTCCGAAAATGCCTTGTGGGCATCTCCATCACGGAACCAAAGATTTAGAGGAGCAGAATCAGAAGATGAAGAAGCTCCAGAACGCAGAGGGTTCCAAGCAGGAGTGGATTTACGTTTGGGTGCCATAGACACTACTAATGTAAACAGAATGAGAAAGAGATAGAAAAGGAGACAATTAGAAAAGTCCCAAAACAGTTCACATATATCAAATATATTGAACAAAAAGTACGTATGCATGGGGAATGCATGAACATGTGACATGCAAATTAAAAAACATCATGGGCTCAGCCCAATCCAATCCTACCAGCACACAAACATAGAACACACATCTAAATGCATGTAAATATCATTCTAATGCACATGGAATGTAATGTATGACATTTTGAACACATTTAAGTGAAAACCCAACCCAAAATTTCAAGAAAAAAACTCATTAATTTTGAAAAACCCTAAAAATTTTCAAAAACCCCAAAACCTAAGATTCAAAACATTAAATGCATGAATAATGAGGGAAAAAGAGATCATACCAAGTGATTTGAAGCAAGGAAGGGCCGAAAATCACGTGGATTGAAGGTTTTTAGTGAGAAAAACAAGTTTGGGAGAGGAACAGTCGCAGATAGATCGAGAGAGATCGAGAAAATGAGAACCGGATCGCGACAGCAGCTTAAATAGGAACCTCAGTAATTCTCGACAGCTGAGGTGTCGAGGTAGGTGTCGAGGAAAAGGCCTTCGACAGTTGAAGGTGTCGAGAGGTATCGTGGTACAAAAACCATTTTCAAAGAACAGAAACTTAATCGATCGACAAGGTATCGAGGAGATAGTAACTTTCTCGATCGATCCACCAGGTGTCGAGGATGTGTCGAGATTGCAATAAGAAAAAGGCTTAGAAGCTCAACAGATAACAAGGTATTGAGAAGGTATCGAGGAGGTGTCGAGCCAGCAGTTAAAAGCAGTTTTTCGAGAAGTGAAAAACACAGACATGAATGCAATCCAGCATACACCTCAACCATTGATCCAATCAACATATAAAGCTTTCAAAATCATTTCTCAACAAAAATTTAAGCACATGGATCCTCAAAAACACACACACACACACTAAACAAGTCTAACCAATTTTATTTTTCAAAAACAAGTCAAGACAGTTTAGTAAGCATACATTAGCACATGTAAAACCTTTGTGATGGCCAAATCACATTGTACCTGTACATGTATCGAAAGTAGCAAAGAATGTTGCGTGTTATGTGTGAAAAATATCGCAAGATTGCATAAGTGTATACATGTTATGACGATCTGAGATATGAGAAAATAACTTTAACTCACACACAATCATAACTGTTTGATGGGGACTATCACCTTCGAGGTACATCCTATAACTCCCACATCTCCTAGAATACACGCTTGCAATCATATTTAAAGCATTTTTGATCTTTTTGCTTTTTATTTTCTTTGCATATTTTCTTTTTAAGCATATCATGCATGGGCGTATAAGAGAGAAAAGAAATACCCAAGATGTTAAGCATTTGACACTGCACTTTTGCTATGCCGAAGCATACAGGTGTCTTATTATGATTGGCGGGCAACAGTAGTGAGATGGTTATTTATGCCTTTCTCTTAGGATTTTCTAATCCTACCCTTCAAAAAGAGTGATATTAGTGTTAAGTTTTAAGAGATAACTTAATCTTACTCATCACAAACAAAAGTCACAAAGCTCACTTGCTTAGTTGTGCATAGAGATGCTCATCTAAGCTACAAGAGATACAAAGTTCAGAAAAACTCTGTTTCATTGGCCATCCAAGGTACACAAGTACCAAAGTACACAAAACACACACTGTTTTTGTATTTTTTCTGATTTTTCAATTTTTTTTATTTTTATATTAAAAACAAAATAAACAAAACTGAAAGTAAACACACAAAAACATGTTAACAAAGCAAAGCATAAAACTAGATGCAAATGCATGAGGAAGAGGAACAAGAGAAAGAGATCAATCCATGGAGATGACACTAATGTTTTGACGAAGGAATTCAAAACGTTTGCTGTCAAGAGGTTTGGTGAACAAGTCAGCCTTCTGATCATTAGTGTGGATAAACTCAAGAGTGAGAGTACCATCTTCGACAAGCTCCCTAATGAAGTGATGTCGAATCTCTATGTGTTTTGTTCGAGAATGCTGAACCGGGTTCTTAGAGATATTTTTGTCATTGGTATTGTCACAGTAAATAGTGAGATGCTCTTGACAAATAGCATAATCATGAAGGAGTTTTTGCATCTAGAGGAGTTGGGTGCAGCAGCTGCCAGCAGCGATGTACTCAGCTTCTGCAGTGGATAGAGAGATGGAGTTCTGCTTTTTGCTCATCCAAGAGACAAGATTGTTACCCACATAAAAACAACCCCCCGAAGTACTCTTTCTATCATCAGCATTGCTAGCCCAATCAGCATTAGAGTACCCAGCTAAGACACCATTAGTGTCCTTGCTATACCACACACCGAGCTCAGCAATGGTTTTGACATACTTTATAATTCTTTTTAAAGCAGTCATGTGGGATTCTTTGGGATTAGCCTGATATCTAGCACACACTCCAACACTGTAACAAATGTCAGGTCTACTAGCAGTAAGGTAAAGAAGACTACCTATCATGCTTCTATAAAGAGAAGGATCAACACTCTTACCTAATAAGTCTACAGTGAGTTTAACATTTAGGCTCATAGGGGTTTTAACAGAACTAGCAAATTCCAAACCAAACTTTTTCACAAGATTCTTAGCATATTTAGATTGAGAATGGAATATACTTGTATCTTGTTGGCGAATCTGCAATCCTAGGAAGTGAGTCAGCTCTCCAATCATGCTCATCTCGAACTTGGCTTGCATGAGTTTTGAGAAGCCATGAGCAAGTTCATCCTTAGTCGACCCAAAGATGATATCATTAACATAGACTTGAGCAACTATCAACTCACCATATTCCCTTTTGATGAAGAGTTTTTGATCAGCCTTTCCTCTAGTGAACCCATGTGACACCAGATATTGTGTGAGTCTATCATACCGGCTCTAGGAGCTTGCTTCAACCCATAAAGTGCATTTTTAAAGTACAGCACATGATCCGGAAAGTGTGAATCAATGAATCCTTTTGGTTGAGCCATATAGACATCCTCTTTGAGTAACCCATTCAAGAAAGCAGTCTTTACATCCATCTGATAAAGTTTGAAATTCAGCTGATATGCTAGGGCAAGGAGAATTCTGATTGACTCCATTCGGGCAACTGGGGCAAATGTTTCATCATAGTCTACTCCTTCCATTTGCGAGTATCCTTGAGCCACAAGTCGAGCCTTGTTGCGAATCACATTGCCTTCTTCATCAGTCTTGTTGCGGAATATCCACTTGGTACCGATGATGTGCTCACCTTCTGGTCTAGGTACTAGAGTCCAAACATCATTCCTCTGAAACTGAAGTAGTTCATTATGCATTGCTTCGACCCAACTTTCATCTTGTAATGCTTCCTCAACTTTCTTGGGTTCAACCTTTGACAAGTAGCAAGAATAAGACACAAAGTTAGCAACACATTTATCAACTGTACGTTTCCTTAATGTGAGTTCATTCATGTTTCCCACAATAACTTCCGGAGGATGATTTAATTTGATTCTAGAGGAAGGTCCTTTTTCTTCATGAGACTCGGAATCTGGTGAAGTAGGAGCATCTGCAGAGTCTTCCACAATAATAGGAGTACTTAGGGACATAGGTTCTAGTTTAACAATATCTTGAACTTCCCTAGGCTTAGGAGGAAGAATTTCTGTAGGAAGTTCCTCAATGCCTTTCTTAGAACTGGAATTTGAAGACTCATCAATGATGACATTTACTGTTTCCATTACCTTCATAGTTCTCTTGTTGTATACCCGATAAGCCTTGCTTATAGATGAGTATCCCAGAAATATGCCTTCATCGCTTTGAGAGTCAAACTTTCCCACATTCTCTCTATCCTTAAGAATGAAGCAAGTACTTCCAAAGATCCTGAAATACTTCACATTTGGCTTTCTTCCTTTCCATAACTCATAGGGAGTCTTTTTGGTACCGGGTCTGAACTACACCCTATTCACCGTATGACATGCAGTGTTTACGGCTTCTCCCCATAAGTTTCAAGCCACATCTTTGTTATGCAACATGGCTCTGGCCATCTCTTGAATAACCCTATTCTTTCTTTCTACCACACCATTCTGCTGAGACGTAATAGGAGCAAAGAATTCTTGAGATATACCTGATCTTATGCAGAAAGACTCCATGTATGAGTTTTCGAATTCTTTGCCATGGTCACTTCGAATTCGATCAATCTTTAAGATCTTTTCATTCTGCAGTCTTGTGCACAAGGCCTCAATGTGCTCAAGAGCATCAAACTTGGATAGTAGTAAGATGACCCAAGTGTATCTAGTGAAGTCGTCTACTACAACTATGATATATCTCTTACCACCAAGAGACTCGGTTCTGGTTAGACCCATAAGATCTAAATGCAAAAGCTCCAATGGTCTGGAGGTAGCTGATGTCTGAGTGCCTAGATGCTTAGCTTTTGTCTGTTTCCCAAGCTAACATGGTCCACAGACCACATTGCTCATTCTGCTAAGCTTTGGTATCCCCAAGACTAATTCATGCTTAGATACAATGGATAGATTCTTGTAACTATCATGTCCTATTCGTTGATGCCATAGATCTTCATTTGGCAAACGAATGCTATTACACACTATATCAGCATCAGGAACCAATTCATAATAGTTGTCCAAAGTACGAACCCCACTAATGAGCTTCTTTCCAGACTTATCTATGACAAGACACTTTCCCTTTGAGAATAGCACCATGAAGTCTTGATCACATATCTGACTTATGCTCAATAGGTTCACCCTTAGACCTTCTACATAAAGAACATTTGCAATGTTTGGCAGTCCTGGTAGAGATATGATTCCTTTCCCTTTAATCTGTGACTTGCTTCCATCACCAAAAGTCACATTACCACCTTTCTTAGGCTCAAAGATCTTGAAGAGAGATCGGTCTCCAGTCATGTGTCTTGAGCAACCACTGTCAAGATACCATAGACATGTATCCATCACTTTGAATGTAGACTTCATCATGAAACACACTTCATGCTTAGATGACAAATCAGAGGGAATGGTTCTTTCACTCAACTGCCTTTTATGAGCTAAGCCTTTAACTTTCACTCTTTTCAGTCGAACTCCTCTGCACATTTTCATTCTGAGACAGTTTAGTTTCTTCTTAGCCAAACCGAGATCTTTTCCAATCGTCATTATAAGAGAATTCAAATAACTTTTAGACTTGTATTTTCTGAGACACTCAAACATATAGTGATTAGAAAAACAAGATGTATTTGAAAACATAGATCTCTACGAGCCGGTTATAGTCATGACAACAGGGGTTAATGGATCAACATAGCAAAGATTAAACCTAATCAGAGTGTGCCTACTCTGATACCACTTGATAGGCCACAAACGAATTCACCCCTTATGATTAATTAACCAATTAATTAGCCAAGTGAATTAATTAGGTTCAATTAACATGCAATTGCGTGGCAGCACAAACAAATCACCAATAAACTAAATAAGTAGCGAAAAATAAATAACACGGTGATTTGTTCACGAATAGGGAAAACCCTAACGGCAAAAACCCCACTGGGTGATTTTCAGGTCACCATTCCCGAAACTCCACTATTATCAAATCAAGCAGTTACAAGTAAAGAAATTCCAAGTACCTTACCAGCCTATAGTTGAACCCTTACCCCAATACCCAATTGGACTTGATTTGTAGTGACAATTCCCACTTTGATGCACGGCTCCTAAGTACGTGACTAACCAATGTGCGGATCCCAGTATGCGACTTCAAACACCATCTTAGAAGGAGAGGTTGGCTGCAAAGTTCTTCAATTCATCCTACATGATGAAGATCAGGAAGATGCTTGGTCACAAAACCTTTTGGTGGAAATACACAGCAACTTCTTCAGAGAAAATGAACTAGGTCAAGAACTTCGTCTCTAATCACAATTTGCTTGAACAGAGATTGCTTAATGCTTTTGCAACTTGTGTACAATTTGACTGCTCTTAAAACAATCCTTTTATATGTTTAGGGTTAGAAGAAAAGAAGGCCCAAAAGCATATTCACAGATCCCAAGAAATCAGATCAGAAAATCTGACTGTATAATTCTCGACAGATAGCAAGTGTTGAGGAGCTATCGAGCAGGTGTCGAGATTTAATGAATTTGCACTTTAGTTTGTTTTTCTTGGACAAACTTGATGACTTTAACACTTGATCTTAAAACCTTGTTTCTTGAAGTATTAAAAACACCTAGAACTACTCAATTACAAGTAGAGTGCGTTTTGTCAAAGGATTAGCCAATTTACATAAATAAGTGACATATGTTTTTAACAAGTAAAAACACATATGTCCTAACAGGTTCCTTCCTAACTGCTTCCCAAAGCACCAAATAAACCTCCTCACGGATATATGTATGGTGAGAAAAGGATTTGGCTAAAGGCCTCTCAAGGATTTAACAATGGAGAGGAAGAGAGTAGAGGAATTTAAAGAGTCTCTAAGGTAAAGATTGTGGATGAATCAATCTTGTTTTTCTCTAACTCACAAAATTCTCTCTAGACACTCTCTATATTTAGTGGGTATAAGGGTCTATATATAGTGGTGAGTGTTTGGAATACGAAGAGACAGTTTTTCCCAAACAGGGCTAGTTGGCGGCTTGGCCTCGCTGCTGGTCTGAGTCGCAAGTTCCGGCCGTGAGTTAACTGCCTGGCCAGCCTGGGACTTTTTTCCTGTAGTGCACCAGCTGGCATAATGCTTCAACTTCCCGCATGCTTGGTACGTGACTCTTATCTAGCGGCTTGCACCTGCGAGCCACCCGTGAGTTCCAGTCACGAGTTCCTGATTCTTTGCACATTAAGGAACATTTCTTCACACTCTTTCACACACTACCCTTACAATAATCCCACCTAAATACAGGGTTACTAAATGCTAAAGTACAAGCAAATTTGGCACGGAATAAAACCAACAAGATGGTTGATTAAATTCAACCTTATAATCTCCCCCTTTGGCTATTTCGTGACAAAACCCTACAACAGACTCTAGATTTAATGTGTGAGTTGGGAACAGTTGATCAAAATTCACTCATACCTAACTCTAGTTTCTAATAAGCTCTTGAAACATATAAACAAGTATCTCCTAAAACACAACAACATAACAATATCATTGTACGCAGAAAAACTTAAAATGCATATGGAGCAAACATAATATGATCAAGCAAAAATGGACTTAAGCTATAAAGTAATAAATCATGGCTTGACCAAAACATGTAATCACTATACAAAGATGATCACAATGCTTATTCACACAAGGAATGAACATTCGGACATGCAAGCTAATAAGCTTATATGCAAAGTATCATTTGTATGTCCAACACTCAACCAATGCATACAAACATATTTGCATCTAGGAACAATCCTACAAGGGCACAAGAGTGATGTACTTAAGAAAATGCATAACATTAACAAGTACTTAAGCCACAAAGCATAAAGGCTGCATAAGCATGGTACAAACCATAAAAGCCTACAAATTGCATGGAAACAAACCCTTAAAAGCTTATAGAAGCAACATGGGTATAGAATAACCAAACAAAAACAATTAACTGAATAACATCATCAATATGTAAATACATATCACCAAAGTTTCAAAACAGTATCCTTACAGTATGCACATATAAACATGAAACATAAGTTTTGTTAGGCTATCTTCAAAAGTATGTAAAATGAAATGTATATCAACTCCCTGAGCACACAACTCCCCCTTTCAATATGCACATCTTCTCCTTCCTGTGTCGTTCTCCCCCTTACTGTCGCTGTCCCCCTTTTTGTCATGAATAGCTAAAGGCTCTCTTCTAACTTTTGCTGAATAGCATCCAACTGTGTTTTAATGGCCGTGAGACGCACTTGAACTTGATTTTTAGTTGAGTAGATAAGCCGTTGTAGTTCAGAGATCCAATCAACCACATTTTCAATCAAGTAACTTTTCCTGGGCATTTGAAATCCAGGAGGAATAGATGGAGTACCAGTTGATTGCATAGGAGTAGCTGAGCTTTGACCAGATGGAGTGACTGGTTCACCCTTAGGTGCTTTAGAGGAGTGACTCTTACTTGCCTAAAGAATGTATAAGGATATTGATCGAGGACGAGGTATAATTTTCCAGCTGATGGAGGACTAACACCTTCACGAAGGATGATCTTCATGATGAGACTACAGAATGGAAGATTCATTTGCGCTGCTGATCGAGCCGCTGTTTTGCCAATGATCTGAAATATGTGGGCACAAATGTCAATTGGAACACCAGTAATGAGGTTACACAAGAATTTAGCCCTCCCAAGACTGATGAAAGCAGTGTTTGACAATGGGTAAAGATTGGAGAACATGATCAACTTTAGAGTTGTCAGTTCAGGCGAAAAAAATCCAGTGCCTATAGATGATCCTGTGCTTCCCACTTCATGTTCACTCCCAAGAACTTGAAGAATGTCTTGTGCCTAAAGTACTCTGTCGTCATACAGAGTTTGGTCTGTATTTTCTGGTCTGGTGATGCGAAGAACCTGAGCAATGTAGTTTGCATTGATGGAAAATTCTTTTCCTTGTACCCTGCATTGCATCTCTACTCCTGTGTATCTGGCATTATAGTAGAATTCCTTAACCAATTCTTCAATTGGATCCTCAAAGTTCCCAAAAAGGTCAACCCAATCTCTTTCTTCAAAGATTTTAGGGATAAACGTTGTCCCTAGGGTATCAAACTTGACAATTCATTCCACAATCGGAGGAGCCTTTATAAAAATGTCTGTGTATGTCTAAGAATCAAGACGTGTCCTGAATCTTTCAATGGTAGATTCTCTAGATGACGAAAGACGTGTCCATTTAGCAACCTTGTCTTTGCCTTTAGAGGAACGACGAGTCATCTGAAAAAAAAAGACAGACATACAGCAGAGAACCAAATGCAATACCATAGGGTACCAACATCAACTTGATTAGTTTCAGATAAGAATGTGAATCAAATAGATTTCATTCAATCACAAAATATGAACCAGATCATCATTAAGTAATCATAAGCAACACTGAAGTATTGTACGAATCAAGTGAACAAAAATGGTGATAGTTCAGATACAACTCAGTGTCAAGTGAACACTGAATATCACAAAGTCACACACTGATATTGTGACAAACTACCATGAGCATGATATGCATAAATCATTATAGCCATGAGACATGCCACAAAACACAAACTCCATAAAAACAACAATAATATAGTCAATAAATACTCAAAAACATCAACTCTCTACCAAAAGGTATACAACAGAATGAAACTAAGTCAAATACGAACATGCTTTTTCTCAAAAACATAATGGCACCAACACCACTCACAGATTCAAGAAAGTAACACTTAAAAACATGAAATTTGAAGTGAGAGAGAGAAAACCCATACATTTTTCTTGAATATTGAAGTTAAAATGGTGCAGAAATGAAGGTTTTTCGAAGAGTGACATGGTGAGTTTCAGAGAGAGAAATGGGGAAGATAATGAACAGTCACTAAATTTCAAGGGAAAAACTAAAAAGTTTTTGAAAATTGACCTTAAAACGCAAAACACGCATTTTTCGCGACTAGAGTAAGTCACCAGTAAATCGCCAGGGTAAGTCGCGAAACACTTTGAAACCAAAAATTTTGAAAAATTTTCTAAGTGTTTTTTGCGACTAGAAGGTCTACCCGTGAGGGAGTTGCGAGCTGAGCCGTGAAAATCTCTGTGTACCCTCACGATTGGACCTTCCACCCACGAACAAGTCGCCAAGACTGACCCGCAAACATGCGATTGGGGCATGCAACTGGATTGACTCGCGACTGAGTCGCCAAAACAGGGCAAAATTGTTTTTGAAATTTTTGACATTTTTTGTTAAAACAAAATACTTTCCAAAAACAACTACAAACACTCAAAAATCTTTTTGTGTTTGATCAACAAAGATTGAGCATGTGAAAGCACATTTAATCAAGTACAATCACACAAATGAATATGGCATTCATTGAACATAGACTTGTGTGTTATGTGTGGATATCAAAAATAAGATAGTCCTTAGTCTAATGTGAAGCTTCAATGATTAATTCAATCAAGGCATACACAACTAGCACTAGATAATGTGACCTATCTTAATAATAGAAATATGCATATATGACTTCCCACATAAACTAGATTACAATTCTTTGAAGCTTTTCATTTGGCTCCATATATATCATATCATTTGCACTTTTTGAATCATAACATCTCATTGTGAGATCGATGCCTGAAATTTTTGATATTTCAATTGATGAGGCAGCCTTTGACTATTTGGGCATCATACATTTTATTTTGGTCGCTTTCCTTTTTTCCTAGTCGAATACTAGTATGTGCGACAGGCTTTTGCAGCTCTATATCTCTTTTCATTTGGAAATTTACATTTAGAGAGCTCTTTTAAACAAACAAACAAAAAATGAACAGTGGGAAGATATATAGGCATAAATCTATGCATGTCTCAAGATCAACAAGACCATTCACTAATCATTCATGACAAGGTTGAAGATCTATTTACAACAGTCACATAGATTTTAAAATTTCTCCTACAATGATATGAGTGCATAGGAAACAAGCTAAGCTCGTAGATGCACAAAGCTATTAGTACAAAGGTACAAGGCAAAACATGCTTTGAGACAAAACTCAACAAAGTCGATCAAACTTTTTGGATTTTCTACTTTTTATGTGTTTTAGGATTTTTGACACAAAAACAATAAAGGTTGATTAAAACAAAACAACAATAAAAAATATTAAAAACAAAGACTCACAAACAAAATTTTCAACTCAAACTTGCAAGAAGCAAACAACCAAGCATATACACAAAATATGGGAAGTATTAATGCATGGACATGTTGTAATGCTTATACATGAGTACCCTTTGTCGCCCACACGTCACGTGCGTTTGGGGTGATATCCTTGACGGATTGGGTATGAGAGTTAGGACTTCCAAACCTTCGTGTGAAGGTTTCCAGGCAATTGGTGAAGGCACCGATCATCTTCATTACGTCCATCATTCCGGGATCACTGTTCTAACTTCTCGGCTGTTCACCACCCCAAGACTTCTTGTCATTTCTTCTTCCTTGTGACCGAGGAGCGCTTGCATTGTTCAATATTCTCAACTTCTGGCAGTTGGGTCTGGTATATCCTTGCAATCTGTAATAGTGACAAACATAATTCATTCTAGGGCCTCGTTGTGGTCTTGGAAGAGATCTTCCTCTAGCTTCAACTCTGGCTTCTGATTGATTACAGGACTTATTAAACACCCATTGATCAGCCACCTTCTTGTTTTGTTCAGCCTTAACTTTCTCAAGAATAGGCTTTTACAACTGTCTCTTTGGCCTTTTCAAATTTCACTTCTTTGGTAACATTGGCCGATGAACTACTCCCTCCGGTATAACCCAATCCGGACTTATCTGAGAAGATTTTTTGAGATGAAATAACATCTTCCAGCTTCTTGGATGATACCCATTCTATCTTGGCTTGTGCTTGCACTACCTCTTGCTTAAGAAATCTTACTTTGGTATAAGCTTCCGATAGCTCACCATTTAGTGTTTCAATCTCACACTTTACCTCCTTATATCTAGCCAAGAGACTTTTGTAATCCTCCTCAGCTCTCTTCATCTTCTTCACAGCAGCTTTCGCCACCCTTGTGTACTCTCCCGATTTCTCAAGAAGTAAGACGTAATTCTCTTGAAGGTTAGTTGTATCTTTCTCCTCTTCAGCATCTGATTCCTTAACAATCCCTAAGGATTCATCATCGCAGTGCTCCCCAAGTTCTTGTACAAGTTAATTTAGGTCCTCCGAGGACTCAACATGCTCAATAGCCATAAATGCAGAATAATTTCCTTCTCCGTCACAGCTACCCTCAGAGTCAGAATTTGATGAGTCCGAATCACTCAAAGTAGTGGCATAGACCTTGCCCTTCGACTTCAAATAGTAGGGACATTCCTTTTTGAAGTGCCCATGTCCATTACATTCGAAGCATGTAATTCCTTGTGAATATTGGGAATATCTACCCTCTTTTCTTCTGAACTCTTTCTTCTCCTTTCCGGAACTCTGAAATTTTCCTTTGTCACCAGATTTCCCACTGTTCTTGAGCTTTAAGAACTTCCAGAAGTTTTTCACCAGATACGCCACATCTTTATCTACAGCATCCTACTTTGAAGAGTAATGAGATACTACTCTCTCATCAATAGTTTTAAGAACAAGTGATTTACTCTTCTTCTGTGTGGGCAGGGACAATTCATATGTCTGCAGGGAACCAACTAGCTCTTGAACTTTAATGTAGTCAAGATCTTTGCTCTCTTCAATCGCTGTAACTTTGGCACGGAAACTCTCTGGTAGTGACCGAAGGATCTTCCTTACTATTTTCAAGTCCTCCGTCTTTTCCCCCAAATTGAATTTCCCAACAACCACTTCGTTCAACTTACTGTAAAACGAATCAAAAGACTCATCCTCACAAATCTTTAGCTCCTCAAAGCGAGTGGTCAACATTTGAAGTTTGGTGTCCTTCACTTTCTTAGTCCCTTCATAAGTTGTCTCCAGAATTTCTCATGCTTCCTTAGCAATGGTGATATATGAAATCCTATGAAATTCTTCTGGAGAGACACCACAGAAAATAACATTCAAGGTTTTGCTATTTGCATTAGCCGTTGCGAGAGCAGCCTTATCCCAAGTGGATTTGACAGCCTCTGGTCTTGTCCAACCTACTTCAACTGTATCCCACACAGCATCATCAATAGAACACAAAAATGCCCTCATAAGGACTTTCCAAAAAGCATAATTATTACCATAAAAAAATAGTGGCACATTAAGAGATTGAGACCTATCCATCTCAAAGGGGGTCAGGGATCACACTTAGGTATTTAAACCACAACAAGTGTACCCGCTCTGATACCAATTGAATGTTCAGAAAGGGTATGAAACATCCTTGAACGTTTAGACCCCAAATTACAAAATATCAGTTCAAGCTTATTATCAAATAATTAATGTGCGAAACATGAACATAAGCCAAACACAAAATTGATAAACAATCTAAGCCAAATATAAACACATCCACAGCAGTAAATATAAGGCAAAGATAAAAGGAAGGAAGATGCAAACACACGGACAACACACGATGTGTTATCGAAGAGGAAACCGAAGCCCTCGGCGTAAAACCTCTCCGCCGTCCTCCAAGTGGTAAATAATCCACTAAAGAATGTAGTTGGAATACATGAACAGCAGAAGACCTTCCAAACCTAATCTACCCGATGTACCTAAGCCCTCCAAGCTTCTTGCTCCAACGAGGTTGAGCCGAACCTATTTCTTCTTTAGCTTACCGGATTCCACTATCAACCATAGCATCAACCAATGGATATTGGTTCCTTCCTAACTGCTTCCTAAAGCACCAAATAAACCTCCTCACGGATATGTGTATGGTGAGAAAAGGATTTGGCTAAGGACCTCTCAAGGATTTAACAATGGAGAGGAAGAGAGTAGAGGAATTTGAAAAGTCTCTAAGGTAAAGATTGTGGATGAATTAATCTTATTTTTCTCTAGGGTTTCTCTCACAAAATTCTCTCTAGACGCTTTCTACATTTAGTGGGTATAAGGGTTTATATATAGTGGTGAGTGTTTGGAATACGAAGAGATAGTTTTTCCCAAATAGGGTTGGTTGGCGGCTTGGCCTCGCGACTGGTCTGAGTCGCAAGTTCCAGCCGCGAGTTAACTGCCTGGCTAACCTGGGAATTTTGTCCTGTAGTGCACCAACTGGCATAACGCTTCAGCTTCCCGCATGCTTAGCACATGACTCTCATCTGGCGGCTTGCACCCGCGAGCCACCCGCGAGTTCTAGTCACGAGTCCCTGCTTCTTTGCACATTAGGGAACATTTCTTCACATTCTCTCACACACTACCCTTACAATAATCCCACCTAAATACAGGATTACTAAATGCTAAAATTCAAGCAAATTTGGTACGGAATAAAGCCAACAAGATGATTGATTAAATTCAACCTTACATCTACCATAGGTTTCTATCATTTTAGACATTTGTATGGTGAATTCCCCCATCAGAGTATAAACATAACAACAAGAAGTCTGAAAGTTGGTTGATTCAAAGGTGAACGGTCGTAACACATGGCTTTAACACACCAATCAAGTAAGCTAGATATGTTATGAATCTACGTGGTACCTTACAAAATCAATATTCAACATGAATCTCATACACACACACACATATATATATTGTTGGAAAATTTAGACCCCAGTTGATAGAATTAACAAGTTTTAAATTCAAGTTGTTAATTAGATTTATTATCAATAAAACTTGTTAAAACAAACAAACATCAATATCATGTGCAGCGGAAAAGTAAATAAGACAAGATAAGATGACCCAAGAAAACCAATGAAACCAACCAGTTTCACAGTAAAAAACCTGGGGGAAAACCATCCCAAAAAGCAATCCACTATAGTAAAGAGAAGTTTCAGATCTAGTACAAAACCTTTGTCCCTAGACTTTACAATCCCGTAGATGAACTCACAACGGAAACCTTCTACGACTTCAGAACCTCTGAACTCTTTAATATATGAACGCCACCCTTTTTGATGCACGAATCCCAGTACGTGACTAACCAATTATGCGGATCCCAGTACGCGACTTTAATCACCAACTAGAAGAAGATGTTGGCTACAAAGTTCTTCACTTCATCAACAATGAAGATTAAGAAGCACTTGGTTACAAAACCTTAAGGCGCAAAGACGCAATAGCTTCTTTCAGAGAGAAATAAGGCATCGGTCACATTTTGCATATGTTCTCCTTGTATTTTATCATGTGACGGCCTCTAAAATAAGCTTTATATAGATTTAGGGTTGTGAGAAAAGAAACCCTACACAAATACATAAGTCTGATCCAAAAATCAGATCTAAAAATTCTGATTTCTGTAACCTTAATAGATACCTCGATAGATAGTATCTGTCGAGCCTCATTAAACCTCGATAGATAGCTAGTGTTAAGGAGGTGTCGAGAAGCTGTCGAGGGGGACAGGAGCTTTCTCAATCGATCCACCAGCTGTCGAGAAGGTGTCGAGATTGCAATAACAATCAACTGAAGAGCTCGATAGATAGCCAGCTGTCGAGAGGTGTCGAACAGCTGTCGAGCTATCTGTCCAGCTTTATTAAACAGCTTTTCTTCACTTGTTTCTTGGTCCAATCTTCATGACTTTAATACTAGACTTGAACAACATGTTCCTTGAAGTATAAAATACATCCTAGATCTACCCAATTACAAGTAAAGTGTGTTTTGTCAAAAGATTAGCCAATTACATCAAAAAATGACATATGTTCTTAACAAGTAAAACACATATGTCCTAACATATATACATATATATATATATATATATATATATATATATATATATATATTTGGATGGAAAACTCACATATTTATTTGATATTCTATAAATAATAATAGTAATAATAATAATAATCTCAAAACCTTCATATTCACATATATAGTATACTCACTCGTTCAAATATATAAATATTTCTAAAAAATATAGTATACAGTATACTAACAAATTAAGATGGAAGAATTAAATCTTAATTCAAACTAATGTCGAGAAGTAAGTTACAAAATTGTGGGGTCAGTGGTAGTACAAATATCCTGTGATAGCTATTTAATTTGATAGAATATAATAAGATGATGTGGCATGTTGGAATTGAAGGGGTAAAACATTGGTTTTACACCACGTTCTTATAGAATTTAATCTCTAATATTATATAGAAAATCTTGTAATAAAAAAATAACATCTATAAACCTTAAAAGTCTCTAATTAAATCCAGTGGTTTCAAAAATTAAAAAACAAATACTAAAATTTTTCAAAAACTAACAAATTAAATTATGTAATTTCAAATGTAACAAATTAAGGTTTGAGATAACAAGTAATGTTAGGTTCTAAAGACTTAGGAACTAATGTATTTAGAACTCTAATGTGTAATGTTGGCAAACCATGATCAAAAAAGTTGTTAGTCTTGTTTAGACTTACTCAAAGTGTGTGCGTTGTATGAAAAGTTGGAATCGAGTGGCTGCAGAAGTATTAGTGACTTTCGGCCTAGCTCGATCGATCAAAGCTTAGACTCAATCGATCGAATCTCAGGCAGAATATTTTTTCTGCAAATTTTTCCAACTCAACCCTAGCCTATTAAAATGTGTAGGGTTTTATGTTTTACCTAAGGTATAAAAGGAAAACCCTAACCACGTTTTTATGTTGCTTATATTACTGTTTATGTGAATCTCTTGTGAGATCTGAGAGGTGCTTGCCTTCACACAAGCTTAGGATTATCAAGAATGAGATTTCTTCAAGAGTTTGATGATCATTCAGTTGCTGCCATAAGAGTTTAAAGATACACAAGCGGGTGTGTTTGTACTTGCTGGAGAATCCAAGAAAGAAGGAGTCCGTGGTCTCGAAACTTGCACGTGGTCGTGTCAGTAAGTTTCTATTGGTGGGTAGCAATAGGATGTTAGTGATCTAAGTCGCTATTGTAAAACTTCGATTCTTTCATAGTGGATTCAGGTTTATCTTAAGGATAGTTAGGTTAAATCCTCCTCAGGTTTTTTACCGATTTGTTTTTCCTGGGTCATCATATCTTTGTGTTCTTTATATTCCGCACTTTACATTGATATAATTGTATGATTGTGATAACTTGGATTTGGAATTTGGACTAAGTAATAACTTGGCTAATAAACTAGGTTAATTAAATTTTGTTTAAGGGGTCTAAAAACAAACAAGTAATACATTAAAATATCGGTTGTTCTATTTAATTGGATTGAGTTTTTATTTTTTATTTTTTTATATTTTTATTTTACGTATCATGATTTAATTTTTTTGCTTAAAAATTATAGGGATAATTGGTTTCTTTTTAAATATTAAGGTTCAATTGTTACTTTTGAGACTATAACATTTTAATTTGTTACAATTATATATTATAGAGTAACTAGCATGTAACCCGTGATTACACATGAAAATGTTCAATTATAGTGGTACTATTAATGTTAAGCTTGGATTATTAAATATATAGAACATTAGTTCGACCAAGACTTTTATATTTTGGAGTAATTATGTTCTATAATACAATGTCAAATAAATAACAAAAAATGTACATTTGTGAAAGTTTTAATGATCATTTGATTTTGTTATCTCAAATAATAATAATAATAATAATAATAATAAGACATTTGAAGGTATTAAAATGGTTTTTCTTGCAATTTTGATAATATTGTTTTCGTTATTGAGATACATATTTAAAAAACCACTCGCTTTAGTAAAAAATGAACATTTAACAAATACCATATAAACATAAAATTAAGTAAGGAACTTCTTAACCTATTGCACAATATATATTAAATGTTACTAATTTTTTTTTAATCTATTTCATTAATCGGTTGTACAAATTTCTACAAACTATATTTAATTGGTGAAATATTACTGAAACTAAATATAAATGACCCTTAAAAACCAAATCTTTTTGAACTTTCAACAAATATCACAAATTATTATCCCCCCTTCGCCTCCTCAACAATTGCCAGTTTTTTTTTTTAATTTATTTTTTTAAAAGAAGGATTGCCCTTAAAATAAATTTCATTAGCCAATCATTATTGAAATTCAAACTATGTAATTCAAAATCAACCAAATATTAGCAAAAAGAAAAGAAAAAGAAAAACCATTTTAGTGATCACCCTCATTCCTTAATATCACAATTTACAACATCATTAACAACATAAGATCCCTCTATCAACAATATATACTCAATCAATCAATAAAATTATTTGGGGCCTATTTGTTTAGCTTAAAAAAGCACCGTTTTTTTTTTTCATTTTCAGCTTTTTGTGGGTTCCACTACTAAAAAATTGGTTTGGTTTTAGTATTTGTATTCAGTTTTTATTTTCAATATCCTAAAAGTTTGATTTGAATACAAAAAATGAATACAACTTTTTAGCGTTTTTGTTTTCAATGAATACAAATACAATGGCATATTCATAAATATTGTGAAGAATAAAGTTTCTCTCCAAACTAGTTTGGAGAGAAACTTTTCAAACTTCTCATATATCTCTTTTTTTGGTGTGAATTTTGAAAATCTAACCATTGAATTTCATGCTCCTTATGTTCTTAACATGCATATCAAATTTCATTCAAATTGGATATTATTTACTATTCGATCAATAAACTTATTTTTTATACACAATTTTAGATCATAAAAATTTGAAATTTTAACATTTGTTTGATGAGATAGTAATTGATATTTGATCTTCTTGAAATTTACATACATGAAGAATATAATAAGAACATGCAATCTAACGGTTAGATTTTCAAAATTCATACTCAATATAGAGATATATGAGGAGTTTATAGAGTTTCTCTCCAAACTAGTTTGGAGAGAAACTTTGTTCTATTGTGAAAACACAAAGTTTGTTTGTTTTTTTTTTTTTTTTTTTTTTTTAGTAATGTGATGTGTGTGAGTGAGAAAATTTACTTTTTTTGAAATAGAAAATAATGACTAAACTCAGCTATGATGTATTCTATACCCAAATTATGTATTTAAAACAACATACCAAATAATACCAAATATGAAAATAAATGCTTATTTCTATATTCAAATTCAGGATTTGAATTTAGAATAAAGAAAATAAAAAGTGGATACACCACTTTTTGAAACCAAATAGGCCCTTGGCTCTTGAGATAGGTTTATATTTGCAAAGGACCGTAAATGGGAAAGTATATATATTTATTTTCCTTTGTGTTTTAGCAAGCAAGCAAATAAAACACAATTGAAACAAAAATAAACTAATAATAATATAAAAAAAATAAAAAAATAAAAAAAAACACCATTAACTGTGCACACACACAAGACGTATTATTACATAACCACAAAATCTTTTTATCCTCTTTGTTTTCTCACAACCAAAGAAAACTTTTACCAAAATTTCATTAGAAGATATTTGTACATTTTTCAAATTAGATGTGAAAATGCATAAAATCCTATGTGGTGCGGGGAATATCTCTATCTCTGTCATATGTTTTTCCCCTTGTCTCCTAAATCAGTTAACTTGACTCATTGCCATAATCATTCCTAATCAAATCCAACAATACTATCACATGAGAAACTAAAAAAAAAAAAGATTTTTCCAAAATGACATGATTGAACCATTAGTCAAATTTGAAAAAGAGCCAAAATATTAATTAAAATAATCGAAGAGATAAATGATGAGACTAAAAGGGCTGACCTTGTAAGTTTTGTCACCAAAAAAATGGATTTCATATGAAAATCATTTAGGTATCTCAAGCAGTAGGTCTCGTCCCAACCTTGAGGAAAAAAATGTTACAAAGAGAAATTCATTAATATATGAGGAGAATAACGAAGAAAAGCAATTCATTACTGTAAAAAGTCCAACCTAACGTGAATTAGAATGAAACTAAAACATTTTGCAATTGAAACATAAGATATTAGTGAGTATTTGGTATGACCTCCATTGAATTGCTCTAAGAGTAGGTGAGGAAGAAAAACTTCATGAGGCATTTCCTTAGAAGATGCACGGGCACCTTGTGAGACTATTAGTGAGGTGATTTTTGTTGAGTAGATATTATTGGTTTTTTGAAGGTTCATTACTATTGGACTCTTTGGTTTTTGCATCCAATAATTTACTTTGCACAAAAATTTTTTAAAAAGAAATTGATGGACGTGTGGAACTAAATTGAATTCTAATTGGAATCTTTTTTTTTCTTTTTTTCTTTTTTTCATTGAGAATGAATTGGAATCTAATTGGATGTGGAATCTTTGGTTTTTGCACCATATAATTCACTTGACACAATAATTTAAAAATTAAATAAGACACATGGCACAAAATTAGACTCCAATTGAAATCCAATTTAGAATCTAATTGAATTTTTTCTAAGCTTTACCTATTAATATATATATATATATATATAGATTATCATTGATAAAAATTAGGCTAAATTACAAACTGCACCTTGTAACTTTGCCTATAATTCACACTACAACAAAATGTGTTTTTAGTGACGATATTAGTGAGAAAATTATTTTCATCACTACAAATATAGATTTAGTGACGAAATATAGATTTCGTTGCTAATAATGAAAAAAATTATAACATTTAGTGACAAAAAATAATTTTCGTCACTAATGGTGATCTGAAATTTAAGGAAAATTTGGCTCGAACTTAATTGCTCTATAGCGACGAAATGTTTCATCGCTAAAAGTTGAAATTTTTAGTGACAAACAATTTCGTCACAATAGGTGTTGCTATGAATAGTATTAGTGATGAAAATCATTTCGTCGCTGAAAAGGAGCATTAGTGACGGAAAATAATCGTCGCTGAAAATAATGACACAAAACAGGTATTTCATTACAGAGTTTTGGCAACGAAATCAACACTGGTCACTAAAAGTATATTATAGTGACGAAATATATGTCGTCACTAAAAGCGTAACAGAAATGTGGGATCTTTTGCGACAAAAAATTAAGCAGTAGCGATGAAAATTTTCGTCGCTAAAGCCGATACTATAAAGAAACCTAGTTCAGATTTTTTTTTTTCTCAAACCCTATCATTTTAAAGTTGTTTGCGCCGTTTACTCTCCCTCTCTCCTTGCGCTGTTCACTCTCTCCGTTTCTCCATTGTTCTCCGTCAACCTCCATCGCCGCCTTCGAGGAGCTTGCCTCGCTGCCATAAGGACACAGTGGGTCTTCGACATCGTTGGTCGTTGCACACAAAGCCACAGATACAGCCACACCCACCAAGGCCTCTCTACAGAACACAATCAAGGGAACAAAATTGGACTCTTATGTTTGTCATTGATTGTGGGTATTAACTGAAATCTTCCAAGTGCTTGATTTTTAATTTTCTATGGGTCTGAGTTTAATGCAAATCTAAATTATAATCTCTTGGGAGCTTTTTCGACTTTTCGTCAAACACCTTGTGTGTAAAAGCAAAGACCGAAGGCCAACCATTTCAAGTAGAAAGAAAGCTTGAAAAAACAATATAGAAATCTCAAAAGCAAGCTTCCTTCCTCCTCAAGAGCAAGAGTACGTGAGCTTTTCTCTTATGGGGTTACTTTTTTTTTAGGTTGTCAACAATATTAGTATTTTTGTTTTGAATGAATTTAATGACTTTTTATTGGGGTTGATATGTATAGTTTTTACCACATTTTTTTTTTCATTTCAATTGTTTGATAGTATTGTATAAATTTGCTGTAGGGACTGGGTTTGAGCGCTTCTGCTATTGGATGGGTGGACTCAGGTCCAACTAGCCCAATATAATAAATTTATAGAGAATGGGTTCAAGAATTAGGCCTTAGTGAGGATTACAACAAGTAGACATGGTTACGAGTGGATTGAACAATAAGGACGTGGTCTACGATGCGAAATTCTGTCATCGGACCTTATCCGGTAAGTTTGTTGTTCCTATTATTCCTTCAGTGCTTGGTTACAAAGGTTTCAAAGGTGATACAAGTTGCTACAGTGTTCTCTGTTTCTAACTTTTGGTCTCCCTTTCTGGAGGATTTCTTACGTTATATATATCCTCATTTAGTTGATCTTGGCTCTCCATTTGTTGATTGTGCAGGTCACTGTTTGAGTGCTTGTCCCATCAGCCACCTTCCCAAACCTTCTGTTGGTTGCAACAACCAAGGTAGCACTGTTCAGGGGTCATTTCCTCACTAATGCGGCCAGAACGTTAGTTGTGGGTATTTACTGCGGAGGTGACAGTTTCTCCTTGAACTGCTCTTTCACCATGCTCCCATGGCTGACCCGTTGTACTTGTCTTCTTTCTTGGGATGCTCTAGGGGGCTGCCTTTGATGACGTGCTACTATTCCTTTTTATGGTCCTAGTAGGCCGAGGTCAGGGTTGTCCTCCGTGATGTTTCTTGGCAATTTGGGCCTTCTTCGTTCGTCCTCAAACATTTCTTCCTCCTTAGCGCGGGCCTTGGGCTTAGTATAAAATGGGCCAGGCTTGCCAAATTCTTTGTCCCCACAATAGCCCCTCAAAATCCTATTGTTCGGCTCCTCAGACGGAAAGGAGGATTTTGATGTCCTCGGGCCTTTGTTTAGGCTTGTCAAGTCTTGTCCTCTGTCAGTGCCAGAGTCTTTTCACTTGTCCAAGGCACGTTCCTAGTGCTTTGGTATATGGTGCGCGCCCAAATTAAATTTTGGTGGCTCTATGTTCCCTCCACACAACGATGTGATGATAATCCAACGGTGGGGATCTTTTTGACTTTATGGGCGGGAAAACCCACACGGTTATTTATAATTGGGGTTATAAATACCCATTTGAACCGATTTGTCTCTTTACTTTCACATTCAAGAGTTCTTGCGCACGTATCTTGAGTTCAGTCAAATCTTCAACCAAACTCACGTCTCTTTTCAGCATAAAAAACCTATCTGAGGAGCCTTTCCTCATTTCTGTAAGTTCTCCTCTCTCTTTCTCTCTCTCTCTAAGCTTTTTTTCCCTGTATTCCTCTTTTTCTTTCGTCTTTCCTTGAGTCCCTCAGCCGTTTCTAGGGATGGGTAGGTTTAAGAAGTTAGTTAAGCCTGAAGAGGCAATGGAAAAGTTCATCACCGATTACAAGATACCCAGTAATGTAGTTTTGAGATACTATGAAGAAGGGGAGCAGTATTTTAGGAGGCAAGAGGGTGAAGTAGTGATTCCCATAATCGTCTTCATAGAAGGTAGTATGAGGATCCCCATGGGACCGGTGATGAGGGACTACCTTAGGCATTTCCAGTTAGCTCCCACCTAGTGCACCACCAACGTGTTTAGGATTCTGGGTTGTGTGGATGCCCTAAACGAGAAAATGGGGTTGAGGTTAACCTACCACGATGTAAACTAGTGCTACAACCTCCAACACCTAAAGGGTAAATCATACTATATGAAGACAAGGGATGATAAGGTTCTGCTTATTTAGTGCCTCCCTGGGTCTATCAAGGAGTTAGATAAGGACTTTCTCATCATTTCCGGGGAGTGGCACGACGGCCTTCATTGTCTTATAGAGGAGGGGACACCAGGTGGGGTAATTAGAATAGGAGGGGGTTTGATCTTTGTTGCTGTCACAGTTTGCATTGTTCGGTGCTAACAAGAATATGCTTCTTTTTTGCAGATCCACACGCCTTTGAGCGTCACTTTCACCTGGTTAACCAGGAAGATTTGGAGAATATCCTTTGGGCAGAGGTTTTTGTGAATGAAGCTGACAACCAAGTTAGAGCTGCTTACAAGATCCTTGGATACGACCTAATTCAGAAATCGTTCTTGGCTCAAAAGTACGTGATCAGAGCCAAAGATCCTCGGCATCATAGGATCACCATAGCAGAGCACGGGTTCTTACTCCCTGAAGGATCTCTCGTCCCAAAAGGTATTCCGTTGGCGGGCCCTTCTTCATCCCATCAAGCTACAGAGGCCGAGGGAGGAAGCACAGAAAAGGAAGAAGAAGTTGCTAATTTGGGTCCATCCGAGGATGAATTTGGCGCCTTCGACCAAGTCAAACTGTCCGAGGATCCCTCCGGTGACTTGGGTGACCCCAACTTGGTTGAAGCGGACCCCCTATCAGTAAGGACTTCTCCTCAAGCTGAGATGGGTTTCAAGAGACAACCCCAGACCAGCTTGTTTGACCTAATTGAGGGCCAGCCAGGGAAGGACGCGCCAGGGAAGCTACAATCCAAGCTCCCTCCTCCCTCACCCAAGCGTCAGCCCATTCAGACCAGGTCATCTTCCACCCAGCCTAAGCTTCCCACCCCTTCATCTCAGCCAAGTTTGCCACTAAGGCCCAAGCCCACTGATCCCAAACATAAGAAGGACAAGGGCAAACAACTCATGGAAACAGATAAATCTTGTTCCTCCCAGGAGGAGGACGAAGCTCGGCGGCCCTCTAAGCAACAAAAAACCGGGCACCAGGGCCAAAGAAAAGAAGTGGCTATACAGTCCGAGCCCCAGGCTTGGCTCCTCGCCCTAATGCTCCATGAGGAGCGTTTGATGGACAATGCCTCCCTTAGGGACTTTTGAGGGGGGAAAGGCACTTACGTGGCCTATGCGCTAGAGAGGTCCCTGCTACTCCCTGCAGACATGGCCGAGTTGGAGAATTTGAGGAGGTAGGAGGTCTTCTTCAACCTCAAAAGGTACTTAGGTATGGTAAGAATTCTAACACTTGTAACTCCCTTGATTTTTTTGTTCTTTGGTTTCTTTCTTATTGTGCACTTGTTTCAATTGGTAGGCTGTCCAGGCCACCTTCAGGTTGGAAGAGGTGGCCAACAACCAGAGCAGGGCCTTGGACCTTGAGCATGATAGGCGCCAAAAAGCTGTCGGACCTTTAAAATCTCTGAGGCCAATCTCTTGAAAGCAATGGAGGATCTGAAGGAGATGACGAGGGCCAGAGATAGCGCTGAAGCGGGCCTGGTCGGTGCTGAAAAACAGGCCCAAGACTAGACGAGGCGCCTGCTTGAAGCTAAGGAACAGCTGAGGATTGCCAAGGAGCAAATCACTAATCTGAAGCAAAAATTGGCTGAGGCAAAGGGGGCCAAGAATGTGGTAGAGTTCGCTAGAGATGAAGCCTTAAGGGCTAAGGAGGAGGCAGAGTTCGCCAGGGACGAGGCTCAGCTTTCTAAGGAGACGGTTGAGAAGGAGGCCTTTGCCTTGGGGGTGGCTGAGACCCAAGCCATTCTCAAGGCTCAAATGCTTGGGTATGCAGGCTCTACTGTTCCCAGTTTTGGAATGAAGCCTTAAAACAAGATGGAGTTGAGACTTCATCTGACCTGTGAAAAGTGGAGAATGTATACTACTCTCCTGCCATCCGGGAAACTGCTCCCTCTGGCTCTGAGGCCGAGGCTGCTCTTGAGGAGGCTGAGACTACTTGACCGGAAGCTGCTCTAGTTACAACCACCCCTGATGAGCCAGCCAAGGAAGCTGAGCCTCCGGGGGTGAATGAAACAGATAAGGGCCTTAACTAGGAAACACCCCAGGATGCTGCAAGGTCTTCTACTGATGCACAGGCCTCTAATACCGAGTAAACGCCTCTCCTAGTTGATCCCCTTCAGGTTGCTTCCCCTAGTGAAGGCTCCAAGGATCCTGAGACCCTTTCTACTTAACTCCCCAAGGAAGGAATCAAGATAAAGCTGAAGAAATAGGCCATCTCAGCTGGGCTCTGTTATGCTTTTGCCTTATGTTTCTTTTTCTTCTTTTTGTTTTTTGTTTTGTTTTGTTTTTTTTTTTTTTTTTTTTTTTTTTTTTTTTTTTTTTTTTTTTTTTTGAACATTGTAATGTGACCTTTAGATTGAATATATGAAATTCCTTTTTTACATTATTTGTTTATTGTTATTATGATGGGCTCTGCTATTTATATATCCTATGCTTTGATTATTAGTTAAACGATCCCGATAGTGTAACTTGTTTCCTATTTTTGAAACAGCAGCCAAAAAATGTAAAGTGCATAACGATAATTTCCACTTAAACTCTGATTAACAATTGAGCCACCTCATTACTTCGACTTGCTTTTGTAGAATAGACTATAAAAGGCAATAACGTTATAATATGAATCCTAAAATCAGATACCACAACACAATGTGCAAAGGTACTCATAGATATGTTCTAAAAATTTATTAACCTCAAGAAAACAGTTAGCTATTGGCCATGCAAGGGAGTTAAGCTCAATGTACCTCAAAATGCCTTAAGTGATGTTAATGGGTTTGTGTTCATTCACACCTTTGTTGAAAGCAGTTAGTTTTCCCGCAGGTTTGAGTTCGAGAACCATGCAAGACCTTGGTTCTATCTAACACTTAGAATTTTCTTGGAGTGATTAGTTTCCCCACAGGTTTGAGTCCAAGGACCATGCAAAACTTTGGTTTTGTCTAACACTTAGAATTTTCTTGGAGTGATTAGTTTCCTCACAGGTTTGAGTCTGAAGACCATGCAAGATCTTGGTTTTGTCTAACACTTAGATTTTTCTGAAGTAGTTAGTTTCCCCATAGGCTTGAGTCCGAGGACCATGCAAGACCTTGGTTCTGTCTAACACTTAGATTTTTCTTGAAGTAGTTAGTTTCCCCACAAGCTTGAGTTCGAGGACCTTGCAAGACCTTGATTCTGTCTAACACTTAGATGGTTGCCGAAATGCAAGACATACAATCGTAATAGACTTAAGAGTTGAATCAGGGAAATGCTTTTATTAATAATAATACCTTCTCAGGTTATTTACATTCCATAGACGTGGTGCAGCTTTCTCATCCAAGTCTTCTAAGTAGTATGCACCTACCCCTGCTACTGAAGTAATTAGGTATGGTCCCTCCCAATTGGTTCCCAGCCTTCCCCAAGAGGGGCTCTTGGCAACACCCACAACTTTCCTTAATACTAAGTCTTCTAGTGCTAGTGGTCTCAGTTTCACATTGGCATCATATCCCTGCTTGAGCTTCTGGTGGTAATAAGCCAACTGGATCATTGCCTTTCTCTTCTTTCATCAATCAGATCTAGGCTCTTCTCTAGTAGTTCATTATTACTGCTTGCAGTGAAGGAGCAAGTCCTCAGTGTTAGGAAGTTTGCCTCTAGAGGGATAACGGCCTCGGCCCTATAGGTCATAGCAAAAGGTGTTTCCCCTATTGACCACCGTGGTGTAGTCCGATAAGTCCATAGGACGTGTGGCAACTCTTCTACCCATCTTCCCTTGGCGACATCCAGTCTCTTCTTAAGCCCATTGACTATGACCTTGTTGACAACATCGGCCTGTCCATTTCCTTGAGGATAAGCTAGAGTTGAGTACCTATTTGTGATCCCCAGCTCGCAACAGTATCTTCTGAAGGCTTTGTTGTCAAATTGGAGTCCATTATCTGAAATGAGGGTATGAGGGACCCCGAACCGTGTAACAATGTTTCTCCAGATGAATTTCTTAGCATCCACATCTCTGATGTTGGCCAATGGCTCTACTTCGACCCATTTGGTAAAATAATCTGTGCCGACCAACAGATTTCTCTTGTTTCCTGGTGCCTTAAGGAAAGGGTCTACAATATCCAGGCCCCACTAGGTAAATGGCCATGGACTAGACAAAGGATTGAAGACCCCTTCTGGCTGATGAATATTTGGGGCAAACCTTTGGCACTGGTCACATTTCCTAACATATTCTAGGGCTTCCTTCGGCATCCCTGGCCACCAATATCCTTGGGTAATGGCTCGGTGCGACAGAGATCTTCCTCCTGTGTGACTCTCATAGATCCCTTCGTGCAGCTCTTCAAGCAGTAATTCTGATGCTTCAGGGTGAATACACAGCAAATATGGCCCAGAATATGAGTGCTTATACAATTTGTGTTCCTCGAACAACCAGAACCGAGGAGCCTTTCTTCGTATCTTCTCAGCCTCTGACTTCTCTTCGGGCAAAATATCATCTTTGAGAAATCTTACTATAGGGTCCATCCAGCTAGGACCTACCCTAACTTGATGGATATGAACCATGCCCTTTGCACCCTCATTGACTCTTTCCATATGTTCGACAAGAATAATTCGAGGCAACCCCCCTGCTGAGGAGGTAGTGAGCGTGGCCAATGAATCTACATGGGTGTTTCCACTTCTAGAGATGTGTGACAAGCTGAAAAGATCGAAGTCTGACTGCAAGCGTTTGACCTGGCTTAAGTACTCTTGCATTCTCGCATCTCTAGCTTCCAACTCTCCCTTTACTTGGCCCACTACCAATCTCAAATCTGAGAACATCTCTACGGCTTTTCCTTCCATTTTCTACACCATGGCCATTCCTTGTAACAAGGCCTCATACTCTGCTTCATTATTTATGGCCGAGAACCCAAGTTTCAGGGATTTCTCTATGGTAGCCTTCTCAGGTGATATCAGGACTAGCCCCACTCCGGATCCCCTTTGATTTGCTGTGCCATTAACATACACATTCCAACGTGAGGGTTCTGGCGTAGAGATTATCCCAACTGATTTTTCATCCATGTTGCGCTTCTCTGCTACTATTTCTACTGGTGGTTCAGCAAATTCGGCCACCAAGTCAACCAGGACCTAGCCCTTTATAGAGGTCCGAGGCATGTACTTGATGTCAAAAGCCCCAGAATTGTGTGTCCATAGGGTGATCCTTCCAGTGTAATCAACAATCCGATGTACTAACTTCAAGGATAGTTGAGTTAGAACAACCATTGTGTGGGCTTGGAAATAATGGGGGAGCTTTCGTGTTGCATGGACCATAGCTAGTATAGCTTTCTCCAAGGGTAAGTATCTGACCTCAGCTTCATGTAGCGACTTGTTCACATAATAGACCGGCTTTTGAAGGCCGTTGTAGTCCCATATTAGCACTAAGCTCACAGCACGGAGGGCCACAATAATATACGCGTATAGGACTTCATCGGCCTTAGGGCTGGACATGATAGATGGCCGGGATAGGTACTCTTTGAACTACTGGAAGGCCACGACACAACCCTCGGACCACTCAAATCATTTCCATTTGTTGATCAAGAGATAGAATGGTCTGCACCTATTCGCTGACCTGGAAATGAATCGATTCAAGGTCGCGATCATTCCAGTAAGCTTTTGGACCTCCTTGGCGGTTTGCAGCGGTTTTAAATCATTAATAGCCTTGATCTGGTCAGGATCAACCTCAATTCCCCTGTGAGTAATAACGTAACCTAAAAACTTGCTTGATCCCACGCCCAATGAGCATTTGGAGGCATTTAGGCGCAGCTTGTGCTTCCTTAAGACATCAAAGGTGCAATCGAGGTCTTTTAAATGCTCGGACACCACTTTACTCTTCACCACCATGTCATCAACATAAATTTCAATGTTCTTGCCCAGCTGTGGTTCGAACATTCTCGTCATCATCCTTTGATAAGTGAACCCTGCGTTCTTCAGACCGAACGACATTACCTTGTAGTGATAGTTCCCAATAGGTGTCACGAAGGCTGTCTTCTCCTAATCCTCCAGGGCTAGGGGTATTTGATGATAGCCTTGAAAGGCATCTAAGAAACTCATCCGAGGATGGCCCACAGTTGCATCCACTAACTAGTCTATTCGAGGCATGGGGAAAGGGTCCTTTGGGCATGCCCTATTTAGGTCTGTGAAGTCTACACAAACCCGCTATTTTCCACTTTTCTTCTTGACCACTATAGTGTTGGCCAACCATTTGGGGTAAAAAACCTCTTTGATAGCCCATGCATGCTTAAGCTTCTTCACTTTGTCCCTAATCGTATCGAAATGTTCTTTTGATGGGCGCTGAGGTGGCTGCTTCTTGGGAGTGATGGATGGGTTGACATTAAGATGGTGACAAATGAAGGCTGGATCAATCCCTAGTGCATCACAGGTGTCCCATGCAAATACATCAATATTTCTTTTGAGGAACTCAATTAACTCCTCCTTCTTCTAAAGAGGTAGCTGAGCTCCAACCTGAAAGAACTTCTCTGGGTCATCACTAATGACCACCTTTTCCAGATCTTCACATTTTGCTTCTTTGGCAGCTGTGTCGGGAGGCGCCAACGGGGCCTTTGATTGCTATAAGCTCTCTTCAGCAGTGGCCAAGGACTCCACGTTGAGCCGATGTGAAATGGTAGCCACCATACACTGCCTTGCTGTGGATTGGCAACTATGGATTTCGAGGACCTGGTCCCCTGATGGGAATTTCACCTTCTAGTGTAAGGAGGAGGCAACAGCCCCCAAGGTATGGAGCAGGGCCTACCGACGATGGCTGTGTATGGAGAGTAGGTGTTCACCACAATAAAGTTTACCTCCACTATCTCTGGGTCGGTCTGGATGGGTAGCTAAATCATGCCCTTTGGAATAACAAGCTTCCCGTCGAAACTCATCAAAGGAGAGTTATAAGGCATCAAATCTTCCAGTTTTAACCTTAGCCCTTTGTAGAGGTCGGGGTACATAATCTCGGCCCCACTACCATCATCCACCATCACCCTTTTCACATCGTAGTCCCTGATTTTGAGAGTGATCACCAACGCATCGTCATGGTGCTGGGTGGTTCTCATCTTGTCTTCTTCTGAAAAACTCAAGATTGGGTAAAAATTCCCTCTGGCCTTCTTCGGCTCTAGCTGGGACTTCTCGACAGGCAGCTGAGCCACAGTCAACACTCGTGAAGGACGCGTACCTGTTCTTCCTGGCGCAACCAAGATTACATTGATCGTCCCTGCGGGTGGCCTCAGGGTAGTATCTCTCTAGGGCTTCTGATGGGTCTGGCTTTGTTAACCACTGGAATGATTTAGAAGGTGCCTTATCTTTCCTTCTCGGACTAACTGGTCTAGATAGCTCTAGAGGTTCCTGCAGTTCTCTGTGGTATGTCCATGGTCCTAGTGATATTGGCAATAAAGGTTATGATCGCGCCTCGTGGGCTCTTCCGCCATCTTATTTGGCTACTTAAAGTATGGCTCGATCTTAATTTTCTCCAACACCCGATGTACTGGCTCTCGGAATATAGCATTGACAGTCTGAGTGTTGGTTGCTCTAGATTGCCCTACAAAATCTCTCCTCGGACAGTTGTTGTTATATCGATCTGACCTGAGATCCTTCCTCTTGTGAGGGATAACCTTCTCTTTTCCTTTGCCTTGCAGCTGGTCTTCCTCTACTCACTTATACTTATCGATCCGATCCATCAGTTGGCGCACACTGGTAGCAAGCTTGCCAGTCAGAGACTTCCTCAAGCCATGCTCGGCCGGGAGACTATTCTTGAAGGTGCTGATGGCAACATCATCAAAATTGTTATCCATTTCATTATACATCTCTCAATATCTGTCCGAGTAGGCCTTTAGTGTTTCTCCATCATGCATGGATAAAGACAATAAAGTACTAAAAGGCCGAGGAGCTCTGTTGTTTGTATCGAAATGGGAGTCAAAGGCTTGGGTTAGTTGCCTATACGAATCTATGAAATTCGTCTTTAAGTCATTGAACCACCTTATTACCACTGGTCCCAAGCTAGATGGGAAGACCTTGTACATCAGCACCTCGTTTTTAGAATGGATAGCCATCCTTTGGTTAAACTGGCTCACATGCTCCACAGGGTCTATTTTGCCGTTATAAATAGTAAAGGTTGGCTGCTGGAACTGCCGAGGGTGTATAGCCTCTTCTATATGGCGTGTGAAAGGCGACTTGGAGTGTTGATCCAGTGCCCTGCTCATGGCATCGCTTCCCAAGCCCCTAGGAGATGGGCTTTTACGTTTACACCTCCGGTAGTGCTCTTCTTCATGAGAGAAGGTCTCACTTGGAGGAGTTCTCGATCTTTGCCTATAGTCATCGTCGCCCTCATCATTGGAGGGCGTGTTAAGGCTAGAATGAGACCGCCTTCGTTGTGCATGGCGCAGCTTTCTCTTCAAGTCATCTATCTCTCGCTGCATGGCCAGCTTATCATCCTGCCTCTGGGATACGTGACTCCTAACCTCTTCTGATTGCATGGCCTGGTTGTTATTTTGTCTCCGGAGCATATGACTGCCCGCACGAGAGTGGCTTCTGCTGGTTTGAGTGGTGTGCACACTTCCTTCTCGAAACCTTCTGTTTTCTTCATTTCGATCACGTCCAGGGTTGGGAAAGTTACCCTGTTATTAGGATCTAACCGGTTCAGGTTAATGGGAGCCTGCTTGATGAGGGCCTAATCCTACCATGCTTGATCGTTTCCCTTACTAACACACAAGTTCTTTTCCATAGATGGCGCCAATTGTAGGGACTGGGTTTGAGCGCTTTCACTATTAGATGGGTGGACTCAGGCCTAACTAGCCCAATACAATAAATTTATAAAGAATGGGTTTAAAAACTAGGCCTTAGTGAGGATTACAATAACTAGACATGGATACGAGTGAATTGAACAATAAGGACGTGGTCTAGGATGCGAAATTCTATCCTCAGACCTTATCCGGTAGGTTTGTTGTTCCTATTATTCCTTCAGTGCTTGGTTACAAAGGTTTCAAAGATGATACAAGTTGCTACAGTGTTCTCTGTTTCTAACTTTTGGTCCCCCTTTCTGGAGGATTTCTTACATTATATATATCCTCCTTCAGTTGATCTTGGTCCTCCATTTGTTGATCGTGCAGGTCACTACTTGAGTGCTTATCCCATCAGCCACCTTCCCAAACCTTCTGTTGGTTGCAGCAACCAAGGTAGCACTATTCAGGGGTCATTTCCTCATTAATGCGGCCAGAACGTTAGTTGTAGGTATTTAATGCGGAGGTGACAGTTTCTCCTTGAACTACTCTTTCACCATGCTCCCATGGCTGACCCGTTGTACTTGTCTTCTTTCTTGGGATGCTCTAGGGGGCAGCCTTTGATGACGTGCCGCTATTCCCTTTTATGGTCCCAGTGGGCCAAGGTCAGGGTTGTCCTCAGCAATGTTTCTTGACAATTTGGGCCTTCTTCGTTCATCCTCGGACATTTCTTCCTCCTCGGCGTAGGCCTTAGGCTTAGTATAAAATGGGCCGAGCTTGCCAAATTCTTCCTCCCCACATTTGCCTACTGTTATATTGTATAAATTTCTTTTTCATTCATTTCTTTGATTTTTTTTTTTTTTTTTTTTTTTGTGTTTTAATATGATTGTAATTTCGTGTATGGATTGTCTGCTTGTTTGAATTGGTATATTGATAACAGGAGGTGGAGCCGTTTGATTTGGACCAAACTCCATTATATATAAGACTTTTAAGAAATGCACCCATTATAGCCGTTTGATTCTTTCTATGCACTAATTGCTAGATGTTGGATGCACAAAACTCTATTCAATAACTATAATTTGGGTCTGTGATTTGAGAAATGTTTAATACTACAAACAATATCTTCTTTTAACAATGCTTTTCCTATAGCTGATTGTGCTTGGTGATAAAATTTGTCTTTTAACAATGCATTTCCCATGAGTTGTTGCTTATGCCTGAATTTTTTCCTTGCCTATAATGTGTTGCTCATGGTTCTAGAAAAGATAAATTACTTTCTTTGTGATAGTCTCTAGTAACAGGTGGTAAGTCTTTGTGATAGTCTCAGGGCTGTATCACTTGAGTTTATAATGGGATTAAAAAAAAAAAAAAAAATTGTAATGGGGATTTAGTCACAGAATTCCCAAAGGAAGAGACTATTAGGATTTTGATTGGCAAATCTCTTGTGATCCCCAAGAGAGTGTTTGAGAGATTGAAACCACATAATCTATTTCTAGTGAGGTTCATTGTTGCAAATGAATTAAATTAAATTTATTTTATTTTATTTTTATATATAATCTGCAAATGGGTGTGATTCAATTTTTAAACTTGGGCTTGTGCTTAAAAAATTACACATTCTATACTTTTAGTTTTAGTTGTGTGTGTATCTTATACATAGATTACAGTAAAGATACGAATTTGTTGAGTTTGTATTGCTAGTAGTGATGATATAGCTTATAAGTGTATTGATAAACTCTTTATAAATTAGACTTTTCTTTTGCAGATTAAATATTCATTGTTTGTGAAACTTTAGATTTGTTCTTAAAGGTATACGCTTAGCTTGAGCATAGTAAGTAAAATTTGTTTAAATACTTAAAAAATTCTATATTTGTAATGTTGATGATTGGTTTTGTGGTGGGTTGTTGTGTTGGAATAAGCGGGTGGCTTGCATGGAGTTATAAGGTGGTTTAAAATCATATTGGAAGTGTCTTTTTTTTTTTTTTTTGGGAATTGTGAATGGATATTGTTGAATTATATGTGATGGATATTATTTAATTGTTTTCAATACTTGTAAGCATTATATATAGTTTTGTTGAAAGTTTTTATTGTGTTGGGTTGTTGTGTTGGAGCAAGTGGGTGGCTTACATGGGTTATAAGGTGGTTTAAATTCATATTGGGAGTGTTTTTTTTTTTTTTTTTGAATTGTGAATGGATATTAATTGTTGATTTATATGTGATAGATATTATTTAATTGTCTTTAATACTTGTAGCATTATATATTGTGATGTTGATAATTGGTTTTGTGGTAGGTTGTTGTGTTGGAATAAGCGGGTGACTTGCATGGAGTTATAAGGTGGTTTAAATTCATATTGGGTGTGTGTGTGTGTGTGTGTGTGTGTGTTTTTTTTTTTTTTTTTTGTGAATGGATATTAATTGTTGATTTATATGTGATAGATATTATTTAATTGTTTTCAATACTTGTAAGCATTATATATAGTTTTGTTGAAAATTGGTATTGTGATGGGTTGTTGTGTTGAAGCAAGCAGGTGGCTTGCATGAAGTTATAAGTTAGTTTAAATTCATATTGGGAGTGTTTTTTTTTTTTTTTTTTTTTTTTGAATTGTGATTGGATATTAATTGTTGATTTATATGTGATAAATATTATTTAAAATTCTTTAATACTTGTAGCATTATATATTGTGATGTTGATAATTGGTTTTATGGTGAGTTGTTGTGTTGAAGCAAGCGGGTGGCTTGCATGGAGTTATAAGGTTGTTTAAATTCATATTGGGAGTGTTTTTTTTTTTTTTTTTGGAATTGTGAATGAATATTGTTGAGTTATATGTGATGGATATTATTTAATTGTTTTCAATACTTGTAAGCATTATATATTGTTTTGTTAAAAATTGGTATTGCGGTGGGTTGTTGTGTTGGAGCAAGCGAGTGGCTTGCACATTGATATAAGGTGGTTTAATATTATATTAGGAGTGTTTCTTATTTCTTGGAATTGTGGATGGAGTTGTTGAGTTACTTTTGTATGATTATATGAACATTTTTTTCAATACTTGTATACATTTTATATTATGATGTTAATGATTGGTATTATGGTGTGTTGTTGTGTTGGGGCAAACGATGGCTTGCATGGTGTTGTAAGGTGGTATAAATTCATATTGGGAGTGTTTGATTGTGAAATGTATATTTGTTTTAAGTATTAATATAGACTTGTGCATTCATGAATGAGATAGAACTTTATCTAAGTAACCACCGCCTCATCTAGTTCCTTGGTGGAATATATTCATCTTCTAGAAAGTGAGATAATTGATGAATTCTATACTAAGCTTAATGGTATTGTTAATTCTGCTTATAATTTGGGTGAAATCTATGATCAACCTAAAATTGTTAGGAAGATTGTTAGATCTTTGACTAAGGACTTTAGACCCAAAGTGATTGCCATCACTAAAAACAAGGATGTGGACTCCATCCCTGTTGATGAACTTATAGGATCTCTTCAGTCCTATGAGTGACCTACCTAAGACAAGTAAATCCAAATCAATGGCTTTTAAGTCTGTTAATGATGTTGATGTGAATGGATTTGATGATGAGCTCTCTGCTACAGAGATTGCCTATCTTGCCAAAAACTTTAGAAACTTTCTTAGGAATAATAACAGAAGGGCAAGAGGTAAAAAAAATGCTGAACCTAGAAATTTTAGGAGGAATGATCCCACTAAGGTGAATAACATTGAAAAATCTAAAGAGAACGTAGGTCAACCTTCTAATAATTCTATGGGTTAACAATGTTTTGGTTGTCAAGGGTATGGTCATGTGAAATCAGAATGTCCTATATTTTTGAGGTCTAAGGGTAAGGCTAAGGTTGTAACCCTTGGTGAAGATGAAGTTTCTAACAATGAGTTTGGTAGTGATGAGGATGGAAACTTCATTGCTCTCACTGCTATTACTGCAATTAATGAATGTGTTGCTGTTGAGGAGAACCCTTCTGATGGGAAACTCTTTGAGGATGCAGATTTGCAAGAAGGCTACAATAAACTTTGCAAAGTTTCTGCAAATGATGCTATAAGTGTTGATTTAGGATTAAAGAAAATTTCATTTCTTGAACTTGATAAAAATAATTTGCTTGTGAAACTGTTTGATGCTAATGAATTGTTGAATAATGTGAAGACTGAGAACATACTTTTACTTGATAAAGTTAAGAATTTGGAACATGAATTTTCTATTGCTAGAGAACAAACAAATGGGTCTACTAATTCCAAACTTGATCATATGTTGAGCGTTCAAAAGTCTCTTTCATACAAAACTGACTTAAGTTTTGTAGAAAGCATCTCTGTGCTTGAACCAAGTTCCATAAACTTTGTTCCTCCTTCTGAGCCCCCTGTGAGTGAGGTTGTCAAACCTGTAGAAGTTACACCTCCTAGGAAGATTAAGGTTGATCTTCAAGAGTCTAAACCTAAGGCTCCTAACCTTCCTAAGGGCAAGTTGCGTGACAGACCTATATGAGTTTGTCATTTTTGTGGAAAATCTGGGCACATTCATCCAAACAGTTTCAAGTTGCAAGCTGCTAAGCGAGCAAATAAACCAAAAGTACTTGTGCCTCAAGCACAAGATCCTATAATACTTATTGGTGAGTTGGTAAAGGCTTTAAACCTTTATTCCAATCTTGGAGTTGCTCAGAATTCTAATTTGAAGAACAACTCCAATGCAAGAGTTGCATCTAAAAAATTTTGGATGCAAAAGGCTTAATCTAATTGAGTCATTCTGACATGGTCCTTATGCTTCATCACTCTACTCTTTGTGACCATTCTTCTTTGTTTTTTTTTGTTCTCTTTGTTTTTTCTAGGATTTGCATTACATAACATTCATGCATTTCATTCTAGGTTGTTTTTGTTATTTCTTTTCAAAAAATTTTAAAAAAAAAAAAAAGGAAAAGGGAAGCAAAATATGTTTTGCATTATTTTATTGGATTCAAAATCAAGGTTGGCCATATTATCTTTACATAACTTGTCTATGTACCATGTTTAGCTTGGATGAGCTTATTTATTGTACTTTACTAGTTTGAACTTTATAGTGCATGTTGTGTGGGAAGATGTTTATAGTTTTTGATCACATGATCTTGATCTTAAAATCACAAGCCTGTTATTGTCGGACTTGAACTTATTGAGAAAGGCATAAATAACCTCTCACCACTGTTTACTAGTCAATCATGAACACCTTAGTGCATATCATAAGATTTTGTGCTGGAGAAAGTGTAGCACATGCACAAAAAGAACATAAGGTGTAGCCTCGGTTTAAATGCTAAAATTGGTGTGTACATTATTGGGCTATAATAACTTCACAATCAAATAAAATTGGTGTGTACATTATGAGGCAAATCAAGAAACTTAAATGATTGCAAGCTTGTTTTCTAGAAGACGTGGGAGTTATATGATGTAACTCTTTAGGTGATAATCTCTTTCAAATTTATGTGATGAATTTTGTAGAAACTGTGCTTGATTACTATTCACATATCACCTTACATGTATCTCAAGTTTTTGCTAGTTGCACACACTACACAAGTTACTTTTTGCTAAACTTTGTATATGTTATTGTGTGTGATTTTGTTTTGGCCATCCAAGATTGAAACTTCCTTGAGTTTAATGCAAAATGTGTTTGAAGTTTGAGAATTTAAGGAAAATTGATTGAAAATTTTACATTTGGGAGATCTAGGTTCAATATAAGTGTTTTTGAAAAGCATTTTATCTTATACTCATGCATTTTATTCATAAAATACTATGCTTTGAGGAGTTTCCGCATTAAAATGCTTTGTTTTTCAAAATTTTGATTTTTCCAGATTTTCGATCGATCGAACCTGTTTTTTGACCGATGAAAATTGCGATTAAAAATTTGGTTTGAATTTGCCCGGTTCGATTGATTCTCGATCATTGTTGGATTGATCGAATGTAATTTTCGATCGATCAAATCTAATTTTCAATCAATCAAAAATCGCATGGAGAGCTTTTTAAAACCTTGAGTTTTCACGTGTTCTATCACTATTCAAACTTTTCAAAAACGCTTTCTCTCTCTCTCTTCGAATGATCAAGGGATTCAAAGCAATTTTTTGTCATTTTCCCTCAAACTTTTTGCGAGGTTTTTGTCTTCTAAGGCTGGTAAGACTCTTTTGCCCCTCATTTTTCATTTATTTTCATGTTTCATGCATTATTTTCATGTTTCATGCATAATTTTCATGAATTTTGGGAAAATTTCGAACCTATAAAAAATTGGGGTTTTTGGTGTTTTTGATTATTTCTTTCCAAATTGATCATTGGGTTTTTGTTGTGGGATGATATAAAACTGATGTTTGTGGTTTAATTTGATCAATTTGTTGAATTGGGAAAATTTTAATTTTCTAGGGCTTAAAACTGCCCGAATTGGGGATTTTGTTCAATTGAGTTTTAATTGATGAAATTGGCTTGCTTGATTGATTGGTTTGGTCATTATAATCTGTTATCTAACTTGTGTAGTGATCAATTGGTCAATTTGTTGAGATTTTTGAAAGTGGGTTTTCAAAATTTGGGGTTTTTGATATAAACTCTATGCTCAAGCCAATTTTGTGATTTTAAAGTACAGTTGACCTTACTCTCACTGCATTAGAGCATGCATCATGTGTTGATATTGTTCATGCATCATATAGATTGTTATTTTCTATATTTTTGTGCAAACTTGCAGTCTACCCTTGTTTTTTTGTTTTTTTTCTTTCTCTCTGTCTTTTTTGTGTCTGTCCTTTGATCCTTAGCATCATGTCTAGGAAGACTAGAGCTAATAGGAAAGCCTCCTCTTCTTCTGTCCCCACCTTTGATAGTGAGAGGTTCTTTAGTGAGATAAATCAGGAAACTTATGAGAAGCTGAACGTTTATAGGAATATATGGGCTGAGCGGAAGGTAGTGTTAGATGAATTAGATGTGAGATTCTGAGAAACTTTGAGCGTGGGGGTTGGCTTCCTTTATTGGACATTTCACATCCCCTTCCGACTACCTTGATCAGAGAGTTCTACTTGAACCTCTCTGTCCATTCCTATGATTCCAACACTTTGGTGAGAAGTTGGATACGGGGTGATGAGTACACCATTACTCCTTCAGTAGTGGCTGATGCTCTTGGGGTGTTATTGGTCCAGCTTCATGTTTATCCTTACGATGAGTCTCCACCCCTTAATGACATTATGTCATTTATTACTGGTACTTCTATCCAGTGGGGTTTGCATCCTTGAATCACCTCTTATGAGTTGACCGAGATTCATTATCCCTTTTTCTGGATTTCTTGTCATTCCATTTGGCCTATCTCTCACTTGCACAATATTCCTTTGGAGAGATGTGCCTTTTTGTATGCCCTTGTCACAGATGCTCCTATGAGCTTTCCTCATCTTTTCATTCGTTCTTTGATTAAGGTTCATAGAAGTAGTTTTACTGCTTATGCTATTTTCTTTCCTGTTTTCATTCATAGGATTTTGTTACATTTAGGATTAGAGTAGTTTCCGGCGTCTGAGCCCGTTCATATCATAACTCCTATTGGTGCCACCTTTCTTAGGCAGAGGGCTGCTTAGATGCGAGCTAGCTCTAAACGCCCTAGAGTAGATTCTTCCTCTTTTGGTGCACCTCCTCCTCCTCCTTCTTCTACAGGTGATTCGGTTGCAAATGCTTATGTTGATCCGACCGCTGCTGCTACTCCTCCACCTTCTGCTTCGAATGTTTCTAGCATTCGTCGTGACGTGGACACTGTCATGATCATTCAGGCGGCTCATGGTCAGCTGTTGGTGGACGTCTTTATCAAGCTTCAGGCTTTGAGAGCAAATTTGGCGAGTTTTAGATAGTCACCTCCGCCATCTCCTTTTGATGATTAGTGATTGCCCTTTGGCAATTCGTCACAAAAAGGGGGAGTGCATATGATAGAAGATTTTGTTGATAGGGGGAGAGATTTTTGTTGTCGTTTTTGGAGCTGCAGAGCTTTAGATTGTATCTAAGTGCTTCATCATGTATTTATTTTTTGGCTCATGATGTATTTTGTTTTATTTGAGTTGTCTATGATAGGGGGAGATACTGTAATGCGTTTATTTTTATTTCTTGTTTCACATTGTGCTACATTGATTATTGATTTATATTTATGAGGTTATTCATGATATATGTCTTGTAGTTTATGTTATGTGAAATCAAAAATTTATTTTGTTTTACTTATATTTTCCATACATGCGTTTATGTGTTTGTTAAGTGTTACAGGAATATGCAGATTGATTCAGCCATGCTGCTGTTTACACTTGCAATTGATAGATAGTAGTTAGGTTGAATTTGTTTTTGTTGGGCAATGTTTGTAATGGGCTGTTTTTTGTAAACTTTGAGCACTTTGTTTAGTTTGTGTTTTGTCACGGATTGCCAAAGGGGGAGTTTGTTGGGTTCTAAGACTTTACGTTTAAATGTATTAGAACTTCATTTTGTAATGTTGGCAAACCATGATCAAAACGTTTAGTCTTGTTTTAGACTTGCTCAAAGTATATTTAAGTGTAAAGTTGGAATCAAGTATACTACAGGATTTATTATGTAAATCTGCCTAGCTCGATCAATCGAAAATTAGACTCGGTCGATTGAAGCTCGTGCATATTGTTTTTCTACAAAGTTTTCCAACTCAGTCCAAGCCCATTTGACATGTAGGGTTTTATGTTTTGCCTTAAGTATAAAAGGAAAAACCCTAGCCACGTTTTACTGGTTGTTGCAATTGTTGTTTATGATATGTATGTGAATCTCTTGTGAGATCTAGAGGTGTTTGCCTTCACATATACTTTGGGTTATCAAAAATCAAGATTTTGTCAAAAAGCTTAATGATCATTCAGTTGCTGTATTAAGAGCTTAAAGATACACAAGCGGGAGTGCTTGTACTTGCTGTGAATCCAAGAAAGAAGTAGTTCGTGGACTCGAAGCTATCACGTGGTCGTGGTAGTAAGTTTCCTACTCGATGTAGCAATAGGATGTTAGTGGTCTAAATCGCTATTGTGTAAACTTCAATTCTTTCATAGTGGATTTGTTTTACCTTAAGGATAGTTAGGTTAAATCCTCCCTAGGTTTTTTACTGGTTTGGTTTTCCTGGGTTATCATATCTTTGTATTATTTATTTTTCGCAATTTACAATGACATGATATATTTGTGTTAACCTAGATCTGGTAATTTGACTGAGTAATCACTTGGCTAATTAACTAGGTTAATCTAGTTGTGTTTTAAGAGGTCTAAAAACGTACAAATTGTATTATATTACACTTGAAAATCTATATTTTCTTCATACAACTTATACATTAGGAGTTGTGATTTTAATTCATTGGTGTGGCTACTCTTAATGCATTGTTAGAAATATTTCTTATAACATGGTTAATGTTTTTATTTTACGATTTTAATGTGGTATTGTTTTTATATTTGTGCAGCTTCTTATTGGTGGCTTTTAGGAAATTTACTTTTGGCATTACTTGAAGACATATGAGGACATCTTCTGTTGGTTCTAATTATATTATGCTACACTTTTTGTATTGTTATAAAACATCTTGTGTTATTGTATGTATTGCAAACAATTATTATATGAAAGGAGTTTGAATTGGATACTTGTTTTATTTTTTACTTGTGGAATGTATGGATCGTTTTTTTTTTTTTTTATAAATGTGTTGTTGAAATAAATGTGTTATTCAAATGTGAGGTTTAAATAATATAATGACAGGTTACAGGTTAATATCAAAACTATGAAAAAAATAAAAACAGAAAATAAGTTTTAGAGATGAATTTTTCCATCACAAATATAGCAACAAAAAATTGTTTTAGTGACAAAATATTTTGTCGCTAAATGTAGAAGAATTTTGTAAGAATGGTTTTAGTGACGACAATTTTCGTCGCTATATGTGCTTGGATTTTCTTAAAAATAGTTTTAGTAACTAACTTTTTTATCACTATATGTACCTGAAAATAGTTTTAGTGACAAAATTGTTCGTCATTAAATATGATTTAATAAACTAAAGTGTTTTTGGGGACGAAATATTTTCGTCACTGAATAGTGTTTTTAGCGAGGAAAACATTTAGTGACAAAACGTTTTCTTCGCTAAAAGTTTTTTTTATTTTTTTTAAATAAATCGGACTTGTAGTAACAAAATTTTTCGTCGCCAGGACTTTTAGCGATGGGGTTTTGTCGCTAAAGGACTTTGGCGACAAAAAACTGGACTTCTAGTGACGAATATTTTCATCACTGAAAATACATTTTGTTGTAGTGTCAATTTGGTCCTTTAAATTCCATTTTATTCAATTCAATCCCTCAACTCTCCGTTTATTTTGAAATAAAATATTTTCTCATTTTCAAGTGTTTGTTTGCATATAAAATGTGATCAAATTTGTAAAATATTTTTCATTGATCCTAAAATCCTTCATAAAAATTTATAAAACGTTTTATCTTTAAAAACTTGGTAAAATGTTTTACAAAAATGCATAGTGGCTTCCCCTCATCCCATTTAGTGGCTAGGTCATTGGTCTGGAGGGTTGGACAGTTTGTGCACTGTTACTAACACCCTAAAATGATGTAGTCTCTTTTTTTTTGGGGGGGGGGGGGGTTTATTTTCTTTACATTATTGATCAAAAATCATTTTCTATTGTTATTTGTAAAAAAAAAAAAATGCAGATGATGGCTGAGAATATAAAGTAATTCAACATCACTCTCGTTAAAAAAATCAAGACTTATCATCTGTCATCTTCCAAAGCCGATGGTTGGCCAATATTTGGCATAAAAAGTATTCATTGCCACAAAAAATACAAAACTCATCTCCAGGCATAGTATCAAACAGTTGTTGCACAAACATTACATCCCCACTATTGCGTAAACATCATCGAGATCATGATGGAATCCGACTCGAACCTGAACTCGATTGAATGGGAATGAAGTACTTTTCGGGTTCAAGTGGTAGTCCACACTCTGCTCTTATTCCCTCAGTAAACCCTCCCAACTGTAAACCCTCCAGTAATTAGTTACCAAATTGTTCCCATCATGCACATCAGCTTATATTCTCAGTTTCATTTTTCGTTTTTTTAATTATTTTATCATTTTTTAAAATAATTATTTTCAGTGATTTATTTTTCGAGGAAGTATTTTAGTTTTTTAATGTAAAGAAAATTCACTAAAATAAATAAATTGAAGTTACTTTATTTTAATTGGAAGTTAGAGAACTGAATTGAACGAAAGTGATGTTAGAAAACTATATTGATATTTGGACAAAGTTAGAGGGTGCAATTTCAAATTTAGCCTAAAAATTGAAATACTCCAACTTATTCTAGTCAAGATTGGTTGATAATTGGTTACAATTATAATATTATCTTAGTTTTTGTAGGTAATATCATATCCAAATTATGTTTAATTACACATAAATATGTAAGTTAGAAATTTTTTTTTTTTTTTTAATATACTCATTACTAGAGCTAGGAAAAAAAAATTGACAAACCAAATGAGCTGACTGAAATTGCTCGAATTGAATCCAAATTTTTAGACTTCTCTAGGCACAATTTATTTTCGGTTTGGATTTTTGAAAAACTAAAATTGGTCGGTTTGGTCCCAGTTTTAGTGAAAATTGTACTGTACCGAACCAAAACCGACTAATATATATTGGTTTGGTCCCAGTTTTAGTGAAAATTGTACTGTACCGAACCAAAACCGACTAACATATATTAGTATAGGTAAATTATATAATGTAACTGTATATTTCCTTAGTGGTTAACACGTGTGCCTTCCAAATACTTGTCCTAGGTTTGAACCTTCTAAATATCATTTTTCATTTTTTAAGTTCCTATTATCAAGACAATGTCGGTTGGGCTTGTGAGTTTTATTTAAAACTAAACCCTAGTTTCTTTTTTAAATTCCTATTCTCAAGACAGTGTCGTTTGGGCCTATGAGTTTTATTTAAAACTAAACCCTAGTTTCTCTTTCTCATTCAGCCCCACTCCTTCTCTTTTTCAACCATAGTTTCCCTCCCCCTTCCTCTTCACTCATCCTTTACATATTTTTGTAGCTGTCTTCTTCATCTCTTAGATGAGAGGCCATTAGAGATCAGAAGACTCGTTGGTGCTGCCTGTTCTTTTTTATTGGATTTAGATTTCTTGGGTTTATAGTTTGGGTGTGTTCTGTGTTTCTTTGCTATGGATTTATTTTCTTGATTCTTTCTTTGTTTGCTTTCTTAGAAAATACATGATGTATGGGGATTGAGAAAATCAAAGGCGCCAACCCATGATTTTCATTGTCTGTTTGGTGCAGTTTTGTTGGTGAACCGGTTGGTTTTGGTTTTAATTGTGGCAAAATTGAGAGTCTTGATTTAGTGCACAAATCCACTTTCATCCTAACCGAACCTCAACGATTTTAGCCTAACTCATTACGTGTATTTTTATCTTGTAGGATATTAAAATTGATCAATTAAGGGTCAAGATCAATTGAGGCATAGTTTTTGAACCATTAAAAAAGTCAAAGATGTGTGAAAAAAAAAATGCATGAAAGAAATTCCTTTAAGCCGAAATTGGAAAAATCTTGATATTGAAACATCTTGCACTGTCTCAGTAGTTTTGCAATAACCTTTTGCACAGATCTCCTATTGACCTGATTCTTGTGGCAATAGAAATAAGACTCGAAGATATAAAATTTTTTAGTTCACCACAAATTTGGAAAAAAAATTATTTTGAGGTCAAATGTGGGTTGGAATTTGACCATGGATAAAACTTCAAAAACAAAGGGATTCACATCCTAAATTTAAGGGATTTCCCCTTTTTCTTTGGAGGAGTTTAGAGTTATATAAACACAAAAATCCTTGAATATTTTCATCTTTCGCTTATTTCTTTTAGATGTTTAACTTTGTTTTTATGAATTTATTTTGCATAACTAGGTGTGGCTAAATCTCTAGCTATGGCTAGAGGTAAAACCTAATATTTTTATCACGTGTTCCTGGGATTGTCTACATGCTTTCTATGGATTGATGATTAAATTTTGAAATATATTTTTCTCTATTTAGAACTATTGAATATTGACAATTTTTTAAGATTTAATAAGATTTTTAAATATATCAAATACTTGAAATTCTTGATTTGTTATGATTTGAAAATATATTAAATGCGTAATCTCTCATGTAGCATGCTAATTGAATTATTTGCTCAATCATTCATATACAATCTACTCTATATGTTGTTTGAGTACTTTTTTGTTTTATCTTCTAATTAGGCTAGTTGGATCTCTATGCTAATTGAGTTAAGAATATTCAAAGTTCATATAATAAAATATTAGATGGATCTTTAAATCCCTAGGGTTTTTCTCTATTAAATTCTCTCAAATTTATTATGCTATTTGTTAGGTTCTAAGACTTTAGGATCTAAATGTATTAGAACTTCAATGTGTAATGTTGGCAAATCATGATCAAAACATTTAGTCTAGTTTTAGGTTGCTCAAAGTGTGGTTATGCATAAAGTTGGAATCGAGTAATTGTAGGAAATTACTATTCAATTTCTGCAAGGCTCGATCGAGCGAAAATTAGACTCGATTGATCGAAACTCATGCAAATTGTTTTTCTGCAAAGTTTTCCAACTCAGCCCAAGCCCATATGATGTGTAAGGTTTTATGTTTTGCTTCAAGTATAAAAAGAAAAACCCTAGCCACATTTTAGAGGTCGTTGACATGTTGTGTGTGTGAATCTCTTGTGAGATCTAAAGGTATTTATCTTTATACACACTTAGGGTTATCAAGATCAAGATTGATGTTGAGAGCTTGGTGATCTCTTCAGTTGCTATTTCAAGAGCTTAAAGAAAAACACAAGTGGGAGTACTTATAGTTGCTATGGATCAAGTAAAGAAGTAGTTCGTGGACTCAGAGCTGTCACGTGGTCGTGGTAGTAAGTTTTCTACTCGAGGTAGCAATAGGATGTTAGTGGTCTAAGTCGTTATTGTAAAACTTTAATTCTTTCATAGTGGATCTATTTTACCTTGAGCATAGTTAGGTTAAATCCTCTCCAGGTTTTTTACTGGTTTGGTTTTCCTGAGTTATCATATCGTTGTGTTCTTTATTTTCAGCATTATTTACATGATATGATTTACTTGTGTTAACCTAAATTTGTATAATTTTCCTAAGTAATCACTTGGCTAAATAACTAGGTTAAACAACTTGTGTTTTAAGGGATTTAAAAACGTACAATTGGTATCAGAGCGGGTAAGCTCTAGTATTTAGATCCTTTGATCTAAGAGTTGATCCTTGACCCCTGTTGTTATGGAACACGGTCACTCTCTTGTGATCCCACCTCACTTTGATGTGAACAACTATGCCTACTGGAAAGTAAGGATGAAAGCATTCCTGAAATCTATTGATGAGAGAGTTTGGAATTCCATTGAATACAGATGGGAGAAGCCAACTACTCCTATAAGCGAGTGGCAAACTTCTTAGAAAGAAGCAGCCGCATTTAATAGCAAAGCCATGAATGTTATTACTTAATGCTGTTTCTATGAAGGAATTCAAGAGAATCTCTAATGTTGAAGTTGCTCATACTGCATGGAATATTCTCCAAACTGTGCATGAAGGCACAAAGGCAGTTAAGATTAACAAACTGCAGCAGTTAACTACTAGATTTGAAAGTATTAGAATGCTTGATGATGAATGTTTTGATGAATTCTATGCTTAATTGAATGATATTGTTAACTCTGCTTATAATTTATGTGAAATCTATGATCAACCTAAGATTGTTAGGAAGATTCTTAGATCCTTGACTGAGGACTTTAAACCCAAAGTGTTGCCATTACTGAAAGTAAGGATGTGGACTTCATCCCTATTGATGAACTCGTAAGATCTCTTTAATCCTATGAGTTAGACCTACCCAAGACAAACAAATCCAAATCAATGGCTCTTAAGTTAGTTGATAATGTTGATGGGAATGGATTTAATGATGAACTCTCTTCTATAGAGATTGCATATCTTGCCAAGAACTTTAGAAACTTTCTTAGGAATAATAACAGAAGGGTAAGAGGTAAAAACAATGCTGAACCAAGAAATTTTAAGAGGAATGAACTCACTAAAATGAACAATATTGATAAACCAAAAAAGAAAGTAGGTCAAACCTCTAATAATTCTATAGGTTAACAATGTTTTGGTTGTCAAGGGTATGGCCATGTGAAATCAGAATGTCCCATATTCTTGAGATCAAAGGGTAAAGTTATGGTTGTAACCCTTAGTGATGATGAAGTTTCTGATCACGAGTCTAGCATTGATAAGGATGGAAACTTCATTACTTTCACAGCTACTGCTATAGTTGATGAAAGTGTTGTAGTTGATGAGAACCCTTCTAATGGGAAACTCTCTAAGAATGCTGATTTACAAGAAGCCTATAATAAGTTTTGTAAGGTTGCTGCAAAGGATGCTATGAATGTTGATTTAGGCTTAAAGAAAATTGCTTCTCTTGAACTTGATAAGAAAAATTTGCTGTTGAAATTGCTTGATGCAAATGAATTGATTAATAAGTTAAAGACTGAAAACATGTTGTTACTTGATAAAGTTAAGAATTTGGAACTTGAATTATCTATTGCTAGAGAACAAACAAATATGTCTGCTAGTTCTAAACTTGAACACATGTTGAGTATTCAAAAGTCTCCCTTAGACAAAACTGGTCTAGGTTTTCAAAATAGCATCTTTGTGTCTGAAACTCATTCCATAAACTTTGTTTCTTCTTCTGAGCCCCTTTTGAGTGAGATTGTCAAACCAGTAGAAGTTACACCTCCTAGGAAGATTAGGGTTGATCATAAAGAGTCTACGCCTAAGAATCCTACCCTTTCAAAGGATAAGTTGCATGATAGACCTGTATGGGTTTGTCATTTTTATGGAAAATCTGGTACATTTGTCCAAACTGTTTCAAGTTGAAAGCTGCTAAGCAAGTAAATAAGCCAAAAGTACCTGTGTCTCAAACACAAGATCCTATGGTACTTATTGGTGAGTTGGTAAAGATTTTAAACCTTAATTCCAATTCTGGAGTTGCTCATCATTCTAATATGAATAATAACTCCAATGCAAGAGTTGCATCTAAAAAGTTTTGGATGCAAATGGCTCAATCTAATTAAGTCTTTCTGACTTGGTCCTTGTGCTTCGTCTCTCTAATCTTTGTGACCACTCTTCTTTGTTGTTTTGTTTTCTTTGTTTTAAGGATTTGCATTGCATAACATTCATGCATTTCAGACTAGGATATTTTTGTTATTTTTTTCAAAAAAAAAAAAATGATGGGGAAAAGAAAAGGAAAAATGTGGTTTGCTTTATTTTTCTTGGATTTATAATCAAGGTTGGCCATATTATCTTTACATAATATGTTTATGTACCTTGTTTAGATTGGATGAGCTTATTTTACTGCACCTTGCTAGTTTTAGCTTTGTAGTGCATGTTGTGTGAGAGTTGTTTATAATTTTTGATCACTTGATCTTGATCTTGAAGTCACATGCTTTTGATTGTAAGGACTAAAAAATCCTAAAAGAAAGACATAAATAACGATCTCACCACTGTTTACTAGTCAATCATGAACACCTTAGTGCATATCATACGATTTTGTACTCGAGAAAGTGTAGCACGTGCACAAAAAGAACATAAGGCGCAGCCTCGGCTTATAATAATAAAATTGGTGTGTACATTATTGGAATATAATAAATTCAAATTGAAATAAATTTGGTGTGTACATTATGAGGCAAATCAAGAAACTTACATGATTGCAAGTTTGTTTTCTAGGAGATGTGAGAGTTATATGATATACCTCTTTAGGTGGTAGTCACTTTTAAACTTACGTGATGAATTTTGTAGAAATTGTGATGTATTACTATCTACTTATCACCTCACATGTATCTCATGATTTTACCAGTTGCACACTACACAAGTTATTCTTTGCTAAACTTCGTACATGATATTATGTGTGATCTTATTGTGGCGATCCAAGATTAAAAGTTTCTTGATTTTAATACAAAATATGTTTATTGTTTGAGCTATGAGGACAAATTGATTGAAAATTTTATTTTTGGAAGATCTGAGTTGAATTCAAGTGTTTTTGAAAAACTTTATATCTCATATTCATGTATTTTATTCATAAAACAATGTACTTTGAGGAGTCTTTGCATTAAAGTGCTTTGTTTTTCAAAAATATATTTTTTCTTGATTTTGGATCTATCGAACCTGTTGCTCGACCGATCGAAACTGCGATAAAAACTTTGGTTACAATTTGCCTCGCTCGATCAATGCTCGATTGGTGCTGGATCGATCGTAGATGCTCTTCGATCGATCGAACCTAATTTTCGACTGATCGAAATTCGGTCTAAAGGTTATTTAAAAAAAGCTTTTTCTCACGTGTTCATCACACTGTTCATATTTTTTCAAAAAGCTTTCTCTCTCTTCTTCTTCGATCGATTCACTTCAAGTCATTTTTTTTGTTTTCTTCCTAATTTGTCTCAAGGTTTTTGTCTTCAAGTGCTGGTAAGACCTTTTTAACGCTTCTTTTTCATTTTATTCACATTTTTCATGCATTTTAGGTGAAATTTTCGGACCTATAGATTTTTGGGGTTTTTTTATTTTTTTATTTTTGAGTTGGTTTCTTTCAAAATTGATCACTGGGTTTTTGTTTTTAGATGTTGTAAACTAGTTTCCCATGCATTAATTTTATTAATTTGGTGATTTAAGAACAATTTAAAATTCTAGGGCTTGAAACTACATGAAATTGAGGAATTTGTTCAATTGGGCTGTAATTGGTAAAATTGACTTGTGTAATTGATTGATTAATTCATTATATGATGTTTCCAAACTAGTATGATGGTTAATTGCTCAATTTGGGTTACTTTTTGAAATTGGGTTTTTCAAAATTGGGTTTTTCAAAATTTGGGGTTTTTGTTCTAAACCTCTATGTTCAAGTCAATTGTTGGTTTCTAAACTATAATTGAACAGTTTTCACTGCATTAGAGCATGCATCATTTGTTCATCTAGTTCATGCATCATATAGATTGATATTTTATATTGTGTTTACTCTCTAACCCTGTCTGATGTAGTCTGCCCCTAGTTTTCTTTGTTTTCTTTCTTTGGTTTCTATTTTTGTCTATCCTTTCCAACCCTTAGCATCATGGTTAGGAAGACTAGAGCCAATAAGAAAACCACCTCCACATGTACCCTTGCCTTTGATAGTGATAGGTTTCGGTTTGAGCAAAACCAAGAAACCTATGAGAAGTTAAACATATTTAGGTCTGTTTGGGCTGGGAGGAAGGTTGTTTATGATAAGTTAGATCCGGAGATTAGGAGGAACTTTGAGCGTAGGGGTTGGTTATCTTTGTTAGATATTTCTTATCCTCCTTTGGCTACCTTGATTTGAGAGTTCTACTTGAACCTCTTTATCCACTCTGATAATTCCAACACTCACTATGTGATGAGTTGGATAAGGGGTGAAGAGTATACCATTACTCCTTCAGTAGTGGTCTCTACTCTTGGGGTACCGTTGGTATGACAACCAGTCTACTCTTATGATGAGACCCCTCTTCTTGATGACATTATGTCATATCTTACCAGTACTTCCATTCACTGGAGTACTGACCCTCGTATTACCTCCCATGAGCTTACTGAGATTCATTATTTATTTTTTCTAGATTTCTTGTTATTCTATCTGGCCCATCTCTCACTTGCACACCATTCCTATTGAGAGATGTGCATTTTTGTATGCCCTTGTGACTGATGCTCCTATGAGTTTTCCTACTCTTTTCATTCATTCCTTGGTTGAGGTTCATAGGAGTAGTTTTACTGCACATGCTCTTTTCTTCCCTGGTTTTATACATCAGATTTTGTTACATCTAGGTTTAGAGGATTTTCCCGCGTCTAAGCCCGTGCATATTATAGCTCCCATAGATGCCACCTTCCTTAGGTAGAGAGCAACTCATATGAAAGCTAGCTCTAAACGCCCCCGTGTAGAGTCTTCTTCTGGTGCTGCATCCTATTCTCCTTCTTCAGGTGACCCTACATCTGAGGAGTTTGTTGATCCCATTGCCACAGTTGATCCTCCACCTCCTATTTCGGATGATTCCCACATTCGGAGTATGTTGGATACTGTCATGACCGTTCAGGCGGCGCATGGACAGCTTTTGGTGGACGTGTTCATGGAGCTTCAGGCTTTGTGTGCAGATTTGGCGAGCATTCGGTGGTCTTCTCCACCACCTCCTTTTGATGAAGAGCCTTGATTGCCCTTTGGCAATTCGTCACATAAAGGGGGAGTACATATTGATGGAGATAGGAGTTTTTTCAGTTTTGGAGCTTTGGAGCTTTAGATTGTATTTGGGTGCTTCATCTTGTATTTATCTTTTTTGGCTCATAATGTGTTTACCTTGATGTATTTATTTTTATGGATTGTATATGTTAGGGGGAGATACTTTGTTTTATGTTTTTATTTCTATTATTGTTTCTTGTTTCACATGTGCTACATTGATTATTGATTTATATTATGAGGTTATTCATGATATATGTCTTTTATTTTCCGTTTTGTGAAATTAAGAATTTATTTTGCTTTTACTTGTATTTTCCACATATGCATTTATGTATTTGTTGAGTGTTTCAGGAATATACAAGTTTATTTAGTCGTGCTGTTGTCTACACTAGCAACTGATATGTAAGGTTAAATTTAATCAACTATCTTGTTGGCTTTATTCCGTGCCAAATTTGCTTGTATTTTAGCAATTAGTAACCCTGTATTTAGGTGGGATTCTTGTAAGGGTAGTATATGAGAAGATGTGAAGAAAAGCTCAAGTTTGTGCAAGGAGGCAGAGTCTCGCGGCTAGGACTCGCGGGTGACTTGTGACTGGAAGCCGCCAACTGCAGCACACGTGAGAAGCATGCAGGGAGTTGAAGGGTCACGCCAGCTGTCGCACTATAGGACAAAAGTCCCAAGCTGGCCAGGCCATTAACTCGTGGCTGGAACTCGCGACCAAGACCAGTCGCGAGGCCAATCCGCCAAAACACCCTGTTTAGGAAAAACTGACTCTTTGCATTCCAAACACTCACTACTATATATAGATCCTTATACCCACAAAATGTAGAGAGCTTTCAGAGAGAATTTTGAGAGAGAAACCCTAGAGAAAAATAATATTGATTCATCCACAATCTTCATCTAAGAGACTCTTTAAATTCCTCTACTCTCACCCTCTCCATTGTAAAATCCTTGAGAGGTTCTTAACCAAATCTTTTTCTCACCATACCCATATCTGTGAGAAGGTTTATTTAGTGCTCTGGGAAGCAGTTATGAAGGGACCAATTCACATTGGTTGATGCTATGGTTTATAGCAGAATCCGATAAGCTAGAAAAAAGGTTCGGCGCAACCTTGTTGGAGTAGGAAGCTTGAAGGGTTTAGGTACACTGGGTAGATTAGGCTTGGAGAGTTTATTGCTGTTCATGTATCCCAATTACATTTTCTAGTGGATTATTGACCGCTTTGAGGGCGGCGGAGAGTTTTTACGCCGAGGGCTTCGGTTTCCTTTTCGATAACACATCGTGTGTTGTCCGTGTGTTTGCATCTTCCTTCCCTTTATCTTTGCCATTTATTTTCTGTTGTGGATATGTTTATATTTGGCTTAGATTTTTTATCAATTCTATGTTCTTATGTTCATGTTCTGCACGTTAATCGTTTGAATTAAGCTTGAATTGATATTTTGTAATTTGGGGTCTAAACGTTCAATGGTGGTTTATACCCATTTTGAACGTTCAATTGGTATCAGAGCGGGTACACTTGTTGTGGTTTAAATACTGTAAGGTTGAATTTAATCAACCATCTTGTTGGCTTTATTCCGTGCCAATTTGCTTGTAATTTAAGCACTTAGTAACCCTGTATTTAGGTGGGATTATTGTAAAGGTAGTGTGTGAGAAGATGTGATGAAAAACTCAAGTATGTGCAAGAAGGCAGAGATTCGCGGCTAGGACTCGCGGCTGGCTCGCGACTGGCAAGCCGCCAACTACAGGCATGTGAGATGTACACAGGGGAGCTGAAGGGTCGCGCCAGCTATTGCACTACAGGACAAAAGTCCCAGGCTGGCCAGGCCGTTATCTCGCGACTTGAACTCGCGACTCAGACCAGTCGCGAGGCCAAGCCGCCAATCAGCCCTGTTTAGGAAAAACTGACTCTTCGCATTCCTTTCTCACCCCACTATATATAGACTCTTATACCCACCAAATGTAGAGAGCTTCCAGAGAGAATTTTGTGAGAGAAACCCTAGAGAAAAACAAGATTGATTCATCCACAATCTTTACCTTAGAGACTCTTCACATTCCTCTACTCTTTTCCTCTCCATTGTTACATTCTTGAGAGGCCTTTAGCCAAATCCTTTTCTCACCATACCCACGTCTGTGAGAAGGTTTATTTGGTGCTGTTGGAAAGCAGTTAAGAAGGAACCAATTTACATTGGTTGATGCTATGGTCTAGTAGCGGAATCCGGGAAGCTAAAAAAGAAATAGGTTTGGCATAACCTCGTTGGAGTAAGAAGCTTGGAGGGCTTAGGTACTTGGGTAGATTAGGCTTGGAGGGTCTTCTGCTATTCATGTATCCCAACTACATTCTTTAGTGGATTATTCACCGCTTGGAGGGCGGCGGAGAGGTTTTACGCCGAAGGCTTCGGTTTCCTCTTCGATAACAAATCGTGTGTTGTCCGTGTGTTTGCATCTTCCCTTCCTTTATCTTTGCCTTATATTTACTGCTGTGGATGTGTTTAAATTTGGCTTAGATTGTTTATCAATTCTGTGTTTGTTGTCCGTGTGTTTGCATCCTTCATTCCTTTATCTTTGCTTTATGTTTACTGCTATGGATGTGTTTATATTTGGCTTAGATTGTTTATCAATTCTGTGTTTGGCTTATGTTCATATTCCGTACATATATTATTTGATAATAAGCTTGAATTGATAATTTGTTAATTGGGGTCTAAACGTTCAAGGGTGTTTTATATCCATTTTGAACATTCAAATACCTAAGTGTGATCCTTGACCCCTTGTGTTTATTTGCCATGGATTGTGCTTATTATGACTCTTTATATGATTTGATTGATGATAAATGTAACATGCCACGTATTTGTGAAAATGCCTCTATGAGTGATAATCCTCATGATTGTGATGCTATGTTACTTGAATCTTTGGATGTTGTTGATATTCCTAACATCAAACCCTTGAAGAAAATTGCTAAGAAGTTTCAAAAGAATTTGAGCAAGTTATTTTGTGAAAAGGATGATTTGATTGCTAAGCTCAATAAATCCAACAAATTGGTTGAAAAATATAAGAAACTTGCTGAAATTTCTCTTCAAAAGCTGAAAGAGTTTGAATGTTTGAATATGGACTTGGATGCCAAACTTGTTTTGTCTAACAAACTTTTTGATGAGCTAAAATGTGAAAATGAATCTCTCAAGATGCATGCCAAGTGTTTGATTGCTGAACCTATTGATAAAAAGGATGAAAATATTTGCTGCAATCATGTTGTGGTACCCGATATTGTGCCTATTGTGTGTTCTAACCCAAAGGACAAATTGGTGTACATTCCTCCACACAAAAGAAATCAAAATGTGGAGAGAAAGGCTTCTAAGTCAAAGCCTCCGTTTAGGTCTCAACCTAAGGTTTTAGATGGATCTAAGTTTGTTCCAACTTGCCACCATTGTGGTGTGATTAGTCATATAAGACCACAATGTTATAAGTTGAAGAGAGAACAAAACCATGTTGCTAGATCCCTTTCCAAAAAGCCTAGTGGACCTAAACACATTGTGTGTCACCATTGTGGTGCTTTTGGTCATCTAAGACCTCATTGCTCTAAGTTTCATGCTCTTAAAAAAATCAAAAGAAAAGAGAAGCTTGAGTTTCTTGGAAGTTATGCTAAAAAAGGTAAACTGGTTTTGAGTGAAGATAGCATGTTGTTAAAGAAATTGTTTAATGATCTTAACTCCTTGACTATATGCATCTCTGGTTCTCATTCTTCCAACCCTCGTCTCACTACTAATGAGGCACTCATTCCAAACAATTGTCCCGTTTGGATGAGGAAAGGTTCCTATGGTTGAGCTTTTGCTCTGTTGGTCCTTGATCTAATTTTTTCGATCTTTGTAGGACCCTTCATGCGTTAGATGCATCATTGTCATGCATTTGTACATCATGCATCTCTTTATTTGCATTGTTTTTGTTTTGATCTTACCTTTTTGTTTTAGTTTTGTGTGAGTAAAAATCCAAAACCACATAAAAAGTGAAAAATTCAAAAAGTTTAATCATATATGTTTGAGCATATTTCACATGTAAGTTTTGCCTTGTATCTTTGTACTAATGGCTTTGTGCATTTACGAGCTTAACTTGTTCTTTATGCACTTATATCTTTGTGGGAAAAATCTTGACATCTTTGTGTGATTGTTGTAAATCGATCTTCAAGCTTGTCATGAATGATTAGTCAATAGTTATGTTGGTTTTGATACATGCATAGACTTGTGCCTATATAACTTCCCACTCTTTATTTTTTTGTTTTTGCTTAAAGAGCTCACCAAATGTAAATCTCCAAATGAAAAGAGATATTGAGTTGCAAAAGCCGTCGCACATACTAGTATTTGACTAGGAAAAAGGGAAAGCGACTTTTATGAAAATGTATGGTGCCCAAAAATCCAAAGGCTTGTTCATCAAATTGAAATATCAAAAATTTCAAATATCATTCTCACAATGAGATGTAATGATTCAAAAAGATCAAATGTTATGAATTGTAAAGAAGCCAAATGAAAAGCTTCAAAGATATGTAATCATTTTCTTGAAAAGAGTCACATATGTTCATTTCTATAAATGAGATAGATCACTTGGCTTAGTACTAGTTGTGTATGACTTGATTGAATTGATCATTGAAGCTTCACTCTAGACTAAGGACTATTCCACACTTGATACACACACACACATCACATATGCCTAATGTTCAATGAATGCCTTTTTCATTTTTTTGATTGTACTTGTTTAAATGTGATGTGTGTTTGCTCAACTATATATGGATCAATATAAAAAGATTTTTGATCTTTTTATATGTTTTTGGAAGTGATTTTTATCACTCTTTGTGTTCATGTTTAGTGCATACTTTGTTTTTCATAGTTTAAACATGTTCTGGGTTGAAAAACAAGTGTCAGAATTTTTGGCAATTCATTTTGGCGACTTGCAAGCTGCGAGTCCAAGCTGCCAGTTTTGGCTACTCATTTTGGCGACTTTCCCAATCGTGAGCCCAGTCACGAATTCACATAGAATGGTTTCGCGACTCACTCACGACTCGCCTGTCGCGAAACGCCTAGAATCAGCTTTTTAAAGAGTTTTTTCGTGGGAAACTTGTTTTAAACCTCTCCCATCCTCTCTAAAACCCCTCTTTCAATATTTTTACATCAAAAGCCAATCAATTTGAATGGTTTTTCGTTCCATTAACATCTCTAAGGTAATTGTAAACTCTTTTAATTAATTTGGATTTTTGGAGTATGTTTTGGTGAGTTATGTGCTCTTGGTTGGGATTTTCATCCTAGAGGTAGGAAAAACTTAATTTTTGTCAAGTTTTTTGAAAGGGATTGGTTTCTTCTGTTGATTTGCTTTGGATGTTGGCCTTTTGTGGCAAAAAGAGCATGTATTTAGGGTGGTTCTCATGATGTTCATGCATTGTTTTACATAGTTGTTCATAGTGTGCACGCTAGGTGTTTGATAAAAGGTCTCTTAGGCATTTTCTCACTTGTTTGGACTCCGATGAGTATCAAACTTTGGGGCTTCTCATGTTTCCTCATTAGGAACATGTTTGGTTCATTGGTTGTGTATTTAACACACCTTGCCCCACATGTTCATTTTCCATGCATTGGTTATGCATTGCACTTTGCCACCTCTTGCACACACCTTGCTACCTTTGTCATGCATTGGTTCATACATTATTTCTTCATCCTAGCATATCATGTTTACCTTATACTTTGTAGCATTTTGTTTTATCTTAGGTTTGAGCTTCATTTTCTCATCCATCTCGCACCACTCATGCATCATTATCATTGTTCATATCCTCATATCTTGCCCTCGTTTCTCCTTGACCCTTTGTCTATTCCTGACAAAAAGGGGGAGAGTATACTTTAGAGAGTATACCGGAGAGTTTTTGTCATTTCTATATGACACTTGTGCACATTCTTAGGAGGAGAAATTCTATTTCTCGTGCACATTTGTAGGGGGAGAGATATTCCATAGGGGAGATGCATATACCAAGAGGGGGAAGACATTATGTTAATAAGAAAACTTTGTCTTGACTGTCATTTCTTTATGACTGTTTTGTGTTTGATCAAGTTGTTCACATGTTTCACATCATGTTTACTTGATCGCAATTTACTTGTTACATTATACTTGTCCGTTTATTACTTGCTTTACTTTGAGGGTCTAATGTGTTTTGTGCAAGTGTTTCAGGTTACAGGTATATATGTCCCAAGTTCATCACAGCTTTTATGATTCATGATAGAGAGAGTGATATGATAAGGAAAGTATTTTTTGTCTAGTACATTTGTACCTATGTTGCTTTTGTAAGCTTTTAGGGTCTGTTTCCATGCAGTTTGTAGGCTTTTATGGTTTGGACCATGTTTTTGCAGCCTTTATACTTTGTGGCTTAAGTACTTGATGTTAAATGTCTTGTGTAGGGTTGAAATTTGATGGGCTAGGCACCAATTTTGCGTATCGTGAGCCCAACGAATCCCCAACAATAAATTTGTAGAGAATTGGTTAAACAGTTGGGCTGGTTATGGATTTAGCAACGGTTCATGCAAGCGAGTAAGGATAAAAAGACGTTCAGACTAATATTTAGTAAAAGTTCTCTTTGGTTCGAAGAGGTTTAGTATTTATCAACTTAGTGAATACAATTTTTTCCCTCCTTCTCTTCAGAGGCTTCTGCCCTTTATATATCCCCTTCCTTCTTCATCTTCACCGTACATTTGTTCTTCATCCAAGCATCCACTTGAGTATACGTCACATCAGACATCTGCTTTAGTATGCCGTGAGTGGTGGTAGCTAAGGCTGGACTGTTCAGGTATCTTCTCCACATAAATGCGGCCAGGAAAGCTACTGCAGTGCATTAAATGCGGTGGTAGCAGCTTTTCCTTTAAGATATTTTTATGCTCTCCTCATCTCCAGGTACGCCCGGGATTTACTCTCCTCCGTGGAATCGGTTGGGAAAGCTGTCTTTGCCTCCAGCATATTTGATTGATTAAGCACCATGATGATCCGAAGATGGGACCTCTTCGGACAAGCATGATAGTCTTCAGACGTATCCCAGTATTCCTCTCCGAGCGTATTTCCACCAAACGGGCCTAACCCTGATGCCTTTCACCTTTTCGGACAAACAATGGTAGACAAATTGGGCCCTGGGCCCAATTCGCAGCATTGGGCTTGCCCCCACATCTTGCATTTTTCTTTAGTATTTCACTCTTGTGCCCTTGTAGGATTGTTTCTAGATGCGTATATGTTTTATGCATTGATTAGTGATGGACATGCAAATGATGCTTTGCAAATAAGCTTATTAGCTTGCATGTCCCGATGTTCATTCCATGTGAGAATGAGCATTGTGATCACTTTTTTATAATGATTGCCTGTTTTGGTCAAGCCATGATTTATTGCTGTATTGCTTAAGTCCATTTTTGCTTGATCATATTATGCTTGCTCCATATGCATTTCAAGTTTTTCTGCATACAATGATATTGTTGTGTTGTTGTGTTTCAGGAGATACTTGTTCATATGTTTCAAGAGCTTATCAGAATCTAGAGTTAGGTGTGAGTGAGTTTTACTCAACTGTTCCCAACTCATGCGTTAAGTCTAGAGTTTGTTGTAGGGTTTTGTCACGGAATAGCCAAAGGGGGAGATTGTAAGGTTGAATTTAATCAATCATCTTGTTGGCTTTATTCCGTGCCAAATTTGCTTGTATTTTAGCAATTAGTAATCCTGTATTTAGGTGGTATTCTTGTAAGGGTAGTGTGTGAGAAGATGTGAAGAAAAGCTCAAGTTTGTGCAAGGAGGCAGAGTCTCGTGACTAGGACTTGCAACTGGAAGCTGCCAACTGCAGCACACGTGAGAAGCATGCGAGGAGTTGAAGGGTCACGCTAGCTGTCGCACTACAAAACAAAAGTCCCAGGCTGGCCAGGCCGTTAACTCGGGGCTGGAACTCGCGACTCAGACCAGTTACGAGGCCAAGCCACCAGAACACCCTGTTTAGGAAAAACTGACTCTTTGCATTCCAAACACTCACCACTATATATGGACCCTTATATCCACGAAATGTAGAGAGCTTCCAGAGAGAATTTTGAGAGAGAAACTCTAGAGAAAAACAAGATTGATTCATCCACAATCTTCATCTAAGAGACTCTTCAAATTCCTCTACTCTCACCCTCTCTATTGTAAAATTCTTGAGAGGTTCTTAACCAAATCCTTTTCTCACTATACCCATATCTGTGAGAAGGTTTATTTGGTACTTTGGGAAGTAGTTATGAAGGGACCAATTCACATTGGTTGAAGCTATGGTTTATAGCGGAATCCGGTAAGCTAGAAAAGAAAAAGGTTCGGTATAACCTTGTTAGAGCAGGAAGTTTGGAGGGCTTAATTACACTGGGTAGATTAGGCTTGCAGGGTCTATTACTGTTCATGTATCCCAACTATATTTTCTAGTGGATTATTGACTGCTTGGAGGGCGGCAGAGAGGTTTTATGCCGAGGGCTTCGGTTTTCTTTTCGATAACACATCGTGTGTTGTCCGTGTATTTGCATCTTCCTTCCCTTTATCTTTGCCATTGATTTTCTATTGTGGATGTGTTTTTATTTGGTTTAGATTGTTTATCAATTCTGTGTTTAACTTATGTCCAAGTTCCGCACGTTAATTGTTTGATATTAAGCTTGAATTGATATTTTGTAATTTGGGGTCTAAACGTTCAAGGGTAGTTTATACCCATTTTGAACATTCATGATATATAGTAGTTTAGGTTGAATTGTTTCTGGGCATGTTTATTATTTATTGGGCTGTTTTGTAACTTTGAGCATTTTTGTTTTGGTATGTGTTTTGTCACAGATTGCCAAAGGGGGAGTTTGTTAGGTTCTAAGACTTTAGGATCTAAATGTATTAGAACTTCAATGTGTAATGTTGGCAAATCATGATCAAAACATTTAGTCTAGTTTTAGGTTGCTTAAAGTGTGGTTATGTGTAAATTTAGAATCGAGTAATTGCAAGAAATTACTATTCTATTTCTACAAGCTTCGATCGATCGAAAATTAGACTCTATCGATTGAAGCTCGTACAGATTGTTTCTCTGCAGAATTTTCCAACTCAACCCAAGCCCATATGACGTGTGGGGTTTTATGTTTTGCTTCAAGTATAAAAAGAAAAACCCTAGCCACATTTTAGAGGTTGTTGGCATGCTGTGTGTGTGAATCTCTTGTGAGATCTAGAGGTGTTTATCTTCATACACACTTAAGGTTGTCAAGATCAAGATTGATGTCGACAGCTTGGTGATCTCTTCGGTTGCTATTTTAAGAGCTTAAAGAAAAACACAAGTGGGAGTACTTGTGGTTTCTTTGGATCAAGGAAAGAAGTAGTCCATGGACTTGGAGCTGTCACGTGGTCGTGGTAGTAAGTTTTCTATTCGAGGTAGCAATAGGATGTTAGTGGTCTAAGTCGCTATTGTAAAACTTCAATTTTTTCATAGTGGATTTGTTTTACCTTGAGGATAACTAAGTTAAATCCTCCTCAGGTTTTTTACTAATTTGGTTTTCCTGAGTTATCATATCGTTGTATTCTTTATTTTTCGCATTGTTTACATGATATGATTTACTTGTGTTAACTTAGATTTGTATAATTTACCTATGTAATCACTTGGTTAAATAACTAAGTCACTATTTTCAATAGTAGTTTTAATATTATCTTACTCCATCTTTGGGTGAAAAAATAAACAAACAAACAACTATTTTATTTTTTCCTCAAGAATAAATGTTTTTACATTGGTGTTAATTATTCCCTATGGATCAACTTTAGACTCACTGAAATATTATTACTTGTGAATAATCTACACTTTGTTTGTATTGTTTTAATTGAAACATTGGTAAACATGTACCTTTGATATTCGAATTTCATCTTCAAATTAGCTAGAAGCGGGGATTACCATTTACCACCTAACTAAATTAAGAGACAAACAGTATGGCACAAATTGGTGTTGCTATCATTAACCAAGGACACAAGAATAACTGGACTAATTAAATAAACTTGACTTAATAATTGGTTAATTGGCATAACTGGAGTCTAACTATCTAACAGTGTCTATACAAGTTACCACTAATGAGATTTTTTTTTAGAGAGAGTTCCAACCTATGGCGTCCGCTCCTAATGATAACTCTTTATTAACAGTGTAAAAAAAAAAAAAAAAAAAACCTTAGACTTTGTAATAAAAATTTATATAATTTAACAAAATAATTTTATTCATAGATATATAACAAATTTAATTGGGATTTGGTGGCCATATATATATATATAATAACTTTTAAACTTTTTGGGAGAATACATATATCTAATCAAAATTTGTTTTAAGAACTTTAGAAAAAGTTTAGGAGGGACCCTCGCCCTAAAGTGGCTCTGCCACTAGGGTCGATGACCAATTTTGGAAGAAAAAAGGGATGGGATTTTATTTTACAAAATTTTCCTCTAAATTGGGTTTGGAAGAAAATTCTTCCGACTTATTATGTGGAAAGTTAAATAAGGATTCGCATCTACTTTTAGTCACATTATAACCTAGTTAATAGTCATGAGAAATATTTAATTTATTTAATAAATCATATTATTTAATATATGTAGATGACCTTATGAACTGTCATGTAATGCGTTGGAGGAAATTTATCCAACCTGGTTTGTAGGAAAATTTTATCTGATTTTATTCAAGAATTTATAAGGTCATAGTCTTCCAACCCACTACATGGTAACTCAAAAGATTATTCAATGTATATTTTTAGTTGGATGACAGATTTAATAGTAAATGTGACTTATTTAAATGATTTGATAAATCATGTTATTTAGTACATTTGAATGTTCTTATAAACAACCATGTAATGGGTCAAAGATCTCTTCAACTTGCTTTGGAGGAAAAATATGTTCTTTTTTTATTGGCAAAACAATGCAGTTTCAATATCCAACAATAAATTTTTTAATGTTTAAAAATTAAGGTTTTTTTTTTTTTTTTTTAAATACAAGATAGAAATTCTACTAAATCTTAATTTAAGTATATATGTGTGTGAAGTTTCCTCTTAGAGAGTTAAACTCTAGCTCTTGCCCCCTACACTCCATAAGCACTTATACTTGTAGAGTGATTATTGCACCAATGGTGTGCAGTGGTGTTTAAGAACTAAGTTGGCTCCTTTATTAGCTCACCTAAGTAATTGGTTCTATTAGCTCATAAATAAAAGTACCCAATTATTTTGATTTAATACTATGGAAAAGTTCACCTCCAAATACAGTCGGAAGAAATAAGAATTTTCTTTCGACCCATTATATAGTGATTAATAAAACAATTCAATTACAATTTTAGTTATATGACCTATTTAATGAGTCATGTGACATATTTAAAAAACATACATAGATACTTTCATGAGTCGTGACATTTTGATAGTTTCATGATTGTTTTCTCTAATTTATCAAGTTATAATAGTGCATTTGAAAAATCATGTTCCATTGCTTATTCTTTATTTATTTATTGTAGAAAGTGTTTTATTTTTATTTTTTATATTAGCATATATTTTACAGTTGTAACTCTCTACTAAAAAAATATGCCTACAAATATGAAAAGTAGTTTAAACAACATAAATGCAAAAAAAAAAAAAAAAAAAAAAAAAAAAAAAAAAAAAAAAAAAACTTAATTAATAGTAATTTTATATCTCAAAAAGCGTGAAGAATGGATTCTAAATAAAATTTTATAATATTGTAAAAGTTTAAATAAATATTCTTTAATTAATTTTAAATATAATAAAAGCCTTAAATATTTTGTGTAAGGCCTTTTCATTTGTCATCGAATGTTTGTTACATATGGCTTTAATCGACCACGTTTGAAAAAAGTGAGGAATTATTTTGACAAAGAAATTACAGTCTTAGAAACTGAGTTGACAACCGAAATAAATTTTAGGGAATTGAAACTTTTTTTAGTTTTTTTTTAAACAATATATAATATATATATATATATATATATATATATATATATATTATAAATACTAGTCGCTAACCCATGCGATGCACGGAATATATTTCACTTTGCTTAAAATAAAATTTAAAATGAAAAAACATCATAACTTATCAAAATAAACATAAAATATACAATATTCATCGCAAAATGTTATTTGAGAATAAAATTACCATCAAAATGATATAAAGAAAAATTTCATGTCCAAACAACTCATCAAGGTGGAATCTGATTATTACTAAGATCCTATATGCAATTTACCAGAAAGATATCATGTCAGTTTTGATCTTCATTCTCTTTTTGTATATTAATTACTACTTTTAACTTCTATGTAAAATTTTGCTTTAACACAATTGTTATCTTGAGATAAATCTATGGTTATCTCATCTTTACTATTGGTACTCATCCTATGTCTATCGCCATTGCAACCGTAAAACATAAAATCATACCTATTGAAGAAGAAATTCAAAGTAGTTCATCTAGCATTACACCAACAACATTCAAGGCAAAATCCTTCCTATGAAGGGGGAAAAAAATCAATCATCCATGAAAACAAAGATTCATAAACTGAAGAAGCTCAAGATAATTTTAGAACTTGTCAAGATATATAACCACAAACCAAAAATTTTAAGAACCAAAAGGGGATTATCATAAGAAATAAATGTGCCTTAGTTTGTATATGAATTTAATTTGTGGAAAATTTATAGCCACATACCAAAAGATTTAAGAACCAAAGGGGGATTATCATAAGAAATAATTGTGCTTCAGAATTTGTATAAATTTATTGGAAATTCAACGGTGATTTATGAATAGCACACTTGATTATCAAAAGCAAATTCCTAACTTCAAATTAAAGGGTTGCATGTTCTCTAACTCAAATTTCTATATCACAACTGCAAATAATAATTATATAAAACTGATACAAACCATGCACAAACAATCAATAGGCTTTGTTGCTGGTCTTAAGCACTAAGATTTGAATCGCATTGTAATCATAACTGCATAATACATAATTAAATGTCAAGGCTTTCTAGAGCTTCACATATACTTCTTTAGGATCCTCTACAACACTTGTAGCAATGCAAAAGTTAAAAATAAAAAATAAAAATAAAAAGTAGTAGAGATTGCAAACAGAGAAGAGAGAGTACCAAGTTTTTGTTGGGTTTTATGCTTCCACATTTTGGGCTAGAAGACATAGGTTGCAGCTTTGATTTTTCTCCAAAAAATAGAGATGCTTTATCTGCCATATACAATATAAAATAATTATTAGAATTTCAACTCAAAAACCAAACCCATAAAAACACTATCAAAATATAGAGATTAACTCAAATACTTATAAGAAAATCAATTCTAAACATAATAAAACAATAAGATAGAATGAAAATTTCAGGCACATATGAAAGCAAATAAAAAAAGACAAAACCTACGCTTTGAGTTTAGGGTTTTGAGATGGTAATTGCTAGGATTTTAAGGAGAGAAGAGATTTTGGTATTTTTATGCAAAAAACGTTATTTTAGGTCTAGGTGATTTATTTCCTTGTTTTTAGGCTCTTTTAATGGTTTTTTAGGTCAAATTTGGTTCCTATTATGATTAGGTATTAATTAGGGCTTATTTTAGAATATATTTTCTTGTCCATCAAGTTTTATGGAGCCCTTAAATAGGCCTCCAAGTTTGTATACGTTTTTCAATATTATTGTTATAAGATATAAAACTTAAAATAAAAAGAATAAAAAATAAAAAGAAAAAGAAAATAGTGATGATGTGGAAAATTGTGAGAGTTTCAAAAGCTTCGGTTTTATATATATATATAGATGATAAAATTTTAATTTATGATGCTGGCTTCTATATTAAAAGCCAATTTTAACCAATTGGTTTTTAATATAGGTAAGGTTTGAATGCTATATTTTTTATTTGACAATAAATTACTTTATTTGTTGAGTTAATTAAAATCCACAAAGTATTATTACAAGAAAATCCAGGCAATTATGTTTACTAGTATTATTTTAATTTTTTTCATATTCCTTTATTTTATTTATTTTAATTCTCTGTGTCTCCATCGTGCATGGAAAGAAAGATATGTATATACTTTTATGTGAGAGTCAAATGGATACGTACTTGGAGAATTGGAGGATAAATATGTTAGGTGTGGCGACCACTTTTCTTAATTCCGGTTTACAGATTTTGTTAAGATTCAACTTGGAGGATAGGTAAGTCAATTTTTTTTGATGAACAGGTAAGTCAATTTTTATTTGATTCAAATTCATTTTTTATTCTTCTCCAAAATTTCCAGATGAAACATATAATATGATCAACAACAATTCATCAGAAAATATATATATATATATGATAATCTGGAGGTAAGAAAAGTTCCACGTGCTCATTTTTTCACCTAATAAATCCCATAACAATAAGTCCACCTAAATATCAAAAAGTGCCACCATTGATCACATGCCTTGAAATGTCGGACTGGACTTCTTGTACATAACGGTAAATCAAACCTCCCAAACTCTACCAAAACCCCATCCGAAAAATGCCGAAGTTATAAAAATGCACTTTCCATTCTAGTTTGGAAGTACTGGAACTGAGAGAAAAATGAAGGTTTCGTTCAAGATGAATCTGTTGCTAGAGCTTCTGGGGTTTTTGCTTCTAAGTGAAATGCTCTTTTGCATTGCTCAAGGCAATGCTCATTACTATGACTTTGTTGTAAGTGTAACTAATTACTTTACAATTGCATTTCAATTCTATGCCATTCTAGCGGTTACTTTAGTATTTTTTTTTTTTTTTTGGTTACCCTGGAATACAAGCCTGAGCTGAATTGGGTTTGATTTTATGAATGTTTGTTTCTCAAATTAAGAGTTGGATTTTTCTGCTTGTAGCTCAAGGAGAGCAATTTTACAAGGCTATGCTCTACAAAGAGCATGTTGACTGTAAATGGTAGTTTTCCAGGACCAATGATTCGCGCTCACAAAGGAGACACCGTATATGTGAATGTTTACAATCAAGGACGATATGGTGTGACAATTCACTGGTACTCTCTCTCTCTCTCTCTCTCTCTAACTTAGTTGAGAAAAAAATTTGTACTTACTAGGTGGCAAATAAGACTATTTATGTATATTATTTAAACAAGTCGTATAATTCATTAAAAAAGTCATGTGACTAAAACCATACATTGATGGTTTTATTAATTGCACATAGTAGGTTGGAGTGAGATAACTTTAAATATATTAATAACCAAACATTTTTTTTTCTTTTTTAAAACTTTATATAATTATACAACTACAGGAGATATAGTGGGGGGGAAAAGAAATCTTAAGTGCTAATGTGTCATGTATTTAGTGAAGTGAATGTTTAAAATTTTATAAGCAGTTTAAAATGGTAATGTTTGGCTATGGAATATTTTAATGTTTTTTCTATGATTTCAGGCATGGAATAAAACAACCAAGAAACCCATGGTTTGATGGACCTGAATATATCACACAATGCCCCATTCCCGCTGGAACAAATTTCACGTACCAAGTCTTACTTTCTTCGGAAGAAGGAACTCTTTGGTGGCATGCTCATAGTGATTGGACAAGGTCATCAGTGCATGGTGCTTTCGTTATTTTACCTGCAGAGGGAACAACTTATCCTTTTCCCAAGCCAGATGAAGAACAAGTTATAGTATTTGGTACGCAAAATATCATATTCAATCTCCAGTACCTTCTATGGACGTAGTAGTAGCTTCATTTAGCATAAAATTTTAATTTTCTTTATTGATTGCAATAATTTCGGTTAAAATTTTCCATTAGAAGATATATAGTAGATTCTTGCTGTTAAATATGTAACAGGATCGAGTACAGGTGTAAATTATAGTTAATGCGAACCATGCAATTGATTTGTTTCCCCAGTAAAATATAGGGGTTTTTTTTCCAGCTTGTAGCCATTGCAAAGAGAATTTGATGGGTGTCATTTTAAAGGGAAATAATAACCTTGTAAAATTTATTTTATTATATTTGACATTTTTAATTAATATCATGGTAACGTGGCCAATGAGCAATTGTTGGTTCAAGTACACTAATAAATTGTTTACAGATTTTTGGTGTCGTAATGTAGATTAACAATGTGAACAAATTAAAGGCTGTGAAAGAGTATGAACTTTATCCAAGTTGACATTCTCTGATGTTTTCCACATGTGAGAACCTTTTCACTTTGACTCTCTCTCTCTCTCTCTCACACCCGAAATTCAAAGTACCTTTTCATCTGACTTATTGTTGTATCTCTCTCACATCATACTTCAAAGTCATGTTTCTGTCAATTAGTTTCTAATGCATACCAAAAAAAAATTAGTTTCATATATGTATCTCTGAAATATTTTATGCCAATAAAAGAGTGGAAGTTCTTAGATTAATAATAGAAGCCGATGGGAGCATTTTATCATGGCACTAGGATTTTCTTTTCTTTGTTAACTATGCTAGATATGTTTGATTAATGTATTACAAATTGCTTCTATTTTATCACCAAAAAAGGAAATTTTTGTACATATTAGTCTTACTTTTTGACTCCTATTGTTTTATTGCAGCTTCGTGGTATAAAGAAGATGTAGAGACGTTAATGGATGAGGCCCTTCGTTATGGTGGATTAACCACGTTGTCTGATGCTTATGCCATCAACGGCCAACCTGGGGATTTTTATGATTGCTCCAACGGTACAATACGGAATCACACAATTATACTTAACTAATTATTTAATTGTACTGCTCTTGTAAAAAAAATAAAAAATAAAATAAAATTATTTGATATTGCATGAGAAGAGACTATATTGCCCGTTTGGATAGCACATTTTAGTGCGGCACATTTTATCTCCTGCGTTTTCTCCCTTTTTTTTTTTTTTTGTCAGCGCGTGAACAATAACTCACATGAATTTACTGTGCATGGGACAAAGAAAATACTGTTCATGCACTATTTACGCATTTAAAAATATTAAAAATGAGTCTCATGATACTATTCACATATTTAAAAATTATTTTGTTACAGTGTTTTCAGTTTTCAGTTTTCAGCAAAATAAGTGCTATCCAAATGGACCCATAGAACCACTCCAAATTCTACACTATTTTAACATTCGCTTGGTTGATTTAATTAATTAAGCCTCTTATGGTAAAACAAGAAAATTGGGTTTTAATCTCACTTACACCATAAAGAAACTCATTTGTGTCTTGACTGGATTATAAAAAAACAATAGACTCCATAGCATAAGAAACACATATGGCTTTCTCATAGTGTCAACATGTTTTACTTTTTTTTTTTTTTTTCGATATGAAAATGTTTTACTTATTAGTGTTTACGATGGCAAATTGCAGAGACAACATATCGGATGTCAGTTGATTATGGCAAGACCTATCTCCTTCGCATAGTTAATTCTGTAATGAACACAGATATGTTCGTCGCCATTGCTGACCACAATCTCACAGTTGTTGGATGGGATGGCTCTTACATCAAGCCGTTAGAAGTTAGTTACATAATGATAACCCCAGGACAAACAATGGATGTGTTGGTCACAGCAAACCAATCTCCTAGCCACTATTACATGCTTGCTAGCCCTTATTTTGATGGACAAGCAGATGACTTTGACAAAAGCATCACTAGTGCAATTTTCCAGTACAATGGCAACTACACTCCTCCATCGATACCAGTCTATCCAAGCAATATCCCTGGTTTTTATGATGTAGGTGCAGCTTCATTTTACACAACAAAGTTAAGGAGTTTGGCAAGTCCAGAACACCCTGTAGATGTCCCTCTAAATGTCACCACAAGAATGTTTATTACTGTTTCTATAGGCATGATGCGTTGTCCCAATGACTCGTGTGCTGGGCCTGCTGGGAATAGGCTTGCTTCTAGCTTGAACAACATCAGTTTTGCAAACCCAGAATTGGATATATTGGAAGCATACTACAGGTATATATATTGGCCGCTATACATATGATATCTTTCTAATTGATTTTTTCTTTCATAATTACATTAAATTATTATCCTCTAGTCTCTGCACATTTGTACACGCGTGTTCAGAAGCATTTAATTAGAACAGTGTATGGAATAATATGATTAATGGTATCTAAATATGAAATAACATTCTCTCATAAGTTATCTTTTGTGGCAGGCACATAAGTGGATATTACGAGACAAATTTCCCAGACAAACCACCGCATTTGTTCAATTTCACCTCAGACGACTTGTTGACGGACAATGTTACCATATCAGATCAAGGGACAAGGGTGAAGGTGCTAAATTATAATGAGACTGTTGAGATAACGTTTCAGGGGACTAATGTCATGAATTCTGGGGAAAATCATCCAATGCATTTACATGGGTTCAGATTTTATGTGGTTGGAACGGGTGTTGGAGACTTCGACAATGTCACTGACCCATTGACTTACAATTTGGTTGATCCACCTGAAGCTAATACTGTTCCAGTTCCTAAAGATGGATGGGCTACCATCAGATTTGTAGCTAGCAATCCAGGTACTTTCGTTAACCTCATTTCTTATGATAAAATTCATTTTGGTTTAGTTTTGTGCTTCGTTTAGTCCATTAGATATCTCCCTTTTTCTTCTTGCTAATGTTTTGATATGCATATTGAACTAGATGGTGGACATTTCTTTGCAAAACTCTAGGTAGACAGGATTCACGTTGCATATTAAATTGACAAGATTTAGCTATAGATCCTTGTTGTATTGGTCAATAATTCACATGATTGAATTTAATTGTACTTAGAAAAACATAACAATGTTTTTGTTGCATTGATCAATAGAGTCACGTGTTAAATTTAATTGGGACACTTAAAATACATCAACACTTCAAAAGAAATGTACCTAAATTTCTCCCATTTTCTAGACAAAGGCACCACTTGCTTAAATACTGTTTATCTATCTAAAGTAAGGTTTCAATAAATGTATAGGTACTGATTTAAGATAGATTTGACGTGTCAAAAATCGTGTCGTTCAATGACATACATTCATAATCTAATTATGGATTTATTTCGATGAATAAAAAAAATGGATTGAAACTTGGATGAATTTTTTTTCAGGGGTCTGGTACATGCATTGTCATTTTGACCGGCACATGAGTTGGGGAATGGACACAGCTTTCATAGTAAGGAACGGTAACACCGAAGAGTCAACCCTTTTGCCTCCTCCAGCTTACATGCCTCCTTGTGAAACTGATTCCTTGTACGGGCCACGACAGACAATGTTCCAGAAAGAAGAGTAAAGGAAAACATTTAATAATGACACCATTAAGGTCGTTTTAGACATGCATTGTTTAGGAGTTAGGAGTTGCCATTGGAAAGACCAAAGAACATATTTTTGGGTTCTCTTATGCAAATAAATCTAGATACAAAAAATTTCATAACTGTTGACATGATTCATTGTGATTGATCCATAATTCAATGAATTACATACAAACATGTTTGCATAAGCAAAAATAAGGTTTAAATATATTGTCCGCCTCCAAAGTTTAGCCAATGAGAGTTTTTAAGTTAATTTCGTACTCGAGACTGTACCAGTTTGGTTAGGGGAACGATATATTTTGGTACCGGTCAACACCGGTATACCGTTTCAGAATTACCGCTATATATATATATATATATATCCCTTTGAAGATTTAGATCAAGCACCTTTGATGACTTGGTTGCAGCAACTTCATATTCACCAGTTCAGATAGTATGAGAGTGAACACAAGTTGTGACTTTGTAAGCAATTGGCACAAAACCTTTTAGATCTCCAAAGAACAACTCCAAAGTATAAATAAAACTTGCATTAGGGTTTACTTATTATATAATAGATCAAGTAGAAACCAAACTCTAATCACATAATGGGCTGACGGTTTGAAAGATCAAATCTACATAATTGTAGTTTGGTCGATCGAGATTCAATTTGATCAATTGAGTCTTTAAGTTTCGATCGGTCGAGCATGAATCGAAACCCTTGTTTGTTACACGCTGAAGTCCAAAGCTTGAGCACTTGTCTTGACAAACATATAAACTCTAAAGAACTATAAAATGAAATGTTTTGTTCACATATTTGCTAACACAACTATAGATACTTAAAAGTTAAAACTTAACAATCTCCTCATTTGGTAATCCATGACAAAACTTGTAAAAATATAAAGTGCTCAATACAAAAGTAGCCTTATTACAATTAACTAGCTTGTAACCTCATGCATATGCATGGATACACTTAAAGATATACAATAAGATACATAATATAATTCCAATATATATAATTTAAATACTATTGATTGTTATTTTTATATTTTGTTAACTCTTTAAAAATATTTGTAAGGATAATATTAGGTATAAAATGTAAATTTGTCCATTTTTTTTCAAATTACTGTAAATCATTTTTTTTTTTTTTACGATTCATTTATTTTAGACTCTTTGGTTTTTGTACTTAATAACTCACTTGGATGAAAATTTATGATGTAATCCCACATTTGATTCTAAAATTAAGAAATAAAACTCTTTAAAAATAATAATTTAGGACACATGGTGCAAAATTGGAACTCTAATTTAGAATTCCAATTTGAGTTTCTCTCAACTTCACCTATTATTATATATATAAATACCCAAAAATAAAATCCCAACCAAATATTTCTATCCTAGAAATTGCAAGAAAGAGAGCAAAAAGTTTGATACCAGTTATTAGATATGAAAAGAAAATCGTAACGTCAACTAAATCAACATATAAGTTTATAATAAACAATTGAAAAAAAAAAAAAAAAAAACCCTTAAACTAAATCTAACATCCTCTAAAAATAAACACAACCAACCATAATATACTCCCCATAAAATAAACACAACCAACCATAATCTACTCTCCATTTTTGTTATGAATTACCTAAAAGGCAACCCAACTCATTTTTGAAATTTAAAAATTGCTTATTTGCAACATTACAGACTAAAAAGTAAAAGCACTCCACATATAAATTTTAGATGTTAGGTTTTATACTTGTATAGTTTTATTGGCAAATCTATGAACACAAACTTGTCTAGATAGAGCTCATAGAGTCTATATGAATGATTAGACAATGCTCAAGATACTGGTATTCAGTATGCAAGAACAAGAAAGCAGCTGATTCAAGGAACATAATTTTTAAAATTTTTGACCGATCAAAACCTAAGTTCAACCGATCGAAAGCCGTATTTCATAATAAGATTTTCAGCCCATCAGATGCCTAGGGTTTTAAACTACTTCACTAAGCATTTAAAGAAAATCCTAGGGAACATTTTTCAAGTCTTTAAAGCTGCTCATTTTGAGATTTAAAGGTTTGTACGTAATGATTTTTCAAAGTCTCTGTTAGTTTTTAGACCCCTTAAACACAACCAGATTAACCTAGTTATTTAGCCAAGTGATTAACTTAGTCAAATTATCAAATCTAGGTTAACAGAAATATATCATATCAATATAAATTGCGGAAAATAAAGAGCACACGATATGATAACCCAGGAAAACCAAACCGGTAAAAAACCTGGGGAACATTTAACCTAACTATCCTCAAGGTAAATCTAAATCCACTAATGAAAGAATCAAAGTTTTACAATAGCGACTTAGACCACTAACATGCTATTGCTACTCACCAGTAGAAAACTTACTGACACGACCACGTGCAAGCACCGAGACCACGGACTCCTTCTTTCTTGGATTCTCTAGCAAGTACAAGCACTCCCACTTATGTATCTTTAAGCTCTTTTGTGCAGCAACTGAATGATCATCAAGCTCTCAATGAAATCTCCTTCTTGATAATCCAAAGCATGTGTGAAGGCAATCACCTCTCAGATCTCACAAGAGATTCACACGCACAGCAAATAGAGCAACCTCAAAAACGTGGCTAAGGTTTGCCTTTTATACTTAGGGCAAAACATAAAACTCTACACGTCACATGAGCTTAGGGCTGAGTTGGAAATTTTGCAGAAAAAACATTCTGCCCAACTTTTGATCGATTGAGTCTAATTCTCGATTGACCGAGCCAGTCAGAATTGCACACTTAATTCTGCAATTAACTCGATTCCAACTTTACATAAACAACATACTTTGAGCAAGTCTAAAACAAGACTAAACACCTGTTTTGATCATGGTTTGCCAACAATACAAATTAGAGTTCTAATACATTAGTTCCTAAGTCCTTAGAACCTAATAGTCTCTACCAGTGATCACTCACATACTCATTGAACTGGTGGATTCAAGTTGCTACCTTCCAGCTATCAAATGTACTAGATTCAAATCTTCGAGGAGACAATGGAGTATGAGGTTGAAGGTTCACATTGCAGCTTGTCACTCCCACCGAGGACATCATCAACCTCATTTTGAATCCCCTTATTGCCTCCTATCATGCTCATGAACAGTGGATAGTTTCCATAAACATGGAGCTTACTCTTGAAGAGATTTGGCATGTTCGAAACTAGGTGCTCCACCATAAAGCCAACATTGACATACCTACTGCTATTCAGAGCATCTGTTATGGGTTTCAGGAGTACCTTCTTGCTTTTTCTAGGCAATCTCATCCCACACCTCCTTCAGTTCCGAATTGATGGAGCCCATTCCCTCCAGGTAGTATAAAAATCAATGTCGACGCAGCTATTTCTACCAGCAAAGCAGCTTTCCCAGTTGTTGCTAGAGATCACCTCGACGCTGTCATAAAGGTTTGGGCTAGAATCTTGCCAACCCGCTCCCTTCGTCAAGCCAAGACCAAGGCCCTCCTTTGGGTAGTGCAGCTTGCCAAGCATGAACGTTTGCATCATTTCATCTTCAATGGGGATTCAAAGTCTTGTTTTAACATGCTCTTTTCCCCCCTATGCACTCTGGATTAGTCTGCACCTTAGTAAAAAATATTTGTATTTTAGCTGATGTTTTCTTTTCATGCTCTTTCCTTTGGGTTAATAGGCTCTGTAACTCTGTTGCCCACACAGCAACAAAGTTTGCTTTAAGTTCTATTTCCTCTTGTTTTTTTAATTCTGGAAATCTTCCCTCCTAGTTTGGTAACTGTAGTTAGATTTACAACAAATAGAATTATTCTGACTATAGTATAATAGAGATAGAGACATGAGAATTGGATTAGAGTTTCACTACAAGAAAAATGCCTATTAGCGATTAAGAATTTTGATAGACCCAAAAAGCCCTCTCAAAAAATCTTATTTATGATGGCAAAATAAAGCCCTCGCAAATATTTGGTAAAATGTGAAATATTTGTGACCAACAAAAAAAACTGTCGCAATTATGTGTTATAGTCGTCACAAATACTAATATTTTGGAGGAAAATTTTCCCTCCATATTATTTGTGAGGGACAATTAAAAATCTCTTGCAAAAAGTGTATTATTTGTGACGATTAAAAAAAGCCGTCACTAATACTAAATTACTTGCGAGGGTTAGAATTGACCTTCACAAATAATCATTAAAATGTCAAAATTTTTGGAGGGAAATATTTGTACCAAATTATTTCCGAGGGACAATAAAAATCCCTTGCAAAAAGTTTATTTTTTGTGTGCGTTAAAAATATGTCCTTACTAATACTAAATTATTTGCGAGGGCCACGATTAACCTTCATAAAAAATCATTAATATATATATATATATATTTTGGAGATAAAAGTTATTCTAAAATTCAAAGAAAAAATAAAAGGAAATGCATAAACATATAGCACTTTGTATTCTTTAGATGAACCTTTTGTTTACAGTCTAACAAAAAACCTTTTATATACATCCTATATAAGAAAGGTTTGTCCTTATTTTCTAAACAATTGTACTTATAAAAAAAATGATAGCACTTTCAACTTCAAAATGGTAGCCTAAAATTCAAGAATTTAAGCCTTTTGTACTCTCCTTCTCTCTCTCTCTCTCTCTCTCTCTCTCTCTCTCTCTCTCTCTCTCTCTCAAAAGTGAATAAAAATTTCTTCCCATTAAAATAATGCATAAAAGATGAGTTCATAGATCAAATGGTAAATTACATCTGATTGGCATGAAAATTAACATGCATGTTAAAAACATATAGAATATGTAATCCAATGGTTGAATTTTCAAAATATGAATTCAATAATAAATTATTGGGTGATGTAACATTTTTTAGAGTTACAACATGTGTAACTTGAACACAATTCTATATTTCTTAATTTGATATGAATTTTGATAAATCTACTGTTAGATTACATTATCTTCATACATTTTTCATGCTTATAAAATTTTAAGGTGATCAAATATTAATTGTCATGTCATCAATCAATTGTTTCAATTCAAGTTTTTGTAGTTTAAAATAATGCATAAAAGATAAATTTATAGATCAAATAGTAAATTACATCTGATTGGCATGAAAATTGGCATGAATGTTAAGAATATATAGAGCATGTAATCCAACGGTTGGATTTTCAAAATATGAATTCAATAATAAGTTATTTGACAAATCTACCATTAGATTACATTATCTTCGTATATTTTTCATACTTGCAAAATTTCAAGGTGATCAAATATCAATAGTAATGTCATCAATTAATTGTCTAGATTCAAGTTTTAGTAATTTAAAATAATGCATAATAGATGAGTTTATAAATCAAATGGTAAATTACATCTGATTGACATAAAAATTGGCATGCATGTTAAGAACATATAGAACATGTAATCCATTGGTTGGATTTTCAAAATATGAATTCAATAATAAGTTATTGGGTGGTGTAATATTTTTTTGAGTTACATCAGGTGTAACTTGAACCTAACTCTATATTTTTTAATTTGATGTGAATTTTGATAAATCTATCGTTAGATTACATTATTTTCATATTTTTCATGCTTATAGAATTTCAAGGTAATCAAATATTAATTGTCATGTCATCAATCAATTTTTTAAATTCAAGTTTTTGTAATTTAAAAGAAAGCATAAAAAATGACTTTATAGATCTAATGGTAAATTACATCCGATTGGCACAAAAATTGGCATGCATGTTAAGACCATATAGAACATGTAATCCAATGGTTTGATTTTCAAAATATGAATTCAATAATAAGTTATTGGGTAGTGTAACATTTTTTTGAATTACATCAGGTGTAACTTGAACCCAACTCTATATTTTTTAATTCGATGTGAATTTTGACAAATCTACTGTTAGATTACATTATCTTTATATTTTTCATGCTTATAGAATTTTAAAGTGATCAAATATTAATTGTCATGTCATCAATCAATTGTTTAAATTCAAATTTTTGTAATTTAAAAGAATGCATAAAAGATGACTTTATAAATCAAATGATAAATTACATCCGATTGGCACAAAAATTGGCATGCATGTTAATAGCATATAGAACATGTAATCCAATGGTTAGATTTTCAAAATATGAATTCAATAATAAGTTATTGGGTAGTGTAACATTTTTTTGAATTATATCAGGTGTAATTTGAACCAAACTCTATATTTCTTAATTCGATGTGAATTTTGACAAATCTACCATTATATTACATTATCTTCATATTTTTCATACTTATAAAATTTCAAAGTGATCAAATATTAATTGTCATGTCATCAATCAATTGTTTAAATTCAAGTTTTTGTAGTTTAAAATAATGCATAAAAGATAAGTTAATAGATCAAATGGTAAATTATATCCGATTGGCATGAAAATTGGCATGCATGTTAAGAACATATAGAGCATGTAATCCAATGGTTGGATTTTCAAAATATGAATTCAATAATAAGTTATTAGGTAGTGTAACATTTTTTAGAATTACGTTAGGTGTAACTTGAACCCAAACCTATATTTCTTAATTCGGTGTGAATTTTGACAAATCTACCGTTAGATTAAATTATATTCATATATTTTTCATGCTTACAAAATTTCAAAGTGATCAAAGATTAATAGTCATGTCATCGATCAATTGTTTAAATTTAAGTTTTTGTAGTTTAAAAGAATGCATAAAAGATGACTTTATAGATCAAATGGTAAATTACATTCAATTGGCACAAAAATTGGCATGCATGTTAAGACCATAAAGAACATGTAATCTAACAGTTAAATTTTCAAAATATGAATTTAATAATAAATTATTGGGTGGTGTAACATTTTTTTGAGTTATATTAGGTTTAACTTGAAATAGGACATTTTTTATACTTATATATTAATTAAATTATTTTTATTTAATATTTTTATATTATAATGTATTTCATTTAAAATCTATTTTTCTTATCTTTTGAGATGCAAATTGACTAATTAAATTTTTGTATTTAGGTTCTTCTAACATCTCATTTTCAAACAACTTGCAACAAAAACAAAATACTTGGTCCGTATCTTTTGAATACACTAGCCATTTTCTCTCATGCTTCTCCCCATTTGAAAATATTCAAGTGTAATGAATAGTAGAAAAATGTCTAGTGTCATCACCTCTAGGAAAAATTATATTATTTTCTCTAATTGGACATTTTTCTACTAATAATGTCTAGTGTCATCACCCCTAGGAAAAATGTCCAATGTCATCACTTCTAGATTTTTTTTTTCCTAATTGAATTCAAAACCTTGGGGCATTAACAAAAAAATAAAAATAAAAAGTCTTGTCTTTTCTAATGACAATTAAATTCAATGCTGCCAAACATTTGAATTCAATTAGAAATCCTAATATAGTATACCTAATGTATTGTACCTAAGTTTTATCTTTTGATAAATTGGTTCCATAAAACGTTGCTATATGCTTCCCCCCAGATTTTTCAGTGCCGCACAAAATTTCCCCATATTCTTCATTTCCCACCTTTTTTTTCCCCAAAGCTTTTTTCTTTAATTTTTATTTATTTTTTTCATTTGGCTCCCACTTCTCATGCTCTTAGAGCATTCGCATCTGCTCATCTAAAATAGATCTATAGTGCAAATTTTACACATTTTGAGCAAAAAACTACCCACATCAATGGGTGTAAAAATGTCTAAAACCATCTATATATTTCCATGAGCTACAGTAACTGTGGATATTTCCACGGGTACTGTAGCTCGTGTATATATTATTTTACTAATTTCCGTTCGCACCAATTTTTCTCTCTCCGTTCCGCGCACAACGACCTCAGCTCCTCATTTTCTTTTCCTCAGATGCACACAAACACACCCACACACAAGCACATATCAACATAGAAACACACCCACACACAAACAAACCCACACAGACAAACCAAAAGAGAGAAAGATCGGTGCTTGGTTCGTGGGTCGCCGGAGCTTGGTTCGTGGATCGGCCGGGGAAGACGCAATCTGGGTCGCCGGGGCTTGGTTCTGGGTTGCTGGAGCTTGGTTCGTGGATTGGCCGGTGAAGACACGATCTGGTCGCCGGAGCTTGGTTCGTGGACGGCCGGTGAAGAAAGGTTTTGGATCCGGTGAAAAACTAATCTGGGTTGATAGTGTTTTGAGAGAGAGAGAGAGAGAGAGAGAAGAGAGAAAGACTGTTAAGAAAAAAAATGAGCAGAGAAAGAGAGAGGTGATCTGTTAAGAGAGGGAGTGCGCGTAGGTAATTGAGAGAAATAATAAAAAATTGAGAAGAATGAATATTTTATTTGAATAAATGTGTATAATAGACACACTGTTGTAAGTGCTTTATAAAAATAAGTGTGTAAAATAAAAAAAGTAAATTTTAGATGTGTAAAGTTACAAAATTTTTATATGGTGTGATGCAAATGCTCTTAGAAGTTAAAAACCCAATTTTCATTTCCCATCCAACTCCATTTTCTTTTTCTTTTTTCTCTTTTAACCCATTTTCATTTTCACCATGCTGGGTTCTCTCTCACCATCGTCGAGCTCTCTCTCTCTCACATCTCCACCGCCCCTAGCCACCTCCCTAGCCCTAGCCGCCGCCACCATAGATCTACTCTGTCTCACCTCAGCCACCACTCACTGGCACTGATCTGATCTTCTTCATTAGATCATCTCTCAAACCCACACTCACTGTAAGTTCTTCTTCTTTTCTTTCTATAGTTTTTTTTTTTTTTTTTTTTAATTTCTTTTTTAATCTCTCTTCTATAAATTCTTTTATACTTGGAACTCTCTCTATGTGCCGACCGCACAATGAGTCTATAAGGGGTTCAATACAAAGCACTTGGAAGAGTTGAAAGTTGAAAAGAGTATTGGGTTTGTTTTGTTATGTGCTTAAAGGTGTGGAATTTGACCTCTGAGGTGTTGCATTGGCCACAATTATAGGAGGATCGGTGATTGTGTTGAATTTTCACTGTTGCTTTGCACTGAAGCCGAGGTACAACCTTCGAACCTTGCAGCTTTGATCTTTGTTTCCTGTATTTCATTATTCTAGCACTTCCGGGTTTTTGGGTTATGGATATTGTTTTTTAATGCAAATCTTAGTATTGGGATTCATATATTGGAGCTTTAGAACATGTTTAAAAACGGTTCTCATTGGTGGGCTCTTGGGTTTGGTAGTTGGTTCCTAGTATTTGTCCATGCTTATAAAATATTTATAATTATATATACAGTTCAATTACAACCTGTGGATACCTATGGTTTGTGTAATTAGCCAGTAAACTCGGTCCATGAATTTGGGCTTTGTTGGGTAGTTAAGGGATTCCAACTTCTGCTTCAAGAGCATACTAGAGGGAGTGTTTAGGAGAGTGGTTTTGATGTGGAATATTGGTCTTAAGTACAAGACATGCTGAGCTCAGATGAGGGAGAATTTGATGTGTTCTTTGACTCGGTGGATCATTTGTCGTCTGAAGGACCAATTGTAGGTAAAGAAGAGTTAGATTCTGTAAATTTAGAGTATGGTATTTGGATGAAAGAACTGCTAAGTGTTAAGGACATACGAGAGAGTTTTCTACATGGGATGGGTTTAGCTGAATTTGGTGCTACTAGGATTTGTGGTGAGGAGAATGAAATGGACATTGGTGGCTCATCAGAGATGATGGGATTGGACAGGTTTATGGAATGTAGTGGAGCAGTCTCAAGCTCTAGCATTTCATCTATTGATTGTGAGGAAGAAAATTTGGTTTGTTGTAGAAATGAGAGGGGCAATGAAGCAAATGCCATGTTTGATGTATTGGAAGGAAAAAACGAAGATGAACAGAAAGTAGTTCTCAATGGGGAGGACACTTTGCTTTCAACTTCGCTAGAAAATGTGTAGAGAATGATACTCTTGCTAATGTACAAGCATATAATATGTTAGATGTGGGTAAAATGAAATTCAAAAGTTGGTTAAAACACTTTGTCAACAAAAGGAAGGGAAGAGGAGATACATTTGTAACTGAGGTATCAAAAACAAATTATGAAACACCTAAGATAAAACGAGCAAAGGTGTGGCAGAACAAGAAGAGGTACATGGAACTTACTGCTCTTTATAATGGGCAAGAGATTTGTGCACACAAAGGCATAATTTGGACAATGAAGTTTAGTCCAGATGGCCAGTATCTAGCAAGTGGTGGTGAAGATGGGATTGTACGTATTTAGTGTGTTACATCAGCAGATGCCTCTTACAATGATTTAATTATTGAAGGCAATTCTAGTATAAAAGTGAAAGGAGGCAAGTTCACTTTTAGTGGAAAAAAGACAAGCCATGCCTCCATTGTCATTCTTGATAAGGTTTTTCAAATCGAAGAGTCACCCCTGCAAGAATTTCACGGCCATTTTAGTGATGTCTTGGATCTGTCTTGGTCCATTTCGAATGTAAGTCTCTTGACAGTACTTGATTATCTCTGTATGTAAGTCTATAGTGTGTTTAAAGCTAGTCTAATTGTTTTGCTGCAGTGTCTTCTTTCATCATCCAAGGATTAAAACCTTTCGTCTCTAGCAAGTGGGTTGCGACAAATGTTTAAATGTTTTCCCTCACAATGATTACGGTAAATATGAGAAATAGAAGTTTTTATCTCCTTGTCTTGTTTTTATTATAATAGATTGAACATATTGTTTCTCCTCCATTGAGAATATGATCCTATATTTTCTAGTAATCAACTTGGACTTGCCCTTGTCTTTTGCTAATGTCTTTTTTTTTTTTTTTCCATAGAGGCAGAGTATGCATGCCAAGTGCTTGTAAAAATTACCCAGAGAGTCAAAAATAAATAAATTAAGAGATTTGTGAATGCTAATTAGTTAATGGCTTTAGGATGGTGCTGAACATGAATATGACAGAGCTATATCTATATGCTATTTTTTTTTTTTTTTTTTTTTTTTTTTTTTGGGGTTTAGCACTCTATTTTTGCACAAAAAAAAAAAAAAAAAAAATCATCTAATTGCGGTTTGGGTTGGTCTATATGAATTTAATAAAGATGTGTATAGTGATTGAGATTGAACTTTTTGTGAGAATTTGGTCAAATTTCTGAATATTAGATGAAAAGAAACTGAAAAATAAGTGGAAGTTCATTTGTCCAATACAAGCACTAGTTTGAATGATCCATTCTTAGGATAAATTGCACTTAAGAGAAGTTTTTGGGGGAGGGAGGTATTGCATAATTAGTGAACAATTATTACAGAAAAACCATAGATAAAGTAGCGGTTATTGCAAACAAGTGAGGTAGCTAACCTAATAGGTAAATGATTCAATGCATCTTAGATTAAAGAGTACTATCATTTTCATAAAACTTGTGCACGTACAAATGATTTTGAAAGCTTGAAATTGTGTGAAAACACAAGAGCTGTTTAGACTCCCAAATTAAAATTACAGCTAGATTGCTTTTACTCTTACTTAATCAAAGTGCGGAATAAGAGTAAGTGAAGCGCAATAAACCTTTAACTACTCTAGTGCATAAATATGAACAACAAACAATAAAAGTAAAGTACAAGAGTAAGGGAAGAGAGATGCAACCACAAGATAACACGGTGATGTGTTATCGAAAAGGAAATCGAAGAAATAGGCGAAAAACCTCTCTGCCGCCCTCCAACTGGTAAATCGATCCACTAGACAATAAGTTGTGGTACACGAATAGCAAGAGACTCTTCAAGCCTAATTTACCTAATGCACCTAAACCCTCCGAGCTCCTACTTCCAACAAGGCTTCTCGGAACTGTGTCTTGTCTAGTTTTTCAGATCCAGCAATACGCCCGATTGCATCCGTCAAGCCTCACCGGCTTCTTTTGGCAAATTTCCAAAGCTTCTAAAGTTCTAAAACACTCTTTACGCTCTAAATAGGTGTGAGTTGTGTTTGTGTACAAATCTCCTCTCAAGGTATGACAATGGGAGAGGGAAGAAAAAGAGGTTAGAATGATTTATCATTATGGATGAGTAGCTCTTTCTCTAAAAGATGTGTGTGTTGTGTTGTAAAAAGCCTATCTAGGGTTTTTCTGTCTGAATGACATTCTTACATTTGTGGGTAATAAGGGTATATATAGTATGGGTGAAGGGTAAGAAAGTCACACTTAAAAATCCTCCAGGCAGAGAGTCTCGCAAATATCTCACGGGAAGGCTTTACTCATGAAATACTCTCGAAATTTTACAGCCTAACACGACTCTTTAGCTTTCAGTCATGTGCTTCTCACATGCTCTTTTCGCGGGAATCCTTTTTGCAAACTTCTCACGAGCTAGTCGCGAAATATATTGATTTTCATTTTATGCTCGATTCTTCACCAACTTAATACTAAACCCAATATAATAAAATTCTACAAAATATAAGGAACAAAATTAAAGCAATTACAACACTTTTTGTCATGGAATAAAGCCAATATAAAATATAGTTGTAAATTACAACTTTACAACCTTCCCTTTTGGCTATTTCATGACAAAACACCATATAACAAACTCTAGACTTAAAAGTGAGTTTGAGAACATTGGCAAAACTTACTCACACTTAAATCTAGAAGTTATGATGAATTTGGAACATATATACATGTAACCTGAAACACTTGCACAAAATGCATTACACTCTCAAGGTAAATCAAGTGATAAAATAACAAGTATAATAACAAGTAAAATGCGATCAAGTAAACAAGATGTGAAACATATGAGTAACTTGATCAAATACAAAACAATCATATGGAAATGACTATAATGATCATATAGCAAAGCAAATGATCATCCGAATATGCAATCAATAAAGCACAATGTCATAAGGATGTATGCATGTCCAACACATAAGCATAATGCGATGAGAGCAACAAAGCAAAGATACTAAAGATAACTCAAAGCACCATAAAGCAACGAGAAAACAATCATAAAGTAAAACAAAGTAAAATAAGGTTTTCTCATAAAAGATGTCTTCTCCCCATTAGTATATGCATCTATCTTATGGCTTTCTCCCCCTACAAATGTACACATGAGTCAAATAGAAATGACGATACACTCCGGTATACTCTCCCCCTTTTTGTCACGAATAGACAAATGAATCAAGAGGAAGGAGGAAAAGAAAAGAAGATATGAATAAGGGTAAAAGATGATGCATGAGGGGTGCAAGATGAATGAGAAAATAAAGTTCAAACAGAAGACAAAAACATTAAAAAAAAATGCTATAAAGCATAAAGTAGACATGACATGCTAAGGATGATAGAACAAAGTATAGAACAAGGCATGAAATAGACACAAGAAAATATTATATGTGCTAAAAGGTCTAAAAAGACTTAACAAGAATGAGTGAATGCAAAATATGTCAAGTGATCAAGTGTGTGCAACAAAGGTGCATCTAGTGTGTATGTGAGATGCATGACCAATGCATGAGCAAACACTCAAGGGGTAAAGTGTATAAAACACATAACCAATGATCGAAACATGATAAATATACACAATTCTGGTGATCCCCAAAATTTGGTACTTATCGGAGTCCAAAACAACAAGAAAATGCTATTTGGGCATTTTATCAAACACTTAGAGTGCGCATACTACACATGTATGTTAAAGAATGCATGAACATATGAAAATATTGTCTAAATACATGTTATTTTTGCTACAAAGGACCAATATTCAAAGAAAATCAACATTTAAAACAAAATCCAATAAAAAAGATTGACATAAATTAAGTTTTCCAACCCTCATGAAGAAATTTCCAACTATGAACATAAAACCCCCCAAAAACATAATCTAAGGATCAAAATCAATGAAAAGAATTAAAGATTACCTTAGAGATGTTAATGGAATGAAAAATACTTGAACTTAGTTGGGTTTTGATGTTGAAACATTAAAATAGGAGTTTGGGAGAAGATGAGAGACGTTTAAAACAAATGTCCCACGAAATGCCCTTTAAAAAGCTGATCTAAAAATTTTCGTGGGAAGCTGGGAATTTTTACGGATTAGCATCCTAGGAAATTTTTCGCGAGTAAGCCTTACTTGCGAAATAGTCACGAAAGTCTCTGTCTAAAGTTGAAAAACTTCAGAATTTGACCATTTAACTCCCAGCTGAATTTACTCATGAAATGAGTTACGAAAACACCCAGAACACATGTTTTTCACACAAAAACAACTTGAAAAACTTTGAAAAATATGGGTGATACAAATCACTTCCAAAAGCAAACAAAAAAAAAAAAAACAAAAATCTTTTTGGTTTGATCCATATATGGTTGAGCACACACACATCACATTTGAACATGTATAATCACACAAATGAAATAAGCTTTCATTGAACATTAGACTTATGTGTTGTGCGTGTGTATCAAATGTGGAATAGTCCTTAGTCCAAAGTAAAGCTTCAATGATTAATTCAATCAAGTCATATACAACTAGTACTAAGTCAAGTGGTCTATCTCAATTATAGAAATGAGCATATATGACCTCCTACAAGAGAATGATTACAAATTTTTGAAGTTTTTCATTTATCTTCTTTACAAATCATAACATTTGATTATTTTTGAACAGTACATCTTATTTTGAGATCGGTGACTGAAATTTTTGATATTTCAATATTGAGAATAAGCCTTTGGCTTTTTGGGCATCATACATTTCTATAAAAATCACTTTCCTTTTTTCCTAGTCAAATACTAGTATGTGTGACGGTTTTTGCAACTCATTATCTTTATTCATTTTGAGATTTACATTTGTTGAGGTCTTTAAGCAAAAACATAAAAAGTGTGGGAAGATATATAGGCACAAGTTTATGCATGTATCAAAACTGTCAAAACTACTGACCAATTATTCATGACAAGTTTGAAGATCGATTTACAACATTTACACATAGATTTCAAGATTTTTCCCACAAAGATAGATGTGTATACAAAACAAGCTAAGCTCGTAATTTTTCAGTTTTTGTGTGTTTTTGGATTTTTACTCACACAAAAACAAAAGTATAAAAGTAAGATTAAATGCAAACACACTAAAAACAATGCATATAAAGAGATGCATGATACGCAAATGCATGAAAATGAAGCATCTAATGCATGAAGAGTCCTACAAAGATTGAAAGAATTAGATCAAAGACCAAAAGAGCAAAAGCTCAATCATAGACTCCCTTCCTCTTCCAAACGGAACGATTGTTTGGAGTGAGTATCTCATAAGAAGTGAGATGAGGGTTGGAAGAATGAGAACAGAAGATGCACATAGATAAGGAGTTAAGAGCATTAAACACTTTCTTTAACATGTTATTTTCACTCAAATTCGGTTTACTCTTTTTAGCACAACTTCCAAGAAGTTCAAGCTTCTTTTATTTATTTATTTATTTTTATTCTTTTAAGAGCTTGAAACTTAGAGCAATGAGGTTTAAGATGACTAAGGGCACCACAATGGTGACAAACAATGGGTTTAGGTCTACTAGGCTTTTTAGGGAGGGATCTAGCACCATGGTTTTATTCTTTCTTCAACATGGGGCATTAAGGTCTTATGTGAATGATTACATCGCAATGGTGGCAGGTAGGAACAAACTTAGATTCACTCAGTTCCCTAGAATGGGACCTAAACAGAGGTTTAGGCTTAAGAGCCTTTCTCTCCACTTTTTGATTTTTTTTTGTGAGGAGGAATATACACCAATTTGTCTTTAGAGATAGAACTCACAATAGACACAAAATTGGGTACCACAACATAATTGTAACAAATATTTTCATCATTTTCAGCAATAGATTCAGCAATCAAACACTTGGCATGCATCTTAAAATATTTATTTTCACATTTTAGTTCATCAACAAGTTTGTTAGACAAAACAAGTTTAGCATCCAAGTCTATATTCAAATATTCAAACTCTTTCAACTTTTTAAGAGAATTTTCAGCAAACTTCTTATTCTTTTCAATCAATTTATTGGATTCATTAAGCTTAGTAATCAAATCATCATTTTTACAACGAATTTTGCTCAAATTCTTATGAAACTTCTTAGCTTCTTTTTTCAAGAGTTTGACATTTGGAATATCAACAACACTCAAAGATTCATGTAACGTGGCATCACAATCATGTGGATAAACACTCATAGAGGCATTTTCACAAACACATGGCATGTTACAATCAACATCATCCAAAACATCTATAGAAGCATGCAAAACACTATCCATGGCAAAATACAAAAAGGGGTCAAGGATCACACTTAGGTAATGAAACCAAAATAAGTATACCCGCTCTGATATCAATTGAAAGCTCGAAATTGTATGAAAACACAAGAGCTGTTTAGACCCTCAAATTAAAATTACAGCTAAATTGCTTTTACTCTTACTTAATCAAAGTACGGAACAAGAGTAAATGAAGCGCAATAAACCGATAACTACTCTAGTAAATAAATCTGAATAACAAATAATAAAAGTAAAGTACAAGAGTAAGGAAGGAGAGATGCAAGCACAAGATAACAAGGCGATGTGTTATCGAAGAGAAAATTGAAGAACTCAACGAAAAATCTCTCCACCGTCCTCCAAGCGATAAATCGATCCACTAGACAATAAATTAGGATACACAAATAGTAAGAGACTCTCCAAACTTAATCTATCCAATGCACTTAAGCCCTCAAATCTTCTACCTCCAACAAGACTTCTTGGAACCATGCCTTATCTAGTTTTTCGAATCCCACAATACGCCCGATTGCATCTGCCAAGCCTCACCGGCTTCTTTTGGCAAAATCCCCAAAACTTTCCAAGCTCTAAAATACTCTTTACACTCTGAACAGGTGTGAGTTGTATTTAGGTACAAATCTCCTCTCAAGATATGACAATAGGAGAGGGAAGGAGAAGAATTTAGAATGATTTATCACTAAGGATGAGTAGCTCTCTCTCTAAAAGATGAGTGTGTTGTGTTGTAGAAAACCTATTTTGGGTTTTTCTCTTTTAATGGTCTCCTTACATTTGTGGGTAATGAGGGTATATACAGTATGTGTTGTGCGTTTTTAGATCCCTTAAAATATAATCAGATTAACCTAGTTAGTTAGTCAAGTGATTAATTTAGTCAAATTATCAAATCTAGGTTAACACAAATATATCATATCAATGTAAAGTGCGGAAAATAAAGAACACAAAGATATGATGGCCTAGGAAAGCCAAACCGTTAAAAACCTGGGGTAGATTTAACCTAACTATCCTCAAGGTAAACTGAATCCACTATGAAAGAATTGAAATTTACACAATAACGACTTAGACCACTAACATCCTATTACTATCTCGAGTAAGAAACTTACTACCACGACCCCATGATAGCTCCAAGTTCACGGACTACTTCTTTCTTGGATTCCCAACAAATACAAACACTCCCGCTTGTGTATCTTTAAGCTCTTTATTGCAGCAACTGAATGATCATCAAGTTCTTGAATCGAATTCTCCTTCTTGATAATCCTAAGTATGTGTGAAGGTAAATACCTCTAGATCTCACAAAAGATTCACACATACAGCAAAAAAAGCTCTGTAAAATGTGGCTAGGGTTTTTCCTTTTATATTTAGAGCAAAAGATAAAACCCTACACATCATATAAGCGTAGGACTGAGTTGGAAAATTCTGCAGAAAAACGTTCTGCCCGAATTTTGATCAGTCGAGTCTAATTCTCGATCGATCGAGCTAGATAGAATTATACTATAACTTCTGTAACAACTCGATTCCAACTTTACATAAAACGCATACACTTTGAGCAAGTCTAAACAAGACTAAATGTTTAGATCATGGTTTGCCAACATAATACAAATTGAAGTTCTAATACATTAGTTCTTAAAGTCTTAGAACCTAACAATCTCCCCCTTTGGCAATTTGTGACAAAACACATCACAAACATGAAACGCTCAAAGTTACAAATAGCCCAAATACAATTCAACCCAACTACTATCTATTAGTTGCAAATATAGACAGCAGCACAACTACATCAACCTGTATATTCCTGAAACGTTCAACAAACACATAAATACATGTGTGGAAAATACAAGTAAACCAAAATAAAAAAACTAAAGCAAAAAACAAATATGCAAACTAACTATCCCCCTAAGTTAGATACATCAAAAAATATTATTTTCTCCCCCTTTTAAAAACAATGTCAACTCCCTCTAAACAAAACAAACAAGTTTCTCATATTTTATCTAAATCTCCCCTTTTTTGTCACGTATTGATAGAAACAACTCATTGTTGCCCAAATTAAAAACATACGCAACAAAAGTCAAGAGAAAATAGAGAATTAAGAAAACACAAAACAATTCAATTCTATAGAAAATAGAGACAACTTCCTTTATGAACAACAAAGGGTAAAAACAAGTTTCTCTCCTTTTAAAAATAGGAAAAACAAAACAAGTTTTGGGGAAACTTTAGGAGGTGGGGAAAATAAAGACACACAAATCAAACTTAAAAAAAAATGAGGATCCTCTTGAAAAAAAATATTCTTTTTTTCAATATAAGCAAACTTGACGCTATGTGACTCATAAACAGATGCATGAGTAGATAAAATATTTGCACATTAATTATCCATCATATTTCTTAAGAAAAATATTTTCTGCAGTTCACATATAAAAATAACATATATTAAAATGTACAAAGGACTCAAAAATTAATCAATTAATTTTTAAATCAAGTTGAGTACCCAATTTAGCAAAGTGTATGCATATTATATGTGAAAACAATGAGAAATATAACTGCAAAACCGCAAGATGGATACAAAAAAAAAAAAAAAAAAACAATGCAATGCATGTGAATCCTAAATATAAATGAGACATGAAAAAAATTTGGTAAAAAACTTAAAAATTGAAAATGTTTCAGTTTTGATCGATCGAGCATCAATTAAATACCAATCGAGTCAGGCAGAAAGTCATAATTAAAAATCAAGGGATTTTTTATCAGTCGAGAAATAGGTTCGATCAATCGAAAATCTAGAAAACACAATTTTTTGAAAAACAGAGCAATGTTCTGCAACAACTCCTCAAAGAATTAAATTTTATGAATAAAATGCATGAGTATGAGATGAAATACTTTTCAAAAACACTTATTTTGAATCCAATTTTACCAAAATTAAGATTTTCAATCAATTCACCTTAAATTCTCAAACAACAAACATGTTTTGCATAAAACTCAAGGAATTTTCAAATTTGGTTGGCCAAACCAAAATCACACACAATAACATGTACAAAGTTTAGCAAAGAGCAACTTGTGTAGTGTTTGCAACTAGCAATAGTATGAGATATATGTGAGGTGATAAGTAGATAGTAATCAATCATAATCTCTACAAAATTCATCATGTAAATTTGAGAGAGAATATCACCTAAAGAGCTACATTATATAACTCCCACATCTTCTACAATAAAAGTTTGCAATCATGTTAGTTTCTTGATTTGCCTCATATTGTACACACTAATTTTATTTGATTAGAAACTTATTAAAATTATCAGGATAATGTACACACCAATTTTATTTGATTTATTTAATTAAAGTCCAATAATGTACACACCAATTTTAGCATTTAAACCAAGGCTACACCTTATGTTCTTTTTGTACATGTGCTACACTTTCTCGAGTACAAAATCTTATGATATGCACTAAGGTATTCATGATTGGCTAGTAAACAGTGGTGAGATGGTTATTTATTCCTTTCTCATTAAGTTCAAGTTTAACAATCAAAGGCATGTGACTTCAAGATCAAGATCAAGATTATGTGATAAAAAACTATAAACATCTTCCCACACAACATGCACTATAAAGCTCAAACTAGTAAAGTGTAATAAATAAGCTCATCCAAGCTAAACAAGATATATAAACATATTATGTAAAGATAATATAGCCAATCTTGATTATAAACCCAGGATATATAATACAAAACACATAAAAATCTTTTTGATTTAAAAAAAAAAAAATTTATGACCAAAACTAAAAATACACATTATGCTAAATAATTAAAAATGCAAATGCAATGCATGACTGTGCTTAACTAAGCTGTAGATGGTACACAAATAAGAAATATCAATTTCTTAATTAACTCTTGAGTACATGTACAAACTAGTACATACTCACACAAAGTCAGAAAAAGCTTAGCACTTATATAACACATGATATTCAAGTTTCTTCACAATGTCAAGCATGTTCTAAATCAAGAGAGAGATATTATAATTCATGTAATCCTAAAAAAAAATAAAACTAGACACAAAATAAAATATTTTTGTCATTTTGAAAATTTTCAATGTTTTTGGATTTTTTTAAAAAAATAAAAACAACCTAAAAAACAAAAAAACCAAAAACAAAAACAAAACATGTTCACAAATAATTGAAAGAATTAAATCAGGGACAAGTAAACAACACTCAGCTTAGAGAATATTTTCTCATCTATATAGCACGAGTCTTCAGCTTTGTAGGTGAAAATCCATGAGAAGCAAAGTGTATTTGAGATATTACACCAATCTTCTAAGAAAGACTGAAATCCTGTAAATTCCTTTCACAAGCCAATAAGTTTAAATTTTTCAAAATAATATGAAACAATTTGTATGGACTTATTGCAGGAGAAATATCATCACATTTTCTAGATGAAACACAGAATGCTTAAATTTCAATTTATGACAATTAGGACGAATGTGACTGGAGACACTACAAAAGTGATAAACGGAAATAAATTTAAGAACATCAGTATTTCTAACAGCAAATTTAGTCTCAGATTTTGGTTTTTACCTCAATAAAGAAAAATTTGGTCTAATATGACCAACAATACCACAAAGGTGACAAGTAGGCATAAAAACAGGTTTATCATACTCTCTAACAGTAGGTTTAGACTTAGGCTTAGAAATTTTAGCATCTACTTCAGAACTTTTACCTTTATCTAACCTAGTAAAATAAGCATTTTCTGTATTATTCCTCTTGAAATGAGGAATATAAACTTTTTCAGTTTTAGACTTAAGAGAAACAGAAACACTTCTGTTATCATCAGTAGGTTTGGTACTAGTTAAATTTTCAATTTTAGTTTTAGATTCATCTAACTCTTGTTCCAAACTTTTCATCTTCTCATCTTGAAAGGAAATTTGATTTCTCAAAAATTCATTCTTTTTATTAGATTTATTTAATCTAACAACCAATTCTTCTTTTTCAAGATTAGCCAATTTTAACTCTTTCTTGAATTTCTTAGCAATTTTCATATATTTCAATAATTCCTTACGGAGAGCTTCACAGGCATCAATAAGCTCAATAGAAACAACAGTGTTCTTTTTATTCAAATCATCACAATGAAAAACAGTAAGACACTTAAAATTATCTATGACAATAGGAGTCAAGGATTAGCTTTTAGATCAAAAGATCTAAAACAAAAGAGCTACCCGTTCTGATACCACTTGTACGTTTTTAGACCCCTTAAAACACAATCAGATTAACCTAGTTAGTTAGCCAAGTGATTAACTTAGTCAAACTATCAAATCTAGGTTAACACAAATATATCATATCAATGTAAAGTGCAGAAAATAAAGAACACAAAGATATGATAACCTAGGAAAACCAAACCGGTAAAAAACCTGGGGAGGATTTAACCTAGTTATCTTCAAGGTAAACTGAATCCATTATAAAAGAATTAAAGTTTACACAATAGCGACTTAGATTACTAACATCCTATTACTACTTTGAGTAGGAAACTTACCACCATGACCCCATGATAGCTCCGACTCCACGGACTACTTTTTTCTTGGATTCCCAGCAAGTACAAGCACTCCCGCTTGTGTATCTTTAAACTCTTTATTGCAACAACTGAATGATCATCAAGTTCTTGAATCGAATTCTCCTTCTTGATAATCCTAAGTATGTGTGAAGGCAAATACCTCTAGATCTTACAAAAGATTCACACACAGCAAAAGAAGTTCTGTAAAATGTGGCTAGGGTTTTCCCTTTTATACTTAGGGCAAAATATAAAATCCTACATGTCATATAGGTTTAGGACTGAGTTGGAAAATTCTGCAAAAAAAGTTCTGCCCGAATTTCGATCGGTCGAGTCTAATTCTCGATCAATTGAGCCAGACAGAATCATACTATAACTTTTGCAACAATTCGATTCCAACTTTACATAAAACGCATACACTTTGAGCAAGTCTAAACAAGACTAAATGTTTTGATCATGGTTTGCCAACATAATACAAATTGAAGTTCTAATACATTAGTTCCTAAAATCTTAGAACATAACATGGGTGAAAGGTAAGAAAGTCACACTTAAAAATCCTTTAAGTAGAGAGTCTCGCGGGTATCTCGCAGGAAGGCCTTACCTGTGAAATACTTGCGAAATTGACAGCCTGACACTACTCTTCAGCTTTCAGTCATGTGCTTCTCACATGCCCTTTTCGAGGGAACCCTTCTTGCAAACTTCTCGCGAGTTAGTTGCGAAATGCACTGATCTTCATTTCATGCTCGATTCTTCACCAACTTAATACTAAACCCAATACAATAAAATCCCACAAAATACAAGGAACAAAATTAAAGCAATTACAACATTTTTTGTCATGGAATAAATCCAACATAAAACATTGTTGTAAGTCACAACTTTACAGATTTTATATCTTGAAAATTCTAATCGTGCTTTTCATTTGACATGGATGTAGATTAAAGCTCAAGAAAACATGATATGTGGTCCATATCTGCATGAGGTAGTCTTCTTTAAATAAAGTCATTTTTACTTAGCAATATATATATTGATACACATCTAGAGCTGTAAGGGATTGATGGTTTTATTTAGTATTGTGTAGTTGTTGCAAGGATAATAGAAGGCTGCCTATTTTGTGGCAGTCTTTAAGCGTGGCTTGAAATTTTCTTCTACATTTTCTTTCCCTTGGTGAAATGTTAGGCGTTCTTTTACAATGCACACATGTTTGGTTTGACAGGAATGCCTTGCACATATTTTTTAAGGAATTTTCCATTTATTAATGGTGTTACTTATTGCCTTCAATTTTAGTCTATGCATCTTCATTTCTAAAGAAAGAAACATGTTAGATTGGTTGATCTTAATAAAAGAAAGATTACAGTACTCAAGTTTGTAAGTGCATTGATAACATTTGTACAAATATTATACTCTTATTTTGCAGGTTAACCACTTATTTATTGTTATAAGGAATTCGGATTGTGTGTTATGGACTGCAATATCTGGTATTAAGGTAAACCATATTGAAATTAAATTCCACTAAAAGTTCCAAAACATATAAGGGTCTAATTAATATATGCTCTAAGAAGGCATTTGTGGAATATGTGAAACAACACTATTCTGATTGGATGTTTCACATTAAAAATGCTACTTTTAAGAAGTACAAAAAGAAAGAATATCGTTACAAGAATGGTCCTTCCTTCATTCCTACACCCTTTTGGAAAAAGATGGTGGATAAATGGATGGATGGAGAATCAGGGGTGAGTATAAATGAAATACATGTCATAAATTCTCTCTATCTCTCTAACCATTATTTGTGGTTTACATTTTTCGCAATTGTTATATTATTTTAATTTATATTTAATTTTGATAGTGGTTTAAGTAATCAAATTAAGTTATTATTATTGTTAAATTAAAAAAAAAAAAGTTATTTGATATAGTAATATGTGTACTTATTTATTGAAGCATACAAATTCACTTTAATTGTTTCATTTTAACTCATGTTTAATGTTTATTTATTTATTTTTAAGGATGGTACTAGCAGAGATGAAGAGGACAACTCAAATAGTAACATGGAGGTCGAAAGCAACTTGGAGGGTGACCTTGAGGAAAACTAATATAGATCTTTTCATAATTCTAGTTGTTTAAAACAATTTTTAGTAATCATTGTACTATTGTAACAGGATAGTTAAACAAAAATGATATAAAATAAATTAAAAATAAATAAATAATAAAATATTATCACTGACATAAAAAATTAGTCATAAATAACTTTATAGTGACGACAAAGTCCCTTGCAATTTATAGAATAGCGACACCACCTAACCCCTTGCAAAAACGTTTTAAGTGACAGCTTAACGTTGTCATTATTATTTCTAACTAATTGTGAGGGGTCAAAAGCCCTCACAAATAAACTTTAGCAACGACACTATTTATCTTTAAAAAGTATGTTGCCAATTTGGAATTTGCAAATAATTAATTGTGAGGGTATGAAGGTCCTCATAAATAGTTGTTAGCAACGAGTGTTTCCTCTCACTAAAAATAAGTCGTCGACTTTTCTCATCGTTTGATAATATATTTGTGAGGGCAAATTTGTTCAATAACAACGGTGGATTACCCTCGTAAATTATCTATTTGCGAATGTATGGTCGCAAAATCTCTTTTAGCAACAAAAGCAAATACGACGGCCTTCGAGGGCCATATGCCCTCGCTAATAACCTTTTGCGACGATATTTGAATTTTTGCAAGGGCATTTTACCCTCGCTAGTAGACTCTTTTCTTGTAGTTAGAGAGATGGGAAAGGAGCATTGAGAAGTAAAATTATTTTGTGAAACTGATTTGGTTTCATTGGTTTCCTGGGTCATCATATTGTGTCTCTTTTAAATTTCCGCACTTGCATAATTATGTGTTTAACTTAAACCTGCGTAATAGATCTAATAATCAACTTAGCTTTAACTTGGTTAAATACAATGTTTTGTCAGGGGTCTAAAATTAACATTAGCGACCAATATTGTATATTATTATTATTATTATTATTATTATTATTATTATTATTATTATTATTGACTTATAACTAACCCATGCATATGAATGAGTGCATAATACACACAGTTTGTGCACATTATTTATAAATAATAATAACAAATTTGAATTGATTTTTTTTATAAGACAATTAAAGTATAATTAGAAGGAAACTTGACATGAAATTGAATTGTATTTAAAATATAGAGACACTTGGAATCCAATAATAAGACAATTAGAATAACATTAATTTGTATATTCTGCGAGTGCAATTAGACTCTAAAATGGTTTTTTTCTTGCAATTTCCATTATACTGGTTTCGTAAAATCACTATTGGATACTACGTATACAATATTAATTTACAATGATAATTCGTAAAATTCTACTAAATACAACACAAAATAAAAAAATAAATTGGTTCAATAATATCTCATAAATTGAATGGGGATAGGCGCATGGGATTATTTAGCTCTGACAGGACTGACGAGCCCATTTGACATGGACGATGCCACCAGCACTGACGAAACTAGCTTCTGGTTAAGAGAACCGGTTACAGGTGTTACTGACGAAGGTATCCAGACCATTCAATGCGGACAATCAGACCTGAAACAGCTCAAGGACAACTGTACGATCCGTTGGAAGATATTGATAACACATTACTCCGGACGTTACAAGGAGGAGCATTAAGATCTCCATAATTGCTCCAACGGCTAGAGCTCTCAGAAGTATATATAAATCCACACCTTGCCAAGAGAAAGGTGGATACAGACAGATTAGTAACAAGGGATTTCTTTTCATATTGCTCAATTTTATATTGATTTGCTCTAAAGAATATTTCATATACTAACTTTGGCATCGGAGGTGTTGTAGCAGGCACCACACCGGTGATCGTCTCTGAAGGCTGAAGATTCTTCTCCGTCTGACGAACTTGACTGACGATCTCAAGAGAAAGGTGCATACAGACAGATTAGTAACAAGGGATTTCTTTTCATATTGCTCAATTTTATATTGATTTGCTCTAAAGAATATTTCATATACTAACTTTGGCATCGGAGGTGTTGTAGCAGGCACCACACCGGTGATCGTCTCTGAAGGCTGAAGATTCTTCTCCGTCTGATGAACTTGACTGACGATCTCACGCATCATCAAGCTCAATTATAGTTTTTCATGTCCAAAATCTTCCTATACAGAATAAAATTGCTTGGTGGCAATAATGCTTAACTTAAATTGCTGCATAACTGATGCTTGTGGTGCGGCTAGAGGCTTAAGTAGATGCATAATTGCTGTCGTTGTTTGAAGCATGATGGATATTTTGATTGATTTGGGGTGTCATTATATAAATTTATAAACTTAGAATAATAGCATTTATTTCTCATTTAGCAGTCCCAAATTCACAAGAATGATAGGTACAACCACTGATGAGACACAATCTCCGATTTTTAGTATTAGATTTTACAAAGTGATCCATGGCCATTCTCAAAATGTAAACCAAAACATTATTTTTATTGAACACCTATATTAGAGATTGAGCAATTGCAGAATTCCAAAAAATTAATACATTTCCTAGTGATTAATCCAAATGAATTAACAAACCCATAATTTAAAAGTAAAATGAAACAAATGAAAAATTATGAAATTTATTGATTTGTAGCCCAACGTGGTTGAACGGCTATAATTTAAATATCTTTTAAAATTAGAATTTATTGATTGGCACCTAGAAAAATAGAATTACATACTGAACACAGCTTGGCTTAGTTATTTAGCATCACTAAGGTGAACTTTTCATTTATAGAAGCAAAAGAACTTTGAAAGTAGAGAATCAAAATGATATTTCTTTCATAGTGGTTAATTTTATCAAAAGGTAAACAAAGAAAAATATTTTAAAAAATAAATTAAGGTAAAGTATATCTTGCACACAGGCCCTAAATCCTGCAAAAAGAAAATGGTAATTCTCTCTGTCTTTCTAACATATTTTTCTCAGCATCCAAGCAGCCCTTAAAGGAAACTGGGGGAAAAAAAAAATTTCATAACCAATTGAAAACGTAAAGACCCACAAAAATTTTTAAGGCATTCATGTTAATTTGTTTTAAAGAGGGAAAAAAGAAACCCCAGAAAAAATATTCCCAGCAAGAATGAGTGGGAAGTTTTGTCAAACGAATGGTGTGCATAATTTCAAAAGGAAATAAAAAGAATGTTACTTGCTACAAATTTATAAACAACTCCATACTCATTCCTACATTGTTCAAAACAACTCAAGACTCAACCTAGTCAATGCCACCACGATCCTAACATGGTGTCCACATAAATTTAGACACCTTGACAATTTTGAAGCCAAAATGTCAGGTTGCAAAATTCAACCTACTCAATGCCGCCATGATCCTCCAATTCAAAGGAAATTATACTATCCCATCGTCCCCTACCTTTCCAAGTGATCTTCCTTTTTACAAACACTTACATTCTGCCATAACATTCTCAAAGCTTTTTAAGAGCTTAGCAAGCAAAGAACATCCAGTAAATGTCCCTTGAAACATAACTACCAGAATTTTTATAACACTTTCCATGAACGATATTGTTTTTCATAACCTTACATCGACAATTAATGCAATGGCTACAAGCACCAATAACATTAGTTGGGCCGACCCAACTATGCTTACTACAGGTTTTTACCTCCTTCCCTCAATTATTTATTTTTAATATACATGTACATTGCTTTTCTTTGGTTAAGAATAAGGTATGCAGTTTTAATGTCTTTCCCATGCTCCTTTACTATTTCATGTCTTGCCATAGTAGAAACAAATTGTGGGTTTTACTCAAATGGCTATGTACAGACTAATTAATACATGGTCTTTTTTTTTTTTTTTAATAATTTTTTTTTTATGTAACAAATAAACATTTTAATTCTTTTACAATAATAAAAGGATCCTATCCATTTCAACTTCGGTCCATTTTGTCTTGTATGCCCAAGATTGATTGGATATTGATTAAGTGTATCTTGTGGGGTGTGCGTTGCATCCCACATTAAGCAAATATAAGGGTGATCTAGGCTATGTTAACAACTACAAGCTAACTAAATTATGAACTATTTCTTTTAGAGTATAACTCAAATGTGATTAGCGTTTTTTCTTGGACTGCACAGATGTACCAATAGAACCATGAAATTGACAAAATGGATAAGCCTTGAAATGAAGATGATCATTTTTAGTGGGGTTATGATTTAACTTAGAAATGCTTTAAGAAAAAAAACACTATTTTGTTATTGACTTTCCAAAAGATTGTAATATGAGTACCGTACTAGTGTACTACCATAGATGCCTATATATTTGGAAAATTGATTAAATTAAAACTTTCATGCAGGAACATTAGTGTGGTTTACACTACAGATTTCCTAGGTCAGGGTGTTCATGTGACCACCCGTCTCCAATGTGGAGTCGCCCCTAGAATATCATCATGTGCTACGTCTAGAGGAGCTACCGGGGCATGATGCAAATGACCAAAGCTTAAGTTTTATGTACGGGCATAACTGGCAGATGAAAGAGGAAAATGCCCAACTTGAGGGAGAGGAACCTTAAGCTAATCAAATAATGGAACTAAAGTCTACTGCATACTTTTTGTTATGATTCTAGTATCTCACATGGCTTAAGTGGAAGGTTAATCATTTGTATATAAGTTTTTGGACATTCTCCCCTTGCAAGCCGGTTTTCAAGGATGAGTTATATCTGAATGCTTGAAAATGTGTTGAAAACACAAGAGCTGTTTAGACCCCCCAATTCAAATTACGGCTTGATTGATTTTACATTAACTTAATACTAAGTGCGGAATAGTGTAGGTGCAAGCGGATAAATAAACAAGCTACTCTAATCTATAATCTAAGCAACACAACAGTAAAATGGAATGTAAAAGAGTAGGGAAGAAAGATACAAACACAAGATAACACGCCGATGTGTTATCGAAGAGGAAATTGAAGAACTCGGCGAAAAACCTCTTTGCCGCCCTCAAAGCGAAAATCGATCTACTAGACAATCAGTTGGGATACATGGCTTAGCAACAGACCCTCCAAGCTTAATCTACCCGATGTACCTAAGCCCTCCAAGCTCCTACCCCAACAAGACTTCTCGGAACTGTGTCTTGTCTAATTCTCCGGATCCCGCAACAAGCTTCGTGTTGCATTTGCCATCCTTGGCTTCTTCCAATGCTTCCCAGTAGCACCAAAACTTCACTTGACACTCTGAAATGGTGTGGTAAGTGTTTGGGCTATCAACCTCTCAATGGTATGGAAATGGAGAGGTAGGAGTTGAGGAAATTCCACATGCAAATGTGTAGAGAATTATGGGTATAACAATCTCTAACTCTCATGGTATTTGGCTAGGGTTTTCTCTCAGAAGAACTCCTCAACATTTGTGGGTAATGTGGGTATATATAGTGTGGGCACAGAAAGTGTGGATCAGAATGGACAGTCTGGCAGAATAGAGAGTCTCGCGGGTGTCTCGTGGGAAGGCTTTACCTGCTAGATACTTGCGAAACATAACTGTCTCCATCCTGGCCTGACTCTTCGCATTCCAGCATGTGCAAGGAAAATAAGTCACTTCGCGGGATGCTTAGTCGCGAGCTACCCGTGAAAACTCTTCAGTTTTCAATTTCTTGAGTCTTTACACTCTCTCTCTAACACACAACCCTTACAATCAAATCCCACAATAAATACAAGGTACAAAAGATTGAATAAATTTACAATCAAATTTGGCACGGAATATAAGCCAACAAAACACATAGTTGTAAATAACAACTTTACAATCTCCTCCTTTGGCTATTCCGTGACAAAACCCCTAAAACAGACTTTAGACTTAAACGTGAGTTTGGGAACAGTGGCAAACTCACTCACACCTAATCTAGAAGCTGTGAAGCACTTGCACGTATATACTTGTAACCTGAAACACTTGCACATAAACAAAACTTTCATTATGCTTATGACAAGTTGAACACAAGGTACGTACATGAACAAGTAAAGAGCGATCAAGTTTGTAAATAAAATAAAACATGTAAGCATATCTTGATCATACAAAAACAGTCATTAAAGAATGACTACAATGAACATTTAGCAAGTAAATGCTCATCCAGACACGCAATGCAATTAAGAACAATTCCAAGGATCAATTGCATGTCCAACACTCAACCAATGCAAAATACACGAAGTATTTGCATCTAGGATACAAAATCCTACTAGGGCACAAGAGTGAGGTATTTAAGACATATTGGCAATATCTTAAAAGTATAGAAAGATGCTACAAAGCATAGAGATAGACAAAAAAAAAAAAAAAAAAAAAAAAAAAAAAAAAGAATAAGAAGAAGAAGAAGAAGAAGAAGAAGAAAAAAATAGAGTAATAAAGCTTTAAGCGAAAGCAAATAAACATAAAACATCAGTTATAAAAACTATAAATAAACAGAAGTAAACTGCCTGTGAACCAATAACCAATGTTTCTAAGCCTAACCCTATGCTCCCCTTAACACTGTGCAAGCTCTTCCTCAGCTCCCCCTCCAAATTTTCTCCCCCTTTTTGGCCAGAATGGCCAAAGTGCTAGAACTAATCTGACTCTGAATCTGATCCCCGCGCCAGGGACAAGTCTTGGATCTGTGAAGACAATGCAATGATCTGTCCTTTGAGGTATGCAAACTGGGTCGCGGTGTGTTGCACATGGGAATCAAGCACTGTAGACATCTGGTCCATTTTAGCTAGTAATCAATCAAGTTTGTTTAAACCTTGTGCTAGTGCAGAAGATGATGGCTGAGCTGAAGACTCTAGAGCAGACGTGAATCTATCAATTTCTTCCTCTGTATCACCACCTTTGTCCTCAACACGATCTTATGGTATTGTATGCACACCTGTTTTGGAGCCTTTGATATGAGCTATGCTCCTAGTGACTGTGTATGCACCAATGGGATAGTCGCTCTGAATCACAGTGAGACCACTCGGAAGTTTCAGCTTTGTCTTAGCAATTAGTCCTATAATCAATGAGGGGAAACGCATTACAGTCCTTGAATTCTACTTCGTAATGTTCTTTTTTAGTACATGGATGATATGGACACAAATATCTATCTCTTTATGGGTAAAGAGATCGTACAGAAATCTTGTTCTTGGAGTTGACAGTGTAGTGAGGTTGGTAACCGGATATAGGTTGTGAATCATCACATATGCCAAAGCTCTCATCTCCGGTGAAAATGATATTATGTTTATGGATGATTTCTTCGGTGTGCCACTAAGCAGTTTTATCATCTCATCAGTAGAACCCAATCTATCCTTATACGGTACTGTAATTGGTTGTGAGGGAGGACGAACTTCCAAAAATTCTTGGATGATCTCTCTTGTAATCACAAACTCTTTGTGCCTTACCCAGCAGTTGATACGATCTCCTTCGACAGCAGCATTTGAGAAAACTCCTTGATTATCTCTAAATAAACAACCCTAACCGGGTTCAACAACTTGGTCAAAGTTCGTTCTTTAAACACTTCAGGAATGAAAGCGTGCTCAAGGGTTTCTAGCTGAACCACCCTCTCCATGATAATGGTTGCTCCTTTGTAACAGTCATTGTATTTCATATCAGCCTCAGCAGACTTGAAATGATCAGAATCAGTGTGTGCACGCTTTGAAGATGATTTCTTGGCGGCTGCATGCTTAGTGGGAGCCATTTGTGCAAAGTACCACAAAAACATGCAAGAAACATGTGCAAAAATACAAAACAGAACGTAAAACTTTATTAGATTCAAGTTAGTCCCAAAACAAGGATAAAATAACCTTCAAAAAAATATGCTAAAATAGACAAAACAAGTGAACAAAGACACAATGCATGAATTTAGTTAATTGTGCACATGTGTGCATATGTGTGCATGTGCTGATGCATGTGTGTGCTTGTGCTAGTGCATGAGAATGCAGCATGCGATGCATGGGGGTGCCCAAAGGGTGCCCAGGTGTGTGCCTAGTGTATGCATGTCATGTCATTGAGTCACACAGAGAGCAAAGTATGTAAAACACACAAATGCTTACCAAAGCATGGTAACCATGATCAATGAAGACCAATTCCAAGCATTGGAACTCAGTTGAGTCCAATTCAACACAGAAATGTCATTCAGACATTCTGTCAAGCACCTAACATGCAAAAATGCACAACAGTTATTGATAATGCATGAACATGGTGAAATCTTGCCTCAATACATGCTAAAAAGCCACAAGGGGCCAACTCAGATACATAAATACCAAATGGGACTCAGCCCAATCAACAAATTGAAAAAAATTTCATACAAATTGGAAACCCAACCCTTTTTCGAAAAATCCCCAAAATTTGAAACCCTAACATACATATCTGCATAATCTTGTAAAACCATGAAGCAAATGTTTTAGAAAACATACCTTGAGGTTGGAAATGCAGAAAATATGCTTGAGAATGATGGGGTTTGTGTGAAAATTGATTTTGTGTTGAGAATGGTTCAAGAGAAGTTGAGTGAGGGAAATTCTAAGTGTTTGAAAAACTGTCACATCTGCTACATAAAAACTGAAAACACGCGTTTTTTGCGGGTTAGGCAGTAGTGACACAGTTGCGATACAGTCATGAGAAAGTCCACTGAAGCTTAAAAACTTTTACAAGAAGCTTTAAGTCGCGAGACAGTGGCGATATAGTCGCGATAGCTTCTATCTGATTTTGGAAAAATTCAGTTTTTGCCAAACAGCATTTCGCGAGAAGCTGTTGGTCACGAAATAGATGCGAGAGCGAGAGTCTCTGAATGAAAAGACAAAAAAAATTATTTCCCTTAAGCTCTTTTCGCGGGAAGCTCTAAGTCGCGAGTTTCTCGCGAGACAACTTTTTAACCAGTTTTTGATGAAAAACACAAAAATGCATTTTGAACAAAAACTAAAAACACAAAAGTATAAAAACACTTTCAAAAACAAATAAAACACTTAAAAATATTTTTGGATTTGATTTGCAAGTACTTGAGCATACACATCACATTTGAACATAAACAATCACACAAATGAGATAAGCATTAATTGAGTCAAAGTCTTGTGTGTTGTGTGTGAGTATCAAATGTAGAATAGTCCTTAGACCAGAGTGAAGCTTCAATGATCAATTCAATCAAGTCATACACAACTAGCACTAAGTCAAGTGGACTATCTCAATTATAGAAATGAGCATATATGACCTTCCACAAGAGAATGATTACATAACTTAAAAGCTTTTCATTTGGCTTCTGCATAAAAACATAACATTTGATCCATTTTTTTTTTTGGATAATACATCTCTTTTTGAGATCGGTGCTTGAAATTTTTGATATTTCAACATTGAGAGTTAGCCTTTGGCTTTTTGAGCACCATACAATTACATTAAAAGAGTCGTTTTCCCTTTTTCCTAGTCAAATACTAGTACGCGCGACAGGCTTTTGCAGCTCAATATTTCTTTTCATTTGGAGATTTATATTTGGTGAGCTCTTTTGCAAAAACATAAAAATAAAGTGGGAAGAAATATAGACATAAGTCTATGCAAGTATCAAGACCATTAAGATTATTGACCAATCATTCATGACAAGCTTGAAGATCTATTTACAACAGTCACGCATAGTTTTCAAGATTTTGTAAATGCATTACGCCATTAGTATGAATGTACTAGGCCAAACTCATATGATATATACACAACATAAGTGATCCAACTTTTAGAGATTTTTCAATTTTTTATGGTTTTTGAATTTTTTGAACACACCCAAAAACAGAATAAGTAAAGTAAGATAAAAAAAAAAAAAAAAAAAAAAAAAAAAAAAACAGGTATAAACCAAACAAGTAAATGAAACATGCTAAAAATGAAATCAATGCATGATAAGATGCATGAACAAATGTCCCTAAACATTGGAAGTATTAGTGCATGGACATGTTGCAATGCTTATGCATGAGTACCCCTTTTTACCCACATAGCACATGCGTTTAGGGTGATATCCTTATAGGATTGGGTATGCGAGTTAGGACTTTCAAACCTTCTGGAGAAGCTTTCCAAGCAAGTGGTGAATGCACCTATCATTTTCATCACGTCCATCACACCTGGATCTCCATTTTGACCTTTTGATGACTCAGCAGCCCAAGTTCTCTTGTCATTCCTTGGTCCTCTTGACCTTTGATCAATTGCATTCTTCAACGCTCTTAGCTTATGACAACTGGGTCGAGTGTGTCCTTGAAGACCACAATGATGATAAAAGTGGTTCATTCTAGGACCTTTTTGTGGTTGTGGAAGTGATCTCCCTCTTGCTTCAGTCCTAACCACAGATTGGTTCCAGGGCATATTCAACACCCTTTGATCAGGCACAATTTTCTTCTTTTCTACCTTCGTCTTCTCCATAGTGGGAGAAACTACAACCGGCTCTTTGGCCTTCACAAACTTTACTTCTTTGGAGATGTTCACAGCAGCTGCATTGCTTTCTCCAGTGTATCCTAATCCGGATTTATCTGAGAATTGCTTTTGAGAGGAAATGACATCATCCAGCTTCTTGGTGGAGAACCTCTCAACCTTGGCATTCGCTTGAACCACCTCAAGCTCTAGGAATCTAATTTTTAAGTAAGCTTCTGACAGCTCACCATTTAACTTTTCTATTTCACATTTGGCCTCCTTATGTCGGACCATGAGACTCCTATAGTCCTCCTCTGCTTGCTTCATTTTCCTCACAGCCGCCTTCACCACCCTTGCATACTCTCCCGACTTCTCAAGGAGTAAGGTGTAATTCTCTTGAAGACCAGCTGTTTCCTCATCCTCTTCGGCATCTGATTCTTCCACAATCCCCATGGATTCTTCATCGCTATACTCCCTAAGTTCTTGTACAAGTTGATTCAACATGTTCAATAGCCATAAAGGTAGAGTAATTTCCTTCTCCGTTACAGCTCTCTTCCAAGTCAGAATTGGAAGAATCTGAATCACTGAGTGTTGTGGCATAAGCCTTGCCCTTTCCTCTTAGAAAATTTGGACACTCCTTCTTTAGATGTCCATGGCCATTGCATTTCATAGCACACAATGCCTTGAGGAGATTGAGACTCCTTCTCCTCTTTCTTCTTAAGCTCTTTTCTATCACCTTTAGAGTATGAAAACTTCCCTCTATTAAACTGTCTTCCGTTGTTCTTCATCCTCAAGAATTTTCGGAAGTTTTTCGCAAGAAATGCTACCTCATTCTCCATACCATCTTCTTCAAAGGAATCATCCATTCTTTTGGTGGTGGTTTTAAGTGTGAGAGATTTACTCGACTTATGAGAAGGTAGTCCCAGCTCATATGTTTGGAGAAACCCAATTAGCACTTGGATTTTGATCTCATCCAAGTCTTTACTCTCTTCTATGGCTATGACTTTTGCTCTAAAACTTTCCGGCAAGGACCTCAAAATCTTTCTAACCACCTTAGTATCTTCAATTTTCTCACCAAGACTGAGTTAAGCAATTACAATTTCGTTGAGCTTCCCATAGAATGAATCAAAAGGTTCATCATCACCTATATTGAGCTCTTCAAATTTTGTGGTAAGCATATGGAGCTTTGTGTCCTTAACTTTCTTTGTACCCTCATAAGTGGTCTCCAATATCTCCCAAGCTTCCTTGGCAACTGTTATGTGAGAGATCCTGTGGAATTCATTTGGAGACACACCACAGAAAATAGCATTCAGGGCTTTACTATTAGCATTAGCTGCCGCAAGAGTTGCCTTATCCCAAGTGGATTTGGCAGCCTCTGGCCTAGTCCATCCTACTTCAACCGCATCCCAAATGGTATTATCAATAGAACATAGAAATGCCCTTATTCTGATTTTCCAAAAAGCATAATTGTTACCATAAAAAAATGGTGGAACATTTAGAGATAGAGATCGGTCCATCTCAAAATAGGGTCAAGGATCACACTCAGGTATTTAAACCACAGCGAGTGTACCCGCTCTGATACCAATTGAACGCTAAAAAATGTGTTGAAAACACAAGAGCTGTTTAGACCCCCTAATTCAAATTACGGCTCGATTGATTTTACACTAACTTAATACAAAGTGTGGAATAGGGTAATTGTGAGTGGATAAATAAACAAGCTACTCTAATCCATAATCTAAGCGACACAGCAGTAAAATGGAATGTAAAAGGGTAGGGAAGAAAGATGCAAACACAAGATAACACGCCAATGTGTTATCGAAGAGGAAACTGAAGAACTCAGTGGAAAACCTCTCCGCCGCCCTCTAAGCGTGAATGTTCAAAATGGGTATAAACCACCTTTGAACGTTTAGACCCCAAAATACAAAATATCAATTCAAGCTTAATATCAAACGATTAACGTGCGGAACATGAACATAGGCTAAACATAGAATTGATAAACAATCTAAGCCAAATATAAACACATCTATAATAGACAATAAATGGTAAAGATAAAGGGAAGGAAGATGCAAACACACGGATAACACACAATGTGTTATCGAAGAGGAAACCGAAGCCCTCGATGTAAAACCTCTTCGCCGCCCTCCAAGCAGTCAATAATCCACTAGAAAATGTAGTTGGGATACATGAACAGCAATAGATCCTCCAAGCCTAATCTACCCGATGTACCTAAGCCCTTCAAGCTTCTTGCTCCAACGAGGTTGTGCCGAACCTTTTTCTTCTCTAGCTTACTGGATTCCGCTATAGCCCATAGCATCAGCCAATAGACATTGGTTCCTTCCTAACTGCTTCCCAAAGCACCAAATAAACCTTCTCACAGATGTGGGTATGGTGAGAAAAGGATTTGGCCAAGAACCTCTCAAGGATATATCAATGGAGAAGAAGAGAGTAGAGGAATTTGAAGAGTCTCTTAGGTGAAGATTGTGGATGAATCAATCTTGTTTTTCTCTAGGGTTTCTCTCTCAAAATTATCTCTGGAAACTCTTTACATTTTATGGGTATAAGGGTCTATATATAGTGGTGTATGTTTTGAATGCGAATAGTCAATTCTTCCCAAACAGGGTGTTCTGGCAGTTTGGCCTCGCAACTGGTCTGAGTCACGAGTTCTAGCCGCGAGTTAACGGCCTGGCTAGCCTGGGACTTTTGTCCTGTAGTACAACAGCTGGTGTGACCCTTCAACTCCTCGCATGCTTCTCACGTGTGCTGCAGTTGGCGGCTTCCAGTCGCGAGTCACCCGCGAGTCCTAGCTGCGAGACTCTGCCTCTTTGCATAAACTTGAGCTTTTCTTCACATCTTCTCACACACTACCGTTACAAGAATCCCACCTAAATACAGGGTTACTGATTGTAAAAATACAAGAAAATTTGGCACGGAATAAAGCCAACAAGATGGTTGATTAAATTCAACCTTGCAATCTCCCCTTTTGGCTATTTCGTGACAAAACCCTACAATAGACTCTAGACTTAACGCGTGAGTTAGGAACAGTTGAGCAAAACTCACTCACACGTAACTCTAGATTCTGATAAGCTCTTGAAACATATGAACAAGTATCTCCTGAAACACAGTAACAAAACAATATCATTGTATGCAGAAAAACTTGAAATGCATATAGAGCAAGCATAATATTATCAAGCAAAAATGGACTTAAGCAATAAAGCAATAAATCATGGCTTGACCAAAACAGGCAATCACTATGCAAAAGTGATCACAATGTTCATTCTCACAAGGAATGAACATCTGGACATGCAAGCTAATAAGTTTATTTACAAAGTATCATTTGCATGTCCAACATTCAACCAATGCAAAAAACATATATGCATCTAGGAACAATCCTACAAGGGCACAAGAGTGAAGTACTAAAGAAAAATGCAAGACATTTAACATCAAGTACTTAAGCCACAAAGCATAAAGGCTGCATAAACATGGTATAAACCATAAAAGCCTACAAAATGCATGGAAACAAACCCTAAAATCTTACAAAAGCAACATGGGTACAAAAGTACCATACAAAAACTAACTAGGTAACATCATAAGTAATAAATGAACCAAAGTACTAGAACTGTATCCACACAAATAGATATAAACAAAAAACATAAGTTTGTTAGTCTATCCAAAAGTATGTAAAGTGTATGTAAATGCATATCAACTTCCTTTTCTAGAGCACACAACTCCCCTTTCCATTATGCACAGCTTCTTCTTCCTATGTTGCTCTCTCCCTTATTATATGCTATCGCTCTCCCCCTTTTTGTCACGAATAGCTAAAGGCTCTCTTCCAACTTTTGCTGAATAGCATCCAACTATGTTTCAATGGCCATGAGACGCATTTGAACTTGGTTATTTGTTGAGTAGATAAGCCGTTGTAGATCAGAGATCCGATCAACCACATTTTCAATCAAGTGGCTTTGCTTGGGCATTTGATATCGAGGGGGAACAGATGGAGTACCAATTGATTGCATAGGTGTAGCTGAACTTTGACCAGATAGAGTGACCAGTTCACTCTTAGGTTCTTTAGAGGAGTGGCTCTTACTTGCTTGGAGAGTGTACATGGATATTGGTCGAGGACGAGGCAGAACTTTTCCATCTGATGGAGGACTAAAACCTTCACGAAGTATGATTTTCATGAAGAGACTATAGAAAGGAAGATTTGTTCGTGTTGCTGATCGAGCTGCTGTTTTGCCAATGATCTGAAGTATGTGAGCACATATGTCAATCGGAACACTGGAAATGAGGTCACACAGGAATTTAGCCCTTCCAAGACTGATAAAAGCAGTGTTTGACAATGGGTAGAGATTGGAGAACATGATCAGCTTTAGAGTTGTCAGTTCAGGTGAAAATTGAGTAGTGCCTATAGATGATCCTGTGCTACCCACTTCATGTTCATTCCCAAGAACTTGAAGAATATCTTGTGCCTGAAGTACTCTGTCATCATACGGAGTTCGATCCACATTTTTTGGTCTGGTAATGCGAAGAACCTGAGCAATGTAGTCAGCATTGATGGAAAATTCCGTTCCTCGTACCCAGCATTTCAACTCTACCCCTGTGTATCTGGCATTAATGTAGAATTCCTTTACCAATTCTTTAATTGGATCCTAAAAATTTCCAAATAGATCAGCCCAATCTCTTTCTTCAAAAATCTTAGGAATAAATATTGTCCCCAGGGTATCAAATTTGACTATTCGTTCCACAATGGGAGGAGCCTCTCTAAAGAGGTCTGTGAAGGTCTTTGAGTCAAGAGGTGTTCTAAATCTCTCAGTGGTAGAGTCTTTAGATGATTAAGATGAGAGTTGTGTCCGTTTATCAACCGGGGTTGATGGATCATCGATTACAATATCTTTGACTTTAGAGGAACGATGAGTCATCTGCAAGAGAACAGACACACAGCAAAGTACCAAAATGCAGTGCCATAGGGTACAAATATCAACTTGATTAGATTCAGATATAAGAATGTGAATCAGATAGATTTCACTGAATCACAAAAACATGCACAAGATCAACACCAAGAAATTAGAAACAATGCTGATGAATTTAGTGAAATAGGAATACGAAAATTATGATTGATCAGTTACAACTCAGAATCAAGTAAGCAATGAGCATCACAAAGTCACAAAAGACAAATATTGTGACAGAATACGAAGAACATGATATGAATGGAGCAACACATTCAAGAACCATATTAGAGAGCACAAACTCCATAAAACAACATTAAAATAATCAAATGACAATCAAAAACACTAACATTCAACCAAAGAGTATAAAACAAAAGAAAACAAACCCAAGTACGAACATGATATTACTCAAAACATAATGGCAACAACACACTCACAGATACCAGAAAATAACACTCAAATCGTGAAGTATGAAGTGAAAAAGAGAAAACCCATGCCTTTTTCTAGAAGATTGAAGTAGAAAAAGTGCAGGAATGTAGGATTTTCGAAGAATGGCACGGTGAGTTTGAGAGAGTGAAAATGGGGAAGACAATGAACAGTCACAGAATTTCGAGAGAAAAAACTGAAAAGTTTTAAAAACTGACTCGAAAATGCAAAACATGCGTTTTTTGCGACTAGAACAAGCCGCGTCCAAGCCGCCAGGGTCAACCGCCAAAACACTCAAAAGAGAAAAGTTTGAAAATTTTCTAAGTGTTTTTCGCGATTGGAAGGTCTACCCATGAGGGAGTCGCGAGATGAGTCGCGAAAATCACTGTATGACCTCACGACTGGACCTTCCATCCGTGAACAAGTTGCCAAAACTAACCCGCGAGCATGCGACTGGGTCAACCCGCGACTGGGTCAACAAAACAGGGCAAAAAAGTGTTTGAAATTTTGACATTTTTGTAAAAACAAAATACTTCCCAAAAAAACAACTATAAACACTCAAAAATCTTTTTGTGTTTGATTAACAAAGATTGAGCATGTGAAAACACATTTAATCAAGTACAATCACACTAATGAATATGGCATGCATTGAACATATACTTGTGTGATGTGTGTGAGTATAAAAAATGAGATAGTCCTTATTCCAATGTGAAGCTTCAATGATCAATTCAAACAAGTCATACATAACTAGCACTAGATAATGTGACCAATCTCAATTATAAAAATATGCATATATGACCTCCCACAAAACTTGATAACATAACTTTGAAGCTTTTCATTTGGCTCCATATACAACATATCATTTGATCTTTTTCATTCAATACATCTCATTGTGAGATCTGAATGTTCAATATGGGTATAAAACACCCTTGAACGTTTAGACCCCAAATTACAAATTATCAATTCAAGCTTATTATCAAATAATTAATGTGCAGAACATGAACATAAGCCAAACAGAAAATTGATAAGAAATCTAAGCCAAATATAAACACATCCACAGCAGAAAATAAATGGCAAAGATAAAGGGAAGGAAGATGCGAACACACGGACAACACACGATGTGTTATCGAAGAAGAAACCGAAGCCCTCGGCGTAAAAACTCTCAGCTGCCCTCCAAGCAGTCAATAATCCACTAGAAAATGTAGTTGGGATACATGAATAGTAATAGACCCTCCAAGCCTAATCTACCTAGTGTACCTAAGCCCTCCAAGCTTCTTACTCCAACGAGGTTGCGCCGTACCTTTTTCTTCTCTAACTTACTGGATTTCGCTATAGCTCATAGCATCAACCAATGTGAATTAATTCCTTCCTAACTGCTTCCCAAAGCATGAAATAAACTTTCTCACAGATATGGGTATGATGAGAAAATGATTTGGTAAAGAACCTCTCAAGGATTTAACAATGGAGAGGAAGAGAGTAAAGGAATTTGAAGAGTCTCTAAGGTAAAGATTGTGGATGAATCAATCTTGTTTTTCTCTAGGGGTTCTCTCACAAAATTCTCTCTGGAAGCTCTATACATTTGGGGGGGGGGGGGTATAAGGGTCTATATATAGTAGGGTGAGAAAGGAATGCGAAGAGTCAGTTTTTCCCAAATAGGGTGGTTTGGCGGCTTGGCCTCGTGACTGGTCTGAGTCGAGAGTTCCAGCCGCGAGTTAACAGCTTGGCCAGCCTGGGACTTTTGTCCTATAGTGCGACAGCTGACATGACCCTTCACTCCCCCGTGTGCTTCTCATGTGCCTGCAGTTGGCGGCTCCCAGTCGCGAGTCACCCGGGAGTCCTAGCCGCGAAACTCTGCATCCTTGCACAATCTTGAGCATTTCTTCACATCTTCTCACACACTACCCTTACAAGAATCCCACCTAAATACAAGGTTACTAAATGCTAAAATACAAGCAAATTTGGCATGGAATAAAGCCAACAAGATGGTTGATTAAATTTAACCTTACAATCTCCCCTTTTGGCTATTCCGTGACAAAACCCTACAACAGACTCTAGACTTAATGCGTGAGTTGGGAACAGTTGATTAAAACTCACTCACACTTAACTCTAGATTTTGATAAGCTCTTGAAACATATGAACAAGTAACTCCTAAAACACAACAACACAATAATATCATTGTATGCAGAAAACTTGAAATGCATATGGAGCAAGCAGAATGCAATCAAGCAAAAATGAAATAAAGCAATAGACCATGGCTTGACCACAACAGGCAATCACTATACAAAAGTGATCACAATGCTCATTCACACAAGGAATGAACATCCGAACATGCAAGCTAATAAGCTTATATGCAAAGTATCATTTGCATGTCCAACACTCAACCAATGCATATAAACATATATGCATCCAGGAACAATCCTACAAGGGCACAAGAGTGATGTACTTAAGAAAATGCAAAACATTAACAAGTACTTAAGCCACAAAGCATAAAAGGCTGCATAAGCATGGTACAAACCATAAAAGCCTACAAATGCATGGAAACAAACCCTTAAAAGCTTACAGAAGCAACATGGGTACAGAATAACCATACAAACTATAAAATACTTCTCTTATCATATCACTCCTCCTATCATGAATCATAGGAGCTATGATGAGCTTGGAACATATGTACCTGTACCCTGAAATACTTGCATAAAACACATTAGATCCTCAAGGTAAAACAAGTAATAAACGGACAAGTATAATGTAACAAGTAAATTGCAATCAAGTAAACATGGTGTGAAACATGTGAGCAACTTGATCATACACCATACACCAAAACACAATTTTCTTATTAACACAATGTCTTCTCCCCCTTGGTATATGCATCTCCCCTATAGAATATCTCTCCCCTTACAAATGTACGCAAGAAATAAAATTTCTCCCCCTAAGAATGTGCACAAATGTCATATAGAAATGACAAAAACTCTCCGGTATACTCTCTAGAGTATACTCTCCCCCTTTTTGTCAGGAATAGACAAAGGTTCAAGGAGAAACAAGGACAAGAGATGAAGGATGAACAATGATAAAGATGCATGAGGGGTGCAATGAATGAGAAAATGAAGCTCAAACCTAAGACGAAACAAAATGCTACAAAGCATAAGGTAAACATGACATGCTAGGATGAAGAAACAAGGTATAGACCAATGCATGACAAGGGTAGTAAGGTGTGTGCAAGAGGTGGCAAAGTGCAATGCATGACCAATATATGAAAAATGCATATGTAGGGCAAGGTGTGTTAAATACACAACCAATGAACCAAACATGTTCTTAATGAGGAAACATAAGAAACCCCAAAGTTTGATACTCATCAGAGTCCAAACAAGCGAGAAAATGCCTAAGAGACATTTTATCAAACACCTAGCATGCACACTATGAATAACAATGTGAAACAATGCATGAACATCATGAAATCCACCCTTAATACATGCTCTTTTTTCCATAAGGGGCCAACATCCAAAGCAAATCATAAAAAAAAAACTAATCCCATTCAAAAATTTGACAAAAATAAAGTTTTCCCAACCCCTATGATGAAAATCTCAACCAAGAGCACAAAACTCACAAAAACATAATCCAAGGATCCAAAACAAAGAAAAGAGTTTAAAATTACCTTAGAGATGTTAATGGAATGAAAAACCATTCAAATTGATTGAGTTTTGATGTAAAAATAGTGAGAGAAGGGTTTAAAAGAGGATGAGAGAGGTTTAAAACAGGTTTCCAAAGAAAAGCCCTTTAAAAAGCTGTTTCTGGGCGTTTGGCGATTGGGCGAGTCGCGAACGAGTCGCTAGTGAGTCGCGAAACCATTTTGTGTGAACTCGCGATTGGGCAAGTCGCCAAAACGAGTCGCCAAAAATTCTGACACTAGTTTTTCAACACAGAACATGTTTAATCAATGAAAAACAAAGTAAGCACTAAACATGAACACAAAAAGTGATAAAAATCACTTCCAAAAACATATAAAATGATCAAAAATCTTTTTGTATTGATCCATATATAGTTGAGCACACACACATCACATTTAAACAAGTACAATTGAACAAATGAATAAGGCATTCATTGAACATTAGGCATGTGTGATGTGTGCGTGTATCAAGTGTGGAATAGTCCTTAGTCTAGAGTGAAGGTTCAATGATCAATTCAATCAAGTCATACACAACTAGTACTAAGCCAAGTGGTCTATCTCATTTATAGAAATGAACCTATATGACTCCCCACAAGAAAATGATTACATATCTTTGAAGCTTTTCATTTGGCTTCTTTACAATTCATAACATTTGATCTTTTTGAATCATTACATCTCATTATGAGAGCGATGCCTGAAATTTTTTATATTTCAATTTGATGAAAAAGCCTTTGGCTTTTTGGGCATCATACATTTTCATAAAAGTCGCTTTCCCTTTTTCCTAGTCGAATACTAGTATGTGCAACGGCTTTTGCAGCTCAATATCTCTTTTCATTTGGAGATTTACATTTCGTGAGCTCTTTAAGCAAAATAAATAAATAAAGATTTGGAAGATATATAAGCACAAGTCTACGCATGTATCAAAATCAACATGACTATTGACTAATCATTCATGACAAGCTTGAAGATCGATTTACAACAATCACACATAGATGTCAAGATTTTTCCCACAAAGATATAAGTGCATAAAGAACAAGCTAAGCTCGAAAATGCATAAAGCCATCTGTACGAAGGTACAAGGCAAAACTCACATGTGATATGTGCTCAAACATATACGATCAAACTTTTTGAATTTTTCACTTTTTATGTGGTTTTGGATTTTTTTTACTCACACAAAAACTAAAACATAAAAGTAAGATCAAAGCAAAAACAATGCAAACAAACAAATGCAAAATGCGCAAATGCATGAAGATATGACATTCAATGCATGAAGGGTCCTACAAAGATCAAAAGAATTAAATCAAGGACCAAAAGAGCAAATGCTCAACCATAAAAGCCATTTCTTATCCAAAAGGAACAATTGTTTGGAATGAGTGTCTCAAGAGAAGTGAGACGAGGGTTGGAAGAATGAGAACCGGAGATACACATAGTTAAGGAGTTAAGAGTATTAAACACTTTCTTTAACAACATGCAATTTTCACTTAAATCCGATTTACCCTTTTTAGCACAACTTCCAAGAAGTTCAAGTTTCTCTTTTCTTTTGATTCTTTTAAAAGCATGAAACTTAGAGCATTGAGGTCTTAGATGACCAAAGGCACTGCAATGGTGACAAATAATGCGTTTAGGTCTACTAGGCCTTTTGGGAGGAATGTACACCGATTTGTCCTTTGGGTTAGAACACACAATAGGCACAATATTGGGTACCACAACATGATTGTAGCAAATGTTTTCATTCTTTTTATCAATAGGTTCAGCAATCAAACACTTGTCATGCATCTTGAGAGATTCATTTTCACATTTTAGCTCATCAACAAGTTTGTTAGACAAAACAAGTTTGGCATCCAAGTCTATATTCAAACATTCAAACTCTTTCAGCTTTTAAAGAGAAATTTCAACAAGTTTCTTATATTTTTCAACCAGTTTGTTGGATTCATTGAGCTTAGCAATCAAATCATCATTTTCACAAAGTAACTTGCTCAAATTCTTTTGAAACTTCTTAGCAATTTTCTTCAAGGGTTTGATGTTAGGAATATCAACAACATCCAAAGATTCATGTAACATAGCATCACAATCATGAGGATTATCACTCATAGAGGCATTTTCACAAACACGTGGCATGTTACATTTATCATCAACCAAATTATATAAAGAGTCATATAAAGCACAATCTATGGCAAATAAACACAAGGGGTCAAGGATCACACTTAGGTATTTAAACCATAACAAGTGTACCCGCTCTGATACTAATTGAATGTTTAATATGGGTATAAAACACCCTTGAACGTTTAGACCCCAAATTACAAATTATCAATTCAAGCTTATTATCAAACAATTAATGTGCGGAACATGAACATAAGCAGCCATACACAGAATTGATAAGAAATCTAAACCAAATATAAACACATCCACAGCAATAAATAAATGGCAAAGATAAAGGGAAGGAAGATGCGAACACACGGACAACACACGATGTGTTATCAAAGAGGAAACCGAAGCACTCGGCGTAAAATCTCTCCATCGCCCTCCAAGCAGTCAATAATCCACTAGAAAATGTAGTTGGAATACATGAACAGCAATAGACCCTCCAAGCCTAATCTACCCAGTGTACCTAAGCCTTCAAGCTTCTTGCTCCAATGAGGTTGCGCCAAACATTTTTCTTCTCTAGCTTACCGGATTCCGCTATAACCCATAGCATCAACCAATGTGAATTAGTTCCTTCCTAATTGCTTCCCAAAGTACTAAATAAACCTTTTCACAGATATGGGTATGGTGAGAAAAGGATTTGGTAAAGAACCTCTTAAGGATTTAACAATGGAGAGGAAGAGAGTAGAGGAATTTGAAGAGTCTCTAAGGTAAAGATTGTGGATGAATCAATCTTGTTTTTCTCTAGGGTTTCTCTCACAAAATTCTCTCTAGAAGCTCTCTACATTTGGTGGGTATAAGGGTCTATATATAGTGGGGTGAGAAAGGAATGCGAAGAGTCAGTTTTTTCCAAACAGGGTGGTTTGGCGGCTTGGCCTCGCGACTGGTCTGAGTCGAGAGTTCCAGCCGCGAGTTAACGGCTTGGCCAGCATGGGACTTTTGTCCTGTAGTGCGATAGCTGGCGTGACCCTTCACCTCCCCCGTGTACTTTTCACGTGCTTGCAGTTGGCGGCTCCTAGTCGCGAGTCACCCGCGAGTCCTAGCCGCGAAACTTTGCATCCTTGCACAATCTTGAGCATTTATTCACATCTTCTCACACACTATCCTTACAAGAATCCCACCTAAATACAGGGTTACTAAATGCTAAAATACAAGTAAATTTGGAACAGAATAAAGCCAACAAGATGGTTGATTAAATTCAACCTTACAAGATCGATGCCTGAAATTTTTGATATTTCAATTGATGATTCAGCCTTTGGATTTTGGGCATCAAACATTTTATTTATGGTCGCTTTCCCTTTTTTCTAGTCAAATACTAGTATGTGCGACAGGTTTTTGCAGCTCAATATCTCTTTTCATTTGGAGATTTACATTTGGTGAGCTCTTTTAAGCAAAACATTAAAATAAAGAGTCGGAAGATATATAGGCACAAGTTTATGCATGTCTCAAGATCAACAAAACTATTCACTAATCATTCATGACAAGGTTGAAGATCTATTTACAACAGCCACATAGATTTCAAACCACAATGATATGCGTGCATAGGAAAAAAGCTAAGCTCGTGGATGCACAAAGCCATTAGTACAAAGGTACAAGGCAAAACATGCTTTGAGACAAAACTCAACAAAGTCGATCAATCTTTTTGGATTTTCTACTTTTTATGTGTTTTTGGATTTTTGACACAAAAATAGTAAAAAATTGATCAAAAACAGAATAACAATGTAAAAACATTTTTTAAAACGAAAACAAACAAACAACCAAAACTTTTCAACTCAAACTCGCACGAAGCATACAACCAAGCATATTCACAAACCATGGGAAGAATTAATGCATTTTACATGTTGTAATGCTTATGCATGAGTACCTTTCGTCACCCACACGTCACGTGCGTTTGGGGTGATATCCTTGACGGATTGGGTACGAGAGTTAGGATTTTCAAACCTTCGTGTGAAGTTTTCCAGTTAAGTGGTGAAGGCACTGATCATCTTCATTACGTCCATCATTTTGGGATCACGGTTTTGACTTCTCGGTTGCTCACCACTCCAAGACCTCTTGTCATTTCTTCTTCCTTGTGACCAAGGAGCACTTGCATTTTTCAATGCTCTCAACTTTTGGTAGTTGGGTCTGGTATGTCCTTGCAATCCGCAATGGTGACAAACATAATTCGTTCTAGGACCCCATTGTGGTCTTGGAAGAGATCTTCCTCTAGCTTCAAATCTGGCTTTTGATTGATCATAGAACTTATTAAACACCCATTGATTAGCCATCTTCGTCTTCTTCTCAACCTTAACTTTCTCAGGAATAGGCTTTTCTACAACCATCTCTTTGGCCTTCAAAAATTTTACTTCTTTGGTAACCTTGGCCGATGAGCTACTCCCTCTGGTATAACCCAACCCGGACTTATCTGAGAAATGTTTTTGAGATGAAATAACATCTTTCAGCTTCTTGGAAGAGACCCTATCTATCTTGGCATGTGCTTGCACTACCTCTTGCTCAAGAAATCTCATTTTTGTATAAGCTTCTAATAGCTCACCATTTAGTGTCTCAATCTCACACTTTGCCTCCTTGTATCTGACCAAGAGACTTCTGTAGTCTTCTTCAGCTTTCTTCATTTTCTTCACAGCCACCTTTGCTACCCTTGCATACTCTCCTGACTTTTCAAGAAGTAGGGTGTAATTCTCTTTAAGACTAGCTGTTTTCTCATTCTCTTCATCCTCTGATTCTTCAACAATCCCAATGGATTCATCATCACTGTGCTCTCCGAGTTCTTGCACTAGCATACCCAAGTCTTCTGAGGACTCAACATGATCTATAGTCCTGAAGGCGGAATAATTTCCTTCTCTATCACAACTGTCCTCAGAATCAGAGTTTGACGAGTTCGAGTCACTTAGAGCAATGGCATAGACTTTGCCCTTCGACTTCAAATAATTGGGACATTCCTTTTTGAAGTGTCCATGTCCATTACACTCGAAGCAAGTAATTCCTTGTGAGGATTGGAGCTCTCTACCATCTTTCCTCCTAAATTCCTTTTTCTCCTTTCCAGAACTCTGAAATTTTCATTTGTCACCAAATTTCCCACTGTTCTTGAGTTTTAAGAATTTTTGAAAGTTTTTGACAAGATACACCACATCTTTATCTACTGCATCCTCATCCGGAGAGTCATGAGATACTACTCTCTCATCAATTTTTTTAAGAGCAAGCGATTTACTCTTCTTCTGTGTGGGCAGTGACAATTCATATGTCTGCAGGGAACCAACCAGCTCTTGAACTTTAATGTCTTTAAGATCCTTGCTCTCTTCAATGGCTGTTACTTTGGCACAAAAACTTTCTGGTAGTGACCGAAGGATCTTCCTTACTATTCTCAAATCCTCCACATTTTCCTCCAAATTGAATTTGCCAATAACCATTTCATTCAACTTACTATAAAAAGAATCAAATGATTCATCCTCACTTATCTTTAGCTCTTCAAAGTGAGTGGTCAACATCTAGAGTTTGGTGTCCTTCACTTTCTTAGTCCCTTCATAAGTTGTCTCCAGAATCTCCCATGCTTCCTTAGCAATGGTGATATGTGAAATCCTGTGAAATTCTTCTGGAGAGACACTACAGAAAATAGCATTCAAGGCTTTGCTATTTGCATTAGCCGTCGCAAGAGCAGCCTTATCCCAAGAGGACTTGGCAGCCTCCGACCTTGTCCAACCTACTTCAACTGCATCCTACATAGCATCATCAATAGAACACAAAAACATCCTCATACGGACTTTCCAAAAAGCATAATTATTACCATCAAAAAATGGTAGTACATTAAGAGATTGAGACTTATCCATCTCAACAAGGGGTCAGGGATCGCACTTAGGTAATGAAACTACTAAGAATGCACCCGCTCTGATACCAATTGAATGTTCAAAATGGGTATAAACCACCCTTGAACATTTAGACCCCAAAATACAAAATATCAATTCAAGCTTAATATCAAACGATTAACGTGTGAAACATGAATATAAGCTAAACATAAAATTGATAAACAATCTAAGCCAAATATAAACACATCCATAACAGAAAATAAATGGCAAAGATAAAGGGAAGGAAGATGCAAACACACAGACAACACACGATGTGTTATCGAAGAGGAAACCGAAGCCCTCAGCGTAAAACCTCTCCACCGCCCTCCAAGCGGTCAATAATCCACTAGAAAATGTAGTTGGGATACATGAACAGCAATAGACCCTCCAAGCCTAATCTACCCAATGCACCTAAGCCCTCCAACCTTTTTGCTCCAACGAGGTTGCGCCGAACCTTTTTCTTCACTAGCTTACCGAATTCCGCTATAGCCCATAGTATCAACCAATAGACATTGGTTCCTTCCTAACTGCTTCCTAAAGCACTAAATAAACCTTCTCACAGATGTGGGTATGGTGAGAAAAAGATTTGGCTAAGAACCTCTTAAGGATGTATCAATGGAGAGGAAGAGAGTAGAGGAATTTGAAGAGTCTCTTAGGTGAAGATTGTGGATAAATCAATCTTGTTTTTCTCTAGGGTTTCTCTCTCAAAATTACATCTGGAAGCTCTCTATATTTCGTGGGTATAAGGGTCTATATATAGTGGTGTGTGTTTGTGAAAGTTCAAAATGGGTATACAACACCCTTGATTGTTTAGACCCCAAATACAAAATAACCAATTCAAGCTTTATATCAAACAGTTAATGTGCGGAATATGATAACAAGCTTATAGCAGAATTGATAACAATCTAAGCCAAATATAAACATATCCACAGCAATAAATATAAGGCAAAGATAAAGGAAGAGAGATTCAAACACAAGGACAACACGCGATGTTTTATCGAAGAGGATCGAAGCCCTCGGCATAAAACCTCTCCGCCGCCCTCCAAGCGGTCAATAATCCACTAGAAAATGTAGTTGGGATACATGAACAGCAATAGACCCTCAAAGCCTAATCTACCTAGGTACCTAAGCCCTCCAAGCTTCTTGCTCCAACGAGGTTGCGCCGAACTTTTTTCTTTTCTAGCTTACCAGATTCCGCTACTAGACCATAGCATCAACCAATGTAGATTGGTTCCTTCCTAACTGCTTCCCAATAGTACCAAATAAGCCTTCTCACATACGTGGGTGTGGTGAAATAAGGATTTGGTTAAAGGCCTCTCAAGGGTATGACAATGGAGAGGAAGAGAGTAGAGGAATTTGTAGAGTCTCTAAGGTAAAGATTGTAGATGAATCAATCTTGTATTTCTCTAGGATTTCTCTCACAAAATTCTCTCTGGAAGCTCTCTCAATATGGTGTGTATAAGGGTATATATATAGTAGGGTGAGAAAAGAATACGAAGAGATAGTTTTTGCCAAACAAGGTAAATTGGCGGCTTGGTCTCGCGGCTTGTCCAAGTTGCGAGTTCAAGTCGCGACGTAACGGCCTGGCCAGCTTGGGACTTTTGTCCTGTAGTGTAACAGCTAGCGCGACCCTTCAGCTTCCCTGTGTGCATCTCACGTGCCTGCATTTGGCGGCTTGCCAGTCGCGATTCTCCCGCGAGTCCTAGCCGTGAAGCTCTGCTTCTTTGTACATACTTGAGCTTTTCTTCACATCTTCTCACACACTACCCTTACAATTTTTCCACCCAAATACAGGTTTACTAAGTGCTAAATTACAAGCAAATTGGTCACGGAATAAAACCAATAAGATGGTTGATTAAATTCAACCTTACAGTTTGGAATGTGAAGAGTCAGTTTTTCCCAAACAGGATGTTCTGGCGGCTTGGCCTCACGACTGGTCTGAGTCGCGAGTTCCAGTCGTGAGTTAATGGTCTGGCCAGGGTAGGACTTTTGTCTTGTAGTGCAACAACTAGCGTGACCCTTCAACTCCCTGCATGCTTCTCACATGTGCTGCAGTTGGTGGCTTCCAGTCGCGAGTCACTCGCGAGACTCTGCCTCCTTGCACAAACTTGAGCTTTTCTTCACATCTTCTCACACACTACCCTTATAAGAATCCCACCTAAATACAAGGTTACTAATTGCTAAAATACAAGCAAATTTGGCACGGAATAAAGCCAATAAGATGGTTGATTAAATTCAACCTTACAAAGCGGGAATCGATCCAATAGACAATTAGTTGGGATACATGGGTTAGCAAGAGAATATTCAAGCCTAATCTACCCAATGTACTTAAGCCCTCCAAGCTCCTACTCCAACAAGGCTTCTCAAAACCGTGTCTTGTCTTGTTCTTCGGATCCCGCAACAAGCTTAATGTTGCATCTGCCATCCTTGGCTTCTTCCAATGCTTCCCAGCAACACCAAAACTTCACTTGACACTCTAAAAGGGTGTGGTAAGTGTTTGGGCTATCAACCTCTCAATGGTATGGAAATGGAGAGGTAGGAGTTGAGGAAATTCCACAAGCAAATGTGTAGAGAATTGTAGGTATAACAATCTCTAACTCTCAAGGTGTTTGGCTAGGGTTTTCTCTCAGAAGCACTCCTCAACATTTGTGGGTAATGTGGGTATATATAGTGTGGGCACAGAAAATGTGGATCAGAATGGATAGTCTAGCAGAACAGAAAGTCTCGCGGGTGTCTCACGGGAAGGCCTTACCTGCGAGATACTCGCGAAACACAGCTGTCTCCATCCTGGCTTGACTCTTCACATTCCCGCATGTGCGAGGCACATGAGTCACTTCGCGGGATGCTTAGTCGCGAGCTACCCGCGAAAACTCTTCAGCTTGAGTCTTCACACACTCTCTCTCTTACACACAACCCTTATAATCAAATCTCACAATAAATACAGGGTACAAAAGATTGAATAAATTTACAATCAAATTTGGCACGGAATATAAGCCAACAAAACACATAGTTGTAAATAACAACTTTACAATATCCATAGGATTGTATCACTTTTCCCTCAGCAAAATCAAGAATGCAGTAGGAATGCAATAGGATGATAAGTTAGAATCAAATACATTAATGTCATATTAATGTAATGTGCATCGTATCAAAAATACATCATGGCGAACCAAATGCCTCCTAAGAATGCTTTAAAGTTTAAACATATTTTACTTGTAATAAGATATAGCTAAAGTTAATAAAAAAAATGTATAGCAAAAGTTAATAAAAAAAAATGTGGCCTTTAAACTAATAATGATTAATTTGACTACTTATAAAAAATCGGTCAGACTATATCAAGAGATGATTTAGCCTGACTTCTTTCAATTGTTGTAATTGTTAAAAATAAAAAAATCAAATCTTTTTCATGTCGGTGCAACTGCTGCACCACTCAAAGTCGTGTGTATAGATTGTATATGTTTGCTCAATAAAAAAATAAAAAAAAAAAAAAAAGTCGTATTTGGCATGAAATTGCGCACGTTTTCACCACTCAAAAGTCGTGTATATGGCATTAATTTTAAAAAATGATGCTCCTAGAAAAAAGCAGTTTGAAAATCACTCAGCTGCTTCTTTAAACTCTCACAGGGTTTGATTTGCTTGCCTGGGCTGAGCAGGCCAAACTTTCCCACAGGCAAACTGAGTTGAAGGTTGGGTAGAAGTGGTAAGTGGGAGCACTGTTAAGACAATATAAGACCTTTAGGTTGAAAGTAAAATGGGTCAAAAACGTTGTTGTTCCTAATTTCCAAGCATAAGCTTGGGTGTTCGGTCAAAAATTTCTGCACCAAAACTCGAAAATCAGATAATGCGTATAATGTGTCCAGTTTCAGTGGTTCAGAGAGTTTAGAAACTCTTCAAACTTCTCATATATCTCTTTTTTGAGTATGAATTTTGAAAATTTAACTATTGAATTTCATATTCTTTATGTTCTTGATATGCATATCAAATTTCGTTCAAATCTGATATTATTTACTATTCGATCAATTAACTTATTTTTTATACACAATTTTATATCACAAAAACTTAAAATTAAAACATTTATTTGATGACATATCAATTAATATTTGATCTTCTTGAAATATTGTAAGCATGAAAGATGTAATAAGAACATGCAATCTAATGGTTGAATTTTCAAAATTCTATTAAGATATTTGACGAGTTTGTAGAGTTTCTCTCCAAACTAGTTTGGAGAGAAACTTATTCTTCTGAGAGCCATTCGTGATGAAATGGTTGTCTATCACCCAAATAAATAAATAAATGCTAAAGTCTGTCTCATTAAGTGATACTACAAATTTTAGTATATAAATTTTAAATATATATAATTGAGTGAATGTTTAAAATGTGCTTTGCTGATTGATAAAACATTAGTTTGTAAATTCTATATAGTAAATTTTGTAGTACTTCTATCATTATTAAAAACAAAAATTGTATTTGTGTTTTGCTATGTCGGATATCAAATAATTGATTGAAATTAATTGATTTTTTTAAAGTAATCTGAATTTGGATTTACTTGTGGTAAGTTGTATGAATACAGCTTATTGCTTTTTATTTTTTGTCTTAGTTTTCTTTTAAGTAATTTAATTTTAAAATTTTAAAAATAAGCTAATTTTTAATTTTTTTGTCTCATATTATGCAAATAAATTACCGAAAATTATATGCTCCCAAATGAATATTAAGTCAAATGTCAATGGTGGTGATCTAAAAAATGTCAATAGTCGATTACATGATTCTAAGCATTTGTATTTTTAACTATTTCTAATTAATTTCTACAAAGAAAATAATTGAATATGTGCAACATTACTTTTTCCACAATTTTTGTGATGATAAATTGTAATTAGTACAATATTACTTTTATATGAGACCATTATCAAAGTAATTTTTAGCTTTTAGCTTTTTGAATCACATTTAAAATAAAAGTTACAAAAAACTATATATTTTGATAAAGGAAAAAAGTTAATGGGTGTCCTTAGTGTGTTGGTTTAGAAGATATTTTTAGAACCACTGCGCACTCTTGGCCCAATAGTTACTCGACAAATATAAGTGTTTGTGGGAGGTATGAAGGGTAAGGGCCGGGGTTCAAGTCTCGAAAAAGGAGTTTTACAGACATATATATTTAGATTAAGTTAGAGTATAATTTCTATCTTGTATCACCAAAAAAAAAAAAAAAAAAAAAAATTTATGAGATAAGAGAAAATTAAACAATTAATTGTTTTGACCATTATTTATATTTCCTATAGATGTAGAGTCAAAACTTTTTTAAAATGGTTTATTAGTCACCCGTCACCCATTAATAGGATCTTTTGATAAATAATACGGAAATAAACTATTAGAAATTGCAAGTATCCAAACCATCTATATGAATTATTGTTTTTTAAAAATCAAAACATAAACAGATTTTTACTTATTTTAAAATCATGCATGGCTGCATGTAACTAGACGATACTACACGCGGGTTGTGAACTTCTCAGAAAATCTTAAAAGATATCTAACAATGCCACCGTCCCACAAAAGATTACCCAACTTTGGAATTCATGATTATGTTCTATAAATACAATCTTTTGTCGAGCACTCCAGTTGTACGGACGTTGGAAGGGAATCAATAGATTCAATACATTTTGCCTGCACACACACAAATCACCATTTCTTTTTGAATAATAATTTGTATTAGAAGTTTGAAAACTATAAAAATAAATAAATAAATAAATAAATAAAAGTGCAAATTACATTCCTAAATTTTGAAAATCTTTGAATTTTATGCTTTGAAATTTTATTATTTTGATTTTACATCCTCAAGTTATATTCCATTTCTATCAATAGCATCTTAGTTTTGCCATATTTTTCGTTAAGTGTCAAATAAGTTTTCCACATATATTTAGTTCGTCCAATAAAATAATGTCATATCAGTCTTTTAGCATAAAGAATTAAATAATGAAAATAATTTTTCTAAAAAAAAAATACAATAACGAATTTTGTATCATTTTATTGGACGAACTAAACACGTGTAACAAACTTAACGGAAAATATGGACGAAAGAGCTATTAATGCAAACAAAATATAACTTTTAGAGGTAAAATCCAAAGTCTAACATTTTTCAAAGTATAAAATTAAAAAACTCCCAAATTTTAGAGGAGCAATTTGCACTTCATCCCAATAAAAATATTGCATTAATATCAACCAGTTAAAGTGGGCTTCTACTAAAAAGTAAATAATAATAATAATAATAATAATACTTTAATAAAGTAGGCTGATTGGCTTTAACCAAAACATGTATAATCTTTAATTGAACTGTTCACGTCTACTTTATGTAAACAGTTTTTATTACAACTAGTCTTGAGGTGTGACAACTCAATCTCTAAAACTTTACTATGTGCACAACGTTTTTTTTTTTTTGGCTGAATAGAAGAAGAGAGTTTCTAGTGTGGACTTACCATATGTCATGTGGTTACTATGGATAATACCACATGTACCACCGAAGTCTTGATAGTGCTATCACTCGAATCACTTACCAAGTAGGAATGGATACGGGGCAAGTGTGAAGCTGGTTTCCTATTCCCCGCCCCACCCCACCCCACTTCCGCTTTGGGGCAGGTGTTTTATTGTTTTTTTCCTGTCCTGTTATGGTGAGTACCCATCCCGCCACCCCAATTTTTTAAACAACCCCCCCACCCCCCAAAGAAGTTTTGCATTTGAACCTCCTAACACATGGTCCAAATGCCTAGTTTATAAATCCATGAAACTAGTTGGATTTGGCTTTTTGCCCCCTTTTTTTTCCCTCTAAACGGGGCCAAATTAAATTGTTGAAATGCATCAATATGCTTGCCAAAGCTGACTTTGCTTGCCTAAATCTAATGGTGATTGTAGGGGGCTAAATTAGCGGTCCAACCTGTTAGGAAAATATGTCACTATTTTATATAATTGGCCAATCCTTTGACAAAACATACTTTACTTGTTATTGGGTAGTTCTAGATGTTTTTAATACTTCAAGAAACAAGGTTTCAAGATCAAGTGTTGAAGTCATCAAGTTTCTCCAAGAAACAAGCCGAAGAAGTGCAAGTTCATTAAATCTCGACAACTAGCATGTGTCGAGGTTTAAGAAGCTACTCAAGCTCGTGTGCTTGACACCTGCTCGACAGCTACTCGACACCTCCCATCTGTCGAGGTTTAATAAAAATAGATTTTCTGTTCTGTTTTCCTGGGATCCGTGAATATGTCTTTGGGCCTTCTTTTCTCCTAACCCTAGACATATAAAAGGATTGTAATAAGGGTTGTCAAAGCGTTCACAAGTTGCACAAGCATTGAGCAAACTTTGTTCAAGCAAATTGAGACCAGAGACAAAGTTTTGCCCTAGTTCATCTCTTTTGAAGAAGTTGCTGTGTATGTGCACCTTTGGGTTTTGTGACCAAGCATCTTCTTGATCTTCATCATGTGGATGAACTGAAGAACTTTGCAGCCAACCATCTTCTTTAGTTGGTGATTGAAGTCGCGTACTGGGATCCGCGCAATTGGTTAGTCACGTACTTGGGAGCCATGCATAAAAAGAGGAAACTATCACTACAGAACAAGTCCAATTGGGTATTGGGTAAGGGTTCAACTGTAGGTTGATATAAGGTACTGGGATTCCTTTACTTGTAACCGCTTGTTCTGATAATAGTGGAGTTTTGGGAGTGGTGACCTGAAAATCACCCGATGGGGTTTTTGCCGTTAGGTTTTCCCCATTTGTAAACAAATCACTGTATTATTTATTTTCCGTTGCATAATTAGTTTGTTGGTGATTTGTTTGTGCTGCCATGCGTTTGTATGTTAATTAACTTAATTAATTCACTTGGCTAAATTAATTGGTTAATTTATCACAAGATGTCAATTTGTTTTTGGCCTATCAAGTGGTATCAAAGCAGGCACACTCTAATTAGGTTAATCTCTATTATGTTGTTCCATTGACCCCTGTTTGTCATGGATAGAGGATAGTCATTAATTATACCTCCTTTATTTGATGGCACTAACTATGCATACTGGAAAGTAGGCATGAGAGCTTTCTTGCAGTCTTTAGATGAGAAGGTGTGGCAAGCTGTAGAGATTGGCTGGACTAAGCCAAAGAAAGCGCCGGCTGATTGGGATGAAGCCAAGATCAAGGCGGCAAACTTCAACAGCAGGGCATTGAACACGTTATTTAGTGTAGTCACTAATAAGGAGTTCAAGAAGATATCCTTTACTAAAACTGCGAAGGAAGCATGGACCATCCTCCAGACAACCTATGATGGTACAAAGACTGTCAAGGATTCAAAGCTTCAGAGACTCACTACAAGCTTTGAAGAGATAAAGATGGAAGAGGATGAGTCATTTGATGAGTTCTATGCCAAGCTCAAAGACATAGTGAACTCAGCCTTCAATCTTAGAGAAACCATTCCTGAACCCAAGATTGTGAGGAACGTGCTTAGATCTCTACCCGAGAGATTCCATGCTAAGATCACAGCGATAGAGGAATCTAAGGATATTGACAGGATTCCTTTAACTAAGCTGGTTGGAAACTTGCAGACCTACTAGCTAGGGTTAACCAGAATTGGCAAAACGAGTAAAGGAAAGAGCATAGCACTGAAGGCCAAGAGCAGTGAGACAAATGAGTCTTCAAATGATGAAGATTCCAAGATGAAGTCCTACATCACTAGGTAGTTCAAGAAATTTATGAAGAATGCCAATGGAAAGGGCTTTGACAAGGACCGCAGGCAATCTAGTTCTTCTTAGTTTAAGAGCCAAGACAAAGGGAAGAAGGATGCTAAGGATGGTGGTCAGTACACTGTTCCAACAGGATCTAAGTGCTTTGGGTGTCATGATTTTGGACACATGAAACAGGAGCGTCCTACATATCTCAAGAGCATTGGGAAGAGCAAGGCATTTGCTGCAACCTTGAGTGACACTGAGCTTGAAGATGATTTTGATAGTGAGGATGACAGAATCTTAAATGCCTTCACTGCCACAGTAAATCCTACTGAAGGAATTGTTGAAGAAGTGAAAGAAGAAGAAGAATTGGTGGATTCTAAGTGTGAGAAGATGGATGATCAAGATGATATCCATACCGCCTATGAGAAATTATACAAGTTGTCTGAGAAACACGAGAAACTCTATAGGCTAACCACCAAGAAACTCAATGATGTGGAACTTGACCATGAAGAGTTGTCCACAAAGTTTGATGAGGCTAATCAGACTATTGGAGCAATGAGGTTTGAGAACAATTTATTGGCTAAGAAGACCAAGAAGCTTGAAGCGAAGCTGTTTCAAGTCAGAGCTTAATTGGAGAGGACTTCAAGTGCAAAGCTTGACGAAATGCTCAGCATTCAGAAATTTACTTCGGATCGAACAAGTTTAGGGTATGGTCTTTCTTCCTCTAATATTGCTTCTACTAGTACTACTATTTTTGTTCCACTCACTAATAATGTTGAAATTGAGAACTGTGATGTTAAACTTGATTTAGCTAGTGAGAACATAAATAAGGGTAAATCAATCTTAGGAGCACCCCCTAAGCAAGATAAGAAAGATGTTAAAAACCCTAGGGTTAAGAAGACTAATTCTCAAAAGCCTAAATAGAAGAAGCAGCATCTCTGTCATCATTGTGGTGTTGCCGGTCATACTCGACCAAATTGCTATAAGTGGTTAGCCACTTAACAAAGCAACGGCATGATAGCATCTGGAAGCCAAAATCAGCTTCAATCCTTTCTTGCTCCTCTTGGAGATCTTCTCAAAGCCCTCATGTTCCTTTCAAACTTGAACGGTTTCAATTCTTCTCCCTCACCGCCTGTTCAAGTGTTTAATCAAAGGAAAGGTTCTTCCAAGGCATGGAAGAAAAAGGGTTCTAAGTGATTCTATCACTTTCTTCTATCTTCTTGTTTTTGTTTGTTGCATTACTTGTGTGTTTTGCTTTCATTTTAAGCCAGTCTAGTTTTATGCTTTACTTTGTTTAACATGCTTTTGTTTGTTTATTTTCAATTTTGCTTATTTTTGTTTTTCAAAAAAAAAAATTTGAAAAATCAGAAAAATACAAAAACAGTGTGTGTTATGTGTACATTGGTACTTGTGTAACTTGGATGGCTATTAAAATAAAGTTTTCTAAACTTTGTATCTCTTGTAGCTTAGATAAGCATCTCTATGCACAACTAAGCAAGTGAGATTTGTGGCTCATGTTTGTGATGAGTAAAGTTAAGTGATCTCTTGTGCTTAACACTTGTATCACTCTTTTTGACGGGTAGGACTAGAAAATCCTAAGAGAAAGGCATAAATAACCATCTCACCATTGTTGCTCGTCAATCATGATAAGACATCTGTATGCTTCGGCATAGCAAAAGTGTGATGTCAATGACATTGTGTGCATCGGCATAGCAAAATTGGAATGTCAAATCTCATTTGGTATTTCTTTTCTATCTCTTATATGCCCATGCATGATATACTTAATAAAAGAAAAATATTCAAAGAAAAATAAAAAGTAAAAAGATTAAAAAAAAAAATGCTTTTAAATATGATTGCAAGCGTGTATTTTATCAAACAGTTATGATTGTGTGTGAGTTAAAGTGATTTTCTCATATCTCAAATTGTCATAACATGTATACACTTATGTAATCTTGCGATATTTTTCACACACAACATGCAATATTCTTTGCTACTCTTAATACATGTGCAGGTACAATGTGATTTGGCCATCACTAGGTTTACATATGTTTATGTATGCTCACTAAACTGTCTTGACTTGTTTTTGAATTATAGAATTGGTTAGACTTGTTTAGTGTGTGTGTGTGCGTGTGTGTGTGTGTGTGGGTGTGTTTTTGGGATCCATGTGCTTAAAATTTTGTTGAGAGATGATTTTGAGAGCCTAATATGTTGATTGAATCATTGGTTGAGTTGCATGTTGGACTGCATTCATGTCTGTGTTTTTCACTTCTCGAAAAACTGTTTTTAAAAGCAAGCTCGACACCCCCTTGACACCACCTCGATACCTAGCTATCTGTCGAGCTTCTCAAGCTTTTTCTTATCGCAATCTCGACAGCTCCTTGATACTTGGTGGATAGATTGAGAATTCTCCTGCCTCCTCGATAGCTTTTCGACAGCTGGGTCGATCGATCGAGCTTCTGTTCTTGTGTCTTTGGTTTGTTCCTCAATACGTTCTCGACACCTACATCTGTCGACGACCTTTTTCTCGACACCTACCTCGACAGCAGCCTCGACACCTATAGACACCTTATCTGTCGATATTTACTGAGGATTCTATAAATACTTCCTTGTGCGATCTGGAATTCATTTCTCTCGATCTCTCTCTCGATAGCTCTCTCTTTTCTCTCTCAAACAATCTCATCTCACTCCAATCTTGATCCTCAAGGTTTCCTCAAGCTTCTTCAAGATTTTCTTCACTTGGTAAGCTTTTAATCTCTCATTCTTCATGCATTTCATGTTTTGAAACCTAGGTTTTGGGAATTTTGAAAATTATGGGGTTTTTCAAAATTAATGAGTGTTTAATGAAATTTTGGGATTGGTTTTCATTTAAATGAGTTTAAAATCTCATGCATTGTATCACATTTGCATTATAACAGTATTATCATGCATTTAGATGTGTGCAAATTGATTGTGTGCTGGTAGGATTGGATTGGGCTGAGCCCATGATGAATTTATTTTGCATGTCACATGTTCATGCATTTTCCATGCATATGTACTCTCTTTTCAATATACTTGTTATATTTGAATTGCTTTGGGACTTTTCTGATTGTCTCTCTCTCTCCTCCCCCCCTCTCATTCTGTTTACGTTAGTCATGTCTATGGTACCTAAGCGTAAATCCGCTCCGTCTCGAAACCCTCTTTGTTCCAGGGCATCATCTTTTGATCCTACTCCTTCTAACATTCAGTTTCGTGATGAGGATGCCCGTAAAGCTTTCTTGGAGAACTTTTCTTGACGAGGTGTTCATTTGAAATGCCAAGTCATTTTGGCGAACTTCGCCGACACTGACCTTCCCAATGTCATTCACAGTCGAGGATGGGAGTAATTTTGTGACATCCCGGTCACCTGTCCTCTCGTGCTTATCCAGGTGTTTTACTCTAACATGCATGGGATTGATCGTTCAGTACCTCTTTTCTTCACTCGCGTTCGAGGTATGCGCATTCTTGTCACACCACAGCTTGTTGCAGATGTGCTTCGGGTTCCTAAGGTAGAGTTTCTTAACTATCCTAGTTGTGAGCGTCTAAGGACTGTGTCCAAGGATGAGCTCATATCTGCTTTCTGTGAATGCCCTTCTGAGTGGGGTGAACGTCAGTTTACATCATGTCGGCCTTTTGCTAAATGTTCTAGATTCTTGAACATGGTGATGACTTTTGTACTCCATCCTTTCACTCTCATTATAACTCTATCACAGAGCCTCGTGCTCGATTTTTGTTATCTCTTCTTTAGCATCTTACTATATACTTCCCTTCTCATTTCATTCTGTCTATTATAGATGTTCATTTGGATGCGGCGACCCGTGATAAGCTCATCTTTCTTTTTACTATCACGAGAATTTTATGTCATTTTTCCATTCCTTTTCCTTTGTCTGACCACTTCACACACATTTGTGCTATAGACGTCACTACCGTAAAACGTAGTGAGGCGTAGTTTAGGTCGCGACAGTTGGATTCCACTCCTCCCTCTTGTTCAACTCCATCTCAATCTACTCGATCCACATCCGCTTCTCCCTCTTCTACGAGCGAAGTGTCACTTGGAGACATCATGGCGCAGCTGTAGTGCATGGATGCTCGTCTTGATACACTCTCTACTGAGCTGTATCAGGTGAACATTCGTGTTGGTTGTATTACACAACGGCAAGCGGCTATGGGTGGTTATGCTTCTGAGGCTTCTCCTCCACCACCTCCTCCAGTGGCTTTTGATTTTGATGCTGAGGATGATGATGATGATGGTGATGACGATGATGCTTTTGATGATGATGATGGAGATGCTAGCTTTACCGATGAGATGTCTACTTGACACTTTCCCCCCTTGTCACTCGTGACAAAAAGCGGGAGTAATTTTGGATATGAGAGTAGTCATTCTTAGGGGGAGAGTTAGTATAAGACATTTTTGTTAGGGGGAGTATTGTTGTTGATATGAGGGATGTAGTGAGGATTATCATGTATCTTTTCTTTTCTTTCTTCTTTAGATACATTGTTCATGTACATTGGGTCTTGTGACCATTTATTGACATACATTGTACTTATTCTTTTCTATATATGGATGTATGTTGTTTCTTTCACCTACCTGTTTACATGTGTTGTTTCTTTTCTCTCTTTATACACATGCTTCTTATAAGTGTATGCAATCTATTATTTCTATTTCATACAAAGATGCCTTGATGAGTTTTGTTTAAAGTGTTTCAGAAAAACAGGTTGTCAAAATCTTCTTGCAAACTTGCAAAGTTTTTCAAGAGTTTGTGTTAGGATAGATTTTATTGTATGTAACAAGTGAGTATGAGTTAAGTGATTGACTTCTCTCATATATTCATTTGTTTGTTGTGGTTTTGTTATGGACTGCCAAAGGGGGAGATTGTTAGGACATATGTGATTCACTTGTTAGGAACATATGTCACTATTTTATGTAATTGGCTAATCCTTGGACAAAACGCACTTTACTTGTTATTAGGTAGTTCTAGGTGTTTTTAATACTTCAAGAAATAAGGTTTCAAGATCAAGTGTTGAAGTCATCAAGTCTGTCCAAAAAACAAACTGAAGAAGTGCAAGTTCATTAAAGCTCGACAGCTAGCATGTGTTGAGGTTTAAAAAGCTGCTCAAGCCCGTGTGCTCGACACCTGCTCGACACCTCCCATCTGTCGAGGTTTAATAAAAACAAATTTTCTTTTCTGTTTTCTTGGGATTCGTGAATATGTCTTTGGGCATTCTTTTCACCTAACCCTAAACATATAAAAGGATTGTTTTAAGGGTCGTCAAAGCGTTCACAAGTTGCACAAGCATTGAGCAAACTCTGTTCAAGCAAATTGTGACCGGAGACAAAGTTTTGCCCTAGTTCATCTCTTCTGAAGAAGTTGTTGTGTATGTGCATCTTGGGGTTTTGTGACCAAGCATCTTCTTGATCTTCATCGTGTGGATGAACTGAAGAACTTTGCAGCCAATCATCTTCTCTAGTTGGTGATTGAAGTCGCGTACTGGGATCCGCGCAATTGGTTAGTCACGTATTTGGGAGCTATGCATCAAAAGGGGAAACTATTACTACAGAACAAGTCCAATTGGGTATTGGGATAAGGGTTCAACTGTAGGTTGGTATAAGGTACTGGGATTCCTTTACTTGTAACCGCTTGTTGTGATAATAGTGGAGTTTCAGGAGTTGTGACCTGAAAATCACCCGGCGGGGTTTTTGTCGTTAAGTTTTCCCCGTTTGTAAACAAATTACCGTGTTATTTATTTTCCGCTGCATAATTAGTTTATTGGTGATTTGTTTGTGCATGTTAATTAACTTAATTAATTTACTTGGATAAATTAATTGGTTAATTTATCACAAGAGGTCAATTTGTTTTTGGCCTATCACAACCCAAGTTAGATGGGTAGGGACTATTTGGTGGCCTAGTACAATTAATTTGTAAAGGTAGGTTATCAAGGCCAACCTTTCAAGCATTGTTGGTTTCGTTAAACGATTTAAAAATAGATCAAATGCTTAAGCTATTAGATTTAAGAGAGAATAATAGTAAGAAAGACAAAGATTTTTGTATCAATTCATCCTTGGCTCCGCTCAAGGATCGCTAGTACATATAATATTCCCTTCTCGATTACAGAGTTCTTGATTACACTTTATCCTTCTCTCCTTTATTTTTTCTATCCCCCATTTTGGAGGAGTCCATTTTCCTTATATAACTACCTAGATTGCATCTCAGCCCTCCACTTAGACGGCCACTAATCTTCACTTGGATGCTTGTCCCATCAAGGCCTTCCTAGAGGTGGTAAAATATGCTATAATCTATGAAGGCACTGTTTAAGGGTCATTCTACCACTAATGCGGCTTGTTGAATTGGTGTAGTGCATTGAATGCGGAGGTGATGGGTACTTTACCTGGAAACTTCCCCCTTTCTTTACTTGCACATCTCTCCTTCCCTCATCAGCTCCCAGCATTGTGGACTTGATGGTCAATCTCTGGTCCCCCAAGGAGTACTTATCCCTCCGGCTCCTCGGGTGTACCATTCTCCTCAGTTTCTTATACAATCTTATTTAGATTGATCCAGGCTTGTCCTAACATATAGTTGGGATGTATTGCCCCTTAGGCCAGTTTTATTCTATGGTTCTTTCTCTTCGGTTCCTCACCCCCCACAGTGATCTTGTTCACTAAAGATCTTTTTAGGAATAAGGAATCACTAAATGAGAGAGAGAGAGAGAGAGAGAGAGAGAGAGAGAGAGAGAGATTCAACATTGTAAGTAGTAATGATATTGGATTATTCTATGGTTCTTTCTCTTCAGTTCCTCACCCCCCATAGTGATCTTGTTCACTGAAGCTCTTTTTAGGAATAAGGAATCACTAAATGAGAGAGAGAGAGAGAGAGAGAGAGAGAGAGAGAGAGATTCAACATTGTAAGTAGTAATGATACTGGACATTTGGACTACTTTAACTACGTTTTTTAATTATGCATGTCTAAAGTACAATAATTGTTTTTCAATTGCACGAATGTTTTGAAAATTTTAAAGATATTTTCAAGTTGTACATAAATGTACTAAAATATTTTAAATTATATGAAAATATCAACTTAAAATCTGTATTAGATGATAAACATTATCATACTTATCTTCAACTTCCTAATACTAATCACTTTAGCCTTTTTTTTAATATAAAATATTACTCAATATTTTTACATATATTTTCTTTCATATTAACTTATTAAATTTGTTTGTTCTATTTAGACCCCTATAAATCAGATCTGTTAAACCTAATTAATTAGCCAAGTAGTTACTTAGGTTAATTATTCTGATTTAGGTTAAACTCATGCAAGCATATTACTTAGTGCAGAAAAGTAAATAAGATAGCAATATGATGACCTAGGAAAACTAATGAAACCAATAATTTCAAAGTAAAAAACTTAAGGAGGATTTAACCTAACTATTCTCAAGGCAAACAAATTCACTATGACAAAATAGAAATTTATAATAGATTTCTCCCTAAAACCTAAAGCTACCTCTTGTAGAACTTACTCACACAACCACGTGCAGCTCCAACTCCACGGACTCCTCTATCTTGAATTTGCTAAACACAAACACCCACATTTGTGACTTTGAGATCCCACTCAAAAGTTTCAAATCACCATCAGTAGTAGATCTTTATGCAACAACTTGTTTCCACCAGTTCTTGATTGTAGATCTCGTTTTGATAGATACTTGTAGAGTTAGAAGGTTACAGAAACCTCACAATTCTCACAGGAGTAACTCAAAAGACTTCCAAGAGCTTTTAAAAGGTAATTAAGGTTTTACATTATACCTAGTAGTGTTGGACTAAAACCCTAAACGTTTTCACAGGCTTAGGCCTAATTTAAAATCTACAAAACACAACTTTCGATTGGTCAAACCTATCTTTCGATCGGTCGAGCTTTACAATAGCTTGCTTCTTTTTTCTGCAGCTTGATAGTTCTTGAATCTTGACTTGAACAATCTGGAACAATGTTTAACACCTAATCTAGACATATTTTTGTTCTTGGTTTGCCAACATACATAAATTTAGAAACTAAACATTTAATCCTTTTAGAACCTACCAAAATTAATTATAATATCATCGTGATTCGACCTTCAATCAAGTCCTAACTCAACTTCAAAACCTTGAACTTCTAGCTAATCTTATTGGTCCCTATAACAATTCAATTTTTGAAACCATAACTCTTTTTGTACCCTCTCACACTCTATTTATTAATACTTACTTGCCATGTGATCCAAAACACCATTGATCATCTTCATTCTCTTCCTAATTGTGTAGAAATTTTGATTTTTAATCATTAATTCTAATTACTATTATAAAATTTACTCAATTTTTTTTTTGTTATATACTTAATTATTCTCTATTTTGTACTGCTGTTGTCTCAAATTATTTGTCCACCTTGAAAAATCAAAGTTCATAGCGAGACATCCATTCCATATGTTATCTACTAAATAAAATATTTTATGATTTTTTTTTTTAAATAATCCCTTTTAATTTAAGCTCAAGTAAAGTAATAAAAGAAAATCATAAACTTTTAAAATACAGTAATACTTTTTTGAGGGGAGGCCGGAGGGATTGAAATGGAAATAGATAATTTTTTTTTTTTTTAAATTCAATTTATTCCCTATTTGGGACTTTATAGGAGGAGAATACATAAGGACAAATTTTAGCTACAAAATTGGTTGTAGCATTAGGCTACAACCTTACTTAGTGTGTGTTTGGCAAAAAAATATTTTTGCCAACTTATTTTACTATTCAGCTTATTTTTGTTACTATTCATGAGTCCCACTGCACTTTTTGATACTATTCATGGGTTTCACGATACTATTTCAGCTAACTTTTACCTTTATCTACAGTACTTTCAGCAAAAAATTTTCAGTTTCAGCAAAATAAGCGAATTCCAAACAAACCCTTAATATCTTTTTATTGGAGGTAAATTTTGACAAATTCACCATTGGATTACATTTACTTCTTATATCCTCCATTGTGGACACAATGGAAAGTGTTGGAGTCACCACCGAGTTTTTGCAATGGTCTAGGAACCATATATATAACGTCCTCTCAAGGAAGGACCATTGATCTTACTACCAGAGATATGGATTTGGAGTTTATGTACGTTCTTGGGAAGGTGTTAAGTACCCAAGACTGCCCAACCCTAAGGTTGGCTTTCCATCATTGTGTCTTACGTCTTAACCTCGATAAAATCATGTTTAACACTTGTATTTTAACTCACACACACACTAGCATACATCTAAGCAAGCAACATGGCATCATTCATCCCAAAACACATACATATACATCCATAAAGCATAAGGAACCCAACCACACATATATACAAACCCTAGCATTCATCTAGCACGTGAAAACCCTATCATATCATACATCTAAAATGAGGCAGCAACTCGATCATGGCAACAAGGTATCATGGCAATCACAAAATTATATAAAGCATGTAATTGGAATGAAAAAAACATAAAACAAACATTCAAACAATATACATCATCAAATGCATGTTCATACCGATGCAAGACTTATACCTTTACTTACCTTTCAACAACACAACACCTATGGCATCATATATGAGCATGTGAATGCATGTACATTTTATCAAAACAAGGAAAATAATAAACAAACCCTAACTCCCACATGTAATAGCAAGCCAAGCAAACAAACATGTTAAACATAGGCGTTAGAAGCATGGGAGCATGGAAAAGAGGCTAAACAAACAAACATATGAAAGCAGAAGCAAAAACGAAAGGAAACAAAAATTAGAGTTTCTGGGCAACAATTCGCACACGTAAGAAGAAGCCTGCGTGCGCAGGCAAAATTATGCACACGTAGACACGATTCTTGCCCAGAAACCCTAAAAATACTAAAAATAGGGCAAAATCACAAAACTAGAATTCTAACAACCTAACATGCATTTTAAACATACAAACATACAAACCTAAACTAGAAAATCATATTAAAACATATTATAATTAAAACATATTATAACAAACAAATAAAGCAAACAAAAAGATTTAAAAGCTAAAAATGAAATAAAGGAAAAAGAAAAGTTTAGACTCAATACCTCAAAGAAAAGCTCTTTAAGCTTGATTTTTGACCATTCCCCTCAGCCAAATCTATTCACAAACCAATAAGAAAGTAATTAGTAACGTTAAACTAAAAGGATTAGGGCCAAAAAAGGTCTCAATAAAAAAAAAAAAAAAAAAAAAACAATTGACTTGAGGGTGTATTGTGAAAAACTCCCTTTTGATTCACTATTTTATAGTGAATCTTGTATTTTTCCTGTGGGATTTCTGTGCGCATTTAAAATGTACCATGTAAGGCTTTATATAGTGGAAAAAAAAGAGGTTTGGAACGGCTCCCAGACGACGTGGGATTCATTCCAAACCTCAGTCATTATTGCAGAAAACTTGCATTTTTTTATGCTTCTAAAACACTAGCTACGTTCGCAGGAGTGTGCCGCGTACGCATGCTTTGGCCCACGTACGCAGGCTGCTACCCACGTATGTGGGCCAAGGGCCTCTTTGGTCATTTATTTCCAAAAATAAAATTTTGCTCATTTAAAAAAGTTATATTTTCCATTTTAACACTCCTCAAGTCAATTTTATATTTGATTGGGCTCTAAACTGGCCTTGGGCCTTAAAGTTCAGGCATCATTAGGGAACGGGGGCCCAAGTCATAAGAGGTACAAAATGCGGTGTCTACATCCATGCTTGCAAAATTTCTAAAAAATTAAAGATCAATGGCTATGTCATCAATAAATTGTTTAATTTGTAAGTTTTTGTAGTTTAAAATTATGTATAAAATATAAGTTTATAGATCATATAATAAATAATATTTGATTGGCACAAAATTTGACATGTGTATTATGCGTATAAAGAACATGCAATTCAACGGTTAGATTTTTAAAATATGTAGTAATGTTTATTTTATTGAGTAAGGTTGGGCTACAACTAATTTTGTAGCTAAACTTTGTCCAAGAAACAATTATGACCAATCGCTATTATACTCCTTCAAAATTTAAAATGTCAAATTTTTGGTTTCGCCCAAAAATAGATCAAATACTGGAAAAATATAAAATGAATCGTGTGAGTTTAGGAAGTGATTATAAGCTGGTTTTATGCTTATTTTATATACTATTTGCAAGTTCTACACTATTTTTTATCTCAACTTTATTATTAAAAAAAAAAATTTAACTTTCAACTTTTTGAAAATAAGTTAAGGTTTATTTTTTTGTCTCATGTTATAAATATAAGCTATCGGAAATAGGGGATTCCTAAATGGAAAACATTTTATTAAATTTTCAATAATATCTTCTACACATGAAACATGTTAATAATATCCTCCTCACATTGAGAAAATATATTTTCAGTATTTATTTGATAATTGTGGAGGGCCCAAAGAGAGAATCACTACTAGGCCAGGCTCGAGGACTGTATGGGCCCAATGGATGGAGAAGAGAAAATCAAGCTAGCCAAGGAAAATCCCTTTCCACCCCAAGGAAGGTAAGATGAACCACCATGTTAGTGGATATAGACCGAAGCTGATAGCCACAGATGGGCACAGGAGGAGAGAGAAAGGGAGGCGTGTTAAAGAAGCACCCATCACCTCCGCATTAAATTCACTACACCAACTAGGACAGTTGCATTAATAGAGGAAGTGATACCTGAAGATAGCCCGTAACTCACCCAACACTTCTCCCAATGGGTGGATGGGACAAGTGTCAAATGAACAACCACCGCCCTATAGCTAAAGTGCCAGGATTAAGGATAGATTGCAATAAAAGGAAGGGAAAACCCCATTAAAACAAGAGGAAAAATTTTAGATAAAGAGAGGGAGAGAGAAAATTACTCAAACTTGTGTTGTTGTTTGCTTTGGAATTCCTTTTTTGGTTAGCCGAGGGAACATTAATGCGAGACTTTCCCTTCACTTAATCTTTCTACTTTTTGTTCCACTTTTTCATCTTTGCCCTGGGCCCACTTTCCCCACATTTAACTTTGAGCCTAGGAATCTGCAAGTTGGTCTGCCATTCCCATCTCTAAACAATTAATTGTAGTGGGCTCATAGTTCATGCCCAAGCCCCTGGCCCTTGGGTCCTTGGGAGCTCCAAATTTGCCCTGCACAATAATCTTTTATCATTTATTCTAGATTTATATTTAAATTAAAATGAATTAAATTCTCTAAATACACCCGTATATATAAAGAGGCTAAATCTTTACTTCCAGTAACACACATGCTACTATATATATATATATATATATATATATATATATTAACACACACATATATTACATAAAACTAATTTTTATGGTAATAAGTTAAAATAATAAAAATAATATCATATCATTTAAAATAACATCCAAGTGGTTAAAAGTTTTATTTGGTTAAGGAAACTATTTTCTTCTCAAATGCGTGATGCCTATTTGTTTTGTGCATAATATTTTCTACAAAATAAGACATATTTCAAATTTTTTTTTTTTTTTTTTATCAAACTATCTAATTTTTCTATATTTTGTAGCAACCTTAAATGAGTTGAAAAACAACTCCTAACTTCCTTTATTTAGTTTGTTGTGAGATAGAGTTGTTTTCCAAAAAAAAAATCTCTAAAAATAAGTCATACTTTTTCTATTGACCAAAAATATTTTTTCCTTGGCCCATTTTTTCTCATACTACCAAACACTAGTAAACATGAAAACCATGCGAAAATTTATAATTCAAGGAGATGTAAAGAGAGTGACTGGAAAGTAAACCACGTGCCATCCATCTATGCCTTTTATTGCTGAATATTTTGAAATAGCTTACTAACCTTCAACAGATCCATCAATGATTACACACACACACACAAAATAATTACGATGGTTGTTAGGTTCTAAAAATTTAGAACAATTGGAAAACTGTGAACACAAACTTATCTAGATATGATTCCTAAATCTATAGGTATGATCAAACAATACTCAAGGTGAATGCAAGTCAGAATACAAGAAAAAGGAAGTTGCAGGTTTAAGGAATTCAAAACATGACAGGTTCGACCGATCAAGAAGAAGGCTCGACTGATCGAGATGCGTTTCTGCAGAATTTAATTAAGGCCTAGCAGCTCATTAAGCTCATTAAGTGATTACGATTTCTTATTTAATTCTCCTAGTATTTAAAGGAAACCCTAAAGCACGTTTTGAAAAGACTTTAGATTTGCTCTTTTGAGATCTAAAAGATAATCTGTCTTCTCCTTTCAAAGTCACTATCGAAATTTCATCTATCGATTATTAGAACTAGTAGATTTGAAGTTACCACAACAAGATCATATATAGCTAATGATTTAAAGTTTTGAGTGTGATCTCAAAGTCACAAACGTGGGTGTTTGTGTTCAGTAAATTCAGATAAAAAAGTCCGTGGATTCGAAGCTGCATGTGGTCACCATGGTTTTGAAATCCAAAATAGACCGTACGGTCTGACCCGGTTAACCAGAAACCGTCCCTTTGAATGATTCTTTTAACCACCAAACCCGTTCAACATAAAATTTAGTGAACCATATGAACCAAGGTTGAACCGCCCGAGTTTAAGAATCGTGGGCGGGTCTTACGGTTCAGGCCAAGCTCTTTAACAAAAATAAAAAGCAAGCTAAAATGATTTATTTCGGCCAGTAATAAGACAAACAAACATAATATTTTACCTCAGTGTAGTAGTTCGCCACCTAACCAATCGCAGATGACGCAAGGTTGCCCCAGCCGGTAAAATGATTTCTTCTTCTTCTTCTTCTTTCGTTTTTCAGGGTCTTCCTTCAGTTTAAGTAAATGACTTGCTTCAACTTTTTTTTTTCTTTTTAGTTTGGTTAAATTAATTATGACTTCATGATGGTTGGACCTCGGTCGAACCTCAAAAACCTTGAACCTCTTCAATTTACAGTTCTTTGAATGGTCCGGGTTTCAAAACCATGGTGGTCACATGAATAAGTACTACAAGAGGTAGTTTTAGATTTTGGGAAAAATCTATTATAAAACTTGAATTCTATCATATTGAATTTGTTGCCTTGAAGATAGTTTAGATTAAATCCTCCCTAGGTTTTTTATCTTGAAACTAGACGGTTTCATTGGTTTTCCTGGTCATCATATCGCTATCTTCTTTACTTTTCCATACTTAATGAGATTGTATGTGTTTAACCTATCTCTAAATAACAAACTTAAGTATTAACTTGGTTAATTAATTATGTTAAACAATCTGAGTGTACATGGGTCTAAATGAACTACCAATGGTAATAAAAAAAAATTATAATATTAAATATCATAATAAAATAATATTTATGTGGTTAAAATATTGATTTCTTAAGTAATTTTACATATACAATGTAAGAACCAGATTTGAGTTCTTAGCCCAAAGGTTGATGGACTTAGGCCCAAAAAGCCCAAAACAATGAATTTGTAGAGAGTGGGTTGGAAAAACTAGGGTTCAATGAATCAAACAAGCACTAAAGTGGATTCAGATCACAAGAGAATGAAAATAGACAAGCTTGTACTAAAGAAAATCGTCCTCAGCACAATTCGAGGAGATCAATTCTTATATATTTATCTCAAGTTTAATTACAAAGTCAGTTCTTGATGCTACAATGTTTTTTCTCTTAATTTCTCAATCCCCCTCTCCCATTGCTTCCTTCTTCTTTTATACTTTCTTCCCCTTTCATCTCTACCCTCCATGTGCAGGCTAGATTGTTGGTCTTGATACTTGTCCCATAAGCACCTTCCTAAAATCTTTGTCTAGCAGCTGTAAGGCTAAAGCCATTGTTTAGGTATCACCTCCACATTAATGTGGCCAGAGAGTTAGATAGAAAGCATTTAATGCGGTGGTAGCAGCTTTCTCCTTAGATATTTCTGAGCTCCCATCTCTCGTGTACATTCGTACTGCACGTCCCTATCAGTGGAATTTCCTAGAAGGTCACTTTGAACAATAGGATATATTTAATCAGTGCTTCGTTTATCCGAGGAGTAGATACTCCTCCTCAGACAACCTTCCTAAACCTTTCCATTTGCAACCTACCCATAGGACTCTGAGATTAACACCCTCACTAATGTTTATTCGTCCTTATACCAACTAACGTCCTCGGACAAAGCCCAAGGCCCAATATATAATTTTGGGCCCTTATCCCTCCAATAGCTCCTTAAAACTCCAGTTTTTTTCTTATCCGAGGAGAAAAAGTGGGGTTCTGATTTATTTAGAGTTAAGATCATTTATCTCTTTGATTTACACGTGTGAAAACATTGCCTTGTGTGCCCCGTAACTGCTCCTACAGCTGACATTTCCCCTTGGAATTTGAGTGGGATAACTCCCACTCAATTTTGCCTTCTATATAAGGCACCCGGGGAAATCATTTTTCCTTATCTTACAAATCTTTGATCTCTTAAGAAATTCACCACTCTCAAACCTTCAAAGCTCCCCAAATTTCTAAAGTCTCCAAGTCTCTTTCTCTAAAAAATTTGAACCTCCAAGAAGTATCAGAAGCAACTAACATACTCATTCTTGTAAGTTTCCTCTTTTTTAGGTTATTTTCTCCTTGGCCGGTGTCCTCGGACCTCTATTCTTTGTTTCTTCCTTTTGAAAATTTCTTTCACATCTCTTTAGTTTGCCTAAATATGTAGGTTCAAGCACCTTGTAGATTCTCCGGCCGGTATGGAGGGCTTTAGGGCCAAGTACCATATTCCACAGGAAGTAGCCTTGCGATATTGTCCCCCAGACCAAATAGTCACAGATAGAAAATAAGGGGAAGTTGTCATTCCTATGATCGCTTTCATAGAAGGAAGAATGACATTTCCCATAGGTAGGGTGACCCGAGACTAACTAATCAACCACAGGTTGTGCCCCCATTAGTGCGCTCCTAACCTATTTAGGGTATTAGGTAGCGTAGATGCTCTCAATGAGCAGATGGGTCTAGGACTTATAGGGCATGATGTCGTTCACATGTATGAGTGCCACTCACTTGCCGATGCGGGATATTACCTCAAGTCCCAGTCCACTATTGTTAGGCTAGTATCATGCCTCCCCAAGTCTAATAAAGGCATGAAGGATGACTACCTGATTGCCTCTAGGGAATGGCATAATGGTCTTCACTGCCCAACTCGAGAGTGAAAACTAGGTGGGATACCCTAGGGTTAGGTTCCTTAGCATAAAATTTAGATCTTTTAGCCATACTAATTTTTTTTTTTTTTGCTTCTCCTTCGATGATGGGTTTTAGTAGTCTAGCCATTATCTGCTCCTCAGATGTTTTTGTAGATAAAAGGCACGTAGCACCCTGCCTCAACTTGGTCAACGTCGACGACCTCAACACAGTCCTCAGATCTGAGGTGTTCGTAAGTAAGGATAGGCAGCTAAGGGCAGTGCACCTTATTCTGGACTTCCAGCCCATCTCAGATATTTTCCAAGACGTGGGTCACGCGATCATAGCAGGTGACCCTAGACTACGCAGAATAGACGTTTCTATTCTCGGATTTCTTACTTGTGAAGATATCGTGCCGGCTGGAATCCCTCTTGTCCCCACTTTCCCTGCAGCAGCGGCTCCAAGCTTCGCGCCTATCCCTTGAGGTAGAGATAAACAAGTTTCACTTGGAGGAAGAGGAGGGTCAAGAGGACCAAATAATTCCCATATCAAACACTGTGGATGAACCTGACAGGCTCTCAGGTGTTCACATCCCTATCCTCGTGGTAGCCCGTCCAGATAGCTCATCCGAGGAAGAGAAAGAAGAAATGGCTTCGAACTAGAGGAAAGGTTTGAGGGACCTTATGGTCAGGAGGAACAAGGTGTCCACATCAAAAGAAGTTCCCAAGTCCTAGATTCCTCCCAATCTCCCCCCTCCTTCACCTTCTCCCTCAACTGACCTTGGCCTGCTCCCTATTCTTAATCTCAAGAAGAAGAGAAAAGATCAGGATCTAGAGGAAGGGGAGGTGGTCCCTCAGAAGGGGGCTAAGTAGCAAAAAACTGCTAAAGACCCGAAGGACAGAAGGAACACCTCCGTGGATAGGAGGGAGGAACCCAGTAGGGTCGAGGCGCACATTCAGCAATGAACATGGTCTCCTCGGATGGAGATGGATGGCACTGCCATCCCCTAAAACTCCTCCATCAGAGAGTTCTAGAGAGGGCATTCCACCCACATTGCTGAGGCCTTGGAACAACCCCTTCTCCTACCTAATGACATGGATGCTTTGAGGCACATGAGTTAGCCGGACCTCTTCTTGTCCCTAAAAAGAGACCTTGCCATGGTAAGTTTATAACCACATCTTTTAATTAAGTATTAATATGCCTTCTCTATTTCTTTCTTTTTTACATGGGGTTGTTTTATCATCTTTGTGCAAATTATCAAGGAGGTCTTTATGGCTGAGGAATGGGTCAAGGAGGCCCGAAATGATGCTAAGAACGAGGCTCACCTCTGTGTCTAGGCTAAAAAGTCCTTGGGGACCATGAAGCAAAAGTGCAAGGAGCTGGCTTCCAAATTGATTGCCGAGGAGAGGGAAAGGAAGAGTGCTGAGGTCAGACTAAAGAGTGCCCATGATCAAACTGAAGACCAACGCAAGCTGCTCTATCAGACTGAGATAGAATTAGCCAACCAAAGGCGGCTAGTCCTGGAGCTAAAGGCAGACTTACAAAAGGCCAAGGAAGCAACTCAAGCAACTAAGGAAGCAGCAAGGGCATCAAAGCAAGCTTCCTACCTCCTCGGCGTAGAGGAAACTGAGAGTAGGCTAGTTGAGGAGCTGGCCAAGGTAAGCAAGGATTATTGCAAGGTAACATGGGGAGAGGCTCTCAACCTTGCAGTAGTCCTTGCAAACTCGGAGTGGAGGTAGCTTGGGAACATATATTACCATCTAGAGATTTGTGCAATCCCAGCTGCCATCCCTTCTTCCTCTACCCTTGCTCCAGAATTTTCAGGGCAGCCTTTGACTGCTCAAGCTACTCTCCCCTTCCTTGAGGCTTTAAAAGGATCCAGCCAAGCTAGTGATCAAAGTCAAGGGGTTGGGATGGCCAAAGACAAAGGCAAGGGTAAGGAGACCAAGCCCCCCTCAGAGGCCAAGGAAGCTGTGGTTAAGGCAAAGGAGACCAAGGCCAAGACCAAAGAGATTGATCCTAAGGCCAAAGACATTTCTGCCTCTCAGCCAAACCAGAAAGAAAACCCTCCTCCAAAGACCAAGACTTAATAATTAGGATTTTCTTTTGTAGTTTTCTTTGTATATGTTCTTTTTTGTAGTGGCATTCTATCATTGAACATAATGTACTTCCTTTTTTATTCCATGAAGAGACATTTCTTTTGACTCTATGTGCCTTTAACTTTAACAATATTGCAAACAGCAGTGGGCTACTACTATTCTTTTAATAAAAGCTAACAGTAATACATTACTAATAATTTAAATAAATTGAACAAGTACCAATAATAAGGAGAATTATCACACACTTGTACTGAAAATTGAACCTTCAACAGGGAAGGCAGAATCTTATAGAGATGAATAATATTCCTTGTAAGAAATAAGCAACACAGGCAGCTCTCATTTTGCTTAACACTTAGATAAAAATCCAAGAACCTTAACTTACTCAAAACCAGTGATCTGAGGAGTTGGGTATAACCTAGGATCTGTTTGATACTTAGGAAAGTAAGTGGATGTCACAGAGTGTTAATTTACCCAAAGCAAATGGTTCAAGAAGCCAGACATGACTATGGTTTTGTTTAACACTTAGAAAGATGTCATTAAGTATTAATTTATCTAAAGTGTTAGGTTCTAAAGATTTAGGATTTTATGTATTTAGAACTCTAATGTGTAATATTGGCAAACCATGATCAAAACAATATGTTTAGTCTTGTTTAGGCTTGCTCAAAGTTGATTAAATATTGTAAAGTTGGAATCGAGTGGCTGCAGATGTATTGGAGCATTTCTGCCTGGCTCAATCGATCGAAGGATAGACTCGATCGATCGAATCTCGGGTCAGATGCATTTTCTGCAGAGTTCCAGCTCAGCCCAAACTCTATTTAAACGTTTTGGGATTCAAGTAAAACACTCTTATATATAAGGAAAACCCTAGAACGTTTTTTTGAGACTTTTTAAGAGAGAGATTAGAGTGCCTCTTGTGCCTCCTTTTATTTTTAGGGTTTTGTAGCCAAACCTCTCTAAGTCTTTGTTGCTCAAACATTGCTGTTTATATGAATCTCTTGTGAGATCATTGAGGAGCTTTCCTTCACATATACTTAGGGTTTCCAAGATTCAAGATTATGTCAAGAACTTGGTAATCATTCAGTTGCAGATTCAAGAACTTAAAGATACACAAGCGGGGGTGCTTGTACTTGATTGAAGAGTCCAAGAAAGGAGTCCGTGGATTTGGAGCTTGCACGTGGTCATGTCAATAAGTTCTACTGGTGGGTAGCATTAGGAAGTCAAGTGGGGAGCTTGTAGTCCTTTTGTATGAACTTCGATTCTTTCATAGTGGATTCAGGTTTGTCTTGAGGATCGGTGGGTCAAATCCTCCCCAGGTTTTTACCGTGTGGTTTCCTGGGTGATCATATCATTGTGTCTTTTATTATTCCGCTACTTTATTCTTTTGATATGATTATTTGATTGCTTTAACCTAGTATTGCATAATTTGACTAAATAACAACTTGGCTAATTAATCTAGGCTAACCAATCTGGTTGTTTTTAAGGGGTCTAAAACTGTTCAAGTGGTATCAGAGCGGGTAGCTCTTTTGTTGTAGATCTTTTGATCACTGAGCTGATCCTTGACCCTTGTTGTCATGGATAATTTGAAGTGTCTTTCTGATCATGTTTCTACTCATGCTTCTGCTGATTTTATTGATGCCTGTGATGTTTTGAATAAAAAGGACACTATTGCTTCTGCTGATTTTTTTGATGCTTTTGAAACTCTTCGTAAGGAATTATCTAAATCTTTAAAAATTGCTAAGAAATTTAAAGAAGACTTAAAATTGGCTAATCTTGAAAAAGAGGAGTTGATTGTTAGATTAGATGAATTTAATAAAAAGAATGAATTTTTGAGAAACCAAATTTCCTCTCAAGATGAGAAGATGAAAAGCTTGGAACAAGAGTTAGCTGAGTCTAAAGCTAAACTTGAAAATTTGATTAGTACTAAGCCTGCTGATGATAACAGAAGTGTTTTTGTTTCTCTTAAGCCTAAAACTGAGAAAGTTTATATCCCTCCTTTCAAAAGGAATAATAAATAAAATGCTTATTTTGCTAGGTTAGATAAAGGTAATAGTTATGATGTAGACGCTGAAATTTCTAAATCTATGTCTAAACCTACTGTTAGAGAGTATAATAAATCTGTTTTTATGCCTACCTGTCACCTTTGTGGTGTTGTTGGTCATATTAGACCAAATTGTTCTTTATTGAGGCAAAAACCAAAATCTGAGACTAGATTTGCTATTAGGAATACTGATGTTCCTAAATTTATTCCTGTTTGTCACTTTTGTGGTGTCCGTGGTCACGTTCGTCCTAATTGTCATAAATTGAAATTTAAGCATTCTGTATGTCAATCTAGGATATGTGATGATGTTTCTCTTGCCATAAGTCCATATAAATTGTTTCATATGTTTTTGAAAAATTTGAGCTTGTTGGCTTGTGAAAGGAATTTGCAGGATTTTAATCTTTCTCAGAAGATTGGTGTAATCCCTTAAAAACACTCAACTTCTCATGGTTTTTCACCTACAAAGCCGAAGTCTCGTGCTATATGGGTGAGAAAAGATCCTTTAAGGTGAGTGTTGCTGACTTGTCCCTGTTTTAATTCTTTCAATTAATTGTGGACATGTCTTGTTTTTGTTTTTGGTTGTTTTGTTTTTATTAATAAAAAAAAATTCAAAAACATTGAAAATTTTCAAAAAGACAAAAATATTTTATTTTGTGTCTTATTTTATTTTTCTTGAGGATTACATGAGTTTTGATATCTCTCTTGATTTAGAACATGCTTGACATTGTGGAGAAACTTGAATAGTTTGTGCTAAGCTATTTTTGATTTTGTGTGAGGATGTACTAGTTTGTACATGTACTCATGGGTTAATTAAGAAATTGATATTTCTTGTTTGTGTACCCTCTATAGCTTAGTCAAGCACTGTCATGCATTGCATTTGCATTGATCATTTAGCACAATGTGTGTTTTTTGTTTTTGGTCATAAATTTTTTTCAAAATCTCAACAAGTGGTAATAACGTTTGTTAAAACCAAAAAGATTTTTGTGTTTTGTATTATAGATCTTGGATTTATAATCAAGGATTGGCCATATTATCTTTACATAACCTGTTTATGTACCCTGTTTAGCTTAGATGAGCTTACTTTATTGCACTTTACTAGTTGAAACTTTGTAGTGCATGTTGTGTGGGAAAGATGTGTGTGGTTATTAATCATTTTGTCTTAATCTTGAAGTCACATGTTATTTGACTGTCGAACTTGATCCTTTTGAGAAAGGCATAAATAACCATCTCACCACTGTTCACTAGCCAATCATGAACACCTTAGTGCATATCATAAGATTTTGTACTCGAAAAAGTGTAGCACATGCACAAAAAGAATATAAGGTGTAGCCTCAATTAATTCATTTAATTAAAACTGGTGTGTACTATTAGGCTTGATGCCAATTCACTTAATTCAAACCGGTGTGTACTATTAGGTTTGATGCCAATTCACATATATTATGAGGCAAAATTAAGAAACTTACATGATTGCAAGCTTATGTTCTAGGAGATGTGAGAGTTATATGATGTAACTCTTTAGGTAATAGTCTCTTTCAAATTCTATGTGATGAATTTTGTAGACTTTGTGTTTGATTTCTATTCACATATCACCTCACATGTATCTCAAGTTTTTACTAGTTGCACACACTACACATGTTACTCTTTGTTAAACTTGGTACATTATATTGTGTGTGATTTTGTTGTGGCTATCCAAGATTAAAAGTTCCTTGATTTTAATGCAAAATGTGTTTCAAGTTTGAAAATTTTGAAAATATCTTGAGATTTGTGCGCAACATATTTGTTTCTTAAGAAAATTCAATGAGAAAATGATTGAAACTTGTTTTTTGAGAAAATTGGGTTTAAAATTTGGGTTTTTGAAAAAGCATTCCATCTCATACTCATGCATTTTGTTTTTGTTGTTTAATGCTTTGAGGAGTTGTTTTCAAAATTAGGTTTGTGTTTTTCAAAACTATGTTTTTTTTTTTCTCAAAAATTTTGTAAGCCTCTGCCCAATTCGATCGATCCATTCTGATTTTCGATCGATAAAAAAAGTGCTTTAATTTGTTTAAAAATGACTGTTTCATTCGATCGATCGAATGTATTTTTCGATCAATCGAATGTATTTTTCGATCAATCGAAAGTCGCGAATCAGGTTTTTAAAAAGGGTTTGTTCTTGATCCGAATTGGGGCTTTTGTGAAATTGAGTTGAATTTGATGAAATTGACTTGTTGTTTGGATGTAATTAAGCATTATACTCTGTGAGTTGTGTTTTGTAATGCTCAATTCATCAATTTGTTTAAAAATTTTAACAAGTGGTTTTCAATTTTGGGGTTTTTGATAGAAATTCCCTGCTCAAGTCAATTTTGTCAATTTGATCTCAATTGAACTTAATTTTTACTGCATTAGTACATGCATCATGTCATTGTAATTGTTCATGCATCATATAGATTTTTATTCTATATTGTTTTTGTGCTAATTTGCAGTCTGCCCTTGGTTTGTGTTTAAGATTCACATGCATTGCATTGATTTCTGTATCCATCTTGCAGTTTTGCAGTCATATCTCTCATTGTTTTCACACATAGCATGCATACACTTTGCTACATTGGGTACTCAACTTGATCAAAAAATTGATTGATTAATTTTTGAGCTATGTACTTTCTAGTATATGCCTTTTTTCTGTGTGAACTGTAGAAAATATTTTTCTTAAGAGATATGATGAATAATCAATGTGCAAATATTTTCTCTACTCATGCAACTGTTTATGGGTCACATAATGCCATGTTTGCATTTTATTGAAAGAGAGAATATTTTTTCTTCATGTGTATCCTCACCTTAGTTTTTAACTTTGGTTTGTGTGTTTCTAACTTTGGTCCTGTTGGTGAGGATGTTCCTGATCCTGTTGGTGATGGTGCTGCTGCTGCTGCTGTTCCCTACCCCCTTTATTTTTCTCCAAAACTGTTTTTCTCACAACTTGTTTTGTTTTTCCTATTTTTATAGGGGGAGAAAAGTTTTTTTTAACTTGTGTTGTTCATAGGGGGAGCTGTCTCTATTTTCTATAGAGTTGAATTGTTTTGTGTTCCCCTTGATTCTCTATTTTCTCTTATCCTTTATTGCGTATGTTGACTGTTTACTCTTTGTATGAGTTGTTTTTGTCAATACGTGACAAAAAGGGGGAGAAATTATTGATTTATGGGAATCATGTTTGTCTTGTTTAGGGGGAGTTGAAATTATTTTTGAAATGGAAGAAAATAAAAATTTTTTGTTGTATCTAACTTAGGGGGAGAGTTAGTTTACTTATGTTTTTATTTCTGTTTCTTGTTCACTGCTCATTGATTTATATTTATGAGTTACTCATGATATATGTCTTTGTTTTGTGTTTTGTGACGGCAAGAATTTATTTGTTGATTTACTGTTTTTCTGTCACACATGCGTTTATGCGTTTGTTGAGTGTTTCAGGATTATACAGGTTGATTCAATTGAGCTGCTGTCTACACTTGCAACTGATGGATAGTAGTTAGGATTGAATTTCAATTTACGAGCATTTTTTTTGTAAAGGGCTGTTTACTTGTAAACTTTGAGCTCTTAATTTGTGTTTTGTCACGGATTGCCAAATGGGGAGTTTGTTAGGTTCTAAAGATTTAGGATTTTATGTATTTAGAACTCTAATGTGTAATATTGGCAAACCATGATCAAAACAATATGTTTAGTCTTGTTTAGGCTTGCTCAAAGTTGATTAAATATTGTAAAGTTGGAATCGAGTGGCTGTAGATGTATTGGAGCATTTCTGCCTGGCTCGATCAATCGAAGGATAGACTCGATCGATCGAATCTCGGGTCAGATGCGTTTTCTGCAGAGTTCCAGCTCAGCCCAAACTCTATTTAAATGTCTTGGGGTTCAAGTAAAACACTCCTATATATAAGGAAAACCCTAGAACGTTTTTTTGAGACTTTTTAAGAGAGAGATTAGAGTGCCTCTTGTGCCTCCTTTTATTTTTAGAGTTTTGTACCCAAACCTCTCTAAGTCTTTGTTGCTCAAACATTGCTGTTTATGTGAATCTCTTGTGAGATTATTAAGGAGCTTTCCTTCACATATACTTAGGGTTTCCAAGATTCAAGATTATGTCAAGAACTTGGTAATCATTCAGTTGCAGATTCAAGAACTTAAAGATACACAAGCGGGGGTGCTTGTACTTGATTGAAGAGTCCAAGAAAGAAGAAGTCCGTGGATTTGGAGCTTGCACGTGGTCGTGTCAGTAAGTTCTACTGGTGGGTAGCATTAGGAAGTCAAGCGGGGAGCTTTAGTCCTTTTGTATGAACTTCGATTCTTTCATAGTGGATTCAGGTTTGCTTTAATGATCGGTGGGTCAAATCCTCCCAAGTTTTTACCGTGTGGTTTCCTAGGTGATCATATCACTGTGTCTTTTATTATTCCGCTGCTTTATTCTTTTGATATAATTATTTGATTACTTTAACCTAGTATTGCATAATTTGACTAAATAACAACTTGGCTAATTAATCTAGGCTAACTAATCTGGTTGTTTTTAAGGGGTCTAAAACCGTTCATAAAGCATGTGATCTGGGGAGCCAGGCATGACTAAGGTTCTGTTTAATACTTAGAAAGATGTCATAGAGTGTTAATTTACCCAAAGCATATGGTCCGAAGAGCCAGGCATGACTATGGTTTTGTTTAACACTTAGAAAGATGTCATAGAGTGTTAATTTACCCAAAGCATGTGATCTGAGGACCCAGACATGACTACGGTTCTATTTAACACTTAGAAAGATATTATTAAAATATCACTTTACCCAAGGTATGTGGTCCTAGGAGCCGGACATGACCAAGGTTCTGTTTGATATCCAACAAGTAGTAGAATGCATGACATATAATATGATAAACCAGAAATATGCTGAAGACTACTCTCATTAATAATAATACCTTTTCAAGTTGTTTACATTCTAGGGACAGAGTACAGTATTTTCATCTAAATCTTCCAGATAATATGCACCTATTCCTGCCACCCATGTGATGCGATATGGTCCTTCCAAATCAGGCCCTAACTTTCCCTATGCTGAGTTCTTAGCAGTACCCAAAACTTTTCTTAACACCAAGTCCTCTAGTGCTAGTGGCCTTAACTTCATGTTGGCATCATATCCTTACTTGAGCTTGTATTGATAATAGGCTAATTGGACTATGGCATTTTCTCTTCGCTCTTCAATTAAGTCTAAGCTCTTTTCTAGCAGTTCATCATTGTAGCTCGGAGTGAAAGAACTCGTTCTTAGTGTTGGAAATCTAGTCTCTAGAGAAATAATAGTCTCGACTCCGTAAGTCACTGAAAAGGGGGTCTCCCCAATGGACCTACGAGGTGTAGTCTAGTATGCCCAAAGAACGTGTGGCAACTCTTCCACCCATTTTACCTTTGCATCGTCCAACCTCTTTTTAAGTCTACTCACTATGACCTTATTAACGGATTCAACCTGTCCATTCCCTTGGGGATATGCCGGGGTGGAATATCTATTTGTTATGCCCAAGTCATAGTAATACTTTCTAAAGGCCTTGTTATCAAACTGAAGACTGTTGTCCGAGATGAGGGTACGAAGGATTCCAAAACAAGTGACAATATTTTTCCAAAAAAATCTCTTGGCATCCACATCCCTGATATTTGCCAATGGTTCAACTTCAACCCATTTGGTGAAATAATTTGTGCCGACCAACAAATACCACTTATTCCCTACTGCCTTAGGGAAAGGACCTACAATGTCCAAGCCCCATTGAGCGAAAGGCCAAAGGCTGGACAGAGGATTAAGAACTCCTCCCGGTTAATGAATGTTAGGTGCAAATCTTTGGCATTGGTCACACTTCTTCACATACTCCTGTGCTTCCCTCTACATATTTGGCCACTAATAGCCTTGAGTGAGGGCCTTATGAGACAAAGATATGCCTCCCGTGTGGCTTCCACAAATTCCTTCATGTAATTCTTCCAAGAGTAGCTCAACTGCTTTAGGGTGTATGCATAACAGATATGGGCTAGAAAATGATCTCTTATACAACTTTTAGTCCTCGGACAGCTAAAACCGATGAGCCTTCCTCCATACCTTGTCAATCCCAGACTTATTCTCATTCAAGACATCTTCCTTAAGGAATAGCACAATAGAGTCCATCCAGCTAGGACCCACCTTTATTTGATGAACATAAACCACATTTCGTTTTACCTCAGTAGGTTTACATAAGTCCTCCACAAGGATCACCCTAGGTAAACTTTGTGCTGAGGAGGTTTCTAGTGTGGTAAGAGAGTCTGCATGTGTATTTCTACTTCTAAGGACTTGTGATAAATTAAAAGACTCAAATCCAGACTGTAAATGTCTAACTTGGCTCAAATATTCCTACATTTTGGGATCTCTAGCTTCCAATTCTTCCTGGACTTGGCCTACCACCAGCCTTGAATCAAAGAATACCTCCACTGCTTTTCCACCTGTTTTCTGAACCATGGTCATCCCTACCAGCAGAGCTTCATATTCAATTTCATTGTTTGTGGCCGAGAAGCCCAATCTCAAGGATTTCTCAATTGTGATCCTCTCCGGAGATACCAGAACTAGCCCCACTTCAGATCCCCTATGATTCACTGCACCATCAACGTAGACCTTCCAGGACAAAGGTTCTTATACGGAGATTACATCAACCGATTTTCCATCCATGTTCTGCTCCTCTATCCTCTTTTCTAATGGGGTTTCAGCAAACTCAGCCACCAGGTCGGTAAGGATTTGTCCCTTGATAGAGGTGTGAGGCATATACTTGATGTTGAAAGCCCCTAGAATCGTACCCCATTTTGCAATTCTCCCCATGTAATCAGCACTCCAAAGTAGAGTGTAATTGGAAATAGTGGGGGAGCTTATGTGTAGCATGCACCACTGCTAGAATGGCCTTCTCTAGTAGTAAGTAATGGACCTCGGCCTCATGTAGTGACTTACTCACATAATAAACTAGCCTTTGCACGCCACTATCAACCCGTACAACTCCAAGCTCACCGCGCGGAAGGCCACTGCAATGTAGGCAAACAAAACCTCATCCACCTTGGGTCTAGACATGATGGGTGGCTAAGAAAGATACTCTTTCAACTGCTGGAAGGCCAAGACACACTCCTTGATCCATTCAAATCCCTTCCACTTGTTCAAGAACTGAAATAAAGGCCTACACATGTCTGCTAACTCATAAATGAATCGGTTTAGAGTAGCGGTCATCCCTGTTAGCTTCTGGACCTCTTTGGGATTCCGAAATGGCTGTAAATTATTAATTGCCTTAATCTGGTCTGGGTTGACTTTAATTCTGCGGTGTGTGACCATGTAGTTCAAGAAGTTCTCTGATCCAACACCTAAAGAACACTTGGAAACATTAAGTCACAGCTTGTGTCTCCTCAAGATCTCAAAGATATTCCCGAGGTCGTGAACGTGCTCAGATTCCAACTTGCTCTTGACCACCATATCATCTATATAGACCTAAATGTTTTTCCTTAACTACGGCTCAAACATCCTGGTCATCATCCTCTGGTAGGTAGCCCCTGCATTCTTCAAACCAAAAGGCATCACCTTGTAATGGTAATTCCCGATAGAATTAGCAAAGGTTGTTCTCTCTTGATCGTCCAAAGTTAAAGGTATCTGGTGGTAGCCTTGAAAAGCGTCCAAAAAGCTCATCCGAGGATAACCTATGGTGGCATCCACTAGCTGGTCTATTCGAGGCATGGAGAAAAGGTTTTTTGGGTAGGACTTGTTCAGATCTGTGAAGTCCATACATACCCTCCACTTTTCATTTTTCTTTTTCACAACCATAGTATTGGCCAACCATTCAGGGTAGAATACTTCTTTAATAGCCCCAGTCTGCTTAACCTTTATCACCTCTTCTTTGACAGCGTCGGAATGATCCTTGGATAAGCACCGAGGTGGTTGCTTTCTGGGGATGACAGATGGATTGACGTTCAAATGATGGCAAATGAAACTCAGATCCACCCTTGGAGCTTCGTAGGCATTCCAAGCGAACACGTCAACGTTCCTCTTAAGAAACTCTACCAGCTCTTCCTTCTCTTGAGGCGGTAGCTGAGCCCAACCTAAAAATACTTCTCCAGGTCATCACCCATAGCAAATTTCTCTAAATCCTCAAATTTTGCATCCTCGGCAAGCCCATCTATAGGTAATACTAGCGACTTTGACTGCTATAAGCTCCCCTTAGCAGAGGCCGAGGACTCAGTTGTAGGTTGATGCAGAATTGCAGACACAAGGCATTACCTAGCCATGGACTGACTCCCTACCAGCTCCTCAATTCGGTCCCCTGACGGATACTTCACTTTCTGATGCAAAGTTGAAGAAACAACCCCTAGGGCATAAAGCTAGGGTTGGCCACAACAGTCGTGTAGGGAGAGTATGCGTTTACTACAATAAAGTCCACTTCAACGACCTCTGAGCTTGACTGCACGGGCAACCTAATCTAGCCCTTTGGGATGACAACTTTCCCATCAAAACTTACTAAAGGTGATTATAGGCTGTCAAATCTTTAGGCTTTAAGTTCAGTCCTTTGTACAAGTCAGGGTACATAATCTCTACACCACTACTCTGGTCTACCATTACCCTCTTTACATCATACCCTCCTATTCTGAGGGTTACCACCAAAGCATCATCATGTGACTGGGTGGTTTCAATCTTGTCTTCATTCGAAAAACTCGGCGCTGGTCGAATCTCTACTTTAGCCCTCTTTGCTCAGAATTAGAGTCCGCAGCTGGTAGCCGAGCTACAGACATCACCCTAGAAGGATGAGATCCAGTTTTCCCAAGTGCAACAAAGATGACATTGATTGTACCTAATGGGGCCTCGAAAAAGCATTCCTCTGAGCCCTTAACCTTGATTGGTCTCCCTGCCCATTGGGCCAATACAAAAATTGTTGTAATCTTCCCTCTCTAACCAGTTGCTCCATATGGTACCACAGAGTTCTGCAATCCTCAGTGGTATACCCCCGCTCTTGGTGGTATTGGCAATGAAAGCTCTAGTTGCGCTTCAAGGGGTCTCCACTCATCTTGTTCAGTCATTTGAAGTATCGTTCGTTCTTGATCTTCTCCAAAACTTGATTCACTGGTTCTCGAAACACAGTGTTTACCACTTGAGGAGCTATAGGCCCAGATTGCCAAGCAAAATCCCTTCAGGGTCTGTTATTGTTGTAGCAGTTCAACTTGAAATCCTTCCTCTCTTGAGGGATAACTTTACCCTTCCCCTTGCCTTGCTGTTGGTCCTCCTCAACCCTCTTATACTTATCAATCCGGTCTATCAGCTAGCGTACACTACTAACAGGTTTCCTAGTCAAAGACTTCTTTAAGCCATGCTCGGCAGGTAGGCCGACCTTAAAAGTGCTAATGGCTACGTTGTCAAATTCACTATCTATCTCATTGAACATCTCCTAGTATCTGTCCGAATATGTTTTCAAGGCCTCCCCCTTCCTCATGGATAGGGACAATAAGGAATCCAAAGGTTGAGGAACCCTGCTATACATGATAAAGCGGGATCCAAACGCCTAGGTGAGTTCTTTAAAGGAATTAATGGAACCTACACCCAGACCATCAAACCACCTCATCGCCACAGGCCCAAAACTAGATGGGAACACCTTGCACATCAATGCCTCGTTTTTGGAGTGCACAGCCATTCTCTGATTGAAGTGGCTAACGTGCTCCACAGGGTCTGTTTGACCATTGTACATGGTGAACGTGGGTTGAGTGAACCACCGAGGAAGTCTCCCTTCTTCAATCCTGCACGTGAAAGGTGATCGAAAAATTTGGTTGAATGCTCTACTCATAGCATCATTTCCCAGGCCTCCCAAAGATGAATTTCTATCTCTGCACTCATGATGGTAGTCTTCATCATATGACAAAGACTCACTAGGAGGAGTCCTTAATCTGCGCATATAACTACCATCCTCTTCACCATCGGAAGAGAAGTCAGAAATGGAAGGAGCTCTCTTTCGCCGCTTATGGCGTAAACTTCTCTTCAAGTGATCAATCTCCAACTGCATGGCTTTAGTATTTTTCTACTGAGAGAGATGGCTATCACCCCTAGAATGACTATTATTTGTACAGGTAGTGTGCACACTCCCCTTCTGGTCTCTCCTTTACTCAAGATCACGAAAGTGATTTTGACGTTGAGACTCCATGGATTCTGCCTGGTTTGAACCTGAACCTACCATCGTTGAACGTTAGACTCACTATAACACCAGTAATTCCCCACAGACGGTACCAATTGCAAGGACCAGATTTGAGTTCCTAGCCTAAGGTTAATGGACTTATGCCCAAAAATCCCAAAACAATGAATTTGTAGAGAGTGGGTTGGAAAAACTAGGCTTTAATGAATCAAACAAGCACTAAACTGGATTCAGATCACAAGAGAACGAAAATAGACAAGCTTGTACTAAAGAAAATCATCCTCAGCATTGTCCAAGGAGATCAATTCTTATATATTTATCTCAAGTTTGATTACAAAGCCAGTTCTTGATGCTACAGTGTTTTTTCTCTTAATTTCTCGATCCCCCTCTCCCATTTCTTCCTCCTTCTTTTATATTTTTTTCCCCTTTCATCTCCACCCTCCACGTGTAGACTAGATTGTTGGTCTTGATACTTGTCCCATCAGTACCTTCCTAAAGTCTTTGTGTAGCAGCTGTAAGGCTGAAAGACACTGTTCTGGTATCACCTCCACATTAATGCAATCAAAGAGTTAGATACAGAGCATTTAATGTAGTGGTAGCAACTTTCTCCTTAGATATTTCTGAGCTCCCATCTCTCCTGTACATTTGTGAACGGTTTAGACCCCTTACAAATAACCAGATTGCGTAGCCTAGTTAATTAGCCAAGTTGTTACTTAGTCAAATTAAGCAATTCTAGGTTAAAACAATCACAAAATCATATCAAGCATATAAAGCAGCGGAAAATAAATAACACATGATATGATCACGCAGGAAACTACACAGAAAAACCTGGGGAAGATTTTACCCACCGATCCTCAAGGCAAAACGGAATCCACTAAGAAAGAATTGAAGTTCTTACAAAAGGACTTACAAGCTCCCCGCTTGACTTCCTAATTAATGCTACCCAGCAGTAAAACTTCCTGACACGACCACGCGCAGGCTCCGAGTCCACGGACTACTTCTTTCTTTGTATTCCTTCAATCAGCTACAAGCACCCATGCTTGATATTCTTTAAGCTTCAAAGGCAGCAACCAAGTTGATCATCAAGATATTGAAGTGATCTCAATCTTGAAAACCCTAAGCTTTGTGTAAAGGAAAGCTCCTCTAGATCTCACAAGAGATTTACACAAAACCGCAATGTATGAGCAACAATACAACTTATGCAACCCTTAAAAACGTGGCTAGGGTTTGCCTTATATACCTAGGGCAAAAATATAAAACCCTGAACGTTTAAAGAGTTTGGGCTGAGTTGGAAATTCTGCAGAAAACGCATCTGGGCCGACTTTCGATCGATTGAGTCTAACCTTCGATCGATCGAGTCAGGCCGAAATGCCCAAATGCATCTGCAGTCACTCGATTCCAACTTTACAATATTTTAACAACTTTGAGCAAGCATAAACAAGAGTAAGTACATTGTTTTGATCATGGTTTGCCAACATTACAAATTAGAGTTCTAAATACATAAAATCCTAAGACCTTAGAACCTAACAATTTGTACTGTACGTCCTTATCAGTGGAATTTCCTAGAAGGTCACTTTGAACAATAAAATATACACTTGATCGGTGCTTCGTTTATCTGAGGAGTAGATACTCCTCCTCGAACAACTTTCCTAAACCTTTCCATTTGCAACCTACCCATGGTACTCTGAGATTAACACCCTCACTAATGTTTATTCATCTTTAGACCAACCAACATTCTTGGACAAAGCTTAAGGCCCAATATATAATTTTGGGCCCTTATCCCTACATACAATATTTTTCATAAAAATTTTATAACTGTTAAATTGTCAAACTATTATTTTAAAAAATTATCAATTAATTTGGATTCTCATTTGCACCTATTATTGACATCACTTTATTATTAATTATTTATAATCTACCACCTTAGTAATTGTGAATTTAATTAAATTAGAAAAATAGGTGAAAAATAATTGTGGTTCTAGACTTATCTATATATATATATATATATATATAATCGAAACCTCTGAAGCTCTCATAATTTTCCACATCATCACTATTTTCTTTTTCTTTTTATTTTAGATTCTTTTTATTTTAGGTTTTATATCTTATATAAAATCCACCAGAAAAACAATAGACAAAAGTTTGAATTTTTATTAATATCAATAATATTAAAAAACGTATACAAACTTGGAGGCCTATTTAAGGGCTCCATAAAACTTGATGGACGAGAAAATATATTCTAAAATAAGTCCTAATTAATACCTAACTATAATAGGAACCAAATTTGGCCTAAAAAAATATTAAAAGAACCTAAAAATAAGGAAATAAATCACCTAGACCTAAAATAATGTTTTTTGAATAAAAATACCAAAATAACAATATCCTACATCAACTTATCACAAAAATACCAAATAGTTTCTTTTTATTTTAGATTCTTTTTATTCTAAGTTTTATATCTTCTTATATTTATTAGTGTTACAATAGTTTAGTTTAAGTAAAACTCTATTAGATATATTTTGTTGGCCTATCACATCATTATTATTATCTATATATAATATAAAATTGAAGATTAAAAATTAATTATAATTTTTTAAGATACCTCACATTAGAATTTAAAAAAAAAAAAATGACTCACTTTAGGTTTGAATTTTTTTTTTTTTTTAAAAGGACTCACCAAAAAAAAAAAAAAAAAAAAAACTTTAGGATTAAGAAAAAAAGAGAGAGACTCTTGGTAGGACTCTCTCTTTTCTCTTTAAAACCCTAACAATTACCATCTTAAAACCTAAACTCAACTTCACTTTAAGATTAAAAAAATAAGAAGGAGAGAGACTCACGTAAAAAAAAAAAAACGTAGACTTTGTCTTTTTTATTTGCTTTCATATGTGCCTGAAATTTTCATTCTATCTTATTGTTTTCTTATGTTTAGAATTGATTTTCTTCTAAGTATTTGGGTTAATCTCTATATTTTGATAGTGTTTTTATGGGTTCGGTTTTTGAGTTGAAATTCTAATAATTATTTTATATTGTATATGGCAGATGAAGCATCTCTATTTTTTGGAGAAAAATCAAAACTGCAACCTATGTCTTCCAGCCCAAGGTGTGGTAAATTTTTATATGTTCTTGCTTTATTGAGAATTTTTATTTAGGTTCATGTGATTTTTTGTTTTTTTATTAAAGTTTTGATTTTTGGTTGATTAATTATTTGTTTGGATTAATTTCAATTAATTATTTGTTTGGATTCAATGTAAAAGATAATGGAATTAGGTGTTATAAATTTGATAATGTTCCATGTTTTGAATTGTTTATATTATTTAGACTCCTGGTAAGACTCCCTCTTCTCTTCTTAAAACCCTAGCAATTACCATCTCAAAACCCTAAACTTAACTTCACTTTAAAATTAAAAAAAATAAGAAGGAAAGCGACTCAACTAAAAAAAAAAAAAAACGTAGGTTTTGTCTTTTTTATTTGCTTTTATATGTGCCTGAAATTTTCATTCTATCTTATTGTTTTGTTATGTTTAGAATTTATTTTCTTCTAAGTGTTTGGGTTAATCTCTATATTTTGATAGTGTTTTTGTGGGTTTGGTTTTTGGGTTGAAATTTCTAATAATTATTTTATATTGTATACGGCAGATGAAGCATCTCTATTTTTTGGAGAAAAATCAAAGTTGCAACCTATGTCTTCCCACCCAGGGTGTGGTAAATTTTTATTTGGTATATTATATATAAATTTTTTGAATTTGAAAGGTTTTATTTGGTTTTGAAGTAGAATTTGGGGATTCTATAACATTTGGAAGGTTTAAGTTTTGGGGTTTTTGGTATTTGCGTCTTAGTAGGTTGATCTTAATTCTTTACCTTATATGTTTTTTCTTTATTGAGAATTTTTATTTTGGGTTCATGTGATTTTTTGTTTTCTTAATTAAAACTTTGATTTTTGGTTGATTAATTATTTGTTTGGATTAATTTCAATTAATTATTTGTTTGGATTCAACGTAAAAGATAATGGAATTATGTATTATAAATTTGATAATGTTCCATGTTTTGAATTGTTTATATTGTTATTAATACGACTAAATAAGATTTGTTTTTATCTTTGTAGTTTATATCAGTTTTGAGTGTGTGTATATATATAACTTTTGGGAATTTTGATTTATTAATTTAAGAATTGTAAATTACTTTGTAGGTTTCAGTAACTATGCATCTGCAGTGAGACATTGACAATATAAACATATATATATGGTATTAACATTTTATAAAAATCTTTCTTACAACCCAATAACATTCTACGTTAGACAACACTTTTAAACTATAAAAAAGTATAGAAGTTAAATATTTATTCCCATTGTATTTTATTTAATTATGACAGATCCATTTTTTTTTAAACGCTAACTAGCAAAATGTCTATAATATGCATATTATTAACCAAATTTTGCTATTTCTAAATTTCTTAGATTTTATTATATCAATTTTTTTTTCTTTTAAATTCTTGGTGGGCAAATCAGTCACTCACTAATTCTTTTACTTTAACGTGATGTTGATTAATTGTCATTTTATTTAACTATCCCGTATATCGCACGGGTTAGCGACTAGTTTTTATTTTATTAAGGAAATAAATTTCTACTCAAAATGTTATTAATAATATAATATTATATTAAATCATATAACTTATTTAATGGGAGCATGATATACTGTTGTTAAATGTCCCCTAGGTATAGTTTTATTATGATAAAATCTATAATTAATGGAGATGTAATTTAGAGACTGGAAAGTAGTTCCCGTGCGCCCCATCTATGCTTATTATTGCTGAATATTAATTTTACAATGCTCTAGCAGCTCTACTAACCTTCAACAGTTCCATGAATATTTTTCTTGTTTAAAATTAAAAAAGAATGTCCAGTATGTTTTTATTTTATACATTGATTAGTAACTATGGGAACTTGGAAGGTTAATTGACAGAGGACTGTCTGGTAATGACTCTCGATTCTCGAAGAAGAATTTCGAGATTCTTTATTTAATTTGTACATATATAGAACACAAAGGACAAGGGGTAGACCATATAAGTAGGTATTGTAAGCAAAGAAAGTATTCTTTAAGGGGTGAGAAAATGAATTCCAAGAACAAGTACGCGATGTTAGAGTTTCTGGGTATTCTGATTCTTTTTGAACACTTATTTTGCATGGTTCAAGGCGATGTCCATTTCTATGACTTTGTTGTAAGTACTTACCTCTACTTTCCTTGCCTATTCGATCTGTGAATGTTTTTGGATTTATGAAATTGGGTTTGAGAACCGCCGATGTTTCACCTATCTCACAATTTCTTTCTCCATATTTTTTATTTTTATTTTTTTAAAATTTTGATCAAAGATCAGCAGCTTATTGTCTGCTTATATATTCTCTCTTCGTTTGTAGCTTAGGGAGAAAAACTTTACAGGGCTGTGTAGTACAAAGAGCATGCTAGTTGTGAACGACAGTTTCCCAGGGCCGGAAATTAAGGTTCACAAAGGAGACACCGTCTATGTTAATGTCCACAATCAAGGATATTATGGAGTCACCATTCACTGGTATTCTCTTAGACTCTTACACGCTGTTAATTTCTTGCATATCCTGGCACTTTAGTGTGGCTCGATCACTAGAATGACATTTTATTTTGAATAATAATTTTGTATCATTATTATAGGCATGGTGTTAAACAACCAAGAAATCCATGGTTCGATGGTCCAGAATATATCACACAATGCCCCATTCAACCTGATACAAATTTTACATACGAGGTTATATTTTCTGACGAGGAAGGAACCCTTTGGTGGCATGCACATAGTGATTGGACACGAGCCACAGTTCATGGTGCCATTGTCATTTTGCCTGCTATTGGATCCACCTATTCTTTTCCCAAAGCAGATGGAGAAGAGACCATTGTGCTGGGTAAGAACGTAAAAATTGACAATAAGGGTTTAATTTTAATTATTGAAAATAATTTTTTAGATTTCTTTTACTGCAATAGCATCTAAAATGTAATCATTCGTTTTGATCCAGACGACCCACTTTTTCACTTCCAATTCATTGCATGTGCCAACTTTATGTCAGTTTTTTAATAGTTCTTACCAGTTGGAGAATGAATATTTTTAAGACTAAAACCCATTGTGCGCATTTAAAATCGTGTTTTCAACATGCACAATTTCAATTGCATTTCGTGTGTATAGATATGTGTGGAAGTGTGTATTTAACACTGTCATATTTTTTTAGTAAGATCAGATTTATAAATGACTATATATGCGGAGTGAATCATGGTGCACTCTTCTTTTCTTTAATGTTTTTATTTTATTCTATTGCCACTTTTCTTGAGGAACTTCTCTATTTTTTGAGACTCCCATTAGGATTTGGGCGGGTACACCTAATTACCTAATTCTCCCCGGACCAGCTGAAATTTATATTAACTTTTTATTTGAATAATGATTAAATAATTAAATTTATTTATTTAAAACCGTTTAAACTTTTTAGACAACTGTATTTGAGTCTTTCATCACTGAATAACTTTTGATTGTATACCCTTCCAAAAGTCATCTTATAAAAATACTAGACTCGTCACAAGCGTAAAGTAATAAGGTTCTTTTTTACTTTTTATTTTAAGTTTAGTGAAATAAAGTTTAAAAGTGAGATAAAGATAGTGTCTTAATTGTTAAGATCTTTCTCTACATGAGAATTGATAATTTTTTTTTATTTTTTATTTTTTTTATAGAAACAAACACACACACACACACACAAGGGACAAGAAAATAGGTTTTAACAGAAATGCACATCACAATTCCATTCAAAAGCTATGGTAACATTTAAGGGATGGTGGGAGAGTTGATAAAAAAGTTTAGAAGCCTAAAACTTAGGAACTTTTTTTAAAATAGTAAATTTCTCTTTTAACTAGTTTATATTTTTAAATTTAAAATTATTCAACTAAAAGTATAGGTATTTTAGAGAGTTTAAGAATTTGTGTGAAGATATTTTAATACGTAAAATGATGAAACATAAACAAAGAATCCTATTATTAATAGCATAGATGAGAAAAATTAATACTTCTTTATTTGCTATATGTTTTTCTAAGTGTGAGGTGACCCCTGTAATCTTTTGTTCCTGTAATCTTGTTTATATAAAGACATAATGATTTTTTTTTCAACTGAATTTTTAATCCTTTTTTTTAATTAAACTTACTTGTATCAAGTATTGGGGCTGTTAAATTCATGTGATCTTTAAGAATGAAAGAAACACTAATAATCTAAAAATAAAGCCCGAAATAGCAATATATTGTTACATAAATCACAAAGAAAAATGAAAGAAAATCACAGAAATATTTTTGGTATTTTTTTCAGATATTATTAACACAATAAAATTTGTCTCTCGTTTCTCCTTTTTGTTAAATTTTTTTAACCAATCCATTGATTTTCAATGTAATGATTTTTTTTTTTTTCAAATCTTCTTTTCATCGTATTGCTTGTTTAAGATATAAAAATTAGATTGCAAATATTTTTTCTTTTCAATATTAATTTTCTTACTATGAATTGTTACTATCAAAAAAAAAAAAGTTAATTTTTACGCATATGTTATGTTGAAAGGCTGCTTGCTTCTGAAAGAAAAGGAAACTATCATAGTTTCAAAAAAAAGAAAAAGGAAACTATCATGGTATGTAAATCAAATTAGCAATTTAAAATCATGAAGTACTAATTTATTGTTTAGTTTAGTTTCTATATATATACATCAAAATGATAATTACCAAATAATTATTGCACAGTTCCTTTCTCTTTTATATATATATATATATATATATATAGACACTAGGAAAAGAAAATCGTTCTTAGCGAACCATTCCAAAAAAGTCCTTTTTTAAAAAAATTTATGAAATGGATTTTTTTTACATGGCTTTTGAAAAAAAAAAAAAAAAAATCAAGAATAACTTCTTAAAACAACTTTAACTTTTGTTATCACTAAATTTACTACTTTTTTTTTTTTTGAGAAAAAAATTTAATACCATTAAGATCTAAAACTCTTTTATAGCTCAACGGATACTTTTTTTAGTATTTTGATATTTTCAAAAAAAATATATCTAATATTCAAATAATTTTTTCCTTTACCAAGGAAAAAAAAAACATTTAACTTTGTTGACACAAATCACAAATGTGGCTCCGCATATGAATCACAATTGATTCGCCTATGTCGGTTCATGTATCTAATTATTAGTTTATTACCATTGGTGGTAATAATTAGATACATGAACCAGTGAAGGCTAGGATTTACGAGAATCGATCTCTACGCCTAATACCCATATAGTGAACAAAGTCAAAAATTAATTTTTTTATAGAAAGACTAAATACATTGCACAATGGTTCTTACTTTTTTTTTTTTTTTGGTCAAATGAAAAAACTTAAGTATAGTATTTTAAGTGTTGTTCCTTAGGTTATTCTCTTAAAATTTATCCATATGGCTATTTAACTAAAAAATAGACTTCCATCTCATGAGAAAAAATTTACATGGTAAAATCTTAAAAGGAAAACTAAAGAACAGCACATAAGTACTGTACTTAAGTCTGTCAAATATATACATGTACGGCTACATAGCTCACTGGGCCGATTGGAGTGTCCAGGCCCATTAGGGCCCAACATTCATTAATGCCCGGAGGACGGCACTTTGACCTTATCCGTATGCTCGGGCCGCTCATACCAGCATCATCCCTCGCGAATATTCCCCGGGGAGATGAGGCTTTGCCCGGGGAGGTAACCCCCGAACAATTCGCGATCAGGATTTGCAACCGCCAAGCGTTCCAGAGTAGGAACCAATTCCAAGACCACTCCCACCTAAACACCCACTTACAACTAAATGCATTGGACCTCCAAGCGCATTAGCGCCAGAGGCAATCATCACTATTCCACTAACATCTGGCTATAAATACAACGAGTTGGGGGAGGGAGAAGGTTATTGAAACTTTTGGGAGAACGAAGAAAATACGATTGGAGAAGAGAGGAATTCAATTGGTCTCAGTACAGAGACGACCCAGTGTAGGAAATCCAAGCCCATTGTACAAATAAGTTGTGAGCCCAAGTAAATCTTGGCCCAGCAGCCCCGTTTTTGGTGCACACAATTGGCGTCGTCTGTGGGAATCTCCTACAGTGCTGTAGTTCTACTGAGACTTGCTCTCGAGGGGATGGTCGGAAGACATTCCGGGAGTAATGCTGACAACGGCTTAGTGGGATCTTCACGGGGATCCACTTGGCGAGAAAGGAGGCAAAAGCGACGTGAAGATAGAGATCGCCGACCAGAGGAAGAGCGGTCCGGTCTTGGGGAGGGATCGTACCAAACACAGCGAACCGTATCCGTCGCCTCAGGGCATAGGCAGTTGGACGAGAGGGATGAAGAGCTCGAACGGTTGCGCAGGCTGGTGAGGGGCCTGGAGTTGGAGGTAGAAAACAGGCGTCGTAGAAGGAACGAAGATGACCGGGAAAGATCTAATGCGGAGAGACAGTATCGTCAGGCGGGATCTAGTCAGTCTGGGTACCTACACCGGCCGGAACGCTCACGTTCTTGGGAGTACCAGTGGCGAAGGGAACGCCCATGTTTGCGGGAATATCGTCAACGTCGAGACCGTTCGCCGTCACGGGAGGACACAAACCGAGGCTCGAATTCACCAGAGGAACAACGGCCCCGTAATGCGGCCATGGATACAATGAGCCGCGCTCTGCGCAAAGCTGCCCGCTCACCATTTTCGGCAAACATCAAGTGCGCCCCAATGCAGGATAGATTCAAGCGCCCTCCGTTCAACTCTTACGATGGAAAGACAAACTCGGTAGAACACGTCAGTCACTATATCCAGATGATGTCTCTGCACACCCATAACGACGCGCTGATGTGCAAGGTTTTCCCTTCGAGCCTCTGGCCCACCGCTCTAAGATGGTTCAATGGGTTGCGGAAGGGTTCGGTTCATGACTTCGCCAAACTGATACAGGAGTTCGGAATCCGATTTGTAACATGCAGCCGAGTACCTTAGCCGGTGGATGCGTTACTGTCCATGAAAATGAGGGTAGGGGAAACCCTCCGTAGTTACGCTGGCCGTTACTGGGAACTCTACAACGAGATCGGTGGGGGGAACGAGAAGATCGCCGCAAGTACCTTCAGAATGGGGTTACCCGAGGATTCCGGACTTCAGGAATCATTAACCAAGAAGCCCCCCGAGGACATGAGACAGCTGATGAGGCGTATAGAGGAGTACAAGCGGCTGGAAGACGATCGGCTGCAAAGCAAGGGCAAGGCGCCGGTAACGAACCGTCCTCGGCCGGGTGGCTTTCAACCAAGGGCACGAGGGGACTTGAAGGTCCAAGAGCCCGGAGCATAGACGGGAGGTGAACCTAGTGTTTAAGGAGCCAGTGCACAGGATCATAGACAAGATTAAACACGAGCCGTACTTCCGGTGGCTGAACAGGATGGGTGGTGACCCAACTAGGAGGAACCAGAACTTGTATTGCACCTACCACAAGGACAAGGGCCACACCACCGAGCAGTGCCGAGTGCTAAAGGACCACCTTACCCAGCTAGCCAAGGGCGGGCATTTGAAAGACTTCGTAGCAGACGCGGGAGACACAGGTGCATGGCAAGGTGCTCATCAAAGGGGCAATCCACTCCCGCCCCCGCTCGGGATAATTGAAGTCATCCATACTCCCCTGAGAGGCTTCTCCGAAGAACAGAGAAACGAGGTGCTGACTGTGACGTCGGCAGGGAATAGCTCGGACGAGCAGTCGCCCGGTAAAAGGATGGGGGTCGCCCGGGAGCCTATCACTTTCGAGGATGGCGATTTGGGAGGAACGATCCAGCCGCACGACGACGCGCTAGTAGTTACTGCCCGGATAGGAGACTTCCTGGTGAAGAGAGTAATGATAGACCAGGGCAGATGTGATGTACCCCGATCTATTCAGGGGGCTCAGATTAAAGAATGAGGACATTTCCAAGTACACTACGCCCCTAATCGGGTTCGACGACGGGCTAGTAGTTCCTGAGGGGCAGGTCTCCCTGCCCGTGAGCATGGAGGGCAAGGAGGTGATAGTGGCATTCATAGTAGTTGCATCATTTTCTCCGTACACCGCGATACTGGGGAGGCCGTAGATCCATGCGATGGAGGCGGTTCCTTCCACTCTGCACGTCAAAGTCAAATTTCCAACCAAGGACGGCATAACTGTAGTACAAGGGAGCCAGCAGATGGCTAGACAATGCTTAGTTGCCATGGTTAATTGGAAAGAGGGGAGGGCTGACCAGAAGAGTTTGACCGAGCAGAAGGACACACCGCCGGGGCCCTCCTTATAGCAATTACAGATTTCGCTAGAAGGAAAAGGGGGCGGAGTCGCCGAAGAGGTAGTGAAAGTAAAGATATTGCTGGATGAGGACAGATACTTACAAGTGGGGCGGGGTTTGAAGGATCAGGATAAAGTGGAGATGTTGCTATTCCTTATACAAAATGTGGACGTGTTTGCTTGGAGCCCATATGAAGTACCTGGGGTGGACCCCGATTTCATCGTTTATAGACTCAATGTGGATTCATCCTTCCTCCTGAAGAAGCAAAGGCCGAGAAGGTTGGCGAAGAAGCATGCAGAAGCGGTAAAGGCAGAAGTCCAACGATTGAAGGAGGCTGGGGCAATAAGGGAAATCTATTTCCCAGAGTGGTTAGCAAACACAGTTATGGTGAAAAAGAAGAGCGGTAAATGGAAGGTCTGCGTAGATTTCACCGACCTGAACCGAGCATGTCCAAAAGACCCGTTTCCTATGCCGAGGATTGACCAATTGGTGGATGGCACCTTCGGTCACCTAAGAATGAGCTTCCTAGATGCCTTTCAGGGATATCACCAAATAGCCCTGGCCCCCGAGGATAGAGAGAAGACGTGTTTATCTCCCCCGAGGCCAATTATCATTACACGGTGATGCCTTTTGAGCTGAAAAATGCCGACGCCACCTACCAGCGGATGATGACGAGGATGTTCTGGGATAAAATAGGGCGGACGGTTGAAGTGTACATTGACGACATGGTGGTAAAGAGCAGGTGGGAGGAACAGCACATAGAAGACCTCCGTGGGGTGGTTGAAATCCTTTGGCGCCATAAGTTACGCCTGAACGCTGAGAAGTGCGCCTTCGGTGTGGGGGCCGGCAAATTCCTAGGATACATGATTACCAACCGGGAGATAGAAGTAAACCCGGACCAGATAGAGGCCGTACGGCAATTGAAGCCGCAGAACAATCCGAAAGAGGTACAAGTACTAACCGGGATGCTAGCTGCCCTGAACCGCTTCATCTCCAAATTCACCGATCGTTGCCGACCATTCTACCAGCTCCTGAAGAAGTGGAAAGGGTTCCATTGGGACGAGCATTGCGACAGGGCTTTCTGGGATTTGAAAGAATATTTGGTGTGAGCGCCCATGTTGACGGCCTCGGAGCCTGGGGAGGACTTGTTTATGTACCCGTCTGTGTCCGAGCACGCAGTAAGTACCGTGTTACTTAGGGATACGGGAGTACAGCAACCCATATATTACATCAGTAAGACCCTGGTCGATGCCGAAACGAGATACTTACCCTTGGAAAAGCTGGTGTTGGCTCTGATACATGCCACGAGGAGGTTGCCGCATTATTTTCAGGCGCATACTGTCGATGTACTGACCGAGTACCCCTTACAGGCGTTGTTAAGAAGGTCGGATTTCACAGGACGGATAGCTAAATGGGGGACCAGGCTAGGCTCCTTTGACATACGGTACAGGCCACGAAGTTCGATGAAGGGGCAAGTCCTGGCCGACTTTATTGCCAAATTCTCTCCCAAAGGCGGCGACAAGATGATCTGTCATGTGGAGAGCCGCCCGTGGAGGGTGCTTGTGGATGGGGCCTCTAGTGCCATGGGGGCCGGCGCTGGAGTCGTCATCATCACCCCCGAAGGCATAAGATTAGAACACTCTTTCAGGCTGGGTTTTCGGGCCTCTAACAATGAGGCTGAGTATGAAGCCTTAATTGCCGGGCTGAGAGTCGTGCTTGAACTAGGAGCCCGGGACGTGGAGGCATATTCGGATTCTCGCCTAGTGGTTAATCAGATCCAGGGAACTTTCGAAGCTCGAGACCCCAGGATGAGGGCATACTTACAAACGACAAGGCGGATTATGGAAAAATTTGGCACGGCGAAAGTATACCAAGTCGGTCAAACGCAGAACAGGCATGCAGACTCCCTGGCCACGTTGGCATCGTCAACAATGGAGGAGATTCCTCGGCTAATCAAGGTGGAATTAATACCACAACCAAGCATCACTACCACGAACGGCCCGGGCATTGACGGAGCGGGCGTTGCCGTAATTACAATGGCCGGGCCGAGTTGGATGGATCCGATCATCGATTTTCTCGCCGAGGACAAACTCCCAAGCAACGATCAGGAGGCCAGTAGGGTGCACCGAATGGCGCCACGCTACTGGCTGTCGGAGGACCGCCGACTCTACCGCAGATCTTTCGGTGGTCCGTACTTGTCGTGCCTGCATCCCAATAAGGTGGGTGAGCTTCTTGCCGAGCTTCACGATGGGGTGTGCGGCAGTCACGTAGGGGGACGTTCATTGGCACACCGTGCGATGACTCAAAGGTTCTGGTGGCCGCGAATGCAAAAAGACGCCGCCGAGTATGTGTGGAAGTGTGACAGGTGCCAAAAGCATGCCCCACTGATCCATCTACCAGCAGGCCATCTCAACCCGATTAGTGCACCCTGGCCCTTCGGGCAGTGGGGGCTAGACATCCTCGGCCCATTCCCCCGAGCAACGGGCAACCGCAGGTTTGTGTTGGTGGCCGTAGACTACTTCACCAAGTGGGCGGAAGCGGAGGCATTGGCTAACATTCGGGACGTTGATGTCAAGAAGTTCTTATAGAGGAACATAATTACGAGATTCGGGGTGCCAGAATCGCTTATTTCAGACAACGGGTTGCAATTCGATAGCAAGACCTTTCGTGCATTTTGTAACGACCTCGGCATCAAAAACAGATACTCCACCCCGGCATACCCTCAGGGCAATGGTCAAGCAGAGGCCACTAACAAGGCGATCTTGAGCGGGCTAAAGAAGAGACTGGGCGGTGCCAAGGGCCGTTGGGCTGATGAGTTGCCCGGAGTTCTGTGGGCTTACCGAACCACACCCAGGAGATCCACGGGAGAAACCCCATTCTTTCTGGCATACGGGGCTGAGGCCGTAATACCAGCAGAGATAAATCTTTGCAGTGCACGGGTAGCCAGGTTCAGCCCTGCCCGAAATGACGAGATGATGATGGAAAGCCTGGACCGTTTGAAAGAATGCCGAGAATCAGCAACAATACGGTTGACGGAATATCAGCAGAAACTCGCCTGGCGATACAACCAACGTGTGAAAGTAAGGGAGTTCGGAGCTAGGGATTTGGTGCTGAGGAAAATGTTGGGGAATGCGAGAGACACGAACGCTGGGAAGCTAACTCAAACCTGGGAAGGACCCTACAGAATTACCACCATCGCGGGCGCGGGGGCATACTACTTGAAAGACCTAAATGAGTGGCCGATACCTCGGCCATGGAATGTACATAATCTTAAAAGGTTTTATCAATGATCACCTGTCCTATGTTGAAAGTTGAATGGAACACCGAACATGTGTATGAGTTCTGAGTGCCGAACTCCGAGTATGATTGCATTTAGTTTAATCCATTTCACCGAGCAGGTGAAAACCTAACAATTCTCCCAAGGACAGAAACCTGTCTCTCGGTTCAATCAACATCACCGAGCAAGTGAAAACCTGACAATTCTCCCAAGGACAGAAACTTGTCTCTCGGTTCGATTAATATCACCGAGCAGGTGAAAACCTAAAAATTTGCTAAGGACAGAAACCTGTCTCTCGGTTCGATCAATATCACCGAGCAGGTGAATATCTAAAAATTTGCTAAGGATAGAAACTTGTCTCGGTTCGATTAATATCACCGAGCAGGTGAAAACCTAAAAATTTGCTAAGGACAGAACCTGTCTCGGTTCGATCAATATCATCGAGCAGGTGAAAGCCTAAAAGTTTGCTAAGGGCAGAAACCTGTCTCTCGGTTCGATCAACATCACCGAGCAGGTGAAAACCTAACAATTCTCCCAACGACAGAAACTTGTCTCTCGGTTCGATCAATATCATCGAGCAGGTGAAAACCTAAAAATTTGCTAAGGACAGAAACCTGTCTCTTGGTTCGATCAATATCACCGAGCAGGTGAAAACCTAAAAATTTGCTAAGGACAGAAACCCGTCTCTCGATTCGATCAACATCATCGAGCAGGTGAAAACCTAACAATTCTCCCAAGGACAGAAACCTGCCTCTCGGTTCGATCAATATCACCGAGCAGGTGAAAACCTAAAAATTTGCTAAGGACAGAAACCTGTCTCGGTTCGATCAATATCACTGAGCAGGTGAAAACCTAAAAATTTGCTAAGGACAGAAACCTGTCTCTTGGTTCGATCAATACCACCGAGCAGATGAAAGCCTAAAAATTTGCTAAGGACAAGAACCTGTCTCTCGGTTCGATCGATATCACCAAGCAAGTTGGAACCTAAAATTTTCCTAAGGACAGTCTTGTCTCTTAGTTCGATTGGCACCGCCGAGAAAGGGGAAATCTCTACTCTTCCTAAGTACAGTGACCTGCCTCACTAAGCTCACCCAGACCGAGTGTGTTAAGAAACCTATTCCCCAAGGAAGAAACCCGCCGAACGGGACGACAACATGCTTGAAACAATCTAACATGCCCTAGTAAAAGCCATCTGTCATTAGGGGGCAAACAACACGGGCCGCAGATTTGGCAGACAAAGTGCAAACATGCGAAAGTAAAGTAAGAACAAAATAATAGAATCTTAACAAAACCGGTTCAAAACAACACAATGTTCAAAGTACCGCAACCAGCGGAAGATTAAAAATCGAAGAACTTAAATGTCTTGTCACCACAGCCCGGTGACATGGGCAAAACTAACGAAAATAAAAGAAACAAGGAATTACTAAAGATCGAATAAGGAAACGGTTCGACAAGTTAATTTGAAGGGTCCTCGGCCCGAGGGTTGCTAGTAGCCTCCAAGCCAGTTGGCTCAGCATGGGCATCGATGGCCTCCACTAATTCCCTCATACTAGAAGTCTCCTCCTCATCGATGATGTGGGGGGTGTTCTGTGCGGGCGCAGCAGGGGGTGGAAAGGGAATCTCGCTGGAGTTCCTCAAGGGAGTATCCTCGGGAACTCCCGTGGCCTAGAGAGCGGCCAGCCATCCCTCTTCAAATCCGAGCCTATAGGCCTAGCGCATGACCGACTTCGCGGAGTTCTCGGCATCGGCGAACCCCTCATTGTACCACTTGCCCTCGCAAGCGTCCAACGCCGCCCTCAAATCAACCAACTCCTCTCCTAAAGCCGTATTCACGCTCTGAGCCTCGGCCAGTTTCAGCTCGGTGCCCCCCAGCTGCACCTCCAGTTCAACATTTTTCCCTTCCGCACGGACTCTGGCCTCCTCAGCTGAAGAAGCCCTCTTCTTCGCATCCTCGGCAGCCTTCAACTTCTCCGCGGCAGTAGCGTCAGTAACATCCTTCAAAGCTTTTTCCTGGCCAGCATCCTTGGCGAGCTCCTTCATCCTCCCATCAACTATGTAGGATAGTTGCGTGGCCTGGACAAACGACAATAAAGAAGGTATATGACAGGATCCTTTACACAAGTTAAGGCACAAACCAGATCAATGAAAGAATCGTAAGTTGAGTTTTCGGACAACCATACCGCCACGGTGAGCCAAACCAGCCGCTTCCCCAGCGACTCATCTATTCCCTCCGTGAATGCATGCACATCCTTGGGCAAAAGCAAGCCGCGCACCAAGCTCTGGGCAACACGGCCTCCCTGACCCTTGTCCTAAACTCGGACACTGGCGGACTCTAGGAGAGGCTGACCGTCCAGCTGGAAGGAGGGTTGCCAACCCGTGGTGGATCGGGAGGTGGACGCCCCATCTTGCCCGGTTTGGGTCACCGACTCACGAATAACAATGCCGGAGGACGGGCGGGGTGGCGAACGGACCGGAACGCTGCCCGGGCCAGGTTGTGCCTGTTTAGTGACACGCTGCCTTTTGCGTGATCGGGCCGAAGGAGCTGGAGGGGGCTGAGGGGCTTGGCTCGGATCCCCCTGTTGCTGAGTTGCTGGCCGGGCGCCCGGCATAAAGCGGTCTATCGTCATCGTTCTCCTTGTCACCATCTCGCGACTGTGGTCAAGTTCAGTCTCCGAAGGATTAACGGGCTCGGCTACTGCACCCTCAGCTACCTGAGCGGGAGCCTCTGGTTCTGCGGGGGCCTCAGGCTGATCGGGGGCTTGGGGCTGAATCCGTTCGTGCGCCCTTTCTCGGAGCGCTCGTGACACTCTTTCAGTTGACTCGTCACGAAGGGGCTGGCGCTTATCCTAACAGATGGACCGGAGGCCGCAGTCACGTGCCTCGCCTACCGTGAACTTTGGGGGGAGGAAGTTCGCGTGGCGCACGTCTATGTAAGAAAGGAGAGGACTGTCAACTAATAGGGCCTGGCTGAACACTTGCCAGGTAGTGTATACGGGGTTAACGCCGAGAATCAGGTGCGATGCACGGAGTTGTCTTTCCACGTGCACCACTCTACGATCTGGCTTAAACCTTTTACTTTCTGCACGGAAACCACACAATTAATTAGAATATATTTAGATCAAAATTAAATAAAATGTAATGTAAGGGGCGCTCGATACCGACCAACGTCACGCAGTGAAAATGCGCAGGAGAGCTCCTCGGCAAACCAATTACCGCTCACCCGTACAAACTCCCCCACTAAATTTTTATTGGAATCAGGCAGGCATAAGATTAGCCGTACCCTCATGTCCCTAGTTTTCAGATAATAATCTGAATTGATGTTACCACACAAACTGTACATAAAGTTGATATCATGATGGTTTAGTTTCAAACCGAACAACCAGTTCAATCTACTGACACAGCTTACCACTCGGTAAAAATTGGGAGGGAGTTGGTCGGGGCAAAGACCGTAAAACCTAAAGGTGCTTAAAATCAGGGGGTCGATCGGGAATCTAACCCCGCCCTCAAGGAGGGAGTTGGTCGGGGCAAAGACCGTAAAATCTATATCACCCTTGGGGCAATACGCAATGTCAACGTCCCCGGGGACATCAAAAGCAGCCCTAAAGGTAGCCAAAGCGGCTTCAGATGAAAGGAGGTAAGAGTAACCCATTTCCTAAACTAGGATTCTCAAAAGGAAAACTGCGATTTACAAAATTGAATAGAGTGAAACGAAGCAATCAGAAAAGAGGAGAAAGAAAACTTACTGTGGGCTCTAAGAGGGAGAGGAGTCCTAAACTAGAAGATGAGACGCACTAGGAGAAACGCTCAGCAAAGCAAAGGGAGGAAGAATGGAGAATGCAAAAGTGAAGAAGAAAGACTGAAGGGGATATATATAGAGGAATAAGGGAGAGTAAATGGCAATAAATGAGCCGGTGGTGAGAAACCCAACGGGCCGTCATATCAACTGCCACACGCGCGACGCCTCGGTTCGCGAAGCGTCAGGTAATAATGAAAGCCTATCAGATTTGATGCGTCTTTTGAGAAGCGCGTTAATGACCGACAAAACCGAATGATCGGGCCGATGACCCCTTGAGCTCCTTGATTCATCCCCGAGAAAGGAGAACGAATCAAGGGGGGGCTAATGTACGGCTACATAGCTCCCTGGGCCGATTGGAGTGTCCAGGCCCATTAGGGCCCAACATTCGTTAATGCCCGAAGGACGGCACTTTGACCTTATCCGTATGCTCGGGCCGCTCATACCAGCATCATCCCCCGCGAATATTCCCCGGGGAGATGAGGCTTTGCCCAGGGAGGTAACTCCCGAACAATTCGCGATCAGGAGTTGCAACCGCCAAGCGTTCTAGAGTAGGAACCAATTCCAAGACCACTCCCACCTAAACACCCACTTACGACTAAATGCATTGGACCTCCAAGCGCACTAGCGCCAGAGGCAATCATCACTATTCCACTAACATCTAGCTATAAATACAACGAGCTGGGGGAGGGAGAAGGTTGTTGAAACTTTTGGGAGAACGAAGAAAATACAATTGGAGAGGAGAGGAATTCAATTGGTCTCAGTACAGGGACGACCTAGTGTAGGAAATCCAAGCCCATTGTACAAATAGATTGTGAGCCCAAGTAAATCTTGGCCCAGCAGCCCCGTTTTTGGTGCGCACAATACAGATCAAAATCAAGAATATAATATCTCCATCATTAATCATGTCCTGATTCAACTTCCAGCCCCGTTCCATCGTGTCAACAGTCAATAGGTCAAAGACCATCTTTGGATAATTTTTTAAAATATAATTTTTTTTTCTCTTTTACTTTTTTCTAAATATAAAATTTAATAATTATTAAGACATATTTATTGTACTGTATTTGAATATGAAATTATTTAGTCTACCATTAAAAAAAATTGATTTGATAAGATTTTAATGAAAATTTTATAGAATTAAATTTAAAATCAATTACACATATATATTGAAAAGAATAAATATTGCACATATTTATTAAATAGAATAAATATCACAAGGTCAATAAAAAGTCAAACAATTTTTATTTTATATATATATATATATATATATATATATATATATTTATTGTACATTATAGATTATAGATATATAAGTTCACTTTATTGTGGGATAAATAATTATTCGCAAATGATTCCTTTTTTTTTCCCCAACTCGTTATCAAGCAATTAAATTTTATTACATATATATATCCAATGTTTTTCTATCTTTGGTTCTAAAGTAAAATCCTATCTCGGAGATTGTGTCATAAATCATGAATGGTCAAGTTGAAGACTTTTTGCAAAATCACCGGAAAAAAAAAAAAAAAATATATATATATATATATATATATATATATATATTAATTCTACCTTACGTCTAACTCAGTCTATTGAATATACAGCGGCCTGGTACAAGGGAAATTTAAAGGAAGAGGTAGATGAAGCCCTTGAAGCTGGTAGTGATTTGCCACATTCCGATGCTTATACCATAAATGGTGAACCGGGAGATTTTTGTGCCTGCTCCAAGGGTATGTCACAAACTTTTTTTTTTTTTTTTTGAGAAAAATGTCACAAACTTTTAAGTTCACATTTCTTCTAGGTTCACAATTATTTTTACTACAATTTACTTGAGTAATTAATTGTAAGTGGTGGACAATTTCATTTACATGGGACCTAATACTTCTTTTTTTCTGTCACTCAAAGTTGATCATTTCAACAAATTTTGGTAAAAATTTGTCTTTAAACTTTGTCTAAAAGTAAAGTGACATATTTAACAATGATGTTAATATTTGCAGAAACAACATACCATTGGACAGTGGATTACAACAAGACCTATCTTCTTCGTATAATTAATGCTGTCATGAATGCAGAATTGTTTTTTGCGGTAGCTCAACATAATCTCACAGTTGTTGGGATGGATGGACGTTATGTTAAACCTTTAGCTACAAGTTACATAATGATAAGCCCAGGGCAAACAATGGATGTCTTAATCACAACAAACCAGTCTCTTGGTCGCTATTATATGGCTGCTAGACAATACTCAAGCGAAGACGCCTCTGTTACAGCATTTGATCATGTCAATGCAACTGCAATTCTCCAATATGAAAGCAACTATAGTTTCCCAATCCCATCACCTCCTTCCTTTCCAACTACACTTCCTTTTTACCTGGATTATATTGCTGCCTTAAACTTCACTAATCGCATTAGGAGCTTAGCTAGCTATGAATACCCCGTAAACGTTCCCTTGAACATAACTACCAAAATGTATGTAACAGTTTCCATGAATACAATCTTCTGTCGAACGTGTTCTGGAGGAGTTGATGATGAGATATTAGGGACAAGCTTGAATAACATAAGTTGGGTCAACCCAAGTACTGATGTGCTACAGGCTTACTACAGGTTTTGTTATTTCCTCCCTCTCTATTTTTTAGTTGTTTGATTGTTGGAAAAGACAAGGTATGCATTTGCGTAGTTTTACCTTTTTCTCCTTGAGAATTGTAGACTTTGTAGTTCATTTCATTTTTCTTAAATGATTTAAAAAAGGGTAGGTGGGGTATAAACTATAAATTGAGATATGAGATGACAACCTTAAAATAAAATATTTTCTGATATCTAAGTATCAATTAAATAAGATGTATAATTTTCTTATTATATTTTTCAATTAATTTTTTCCTAATTTTTAAGATATAAAATGACTAATTATATTTGTGTTTAAGTTTTACTAACATATTATTTTAATTTAGTACATATGCTGGGGTATTATTTTTTTTGTAGTTGAAAAACTTCTTTTAGAAATTGTAGTTGGTCAAATAAACCTAAACCATTAATATTAGAATAAACCATGTTTGATAAGCATTTGAATATTTTTGTGAACTATCATCAGCTTGTGAGCTATATTAGAACAATTATGGTGTCTTTTTCTACTTAGAAACCATAGGCAGTTCCCTAAATAGCCTAGCAAGGGACTTGCCCCTCACAGTACAAAAGTTGAAAAAAGTGTTGGCTTTTGCTAAAATGACCACAAAAGAAGTTTGTTACATGGGTTTCTTGTAAAGTATCCTTGGTCATTGCTTAATTTTAATAAAACTTGAATGCTCGAAAATGTGTTGAAAACACAAGAGCTGTTTAGACCCCCTAATTAAAATTACGGCTCGATAGATTTTACACCTATTTAATACTAAGTGCGGAATAGTGTAAAAGCGAGCGGATAAACAATTAAGCTACTCTAATACATAATCTAAGCAACACAACAGTATAACATAATGTAAAAGAGTAGGGAAGAAGGATGCAAACACAAGATAACACGCCAATGTGTTATCGAAGAGGAAACTGAAGAACTCGGCGAAAAACCTCTCCGCCGCCCTTCAAGCGAAAATCGATCCACTAGACAATCAGTTGGGATACATGGGTTAGTAAGAGACCTTCCAAGCCTAATCTACCCGATGTACCTAATCCCTCCAAGCTCCTACTCCAACAAGGCTTCTCGGAACCTTGTCTTGTCTAGCACTCCGGATCCCGCAACAAGCTCCATGTTGCATTTGCTATCCTTGGCTTCTTCCAATGCTTCCCAGCAGCACCAAAACGTCACTCAACACTCTAAAAGGGTGTGGTAAGTGTTTGGGCTATCAACCTCTCAATGTTATGGAAAATGGAAAGGAAAGAGTTGAGGAAATATCACAAGCAAGTGTATAGAGAAATGTGGGTATGACAATCTCTAATTCTCAATGTGTTTGGCTAGACTTTTCTCTCTGAAGCACCCCTCAACAATTGTGGGTAATGTGGGTATAAATAGTATAGGCAAAGAAAGTGTGACTCAGGCTGGACAGGCTGGCTGAACAGAATGCCTCGTGGGTGTCTTGCGGGAAGGCCTTACCCGCGAGATACTCGCGAGACATAGCTATCTCCACCTGGCTTGACTCTTCGCATTCCAGCATGTGCAAGGCACATGTGTCACTTCGCGGGAAGCTAAGTTGCGACATGCCCGCGAGAAATCTTCATTCTTCAAATGCTTGAGTCTTTATACTCTCTCTCTATCACACAACCCTTACAAGGAAATCCCATAATAATACATGATATAAAAGATTGAAAACAATTACAATCAAATTTGGCACGGAATAAAAGCCAACAAAAACATAGTTGTAAATAATAACTTTACAATCTTCCCCTTTGGCTATTCCCTGACAAAACCCCTAAAACATACTCTAGACTTAAACGTGAGTTTGGGAACAAAGGCAAAACTCGCTCACACCTATTCTAGAAGCTATGAAGCACTTGCACGAGTATATACCTGTAACCTGAAACACTTGTACACAAACAAAACTTTCATTAAGCTTATGACAAGTTGAACACAAGGTACGTACAAGAACAAGTAAAATACGATCAAGTTAAATGGGATAAATCAATAAACCATGGCTTGACCAAACAAGCAATCACTATACAGAAGTGATCACTATGCTCATTCACACAGGAAATGAACATCCGGACATGCAAGATGATGAGCTCATTTGAAGAGTATCATTTGCAAATCCAACACTCAACCAATGCAAAATACATGAAGTATTTGCATCTAGGAACAATCCTACTAGGGCACAAGAGTGATGTACTGATGTAAAATGCATGACATTTAACATCAAGTGCATAAGCATAAAGGCTGCATAAGCATGGTACAAACCATAAAAGCCAACAAATTGCATGCAAACAAACCCTTAACATCTTACATAAGCATCATGGGTACAAGTATAATGCCACAAAGCATAGAGATAAACACAAAACAACTGAAATTAATACTGAAATTAAACTGAAGTTAAAAACAAAGTATCAAAGCTTTAAACCAAAAACAGTAAAAACAGTTATAAAAACTACTAAAAGTAACTAGACTTAAACCGTCTGTGAACCAATAACCAATGTTTCTAAGTCTAAAGTTATGCTCCCCCTAACGCTGTGCAAGCTCTTCTTTAGCTCCCCCTCAAAATTTTCTCCCCCTGTTTAACTGAAATGGCCAAAGAGGCTAGAACTGATCGGATTTTGAATCTGATCCTTGCATTTCTTGTAGTTGTGAAGAGAGTGCAGTAATCTGTCCTTGAATGTACGCAAACTAGTTTGCGGTGTGTTACACATGGGAATCAAGCACTGTAGCCATCTAATCCGTTTTAGCTAGTAGTTGATCAAGTTTGCTTAAACCTTGTGTTGGAGCAGAAGACGATGGCTGTGCTGAAGTCTTTGGGGAATAAGTGAATCTATCAATCTCTTCCTCTGTATCTTGACCCTTATCTTGCTGAACACGAGGTTGTGGGATGGTATGCACACCTATCCTGGAACCTCTGATGTGGGCTGTGCTCCTAGTCAAGGTATGAGCACCAATGGGATAGTCCCTCTGAACTACCGTAAGACCACTTGGGAATTTCAGCTTCGTCTTAGCAATGAATCCCATGATCAATGAAGGAAAAGGCATTATGGTCCTTGAATTTTGTTTTGTAATGCTCTTTTTTCAGAATGTGGAAGATGTGACTGCATATATCAATCTCCTTGTGAGTGAAAAGGTTGTAGAGAAACCTCGTTCTCGGAGCTGATAGTGTGGTGAGGTTTGTGATCGGATACAGGTTATGGATCATCATATAACTCAAAGTTCTCATCTCTGTTGTGAAACGGATTGTGTCCATTGATGATTTCTTCGATGAACCACCAAGAGTCTTTATCATATCCTCAGTAGAACCCAATCTTTCGTCATATGGAACTGACATTGGCTGAGAGGGAGGACGAATCTCTAGGAAGTCTTGAATGCTATCCCTTGTGATCACGAATTCCTTGTGCCTCACCCAGCAAATTATGTTGTCATCTTCCACAGCAGCATTGGAGAAAAATTCTCAGATAATTTCTGAGTATACAGTCCCAACTGGATTCAACAACTTCGTCTAAGTTCTCTCTTTGAACGCATCAGGAATGAATGTGTGCTCAAGAGCCACTAACTGAACCACCATTTCCATAATAATGGTTGCTCTCTTGTAGCAATCATTGTACTTCATATCTGCCTCTGCAGACTTGAAATGCTCAGAATCAGTGCGAGCACGTTTTGAAGATGATTTCTTCTTAGCTGTGTGCTTGGTGGGAGATATCTGCACAATTTTACAAAACAGAAAGGGAACATGTGCACAAATACCAAAAACAGAACACAGAACTTGATTAGATTCAAGTTAGTTCAAAACAAAATGAAATAACTTAAAACAGAGCATAATGCACTCTAAACATCATGCTTGAACACATAAATCAGGAAAATATAAACACAATGCATGAAAAACAATAAACAGTGCATGTGTGTGCGTCTGTGTGCATGTACTGATGCATGTGTGTGCGGCACGAGATGCATGAGGGGTGCCTAAGTGTGCCTAGGTGTGAGCCATGTGTGTGCAACATGGGCAAAGTGTATAAAACACATGAACAATGACCAAAACAAGATAGCCAATATCAAAAACGTATAAACCCATAAATTGAAGTCATTTGAGTCCAATTTTAGCACAAAAATGTCACTCAGACATTTTCTCAAACACCTAGCATGCACAAATGTACTCTAAGCATGAACAATGCATGAACATGGGAAAATCTACCCTCAATACATGTTAAAATGCCACATGGTGCCAACACAGATGCACAAACACCAAATGGGACTCAGCCCAATCAAAATATTTGAAAGATTTGCACAAAATAGAAGAAACCCAACCCAATTTTGAAAAATCCCCAATTTTCAAAACCCTAATGAAAATGCTGCATAATCAAAGCTAAAACTTGAAGAAAATGCTTTAGAAGACATACCTTGAAGAAGTGAATGCAAAAAAAAAGCTTGGATTGATGGGGTTTTGAATGAAATAGTGATTTGGGTTTAAAAGGGTTCGAATGAGGTTATGTGAGGGAAGAGTTTGTGATTTGAAAAACTGTCACATCTACTATATAAAACTGAAAACACACGTTTTTCGCGGGTTAGAGAGTAGCGAGACAGTCGCGAGAATGGCCACTGAAGCACATAAGCTTTCGCAAGAAGCTTTAAGTCGCGAGACAGTAGCGATACAGTCGCGATACCCTCTGTCTGAATTTGGAAAAATTCCAATTCTTGCCAAATAGCATTTCGCGAGAAGCTGTTAGTCGCGAAACAATCGCGAGACAGTCACGAGAGTTTCTGTGTGACACAATGAAAAATTAATTCCCTCAAGCACTTTTCGCGGGAAGCTCTAAGTCGCGAGCTTCTCGCGAGAACACCTCTAAACCAGATTTTGATGAAAAACACACATAATGCATTTTGACCAAAAATAAACACATGAAAGTATAAAATCACTTTCAAAAACATATAAAACACTCAAAAATCTTTTTGGGTTTGATCAACAAGTTCTTGAGCATACACATCACATTTGAACATATACAATCACATAAATGAGATAAGCATTAATTAAATCAAAGTCTTGTGTGTTGTGTGTGAGTATTAAATGTGAAATAGTCCTTAGGCCAGAGCGAAACTTCAATGATCAATTCAATCGAGTCATACACAACTGATATGAAATCAAGTGGACTATCTCTATTATAGAAATGAGTATATATGACCTCCCACACATTGAATACGTAACTTAGAAGCTTTTCATTTGGTTTCTACATAAAGCATAACAAATGATCCATTTTTGGACAAAACATCTCTTTTTGAGATCGATGCTTGAAATTTTTGATATTTCAATATTGATGATTAGCCTTTGGCTTTTTGAGCACCATACAAGATACATTTAAAAGAGTCGATTTCCCTTTTTCCTAGTCAAATATTAGTGTGTGCGACAGGCTTTTGCAGCTCAATATCTCTTTTCATTTGGAGATTTACATTTGGTGAGCTCTTTTTGCAAAAACATAAAAGTAGAGTGGGAAGAGATATAGACACAAGTCTATGCAAGTATCAAGACCAACAAGACTATTGACCAATCATTCATGACAAGCTTGAAGATCTATTTACAACATCCACACATAGTTTTCAAGATTTCTTCCACATAGAAATGAGTGCATACATAACAAGCCAAGATCGTAAATGCATTACGCCATTAGTACGAAGGTACTAGGCCAAACTCACATGAGATATGCATAAAACAAGTGATCAAACTTTTTGAGATTTTTCAATTTTTTATGGGTTTTTGAATTTTTTGAACACACCCAAAACAGAACAAGGAAAGTAAGACCAACAAAAAAAAAAAAAAAAAATGGTACAAACCAAAACAAGTAAAAGAAACATGCTAAAACTGATAACAATGCATGATATGATGCATGAGAAAATGTCCCTAAACATCGGAAGTATTAGTGCATGGACATGTTCTAATGCTTATGCATGAGTACCTCTTTTCACCCACACGGCACGTGCATTTGGGGTGATATCCCTATGGGATTGGGTACGGGAGTTAGGACTTTCAAACCTCCTAGAGAAGCTTTCCAAGCACGTGGTGAATGCACCTATCATTTTCATCATGTCCATCACACTTGGATCTCCATTTCGACCTCTTTATGGCTCAGCAGCCCAATTTCTCTTGTCATTTCTTGGTCTGCTTGACCTTTGATCTGTTGCATTCTTTAATGCACTCAGTTTATGACAATTAGGTTGAGTATGTCCTTGAAGACCACAATAATGACATAATTGGTTTGTTCTAAGACCTCTTTGTGGTCGTGGACGAGATCTTCCTCTTGCTTCAGTCCTCATTGCAGGTTGGTTTCTGGGCTTATTCACCACCCTTTGATCAGTTACCATCTTCTTCTTTTCAACCTTTGCCTTCTCCACAGTGGGAGCGACTACAACCGACTCTTTAGCCTTCACAAACTTTACTTCTTTGGAGATATTCATAGCAGTTGCACTACTTTCTCTAATGTATCCTCGTCTGGATTTATCTGAAAATTGCTTTTGAGAGGAAATTACATCATCTAGCTTCTTGGTGGAGACCTTTTCTACCTTGGCATTGGCTTGAACCACCTCAAGCTCCAAGAATCTGATCTTTAAGTAAGCTTCTGACAGCTCAATATTCAGCTTTTCTATTTTGCATTTGGCCTCCTTATGTTTGACCAAGAGACTTTGGTAATCTTCCTTTGCTTTCTTCATTTTCCTCATAGCCGCCTTGGCTACTCTTGCATACTCTCCCGACTTCTCAAGGAGTAAGGAGTAATTCTCTTGAAGACCAACTGTATCCTCATCATCATCGACATCTGATTCTTCCACAATCCCCATGGATTCTTCATCACTGTGCTCCCCAAGTTCTTGTATAAGTTGATGCAAGTCCTCGGAGGATTCAACATGTTCAATGGCCATAAAGGCGGAATAATTTCGTTCTCCATCACACCTCTCTTTTAAGTCAGAATTGGATGAATCTGTATCACTGAGTGTTGTGGCATAAGCCTTGCCTTTTCCTCTCAGAAAATTTGGACACTCCTTCTTCAGATGTCCATGGCCATTGCGCTCATAGCACACAATGCCTTGGGGTACTTGAGACTCCTTCTCTTCCTTCTTCTTATACTCTTTTCTGTCTCCTTTTGAGGATGAGAACTTCCCTTTATTGAACTGTCTTCCATTGTTCTTCATTCTTAGGAATTTTCTGAAGTTTTTCGCAAGAAATGCAACCTCCTTCTCCACAACATCTTCTTCAGAAGAATCACCCATTCTTTCGGTGATGGTTTTAAGAGCTAGAGATTTACTTGTCTTATGAGAAGGAAGTCCAGCTCATACGTTTGGAGAGACCCTATCAACTCTCGGATTTTGATCTCATCCAAGTCTTTGCTCTCTTCTGTGGCTGTAACCTTTACTCTAAAACTTTCAGGCAAGGACCTCAATATTTTTCTCACCACCTTAGTGTCATCAATCTTCTCACCAAGATTAGTTTAGTATTTACAATTTCATTGAGCTTCCCATAGAATGAATCAAACGGTTCATCATCACCCATCTTAAGCTTTTCAAATTTGGTGGTAAGCATCTGAAACTTTGTGTCCTTAACTTTCTTTGTACCCTCATAGGTAGTCTCCAAAATCTCCCAAGCTTCCTTGGCTACTATCATATGAGAAATCTTGTGGAATTCATCAGGAGACATAGAAATGCTCTCATCCTAACTTTCCAGAAAGCATAATTGTTACCATAAAAAAATGGTGGAACATTTAGGGATTGAGACCTATCCATCTCAAAAGGGTCAAGGATCACACTCAGGTATTTAAACCACAGCGAGTGTACCCGCTCTGATACCAATTGAATGCTCGAAAATATGTTGAAAACATAAGAGCTGTTTAGACCCCCTAATTAAAATTACGGCTCGATAGATTTTACACCTACTTAATACTAAGTGCGGAATAGTGTAAAAGCGAGTGGATAAATAATTAAGCTACTCTAATACATAACCTAAGCAACACAGCAGTATAACATAATGTAAAAGAGTAGGGAAGAAGGATGCAAATACAAGATAACACGCCAATGTGTTATCGAAGAGGAAACCGAAGAACTCGGCGAAAAACCTCTCCGCTGCCATCCAAGCGGAAATCGATCTACTAGACAATCAGTTGGGATACATGGGTTAGCAAGAAAGCCTCCAAGCTTAATCTACCCGATGTACCTAAGCCCTCCAAGCTCCTACTCCAACAAGGCTTCTCGGAACCTTGTCTTGTCTAGCACTCCGGATCCCACAACAAGCTCCATGTTGCATCTGCCATCCTTGGATTCTTCCAATGCTTCCCAGCAGCACCAAAACGTCACTCAACACTCTCAAAGGGTGTGGTAAGTGTTTGGGCTATCAACCTCTCAATGGTATGGAAAATGGAGAGGGAAGAGTTGAGGAAATACCACAAGCAAGTGTATAGAGAAATGTGGGTATGGCAATCTCTAATTCTTAATGTGTTTGGCTAGGGTTTTCTCTCTGAAGCACCCCTCAACAATTGTGGGTAATGTGGGTATAAATAGTGTAGGCAAAGAAAGTGTGACTCAGGCTGGACAGGCTGGCAGAACAGAATGCCTTGCGGGTGTCTTGTGGGAAAGCCTTACCCGCGAGATACTCACGAGACACAGCTGTCTCCACCTGGCCTGACTCTTTGCATTCCAGCATGTGCAAGGCACATGTGTCACTTCGCGGGAAGCTAAGTCGCGACATGCCCGCGAGAAATCTTTAGTCTTCAAATGCTTGAGTCTTCATACTCTCTCTCTATCACACAACCCTTACAATGAAATCTCACAATAATACAGGGTATAAAAGATTGAAAACAATTACAATCAAATTTGGCACGGAATAAAAGCCAACAAAAACACAGTTGTAAATAATAAACAATGAAATCTCACAATAATACAGGGTATAAAAGATTGAAAACAATTACAATCAAATTTGGCACGGAATAAAAGCCAACAAAAACATAGTTGTAAATAATAACTTTACAAAACTTTATGCAGAATGTTTTACTATCATGTAGTATATTCACTTTTAAGTTTTAACATTGTACTTAATGTAGTTATGTCAACTGAAAAACTCCCTTGCTATAAAATTACATATGTCAAGTAGGTTTCCAGCTCAAATATTTTATGGAAAAGAGAGTTTTGCAATTTTTCCTCAACCAACATTATTCAAAGTTCACAGTTTTAAAAGTAATAACAATTACTCCTATAAGCCAACCATTATCTTGCTCACAAGACCTTAAGTGGCCTCCTCTGATTTATGTTCACGCGGACATTAACAAACATATCTTAATTTATAGGATATATGGAAATACTTTGATTTATATTATGATAAAGGTATACCCTACAACCATATATGCCTGTATGTTTGAAAAAAATGATCAAGTTGAGATTTCTTGTGCAGGAATATTAGTGGAATTTACACCACAGATTTTCCCGACCAACCACCTTCATACTATAACTTTACTGGTGATGAATTTCCAGATAGCATTGAATTAACAGTCCAAGGGACTAAGGTGAAGGTGTTGAATTACAATGAGGCAGTCGAGATAGTTTTCCAAGGGACTAACGTGTTAACAGGCTCAGTGAATCATCCGATGCATATGCATGGATATAGCTTCTATGTGGTTGGTACAGGTTTTGGGAATTTCAATAATGAAATTGACCCAAAACATTATAATTTGGTTGATCCTCCTGAAGTGACTACCTTTGGAGTTCCTAAGAATGGATGGGTTGCCATCAGATTTGTGGCAAATAATCCTGGTGTGTTCTTCTCTTCCCTTTAGTTGTTCTTGACTTCTTGTTTTCTTAGGTATTTTTTCATTTTATAAAGAAATTGCATCCATGTTAAAGATTGTAAGCATGGGTATGGGATGGGGTTCAAGTGATAGTTGACTAGTATAGTGATGACATATTTTATAATGCTTCATGTATGCTGTTCAAACCCAACATTTACGTCCCCATTATTTACATATTATATATATATATATATATAACGTGGATGTGGGATTAATATGTATATGACTATATGTTATGGTTAGAAGTATTAGCTCAAACAACATCTAGATTTTGTCCTTGATCGAAGTCCCTGATCATGTATCCGGCCTTTTCAAAAAAAAAATTTTTTTGAGAAATAAAACAAAAACAAAAATAACCAAACATGATACAGGTACATCATAACATCTATAAAATATATTAAATTTTTTATCAATTTTATCAATTTTATAATTAAAAAAATTTACAAACTAACCTAATAATAAATTTGACTAGTATCATATTATTAATATATTAAATATATTTATTAATTAGTTTTTATTTGTATATTAAAAACTGATTTGTTAGTTTGTAAGATTTATGTAGTAAAATTTGTAATATCTCTAATATCAATTAAAAAAAATACAATAAAACTGAACCTAAATAATATTATCTTCTTCTCAAATAATAATAATGATAATAATATTATTACCTTCTAGTTCATTTATATGTCATACTAAGATCAAATGATTTTTTGGCAGGTGTATGGTTTTGGCACTGTCATTTAGATCGACACATGAGTTGGGGCATGGACGCGGTCTTTATTGTAAAGAATGGTGACACTATTGAGACAAGCATCCGCAAGCCCCCTGCTTATATGCCTTCCTGTAAAGTTCCGCTGAAATCCTATGGTTGTGGATTGGATGAAAAATCCAACACATAATCTTATTTGATTAATTTGTCAATGTCAAAAGCCTATTTAACATAGTGTTACTTTAAAATAATGAAAGATGCTACATCTACAACATTTTCATAACAAATTACAGGTGGTTAGTTGTTATATGTTCAAATTTAAACCTAACACAAAGATTACTTTTTTGCCCCAATAATAACAATTAGTAACAACCTACTACTTAAAATTTGTTGTAAAAATATTGTGAGAATGTTATGAACATATCATTTCTCTAAAATAATTTGCAACAATCAAGAGACTTTCTTCTTTTATTTAATTATTGTTATTTTTAGATAAAAGAAATAAAATTTATTATTGAAAACGAGATACGGGCCGGACAACAGAAAGTATAGGCGAAACTATTACAGGCATGAATAGCCATAGTAGCACCAATACAGAATAATCTAATCAATCAGATAAAACATGTGCAATATTGGACTGATTCTTTTGACCTCCAAAGACAATCAGCTACTGCTGGACATGGGCAAAGAAATTTTATTCGCTGCTTTATTGTAATCCTACAACAGGATTTGAGCCATATCCTATATTTGCCGGGGTGAAGTTAGGTTCTCTCAAAAATAATATTTAGGTAAAAATTCAAAACTGACTATCTAACTTTCAGTTTTTGTTATTTCAGTCTTTTAACTTTTAGTTTTGTTATTTCAGTCCTCTAAGTTTTAAATTTTGTCAATTTAGTATTCCATAATTTCCATTAGATCCAGTTAAGTGATGTCGTTAAGTGAGTCAAAACGACGCTGTTTTGGCTCTATTTTTTTTTAATAATAAATTTCGTAATTAAAATAAAATAAAACAACTGTTATTTAAAAAAAAAAAAAAAACATTGAAGGGGAACAACGTCCTAAAATCAAAACCAAAATACATGACTCACTATAGCCCTAACTGAGAAAATTGGGGGAAAATGAGAGAAGTTTGGGTGGGCAAGGAAGACCAAGTTTGAGATTCATGTCTCCAATTCTCAGTGAGATTCTCCTTTCTGGGTGTATGATAAATTCCACACTTAGGCACAGGACACGCTTAGTTCAATCCTTCTGAGTCGTGTTCCTTTACTGGTTGTACTACATTTCATGATTATTTTTATCTACTATATTAGTGTAATTTAGTTTCTGGGTCCTGGTAATCTCTCTCTTTTAGACTACTCTTATTGTGAAAAAAGCTACAAACTTTTCTGTGGTTTTAACATGGCTTCCTCCAGTGGAACATCTTCAGGGTCATCTTTGCTTCAAAACTCAGGTTTTGAGGAAGACTTGCAAGCTTTGACGGATTAGAGGAAGAGGAAGAGAATGGTATCAAATAGAGAATCAGCATGGTGATCTTGAATGAGGAAACAAAAGCATTTGGATGATCTAGTGGCTTAAATGCTCAGCTAAGGAAAGAGAACCATCAGATCATTCAAAATGTCAATATCGCCACGCAGCATTTCATGAATATTGAGACTGAAAACTCAATACTGAAGTACAGTATAATTTATAAATATTCACAAGTGCAAGGTTGAACTTGTTAAGTTTTAGACCCCTGAAAACACAGATTTTTTAACTTAATTTAAAACCAAGTTGGTACTTAGTTCAATTAAATAGATCTAGGTTAAACAAGTAACGATCATATCATAAACAGCAGAAAAGTTATGAACACAACGATATGATGACTCAAGAAAACTAATGAAACAATCTAGTCTCAAGGTAAAAAACCTAGGGAGGATTTAACCTAAGCAATCCACAAGGCAACAATTTACTAATAGAATGGAAAATTTTACAATATACTTAACCATAATCTACTGCTTCCTCATGTAGTACTTACTCACATAACCACACGCAACTTTGAATCCATAGACTCTTCTATTATGAATCTTTTGCACACAAACACTCTAGTTTGTGACTCTGAGAACTCCACTCAAAGATTTAGGTCAACAACTATGGTTGATTTGATTCCAGTAACTTTTCTCCACCGGTACTAACAATACTGATTTGATCTCTGTGTGGGCACAACAGGGGGAGTACACCTTGGCCGAGTGGACCACAGCGAAGAAGGAAGTGGAATTGCCACCTAAATTGGTCTAGGAACCATTAATATAGCATCCTTTGTGGAAGGATTGATCTACTACCAAAGCACGTGTCCAGAGTTTAGGTATGGGGATGGGAAGGAGTTAGGCACCCAACCCCACCCAACTCATGGGTTAGCTTCCACTTTTTGTATCTTACGTTTTAATCTCATTAAAGGCACATTCAACATTTATCATTCTAGACTCACACACATGCTAGCATACATCTAAGCAATCAATATGACACTTTTCATCCCAAACCCTAACATTCATCTATCACACATATCATCATATTACATCTAAGGCAGAAACATAGACATGGTAGCGTCAAACAAGCATGTTATTACACTTTAATCATAAAATTATGTATCCAAGCAAGCTTATTCATGCTTATTCATGTTCATCAACCTAAGAGAAAATCATATTCCAAACAAATGCATGTTCATACGAATGCTTGACTTACCTCTCATTGCACCACAGCACCTATATATGCATCAATGCATGATCATGTTATATGTATGTTCATGGCACATCAACAAGATTGAAGATAAACCCTAATCTAGCATGTAAAAAACAAACAACGAACAAAACATGGAGTACAAGACATATAAATATAGAAACTAGGATAGAACAGAGACATATTAAATAAATAAAACAAAGAAACAGAAGCCAAAAGGTTTGGATTAAGGTTTCTAGGCATGAGTATTACATAGGGCCTGCGTGCGCATGCAGTAAGCATGCGTATGCATACACACCCCAAACCCTAATCCAGAAAACAAGAACACAACTGCACAGAAACTAAATTTAGCAACCTAGCATGCTTAAAACAATAAAACAAAGCAGACTTAAGCTAAACAAACATGTTAAACATATATAAAACAAAAGAAGCAAGAGAAAAATAGATTTAATCAAAGAAAATGAGGCAAGAAGAGCTAGACCCTTTACCTCCAAAACGAAGGCTCCTTGACTTGATTTTGATCATTCCCCTCAGTTAATCTAGACAACCAAACTAAAATAAGTTAGTTAAACCTTGAAACTTGAAGATTAAGACCAGAAATTGACTTGAGGAGGTTTTGTGAAAAACTCCCTCTTTGATTCACTATTTCTAATGAATCTTGTGTTTTCCCTTCGGTTTTCTATGTGTTCTGAAAAGGTACTATGTATGGCTTTTTATAGTTAGAAAATAGGAGTTTGGAATGGTTCCCAGACGATGTGGGATTCATTCCAAACGAAGTTTTAAATGCAAAAGACTTGCATTTCATAGCTTCTAGAACCCTAACATGCACACGCATGCCCGTGTATACGTACACATGCATAAAGCATGCGCACGTAAAGCTTGAGCATCCATTCGCATACACTTATATTTTTTTCGAAAACACTTTCCTCAAGTCAATTTCAATCTAATTGGGCCCTAAACCAACCTTAGGCATTAAAATTCCAACATCATTAAGGAACATGGGCCAAAGTCGTAAGAGGTACAAAATGCAATGTCTACACTCTGGTGGATGATTGTTGAGTTAGAAGCTTACAGAACCTTATAGATCTCACAGAAGTAACTCACTGTTGGGAAATTTAGACCCCGGTTGATATAATTAACAAGTTTTAAATCCAGTTGTTAATTAGATTTATTATCAATAAAACTTGTTAAAACAAACAAACATCAATATCATATCAAAATCATGCTGCGGAAAAATAAATAAGACAAGATATGATGACCCAGGAAAACCAATGAAACCAACCAGTTTCACAGTAAAAAACCTGGAGGGAAACCTTCCCGAAAAGCAATCCACTATAGTAAAGAGAAGTTTCAGATCTAGTACAAAACCTTTGTTCCTAGACTCTACAATCCTCGTAGATGAACTCACAGCAGAAACCTTCTACCGCTTCAAAACCTCTGAACTCTTCAATATATGAACGCCACCCTTTTTGTTGATGCACGAATCCCAGTACGTGACTAACCAATTGCGCGAATCCCAGTACACGATTTCAATGACCAACTAGAACAAGATGTTAGCTGCAAAGTTCTTCACTTCATCAAGAATGAAGATAAAAAAGCACTTGGTTACAAAACCCTAAGGTACAAAGACGCAGTAGCTTCTTTTAGAGAGAATAAGGCATCGGTCACCTTTTGCATAAGTTCTCCTTGTATTCTTTTATGTGACGGCCTCTAAAATAAGCCTTATATAGGTCTAGGATTGTGAGAAAAGAAACCTTACACAAATACATAAGCCTGGCCCAAAAATCAGATTTGAAAATTTGAATTCCCGTAACCTCGATAGATACCTCGATCAATCGGGAGGTGTCGAGCTTTATTAAACCTCGATAGATAGCTAGGTGTCGAGGAGGTATCGAGAAGACAGAAGATTTCTCGATCGATCCACCAGCTGTCGAGAAGGTGTCAAGATTGCGATAAGAAACACCTTAAGAGCTCGATAGATTGCCAGCTGTCGAGCTATCTGTCCACAGGTGTCGAGCTATCTGTCCAGCTTTATTGAACACATTTTCTTCACTTGTTTCTTGGTCCAATTTTCATGATTTTAATGCTAGACTTGAACAACATGTTCCTTAAAGTATTAACACAACCTAGATCTACCCAAATACAAGTGCGTTTTGTCAAAGGATTAGCCAACTACACAAAATATGTCCTTAACAATCTCTCCCTTTGGTAATCCGTGACAAAACCACAACAAACGAATGAACATATGAGAGAAGTTATAAATCACTCAACTCATACTCACTTGTTACATACAATAAAATCTATCCTAACACAAACTCTTGAAAAACTTTGCAAGAAGAGAGTTTATGACAAGTAGACTTTAACAACCTGTATTTCTGAAACACTTTAAACAAAACTCATCAAGGCATCTTTGTGCGAGATAGAAATTACAGATTGTATACAAATAATAAGAAACATGTGTATGAAGAGAGAAAAGAAACAACATGTGTAGAGGTAGGTGAAAGAAACATACCTTAACATATAAAGAAGAAAAGTTCAATGTATGTAAAAATGATCACAAGACCCAAGGTACAAGAAGAAGGAGGTAAACACTCCCCCTAACAAGATGAAACAGAACTCCCCCTTACAAAGGAATGTATTTCTCCCCCTAACATGTAGAATCGTTAAAGAAAGAAACCACAAAGTCTCCACAATTTCTCCCCCTTTTTGTCATGATTGACAAAGGGTACAAGAAGCTAGAAAGCTTCACTCAAGAAACATAAAGATGATCAAGGGGGTACAAGAAATCCATATAAATGCATAAATGTAATAAAACAAGATGCTATGGATGACATGATAATAGAAAGATGCAAAACATGTGAAAGACAAATCTCTCAACAAAAAAAAAAAAAAAAAAAAAAAAAAATGTTAAGCACATAAATCCCAAAACACACACTAAACAAGTCTAACTAATTTTATATTTCAAAAATAAGTCAAGACAGTTTAGTGAGCATACATAAGCACATGTAAACCTAGTGATGGCCAAATCACATTGTACCTGCACATGTATCAAGAGTAGCAAAGAATATTGCGTGTTGTGTGTGAAAAACATTGCAAGATTGCATAAGTGTATACATGTTATGATGATTTGAGACATGAGAAAATTACTTTAACTCACACACAATCATAACTGTTTGATGGGGACTATCACCTTCGAAGTACATCCTATAACTCCCACATCTCCTAGAATACACACTTGCAATCATATTTAAAGCATTTTTAATCTTTTTCCTTTTTATTTTTTTTTTTTGCATATTTTCTTTTTAAGCATATCATGCATTGGCATAAAAGAGAGAGAAAAGAAATACCCATTGATATTTGACATTCCAATTTTGCTATGCCGAAGCACACAAATGTCATTGACACTGCACTTTTGCTATGCCGAAGCATACATGTCTCATTCATGATTGGCAGGAAACAATGGTGAGATGATTATTTATGCCTTTCTCTTAGGATTTTTTAGTCCTACCCGTCAAAAAGAGTGATATGAGTGTTAAGTCTAAGAGATAACTTAATCTTACTCATCACAAACACGAGCCACAAAGCTCACTTGCTTAGTTGTACATAGAGATGCTCATCTAAGCTACAAATAATAGAATGTTTAGAAAACTTTATTTCACTGGCCATCCAAGGTACAAAAATACCAATATACACAAAACACACACTGTTTTTGTATTTTTCTAATTTTTCCTTTCTATTTTTATTTTGAAAACAAAACAAAATAAAACTAAACAACCAAATAAAAACAGACAAACAACATGAAAGCAAAAAGAAAGATGCATATGCATGAAGGCATGATAGAAAGATGCAGATGCATGAAAACATGATTCCAAAAACAGATAAGAAATCAAGCAGCGAAAGTCCTACTTTAGATAGAAAGAATTAAAGCAAAGGACAAATAGAAAAGACAATTAAGTCTTAGGCTCCTTTCTCACCCACACAGCACGAGTCTTTGGCCGTGAAGATGAAAAGGCACGTGTCCTAGTATGTCTACTAATGGACATAGAAGAATTAGAATTCTCCTGAAATTGAGTTAAAAAGCTCAAAGCTTTTAATAACTCTCCAAACAAAGGTGTAGCTCCTTTAGAGGAAACCTGTGACCGCTTGGACAATTGCTTATGAGGATACAACTTAAAGCAAGTAGGACGAATGTGTCCAGCAACACCACAATGGTGACAAACATGAGGTCTAACAAAGGATTTAGAATTAACCAGATCAGTTTCGGATTTCATACCTTTATTACCTTTCTCAGATTGTGGCACAAAGACAGTCCTTGATCCAGAAGCCGTGAAAAAGGAGGGGCTGGAGGAAACAGCATATCCTAAGCTAGTCTTATCAGAAATAGGCTTTTGAGCACTCAATACCTCATCAAGCTTTGCACTAGACATTCTCTCTATTTGAGTTCTAGCTTGACTAAGCTCAATCTCAAGATTCTTGACCTTCTCTTCTAATGAGGTGTTTTCCATAACAAGAGTCTCAACTAACATTGTAGTCTTATCTAGTTTGACAAACAGATCAGCCTTTTCAGTTTTTATCTCATCAAGCTCTTTTCTACAAAGATGAGAAGTCTTTTCCGATTTTAGGAATTCAGTGCATAGCTTATCATAGGCTTCCTGAAGGGTCATCTTCTTGGATACTTCATCATCAGAAGAATCCTCACTGTCACTAGCACTCTCCACAATCACCTTATCAGTTGAAGCAGCAAAGGCCATAACGTGATGACATTCATCCACAAACTCATCAAAAGAATCATCCTAAGTATCACTCCAAGTAGCAATCAACCCTTTCTCTTTTGGCTTTTCAGTCTTTTCCTTCATAAGGTAATTCGGACACTCTATCCTCATATGACCAAAACATTTGTACTCATGGCATTGAATAAGGGGATTCTCAATCTTGCCCTTTCTAGAGGATTTAGATTTCCTCAGAGGTTTGCCCTTATCCTTTTTCCTAAATTGAAGAAACTTGATAATCTCATCAGTTATGAAGGTTAGATCCTCATCCTCATCTTCACTTTCATCTTCATCTTCAGAGTCCTCAATCTCTTCCTTTATACCCTTGAGAGCCAAGTTTTTACTCTTTCCACCTTTTCCCATTGAGCCTAATCCCATCTCATAAGTTTGAAGGTTCCCTACAAGCTCAGTCAAAGGAATTTGATCAATGTCATTTGCTTCTTCAATAGCAATGATCTTGGCATGGAATCTTTCAGGTAAGGACCTAAGGATTTTCCTAACAATTTTGGATTCTGCTATAAATTCTCCAAGGTTGAAAGCAGAATTCACAATATCCTTGAGTTTAGCATAGAACTCATCAAAGGTCTCATCCTCCTCCATCCTTATTTCTTCAAAACTGCTTGTGAGTTGTTGAAGTTTCACAGTCTTTACTGCCTTGGTACCTTTATAGGTGGTCTCAAGAATGGTCCATACTTCCTTGGCAACTTCTGTGGATGATATTTTCTTGAATTCCTCATTAGTCACCCCACAAAGCAAAGCATTCAAGGCCCTACTATTGAAATTTGCCGCTATGATTGTTGCATCATCCCAATCTATCGGCGCTTCCTTTGGCTTAATCCAACCAACTTCAATAGCTTGCCATACCTGTTCACCTAGAGCCTGCAAAAAAACTTTCATACGAACTTTTCAGAACGCATAATTAGTTCCATCAAATAAATGAGGTATAAATAAAGATTGTCCTCTATCCATGACAACAGGGGTCAATGGATCACACTCAGGAAATTAATCCAATCAGAGTGAACCCGCTCTGATACCACTTGTTAGGAAATTTAGACCCCGGTCGATATAATTAACAAGTTTTAAATCCAAGTTGTTAATTAGATTTATTATCAATAAAACTTGTTAAAACAAACAAACATCAATATCATGTCAAAATCATGCAACGGAAAAATAAATAAGACAAGATATGATGACCCAGGAAAACCAACGAAACCAACTAGTTTCACAGTAAAAAACCTAGGAGGAAACCTTCCTGAAAAGCAATCCACTATAGTAAAGAGAAGTTTCAGATCTATTACAGAACCTTTGTCCCTAGACTCTACAATTCCTGTAGATGAACTCACAGCAGAAACCTTCTACCGCTTCAGAACCTCTGAACTTTTCAATATATAAACTTGATGCACGAATCCCAGTACGTGACAAACCAATTGCGCAGATCTTAGTACGCAACTTCAATCACCAACTAGAAGAAGATGTTGGTTGCAAAGTTCTTCACTTCATCAAGAATGAAGATCAAAAAGCACTTGGTTACAAAAACCTAAGGCGCAAAGACGCAGTAGCTTCTTTTAGAGAGAATATGTCATCGGTCACCTTTTGCATAAGTTATCCTTATATTCTCTTATGTGACGGCCTCTAAAATAAGCCTTATATAGGTCTAGGGTTATGAGAAAAGAAACCCTACATAAATACATAAGCCTGACCCAAAAATCAAATCTAAAAATTTGAATTCCTGTAACCTCGATAGATACCTCAATCGATTAGGAGGTGTCGAGCTTTATTAAACCTCGATAGATAGCTAGGTGTCGAGGAGGTATCGAGAAGATAGAAGATTTCTCGATCGATCCACCAATTGTCGAGAAGGTGTCGAGATTGCAATAAGAAACACCTTAAGAGCTCGATAGATAGCCAGTTGTCAAAAAGGTGTCGAGCAGCTGTCGTGCTATCTGTCCACAAGTGTCGAGCTATCTGTCCAGCTTTATTGAACACCTTTTCTTCACTTGTTTCTTGGTCCAATCTTTATGACTTTAATACTAGACTTGAACAACATGTTCCTTGAAATATTAAACACAACCTAGATCTACCCAAATACAAGTAAAGTGCATTTTGTCAAAAGATTAGCCAACTACACAAAATATGTCCTTAACACTCACAAGAGTTGAAAATCATGTATTAGGGTTTTTCTTTTATACCTAACAGTGTTGGACTCAAACCTTAAAGGTTTCGCGGGCTTTTGGGTATTCTTTAAAATTTTACAGATCGCAGTTCGATCGGTTGAAGGACTTTCTCGATCGGTCAAGCTCTTCAGTTTCTAAAATATTTTTTCTACAGCTTAAACATTCTTGAATCTTGACTTGTTTCAACTTGAGCAATGTCTAAACCTTTTCAAAGACAAAGGTCATATACTATACTAGATTTTGTGCTCAGTTTGCCAACATACAACAAATTTAGTTTCTAAACATTTAATCCTAAATATTTAGAACCTAAAAAAACTCACAAGGACTTGTATGAATTGATTATTTAGTTTCTAAAGCTTGACTAAATAAATCTTAATCTAGTTTAATAAAAATTGATTATTTTGAAGTTAAAAAAAACTAAGCAAATAATTAATCTAAGCAAAGTTATAATATAAAGCAGTAAAAAGATTAAACAATCTAGAAAAATGAATTAAAATTTTGGAATCTATCTTATTAATTCATATCAATATATATTCATGATCGTTAACTTTTCTCAAACTACTATATAATAATCTAGGGGTCTGTTTGGATACTACTTATTGATGAAAACTGAAAATACTGTAGCAAAATAATTTTTAAATGTGTGACTAGTGACGTGGGACCTATTTTTAATAAAAATTTTGCTTAAAAAAGAGGTTTGTGGGTCCTGTGAATAGTGCATGGGACCCACTGACAAACTCTAGACGCAAACGTTGAGGGAAATCATCTGTATCCAAATGCTCACTAGAACTCAATCTTGTTATCATCAAAGATATTAGCATTAAAATCCCTTTTTAAAATCTAAAGCAGTTCTTCTTTACTTCCTAAATGTAAATTCAAATAATCAATTGTAAATAAACTTCAAGGACAAAGAATTGCTGGTTGAACTTCAAGTAAATTGTGTTTCTTGATGTACAATTTCTCTGACTGGTTGATGACGACGTCCTCTTCCACGACTTTGTTCTAAGTACTAACCACACAGGTTGCCTTCTATCATTATACTTAAGAATCAATTGGCTTTACTTTTACTAATGGTGCTTTTACCTATATTTATGGTTTGCAATCATAAGGTTGTAACGCAAACAGTCTCTAAATCATCTGTAAGGTTGAATTTATTCAATCATGTGTTAGCTTTATTTCATGCCAAATTTGCTTGTAATTTAGCAATTAGATACCCTATATGTGTGCACTCAAAAAGGGCATTGCGACTGGATCTCGCGACTGGCAAGTCGGCAAAGGTGGCACACGTGTGAAGCATGCAGGGGAGCTAAAGGGTCACGCTAGCTGTAGCACTACAGGACAAAACTTCTAGTTTGGCCAAACAGTTAACTCACGACTCAAACTCGCAACTCGTTCCAATCACGAGGTCAAGTCGCCAGAATGCCCTGTTTGGCTAAAACATGACTTTTCACATTCCTCATACACTCTACTATAAATACCCTTATACCCACGAGATGTTGAGAGTTTCCAGAGAGAATTTTGAGAGAGAAACCCTAAAGAAAACCAAGATTGACTCATTCATAATCTTCATCCTTTGATTCTCCAAATTCCTCTACTCTTACCCTCTCCATTGACATATTCTTGAGAGGTACATTTAGCCAAATCCTTATCTCACCATACCCATATCAGTGAGGAGGTATTTTGGTGCTTAAGAAGCAATTTAGAAGGGACCAATTCATTTTGGTTGATGCAAATGGGCGATTGCGGGATCCGGTAAGCTAGAGAAGACAAGGTTCAACGTAACCCTGTTGGAGCAAGAAGCTTAAAGGGCTTAGATGCACCGGGTAAATTAGGCTTGGAGGGTCTTCTGCTATTCATGTATCCCAACGTTATTCTCAGTGGATTATTGACCGCTTGGAGGGCGGCAGAGAAGTTTTTTGCCAAGTACTTTGGTTTCCTCTTCAATAATACATCGCTGTATTATCTTTGTGATTGCATCTTTCTTTCCTTTCTCTTTACCTTGTAATTAATACTGTGTTGGTTATTAATTATGGTTTAGAGTGTGTTACCAATTTGGTTATAACTTATATTTCATTTTTCGCACATATATTTTTTGATTATAAGCTTGTGTTGGTATTTGTAATTTGGGGGTCTAAACATTCATAGGTGTTTTACACGCTATTTGAACTTTCATCATCTTCATATTATGACTATTTAATTTTTATCAATTTAACATAAATTATGTTTCAAGAAATAATGAATGCTAATTGATTTTAAATAAAATCATTATTTTAAGTTTTAGATTTATTAACTGCCGAACCCTTATAATATTGATCCGTTTAAAAACAAATGAAGATCATCATGTTCTATTTGGAGATCGAGTAGTATCTTGACATTATTGTATTATAATGTTAAAAACAAACAAACATGGATATCATATGCTAACAAGTAAGAATATCATATGATCATAATAACAATGAACATATCTGATAGTATCATTTATTGATGCTTATTTTGGGGAAAACAAGTACACGTATCAGCAAAAGATTTCACGCTTCTGTCTTTAACATTTGTCATAGTTGACCAAGATGATTTATTATTATTATTATTATTATTATTATTATTATTATTATTATTATTGAAGAAGATGAAAATTAGAGGTGACGGATCCATGTAGATCGACTTGACGGTGCTAGACAAATGGGTTAATAGTGAACGGATCCTAGGTGAACGGACCCAGGATGGACGGATCAAAGGGCCACGTGGTGCTCAATTGGTCATTAGATGATCTCCAAGAAACCATAAGTAGAAACAATTTGCATCTCGTGATTAACCCTAGTCCATAGAGTCCCAATATGAATAGAATTCTAACACGAGAAGGATTCTAGAATATACGCGCATTAATAGAGATCTTTTCTATAAGGAAAAGACTTGTTACGCAAGTATGAGAGTTCAATTCTTCACTACTATAAAAACCCAAAGACTCTCAAAAAACAAGTACGCATAATTCACCCCAGTTCTGGCATTCTAGAGTTGTCGAAAGGTTTTCTAACTTAACCTTCAGAGGGTCTTTAGCCTGTACCACACCGGTACTCTCCTAGGGTTTTCTCTGTTGTTGTTTTGCAGGCTTTGCTTCGAGTACGTGAATACTGTGTAACTTACTGGTGATTTTTTTGGCATCATCAATTGGCGCCGTCTATGGGAAAACGCAATTCATAAGCCATACTATCGCCTCCCGGACAAAAAGTTGCATGGTGCTCACCCGCTTGATGGTAACCACCAATGATGTTCAATGAGACGAACCACCCACAACTGCCCTTGAAAGACAGGTTCAAACTCTCGCTGCTGCCGTGGAATGCCTCACCAAACAAAATCACAACCTGGAAGAACAGCTACGCCAGAAAAATGTAGCATTAAACACCCAAAAGGAAGATCAAGAAGGAACTAGCGCTGAAAAAAGGAACCAAGAAGGACTAGAAGGCAGCAACGCCCCGAGCAGACAAGAGCGACAAGATACCAGCTGTCCTTTCAGCTTGGATATGGCTCCCCCTCACATAGTCACGGAGATGCAGATGATGAAGGAGCGGATGGACCTTATGATGAACACCCTCAGGGGATGGGTGTTTAGCGACCTCGATGACTTGGTCCATCGAACTGATTCACCTTTCACGGCATCCATTACTTCATTCCCCCTTCCACCAAAGTTTCGTATGCCACAGGTGGAAAAGTACGATTGGTCCAAGGATCCCTTAGATCACTTGGAGTCTTTCAAGACCCTGATGCACTTCCAAGGGGTGCTGGATGAAATCATGTGCAAAGCTTTCCCTACCATGCTGAAGGGACCCGCAAGGATCTAGTTCAGCAGGTTAACGCCCAATTCCATCAGTACCTTTAAAGATTTAAGCACGCAGTTCACCTCACACTTCATCGAGGGACACAGGTACAAGAAGTCCACAGCATGTCTGATGAACACCAAACAGCGGGAGAATGAGACGCTGAGATCTTGCATAACCCGCTTTAACAAGGAGACCCTCTTAATTGACGAAGCTGACGATAAGATACTCGTGGTGGAGTTCACCAATGGGTTACAAAAGGGTAAGTTCCTATTTTCTCTGTATAAGAACGACCCAAAGATTATGTCAGATGTGCTTTACAGGGTAACCAAGTATATGAACGCAGAAGATGCGTTATTGGCTAGAGAAGAGAGGTCTAAAAAGAGAGAAAGACAAGAAGACATGCGGCAGGATAGGGGGTAAAAGAAGGCTAGGACCGGAGAACAACAGGAGGACAGGCTTTCAAAACCGCCCACGGGGAGATTCACAAGCTTCACCCCGCTGACTGCTCCGATCGACCAAGTCTTGATGTAGATCAAGGACGAAGGAGCCTTGACCTTTCTCGGCAAGCTAAAGGGGGGTCCTAATAAGAGATCTAAAGACAAGTATTGTCGATTTCACCGCAATCACAGCCATGACACAGCTGACTGTTACGATCTAAAGTAACAAATCGAAGCCCTTATTTGACAAGAAAAACTGCAGAGATTCGTCAGCAAGAAGAAGACGGACCAACCCCAAAGCCAGGCTTCCCGATGGGAGAATGAGTGTCCCAGGCCGCCCATAGGAGATATAAGAATGATTATAGGGGGCATAACGACTACGGGGTCATCCAAGAAGGCCAGGAAAACTTACCAAAGGATGGTTCAGAACATACAGCTGACGGGTTCCGTACCAAAGATGGCGGGGATGGACAACCCTGTCATTGGATTCTTAGAAGAAGATGTCCAACGTCTTCACCACCCACATAATGATGCACTCATAGTCAGCATACGAGTAGGAGATTACAATATGCACCGAGTCCTAGTAGACAATGGCAGTTCAGCCGACATCCTTTACTACCTAGCCTTCCAACAGATAAGATTTGATAGAGAGCAATTGATTCCAATAGACGCTCCGCTCGTTGGATTTGGAGGAACACGGGTATTTCCTCTTGGTGCAATCACACTATCCGTAACAGTAGGCAACTACCCCCAACAGATCACCAAGGACATAACTTTCCTTATAGTTGACTGTTCATCTACCTACAACACCATCCTAGGATGGCCTACCCTCAACGCATGGAAGGCTGTAACGTCGACCTACCATTTAATGATCAAGTTCCCAACGTTTTACGGAATAGGGGAGCTGCGCGGAAGTCAAGTGGAAGCGCATGAATGCTACATTGACATGCAGAGATGGATGATCACTAACAGACCATGTGCGTAGAAGAACAACGAACAACAGCGGAGCCGGTGGAAGAACTAGAGGAAGTGACCCTTGATGACTTAAGGCTCGAGCAGAAGACTAGAGTGGGTACGTTGGCTAGCTAGTCGGTACGTCAAGCGCTCACGACATTTCTAAAAGAAAATCTGGACGTATTTACCTGGAGTCACGAGGACATGCCAGGGATTGATCCCTCAGTCATAATTCACAGATTGAGTGTGTCACCCTCATCCTCTCACATCCGACAGAAAAAGTGAGTATTCGCTCAGGAACGAGACAAAGCTATAGCTAAAGAGGTTCGGAAGTTACTGGAAGCAGATTTCATCCAAGAAGTCTACTATCCTGACTGGTTGGCAAACGTGGTTTTGGTCAAGAAGGCCAATGCAAAGTGGAGGATGTGCATAGATTTCATGGACCTCAATAGAGATTGCCCGAAGGACAGTTACTTGCTCCCACGGATAGATACTCTGGTAGATTCAACCGCGAGGCATTAGCTTCTGAGTTTCATGGATGCATTCTCAAGATACAACCAGATCAAAATGGAGGAGGCTGATCAAGAGAAAACTTCTTTTGTTACTAGCCAAGGACTTTTTTGCTACAAAGTGATGTCGTTCGGACTCAAGAACGCAGGGGCAACGTATCAGATATTAATGAACAAGATGTTTGCCCACTAGATCGGGAGGAATGTACAAGTTTACGTGGATGGCATGCTGGTGAAAAGCTTACGAGAAAACGAACACTTGAGCAACCTCTAAGAAACCTTCAACACCCTCCGGGCATACAACATGAATTTAAATCCGAATAAGCGTGTGTTCAGAGTTATTGCAGGAAAATTCCTAGGATTTATGGTATCCCAAAGGGGTATCAAGGTCAATCCAAAAAAAATACGGGCCATAATGGAGCTAGCCCCATCGAAGACAGTCAAGGAGGTTCAAAGCCTGAATGGCAAGATAGCAGCACTAAACAGGTTCATCTCAAGGGCAACAGATAAATGCCTACCCTTCTTCTGCGTATTGAAAAGATCGTTTGAGTGAACGGACAAGTGGTAGCAGGCATTCAAAAATCTAAAGTTGTATCTCTCATCTCCTCCATTACTTAGCCCATCCAAGCCAGGGGAAGAGCTCTATCTAGGGCAAAATGGGAAATTAGCCATAATTTTTAAACATTATAATTAGTAGATTACATTTTCAAACTATATTTTTTACTAGTATCTCGAGTCTAAGAGACTTGATTTTTATGGGTTGATCACGTCTGATATAGTATTTTTTTCCACGTGGCGTCTATCTGGAAATCAAGTCTCTAAGTCTCGATTTATAACCCAAAATTAATTACAAAATATACTCAGAAGAACCAAAATACAAAAATAGCAAAAACGCAAAAAGAAAGAAAAAGAGAGAGAAGAAGAAGAAGAAGAAATGGAGATGCAATCTCAAGCCGACCCAGGCCGTGTTGCCCCGCGCGATCTAGGTCTTTCTCTCTCTAATCTGATGGGTTTTTGGGTTTTTTTTTTTTTAATCTAGATTTTATGTTCTCGGATTCTTTCTCTCTAATCTGATGGGTTCTTTCTCTCTCTGATTTGATGGGTTTTTGGGTTCTTTTTTTTTTTTTTTTTAATCTGGATTTTAGGTGGTTGTTGGGGGTAGATTTGGTTGGATGTTTTGTACTGGCTGATCTGTGTTTGTGTTTTGTACTCCAACACTTGGTGAAATTTCATGAAATTTCAAGAACAAATCGAGTCTTGGAGCGTCGATATATAAATCAAGTTTCTTAGACTCGATTTCCAAGTGGACAATCTGTCACATCGGACCTGATCAGAACATAAAAACCGACCCTCAAAAACTCGATTTATAGTCCAAAATCGAGCCTCTTAGCCTCAAGATGCTAGTAAAAAATATAGTTTAAAAATGTAGCCTACTAATTATGATGTTTAAAAATTATGGCTAATTTCCCATTTTGGCCCTCTATCTATACTTAGCCGTCTCGCAAGCCACTGTCGACGCGGCTTTGGTAAGAGAAGAGGATGGGTTGCAAAGACCCGTTTACTTCATAAACAGAGGGTTTCGAGGAGCAAAGGAAAGGTACCCTCAGATGGAAAAGTTGGCGTTCGCATTGGTAACCGTGGCACAAAAACTCAAGCCATATTTCCAAGCACACACTATTGTTGTTTTGATGGATAAACCTCTAAGAAGAACCATGAGTAGCCCCGAAACTGCGAGATGGATGGCATTGTGGGCAGTCGAGCTGAGTGAGTTTGATATACGATACCGTCCACGCACAGTATGAAGGGACAGGTGGTGGCTGACTTTATCGCAGAATTCACTCTCATGGAAGACCAAAGGGCAGAAGTTGTCCCACAATGGAGTATTCATGCGGACGGATCTTCAAATAAACAAGCAGGAGGGGTTGGTATGGTACTCCACACCCCGAAAGGAGATAAGATTGAGTGCATGATCTGCTTGGATTTTCCTACAACCAATAATGAGGCGAAATACGAAGCTTTAATGGTAGGGTCGGACCTCGTGAAGGCGGTAGGAGCTAAAAACATGGTCGTGTATTGCGACTCCCAAGTCATAACTAGTCAAATTAATGGCAGCTACGAATGTAAGAATGAAAGGATGAATAAGTACCTTGAGGAGGTGAAGGGTCGAATTGGCAATCTCCAAATCAAATTCGTCCAAATCCCAAGGGAGGAGAACGAGTGTGCCGATCGACTAGCTAAGGTTCAACAGAATACACGCTTGTCCCCGATTAGGTACTATCTTTCGTCCAAATCTCTTTACTAATAGATAAGGTTTCGAGTGTGCAAGAGATAGGCTCTGAGAGTAACTGGACCATGCCATTAGTCTCCTACCTAAGGAACGGCATGCTACCAGACGGTAAGAAGGTTGCCAGGAAATTGAAGGTTCAAGATGCTCGCTTCATCCTGATTAAAGACGTTCTTTACAAAAGAGACTTCTTCCGACCGTACCTGAGGTGTCTCATCCTTGAAGAAGCAGATTACATTACGAGAGAAGTCCATAAAAGGATTTGCGGGAACCACTCGGGGTCATGATCGTTGGTACATAAGTTAATCCAGGCAGGATACTACTGGCCGACCTTGCAGAAGGATACCCAAGCCTACATCAAGGCCTGCCAAAGATTTGGTAACCTCATCAGGCAACCAACGGAGGAGCTCGCCCCAATGACGGCCCCATGGCCATTCACACAATGGGGATTGGATATAATGGGTCTGTTCCCAACAGCAGCTAGGCAGTTAAAGTTCCTTGTAGTCTGTATAGACTACTTTACCAAGTGGGTAGAAGCGGAAGCCCTGGCCACTATTGCTGAAAAGAATGTACAAAGTTTTGTGTGGAAAAACATCATTTTCAGATATGGTATACCTAGGGTGTTGGTATCTGACAATGGGAAGTAGTTTGACAATGACGCATTCGGAGATTTCTACTTGTAACTAAAGTTCAAGAACCATTACTCATCGCCCGTCCACCCATAGGCCAATGGGCAAGTCGAAGTCACGAACCGATTCTTGCTCAAAATTATCAAAACTCGGCTCGAGGGGGCAAAGGATATATGGCCGGAGGAACTGCCAAGTGTTTTGTGGGCTTACAGGACAACGGTGAGGACACCTACAAGAGAAACCCCATTTCAATTAGCTTATGGGAGCGAGGTGGTCATCCCAGCGGAAGTAGGACTTACAAGGTACAGAGTAGGAAACCACGATGAAAGCAAGCACGATGAAACTATGCGCTTGCAGCTTGACCTAGTAGAAAAAGTAAGAGCAACGGCTGAGCAGAGCTTAACACGATATCAAAATCTCGTGGCCAAACACTACAACTCCAAGATCAGACACAGGAACTTCTAGGTAGGAGATCTTGACCTAAGAAAGGTCATGGGCGCTACAAGAGACGTCTCCCAAGGAAAGTTAGGACCCAATTGGGAAGGACCATACAAAATAGTATCATGGCATAGAAAGGGAACCTACCACCTGGAGATGCTAGACGGGCAGAAGTTGCATCACCCATGAAACACAGAACACCTAAAGAAGTACTACCAGTAGGGTCACTAGCAGTAGACGAGCAACGACACTCCATATCTCCAATTTATTTCTTTCTAGTTTAGTTTTTATCATCTACCTTTTAAGCCTAAGGCCAAGTTTTTGTTTTATTTTTCAAGAACAATTTCTACGCGTAAATTACCATCATAATAAGAGGAGTTATTCAGAATCACCCTGTTACATATATTCCTACAAATTTAGTCTACGTTGTCATAAAGTGGACGGGTCTATTATCAAATAGACAAATTTATCAAGCCCATAAAGTGGACAGGTCTATTATTAAATAGATGAATTTATCAAGTCCATAAAGTGGATGGGTCTATTATCAAATAGACGAATTTATCAAGTCCATAAAGTGGACGGGTCTATTATCAAATAGATGGATTTATTAAGTCCATAAAGTGGACGGGTCTATTATCAAATAGATGGATTTATTAAGTCCATAAAGTGGACGAGTCTATTATCAAATAAACGACGGATCTATTATCAAGTAGACGAATTTATCAAGTCCATAAAGTGGACGGGTCTATTATCAAATAGACGAATTTATTAAGTCCATAAAGTGTACGAGTTATTATTATTAAATAAACGAATTTATTAGTCCATAAAATGGACGGGTCTATTACTAAATGGAAAAATTTATTAGTAGTTTGTAAAGTGTACGAGGCTATTATCAAATGAACGGGTTTGTTATTAGTCCATAAAGTGGACAGATCTATTATTGAGTAGACGAGTTCTAGCCCGTAAAGTGGACGGGTCTATAAATGAATATATTAGTCCATGAAAGTGGACAGTATTAACGAAAATTAGGGGCAAACCCTAAGACGGATGGCTCCAAAAACATGTGGAAGGATTCAAGAGAAACGAATCCAAACAGTCATAAGTATTAAACAAGATTATCTATAAGCATATAAGTAAACAAACAGAAAGAGTAAACAACTTTAAAATTACTCAAAAGTGTCTACAAACAACTTAAAATTGTTCTCCAAATGACTTAAAAAAAAAAAAAAATCTACTGAGGAAGGGGGGAGTTTTCCACAATCTCTTGAACAACATTCTCAGGCTGACGGGCATCACCCTCGATGGGCTGAGCTTGGCTTTGAACAGGAACTAACTCTTCGTCACCAAAAGCTACATCATCAGCGAACAAATCCTCCATACTCTCAGAGGTGACAGGCTGAGCAATGGCTTGGGCTTGAAAATTAATGTTGAGTTAAGAAAAGTCAAGATCAGGATAAGCTTTCTTGGCCTGACGGACAGCATCGTAAAAGCCATCCGCATAGGATATCCCGAGCTCCTCCAAAAGGGCGTCAGAGTCACGATATTCACAGATCTCTTTCTCTTTTACCTCACAGAGTTGGTCCTTGGCATCCTTAACCTCCTTCTCTTTACCCTCTAAAACCTTTCTCATGGTCTCCATTTGCTCCACAAGCTCCTGCCTGGCTTTCTTCTCCATATCGAATTTTTTCTCCATGCGACCTTCCAAGCCTTAATATCGTTCAGCTCGTCCTCCGTCTCGTTGGCCCTCTTCCTTACACAGTCCAACGTCGTCTCATGGTTTAGGCACCTTCCCATCAGCCCCTTCATCATCACCATTGCCTAAAAACAAAGGTGGTTTGTCAACAGAGGCAAGTGGGCGGGAAGGATAGTGTGTGGACGGACGAGACTTACCTAAGCAATACAAAAGAGCCCCATCTCACCCATGGCTTCCATGGAATGATTACTTAAGTCCTCATAGTCGTCAAACGTTATGATGGACAAAAGTTTCTCCAAAGCGTATTTAGAATCCTCACAGAGTAGGACAGATGGCTTCTCTTGGGCAATGGACGGACCCTTCATAAAACCCTTTCCCATTCCATGCTTGGCAGGGGTAGTCGTCTTTGTGCCATCAACCTCTAGTCCCACGATGGGCTCTAGGATGGTTTTGGGCTTCAACTTTCTTTTCGTAGAAGGGTTGGATGAACTTGTCTCCTTGGGGAGTTGTCCTTCCACCTCCTTCTTTTTGGCTGCCTATTGTTTAATGACGACCTTTCTCTTGGTAGCATCCATTTCTACACAAAGGAAGACGGACAATTAAAGTGAGTAAAAACAAAGAAACTCCAAAGATCAAGTGACAGACTTACGTTCTCGGACTTGTGCGTTGTATCGACGGGTGACTAGAGTTGGTTCTGGTCCATCGCAGTACTAGTGGATTGTATCTAAGGTGACCAACTTGGACCACGTCCTCTCCTCTAGCTTGGACTTACTAAAAATTTTCTCCAAAAAACTCCACTACTCCAATGAGACTTGTGGACGGGCCCAAATTGCAAAAAATGACGATAAGAAAATAACACCAAAAAAAAAAAAAAATGACCATGTATAGACGAATACATACCAAACGGAGGCAATATGCCCATGTTGTGTCGACGGGCATGTATTTAGTGTCGCCAAGACGACACATCCACCCGTTACCCTCCATGAAAAAATACCGACTCTTCTAGTTCCTGTTGGAGTCGAGGGTCTTACACATAAGCCTCAACAATGGGCTCCTAGGTACAAAGCTGTACATGCCCTTTGACTGGGCAATCTCGTCATGATGGTAACAATGTAGGAATTCCTGCACCGTCAACCTCTTGGCACCATTAGACATTGTCCCATACAAAACCTCCACACCTAGGAAGACCCTCCAAGCATTTGGGGAAACCTGGTTAATGGACAAAACTAAGTGTTGGAGGAGTTGATGATGGAGTGAACTTAAGGGGAATCCGAGCCCTGCCTTCAGCATTTGCTCATAAACCCCAACACCTTCAACACCGTCATAATAACATTTCTCCAACTTGTACAGTAGACAAATGGGTACGTTGTCAGGTATTTGGTTCTTGGCCTTAAATGTTTTGAAGTGATTTTCTTTGATCGAGGAGTTAAAATCATTGTCCATCCATATGGGTAACATGATGAACTCCCTAAGTCCATCAGAACCCACGACGGATCGAATTGGGGGCTCAGCATCATCCAGTCCTTCACTATAGTCATCCTTTGGCCTTTCCTTCTCTAAACCCTCATCCCTTGAGGAAGGAGAATTGGCTGACGGACTCCTTTCTTCACTTGGACTGTTAGGGTCTTTGTGACCTGACGGGTACACTTCATCGTAGCCCGTCCCGTCGCGGACAAACGACTGGTTACTCGACGCACTAGACATGACCTACACGTGATGGTAAATCCTAAGACTCTGACGGGTCTATAATGGATGACAGTAGTACCAAGTCCAGAAAAGAAGAAAGTGCACAAAAATTTAAAGGGAAAGAATGCTTACCAGGTTGGAACTAGATGGTAAGAGGTTTTGATGATGGATGCAGCAATTGAACGAAATGGTCGTCTGACAATGATGATGGGTGCGCTTTAATCGTAAATTTCAGTGCAAAGTAAGGAATGAGAGGAAGAGAGTTTGGCTTATATAGAAGGAATGACACGAAAGATGAAAGGGTGCTTCAATCCAGGTGAGCAACCATTCAGTAACCACCATGTGTCCTTTGTCATTAATGATCTTAGGCCAGCCTGTTAAGACTAGGAGTATTCCATGAGAGGCCGGATTAAACTGTCACCCCACGAGTCCTTCCACTCATAGGTCACGGACCTATGGGGTGAGGGGGAAACTGAAGAAGATGAAAATTGGAGGTGATGGATCCATGTAGGTCGACTTGACGATGCTAGACAAATGGGTTAACAGTGAATGGACCCTAGGTGAACGGACACAGGTGGCCAAATCAAAGGGCCACGTGGTGCTCAATTGGTCATTATGTGATCTCCAAGAAACCATAAGTAGAAACAATTTGCATCTTGTGATTAACCCTAGTCCGTAAAGTCCCAATATAAATGGAATTCTAACATGAGAAGGATTATAGAATATATGCGCATTAATGGAGATCTTCCCTATAAGGAAAAGACTTGTTACACAAGTATGAGAGTTCGATTCTACACTACTATAAAAACCCAAAGACTCTCAGAAAACAAGTACGCATAATTCACCCCAACTCTGGCACTCTAGAGTTGTCGAAAGGTTTTCTAACTTAACCTTTAGAGGGTCTTTGGCCGGTACCATACCGGTACTCTCCTAGGGTTTTCTCTATTGTTGTTTTGCAGCCTTTGCTTCAAGCACGTGAATACTGTGTAACTTACTGATGATTTTTTCGGCATCATCAATTATTATTATTATTATTATTGATGAAAAAGCAACTAACTTTATTGAGAATGAAAGGCAACAAGTACATCATGAAAAAAAACTTGTTCTAAAAAATAAGGACTTTTTTCAATTCAAATTGAGAAATCAACAATGTCGAAGGCATGTTTAATTAGCTAACAAATGAGCATGGTAATTGCATTGTCTACATACATGGGAGATCTCTACTTGTTGGAATTCATGCATAGAGGATAACATACCATAAACAATTGGTGCAACTGAAGAAGGAGATGGAGATTATTCACACAAATCCTTGGAAATAATGAGAAAGCTACCTTCTAAGATGAAATCATGAATACCCATATTCTTAGCAAATTGGAAGCCGGGTTCAAAAGCTTTTGCTTCCGTATCAAGAGCCCCAAGCGGTGCCTTAATTTTTTTTGCTAAGAGCAGCTATTACTCTTCCTTCCTCATCTCGGATAATAACACCCATCCCAGCTCCCTTGTGGTTTGAAAAAGATGATTTAATTATCGGATAGAACACACATGGTAATTGTAAGTATGGCATGTCATCTCCAAATTAAAGTTCATCACACAATGTCCAATTTAATCGTTGCTACTGGACACGAGCCAATATCCACTTGATAACTGTTGAAATCACTTGCCAATCCCCCAAGCGATCTGGACACCAAAAAAGAAAAAACCTATGCTAGCATGTTAGTACTTTTACAAATACGCTGAATATATATATATATATATATATATATATTCCCCTAAAAGCTGCAAAAATATTGCTTGGCAAGGAAAAAAAAATATGAGGAAAAATCATTTTTCTTACATTCAGGATATGTGAGTGCTAGTAATATTAATTAAGCACGTTGTATTAAATTTGAATTATTACATGTAGAATTTTGCAAGGTCAAAGGTAGAGATCGAGATACCGAATGTCAAAAGTTGAAGGATATAAGATGCTAGTGATCAACCGTGAGTCCTATTCAGCAACAACCAAAAAAAAAAGTGAGTCCAGCCTGGCGATCAAAGGCTTATTGGAGAATTTTTTGTCACTAACGTTCTGGCAATCAAGCGTCTGCTATAGCTAGCAGTCAGCCGTAGCTATTGTAAAAATTTTCAAAGGTAATGGAAAAAAAAAAATTTTTTTGATAAAAAAGATGTAACTTTATTAAGACGAAGATAAAAATATCTGGGAGTCACACTCTACGATTACTTCCTGTATACCTACATCCTAGGCAAAAATAACACCTTTCTTCCATCGCTTCAGCTTCCAGCGGTCCCAATGGGAGAGATAGGTGTTTGCTTAAAGCTGCCGTTACTCTTCCCTCATTGTCTTGAATAACAGCCTCCACACCAGCCAACTAAGAGCTAGAAAAGATTGCTCCATCAACATTAAGCTTATACCATGGAGATCGTGGAGCTTTCCATTGGGCACAAATCGGATCCACAGGCGAAGTGACACTGAAGTTGGCTATCTGAAATTCGTCGAGCAGAAATCTAGCCTTGTGAAGAATTTCCCCATTAACTTGACTCAGTTTACCTTGACGAACTTCATTCTGATTATACCATCTACTCCATGCCACCATGATCACGAGCTCCAAAATTTCTTCCCCCAATTGTTGCTCAAATTTTAAGTGCCACAAGAGATTGATAAATTAGGGGCATATCCTCCCATGAGTATCAAATGGAATTCTAGTGAGTTTCCACATTTCTCGAGCTTTTTCACAATCCCAGAGGATATGGTCACTACTCTCCGGCTCACAACCACACACTACACACAGGGGATCCTCAGTAATCTTCCTACGATATAAGTTATCCATTGTCAGTAGTATGTTTTTACTAGCTCTCCAATCAAATGACCTGACCTTGTTTGGAATATAAAGCTGCCACAATTTTTTCCAAAATTTGTTTATGATTTTGCACATTGGACGAACCCCCAACAGATTCGACACTCCTTAATGCCACCACCAAACTGTATGCACTCTTGATCGTGAAATTCCCCTTTGGTGAGTACACCCATACCATCCAGTCAGCAGGCAATCACGTACTTAAGGGAATACTCAATTTGGCCGAAGCATCATCTAGTAAAAATTTTTCTTTAATCATTGCTGAATTCTAGGCTCGAGTATAAGGGTTAATGAGAAGTGATACTGTCGCATCCAATGGAACATCCACGGGTCTGGAGGTAACAGTAAAGGTAGATGGTTTATGTAACCATTTATCCTTCAAGATATTATGAGAAAGCCCGTTACCCACTTGCCATCTATACCCCTTTTGAACAAGAGATTGTACTGTCATGATACTTCTCCATGCATAGGAGGGGTGGCTTGTCATCTCTGCAGATAAAAAATCACCAACGAGCCTTGAAGACTATAAGCTAGTGAATTTGTAGCAGTTTGTAGGCACCAGCCTTGTTTAGCCAACAACGCTAAATTGAACGCCTTTAAATCGCGAAAACCCTTCCTTAGATATACACATCTTCTCCCAACTAAGCCACGCCATTTTATTCTTGTCATTAGCTCATCCCCACCAAAACGTACGCACCATGCTAATCATCTCATTACAGAGATTGTTAGAAAGCTTAAGCACACTCATGGTATATGTTGGCACTGCCTGAGCAATAGTCTTAATCAAAATTTCCTTCCCAGCATTGGAAGGCAATTTTTCTAAGTGCCAACATTGTACACAAAGAACGAATTAAAGAAAAAGATCTTTCTACCCTCATTTTTCTAGTTTTTTCTCCAACTTTTTTCTTTTAATCCTCATTTAGGTTTGTTTATGCTTATTAAGCATAAACTGGTAGAATTATATTTTTCTATAAGTCTTTCTAAGGTGTTGTTGGTACTTGCAGTGGTGGACCCAAGATTTTAGGTCAGGAACCAAGATTAAAAGACAATATTGAAAATAAAATTAATCAAAAAAATATTAATCAATATTAATAAAAAAACAAATAAGCAACTATATGCTAGTGTAATTGTCATACACAATCTATTATAAAATGTAAACTTTAATTAATTTTTTCACATCTAGTCCATTTTGCTCAATTGCCCGCAACATTTTTTAATATTTCAAAACCAATGCATGATTTCTTCATCATTAAAATACAGAAAAATAATTATCAATCCATAGTTGATAATAGTCAAATCAAGAGATTAACCTATGTAAGATTGAATTTAATCAACCATTTTGTTCGCTTTATTCCGTGCCAAATTTACTTATAATTCAGTATTTAGTAACCCTGTATTTAGGTGGGAATCATGTAAGGGTAGTGTGTGAGAGAGTGTGAAGAAATGTTCAACATTGTGCAAAGAAGCAGGGACTCGTGACTGGAACTCGCAGGTGGCTCGCGACTAGCAAGCCGCCAAAAGATGGTCATGTGTCAAGCATGCGGGAAGCTGAAGTGTTATGCCAACTGTTGCATTACAGGACAAAAAGTCCAGCCTAGCAATGCAGTTACCTCATGGCTTGAACTCGCGACTCAGTCAAGTCGTAAGGCCAAGCCACCAGCCAGCTCTGTTTTGAAAAAATTGACTCTTCATATTCTAAACACACACCACTATATATAAACCCTTATACCCACGAAATTAAATGTAAAGAGCTTCCAGAGAGAATTTTGAGAGAGAAATCCTAGAGAAAAACAAGATTGATTCATCCACAATCTTCACTTAAGAGACTCTTCAAATTCCTCTACTTTCACCCTCTTCATTGTTACATCCTTGAGATGTTCTTAGCCAAATCCTTTTCTCACCATACCCATATCTGTGAGAATGCTTTTTGGTGCTTTGGGAAGCAGTTAGGAAGGGACCAATTCATATTGGTTGATGCTATAGGCTATAGCAGAATCCGGTAAGCTAGAAAAGACAAAAGTTCGATGTAACCTTGTTGGAGTAAGAAGCTTGGAGGGCTTAGGTACACTGGGTAGATTAAGCTTGGAGAGTCTATTACTATTCATGTATCACAACTACATTTTCTAGTGGATTATTAACCGCTTGGAGGGCGGCGGAGAGGTTTTACACCGAGGGCTTTGGTTTCCTCTTCGATAACACATCGAGTGTTGGCATTATGTTTGCATCTCTCTTCCCTTTATCTTTACCATTTAATTACTGCTATGGTTGTGATTATTTATGGTTTAGATTGTTTATCAATTCTGTTTTAGCTTATGCTCATGTTCCGTACATTTATTGTTTGATAATAAACTTGAATTGATAATTTGTAATTTGGGGTCTAAATGTTCAAGGGTGTTTTATACACATTTTGAACATTGAACCTAAATACACAAGATTTAAACATTTAATTTGATTCTTTAAAATAAATTGAGAAATTAAATCACTAATGCCTTGAATTCTTTAAAATCATATATATTGTATAAAGTGAGAGAAAGTTCAATCAAGAATCAAATTAGATTCTAATTGCACTACAATTTGGCACCAAGTATCCTTCTAATTGCCCCACTAATTTGATACCAAAGTGTCTTTTGATTTTAAATGGAATTCAATTGTGCCAACTTTCATTCTATCTATTTTGTGGCAAGTATATTTACAAGTAGATGCATGAATTTAAACCCCTTTTTTAGAATATCATGAATCTAAACTTAAAAATAAATATAAAAACAGCCAATTAAAATTATATTACACTTCTATGTAAAACTTTTGAATGTATATACTTTTAAACTATTTTAAATTATTTTAAAGCCATCTTAATCCATTATATTTAAATTAAATCTCATTTGAAGTCACTTCTAATCCATTTGAATCTAATTTAAAGTTCCTTACAAAATCTAATTATTAATTTAAGTATATATTTCAATGAAAAAATATACCATATTTTAAAAATTGGTTGTTTATATATTATTTGAGAAATGTATGTGTGGGGCCCCAAACATTAACCACTCTGGCCCACTCTATATTCGGCTCAAGGCCCACGCCGAGGATAATATAAAGGCCGAGGATAATGGGAAAGAGCCCAGGTCATCCAAGGGCCTCGCCGAGGATGACCACATCCTCGGCACACCGACTTCAATAAAGGGAAAATATCATTCATCCATTAAATAAACGCTACCAACATTCTGGCCGCCTTAATGGTGAGGTGACCTGCAAACCCTAATGCTTCGGTCACTTCAACTATTAGAAAGTCTGCAAAGGCGGCTTGGAACTAACATAAAGCCTGCAATCACAGATGATGGGACAGACCCCTGTACACAGAGTTCAGATAATTAACAAATGGATGGCTGAGATTAGCTAAAACAAATACTATATAACCAAGAGGATTCACAACATAAAAGGAGAGATGAATCAGTCCTAAAAAAGAAGGACAAGATATATATCAACTCTGAGAAAAATACATCCTCGGACGAAGCCGAGGATGAATACGCTTTACAAATACTTAACCAAAATCATGAAGATTCTCACAAATATAGATCCGAAGTCATTATAATGATCCTTATCAACACCCAACTAGAGCCATGGTCCTTATCCTCACTGAAAACACCCAGTAAGATTATTTTGTTATTACGCCTGTTGATTTCACATCATCCATGGTTTACTTCGATGATGCCAAGCCCTTTTACCCACACTCTACAAATTTTATTGTTAAGGGTCCATTACAAATTGAGTCCCTACAGTATGCATAAAATAAATTTAGACGAAAACATTATTTTGGTCCCTACATTTTAGGGTCACGGTCAATTTGATCCATATATTTTGTTAACTGTAAATTTGATCCTTGTTATTTTCAACTTGCAATCAATTTGGTTCAAACCATTAACTCACTAACGGAAAATGCCTACGTGACTAACATTGTGTGCAGTCAACACACATGTGGCAAATAAAATGATTAAAAAAAATTAATTTCTATTAAAAATGCCATGTTAGAAATTTAAAAAAAAAACAAAAACAAAAACAAAAACAAAACAAAACAAAAAACAAAAAATTGAAAGTTTGAATTTAAGAAAAAGTTCTAGCTTTTCTTGCACTTTCTTAGCAACCAAACACAACCTAAAAACACAAAATCTCAAACGCACACCTTGTTCACCAAATAATGAAGAAGAACAAGTAAATTTGACCCACTACCTCGTTCACCAAATCACGAACCCACAACCCAACTCATACCAAACTCACAGCCCATCGTAAGTCCCACGCTAGAAACACATTTCAATCAAGGTATTAAATTTGATTTCAAGCAAAAACCCAATCTATAACCTGCACAAGTGGAAGCCACATCATGCAAAAGAAAATTAATCTGGTTGTGTTGTGGGATCGTGGGGGGCTTGGGTGCTTAGTGTTTGTTGATAATTAACCTGAGTAGGCATGTTGCAATGTGTTTACCAAATTACCATGGTTGATGTTCTAGATTTGGAGACTCTGACTACGAGTTCATCCCTCAAGCACCTCCTGGGGTTGATTTAGTACGATCTTATTTGGGAATTTAGGTTGATTTGTGATGGTGGTATTATGGTGGTTGGGTTCATGGTGGGCTTTATTTTGATTTGAAGTTATTGTGATATGATCTAGTAGGATCTTTTATATGTGATAGGTGATTGTTTGGTTTGACTTTTGTGTTTTTAGGTTGTGTTTGGTTGTCAAGAAAGAAAAGCCAGAATTTTTTTTAATTCACAATTTCAAATGTTTTATTTTATTTGTCTAATGTGGCTTATTTTTATTTTTAAAATTTATGACTTGGAATTTTTAATAGCAATTAAATATTATTTTATCAGCTATGTGTGTGTCAATTGTGCACACCATTTGCCATATAGACATTTTCTGTTAGTAGTTAACTGTAAGGAGCAAATTGATTATAAGTTGATAATAATAGGGATCGAATTGACTGTGACCCCAAAATATAGTGACTAAAACAATGTTTTCACATAAATTTATCACGGCACCAAAAAAAAAAAAGTTAAGTAACAATTTTTTTAAAACGTAATAAAATAGTTAGAATGAAAGTTTTATATATTCTATCAAATAATATTCTTACAAGATCTTTTTAAGTGTTGAAAAAAATATTAAAATTGTTAGAATTGTGTGGTTAAATTATTATATTTACCATATTATAGTAGTTTAAGTTTTCAGGACAATCGGTAATTTAATATGGTATCAGAGCAAGAGGTCATGAATTCAATCCTTGTTTCCTCCATTCTACCTCTCATTTAAATTCCAAATTTTTTGGACAATCGGTAATTTAACAAAAATATGACTATTAATAATATTGAAGTTAGGTAATTATGTCTAAATATAAATTTATTTTTCCCTATATTTGGGTTGAGAAGCTAATTAGCAACCTTGGGTTTGAAAAAAAAAAATGTTTTATTGGAGGCAAAGGCCCTAAAATAAGTACATAGAACTATAGAGTTAGAATTTTTATAGAAGAAATTGCACTTCTTGTCCCTACATTTTGGGTCAATTCTCATTTTGGTCCCAAAATTAATTTTACTACTAATGTAGTCCTTAAAAAAAGAAAATTGATTATATTTTGGTCCCTACTGTCAACCCACTAACGGAAACCTATTACGTGACAGATGGAGTACCTAGGTTGCTGACATGGTGATGACGTGGCACTGACGTAGCCATTAAAATATTATTAAAATAATTATTTTGCATTTTTATATGCCACACCAGCATTTTATTTTATTTTTTTAAAAGCCATATCAGAAAATTTTAAAAAATAAATTAAATTAAAAAAACCTTAAATCTAATTTAATTAAAATTTTATAATTAAAAAACATTTCTTAATGTTCTTCAACTTGTTCTTCATTTACAACTGGTTCTTCGAATTTTTCATGTTCTTCTCCAAATTCTAACATAATCAACACCAAATTCTCAGCAAATCAAACCCATAAACCTAGTAAACAGATCAAACCCAGATCAAGAAACCAATCACAACAAACCCAGAAAAACACAATCAAACCCAGACCAACACAATCAAACCCAGATCCCACCACCACTAACCAACACAATCAAACCACCACCACCCCACCGACCAAACCAATGATCCACCCCACCGACTAGTCACCAAACCCACCGAACCAATCACCAAACCCACCGATCAATCAACAAACCCACGCCAACAATGTAACCAAACCCACTACCACCATTGTTGATCAAAAAGGAGAGAGGAAGAGGGATTTCACAATCATTAACAGACCGAGCAGAGGCCGAGATCAAGCTCAATTCTCTCTAAACTATCGTCAGCCCTCTTCCTGGATCTGCTCCAAACCACCGAGACAGAGGCTGAGACGGAGACGGATGCGAGATCGGGCTCCATTCTCTCTAAACCATCGTCACCCCCCTTCCTCTGGATCTGCTCCAAACCGCCGACCTCATCTCTCTCTCTCTCTCTCAGATCAAGGTTTAAAATGGTCTAATGATAATAAAAATAAAAATAAACCGTTTGATGATTTTTAAAGTAAATACACTTTTGCCTAACACACTTAAAAAAGAAAAAAGAAAAAAAATAAAAGAAGAAGAAGTAAATACACTTAAAACTAAAATGGTCTAAAAATAAATTTTTGTTGAATTTTCTAATTAATTTAATTAGATTAATAAAAAAATCGTTTAAAACTAAAAAAAAGTAAAACTTTTGTTTGTTTTTTATTTTTTATAGTTAAAATTAAAATTGAGGAATTAAATATTTTTTTATTTTTTATTAATTAAAATACTGACGTGGCATTTAAAAAATAACAAATAATTTTTTAATAATATTTTAATGACCATATCAATGTTATATCATCATTATGTTAATAAGTTAGGTACTCCGTCTGTCACATAGTTCTATTAGTGGGTTAATGACGTAAATTAAAATAGAATTGATTTTCTTATTTTTAGATCTAAATTAATGGTAAAATTAATTTTGAGACAAAAAAAGAATGGACTCAAGACGTAAAGACATTTTCACCTTTGTTTTTAAGTACGATAGAAGCAGTAGTTGGGAAGTAGACTACACTAGTTAGTACAAGTTGTTTTATTATGATTGGGTGATAGCATGGGACCACCGATCCGGGAATGCTTGTCAGTTGTCGCGGGAATGCTTGCCAGTTGTCATTTTTTAATGAAAGGAACCAATTCCCCATTCTTACGGCAACGCTTAAAATAAAAAATAATTGGTTTCGTGTGACATGTTTTTTTTTTCTTCTTTTCTTTTTTTTCAATTTTATTTTTTTATGTGTGACAAGCTAATGTAGCGTAACAAGTAAGAGTTGGTTTGTCCTTTGTTTCAGGAGGCAAATAGCAGTTTAATGTAATATAGTAATAATTACTTATTTAAGAAAGTTGACAAAATAAAAATTTTTTATGAGAACTAAAAATTTTAAACAAGAACAAGCATTCTCTCCAAATGAATTTGTAGAGAAATTTTAAAAATTTTTTTCATTAGGTATGAATTTTAAAAATTTAACTGTTAATTTAGATGTTCTTTATATTTTTAATATGTATGTCAAATTTTGTTCAAATTCAATATTATTTATTATTCAATTAATAACCTTATTTTCTTTATGTCACAAAATTTTAAAATTTAAATATTTAATTGATGACATAAAAATTAATTTTTAACTTTTTTGATATTTTGTAAATATAAAAATTAGAATAAAAACATATAATTTATCGATTAAATTTTCAAAAATTTAAGCACAATAAAAACATATAAAAATAGTTTAAATGGTTTCTTTCTAAACTTTCCTTGATTCAAAGTCTTTTATTCAGCCCAAGCTGTAGGGAAAAATTGCGTAGTGCTGAAGGTCCTATCTCAAAGAAGCATAAATTTGGATGCTTTAAGGAAAAATATGAAAATGCTGTGGAAGCCTAACAAGAGTCTCCAAATCTCTGAAATAGATGACGAGCTATTCATGGCGGAGTTTGGGGATGCAAAGGATAAACAGAGGATTATGGAAATGTGCCCCTGGAGCTTTGAGAAACAACTGGTTCTCCTACAAGAGTTTGAAGGTGAGCTGGTGCCAAAGGATATTTTGATGAAGTGGTCGCCTTTCTGGGTTCAAATGTTTAATTTACCGTTAAAGAGCAGAACAAAAGAAACGGGCTGGACAATCGGATCAAAGTTAGGTGAGGTTATGGAGGTTGATGTTTCAGAGTCCGGGGTCCAATGGGGAAAATGCCTGCGAGTAAGAATTCGTATGGATGTCACTAAAAAACTAGTAAGGGGGAAGAAAGTTATCATCGAGGGAGGCGAAAGCCGGTGGGTGCAGTTCAAGTATGAGAGACTCCCGAATTTCTGCTATGAGTGTGGAATGCTAAACCATGCTCTGAAAGAGTGCCCAGAAAAAGCTATGGAGAGAAATCAATTAGATGAAGGAAGGCTGCAGTATGGAGCGTGGCTGAGGGGAGAACCGTTAAGGCGAAGTAGTTGGGCTGCAAATCAGATGGAAATGGGTTCTAAGGCCCCAAACCGCCATAGTTCCGTCGGAGGTGATCCAGATAAAGCAGGAACACAAGACAGTGAGAAGGCGGGGAGAAATGGAGTTGAGGGAAATCACGTGAGTTCAAATTCAAAAGTGGAGCCTAGTGATAAGACGAGGATAGACCTCAGGTCAAACGAAAGCCGAAAGGTAAGGTCTGAGTTAAATGGGAGTGGTACGGTCAAAGGATTGGAGGAAGAGGTGGGGAACAAGGAAACCCCTGCGATTGATAAAGCGGGGGTCAGGACAGAGGCACAGGCAGTCACATCAACGGATATGCTGGTGGAAAATGATACGGTCCAGAAGAAAGAGTCAGGTTTTGAATTCAGGAAGGCGCCAAAGAATAAGGCCGAGGGAAAGGAAGAAAGCCCAGAAGCCGAATTGGGCCCAGTTGCAATGAATTACGACCCAAAGGTGGGTTGGGTCTCTGAGAAACTCGGTCCACAAAGCAAGCACTGGAAAAGGCTTGCGAGGGAAGTGAAGACAAATGGGGTATATCCGGCTGGGAACTCAAGTAGTCAGAAAAGGGAGGGCCCAACGCCCCTCCAAGAGCTTGACCCGAATACTCTTAGCCAAAAGAAAAGAAAAGGGAACTCCAAGTCCAACGAAGGCTCTGTGCAACACAACCAAATGGATGGCGATGAGGCGGCGGCTGCGGTGCAGCCCCGCCGAGCCAAATGAGTATAATAGCATGGAACTGCAGGGGTATGGGGTCTTCCCTTGCAGTTCGAGTCCTCACTGATGAGGTGAAAGCAAAAGACCCAACACTGGTCTTCTTAGCGGAAACGAAGGCGAGTGCGAATCGGATAAAGGGGATTCAGCGGAAAACTGAGTATACTCAAGGAATTATCGTGCCGAGTGATGGTCGAAGTGGCGGATTAGCTTTATTGTGGAGAGAGGGGACCGATGTAAGGTTCAAAAGCTGCTCCAACTCCCACATCGACGTTGTGGTTCATGGGATTGGTTCTGCCGAGCCGTGGAGGGCGACTGGGTTCTACGGCCAACCAGAAGCCAGTAAGAGAAGCGAGTCATGGCAGCTGCTGGAAGCGCTTCATGCGCAGTGTAATATGCCGTGGACAGTATTTGGAGATTTCAACGAGATTTTGTATCCGAGAGAGAAGCTGGGTGGGCCGAACAGAGAAGCGAAACAGATGGAAGTTTTTGGTGATTGTCTTGATCGGTGTGGCTTAGTCGATTTGGGATTTTTTGGGCAGAAATATACATGGTGTAATGGCAGGCATGGAAATCAGAGGATAAAGCTACGGCTTGATCGAGTAGTGGTTAATAAGGAGTGGCTGGAGCTATTCGCTGATGCAAGACTCTTTCATGTTTCAATGCCTATCTCGGACCATTGCCTGCTGTATCTAAGATGTAACAAGGAGCTGAAACGAAGACGGGCCAAGAAGAGGTTTATGTTCGAAGCTATGTGGACTAGAGATGACAGATGTAGAGAGATTGTGAAGGATGCTTGGGAGGCGGAGATGGGGGAATCGAGGTGCCAAATTACTGACCGGATTAAGAAATGTCAAGAACAACTTCAACAATGGAATTGGAATGAATTTGGTAATGTGGGGCTGATTCTAAAGCAGAAAAGGGAGCGGCTTCAATATTTGGAGGGCTTAAATAATCTCCATGACAGGGGAGATGAAATACAGAATCTGAAGAGGGAGATTAATGAAACTCTATCTAGGGAGGAAATGATGTGGAGTCAGAGGTCAAGAGCGCTGTGGATGAAATGGGGTGATCGCAACACAAAATTTTTCCATGCTACCGCTAGCCAAAGACGAAGGCGAAATAGCATTACGGGTCTCTTGGATTCGGATGGTACATGGCAGGAGGATCCGGGGGCTTTGGAGGGTATTATTCTTGACTATTTTGAATCAATTTACAAGTCAGATAATCCTTCTTGTTTTGAGGCTTGCATTAGTACCATCACACCTAAAGTTACGGAGGACATGAATTCTTTGCTGTGTGCTGAGTTTCAGGCTGATGAGGTGTGGAACGCCCTTCAACAAATGCATCCTACAAAGGCTCCGGGCCCTGACGGTATGTCTCCCATTTTTTACCAAAAGTTCTGGGATTTAGTAGGTACAAATGTGATTGAATGTGTATTAGAAATCCTTAATACTGGTGTAATGCCCTGTGGTGTAAATGAAACCAATATCTGTCTTATCCCTAAAACTAAAGCCCCTCGTAAAATAACTGAATATAGACCTATTAGTTTGTGTAACGTTATTTACAAGATTGTATCTAAGGTTCTTGCTAATCGGCTGAAAAAGATTCTTGCTGTGGTTATTGATAAGTCCCAGAGTGCTTTTGTTCCAGGGAGGATTATAACCGATAATGTACTTGTGGCCTTTGAGACCATGCACTGCATTGATGGGAGGAAAAAAGGCAAAGAAGCTTTGATGGCCCTGAAGCTTGACATGAGTAAAGCTTATGACAGGGTGGAATGGCTGTTCTTGGAGACGATAATGAGGAAATTGGGCTTTCACGACAAATGGATATCCCTCATGCTAATGTGTATTTCTACGGTATCTTATTCGGTCCTGATAAATGGGGAAGCAAAAGGCAAGATCATCCCATCCCGGGGGCTGAGACAGGGGGATCCATTATCTCCCTATTTGTTTTTGCTGTGCACGGAGGGGCTGTCCGCAAGGCTAAGAAAGGAAGAGGGGGAGGGCAACATTAGGGGAGTCTCAGTTAAGAGGGGGGCTCCAAAAATCTCCCATCTGTTATTTGCCGATGACAGCATAATTTTTTGTAGAGCGACAGTGGAAGAAGGGAAAAGGGTGCTAAAAGTATTGGAAGAGTATGAGGCCGAATCAGGGCAGAAATTGAATAAAGAAAAGACATCCTTATTTTTCAGCAAGAATACAACTAGGGGGGTCAAAGAAGAAGTGAAACAGCTTTTTGGGGCTCAAATTATTCAGCATCATGAGAAGTACCTTGGGCTGCCTCCACTTGTGGGGAGAGGCAAAAGGAAAGCGTTTAGCCACATCAAAGATCAAGTGGGTAGAAAAATAGCCGGATGGAAGGGTAGGCTTCTCTCTAATGCGGGTAGAGAAATTCTGATCAAAGCGGTAGCACAAGCAACCCCTACGTACACTATGAGTTGCTTTAAACTCCCGGATACGCTGTGTAAAGAGCTTAACTCCATGATGAGCAAGTTTTGGTGGGGACAAAAGGAGAATGAGAGGAAACTGAGCTGGATTGCATGGGAAAAGCTTTGTTATCCAAAGGAGGAGGGTGGAATGGGGTTTAGAGATCTCAAAGCGTTTAATCTTGCTCTACTCGCCAAGCAAGGATGGCGAATTCAGCAAAACCCAAACACACTTCTCCACAGGGTGTTCAAAGCAAAGTATTTTGCTGATTCGTCATTCAAAGAAGCCAAATTAGGCCATAGACCCTCATATGTGTGGCGAAGCTTGATGGCAGCCAAGGATATTGTTGTTAGTGGTGCCAGATGGGTTGTGGGCAATGGGGAGAAAGTGAAGATTTGGGAGGACAGGTGGATCCCCACCCCGGGCTCTTTTATGGTGGTTAGTCCGAAAATTTCTCTGGATTCTGATTTGGTGACTTGCCTCATTGACAAGGAGACAAGGTCTTGGGATATAGATAAGGTAAAAGGAGTGTTTCTACCACATGAAGCTGAGACAATTTTGGGAATGACATTAAGCTCTCGGCTGGTTGAGGACTCCGAGATTTGGGCTTGGACTACCAATGGCAAGTTTTCTGTGAAAAGTGCATATAGGGTGGCTCAAAGGTGGTTAAAAGATCAAATGCAGAAGGCAGAGAGGGGAAGTTCATCAGATGGCACTAATATGCGTGCACTTTGGGGCTTGGTGTGGAGAATGAAATGCCCAAACAAACTGAAACAGTTCCTATGGCGATCCTGCAGGAATATTCTTCCAACAAAACACCGGTTAAAATCAAGGGGTGTTAACATTGAGGAGGGATGTGATTTTTGTGGGGTTTGCGAAACGGTGGAACATGTGTTATGGGGATGTAAATATGCTGCTGATGTCTGGGGATTTTCAAAGCTCAAACTGCCGCAGCTTCCTTACATTGCTGGGGAGTTCTTGGAGATTGTGTGGGAGATTAGGGACAAAAAACCCAATGTTGATTGGGAGCTGTTTACTGCCACTGCGTGGGGTCTATGGAATCAAAGGAACCTTGTGAGGCATGGTGGTCAACGGAAAACTCCTCAAAAACTTAGCCGAGATGTGGAGGAGTATCTGAGGGAATTTCGGCTGGAAAATCCCCTCCCTTGCAAGCTTTCTAGACCCTTTTCTCCCAGATGGACCCCTCCAAGACGGGGCTGTTACAAAGCAAATGTTGATGGGGCTGTGTGTAAAGAGAGAGGCTGCTGTGGTATTGGTGTGGTGATCAGAAATGCGGAGGGGCAGATTATGGGAGCTATGAGTAAAAAACTAGAACTCCCTCTTAAGGCGCTGGAAACAGAGGCTATGGCAGTTCAGGAAGGAATTTTGTTGGCGTGGGACCTGGGATTAAGGGATGTTGTAATTGAAAGTGATTCCCTGACTGTTATTTCGGCTCTATCAAACTCTTCTACCACTCCTTGGTCGATTATGAAGGTGATTGAAGGATCCAAGTTAAGTCTCGGCTTCTTTAATTCCTGGGCTGCTGTCCATGTTCGTCGAAATGGGAATGTGGCCGCTCATCTTATGGCAAAAAATGCCTTATCAATTGTTGATTGTGTTGTATGGGTTGAGGATATCCCACCCGTTATAGATCTGCAGGTCTCAAAAGATGTATCTTGTTTGATTGTTAATTCTCGTTAATGAATATATCCAGTGTTTCTGATCAAAAAAAAAAAATATTCAAGATAAAAAAAGAGCTTACCCACCCGCATAACAAGGCTGACTTGTTCAGTGTTCAAGTGCGCTTGTCGGTTCTTTCCACGCGGTGTGTGTGTCACCCTTTATAAATAATAACTCTCTCTCGAGACATTAAAAATGTGCAAATATAATATCATGATATATAAAATGTGGTTTTCTTCCTTTCCCAACCGTGAGTGTCCTAAGAATCTAAAGTCTAAACTACCAGTCTCTGCTAACAAGACTTCTCAACTTACATCTATCTACCTTCCAGTACTACTTCAACAATCCAGCAATACAAAAATCCAAGTAATTAAAAGTGGGGCAGAGTTTGGATTCAAAGTCCAGTTGCACCTTACCAGTCACTTGGTGATACCTGTTCACTTTTAATCACGTGTTATTGTTTCAACATGTTCAGTGCAGTAGAAGCTTTAGACCAAAGTCTGTGTATAAATATGCGAAGACAGTTCAAGATTTTAAGGGAAAAGTACATATACAAAGACGTCTACGCATAAAACACCACCCTTCACATATGTAAGTCCCTTTCCTAAGGACTGCTACATTTGAATGAAGTCAGGCTTCATATGCGTATAGCTAGCTCTCAAAGCACAGCGTGAATATCACATTGAAGAGAGTGAGATATGAGTTTCAAGAACAAAGAATCGTTGATACACCTTATTGGCTTTGTGTTTCTTGTTGCGCAGTGTCTTTGCATGGTCGAAGGCAAGGTCCATTTCTATGAGTTTGCTGTAAGTGCTTTCTATATTATAGTCTTGACTTTTATTTTATAACTTCAAAATCACCGGTCTCTTTATTCAGCCAAAAAAAAAAAAACTTGAAAATCACCGCTGCAATAATGTCTATATATAGGTAGTATATGTGTTTGATTCTAGGCAGAGGCAAAGCTGGAGGGCCAAGGGGGCCATGGCCCTCCTAACTTTTGAATTTTTCCATCCATCTTCTTTTACATTTAGTAATAAATCTAAAAATTACACAAAAATGCATTTATCGGCCCCTGAAAATTTGCTCTCTCAAAATTTAGAATAGGCTACTCAAATTGTTAAGCTAATCCAGTAAAAATTTAACCCAAAAATTTAATTTGGCAAAAAGGAAAAAACTCAAAAAATTAAATTTGGTAAAAATAAAAAATAAACAAACAAACAAAATTCACCATCTGGCCCAATAATGAGCCCATGTTCCTCCAAAACCTCTCATCCACCTTTAATAAATTCAAAATTTGCAACATATATAAACTCAAAAAAAAAAAAAAAAAAAAAAAAAAGAGAACAAACAAATTTGATTACTGTGTACTGTCCCAATTGCGCCGCTTGCCCTGGCCAATTAACCACGCCGCCAGTGTTCTTGCTGGGAGTCTGAAACGCCATTCCTCGTCGGCACCACTAGTACACCTCTTTCTCTTTTGCCGCTCTCTCGTCTGTTTGCTCAACACTGCTGTTATATTTGTTAATAACTGCTCAACACTGCAGTGAAGCAATTCTCTTTGACCGACTAGTAAAACTTTTTTTTTTTTTTTTTTTGTTTTTTTGAGAAACCTACTAGTAAACTTCAAGACTTAGTAATGAAGAGCTGTAGAGCTGTACAGCATTACACATATATTACTTTTCTCCTCCTTTATTTTTATTTTTTTTTAATAAGAAGATATATTAGTTTTGTTCTGTTGATTTAATGCTCTTTACACGGTACGTTAATAATAATAATAATAATAGTGTGGTTTATATTAGAATACTAGATTATCTATTTATCATCTGATAATAGTAGGAGGACAAATAATTGTTTAATGGTTTGATTTTATCTATTTGCACTTAATTGTTCAAACTATGTTTTTTTTTTTTTTTTTTTTACAAAAATTATTATATAAATCTTCAGAAGTCAGAACCTACTAATCAACCTTTTACCTTAAATGCTGAAACATTAGATGTAACTCCTTAGAAAAGTTCTTAAATGTAAAAAGGTTAGTTCGAACCTAAGTACAAATAATTTAGTACAGTGAAAAAAATGTAGGCACAAGTTTAATTACTTAAAGTTAGCTTATGAAATTAAGTATTTTATTTTTGGTCACAATTTGGGCCAAATTAACTTGAGTCTTTTGCATTTTGAGCCAATGTAGGCTAAACTAACGTAAGCTTAACCCATTGACACAATGTAGACATAATTAACCTGGCCCCACTTAGGAAAATTTCCTGCCTCCGCCACTGATTCTAGGGATATTATATAAACTTTACAAATTGATGCAACACTACTAAGAAAAATAAATGACTTTTACTTATTTTGTTGTTGAAATCTTCCAATTATATGCATTGTCATATCAGTTTGTAATTTATTATAAAATATAGGGGAAATTTCAATTTAAACTCTATAGTTTAGGAATAGTTTGAGTTAAATCTTATAGTTTCAAAAAAACGTATCAAATGAAACCTTGAATATTTGAAAGCTAACAAATTAAACTCTGAAGTCAAAATTTGGTAACACCATTAACACACACACACAGGCCGGAAACTGAATTCCAGTAGCAAATTGAATATATTGACATGTTACAAGTTTCAAGTTAGTTGGTTGCTCCAACATACTCCTAAATCTCAGTAGCAAATTGAAGAGATTGACAGGTTGTTGAATTGCACAAAACTAATTGGGATGAAGGGGATGTAGAAGGTCTGAAGAGAGGTTCTTGTTGATTATAAGTTTATAACATAACTTGCAAGGTTGACATTGAGTGCTTTTCAGATAGCTTCCAGTGTCCATGAACACTCATATTTCGGCTTCCCAACTCCACACTGACAATGTAGTTTAGAATTCCAAGTTTTAGATTAGAAGTTAATAGGAATTGAGTTTTTGAAGCATGTCGATACTCATATGGGATGCCATATTTTTCATCCAGGATTGCAATATATGAGTAGACATGAAAAAATCAAGTGTTTTGTTTCTTCTAACGTAGTTACCTAATTTTGACTACGGGGTTTTATTTATTACCTTGCAAAAGTTTAGAGTTTAATTTTGTACTTTTGAAACTATATATCTTAATTTGGACTATCTCAAAACTATAGGGTTTAAATTGACTTTTTCCCAAAAATTTATCGTACTTTTAACATTTTCCTTTCTAGTATCGTAGATTTGAATTTTTGAATAGATGAGTTTGTCACCTGGATTGGAGAACAGTAGCATGGTTTTTTTGTCCTTAGATTGATTTATCAATATATATGCTTCTTATCATGCAGCTTACAGAGAAAAATTTCACAAAGCTGTGTAACACATCGAGAATGTTAGTTGTAAATGGCAGTATTCCAGGGCCAGTAATACGGGTTCACAAAGGGGACACAGTGTATGTCAATGTTCACAATCACGGTCATTATGGGGTGACCATTCACTGGTAAGCTTATTCACTTTCTTCATAAATATGCATGTGTGTATTCAAATTGCTTTTGAATGAGTTTTGTTGGTTGCTTTATATCAAGAATCAGAGTGTTTGGAGGGAAGAAAAAGTAGAAAGAAAGAGAAAAGTGTAACTAATTGTAATTATGATTAGCTTAGTACAAAATACATAGCTCTGTTATTTATACACAGAATCAGAGATGTGGGAAAGGAAACTAACAGCTAACAACCTATACATGTGAATAACAAACTGACTTCCACCTTATAAGCTTAAGCCTATATACATACAACACATGTCGTTTAGCCTATAAAAGAAAAACTACTTGTAGCTTAGACAAATGATGACTTTAGCAAGTGTCACTTCTTCAAATTTTCTGTATTTGTACCATCTTAATACTCCCCCTCAAGATGAAGCAAAGATGTTAAGAATGCCTATCTTGTTAAGTAAGGAAGTAAACTGATATGTGTAAAGTTGTAATTTACAACTATGTTTTGTTGGCTTGTATTCCGTGCCAAATTTGATTGTAATTTTGTTCAATCGTTTAAAACCCTGTATTTGTTGTGGGACCTGATGTAAGGGGTGTGTGAGAGAAAGAGTGTTGAAGACTCAAGCATTTGAAGAAGAAAAGGATTCTCGCGGGTATCTCGCGGGTATGTCGCGACCAAGCTTCCCGCGAAGTGAGACATGTGCCAGGCACATGATGGAATGCGAAGAGTCATGCCAGGTGGAGACAACTGTGTCTCGCGAGTATCTCGCGGGTAAGGCCTTCCCGCGAGACACCCGCGAGACCAGCTGTTCTGCCAGCCTGTATTCTTTGAGTCACACCTTTTGCACCCCTCCTACAAATATCATCATTACCCACATTTGTTGAGGAATGCTTCAGAGAGAAAACCCTAGCCAAACACATTGGTAATTAGAGATTGTCTTCCCCACCTTCTCTAAACAATTTGCTTGTGGTATCTCCTCAACCATTCCCTCTCCATTGTCCATATCTTTGAGAGGTTGATAGCCCAAACACTTGACACATCTTTGAGAGTGCTGAGTGACGTTTTGGTGCTGCTGGGAAGCATAGGAAGGAGCCTTTAATGGCAGATGCAACATGGAGCTTGTTGCGGGATCCGGATAACTAGGACAAGACACGGTTCCGAGAAGCCTTGTTGGAGTAGGAGCTTGGAGGGCTTAGGTACATCGGGTAGACTAGGCTTGGAGGGTCTTTTGCTAATCCATGTATCCCAACTGATTGTCTAGTGGATCGATTTCCGCTTGGAGGGCGGCGGAGAGGTTTTTCGCCGAGTTCTTCGGTTTCCTCTTCGAGAACACGTCTCGGTGTTTTCTGTGTTTGCACCCTTCTTCCCTACTCTTGTTCATTTCATTTTTACTGCTGAGTTGCTTTAAATTATGGATTAGAGTAGTTGTTTGTTTATACGCTTGTGTTTACACTATTCCGCACTTGTTAGTAAGTTAGTGTAAAATCAACCAAGCCGTAATTTGAATTTGGGGGTCTAAACCGCTCGTGTGTTTTCAACACATTTTCGAGCTTTCAATTGGTATCAGAGCGGGTACACTTGCTGAGGTTTAATTACCTAAGTGTGATCCTTGACCCTTCTTGAGATGGACCGGTCTCAATCGCTCAATGTTCCACCATTTTTTGATGGGAACAATTATGCATTCTGGAAAGTTAGAATGAGAGCATTCTTATGCTCTATCGATGATACCGTTTGGGATGCGGTTGAGATAGGTTGGACCAAGCCGGTGGCTCCTAAGTCCACTTGGGATAAGGCAGCCCTTGCGGCAGCAAATGCTAACAGTAAAGCTTTAAATGCTATTTTTTGTGGTGTGTCCCCTGATGAATTCCACAGGATATCTCATATGACAGTAGCCAAGGAAGCTTGGGAAATTTTGGAGACTACCTATGAGGGTACAAAGAAAGTCAAGGACACAAAGCTCCAAATGCTCACCACCAAATTTGAAGAACTCAAGATGAGTGATGATGAACCATTTGACTCATTCTATGGGAAGCTCAATGAAATTGTCATTGCTAAACTCAATCTTGGGGAGAAGATTGAAGACACTAAGGTGGTGAGAAAAATATTGAGGTCCTTGCCTGAGAGTTTTAGAGCAAAGGTTACAGCCATAGAAGAAAGCAAAGACTTGGATGAGATTAAGATTCAAGAGCTGATCGGTTCTCTCCAAACCTATGAGCTGGGATTGCCTTCCCATAAAACAAGCAAATCGTTTGCCCTTAAAACCATCAACGAAAGATTGAATGATTCCTCCGAAGAAGACGGAGTGGAGAAAGAAGTAGCATATCTTGCAAAGAACTTTCGCAAGTTTCTGAAAATGAAGAACAGTGGGAAACCGTTCAATAGAGAAAAGTTCTCTCCTTCAAGAGGTGATAAGAAAGAGTTTAAGAGAAAAGAAGGAAAGGACTATCAACCCTCTCCAGACATTGTGTGCTATGAGTGCAACGGTCATGGACATCTCAAGAAGGAGTGTCCGAATTTTCTGAGGGGAAAAGGAAAAGCATATGCTACAACGCTCAGTGACTCTGAATCTTCTGATTCTGACTCGGAAGAGAGCTGTGACGGTGAGGGAAACTACTCCGCTTTCATGACTATTGCTCATGAAGATTCCTCGGATGACTTGGGTGCACTTGAGAAGGAACTTGGTGAACATTCTGATTCAGAATCTGCTGGAGTTGTGGAAGAATCAGACGCTGAAGAGGAAGAGAATATAGCTAATCTTCAAGAGAATTACTCCTCACTTCTTGAGAAGTCAGGGGAATATGCAAGAATAGCCAAGGCAGCTGTGAGAAAAATGAAGAAAGCAGAGGAAGACTACCGAAGTCTCATGATCAGACATAAGGAGGCCAAATGCGAAATAGAGGGGCTGAATGGTGAGCTGTCAGAAGCATACTTGAAGATCAGATTTCTTGAGCAAGAGGTGGTGCAAGCGCAAGCCAAGATAGAGAGGGTCTCCTCCAGAAAGTTGGATGATGTTATCTCATCCCAAAAACATTCTTCAGACAAGTCCGGATTGGGATATACCGGAGGAAGTAGCTCATCAGTCAAAGCTACCAAAGAAGTGAAATTTGTGAAGGCCGTAGAGCCAATTGTAGAGGAGGCCGTTCCTGAGAATGTTAAGGTTGAAAAGAAGAATGTAAATGAGCAACGGATGATGAATAAGCCTCGAAATCAAGCTGGAGGTAGACACGAAACCAGAGCAAGATCTCTCTCAAGACCTCAACGGGGTCCTAGAACGGATTATGTGTGTCACTATTGCGGATTGCAAGGACACACCAGACCCAACTGTCAAAAATTGAGGGCAGACAATAGTGCAAGCATTCCTCGATCACGAGGAAGAAGGAATGACAATAGAGCTTGGGGAAGTGAGAACTCAAGAAGCCAAAACCGTGATCCCGGAGTGACAGATGTGATGAAGATGATCGGTGCCTTCACCACTTGCTTGGAGAGTTTCACCAGGAGGTTTGAAAGTCCAAACTCTCGTACCCAATCCGTCAAGGATATCACCCCAAACGCACGTGACGTGTGGGTGAAAAGGGGTACTCATGCATAAGCACTATAACATGTCCATGCATTAATTCTTTCCATTGTTAGGGACATTTGTTGTTGCATTGCATCATGCATTACTTTCATGGTTTGCACTTGTTATTGTTGATCTTTCCTTTCTTGTTCTGTTTTGGGTGTGTTTCAAAAAAAAAAAAATTTCAAAAAAAAAAAAACCATAAAAATTATAAAATCTAAAAGGTTTGATCACTTTGTTGAGTTTTGTCTCATATCATGTTTTGCCTTGTACCTCTGTACTTATGGCTTTGTGCATTTAACGAGCGTAGCTTGTCCCTCATGCACTCATATCATAGTGGAAGAAATTCTGAATTCTATGTGACGGTTGTAAATAGATCTTCAACCTTGTCATAAATGATTAGTGAATGGTTGTGTTGGTCTTGATACATGCATAGACTCATGCCTATATATCTTCCCACTTTTATTTTTTCCTTGCTTAAAAGAGCTCTCTAAATGTAAATCTCCAAATGAAAAGAGATATAGAGCTGCAAAAGCCTGTCGCACAAACTAGTATTCGACTAGGAAAAAGGGAAAGCGACCAAAATAAAATGTATGATGCCCAAAAAGCCAAAGGCTAACTCACCAATTGAAATATCAAAAATTTCAGGCATCTCTCTCTCTAAATGAGATTCTCTTTGCTAAAAAGTTGCAATTGTATTGTTAAGAATGGAGCCAAATGAAAAGCTTCAATGAATTGTTATCTAGTTCGTGTGGGAGGTCATATATGCATGTTTCCATAATTGAGATAGGTCACATAATCTAGTGCTAGTTGTGTATGCCTTGATTGAATTGATCATTGAAGCCTCACATTGGACTAAGGACTATCTCATTTTTGATATCCACACACAACACACAAGTCTATGTTCTATGAATGTCATAATCATTTGTGTGATTGTACCGGATTAAATGTGTTTCACATGCTCAATCTTTGTTGATCAAATCCAAAAAGTTTTTGTGAGTTTTATTTGTTTTTGAAAGTGATTTTAGACTTTCTTGTGTTTTTTTGGTCAAAATGAATTTTGTGTTTTTCATCAAAAACTGGTTCAGTGGCTTTTTCGCGAGAAGCTCGCGACTAAGAAGCTTCCCGCGAAAAATTGTTTGGCTAAAACTGTGTTTTTCTCAAAATCAGACAGAGAATCTCGCGACTGTGTCGCGACTGTCTCGCGACTTAGAGCTTCTCGCGAAAATTTTGTGCTTCAGTGGCACTTTTTGCGGTTGTCTCGCGACTGTCTCGCGGCTCCCTATCCCGCGAAAAACGCGTGTTTCCAGTTTTTATAGGGCTGATGTGACAGTTTTTCAAAACATAAAACTTCCCTCTCATCTTTTCTTCGAAACTCTCTCTACCAAAATCACTATTCCATTAAACCCCACTCCGAATCAAGATTTTTTCTGCATTTTCTTCTTCAAGGTATGTTGATTATTCACTCCTTTTTAAGTTTTTACTTAGATTATGCAGAATTTTTAGTTAGGGTTGTGATAATTGGGGATTTTCGAAATTTTGGGTTGGCTTTCTAAATTGGGCAATGTTTATGTTAAATCTTTGATTGGGTTTTGTTTATTGTGATATTGTTGCATCTGTGTTGGCCCCTTGTAGCATTTTAAAGTGTATTTAGGCATATTTTCACCATGTTCATGCATTGTTCATTCTTAAAGTGTTGTTATGCACATTAGGTGTTTGATTGAATGTCTAAATGACATTGTTGTTCTTAATTGGTCTCAAGTGAGTCCCAATTTCAAGGTTTTCATATACCTTACCATATTTTGGTCTAAAATTGATCTTAGATCATGGGTGTATTACACTTTGCACATGTTGCACTCAATTGGCAAACACCTAGGCACACACTTAGGCACACAATCATGCATTTCATGTTACACATACATATGCATTCACACAAACACACACTTGCACAGTGATTTAAATTTCATACAAAATGTCTTGTTTTCCAATTCATTTGTGTTATTGTTCAATGAAGTTTGTGGTATAACTTGCTCTGTTGTGGTGGAAATGCTCTGTTTTGAATGTTACTCTGTTTTTTTTTAAAGGTTCACATTTGATGTAAACTAACTTGAATCTAATCAAGTTTTTATGCTGTGTGCTCTTATGCTCTATGTGTTGTGTCGTCTTATGCAGATGTCTCCCACCAAGCATGCCGGTACCAAGAAGAAGGGTCCCAAGCGTGCTCGTACTGACTCCGATAACTTCAAATCCGCAGAGGCAGATATGAAGTACAATGATTGCTACAAGAGAGCAACCATCGTCATGGAAAGGGTGGTGCAGTTGGAAGAGCTTGAGAATACCTGCATTCCAGATGTGTTCAAAGAAAGAACCTGGACAAAGTTGCTAAATCCAGTTGGGAATGTGTACTCTGAAATTATCAGGGAATTCTTCTCTAATGCTGCTGTGGAAGATGATAAGATCCTTTGCTGGGTGAGGCGCAAAGAATTTGAGATCACCAGGGACAGCATTCAAGACTTCTTGGAGATTCGTCCTCCCTCACAGCCAATGACTGTTCAGTATGATGAGCGATTGGGGCATATCACGGAGATGATATCAGCACTTGGTGGGGTTCCAAAGAAATCCTCAATGGATACTCTCAAGTTCTCTCCAGAAATGAGAACTCTCAGCTACGTTATGATCCATAACTTGTATCCGGTCACCAACCTCACCACTCTCTCGGCTCCAAGGACGAGGTTTCTCTACGATCTCTTCACTCATAAGGAGATTGATATCTGCAGCCACATCTTTCACATTCTGAAGAAGAGCATCACGAAGCAGAATTCCAGAACCATAATGCCCTTTCCCTCACTGATCATGGGTCTCATTGCCAAGGCAAAGCTGAAGTTTCCTAGTGGCCTCACTGTTGTTCAGAGGGATTACCCCATTGGTGCAAACACTCTGACTCGAAGCACAGCACACATCAAAGGCCCCAAGACTGGTCCTCATCTCATTCCACCACCTAGGGGTGCACCTCAGGATATCCCAGAGGAGGGTGGAGATACTGAGGAGGAGATTGAGAGGTTTACTTCTGCTCCAGAGACTGCACAGCCATCATCTTCTGCTCCAGCACAACCACAGGGTCTCAGCAAGCTTGATCAGATCCTAGCCAAGATGGACCTCATGTCTACAGTGCTTGATACTCATGTGCAGCACACAGCGGATCAGTTTGCTTACCTCCAGGAGCAGATCACCACACTATCCACTCAGATTCAGAGCTTATCCCCTACACAGGGTTCAGACTCCGACTCCGACCAATTCTAGTCCTTTGGCCATTCCGGTCAAAAAGGGGGAGAAAATTTTGAGGGGGAGCTGATGAACAAGAGCTTGCACAGCCTTAGGGGGAGCATAGCTTAGATACATAAACTATTGGTTATTGGTTATTGGTTTTTACAGACGGGTTTACTAAGTCTTTTTTGGTTTATAGTTAATGTTTTACTGTTTTTAGTTTATACTTCTGACACTTATGTTTTTAACATTAGTATTAATTTCAGTATATTTTCAGAAGTTTGTGTTTATAAGTTCTATGCTTTGTGGCATATGTGCTATGTGGCAATTTTGTTTTGTTCCCATGTTGCTTATGTAAGCTTTAAGGGGTTTGTTGCATGCATTGTTTGTAGGTCTTTGTGGTTTGTGCCATGCATTTGCTATACCATGCTTTTGCAACCTTTTTGCATGTTTGCTTGATTGTTCAATGTCATGCATTTTACTTGTTGTTCAATGCCATGCATTTTACTTCAAGTACATCACTCTTGTGCCCTTGTAGGATTGTTCCTAGATGCATATACGTTCTATGCATTGGTTGAGTGATGAACACTCTTGTGCCCAAGTAGGATTGTTCCTAGATGCAAATACTTCGTGTATTTCGCATTGGTTGAGTGTTGGAGTTGCAAATGATCCTCTTCATATGAGCTTATCATCTTGCATATCCGGATGTTCATTTCATGTGTAAATGAGCATAGTAATTACTTGCGTATAGTGATTACTTGTCTGATCTTGCCATGGTTTATTGTTTTATTCCATCTTGCATGATCACATTATATTTGCTCCATATGCTCTTCAAGTTTTTCTGCATACAATAATGTTATTGTGTTGTTGTGTTTCAGGAGATACTAGTTCATATGTTCAAGAGCTTATCAGAATCTAGAATTAGGTGTGAGTGAGTTTTGCCTTTGTTCCCAAACTCACGTTTAAGTCTAGAGTCTGTTTTAGGGTTTTGTCACGGAATAGCCAAAGGGGGAGATTGTAAAGTTGTAATTTACAACTATGTTTTGTTGGCTTGTATTCCATGCCAAATTTGATTGTAATTTTGTTCAATCGTTTAAAACCCTGTATTTGTTGTGGGACTTGATGTAAGGGGTGTGTGAGAGAAAGAGTGTTGAAGACTCAAGCATTTGAAGAAGAAAAGGATTCTCGCGGGTATCTCGCGGGTATGTCGCGACCAAGCTTCCCGCGAAGTGAGACATGTGCCAGGCACATGATGGAATGCGAAGAGTCATGCCAGGTGGAGACAACTGTGTCTCGCGAGTATCTCGCGGGTAAGGCCTTCCCGCGAGACACCCGCGAGACCAGCTGTTCTGCCAGCCTGTATTCTTTGAGTCACACCTTTTGCACCCCTCCTACAAATATCATCATTACCCACATTTGTTGAGGAATGCTTCAGAGAGAAAACCCTAGCCAAACACATTGGTAATTAGAGATTGTCTTCCCCACCTTCTCTAAACAATTTGCTTGTGGTATCTCCTCAACCATTCCCTCTCCATTGTCCATATCTTTGAGAGGTTGATAGCCCAAACACTTGACACATCTTTGAGAGTGCTGAGTGACGTTTTGGTGCTGCTGGGAAGCATAGGAAGGAGCCTTTAATGGCAGATGCAACATGGAGCTTGTTGCGGGATCCGGATAACTAGGACAAGACACGGTTCCGAGAAGCCTTGTTGGAGTAGGAGCTTGGAGGGCTTAGGTACATCGGGTAGACTAGGCTTGGAGGGTCTTTTGCTAATCCATGTATCCCAACTGATTGTCTAGTGGATCGATTTCCGCTTGGAGGGCGGCGGAGAGGTTTTTCGCCGAGTTCTTCGGTTTCCTCTTCGAGAACACGTCTCGGTGTTTTCTGTGTTTGCACCCTTCTTCCCTACTCTTGTTCATTTCATTTTTACTGCTGAGTTGCTTTAAATTATGGATTAGAGTAGTTGTTTGTTTATACGCTTGTGTTTACACTATTCCGCACTTGTTAGTAAGTTAGTGTAAAATCAACCAAGCCGTAATTTGAATTTGGGGGTCTAAACCGCTCGTGTGTTTTCAACACATTTTCGAGCTTTCAATATGAACTGAGAGGCATGGTGAATAAGTAAGCTAGCTGCTGTTTGGTAGGAACATGAAATGTTTTGATTAGCTTGGCTTGTATATTTTCTCTCACAAGATGCCAATCTATTTCTATTTGTTTTGTTCTCTCATAAAACACACGGTTCGCAGCTATATGCAAAGCTGCTTGACTATCATAGTAAAGTAAGACAACTCTAGGATGACTTACAGTTAAGTCTTTTGAGTAATGTCAGCAGCCACATAATTTCACAAGTGGTAACAGTCGTTGCTCTATACTCAACTTTGACTGAAGACCTGGAAATTGTTGACTAAATATTAGTTCTCCAAGAGATTAATAAGTCTCCCAAGAACACACAATAACCTAGGTCATATTTTCTAAAATTTGGACAAGAAGCCCAATCTGAATTTGTGTATGCCTTTAAATGCAGCTGAGAATTAGCCCCAAAGAATAAACCTTTACCCAGTGTACCTTAGAGATATTGCAGTACTTTCAGTGCATCTTGAAAATGAGGCATTCTGGGTTTATCCATAAACTGACTCAACTGATGGTGATGTCTGGTCTAGTGAGGGCCAAGAATAGAAGCTTCCCAACCAACCTTCTATACTTTATAACATCTTGTAATAGTTCACCACTGTATTTTGACAGTCTGCAATTCTGATCCATAGGAAATTTAGCTAGTTTAGAGGCCAAGATCCCAGCTTCTTCCAACAATTCCATGTATACTTCCTCTGACATAGGTGCATGCATTTAGTACACTTAGCTATCTCAAGGCCTCGAAAGAATTTGAAAGGTCCCAAATCCTAGAAGCTTTAATTGATCATGCAAATATGTCTTAAAACTATTAGCATCTTCAAGCTTGTTGATAGTAACCAATATGTCATCTACATATACAAGAACAATGAGAACTGTGCCTTCTATCACTCTTGTAAATAGTGAGTAATCTGATTTGGGTTGCTCAAAACTTGTTCAAGAATAGCATTGGTCAATTTATCAAACCATTCTCTGCTAACCTGCTTCAATTCATACAAAGATTTGTTTAATCTGCAAACTTTAACCTTCCACTTGCTAGCAACATCAAGTACATAATCCAGAGGCAAATGCATATACGATTCTTCATGAAATCCCCATGAAGAAATGCATTGTTAATATCAAGTTTAATAATATGCCAATCTTGAATTGTAGCTACAGCTAAGAGAGTCCTCACAGTAGCAAATCTGGCTACAAATGAGAATGTTGTTGGGTATGAGTGAAGTCTCACATTGAATAATAATGAGAAGATCGAGTGGTGAATATAACATAGTTAAACCCATACCCATTGGGCTTAGTCATTTTGAATTAAGTGTGTTTCTATATGTTATATTAACTACTCAAGGAGTCTCTCTAAGATGTTTATGACACTTATTAAGTACACAACAATTAACACACAATCACCCCAGAAATGAATAGGTATATTAGATTGAAATTTTAATTCTCTAACCATTTCTAAAATATGTTGATGTTTTCTTTCAACAACTGAGTTTTGTTGAGGTGTGGCAACAATGAAAATTTATGACCCTTATTTTTGAAAAACTGTAGTAATAAAAACCGTGTATTAATTATATTTATAAATGTGTATTGACTAGTTTTGTATACCATAAAAAAATAATAATAATAATAATAATAAAAAACAGAAAAACAAAATAAAGGCATAGCATGAACTATTATTAATTACAAGTCCAATGCATTAACACTTTGTACTGACATAAAATAAAATCATTTACATTCTATTGCTTTGTTGGTCTAAGTGTAGATTGATTAGGTATGTGGTTTGATTGAGTTAGGCAAGGGAGGTAAGTTTAATACTTTTCAACATACTACTAAACAATTTGAATAGTTTCTTACTCATTTTGGTATCTAATTTAAGGATAGGTTCCTTAACTAAATTAGGATAATCATTCGTAAGAAATAATTTTTTTTTCTAAACTTGGGAATATTGATACACATATTTTGGTAGCATTCTATATTCCACAAAATGTGAGATTTGGGGGTAATTTGGATTCGGTTAATCTAGATTTTCTTAAATTGTGGGTTCCAGTTAGCTCAACTAGTAAAATCTTTTATGGTTCTTCTAGGCATGGTGTAAAGCAACCAAGAAATCCATGGTCAGATGGCCCAGAATACATCGCGCAATGTCCTATTGAACCAGGATCAAACTTCACCTATGAAGTCATATTTTCTACTGAGGAGGGAACTCTTTGGTGGCATGCACATAGCGATTGGACACGAGCCTATGTTCATGGTGCCATTGTCATCTTGCCTGCTATTGGAACAACTTATCCATTTCCCAAACCAGATGAAGAAGATATCATAGTTCTAGGTATGCTAATATTTTTTAAACATCTCAATCCCACTAAATGTAATAAAAAAAATAAAAAAAAATTCCACATCTATTCTGCATTGAATAAACATTCAACATCATATGGTATCACCCACAACATCAACTCAATGCATGGGAGTTACCGAGTATTGAAAAATAAATATGACTAGTGCTACCTATTGTTGATGGTCATTTTCATGACAAATTTTATACAAGCCTGTTTCGGCCAAGCCCGACTTCCTTGTAGGCTCAATTCGTATATTTTCTTTTTTTATTTCTTTTTGCATGGCCTAAGCTTATGTCACCCGTTGGTGAAACTGACAAAGTGTGATTTGGAGAGTATGGGTCAGTTTCTCTTGAACCATTTGCATTATTAGCTAGCCTGTGCATGCTATCAAGTGGGCTAGGGAAGCTAGTAGCACCTTAGATCTATGGAGAAATTTTTCACCCCAAATGAGGTCTTATGCTCTCGATGTCTGTGGCTAAATTTATTGAATGAACCCTTTTTAGCTTTTAAGACATGGCTAACTCCCATTGGCCAATCCCAGCTATTGGCAACCACTAAATGTAGCCTCCAAGAATCTAAAATAGTTGAAAAAGGGGACACAATGGGTGCTCAGTCAAATTATTTCCTAAACGATGCTAAAAGGCCCTTGCTTTACCCAAACAAAAGCTGTAAAGTTTTAGATCCTTGGAAAGCATAGTGTTTAACCTAATTTATTAGCCAAGTTCTTACTCAGGTTAATTATTCAGATCTAAGTAAAACATTCGTCACACATAACATGCATAGTGAAAAACTAAATAACACAAGATGTGATAACCTAGGAAAACCTATGAAACAACTCTTTTCAAGGTAAAAACTTGGGGGGAACTATCCCAAGAGAACAATCCACTATATCAAATTGAGATTTACAGTCAAGAATACCAATTTGTAATAAATTTAACATAGTTACCAAACTAGGCTCTGAACTCCTCAGACTTTTTTGACCTGGACATGCTCTCACATGAACCTCTAGTTCATGTCTTGATCTTTAGTACACTTGATAGCTGAAGCTTGACTGCAACTTTAATCCACTGAAACTAGCAATATGAGTTTGATCTCCGGTAGGTGCTTGATGAAATTAGAAGGTATAATACCTCATAGATTTCACAAAAGTAACTCTGATGACTTGAAAAACATATATTAGGATTTTCCTTTTATACCTAGCAGTATTGGACTCAAACCCTAAACGTTTCGCAAGCTGTTGGGTCTTGTTTAAAATTCTTCAAAATCGCAGTTTGATCAATCGAAGCTCTTGATCGATTGATCGAGCTTGAAAGATTTTCAATTCTTCTTTTTGCAGTTTGTATGTTCTTGAATCTTAACTTGTATCAACTTGAGCAATGTCTAAAACACTTTATAAACCCTAAGATCTAATCCTAGACAAGTTTTTGTTCTTGGTTTGCCAACATACAAAGTATTTAGAACCTAAACATTTATGTCAAAATATTTAGAACCTAGCAAAAGCCAACTTAAAATTACCTTTATTCAATATCTTGGTGGCTCAAAGCCTCAGCCATTAGCAAAACGCCAATCATTAAACACACCCAAGACTCAATATATAACCCCCTTCATTAGCTAAAAACACTAACCATGCTTTACTCTTAAAACTGAAACTTTAGAATAAAAGCTCATTCAGTCAACAAAGGGTCTCATTATTCTGATGTTATGGGGGAGAAATATTGGTACAGAGAAGCCTTCCCTCTCTTCCTTACAATCTCTTTCAATTTCCTCTTCTTGCTAATTGTAGGGGAAAGTTTCAAACCTGAAGTTCTACGTTTATTTTTTGCATTTTTGTCAATGTAATTTTGATTTCTATCTTGTTAAATCACCATTTAACTTTGTTCATCACACATTTAGAATTTTAGGCTCCACTCTCCACAAATATTCACTTTTAAAGAGCCTGAGAGGAGATTTGGGCCTATTCTTATATTTTGGCCTTTGTCCCAAAAAGGTTCTCAATATTTTGGCAACTCCATTGTGGAGTCAAGTGGCTAAAACAAGAAAAATCGTGCCTCCAAAGAAGAAAGCAATGAAGAGATGTGTTTTTAACACCAACTTGTTCCAAGAGGAGTTGTATGAAACTTTGCCTCGATAAAGGAGAATCGTGAAGTTGAGCTAAAAAAGGTCTATCCTTAGCTGGTCGAGCTACTGAAGATGTTCCAAGGAAACTGTAAAGTTTTTAATTGTTACGTCCAACCAAATGTGAGGGCCTTCTATAGATAAGGAGTAGAGACTATTTATTTGATACACATATTATGTTTCATAATCCTCACGATAATATAGTGATGTCCTATAGATGGGAAAAAAGAAAAATTAACCACAAAAAAAATATGGGGAACAAAAGAAAAAATGCACTTTATTTTTGTCTGTAACGAAAGAAAGTTTGTTAACAATACTTCCAAAATTTGGTGGAAAAAAAGTACTTAATTATTTCTAAATGTTAAGTTTCATGTTTGATGTACGGCATCTATAGTAATGAAGTGATAATTAAACATAGACAACTTTTATTGAGTATTAACTGCATATTTACTAAATTATAATTAATTTGATAGTGAAAAATCATTTTCGGCCTCATCCCGTGCATTTGCACAGGTTAACAGCTAGTATATGTCAGTGAATAATATTATGCTATTGTATTTCTAATTCAGTTTTGTTTTGCTAAGGATGCAGGTTCATGGTATAGTGGAAACTTAAAAGCCTTAGTGGATGATAGCCTATATTATGGAAGTGACTTGCCACACTCTGTTGCTTTCACCATAAACGGCGAACCAGGAGACTTGTGTCCATGCTCCAAAGGTTTGATAGCAGATTTTAGATTTTACAGTTTAGTAATACCCTAAATCAAGATCTTCTAAAGTTTTTAATAGAGTAATGCTCAGAATATTACAAATTTTACTACATAAGTTAATAGATTGATGTGTCACCAATTACAAAAAATTAATTCAAACATTCATTTATTAAGCAGTTGAAACCCACCAATCATATTCATTGTTACATTCATGTGTAAGCTTTATGTAATAAAATTTGTAATACTTTTAGTATTTTTCATAAATTTTACAACATAAGCCTTACAAATTGATTTGCCACCAAATACAAAAAGTAATTTGAACTTTCATTTCTTAACATATGAGTGATACTAGGAATACTACAATTTTTACTACGTTACTTTTACAATTCATTTATTTTATTTCTACATTCATTATTACATTAATTTGTAATGTTATATAGTAAAATTTGTAGTATCTCTAGCATTTTGTAAAATTTATAGCTTTCCTATAATGGGTCTTTGTACCATCCCTAACATCACTCTACTGCATAATCATTAGAAGTTAATGTCTCACCAAGCACAAAAGAGTGATTACACATTCATTTATTAGGTTTAAGAAATCCGCTGATCATATTCATTGTTATATTAGTTTCTTGATCATTTAAAATTTGTAGTATATTTAGCACTATCCATAAATATATCGCATATTGGAATCATAAATTGAGTCATAATCTTAATCTTGTAGAAACAACATACCATCTAAAGGTTGATCAAGGCAAGACCTATCTTCTTCGTCTAGTCAACGCAATTGTCGCTGCAGATATGTTCTTTGCAGTTGCTCAACACAATCTCACAATTGTTGGAATGGATGCACATTATATCAAACCTATAACTACTAGTTACATAATGATAAGCCCAGGACAAACCATGGATATCCTACTCACAGCAAATCAAAGTCTTGGCCAATATTATATGGCTGCTCGACAATTTTGGAGCCAAAATGTACAGGTTACAGATTTCGACCATGTCAATACCACTGCAATCATCGAATACAAGGGAAACTATACCATCCCATCATCTCCTTCCTTTCCAAGTACACTTCCCATTTACAAAGACTTAAAGGCTGCCATAGAATTCTCAAAGAATTTTAGGAGCTTAGCAAGCAAAGAACATCCAGTAAATGTTCCCCTAAACGTAACCACCAAAATGTATATAACACTTTCTATAAGTGACATTGCTTGTCGAAATAGCACATGCACATCAAAAGGTAATGGTACTGATATACTGGCTACAAGCGCGAATAACATAAGTTGGAGTAGTCCAATTGCTACTAATATACTGCTTGCTTACTACAGGTTTGTCTCCCCCATAATTTATTTTTAATATTCATTGCTTTGGTTTTGTGAAGAATAAATTATGTTTCAAACATTGCATGGAATAGTAACTAAATATAAATATTTCATCAAAATGTAACATGATGAGTATCCTGCTACCATATATTATGACAATACATTTTGATATTTGATTAAATTAAAACCTTTCATATATGCAGAAATATTAGTGGGGTTTACACTACAGATTTCCCAGACGAACCCCTTTATTATTTTAACTTCACAGCTGACGATCTTCCAGATGATATTGCAATAACAGACCTTGGGACCAAGGTGAAGGTGTTGAATTATAATGACGTAGTTGAGGTTGTTTTTCAAGGTACCAATTTGATGGAAGGCGCTGGGACTCATCCAATCCATTTGCATGGGTATAGCTTTTACGTGGTTGGAACAGGTTTTGGAAATTATAAAAATGAAACTGACCCAAAAGATTTTAATTTGGTTGATCCAGTCGAAGTGAATACCATCGCTGTCCCTAAGAATGGATGGCTTGCCATCAGATTTATTGCAAACAATCCAGGCAAGTTATATATATATATATATATATATATATATATATATCACTATTTTGTATGTTTAGTTACTATTATTATAAAACAAATTGCATGCATTGGAGACAGCACATTCATTGGCACAAGATCTTGTAATTAACTGCAAATAATAAAAATAAATATGGATAATTTTTTTATTAAAAAAAATAAATAAATAAGGAAGGTGGGATCAAACTTGTGGAAAAAGGTGCTATGTTTTTGTGAGCTAGCCCATTGATCTATAAGCATGTTGTTTTGGTTGGTCTATAATCTATATTATGTATCGTGGATGTTAACATTAATCACATATTTGGCAGGTGTATGGTTTTGGCATTGTCATTTAGATAGACATATGACCTGGGGTATGTCAGCTGTTTTTATTATAAAGAATGGAGACACTGCTGAGACAAGTATCCGTGAACCCCCTCCTTACTTGCCTCCATGCAAAGTTCCATTACGGTCGCGGCTCCAAAACAATGATGGATCAAATGAAAAAGAAAATTAATCCGATTTATCTCTTAATGCATTAATATTTATCTACTTATGTAATAATTTTGTTAAATGTTTTATTGCATTAATTAACTATAGTTCATAAAGAGAAATTATTCAATATTCAAAGAGTGTAGACACCCATTTTGCAACCCTTTATTTTTATCATTTTTATTTTTTAGCATTAAGGGCAAAATGGTCATTTTATGTGTGAAAACTCTAATGATGACCTTGATCATGAATTTCAGATCTTGAGTGTCGAAGTACAATTTATGAAAACTTGTGTCTTTTCATGTGTTCCAAAAAATGTTGAGATCTTTATTTTATTAATACTTAAATTGGATTGGTTGATCTGTAGTGTTAACTTATACATGAATGCATAAGATTATTATAGATTGATTTTAATTGTTCTGTGAAAGATTAATTAAAATATTTAATCACCACCACACACTCTTGGTGCGATGGTCACTCTACAAGTATAAGTGCTTGTGGGGTATAGCAGAGCGGCAAGAGCTAGGGTTTAAGTCTCCATAAGGGAGTTTTATACACATATATACTTAGATTAAGATAGAGTAGAATTTCTATTTTGTATATATATATATATATATATATATATTTAATGCAATTTTTTGTTAATTTTAATTATGTTAGAAATGCAAATACTAATAATTCCATACAGATAATGTTAACTTTTAATTTATTAAATTCAAAATAATTGTATTTTTCTATAGTTGGACAATGCTTTTATTTTATTTTACTAATTAGAATTTTGAACTATTATTTGTGGTTTGCTTTTGTGTTCCCTCTTTTTTGTGTGTGTTTGTTTCTCAAAAACAAAAGGTTTTAACCATTAAAGAACACTACCAAAAATAGAGTCTAAATGTGCTAAGAATGCTGAATTGCCTATCTTAAAAACGCTGAAAATTGAAGTCAAATAGAAAAACTCAAAAAGTGGGTCGTATTGGACTCATCAACACTTCAATTTAGGATAAGACGCCGACAGGAGGCCCTGCATGGAGTAGAATTCTCTAGTGTTTAGTTTTCTTCCATCCACAGATTTTTTTTTATACCAATGTTATCAATACCGTTTCGGGGTCTATTCCAGTCTATCCATTGGAACAAAATATGTCGGTATCAGCTTATTTTGATGTACTGTTTCAAGGTTACTACTATTTTATTTTATTAGTTATATACATATATTTCTTTATATATTTTTGGTCAAACCCATATAATTTATTAAGAATTTTAAAATTAATAGTCTATATTTCAACTAATATATCAATCTCGAACCCAAATATCTATTTAATAATAATAATAATAAATTTTTTTGTAAATATAATAACACTAATATATACCTAGATAATAAAATAAATAACAAAGTTTCTCTTCAAATTAGTTTGGAGGTAAACCCTTCAAACTTTCCTAATATCTTTTTATTGAATGTGAATTTTGAAAAATCTATTGTCAAATTGCATTTTCTTATTATATCTTCCATGCCTAAAAATTTTCAAGAAGATAAAAAATCGATAGCTATATCATTAATCAAATGTTTAAATTTCAAGTTTTTATACTTTTAAATTATGCAAAAAAATACATTATGAATCGAATAGTAATTAACATCCAATTTGAATAACATTTGACATACATGTTAAGAACATAAAAAGATGTTATCCAACAGTTAAATTTTTGAAATATTAGCCATGTTTGGGAGATGTTCTTGTGGGTAAAAATCAAACCCTTCAAACTCTTTAATTGGGTGTGAATTTTGAAAATCAACTCCTAGTTTTGGCTTGGATTTATGATTTTTTGATCGTTGTGTCTGATTAGGAAACCAACCGCATGATTTGAAGGTGGTTGGGAGATGTTCTTGTGGGTAAAAAAATTATGGAAATTTGACAGTCCAATTGAGAGAGCATAGTGGCTAAAGTTTTGCTGAGGATGGGTACAAGGGTGTGGGTCCATGACTTGGCAATTTTGAAATCCTGTTGTTGTATTGGAAGAGTGGGGTGAAATATTAGTATTAGTGAAATTTAAGCTCAATGAACAGTTTGATTAAGAGAAGGGAGCGATCAAAGTTTGTGAAACTCAATCAAACCATAGTCAAACTTCAAATTTAGTTCCATGACCACTAGATTTGATCAAATTAGGTTAAGTGGATATGTTTTGAGTTGGTACCAAGTCTAGATCGATGTTTAGAGTGGAATCAAGGTTTTCTCAATTTTCGTGCTTTCTCGGTGTCAGGTTTCAAAATGGAAAAACGAAGTAGCTAGAACACCCAACACATTTATAACCAACAACTTAGCCCCCAAATCTAGACTTTGAGATCTCAATAGATTTTTCCAATAATTTAATTTTTAGATTGTAATTAGGAAGCATAATTGTTTTACTTGGATTTTTACATCGCGCTCAACATTCCCCCACCTTTTGAGGTTTTTACTTTGCAACACATGTTACGTAATAATAAGTGTGTGATATGTCTACAACACTAGGGGTGAGGTGTGAACTTCTTTACCTATGTTCATTTTTAGGAGTTGCTACCAATCATGGGAATTCTAAGGTTTGATTACTCACCTAAGCCTAATTGATTTTATTTCCTAAATTAACTAAGCTCGGTTACGAGTGAGAAAGGTATTAAGCACTCCATAACGCCTATCCTAAAGGATATTACATCATCTTGAATTTAACCCTAAATTTCAATATTTAAAGAATAAATTAAGAATTTGGCATTTGGCATTCGGTTTTGGAAAATTTTTATTGCTTGTGTGAGCATGTATAATCTAAACAAGCACATGACAGTGAAGATTTGAATGTATGATATATAGGTTTATCATAGAATGACATGTGAATGTATTACTTTTCAATCTATCTTAGGATGAGATGTGAATGCCTGACATGAATAGAACTATATAGTATGACATTGAAGGCATGCCATGTGAATCTACCTGAAGGTGACATGTGAGTGAAAACAAGATCAATAGAGTATAGCTTAGCATGTGATTGCATGGCATTGACTAGAAAGGTAAACTGCATGGTAAATTTAATGTGGCTTACCTCATTGCATAGCATAGCATACCAAGTGTAATCTTGCAATTCCTTCTCCCAAGGTATTTTATCTCATGCAAAAGACATGAAGAAATAATGAGGGACACAAATGATATAATTTCTAGAAGATGTGAAAACAATGTTATTTGACAATTTCATTTTTTTTTTAAGAATTTTTTTTTTTTTTTTTTGGCAAAATTTGGGACTGCAGTGGCATTATTATGACCTAAAGGGCCTTGTGCAATTTTTGTAATTTTAAAGTGTTGGCGTCAAAATGCAATTTGGACAAGTTTTGCAGTTGAAAATGCAATTTGAAAAAGTTTTGGGGTATGAATATGTAATCTAGAAAAGGCTTTGGGGATGAAAATGTAATTTAGCAAAGTTTTGGATCAAAATCTTCATTTTGTGAAAGTTTGGGGTTGAAGTGTAATTTTGGGAAATTTACAGGTCTAATGCAATTTCAGGAAGCTATGGGGTCTATGTGTAATATTTTGAATGTGTGGGGGCTAGATGTTTAGTTTGGGGCCTTTGGGCTTGAGTGTTTAAAAATGAATGAGTCAGATTTAGGAATGAATTTTTGGGCTCGAGGGAGTTTGTTTTATTTTATTTAAGCGTGGTCTTGGCTTGAAATTAAGTACGAAAAAGGATCTCATAAAAATAAATATAAAAAAGTGTGAAGGAGGAGTTTGGGCTTGGAGAATTTTATTATGGGCTTTGGGTTGGGCTAGGAATGTGAGTGTGGGCTGGTAGTGTTAATTGTTTGAAATTAAACTATTATCTTAGTTTTGGTAGGCAATATATCACAACTATTTTATTTTTAATTACATGTAAATATGTGAGTTTGAAAGTTTTCCCTTAGTGACCGTTTGGATTTGGCTGATTTTCCTGCGTGTCTGCGTCTGCGTCTGCGTCTAGCTTTTTTTTTGGTTGAGAAGCGTGTTTTGTGACTGTCCAGTAGATCCCGTGTACTGTTCACGAAACTCACAAACCTCTTTTTTCAACAAAACTTTCATTAAAAATAGGTCCCACGGCATTATTCACACATTTAAAAATTATTTTGCTACAGTATTTTCAGTTTTCAGTAAAATAAGTGGTATCCAAATGGACCCTAAATATAATTATTAATTTTTTTTTTTTTTTTTTGGTAGAAAATATAAACTAATCAACTAATCAAGTAACCACAAGATTCCAAAGGTCAAGATAATCATGCTATAGAAATATGTTGCACTGTCTTGGTATTTTTGCCATAACATTTTGCATAGATGTCCCATTGACCTAATTCTTGCAGCCATGGAAAGAAGAGTAGAAGATCTACAACTATGTGATTCACCACAAATTTGAAAAAAAAAAAAAAAAAAAAAAAAAAAAAGAAGGAGTTCAAACATGAGCTGGAAGCTGACAGCAAAAAAAACTCCAAAATTAAGGGATTCACATCCTAACTTTAAGGGACTTCCTCCTTTTCTTAGGAAGAGATGGAGGTTATAGAGGCACAAAAACCCTATAATTTTTTTCATCTTGTTGTTTTATTTCTTTTAGACGCTTAGCATTGTTTTGAGGGAAATTATTAGGTACTCCCGGAGTACCATAAATGCGTGCTCCCTCCTCTCACATGAATGGTGGGTCCCACTAATTAAATTCATGGTGGGACCCACCATTCATGTGAGAGGAGGGAGCATGCATTTATGGTATTCCGGGAGTACCTAATAATTTTCCTTGTTTTGATGGATTTATTTTACATAGCTAGGTGTGACTAAATCTTTAGCTAGGTTTAGAAGTGAAGCCTAATATTTTTATCATGTATTATTGGAGATTATCTATGTCCTTTTTATAGATTGATGATTGATTTTTAAGATTAATTTTACTATTTTGAATCATTGCATGTGTAGTACTTAAGATTTAATATGATTTTTATGTATATCGAATGCTTGAAGTCCTTTGTTATGATTTGAGAATATATTGAATGGTTTAATCTCACTTGTAACATGCCAATTGAATTACTTGCTCAATCACTCATTTTCAATCTATGCTTCACCTTGCTTGAGTGCTTTATTGTTTTATCTTCCGATTAGGTGAGTTGGCTTTCTACCCTAATTGAGTTAAAAATAATCCAAGTTTATATGATAAAATATTAGGTGGATTTTTGAATCCCTAGTGTTTTTCTTCACTAATTTTTTCTCAAATTTATTTTGTTATTTTCTATTGCAGTTTCAATATTATCTTGCTTCATCATTGAGTGGAAAAACAAAACAAACAACTATTTTATTTTGTGCTTAATAATAGAAGTTTTTAGATTAGTTTACACCGAGATATTATTACCTGCAAATAATCTACACCTGTGTTAGCATTATTTTAATAGCAGCATGTAGATAGATCTTCGGATTGGGCTTAAGCTACATACACGGGTTGGGCTTGTTTCAAATGAATGTGGGTTGTGAAGGTGTGGGCTTGTTTAGGCTTAATTGTGGATCAAATCTGGGCTCAAAACAAACCGAGTGCAGTTCTCTCCCATTCAGACCTCCATGGCCACAACTCGAGCTTTCTCGCACTCTCTTTCTCTTCGCAAAGACCGAAACCCATATGGCCGAAACCCTTAAGCCCTGCCACTGTTCACTGCCTAAATCTCCACAGCCACACCTCCATGGCGCCACCAACAGCCACCACGAGCCACAGCGAAATGGCTCTAACCCTGGGTTTTCTCCCTCCCAAAACCCACTCTCTCATCTCGCGAGGTCAGGCTAGGGCTGAACCAGATGAGCACCACCACCATTCACGACAGCACAGCTCAAAGGCGCCACCACAACTGGTGGCTGCCTCTCTCTCTCTCTCTCTCTCTCTCTCTCTCGCTTTGTCTTATCTATTTCTCTTTTATTTTCTGGTCTCTTTGTTTCGGATTCTATGTGGGTTTGGGATTTAGATTCTGGTTGAGAGGGATTTTCTGATTAGGATTTTGGGGTTTTGATATGTGTGTTGATGCGTGTTTTGATTTGGGTTCTGGGGTTATTTCAAAACGGGTTTAGGTGTGGGTGTGAATCTGTATGTGTTTGTTGTGTAGTGTTTGTGTGTGGAATTTGTGTTTAGTAGTACATGCTTGGATGAACAAAAATTATGTGTGCTGACTCTTTATGCCAGAGTCAAGCTGTGTGTTGGTGAACATACAACGAATAGCACGATGTATGTAGCATAGGAATGTAGGCAGAACTTAGCAAACACTTTATCAGTGATAAAGAACAGTTATTACCCTTTTTGACGTTATACTTTATTTTTCTTTGCGTATCTTCTGCTTTGAATCTGTTTGCTCTTTGTTTCTCCATCTTCCTTTGGGTTGCCCCATTTCTTAAATTCATCTGGTGGAGTTTGATTTTCTCCTTCACCTTCCTTGTTGATGCTACTTCATGTTTTTCCTTTTCTATGTCTCTGATTCGTTGTGAGCGATGTTTCTGGACTCAGTGTTGTTGCTGTTCCTTGGTATAGTTGCTTGTTGGGATTTTAGTTAAGTGGAAAAAGGAGTGACCTCTGCTGGTTTTCTTGGCTTAATGGGTAAAAGGAGGAATTTTTCTGGGTTCTGGGGCTCTGTTTTTGGGTTTCAATGGCTGTATAGCTGCTGGGATTTCTGGTTTTCCTTTTGGGGTTCTTGGGCTTCGTTTTTGAAAGTTTACAGGTGGTGAGGTTTTGGGCTGTCTGTGCTGGTGTAAATGGAAAAGATGAAGGATTTTTCTGGGTGATTTTGGTTCTGTTTTGGGGGTAGAAATGTAGAATGATTGCTGTTGTGGTGTTTCAGGAGGTAGTTGATGGCTGAAAGGAAAGGACTGTGCGTAGTCTCGGGTATCTGTAGAGGCAGTGAGTGTGGTTTTTTTTATTTATTTTTTTTTTTTTTAGTGTGGTGTCTTTAGAGTCTTTTGCTGAACATTGCTGAATTCGAGTTTATTTGCGTTATGGGTACTATTTTAAGTTATTTAGAAAATTGAGGAAAAAGAGTGGATTTTGGAAATAATGTTGCCGAAATTCTAACAAAAGTATGAGAGAGAGAGTGAAAAAGTAAGAGAGAAAATTTTGAATTTTGGCAATGGCATTATCGAAATTTTTGCTGCCAAACAGGCTGACTGAGTGAGTGTGAAGTGCTCGAAGTGTGCTATTGCTAGGTGGGTGCTCAAAGGGAAACCAATTGTGGCAATGCCATTGCCGAAGGGGGAAAAATTTTGTGGCAATGCCATTGCCAAAAATGGGAGGAAAAAAATAATAATAAATAGTGGTTGCCGAAATCTGTGGAGGAATTAAAAAAAAAATTGTGCTACGTCCACAATATTTTTATAACATTTTCACAACAAATCACAGGTGATTAGTTATTATTAGTTCAAATTTGAATTTAACACTGAGATTACTTTTTTAATCCAACAATAACAACCAGTAACAACATGCCACTTAAGATTTGTTGTAAAAATATTGTAAAAATTGTGTGCACATATCGTTTTTCAAAAAAAAAAAAAAAAGTGGCAATTGATTTATGGCAATGGCATTGTCGAAATAGAAGGGAAAAAAAATTGTGGTAATGAATTTGTGGCAATGGCATTGTCAAAATAGGAGGGAAAAAAAAAATTGTTGCAATTGGTTTGTGGCAATGCCATTGCCGAAATAGAAGGAAAAAGAAAAAAAAATAATTGTTTGATTTTTGGCAATGGCATTGCCGAAATAGAAGGAAAAGACATGGCGAAAATGGGTAGCTAAGCATAATTATCCAACTATATAGTTAGCAAACAATGTTTACAAACTATATTTTTACTAGCATCTCGAGTCTCTTAGACTCGATTTTGGCCTATAAATTGTCTCTCAAAGACTCGATTTTCATGGTTTAATCACCTCTGATGTGGCATCTTTTTCCACATAGAGACCACTGGAAAATCAAGTCTCTAAAAATCGATTTACAAACCAAAAAAAATTTTAAAAATTTTAAGTCTCGTGCGCGGCCTCACCTCACCGGATCAAATCAGATCAGAGAGAGAGAGAGAGAAAGACCAGATTAGATCAAATCAGAGAGAGAGAAAGAGTCAGATCAGAGAGAGAGAGAGAGAAAGAGCTTGGCGACCCAGGCTGCGCGGCCTGAGCTCTTGCGGCCTGGGCTCGCCTAACCTAGGTCGTGCCGGCCTGGGTTCTTTCCTTCTTCTTCGACTTCTTTTTTTTTTTCTTTTTTCTTTTGGCTTTGATTTCTTTTTCGCTGAAGCTGTTGTTCTGATATATATGGGCTTATAAATCCAGTCGCAAATACTCGATTTCCATGTGGACGCCATGTGGAAAAAGTGTCAACTCAGACCCGATCAAAACATGAAAATCGACCTTCAAAGACTCGATTTATACCCCTAAATCGAGTTTCTTAGACTCGAAATGCTAGTAAAAAATATAATTTGAAACTATTGACTACTAACTACATAGTTGGGATTTTATGGTTATTTACCCATTTCATCCAAAAGACATTGGTTGGAACTGTTTAGGTGTTGTTGCAATTTTATTCTTTTGTTAGTGCTGGTTGAATACCCAGCAAGGGAGCCATTGTGCTCGAACCAGAGAGGCTCTACTGGTTGATACTGAACCAATCAAATTACTCTAGTATCCTTATTTTTTGGGTGGTGGGTCTTTCGGATGGATGTATGAATGGCTGTACTTTACTTCTACTTTTATGTGTCTATAAGAAGAATTAATCATCCATAATGTGTGTTAACAGTGACTTATAAATTGTAATAAATTGCCAAAAATCAAATAATTTTCTTTTTCTTTTTCCTTTTATTTCGGCAATGGCATTGCCACAAACCAATTGCAACAAATTTTTTTTCCCTCCTATTTCGGCAATGCCATTGCCACAAATTCATTCCCACAATTTTTGAGAAATGATAGTGCACACCATTTTTACAACAAATCATAAATGGCAGGTTGTTATTGTTGGATTAAAAAAGTAATTTCAGTGTTAAATTCAAATTTGAACTAATAATAACTAATCACCCATGATTTGTTGTGAAAATGTTGTAAAAATATTGTGGACGTAGCACAAATTTTTTTAAAAATTCCTCCCCAGATTTCAGCAACCACTATTTATTATTATTTTTTCCTCCTATTTTCGACAATGGTATTGCCACAATTGGTTTCCCTTTGGGCACCCACCTAGCACTAGCACACTTCACACCCACTCGGTCAGCCTATTTGGGTAGCAAGAATTTCGGTAATGCCATTACCGAAATTCAAAATTTTCTCTCTCCCATTTTTTCACTTTCTCTCTCATACTTTTGTTAGAATTTTGGCAACATCGTTGCCAAAATTCTCTCTCTTTCCTCAATTTTCTAAATAACTTGGAACAGTGCCCATAATGAAAATAAACTCGAGATTCAACAATATTCAGCCAAAAGACTCGTTTTTATGTCAAAGGACGCTCCTTTATTTGACACACAATGTTTTTTCATTTTTAGTTGTTTGTTTACCAGTTACCAGTAAAATATGGTTAAATTCATAAAATATGTTTTATTAACCGGAAAGTTTTTTATAAAAAATTATAAAACATTTTACCCTTAAAAAATTGGTAAACTATTTTATAAAAACATACAATGGCTTCCCTTATCACATTTGGTGATTAGATTAACAAGTTGGTAGGTTGGGTAATCTATACTGGCAATCTTGTAGCTGGAGTAGTAGTCTCGATAGTTGGAGCTGCAGTTCCAGTGGTCCGGTGGTTGAACTTGGAGTTGTCACTTCGACGAATGGTGTTGGTGGTTTGATCACTGGAGACACCATTTTGACAATAGGTGTCAGAGGTTTGATAACCAAAGCCACCTTTCTGATGGCTAGAGATGTTGTTTCGGTCATCAGTGCTAGCAATTTGGTCATCAGAGACACTGTTGCAATGGCAGTCGTTGGTAGTTCAGTCATTGGAGCCATCATTCTGACTGTCAATTTCTATGGTCAGGTCACTAGACCTCTGGTACCAACGGCTCTGATGGTGGAGTCACTAGTTTTATGGTTTTCTTAAAAAATTTTACATGTCATACTAGACACCTGAAAATATTTTACTTCAAAACAAACGAAACAGGAGTGAAATGAGGGAAGGCAAAGATGATTTTCTCTCTACAAGGCGGTGGAGATGGAGAGGATTCTTTAGGGTTTTTGTGCCTCCAAAAGAGCTACAGATCATTGTCGTTGGAATAGGAGAAAAATGGGGTTTAAATAATAAGACCTTAACCCTTTAGGTAGGGTGGCAAACAAAGCCCCAATGTGATTTGGATTAGAATTAGTGACACCACATAAGTGATATCACTATATGATGTCTTGGGCTGGAATATTCTAGAAATTGAGACATATGTCATATCAATAGATTCCCCTAATTTACCTGTGCAATGGATTAAAAATTGGACTATACTTAAGGAACCACGACATTGACTATACTTAATGAACAATTAATAACTTACAATAAATATTGACATGCCTATTAATTAAAATAAATTAGCTTGATTTTCAAATAAATTTCATGTATGTGTCTTGAAAACAACTCAAAATGACTATTTAAGGATTAATGCGGTTCCTATCCAAAAAAAAAAAAAAAAGATTAATGCGGCTTCCATAGAAAACTATTACTTTTCTCACAACTAAGATGTTGCGAGCCTATTTGGCATGAGCTTATAAGCTTCAACTTATTTGAGTTTTTAACTTTTTTTTGGTATTATTTATGAGTCTCATTGCATATTTTACTACTATTCTTGGGTCTCATTATACAATTCAGCTAACTTTTAACTTTTTTTTTTATATACTTTCAACAAAAAAAAAAAAAAAAAAAAAGTTTCAGCTAAATAAGTTGTTCCCAAACAGACTAATAGAATAAACTAATGAGTAATTAGTAAGCCTTAATTTTTTAAGGTTAGGATTTTGTGGGGCTAGAGAATTTGGCAACCCCGGCTCACTTTATGCTAAGCCCAAGGCCCACGCCGAGGAGGAAGGAGTGTCTGAGGACGAGTCAAGGAAGCTTCATTCACCAGGGGTACCGCCGAGGACAATCATGTCCTCGGCCCGCACGGGCCACTGAAAGGAAGAGCAGAGTGCCTTCAGAGGTAACCCTCCAGAGCAATCCAAGAGAGAGGCAAGTACAACGGGTTGGCCATGGAAGCATGGTGGAGGAGCAATCCCAGGAGGAACTGTCACCTCCACATTAAATGTCCACAACTAACGTTCTGGCCGCATTAATGGAGAAGTGACCCCTGAACAGTGCCGCCTTAGCTGCTACCACCCACAGGAAGGATGGGAAGGTGGCTGATGGGACAGGAACTCAAGTTGTGACTTGCATGATCAACAAATGAAGGGTCAGGATTAACCAGAAGGGGATATAAAAAGTAACAAGTCCTCCAGAAAGGAGGGACGACAGTTTTAGAAGAAAAAAGGGACCGTAGCACTTGTATGATCTTTGTAACCTAGTACCAAAAAATGAATAAGAAATATACGATCCAAGAAAGTGGCTGAGGAGCCTAGTTTCATATTTAAGTTTGTGTTCTTGCCGCCCAATCCATGTATTACCATGTTCAATTGTTACAATCTTCATGTTCTTTGACCCGCACTCTATAAATTTATTGTATTGGGCCAGCTGAGCTTGAGTCCACTCATTCTTAAGGAATAGTGCTCAAATTAGGTCCCTACAGATTTTATTATTAAAGCAAATATTATGGTTTTTTTTGGGTTGAAACAAAGAAGTTTAAAATTTTATTATTAAAACAATTTGCGGTCGAATTAATGAGTGACGTGCTTTTAGTCAATTCGTGTTCTCACTTTTAGTTTTGAAAGTAGAAATCTAACTCAATAGTCAATATTGTTCTTGTCTTTTGTGCGACAATGTAAAATCTTTAATTTGTACTTGGAGTTGGTTCCATATATTTGAAGGTAATATTTAATCCGATTATAAAATGGTCATATATATATATTTAGTAATATTTAAATTAGTCAATAATATTTTAGTATTGTGTCAAAATAGTCCCGACCATTAAGTAATTGATAAAAAGTATTAGCAGACTAACGGTTAAAATAAAATATAATTTTCTTGTCACGTATACTGATATCAGACTGCCACATCAGCATAAGCTTTAATTTATTTTTTAAAAAAAACTACTTTATCGTAACACTTGAAATTCTCTATATCAACAATACAAACTTTCAATTGTGCTAATGCTAACTGGGAAAAAAAAAAAAATATATATATATATATATATATATATATATATAATAAATATATAAAACTTTTATCTCTATGTGCATTCCACTTTCAACAAAACGAAAGAAGAAAGCACTAAAACTCAGACATCAATGGCATTGAAAACAGTAGTAATCTGACAAATTTATACCATAACACCACGGAGAAAATGGGCGTTTGTCCCTTTTGTCAAAACTTTTTAGCAAAATACCGCATATTTGAAATTATTTAGAGAAATGTCCCTATTTTGAAACTCAATTTTTTTAAAATTTTTTAAAAATTTAGTAATTTTTGGACAATCGAGTTATAGCAAACTGAAAATAAAAAAAATAAAAAAAATCTAAGTCCACGTTCGCTATAACTCGATGTTCCAAAAATCAAGTTATACATTTGAAACATGGGCATTTTGCTAGATATTTTATAAAAAATGGGCAAAAGCCCATTTTGGCCATAACACCACAAACGTATCAATAATAAGAAAAAGTAGAGGTACTTCCAAGCCCCTCCTCCTCCATTGTCCACTTGGGTCTCTAGATTGTTCAACTGGGTCTGCTTTGTCTTGCTCACCATCTTCAAAAATCTACTACAAATGATTTTCCAAAAAAAAAAAAAAACCAAAACAAAGCTCTACTCTGTGTCTCTTTCTCTTCATGGTTTGGTTTTAAGAAGTAGTACTTGCTATGGCTTTTCTGATCTATTAAGGTTCCCTTATGTTCAGGGCCGACCCTAGACATTTTGGGGCCTTAGGTGAGAACTAAAAATGGGGCATTTTTTTTATACTTATATATTAATTAAATTAATGTTTATTTAATAATTTTATATTATAATATATTTCATTTAAAATCTATTTTTCTTGCCTTTGAGATACAAATTGACTAATTATTTTCAATTTTCTTCTAGTTGAACATCATTATGGTGAACTTGTTCATTTGTGACATTTTCATCATTATTTTCATTTTCTTCTAAATTATTTTGAAGTTCATTATCAAGATTTGTTGTATTGCAAAATTAAACATCATTGTTATCTTGCAATTGTATCATTTCATTATCTTTTAACTCTTTTTGGTGAATTTCTTGCTCTTTTGTGATATTTTCATCTAAATTTTGTGTTATATTGAATTTATTACTAATAACAAATTTATCCATTGATCCTTTTTGAGACTCAATTAATTTTTCTTTTTCTTTTTTTTTTTAAAGTTTTTCATATACAGATGCATATTTTCTAGTAGACATTTATAATAAAACAATATATTTATAAAGACTAAAATAAATAAATAAAAACTTTTAAGTGTAGAGCAAATGAGAAATAAAACCTGATTTATATAAAAAATATTGTTGTAGTTTCACCGAACAATAACAAGTTTTTAGTAATCTCAACTTGCATAAATAAAGACTTATTCAATATATTACTACTAACTAAAATATATATATAAAAACACAAGATTAAAATTAAAAAAAATAATAATATTTACTTACAAGCAAAACAAAAATTTAAGCACAGCCATAACACAAGGCTTATTAATAAGACCCACCCACAAAAAAAAACACAAAACAAATAGTATCTAATCTAATATAGGAATATCTATAACCCAAAAAAAAAAAAAAAAAAAAAAAAAATTGAAGGCCCAAACAAAACAAACGTGAAACGTCCAGGCAGGAGGAGGCAGGCCCAATCTTTTTATCTTAACAAATAAAATGAAGAGACCAATTCCCAAACAAATTATACCTGATACGCTCATACGCAGAAAACTCAAAACGACAAAACCTAGAGCAGCTGCAGAGGCACAGAGCACTGAGCACTGAGCACTGAGTGAGGCGGAGAAAGCTGTGGAGAGAATCAGAGAAATTTTGGGCGCCAGCAACAGTGGGGCTGTGGACAAAATCAGAGAAAGAATGAGATGAGAGAGGCCGGAGGTGGAGAGCAGAGAGAAAGAAGCAGAGGGAATGGTGAAACTAAATATTTTAGGGATTTGAGTTGTTTTATTTGTTTTGATTTGTGATTATTTTGTGGTTAATCTATTAGACCGGATTTGTAGTTTATCTTGTTGATTTTTGATTTGTCTAGAGGATAATAATGTTATTTTTGAGCAATGATTTTGTTTAGAACCAATGTTTAATCGGATTTATCAAAATTTTTGTTTTTTTGGTTAAAAGAATGTGCTGGATATTTCTTATTCATTTGAAACTTTTTTTTTTTTTTTTTTTTTTTGCCCCTACTACACCTTCTTTTCTAAAATTTTGGGGCCTCCCTTCCCCTGAGGGCCTTGGGCAATTGCCTAATTCGCCTAAGGGTAGGGTCGACCCTGCTTATGTTACATATGTTGGAGTTGACTTTGATTTTTGCTTCCAAAAAAAGTATTGGTATTGGCCAAAAACCATTCAACTTTATAGATATGATAAATTTTAACTTATGGTATTTGTGGGGACCCAGTTTCAGGGCGACCCCCATACAATGAATTTGTAAAGCGTGGATAGCAGGGCTAGGCAATAACAAAAGATGCAACGATCGGCGTGAGTTTACAAGATCAGGAATAAGAAACTAAGTATTCTTAAGGGTTTACAAGATCAAGAATAAGAAACTAACTAAGTATTCTTAATGAGAGTTCATCCTCGGCCCAGTCCGAGGAACTCTTTCCTTAGAACTTAACAAACAAAAGGGTTGTCTTTGGACACCCTGGAGGCCCCTCTTACATTTCTACTCAAGGGTCCTCACCTCCCAACCAACCAACCCCCATACTTTGGAGGTTCTATCTATTATATAGTCTTGACCAATTGATCTCCGTCGTCCACCTGTCGGTTATCTGAACTTGTATCTGAGGGCTCGTCCCATTAGCCACCTTTGCAGGCTTTCTGTTAGTTGAAGTAACCAAGGCTGCACTGTTTACTGGTCAATTCAACATTAATGCGGCCAGAGTGTTGGTGGCATGCATTTAATGAGTGAGTGACAGCTTCTTTCCTTCAACATCGGCTTGCCGAGGATGTGGCCTCCTCGGCGAGATCTTTTGATGATTTGGGATCTTCCTACCCATCCTCGGACTCCTGCTGTCCTCGGCATGGGTCTTGGGCCGGATGTGTGGTGGGCCGGGCTTACCAAATATCTGGGCCCCACAATAGCCCCTCAAAATTCTGCTGTCCGACCTCTCGGGCGAGGAGGAGGATTTTGATGCTCTCGGGTCCTTGTCTTGACTTGTCAGCACCAAAGCCTTTTCAAATGCCTAGGGGACGTGCCTGGCGTTTCGGTACTTGAAGCGTGCCTTCATTAAATTTCGGCGGCTCTGTGTCCTCCACGTTCAACGGTGTGATGATGAATGGACGGTGGGGATGCTCCTGGCTCATTGGGCGGGAAAGCTGGTGTGGTTATTTTTAATGGGGGGTATAAATACCCAATCAAACTGATTTGACTCTTCACTTTTGCAATCAAGAGATCCTGTGCACTTCCTTGAATTTGGTCATTTCTCCAACTGCACCTGCAACTTCCTCTGGCATAAAAAGCCCGCCCGAGGAGCTTTTCCTTATTTTTGTAAGTCTTCTTCTCCCTTCAGTTCATACTTTTCCGCCTGAGTTCCTTGTTAGCTCTTTAGGATGGGTAGATTTAAGAAATTAGTCGAGTCTGAGGAGATGATGGACAAATTCGTCGCCGATTACAAGATCCCTGATACAGTGGGTCTAAGGTACTGTGGGGCAGGGGAGTGGAGTACTAGGAGAAAATAGGGTGAGGTGGCGGTTCCTATAATCGCCTTTCTGGAGGGTGGAATGAGGATTCCCATGGGGCCGGTGACGAGGGACTATCTCCGGCATTTTGACTTATCTCCCACCCAGTGTGCTGTCAACGTTTTTAGGATCTTGGGCTGTGTAGATGCCCTGAATAAGAAGATGGGGCTGAGGCTGACCCATTATGATGTGAACTGGTGCTACAACCTCCAGCGCCTGAAGGAGAAGTCCTATTACATGAAGACGAGGGACGATAGGGTCCGGCTGATTCAGTGCCTCCCTGAGTCCATCAAGGGTCTGAACTAGGACTTCTTCATTGTGTCTGGGGAGTGGCACGAGGACCTTCATTGTCCAATAGTAGAGGGTACACCAGGTGGGGCATTCAGACTATGAGAGGGTTTAAGTTGTGTTTTAGCGCTCAGCCTTACTTGGTTTTTAACAGGAGCTTGCCTTCTTTTATGCAGATCCGCGCACTTTTGAACGTCACTTCAATTTGGTCAATAAGGAGGACCTAGAGAAAGTGCTGAGGTCGGAGGTCTTTGTGAATAAAGACGACAACCAGGTTAGGGCCGCCCACGTGATCCTCGGATATAAGCCAACCCAAAAATCGTTCCCGGTACCGAAGCACGTGATCCGAGCTGGGGATCCTCGGCTGCACAACATCACCGTGGTCGAGCGCGGATTCCTGATCCCCAAAGGGTCTCCCATTCCCGAGGGCGTACCGTTGGTGGGTACCTCTTCATTGCCCCAGGCCGTAGAGGCTGAGGAGGAAGAGTTAGAGGAAGAGGAAGTTGCTGACTCCGGTCCTTCCGAGGGCGAGTTTGGTGTGTTTGACCAGCTCTATTCGCCCGACGATCCTTCCGGCGATTTGGGTGATCCCAGCTTATCCGAGGCGGATTTTTTGTGTAAAGAGGCCTCTTTCCAGTCCAAGATGAGTTTTAAGAAGCGACCCCAGAAGAGCTTGCCGGCATTGATTAAGGGGCAGCCAGGGAAGGATGCCCCGGGGACGGATGCACCGGAGAAGTCCCCTCCCAGGCTTCCGTCTCCTCTAGCCCAACAGATTCCACCATCTGGGTCCAAGTCTACCAGTCCTCCGCAGAAGAAGGACAAGGGAAAGAGGCCCAGGGAGGGTAAAGAGACTGATCCCCCTAGGGGTAACACTCGGCCGTCGTCCAAGCAGCTGAGGATAGGGCGCCGCGGCCAGGAAAAGTAGGTCGTCGTGCAGCCTGGGGCTCGGGCTTAACTCCCTGCCCCCATGCTCCATGAGGAGCCCTTGAGGGATGATGCCTCTCTAAGGGACCCTCGAGGGAGCGAGGGTACGTATGTGGCTGATGCACTAGGGAGGTCGCTGCTACTCCCAACGGATATGGCCCAGTTGAAGGCGCTAAGGGATAAGGAGGTCTTCCTCAGCCTCAAACAATGCTTGGACATAGTAAGTTCCTTTGATCGCTTATGACCTTTATGACTTCCTGTTTCTTGGCTCCTTATATGTTGCGCATTGGTTTTGGTGGGCAGGCTATCCAAGCAACTTTCAGATTGGAGGAGTTAGCTAGTAGCCAGGGAAAGTCCGTGGGCTCGGAGCATAAGAAGCTGGTAAACGCCCTGCGGACCCTTGACTCTTCCAAGGCCGATCTTGCAAAGGCGATGGAGGAGTTGGAAGAGGTGAAGAGGGCTCGAGCCGTCGTTGAGAAAGCTCTTTCGGCTACTGAGAAGTTGGCCCTAGACCAAATGGAGCGCTTGGCCAAGGTTGAAGATTAGCTGAGGGTCGCTGATGGGGAGATCGCGAACCTGAGAGTGAGAGTACTTGAGGCAGAGAAAGCCAGAGGCGTGGCGAAGTCTGCCAGGGACGAGGCTCTGAAGGCTAAGAAAGAGACCGAGTCTGCCAGAGATGAGGCTGAGGCCTCCAAGGGTGAGGCCACGCAGAAGGCTTATGAGGAAGGAGTAGCCGAGACAGAGGACACTCTCCAAGCCCAAGTCCCTGAGGTAAGCAGGCTCTACTGCTCCCAGGTTTGGAACGAGGCCCTTAAACAAGCTGGGGTTGAGGCTTCATCTGACCTGTGGAAGGTGGAGAATGTGTACTATCCTGTGGCCATCCGCGAGGATGCTCTTCCAAGCTCTGAAGCCGAGGTGACTACCAAGGGCGTTGGGTTTGTTTCTGAGGAAGGCGTCCCAGCTGCCCTTACTTCGGGCGAGCCCACCAAGGAAGCCGATCCTCCTGGGACCACTGAGACGAGTGAGAGCCTTGGTGTGGACGTGCCTAGAGAGGCTACAGGCCCTCCAGCCAACGTCCAAGCCTTTCAAGTTGAGGGGGTATCTCTTCCAGCTGACCCTCCCTAGGCCGTAGCTCCAGGCGAGGGTGACAAGGACCCTGAGGCCTCTGCTACCTAGCTCCCTGTGGGAGGAATTGAGGCAGAGCTGAAGGAATAATCTTCCATAATACCCTTGCTTTGCTTTTCTTTTCCATTCATTTTTTTTTTAAATATTGTAAGCGACGCCTTGTGCTTGTATAACTTTTTTCTGGGGGATTCAGTAAAGTGCGTATTTTGTCTCTTTTTATCCGTTTTGTTTGTATTGTATGTTGTATATACATATCTTCTTTAGTTGCATGATTCTGTCTCTAATTGCGCTTTAGCCGACTCCACTGGTTATCGTCCCTCGCAGGGCTCATTACTTAGTACCAAAGTGGTTGGCTTTGCCGTAGGTTTGGGCCCACGGTTAGTACAAAACCCTGGTTCTGTCCAGTGCTTAGATCGTCCTAAAGTGACTAGTTTCCCCATAGGTTTGAGTTCTTGAACCATGCAAGACCTTGGTTCTGTCTAGTACTTGGATTCCCTTGAAGCTACTAGTTTCCTCATAAGTTTGACGCCGAGGAGCACGCGAGACCTTGGCTTTGCTTAGCACTTGGTATTTCATGAGGAAATGGTTTTTCTGTTGGCTTGAGTCCTTGGATCATGCAAGGCCATAGTTCTGTCTGGTATCTTCTTTAGTGATTAGTTTCCCCAGAGGCTTGAGTCTGAGGACCATGCAATGCCTAGGTTCTGTCTAACACTTAGTTCTTCATCTGAAGTAGCTAGTTTCCCCATAGGCTTGAGTCCGAAGACCATGCAAGGCCTTGGTTCTGTCCAGTATTTGATGCTTCTTTAGTGATTAGTTTCCCCAGAGGCTTGAGTCCGAGGACCATGCAATGCCTAAGTTCTGTCTAACACTTAGTTCTCCATCTGAAGTAGCTGGTTTCCCTATAGGCTTGAGTTCGAGGACCATGCAAGGCCTTGGTTTTGTCCAGTACTTAGTTTTCTTCTTTAGGTAGTTATTTTCCCCAGAGGCTTGGGTCCAAGGACCATACAATGCCTAGGTTCTGTCTAACACTTAGTTCTCCATCTGAAGTAGCTGGTTTCCCCATAGGCTTGAGTCTGAGGACCATGCAAGGCCTTGGTTCTGTCCAGTAGCTGGTTTCCCCATAGGCTTGAGTCCGAGGACCATGCAAGGCCTTAGTTCTGTCCAGTACCTAGTTTTCTTCTTTAGGTAGTTAGTTTCCCAAAGGCTTGGGTCTGAGGACCATGCAATGCCTAGGTTCTATCTAACACTTAGTTCTCCATCTGAAGTAGCTGGTTTCCCCATAGGCTTGAGTTCGAGGACCATGCAAGGCCTTGGTTTTGTCCAGTACCTAGTTTTCTTCTTTAGGTAGTTAGTTTTCCCAGAGGCTTGGGTCCGAGGACCATGCAATGCCTAGGTTCTGTCTAACACTTAGTTCTCCATCTAAAGTAGCTGGTTTTCCCATAGGCTTGAGTCCGAAGACCATGCAAGGCCTTGGTTTTGTCCAGTACCTAGTTTTCTTCTTTAAGTAACTGGTTGGAGTTAAGGGGCTCATCCTCAGTCCTGGGGTGTCCGCCTTTGTAGTGACAATGGCCTCGCGTCTATTTCACCGAGGGAGGATTCTCCTCCGGTCTAGCCCCTTCGTTCAGTGCGCCACTTCTGATAACGAGGCGTCTTTTGGGCTATTCGAGTAACGCGGTTGACGCTTTAAAGCACGAGGCGCCTCTTCATTAATGTCCTTGCGGATTTACGAGGATCCAACGGCGGATAAGCCTCTTGGAACTTGGGCGGAGTTAATACCTCCGGTAATCTCTCTTTGGGATTCTGTGCGGATTGGTTTTCACCAATTCTTGCCTTCTATATAAGGCGTTTTGGGGTAACCCTTTCTTCAAACTTTGCAAACAGTCTGAGTCTGAGTCTCATAAATACATCATCTGCTGGGCATTTCAAGAGTCCTTCCAGGATAGTGACTTGGGTTTGGTGACATGAGGTGGCCCCGTGAAAGGGCGGTGACGGGGGAGCCGAGCCCCTTTCAGGAGCCAAGGATGCCACCCCGACCCTGGAAGCCACCATGGAGGTGGGGTAGGCAGGGGCCGAAGATCCTCCTTCTTTTCAACCTAGCCAGAGATGGGACTCCCCTTGCAGCTCGGAGGGGGATCCGAAAGGAACGTAACGTCTCTCCCCTGGATTTGGATCCGTCAGCAGTCCAGGCTGGCAGCGATCTGCTGGCTCCCGGCCGTTGTGGGGTTGGGACGAAAACCAGGCGGAGCCGCAAGGTGGGACCGTTAGGCGCCGCGGCCTCTTCTTCCTTCTCCTTCCTTCCGTCGCAAGTGGTGGTTGGGGAGCTATCGACAACCTTAACATAGGTTTATCTCCACCTCTCCTTCCACATCCGGTCAAGCTTTAAAACATGCTTGCCTAGGCCTCCCCTTTTCCTCTTCTCGTTCTTCTCCACCAGCCTTGTTAGGCGTTTTTCTTTGTAGTTAGCTTTAGAACAAGCCTGCATAGGCATCTGCCTTCATAGTTAGCTTTAGAATAAGCCTGCATAAGAATCTGATGTAAAAATGTAATTTCTTTTTCAAGATTAATAAAGAAGTAGTCCCATTTATCTCTTTTATTTCTTGTATCTTTTCAATTTTTGTGATGGTTGCTTTCTGAATGAACACGTTGCCTTTGGTTGTGTATATATTTTCTTTTTTGAAAAGAAGTATTGCTCTTGATCTTTTTCACACCAACCGTTGCACTTGTTAGTGCACAAGTCCTCCCCACAAACGGCGCCAATTGTGGGGACCTAGTTTCCGGGCGACCCCCATATAATGAATTTGTAGAGCGTGGATAGAAGGGCTAGACACTAACAAAAGATGCAACGATCGGCGTGGGTTTACAAGATCAGGAATAAGAAACTAACTAAGTATTCTTAAGGGTTTATAAGATCAAGAATAAGAAACTAAGTAAGTATTATTAATGAGAGTTCATTCTCAGCCCAGTCCGAGGAGCTCTTTCCTTAGGACTTAACAAACACAAGGGTTGTCTTTGGACACCCTGGAGGCCCCTCTTACATTTCTACTCAAGGGTCCTCACCTCCCAACCAACCAATCCCCATATTTTGGAGGTTCTATCTATTATATAGTCTTGACCAATTGATCTCTGCCGTCCACTTGTCGGTCATCTGAACTTGTATCTGAGGGCTCATCCCATCAGTCGCCTTTGCAGGCTTTCTGTTAGTTGAAGTAATCAAGGTTGCACTATTTACTGGTCAATTCACCATTAATGCGGCCAGAGTGTTGGTGGCATGCATTTAATGAATAAGTGACAGCTTCTTTCCTTCAATGTCGGCTTGCTGAGGATGTGGCCTCCTCGACGAGATCTTTTGATGACTTGGGATCTTCCTACCCATCCTCGGACTCCTGCTGTCCTCGGCGTGGGTCTTGGGCCGGATGTGTGGTGGGCCGGGGTTACCAAATATCTGGGCCCCACAGTATTCATTTTATAATGATTGCTCTTTATTATGAAGTTAAGGTATCAATCAGTTTTCAATATTTTTTTTTTTTGGACTTATTTTCATTGTATACTAAATCTATATTAAAAATTTTTACTATAGATAAAATTATTGACAAAATTACTTGATACTTGTGCAATTCTAAAGCATGAATATTTTCATGGCTCAATCTACAACTAACGTTGAGTAGTATGAGATGCGAATTATATAAACTATATACCTTTTTTTTTCTAATCTATTATGTTATACTTTATTTTTTAACCTTTACATTATCTTTGCAGGTAAACTAAATTTATTTATACTTTACATGCAATAGATGTACCTTTAAAGGTTGGTAACATGATATGTTTCGCATCTAGTTTTTGTTTTGCAGTTCTTTTGTGGTGATGATAAGCTTAATGAACAACTTTGGACTATATAACCTTTAAGTATTTATGTATTATTAACGTGGACTATATAAATTTAAGATTTTATGTATTATTTAATATTTATTTTTGAGCGTTTTGGTTAATTTTTCTCTTATTTATATTGGAAGAAAGTCAAAGATGTTGGATTATATAGATTAACCCCAGTTAATTAATTCAATTACTGAAGTTGATTAATTAGGTCAAATTACATGCAAATAACGTGGAGGCACAAACAAATCATCAAATAATCTGGAGTGCAATGGAAATTAAATTTGACATGGTGATTTGTTGACCAATGGGAAAAACCATCAAAACAAAAACCCCACCAAGTGATTTTCAGGTCACTACTCCCAAAAATTCATTATTCAAGAATCAAGTAATTACAAGTATAAGAAATCTTATCACTACCAAGTCTATCCCAAAATATCAACCTACAGTTGAATATTTGCTCCAATCCCCAATTGGACTTGATTTTGTAGAAGACTTCTTCAATGCATAAATCTCCAATATGTGACTGATAACTTTGCACAAATCCTAGTACGTGACTAATTTCACAGCAACCATTTTGATTATTGTAGTTGATTTGCAGTAACTTCACGTAAAAACACCAACAAGATCTTCAATTGTTGGTGTCAGAGACTTTGCATGGTACAAAATTCAAAGGTGCACAAGAGTCGTAACAAGATCTCTTGCTTCTGTATTCTGAAATCATAGGTTCAAAAGATGGAGGCTAGTGTTTCAATAAGAAAACTGTAAGGTTGAATTTAATCAACCATTTTGTTGGCTTTATTCCGTGCCAAGTTTGCTTGTAATTCAACATTTAGTAACCCTGTATTTAAGTGGAAATCATGTAAGGGTAGTCTGTGAGAGAGTGTGAAGAAATGTTCAACATTGTGCAAAGAAGCAGGGACTCGCGACTGGCAAGCCATCAGAAGATGGTCACGTGTCATGCATACGGGAAGCTGAAGCGTTATGCCAGCTGTTGCACTACGGGACAAAAAGTCCAGACTGGCAATGCAGTTACCTCATGGCTTGAACTCATGACTCAGTCAAGTCGCGAGACCAAGCCGCCAGCAAGCTCTATTTTGGAAAAACTAACTCTTCGCATTCCAAACACACACCACTATATATAGACCCTTATACCCACGAAATGTAGAGAGCTTCTAGATAGAATTTTGAGAGAGAAACCTTAGAGAAAAACAAGATTAATTCATCCACAATCTTCACCAAAGAGACTCTTCAAATTCCTCTACTCTCACCCTCTCCATTGTTACATCCTTGTGAGGTTCTTAGCCAAATCCTTTTCTCACCATACTTATATCTGTGAAAAGGCTTTTTGGTGCTTTGGGAAACAGTTCGAAAGGGACCAATTCATATTGCTTGATGCTATGGGCTATAGCGAAATTCGGTAAGGTAGAAAAGACATAGGTTCGCCGTAACCTCGTTGGAGCAAGAAGCTTGGAGGGCTTTGGTACATTGGGTAGATTAGGCTTGGAGGGTGTATTGCTGTTCATGTATCCCAACTACATTTTCTAGTGGATTATTGACCACTTGGAGGGCGGCGGAGAGGTTTTACACTGAGGGCTTCGGTTTCCTCTTCGATAACACATCAAGTGTTGTCCTTATGTTTACATATCTCTTCCCTTTATCTTTGCCATTTAATTATTGCTATGGTTGTGATTATTTATGGTTTAGATTGTTTATCAATTTTGTTTTAGCTTATGATTCATGTTTCGCACATTTATTGTTTGATAATAAACTTGAATTGATATTTTGTAATTTAGGGTCTAAACGTTCAATGGTGTTTTATACACATTTTAAACATTCAATTGGTATCAGAGCGGGTGCACTCTTTGTGGTTTAAATACCTTAGTGCGATCCCTGACCCCGTATTGAGAAGGATAGGTCTAAATCTCTAAATGTTCTACCATTTTTTGATGGTAATAATTATGCTTTTTGGAAAGTCCAAATGAGGGCATTTTTGTGTTCTATTGATGATGCTGTGTGGGATGCAGCTGAAGTTGGTTGGACTAGGCCGGAGGCTGCTAAATCCACTTGGGATAAGGCAGCTCTTGCGGCGGCTAATGCTAATAGTAAAGTCTTGAATGCTATTTTCTGTGGTGTCTCTCTAGAAGAATTTCACAGGATTTCACATATCACTATTGCTAAGGAAGTATAGGAGATTCTGGAGACAACTTATGAAAGAACAAAGAAAGTGAAAGACATCAAACTACAGATGCTGACCACTCGCTTTGAAGAGCTCAAAATGAGTGAGGATGAGTCCTTCGACTCCTTTTATAGTAAGCTAAACAAGGTGGTCGTCAGCAAATTCAATTTGGGGGAAAATATGGGGGATTCTAAAATAGTAAGAAAGATCCTTTAGTCACTGCCAGAAAGCTTCCGTGCTAAAGTAACGGCTATTAAAGAGAGTAAGGATCTCGATGATATCAAAGTCCAAGAGCTGATTGGTTCACTGCAAACGTATGAATTATCACTACCCGCACAGAGGAAGAGCAAATCTCTTGCTCTTAAGACAATTGATGAGAGAGTAGTATCTCATGACTCATTGGATGAGGATGTGGTTGATAAAGATGTGGCTTACCTTGTAAAAAATTTCAGGAAATTCTTGAAATTCAAGAACAGTGGGAAATCTGGTGATAAAGGAAAATTTCAGAATTCCGAGAAGGAGAAAAAGGAATTCAGAAGGAAAGATGGTAGAGAATCCCAATCTTCATAAGGAATCACGTGCTTCGAGTGCAATGGACATGGACATTTCAAGAAAGAATGTCCCAATTATTTGAAATCGAAGGGCAAGATCTATGCCACAACTCTGAGTGACTCGGACTCATCAAATTCTGATTCTGAGGAAAGCTGTGACGGAGAAGGAAATTACTCCGCATTTATGGCTATTGAACATGTTGATTCCTCGGAAGACTTGAATCAACTTTTACAAGAACTTGGAGAACATAGTGATGAAGAATCCATAGGGATTGTTGAAGAATCGGATGCTGAAGAGGATGAAGATACAACTAGTCTTCAAGAGAATTACACCTTACTTCTTGAGAAATCGGGAGAGTATGCAAGGGTAGCGAAGGCGGCTGTGAGGAAAATGAAGAAAGCAGAGGAGGATTACTGGAGTCTCTTGGTCAGACATAAGGAGGCCAAATGTGAAATAGAAAAGCTAAATGGTGAGCTGTCAGAAGCTTACTTAAAAATTAGATTCTTGGAACTTGAGGTGGTTCAAGCAAATGCCAAGGTAGAGAGGTCTCCACCAAGAAGCTAGATGATATCATTTCCTCTCAAAAGCAATTCTCAGATAAATCCGGACTAGGATACACTGGAGAAAGCAGTTCAGCTACAAATATTTGCAAAGAAGTAAAGTTTGTAAAGGCCAAAGAGCAGGTTGTAGTTGCCCCCACTGTGGAGAAGGCGAAGGTTGAAAAGAAGAAAAGTGTGGCTGAACAAAGGGTGCTGAATAAGCCCCGTAACCAATTTGTGGTTAGGACTGAAGCAAGAGGGAGATCTCTTCCACGATCACAAAGAGGTCCAAGAACGAACCACTTCTGTCATCATTGTGGTCTTCAAGGACACACCCGACCCAATTGTCGTAAGCTGAGAGCATTGAAGAATGCTACTGGTCAAAGGTCAAAAGGACCAAGAAATGACAAGAGAACTTGGGCTGCTGAGTCTTTAAGAGGCCGAAATAGTGATCCAGGCATGATGGACGTGATGAAGATGATCGGTGCTTTCACCACTTGCTTAGAAAGCTTCATAAGAAGGTTTGAAAGTCCTAATTCTCGTACCCAATCCTTCAAGGATATCACCCCAAACACACGTGACGTGTGGGTGAAGAAGGGTACTCATGCATAAGCATTACAACATGTCCATGCATTAGCATTACAACATGTCCATGCATTAATACTTTCCATGTTTTGTGAATATGCTTGTTTGTGTGCTTTTTGCTAGCATAAGTTTAAAGAAAAATTGTTTGTTTGTTTGCTTTTGCTTTAAATGTTTTTACATTTTTGTTGTTTTTTATCATTCTTTTCCTCAATGTGTGTCAAAAATCCAAAAACCACATAAAAAGTAGAAAATCCAAAAAGTTTGATCGACTTTGTTGAGTTTTGTCTCAAAGCATGTTTTGCCTTGTACCTTTGTACTAATGGCTTTGTGCATCTACGAGCTTAGCTTGTTTCCAATGCACTCATATCAATGTGGGAGAAATTTTGAAATCTATATGACTGTTGTAAATAGATCTTCATCCTTGTCATGAATGATTAGTGAATGGTTTTGTTGATCCTTGAGACATGCATAGATTTGTGCCTATATATTTTCCCACTTTTTTTTTTTTTTTTTTTTTTTTTTTTTTGCTTAAAGAGCTCACCACATGTAAATCTCCAAATGAAAAGAGATATTGAGCTGTAAAAGCCTGTCGCACATACTAGTATTTGACTAGGAAAAAGGGAAAGCGTCCAAAAATAAAATATATGATGCCCAAAAAGCCAAAAGCTAACTCATCAATTGAAATATCAAAAATTTCAAGCATCAATCTCACAATAAGATGTATGAATTCAAAATGATCAAATGATATGTTGTATATGAAGCCAAATGAAAAGCTTCAAAGTTATGTTATCAAGTTATGTGGGACGTCATATATGCATATTTCTATAATTGAGATGAGTCACATTATCTAGTGCTAGTTATGTATGACTTGTTTGAATTGATCATTGAAACTTTACATTAGACTAAGGACTATCTCATTGTTGATACCCACACACATCACACATGTCTATGATCAATGAATGCCATATTCATTTGTGTGATTGTACTTGATTAAATGTGTTTCCACATGCTCAATCTTTGTTGATCAAATACAAAAAGATTTTTGAGTTTTTGTTTGTTTTTGGAAAGTATTTTTTTTTTACAAAAAAAATTGTCAAAATTTCAAAAACAGTGTTGCCCTGTTCTAGCGACTCATTCGCAGGTTGATCCAGCCGCATGCCCCAGTCGCGAGCCCACATAGGGATTTTTCATGACTCACTGGCGAGTCAAAGTCCCAGTCGCAAAAAATACTTGGAATATTTTTCAAAATTTGAATTTTCATGATTCTCGTTACTCATTGTGGCGACTTGTTCGTGGGTGTCCAGTCGCAAGGGATACACAGAGATTTTCGCGGCTCACCTCGCGGGTAGACCTTCCAATTGCGAAAAACACTTAGAAAATTTTTTTCAAAATTTTGTTCTGAAGTGCTTTGGCGGCTGGCCCTGGCGACTTGTACGCGACTTGACACAGTCGTGAAAAACACGTGTTTTGCGTTTTAAAGATAGTTTTTAAAACTTTTCAATTTTCCTTCGAACTTTTGTGACTGTTCATTGCCACTCTCACTCAAACCTTTGTCAAACTCACCGTGTTTGTCTCTGAAACTCCATTTTTCTTCAACATTTCTACATTGATCTTCAAGAAAAAGGTATGGGTTCTTTCACTCTCACTTGATTGTTCATGATTATGGTCCTATTTTCTTGAATCTATGAGTTGTGGTTTTAATTTTTGATATATGCAGTTTCGAATATGGGTTTGGTCTTGTATGTGAATTTTGGGCTTTTAGGTTTGGTTGATCTTGTTGCTTAGATACTATATGTGGTTATTACCATGTTTTCATTTCTTTGTTAGTATTTGTGCACTAATCTGTGTTGATTGATATATCTCTTACCCATGTTATTTTGACTCAATGTCATATTCCATGTGTTTGGGTTCTCTGTGATTTTCTCTAAGTATGAGTATGGTTGTTTCAGATTGTATGAGGTTCTTGATTGTTTGGCTAATAATGCATGGATTTTATGTTTCCATATCATGTGTGTGCTTCTATCTTGAGAGTATGACTTGAACATTTCACATTCATTAAGATATGTCTCATAGACATATGCTTACTTTTGACTAATTGTGGTTTACACTGTCCAGATATAGCTGATCAGTGCCTGTTGCAGTCTGCATCAATACAGACTGTATTTGTTTAAGTTGTTGTGTTCTGATTTGAACTATCCTTCTCTGGTTCTCAACTATGTTACTCCTCATGTAACTAACTTGATACTAATATGTGTATATTTCCACCTATTGTGTTCTGCTCTTGTTGTGGCCTTTTATGTTTGTTCACAGATGGCTCCCACACCTACAAAGAAGAAAACTCCTGCTAAGAAGGCAAACAAAAGACTGAAAATGGACCATACCCTGTTAGGTCTGTTCAACATTTTGAGAGATACAAAAATTCTTTCTTGAAGGGAACCATTATTCAAGAAAGGTTTGTGGACTTAGGAGACTTGAAGGACACCTTCATTCCAGATTGTTTTGAGGGCAGAGGATGAGACAAGTTGCTGAGTGACTTACCTACAGTTTGTGAGCCTTTAATAAGGGAATTCTATGCAAATGTTGTTATAAGGGAGGATGAGTTAAATTGCTGGATCAGAGGTCATGAGTTCACCCTAGATGCACATGATATTGATGAGGTTCTAGGGCTTAAGGGTTTAGAGGATCATGATTTCACCAATTACAAGGACATGCTATCTATAGAAACAGTCCAGAATCGCATTAGTGGATAGAGAGAAGGAAGATGTCTCAACACCACAGCATTTCCAGTTGACATAAGGTGCCTCACCACCATCATGATGTTCAACTTGTATCTAGTAAGGAAGCTGACTACAATCAATATTGCCAAAGCTGTATCTAGTAAGGAAGCTGACTACAATCAATATTGCCAGAGCAATCTTCCTCATGGAGCTCAAGGAGAAAACCTTCATTGACATCAACTCACACATATTTGACATAATTGTGGATGAGACTAGAACCTCCTCTAGGCCCAAGCTGATCTTTCCTAACCTTCTCATGGGGATCTTCAGAGCAAAAGGTGTTACAATCCCTTAAGATATCAACCCTATGTCTACACCTTCAACCATCAACAAATTAACCATCATCAGGATACAAGTTCGTCTTCCAGGTGATGAAGAGGAGGGTGATCCAATGGAAACCGAAGCAAAGGTTGCCGGACAGACTTCCACATCCAAAAGCAGAGGCAAGAGGAGCAGAGCTTCAACATCATCAGCTGTACCTCCAGATGCATTTCAGATCATCCTGGAGAGGATTGATGGACTCCAAAAGGTCCAAAATGAGCATACTGACAAGATGGCAGCAATTCAGGAGCAGCCCAACATATTTTCAGCCAAGTTTGATAGCATCAACACCCAGTAGTGACCTTTGGCCATTCCAGCCAAAAAGGGGGAGAATTATTGTGAAGCAACCCTTGAGGGGGAGTGCCATTTTGAGGGGGGAGCAACCAAAAACAGTGTTTATCTAAGTTTATGGTTCAGTCTTATATTATGTCATCTTATGTTTATGGTGTTGGTTTTGGTATAATTTTTTTATTATGGGTCTGATACAATGTGTTAAACAGGTTGGTTATTCTGCTGGTTTTTAAAACTCATGGATATGTTTTATTGTGATACTATGGTTTAAGTTTATATATTTGATGTTATTCAGTTAGTATATTTGTATGGTACATTTGTAACCGTTTGCTTTTGTAAGCTTTTAGGTTTTTGTACCCATGTTTTGTAGCTTAAGTACTTGTTGCTAAATGTTATGCATTTTCTTTAAGTACATCACTCTTGTGCCATTTGTTGGATTTTTATCTTTAATGCAATTACCTAGTGTTGTTGCATTGGTTGAGTGTTGGACATGCAAATGATACTTAGCAAAAGAGATTATTAGCTTGCATGTCCGGATGTTCATTCCATGTGTGAATGAGCATTGTGATCACTATTTATAGTGATTGTTCGTTTTTGGTCAAGCCATGCTTTACTGCTTAAGTTCATTTTTGCTTGATCGCATTGTGCTTGCTCAATATGCATTACAATTTTTCTGCATACAATGATCTTATTGTGTTGTTGTGTTTCAGGAGATACTTGTACTTATGGTTCAAGAGCTTCACAAATTCTACAGTTAGGTGTGAGTGAGTTTTGCTCAACTGTTCCCAACTCACGCGTTAAGTCTAGAGTTTGTTGTAGGGTTTTGTCACAGAATATCCAAAGGGAGAGATTGTAAGGTTGAATTTAATTAACCATTTTGATGGTTTTATTCCATGCCAAATTTGCTTGTAATTCAGCATTTAGTAACCCTGTATTTAGGTGGGAATCATGTAAGGGTAGTGTGTGAGAGAGTGTGAAGAAATGTTCAACATTGTGCAAAGAAGCAGGGACTCGCGACTAGAACTCGCGGGTGGCTCGCAACTGTTAAGTCGCCAGAAGATGGTCATGTGTCAAGCATGTAGGAAGCTGAAGCGTTATGCCAGCTGTTGCACTACAGGACAAAAAGTCTAGACTGGCAATGCAGTTACCTCGCGGCTTGAACTCGCGACTCAATCAAGTCGCGAGGCCAAGCCACCAGCCAGCTCTGTTTTGGAAAAACTGACTCTTCGTATTCTAAACACACATCACTATATATAGACCCTTATACCCACGAAATGTAGAGAGCTTTCAAAGAGAATTTTGAGAGATAAACCCTAAAGAAAAACAAGATTGATTCATCCACAATCTTCACCTAAGAGACTCTTCAAATTCCTCTACTCTCACCCTCTCCATTGTTACATCCTTGAGAGGTTCTTAGTCAAATCCTTTTCTCACCATACTCATATCTGTGAGAAGATTTTTTGGTGCTTTGGGAAGTAGTTAGGAAGGGATCAATTCATATTGGTTGATGCTATGGACTATAGTGGAATCCGGTAAGCTAGAAAAGACATAGGTTCAGCGTAATCTCGTTGGAGCAAGAAGCTTGGAGGGCTTAGGTACATTGGGTAGATTAGGCTTGGAGGGTCTATTGCTGTTCATGTATCCTAACTACATTTTATAGTGGATTATTGACCGCTTGGAAGGCGGCGGAGAGGTTTTACGCCGAGGGCTTTGGTTTCCTCTTCGATAACACATCGAGTGTTGTCCTTGTGTTTGCATCTCTCTTTCCTTTATCTTTGCCATTTAATTACTGCTGTGATTGTGATTATTTATGGTTTAGATTTTTTATCAATTCTGTTTTAACTTATGATTCATGTTCCGCACATTTATTATTTGATAATAAGCTTAAATTGATATTTTGTATTGAAAGTTCAAAAAGGGTATATAATACCTTTGAACGTTTGGACCCTAAATACAAAAATACCAATTCAAGCTATATATCAAACAATTAATGTGCGGAACATGATAACAAGCTTATAACAGAATTGATAACAAATCTAAGCCAAATATAAACACATCCACAGCAGTAAATATAAGGCAAAGATAAAGGGAAGGAAGATGCGAACACACGGACAACACACGATGTGTTATCGAAGAGGAAACCGAAACTCTCGGCGTAAAACCTCTCCGCCGCCCTCCAAGCGGTCAAATAATCCACTAAAGAATATAGTTGGGATACATGAACAGCAGAAGACCCTCCAAGCCTAATCTACCTAAGTACCTAAGCCCTCCAAGCTTGTTGCTCCAACAAGGTTACGCCGAACCTATTTCTACTTTAGCTTACCGGATTCCGCTACTAAACCATAGCATCAACCAATGTAAATTGGTTCCTTCTTAATTGCTTCCCAACAGTACCAAATAGACCTTCTCACAGACGTGGGTGTGGTGAGATAAAGATTTGGCTAAAGGCCTCTCAAGGGTATGACAATGGAGAGGAAGAGAGTAGAGGAATTTGTAGAGTCTCTAAGGTTAAGATTGTGGATGAATCAATCTTGTATTTCTCTAGGGTTTCTCTCACAAAATTCTCTAGAAGCTGTCTCAATATGGTGGGTATAAGGGTGTATATATAGTAGGGTGAGAAGGGAATGTAAAACGTCAGTTTTTGCCAAACAGGGCATTTTGGCGACTTGACCTCGTGACTGGGTTAAGTCGCGAGTTCAAGCCGCGAGCTAACGGCCTGGCCAGCCTGGGACTTTTGTCCTGTAGTGTGACAGCTTGCGCGACTCTTCAGCTTCTGACATGCTTGGCACGTGTGCGAATATTTGGCGACTTGCAAGCCGCGACTTACCAACGAGATCTAGTTGCGAGACTCTATTTTTCTTGCACACTCTTGAGCTTTTCTTCACATCTTCTCACACACTACACTTACAATTTTCTCACCTAAATACAGGGTTACTAAGTGCTAAATTACAAGCAAATTGGTCAAGGAATAAAGCCAATAAGATGGTTGATTAAATTCAACCTTACAATCTCTCCCTTTGGCTATTCCGTGACAAAACCCTACAACAGACTCTAGACTTAAAACGTGAGTTAGGAACAGTTGAATAAAACTCACTCACACCTAACTCTAGATTCTGTAAAGCTCTTGAACATATGAATAAGGAACTCCTGAAACACAATAACATAGCAACATAATATGCATATGGAGCAAAATAAGCATGATCAAGCAAAAATGAACATAGGCATTAAAGCAATAATCCATGGCTAGATCAAAACAATAGTCACTTAAGCAAAAGTGATTACTATGTCCATTCACACAAGGAATGAACATCCGTACATGCAAAGTGATAAGCTCAATTGAAGAGTATCATTTGCAAGTCCAACACTCAACCAATGCATACAAACGTATATGCATTTAGGAACAATCCTACAAGGGCACAAGAGTGTTGTACTTAAGATAATGCAAAGCATTAACAAGTACAAAAGCACAATGCACAAAGGCTGCATAAGCAAAGTATTGCAAATACATGGCACAAACCATAAAAGCCTACAAATCATATGCATAAGTGCAAGAAGCAACCCTTAAAGCTTACAAAAGCAACAATGGGTACAAAAAGATAAAACAATGTTGAAAAAACTGAATAACATCATTAATATATATAAGTAACTACCAAAGTTCCACAGCCATCCAAAAGTTGTGAGTTTAAAACAAACTTAAACCATAATGCATCAAACCTATAACATCATAAGTTATCCAAGCATAGTATCAAAATTTTAAACAACACATAATGAAACTCCCCCTCAGAGTAGACACTCCCCCTTAAGAGCTGCCAAAAATCCTCCCCCTTTTTGACTGGAATGGCCAAAGGGTCAGTGCTCCTGGCTGGTGTGTATTCTTGACTCTTACTCTTGGTGTGGAAACTGGTCCTGCACCTTCTGCTTCAGTCTCCATAGGATCACCTTCTTCTTGGACACCTTCCTCTTCGTCACCTGGAAGCCTACTCTGTATCCTTGTGAAAGTAAATTTGTTGATGGTTGATAGAGAAGGCATGGGACTGATGTCTTGTGGGATTGCAATACCCTTTTCTTTGAAAATCCTCATAAGAAGACTTGGAAATACCAGTTTGGGCCTGGAGGTGGTTTTAGTTTCATCCATTATAGCATCAAAAATATGGGAATTAATGTCAATAAAGGTTTGCTCCTTAAGTTCCATAAGAAAGATAGCTCTGGCATTTGTCAGTGTAGTCAGCTTCCTTATAGGGTACAGGTTGTACATCATTATTATGGTTAAGCATCTCATGTCTTTGGGAAACTCAGAAGTGTTCAGACATCTCTTTTCTATAACCCCACCAATCCTTTGCTGGACAGTTTCTAGAGAGAGCACTCTGTCCTTGTAGTTAGTGAATTCATACTCTTCTAAACCCTCTAGCCCTAGAACCTTATCAATATCATGAGCATCTAAGGTGAACTCCTTTCTCCTCACCCAACAACTCAACTCATCCTCCTTTATCACAACATTTGCATAGAATTCTCTGATTAGTGGTTCACACACTAAAGGTAAGTCACCCAGAAGTTTCTCCCAGCCTCTTCCTTCAAAAAATTTTGGAATGAATGTATCCTTCAAGTCATGTAAATCCACAAACCTCTCTTGGATAATTGTTCCCTTTATGAAGGAATCTCTGTATCTCTCAAAATGCTTGACTGACCTAAACAGGTTGTTGTCCATTTTCATTCTTTTATCAATCTTCTTAGCAGGAGTTTTCTTCTTAGAAGATGTGGAAGCCATCTGTAAACACTCAGAAAAGTCCACAACAAGGGCAAAACACAATATGTGGAAGCATACACAAATCAGTAACCATGTAGTTATAAGGAAGAACAGAGTGTTGGGCAAAACACAAACCAAGAATAAGACATCACATAATGACAACACATCAAACAAGTTCAGTCTGTAAAGAAGAAACTTTCATACAAACAGAGGAGAGCATATGTCACTGATACTTGACTAAATGAACATGAAATGTGCAAGAGAATCCCTAAATGGCAGAGCCACACACAAGATAAGGCAACACAAACACAGTACATTATATACCACATAGACATAAGGACATACACATTGCAAACCCAAATATTTCATATAGGGAAACATCACAGAAAGACCAGATATCGAATATCCAATAGATATAATCAATCAAATAACAAAGTTCAAATCATGAATGAGTAGGTGAAAACATGAAAACCCATAATGGAGCAAACTCAAGAAACTAAGCATAATCAGCACCAAGAGGGAACAAACCAAACCATCAAACCAGCATTTTTTAAGCATAAACATGTTCGAATACCCAAATAACAATCCAACATTAAAACACATAGATTCAAGAATATCTCACTTAAATCATGAAATTGAAGTGAAAACAAGAAAACCCATACATTTTTCATGAAGATTTATGCAGAAATGATGCAGAGATGAAGGATTTTTCAGTGAGACACAGACTATTTGTGTGAGAGAGTGAAGAAGACAATGAACAGTCACTGATATTCGAGGGAAAAACTGAAAAAAAAATTTTAAAACTGTCTTTAAAAGGCAAAACACGCGTTTTTCGCGACTTGATCAAGTCGCCAGTAAGTCACCAGGGTAAGCCGCGAAACACTGTGAAGGTAAGATTCTAGAAAAATCTTCTAAGTGTTTTTCGCGACTGGAAGGTCTACCCGCGAAGGAGTCGCGAGCTGAGCCGCGAAAATCTTTGAGTAACCCTCGCGATTGGACCTTCCACCTGCGAACAAGTCGCCAAATTGAGCCGCGAAAAACTACAAAACTTAAATTTTGAAAAATTTCTAAGTCTTTTTCGCGACTAGGGTATTGACACGCCAATGAGCCGCGAAAAATCTCTGAGTGGGCTCGCGACTAGTACTTGTGACTAGGCCCACCCGCGACTTAGTCGCCAAAACAAGGCAACATTGTTTTTGAAAATTTTGACATTTTTGTAAAAACAAAGTACTTTCCAAAAACAACAAAAAACACTCAAAAATCTTTTTGTGTTTGATCAAACAAAGATTGAGCATATGAAAACACATTTAATCAAGTACAATCACACAAATGAATATGCCATTCATTGAATATAGACTTGTGTGTTGTGTGTGGATATCAAAAATAAGATAGTCCTTAGTCCAATGTGAAGCTTCAATGATCAATTCAATCAAGGCATACACAATTAGCACTAGATAATGTGACCTATCTCAATTATAGAAACATGCATATATGACCTCTCACAAGAACTTGATTACATTCTTTGAAGCTTTTCATTTGGCTCCATTTTTAACATATCATTTGCACTTTTTGAGCAAAGAAAATCTCATTATGAGATAGATGCCTGAAATTTTTGATATTTCAATTTATGAGGTAGCCTTTGGCTTTTTGGGCATCAAACATTTTATTTTGGTCGCTTTCCCTTTTTCCTAGTCAAATACTATTATGTACGACAAGCTTTTGCAGCTCTATATCTCTTTTCATTTGGAGATTTACATTTAGAGAGTTCTTTTAAGCAAAAACAAAAAATAAAGAGTGGGAAGATATATAGGCATGAGTCTATGCATGTCTCAAGATCAACAAAAACATTCACTAATCATTCATGACAAGGTTGAAGATCTATTTACAACAATTACATAGATTTCAGAATTTCTCCCACAATGATACGAGTGCATAGAAGACAAGCTAAACTCGTAGATACACAAAGCCATTAGTACAAAGGTACAAGGCAAAATATGATTTGAGACAAAAGCTCAACAAAGTTGATCAAACTTTTTGGATTTTCTACTTTTTATGTGTTTTTGGATTTTTGACACAAAAGAAAAAAAAATTGATCAAAAACATAACAAAAAAATGTAAGGACATTTCAAACCAAAGACAAATACACACGCAAAATAACAGCCTAAATACTAGCAAGAAGCACACAACCAAGCATATTCACAAACCATGGGAAGTATTGATGCATGGACATGTTGTAATGCTTATGCATGAGTACCCTTCGTCACCCACACGTCACGTGAGTTTGGGGTGATATCCTTGACGGATTGGGTATGAGAATTAGGACTATTAAACCTTCGTGTGAAGCTTTCAAGGCAGTTGGTGAAGGCACCGATCATCTTCATCACGTCCGTCATTCCCGGATCATGGTTTTGACTTCTTGGTTGCTCACCACCCCAAGACCTCTTGTCATTTCTTCTTCCTCGTGACCGAGGTGCGCTTGCATTGTTGCCAGCTCTCAGCTTTTGACAGTTGGGTCTAGTATGTCCTCGCAGTCCGTAATAGTGACACACATAATCTGTTCTAGGACCCCGTTGTGGTCTTGAGAGAGATCTTGCTTTGGTTTCGTGTTTGCCCACAGGTTGATTTCGGGGCTTATTCACCATCCGTTGCTCACTCACATTCTTCTTCTCAGCCTTAACATTCTCAGGGATGGCCTCTTCTACAATCGGCTTTATGGCCTTCACAAATTTCACTTCTTTGGTAGCTTTGGCTGATGAGCTACTTCCTCCAGTAAATCCCAATCTGGACTTGTCTGAGAAATGTTTTTGGGATGAGATAACATCATCCAACTTTCTGGAAGAGACCCTTTCTATCTTGGCTTGCGCTTGCACCACCTCTTGCTTAAGGAATCTTACTTTGGTATAAGCTTCTGATAACTCGCCATTTAGTGTCTCAATCTCACATTTAGCCTCTTTATATTTGGCCAGTAGACTTTTGTAGTCCTCTTCAGTCCTTTTCATCTTCTTCACAACCGCCTTTGCAACCTTTGCATACTCACCCGATTTCTCAAGGAGTAAAGTGTAATTTTCTTGAAGGCTGGATGTATTTCTATCCTCTTCGGTATCTGATTCTTCAACAATCCCTAAGGATTCATCATCGCTGTATTCTCCAAGTTCTTGTACAAGTTGATTCAAGTACTCCGTGGACTCCACATGAGCAATGGTCATGAATGCGGAGAAATTTCCTTCTCCATCACAGCTCTCTTCAAAATCAGAATTTGATGAGTCCGAATCACTTAAGGTAGTGGCATAAGCCTTTCCCTTTGACTTCAAGTAATTGGGGCATTCCTTCTTAAAGTGCCCATGTCCGTTACATTCAAAACATGTAATTCCTTGTGAGGATTGGGAATCTTTACCCTATTTTCTTTTGAAATCATTTTTCTCTTTTCTGGTGCTCTGAAATTTTCTTTTGTCACCAAATTTCCCACTATTCTTGAGCTTTAGGAATTTCTGGAAGTTCTTTACAAGGTACGCCACATCTTTATCTACTGCATCCTCTTCCGAGGAGTCATAAGACACTATTCTCTCATCAATTGTCTTAAGAGCAAGGGATTTGCTCTTCTTCGCTGAAGGAAGGGACAACTCATATGTCTGTAGAGAACTAACCAGCTCTTGAACCTTGATTTCGTCAAGATCTTTGCTCTCTTCAATGGCTGTAACTTTGGGCCGGAAACTTTCTGGTAATGACCGGAGGATCTTCCTTACAATCTTCGAGTCCTCCGTCTTTTCCCCCAAATTGAATTTACCAACAGCAACCTCATTCAATTTACTGTAAAACGAATCAAAAGACTCATCCTCACTCATTTTTAACTCCTCAAAGCGAGTGGTCAACATCTGAAGTTTGGTGTCCTTCACTTTCTTGGTCCCCTCATAGGTTGTCTCCAGAATTTCCCATGCTTCCTTAGCAATGGTGATATGTGAAATCTAGTGAAATTCTTCTGGAAAGACACCGCAGAAAATAGCATTCAATGCCTTGCTATTTGCATTTGCCGCTGCAAGAGCAGCCTTATCCCAAGTAAACTTGGCAGCCTCTGGCCTTGTCCATCCTATTTCCACTGCATCCCACACAGCATCATCAATAGAACACAAAAACGCCCTCATACGGACTTTCCAAAATGCATAATTATTACCGTCAAAGAACGTTGGTACATTAAGAGATTGAGACCTATCCATCTCAAAGGGGGTCAGGGATCACACTTAGGTAATTAAACCACAATAAGTGTACCCGCTCTGATACCAATTGAAAGTTCAAAAAGGGTATATAATACCTTTGAACGTTTGGACCCCAAATACAAAAATACCAATTCAAGCTATATATCAAACAATTAATGTGCGGAACATGATAACAAATCTAAGCCAAATATAAACACATCCACAACAGTAAATATAAGGCAAAGATAAAGAGAAGGAAGATGCAAACACACGGACAACACATGATGTGTTATCGAAGAGGAAATTGAAGCCCTCGGTGTAAAACCTCTCTGCCGCCCTCCAAGCGGTCAAATAATCCACTAAAGAATATAGTTGGGATACATGAACAGCAGAAGACCCTCCAAGCCTAATCTACCCAAGTACCTAAGCCCTCCAAGCTTCTTACTCCAACGAGGTTGCGCCGAACCTATTTCTTCTTTAGCTTACCGGATTCCGCTACTAGACCATAGTATCAACCAATGTAAATTGGTTCCTTCTTAACTGCTTCCCAATAGTACCAAATAGACCTTCTTACAGACGTGGGTGTGGTGAGATAAGGATTTGGCTAAAGGCCTCTCAAGGGTATGACAATGGAGAGGAAGAGAGTAGAGGAATTTGTAGAGTCTCTAAGGTTAAGATTATGGATGAATCAATCTTATATTTCTCTAGGGTTTCTCTTACAAAATTCTCTCTAGAAGCTATCTCAATATGGTGGGTATAAGGGTGTATATATAGTAGGGTGAGAAGGGAATGCAAAATGTCAGTTTTTGCCAAATAGGGCATTTTGGCGACTTGACCTCACGACTGGGTTAAGTCGCGAGTTCAAGCCGCGAGCTAACGGCCTGGCCAGCCTGGGACTTTTGTCCTGTAGTGCGACAGCTGGCGCGACTCTTCAGCTTCTGGCATGCTTGACACGTGTGCGAACATTTGGCGACTTGCAAGCCGCGACTTACCCGCGAGATCCAGTCGCGAGACTCTGTTTTTCTTGCACACTCTTGAGCTTTTCTTCACATCTTCTCACACACTACCCTTACAATTTTCCCACTTAAATACAGGGTTACTAAGTGCTAAATTACAAGCAAATTGGTCACGGAATAAAGCCAATAAGATGGTTGATTAAATTCAACCTTACATGTAATTTGGGGTCTAAACGTTCAAGGGTGTTTTATACACATTTTGAACATTAAGAAAACCTTATGAACCATTCTAGGATTAGGTTTCTTTCTCTACCACCTTATTTAAATAGGAGCTTGATGAGCCTTTTATATGGGCTCTCCTATTCCTATTAGATTTACACAAACTCATAAACAAATAGCCAATTAAAATAAAAACATTGCAAGCTATATTCTAAAATCCGTCAGCTCGATAGATCAAGACAAGTATTGAGGTTCATTAAATCTTGATAGATTAAGGTGTCGAGATAGGTATCAGGACCTGCAAATTCAACTTTTACCACTTGTTTCTTTGTGGAGCCTTCAGTCTTCAATGCTACCACTTGTAAAATCTTTTAAAAATACTTCATGATATTTTTGAATCCACTTAGAACTACCCAAATACAAGTATGTTTTGTCATAAGATATGCCAACTACATAAAATATGACCCTAACAAAAGATTTTTTTTTTTTTTTTTTTTCATTTGAAAAAACTATAGGTTATACTGGGTTTACCCAACCCTGAAAGATTGAGTTAGGGTTATAGGTTTTGTAAACCCCTGTAGAACAATCCATTTTTTACTTGAACTCAATCGGTTCAAACTCGAACCCAAGTGATCCAATCCTTTTGCTATATCTAATTGTGACAAGCAATGCTTGTAAGTTCCAACATTAATTGAGAAATCACCAATTTAGTAAATGCTAAATAGTGATTTTTTTTAATTAATAATAGTGATTTAGTAAGAGCCCAAATTGAAAGGATTTAAAAAATTATTGGCTTCAATTGAAATTTTTTAAAATATAGGGTTTAATTGAAAATAACCTTAAACAGTTGATGAATTATGTAATTTACCCAAATTTTAAACAACAATTATACCAATTTCTTTAGAAGAGTATAGTTGTCACAACTACAATTTCAGAAATTTAAATTTTATATGTATTACTAAAAAAATATGTAAAAGTAGTTAATGGTTACAATTTTCTTACATTCAAGATGTGAGCGCTAATCAAATTAATTAAGTAGTATTAGGTTAGAATGCATGTATAATTTGCAATTGCAATTAGGATAAGTTAAATAAAAAATTCATTGGAATGTGGAAGAAGATGATTGTCCTTGTTTAGAATCCTTCCATCATGAGATAGGCAAGCATGACAGAACAATGTAGACAGAGCTCTGGCAAAATCAAAAATTGAAATTTTGTAAACTGAGCGGGTCCCGCCTTACAATATGAATCAGTTCCACCACCGATCATGTTAACAAACAGCGAACTGTCTCAGGCTGCTAGCGAACATTCAGCCCTAGTGGAAAAAATTACTCCAACTAACCAAAAATTTGTTGGCTATATTTGATTGTATATGATTTTTCATATATCTGTATTGAATTTAATTGTTTTTGAAAAAGTAAAAATTATTTGTTTTTCATTGATCAATACAATCATATATTTGAATTTAATTGAAAAATCTAATGTATTGCATCTAAGGTAATTTACCTAAGTTTTGCCTAGGAGATCAAATTTGACTATGATTTCTCTCACATACACTCATGCACACATATTTTATTTTAAGTACTATGATTATTTGACAGAAAATTTGACACTCCTTACGCATTATGTGTAAAATGTAGATGTTGATGTTACATTTTACACAAGTGTGAACAGGTTTGAAATAATGATTTTCTTTTATTGGGAAAAATTCCTACACACTCCTTGAACTTTTTGGTAGTAACCATGACACCCTTTAAACTTTTATTTTAGCCAATTTAATACTTGAACTTTACCCATTAGCCAAATTGGTACTTCCGTTAGTCAGCTATTTGTTAAGCTTCAAAAAAAAAAAACATTCTAGTCACCTGACAAGCACGTGGACAAAAAAATTCCACGCCAATTGCAAACGATTAAGAGGGGAGAGAAACTAGACTGGCTTTAGAGAGAACAAGGAGAGAATAACGGAATAGATGGCACTGTTCGTAGTCTCATTGGAGACCGAGTTCATGGTTCAACCGCCTATCACGCCATTCATGATATTGTCAGAAGGCTGGAGTCGAAGTCAGTTTTCTCTCATTTGTGCAAGAGATAGAAATAAGTTGATTTCTACACAAACAACGATTAGGGATTTTCTGTATCCTAATTTTAATTTTGAGTTGATGGATTTTCTGTATCCTAATTTTAATTTTGAGTTGATGGATTTTCTGTATCCTAATTTTAATTTTAAGCTGATTTCTAACAATGACAAAAACACAAATTTTCATTGGCTTGATCTAATCAGAGATTAGTAAGCAACTTGATTTTTGTCCTCCGTTGAGCAATACAAGGCTAATTTAAATTTTTCAATGTTTAATGCTCCATTTTTCAAAATTACTGGTATTGGCATGTCCTGAAACTTATGAAGTTAGAAATTTAATTTCATTATGGTTCATTCTAAGATAAACCTGTTGTTTATACGTTTGACAAAAGAGCAATATATGATTGACCTGGTCTGGAAAAATTGATCTTCATGGATACCAAGAAGGGATGTGATTAGATCACCCAGAAGCTTCGCGTGGATGTTTGGCCAGCTCTTTCAATTCATGGAGATAAAATCCAAGAATTTTCTTTCCTTTTAGCATTAATTTTCTAAGAATATAGTTAGTTGTCCTGTTGCAGAACAAACTGGAAAACTAGCATCTCGAGTTTTAAAAACTCGAGATCAATGGTGGAACTCGAGTTTTAGAAACTTGAGATACAAACGGTAGCATTTGACGTGGAAAAAATTCCACGTGGAACTCGAGTTTTAGAAACTCGAGTTCCACCATTTTCTTTTTAAATCAGCTCTTCGTCTTCGTCTGTCCTTCTTCTTTCTCAGTTCTTTTCTTCTTCCATCCAGTCCGAGTCTTCCTTTCAAATTTGAGTCTTCTTCTTCCTACCCGATTTGGTTTTCTTCCTCTCTTCTTCTTCTTCTTCTTCTTCTTCTTCTTCCTTCCAGATCTTTTCCTCTATTCCTCTGGTTCCTCTGTTCTCTGTTTCTCTGCTCCTGCCTGATTTGATTTGTTTTGATTTTCGTTTCATTATAGAAATCGAGTCTTGGGGACTCAGATTTACTTTTTATAAACTCGATGATAGGCCACAAACTGAATGACCCCTTGTGATTAAACCAATTAATTAGTTAGCCAAGTTATTAATTAATCAATTTATCATGCAAACGCGTGGAAGCACAAACAAATCACCAAATAACCAAAAATGCAGTGGAAATTAAATAACATGGCGATTTGCTCACGAATGAGGAAAACCCTAACGGCAAAAACCCCACCGGGTGATTTTCAGTTCACCACTCCCGAAACTCCACTATTATCAAATCAAGCGGTTACAAGTAAATGAATCCCAAGTACCTTACCAACCTACAGTTGAACCCTTACCCCAATACCCAATTGGACTTTATCTGTAGTGACAATTTCCATCTTTGATGCACGGCTCCCAAGTACGTGACTAACCAATACGCGGATCCCAGTACACGACTTCAAACACCAACTTAGAAGGAGAGGTTGGCTACAAAGTTCTTCAGTTCATCCTACACGATGAAGATCAGGAAGATGCTTGGTCATAAAACCCTTTGGTGCAAATACACAGCAACTTCTTCAGAGAAGATGAACTGGGTCAAGAACTTAGTCTTTGATCACAATTTGCTTGAAGAGAGATTGCTTAATGCTTTTGCAACTTGTGTACAATTTGACAGCTCTTAAAACAATCCATTTATATGTTTAGGGTTAGAAGAAAAGAAGGCCCAAAAGCATATTCACGGATCCCAAGAAATCAGATCAGAAAATCTGACTTTATAGTTCTCGACAGATAGCAGGTGTCGAGGAGCTATCGAGTAGGTGTTGAGATTTAATGAATTTGCACTTCAGCTTGTTTTTCTTGGACAGACTTGATGACTTTAACACTCGATCTTGAAACCTTGTTTCTTGAAGTATTAAAAACACCTAGAACTACCCAATTACAAGTAGAGTGCGTTTTGTCAAAGGATTAGCCAATTTACATAAATAAGTGACATATGTTCTTAACAAGTAAAAATACATATGTCCTAACAATCTCCACCTTTGGCAATCCGTGACAAAACCACAACAAACAAATGAACATATGTGATTAAACCAATTAATTAATTAGCCAAGTTATTAATTAATCAATTTATCATGCAAATGCGTGGAAGCATAAACAAATCACCAAATAACTAAAATTGCAGCGGAAATTAAATAATACGGTGATTTGTTCACGAATGGGGAAAACCCTAACGGCAAAAACCCTACCAGGTGATTTTCAAGTCACCACTCCCGAAACTCCACTATTATTAAATCAAGCGGTTACAAGTAAAGGAATCCCAAGTACCTTACCAACCTATAATTGAATCCTTACCCCAATACCCAATTGGACTTGATCTGTAGTGACAGTTCCCACCTTTGATGCACGACTCCCAAGTACGTGACTAACCAATGCACGGATCCCAGTACGCGACTTCAAACACCAACTTAGAAGGAGAGGTTGATTGCAAAGTTCTTCAGTTCATCCTACACGATGAAGATCAAGAAGATGCTTGGTCACAAAACCCTTTGGTGCAAATACATAGTAACTTCTTCAGAAAAGATGAACTAGGTCAAAAACTTTGTCTTTGATCACAATTTGCTTAAACAGAGATTGCTCAATGTTTTTGCAACTTGTGTACAATTTGACGGCTCTTAAAACAAACTATTTATATGTTTAAGGTTAGAAGAAAAGAAGGCCCAAAAGCATATTCACGGATCCCAAGAAATCAAATCAGAAAATCTGACTTTATAATTCTCGACAGATAGCAAGTGTCGAGGAGCTATCGAGCAGGTGTCGAGATTTAATGAATTTGCACTTAAGCTTGTTTTTCTTGGACAGACTTGATGACTTCAACACTTGATCTTGAAACCTTGTTTCTTGAAGTATTAAAAACACTTAGAACTACCCAATTACAAGTAGAGTGCGTTTTGTCAAAGGATTAGCCAATTTACATAAATAAGTGACATATGTTCTTAACAAGTAAAAACACATATGTCCTAACAATCTCCCCCTTTGGCAATCCGTGACAAAATCACAACAAACAAATGAATATATGAGAGAAGTCATAAATCACTCAACTCATATTCACTTGTTGAATACAATAAAATCTATCCTAACAAAAACTCTTGAAAAAACTTTGCAAGAAAACTCATCAAGGCATCTTGTGTGAAACAGAAATAATAGATTGAATACAAGTATAATGAACATATGTATAAAGATAGAGAAGAAACAACACATGAAGAGAGAGGTGAAAGAAACATACATCCACATATAGAGAAAATAAGTACAATGTATGTAAAACTGGTCACAAGACCTCATATGCAAGATCAATGTATCTATAAAGAATAGAAAAGAAAACATACATCAAAACCTTACTACATCCCTCAAAATATCAACACTCCCCCTATCAAAAATGTCCTATACTAACTCTCCCCCTAAGATGACTACTCTCATAACCCAAAACTACTCCCCCTTTTTGTCATGAGTGACAAAAGGTAGAGTGTTATGTAGACATCTTATCACTAGAGCTAGCATCTCCATCATGGAACCGAAGATTTAGAGGAGCAGAATCAGAAGATGAAGAAGCTCCAGAATGCAGAGGGTTCTGAGCCGAAGTGGATTTACGTTTGGGTGCCATAGACATTACTAATGTAAACGGAATGAGAAAGAGATAGAGAAGGAGACAATCAGAAAAGTCCCAAAATAGTTCACATATATCAAATATATTGAACAATAGGTACGTATGCATGGGGAATGCATGAACATGTGACGTGCAAATTAAAAAGAATCATTAGCTCAACCCATCCAATCCTACCAGCACACAAACAAGGAACACACATCTAAATTCATGTAAATATCATTCTAATGCACATGAAATGCAATGTATGACATTTTGAACACATTTAAGTGAAAACCCAACCCAAAATTTCAAGAAAAACTCATTAAGTTTGAAAAACCCCAAAAATTTTCAAAAACCCCAAAACCTAAGATTCAAAACATGAAATGCATGAAAAATGAGGGAAAAAGAGATCATACCAAGTGATTTGAAGCAAGGAAGGGCTGAAAATCACATGGATTGAAGGTTTTGAGTGAGAAAAACAAGTTTGGGAGAGGAATAGTCGCGGATAGATCGAGAGAAAATGAGCAAATGAGATCTGGATCGCGACAGCAGCTTAAATAGGAACCTCAGTAATTTTCGACAGCTGAGGTGTCGAGAGGTATCGAGGAAGCTGTCGAGGTAGGTGTCGAGGAAAAGGCCTTCGACAGTTGGAGGTGTCGAGAGGTGTCGAGAGGTATCGAGGTACAAGAACCACTTTCAAAGAACAAAAACTCGATCGATCGACAAGGTATCGAGAAGGTATCGAGGAGACAAGAACTTTCTCGATCGATCCATCAGGTGTCGAGACAAGTGTCGAGATTGCGATAAGAAAAAGGCTTGAGAAGCTCGACAGATAACAAGGTATCTAGAAGGTGTCGAGGAGGTGTCGAGCTAACAGATAAAAGTAGTTTTTCGAGAAGTGAAAAACACAGACATGAATGCAATCCAACATACACCTCAACCATTGATCCAATCAACATATAAAGCTCTCAAAATCATCTCTCAATAAAAAATTTAAGCACATGGATCCTCAAAAACACACACACACACACACTAAACAAGTCTGACTGATTTTATTTTTCAAAAACAAATCAAGACAGTTTAGTGAGCATACATTAGCACATGTAAAACCTTTGTAATGGCCAAATCACATTGTACCTGTACATGTATCAAAAGTAGCAAAGAATATTACGTGTTGTGTGTGAAAAACATCGCAAGATTGCATATGTGTATACATGTTATGACGATTTGAGATATGAGAAAATAACTTTAACTCACACACAATCATAACTGTTTGATGGGGACTATCACCTTCGAGGTACATCCTATAACTCCCACATCTCCTAGAATACACGCTTGCAATCATATTTAAAGCATTTTTGATCTTTTTGCTTTTTACTTTCTTTGCATATTTTCTTTTTAAGCATATCATGCATGGGCATAAAAGAGAGAAAAGAAATACCCAAGATGTTAAGCATTTGACACTGCACTTTTGCTATGCCAAAGCATACGGGTGTCTTATTATGATTGGCGAGCAACAGTGGTGAGATGGTTATTTATGCCTTTCTCTTAGGATTTTCTAGTTCTACCCGTAAAAAAGAGTGATATGAGTATTAAGTTTTAAGAGATAACTTAATCTTACTCATCACAAACAAGAGCCATAAAGCTCACTTGCTTAGTTGTGCATAGAGATGCTCATCTAAGTTACAAATGATACAAAGTTTAGAAAACTCTGTTTCATTGGCCATCCAAGGTACACAAGTACCAAAGTACACAAAACACACACTGTTTTTGTATTTTTCTGATTTTTCAATTTTTTTTATTTTTATATTAAAAACAAAATAAACAAAACTGAAAGTAAACACACAAAAACATGTTAACAAAGCAAAGTATAAAACTAGACTGACTCAACAAAAATGCAAAACACACAAGCAATGCAACAAACAAGAAAAACAGGTAGGGAGAAGAAAGTGATGAAATCACTTAGAGTCCTTTTTCTTTCACACCTTGGAAGAACCTTTCCTTTGATTAAACCTTTAAACCGGCGGTGAGGGGGAAGAATTGAAACCGTTCAAGTTCGAAAGGAATATGGGGGCTTTTAGAAGATCTCCAAGAGAAACAAGAGAGGATTGAAGCTGATTTTGGCTTCCAAATGCTATTATGCCGTTGCTCTGTTGAGTGGCTAGCCACTTATAGCAATTTGGTCGAGTATGACCGGCAGCTCCACTTATAGCAATTTTGAGAGTTAGCCTTTTTAGCCCTATGGTTTTTAGCATCTTTCTTATCTTGCTTAGGGGGTGCTCCTAAGATAGATTTACCTTTGTCTAAGTTCTCACTAGCTAATTCAGTTTTAACATCAGTGTTCTCAATTTCAGTGTCATTAGTAGGAGAAACAAAAACAGTTTTACTAGTAGAAGCAGAATTAGAGAAAGAAAGACCATACCCTAAGCCTGTTCGATCCGAAGTAGATTTCTGATTGCTGAGCTTCTCATCAAGTTTTGCACTTGAAGTCCTTTCCAATTGAGATCTAACTTGAAACAGCTCCGCTTCAAGCTTCTTGGTCTTTTCAGCCAAGAAATTGTTCTCAAACCTCAGCGCTCCAATAGTTTGATTTGCCTCATCAAACTTTATGGACAACTCTTCACAGTCAAGTTCCACATCACTGAGCTTCTTGGTGGTCAGCCTATAGAGTTTCTCGTGTTTCTCAAACAACTTGTATAGTTTCTCATAGGCTAAATAGATATCATCTTGATCATCCATCTTCTCGAATTTGGACTCCACCAGTTCTTCTTCTTCATCCACTTCTTCAACAATCCCTTCAGTAGGATTGACTGTAACAGTGAAGGCATTTAAGATTCCGTCATCCTCATTGTCGGAATCATCCTTGGGATCAGTATCACTCAAGGTTGCAGCAAGTGCCTTGCTCTTCCCAATACTCTTGAGATATGTAGAACACTCATTCTTCATGTGTCCAAACCCATAACACCCAAAACACTTTGGTCCTGCCGGAATAGTGTACTGATTGCCATCCTTAGCATCCTTCTTCCCTTTGTCTTGGCTCTTAGACTGAGAAGAACTGGATTGTCTACGGTCCTTGTCGAAGCTTCTCCCATTGGCATTCTTCATAAACTTCTTGAACTGCCTTGTAATGTAGGACTTCATCTTGGAATCTTCATCATCGGAAGACTCATCTGTATCACTGCTCTTTGCCTTCAAGGCCATGCTCTTGCCTTTACCTGTTTTGCCAATCCTAGATAGTCCTAGCTCGTAGGTCTGCAAGTTTCCAACCAGCTCAGTCAAAGGAATCTTGTCAATATCCTTTGATTCTTCTATTGCCGTAATCTTGGCATGGAATCTCTCAGGTAGAGATCTGAGCACCTTCCTTACAACCTTGGGTTCAGGGAAGGTTTCCCCAAGATTGAAGGCTGAGTTTAATATGTCCTTGAGCTTGGCATAAAACTCATCAAACGACTCATCCTCCTCCATCTTAATCTCTTCAAAGCTTGTAGTGAGTCTCTGAAGTTTTGAATCTTTGACAGCCTTTGTTCCTTCATAGGTTGTCTGGAGGATGGTCCACGCCTCCTTAGCAGTTTCAGTTGAGGATATCTTCTTGAACTCCTCATTAGTGACCGCGCTAAACAAGGCATTCAACGCTCTGCTGTTGAAGTTTGCCGCCTTGATCTTGGCTTCGTCCCAATCGGCCGGCGCTTCTTTTGGCTTAGTCCAGCCAATCTCAACAGCTTTCCACACCTTCTCGTCTAAGGACTACAAAAAAGCTCTCACGTGTACTTTCCAGTATGCATAGTTAGTGCCATCAAATAAAGGAGGTATGATTAATGACTGTCCTCTATCCATGACAAACAGGGGTCAATAGATCAACACAGCAAAGATTAAACCTAATCAGAGTATGCCTGCTCTGATAACACTTGATAGGCCACAAACTGAATGACCCCTTGTGATTAAACCAATTAATTAATTAGCCAAGTTATTAATTAATCAATTTATCATGCAAACGCATGAAAGCACAAACAAATCACCAAATAACTAAAAATGCAGCGGAAATTAAATAACACCGTGATTTGTTCACGAATGTGGAAAACCTTAATGGCAAAAATCCCACCGGGTGATTTTCAGGTCACCACTCCCGAAACTCCACTATTATCAAATTAAGCGGTTACAAGTAAAGGAATCCCAAGTACCTTACCAACCTACAGTTGAACCCTTACCCCAATACCCAATTGAACTTGATCTGTAGTGATAGTTCCCACCTTTGATGCATGGCTCCCAAGTACGTGACTAACCAATGCGTGGATCCCAGTACGCGACTTCAAACACCAACTTAGAAGGAGAGGTTGGCTGCAAAGTTCTTCAGTTCATCCTACACGATAAAGATCAGGAAGATGCTTGGTCACAAAACCCTTTGGTGCAAATACATAGCAACTTCTTCAGAGAAGATGAACTAGGTCAAGAACTTCGTCTTTAATCACAATTTGCTTGAACAGAGATTGCTCAATGCTTTTGCAACTTGTGTACAATTTGACGGCTCTTAAAACAATCCATTTATATGTTTAGGGTTAGAAGAAAAGAAGGCCCAAAAGCATATTCACGGATCCCAAGAAATCAGATCAGAAAATCTGACTTTATAATTCTCGACAGATAGCAGGTGTCGAGGAGCTATCGAGCAGGTGTCGAGATTTAATGAATTTGCACTTCAGCTTGTTTTTCTTGGATAGACTTGATGACTTCAACACTTGATTTTGAAACCTTGTTTCTTGAAGTATTAAAAACACCTAGAACTACCCAATTACAAGTAGAGTGCGTTTTGTCAAAGGATTAGCCAATTTACATAAATAAGTGACATATGTTCTTAACAAGTAAAAACACATATGTCCTAACACTCGAGTCTTTAAGACTCGAGATCTATATGGCGAAAAATAACCAGATCAGCAAGTGGAATTCGAGTATTTGAGGCTCGATATCTAGATTGAAATCGAGCCTTTTAAACTCGAGATGCTAGTTTGTAGTATTGTTTCAGACGCATGTCAACTTATTATATTCTTTCCCTCACCAAAGTTATTCTGCAATTTCCCTCTAAAATCCAAGCAAAAAGAGTCATCCTCAAAACAAGTTCCAGAGCACAATCTCCGATCCCACAGACCCATACCATTTCTCCCTAAACTTCTTCTGTATTTCTGATCCTCCTTCAAGTTCCTATTCACAACCACTTGCATATTAAAATCAAACACCATTTGAAAATCCATATTGATCTCTACTCCATCCTCCTCACGAAGACACAAGATTCAAGAAACCAAACTGTTTCTCTCTCTTGCACAAAAAAGATAAAATTGAACACCCATAACTCCAACTCTGGTCACCGGCGAGACCATGAACTTCGGTTCCAACAAGACCATGAACGGTGCCATCTAATTCATTCCTCAATCCCCTAGGTCTTTCTCTAAACTCAACCCAGGTTTGTCTTGCCTCTCAATCATCTTTGTATCATTTTCAATTGGCTTTGGGAATTTTTTTTTTCTACTCGCGTGTCACTTGACTAAAACGTTAGCTTAACAAACGGCTGACTAACGGTAGTACCAATTTGGCTAATGTGTAATGTTCAGGCAAAATTTGCCAAACAGTATAATATTGAGAAAAGTTTAGGCGTATGGCATGCGTTAAAAGTTTATTAGTTAGTTGGAATATTTTTTGGAAATCGAGTACAACAAAATCGACTTCCAGCCAAAATCCCAACCAAAATCGAGTTTACTATACTCGACTTCCATTTTTATCCATCTCAGAGCTAAGTTTCGGTAGGAAGTCGAGTATATGAAACTTGATTTTGGCTGGAAGTCAATTTTGCTATACTTGATTTCCAAAAAATAGTCCAACTAACTAATAAACTTTGAACGCATGCCATCCACCTAAATTTTTTTCAGAATCATACTATTTGGCAAATTTTGCCATAATGTTCAAGTACTAAATTTGCTAAAATAAATGTTCAAGGGGGTGTCATGGCCACTACCTAAAAGTTTAGGGGGTGTGAGGGAATTTTTCCCTCTTTTATGTAAAGGAAAAAGTTTGTTACACACTTGCTAAAACACACAATCTTGCACACGTATAAAAAGAAATGAACTAAAATCGTGACTTAAAAATCAATTTTGACTTCATACTTTGAGTTATGATTTTAGTTCATTTTTGATATGTGTGCAAGAGTGTGTAATACTCACTTGACACCGTTCTTTTCTAGTGCAGAATGGGTCTGGGGATTGTCAAACTCGAACATCTTACTGACCCTCAGCCTTGAAATTCTGTGTAGAATTTTGCACAGGGCGTATTCAGAATTTCAAATCACATCCACTATACCTAGAAATGGAATTGGGGGTATGGATAGGAGATTTCTAGTATCGTTATTTAAAGTGATATGAAAACTATAGTTTAGAAAGTGTTGTGAAAACACATGTTTATAGTATTCATAAAGCAAAAAATGTGTTTGGTACCATATTTCAAATAACATGTTTTAATGTGTGGAAAAAACATAATTGTGTGTGTATTTTATTTTTATTTTTATTTTTTTTATAAAAAGCTCACAAGTGGGCCCCCTTGGTTGGAATTGAAGAAGGAAGCTTTATGTGTTCTCTAATCAAGTGGGCCCCATGGTTTTCAATATATTTACAAAAGTGTCATTGAGCAATGTTGTTTGGAAACTGGTAAAAGGAGTTTTCTAAATTTAATGTTTAAACACCCTAAAATGAGCAACATAACTCAAACATTCCTAAATGAACACCCTTACCAAATGCGTTACTAGATTCTAGCTAAACTACTTTTCCTTGTGCTCTGAAAGTCCTCAACTAACCTATGTAACAAGAAGTCTTACCATCGAAACAATGGAATGGATCCTGACTAATAGTTGCCTTGAACAGGATATCTTTCTTCTCAAAATTCCTACTACTTGCTTGCCTAAATTGGTCTCTCTTTCATTGGGCTAAAGCTTTTTTTTTTTTTTTTTAAGAAACAAAAACACACACAAGGGAGACGGAAAGGGTTCTAGCACAAAAACACACCACAACTCCACTTAAAAGCCACGAAACTTTTAAGGGATCTGTAGACACTCGATCTTGCACCCATAATTTAATCTTGGAAGATGGCTAGAATAACTACTCATATACCCGAAAAATTATAGTTGCATTACATGTATTAATTCATTCATTACATATTATAAAAATGATCTTGAGATTCTAACAGTCACGATGGTATGTTCGATTTCCAAATCAGACCGTCAGATTGAAAGATATCACGAGATCAAGTTTTCACAGTCTATATGCATTGTATGGGGTGAAACCAATTACGTGTGATTAATTGAAATTAATTTTAATTGGTTAATGATTAAAATTAATTAAATGAATTTTTGTGATTGGTTAAGTATTTTTCTTAAAGTGAGATTTGTTACATGGGATTAAAAAAAATAAGCTGATAATATTTAAATACTGTAGATAATTAGATTTTTCGAATAATTATATTCAAAATAATTATTTTAAAAGTCCATTTATCACTTTGGGATGAGTTTTATCATGAAAACAACTCTAAAATTCGTCCAAATACAATTTTAGAGTTGGAAAACACTTCAAAAACGTGCTAATCAAGTAGCAAATTTTAGATTCACGTTCCAAGGCACTTTTGGCATAGTAGAACTCAAAATTCAGACTAGGCTATTTCTGGAAAAGTTGTAGAGAATCAAATTTCCCTTCATCTATCAAAATTTCAGCTTAATCTTAATTTTGAGAAAAAAATATATGACCCAAATATTGAAACTAGTTCTGATCTGAAAAATCAACTTACTCTTATCCAAATCTCCTTTTTTTTAGGATTTTCCCCATACATTTTTTGCTTATTTTTTAAGCTGATTGGACTTAATTTTTAAGCAAACCTAGCTTATTTTCTAAGCAACTAACACCTCTATAAATAGGGAAGGCCTCCCAACATTTAGGACCCCTTTTTGGACCATTTTTTCTTACCTTTTTTCTGGCTCTTCTTTTCAAACTTCTTTGCTCCTCTTATGTTAAAGAAGTTCTAGAGGCTTTTGCTTTAAGAACTTCTTTTTTGTAAGTAAAGCATTTTAGCCATCAAAGAGGTGAAAACTTCTTTGATTTCTAAAATATTCTTCTACTGAAGAGCACGCTCATGCAATAGGTATTTAGTTATATTCTTCTACCTGTTTTTCTTTTCCATTAGATAATATATCGTGGTTGTTCATTGCATGAATTTGATTAACATGTTTGATTTTATTATGCCTTGTTTTTAATTCATATTTGCTATGCTTAGATATTTAATTGAAATTTTCTTTGACATGTTCTTTAGTTGATTGTCTGTTTTAATTTTTCTTTGATTTCAAAATTTGTTAATGATCATCAAAACCCTTTTTTCAAACACAAAACTAATCTATATCTTCCTTAGATGCAAATCTGAATTTTTTTCAAACACAAAACTGATCTGTATCTTCCTTTGATGAAGATCTAAATTTTTTTCAAACACAAAACTGATCTGTATCTTCCTTAGATGCGGATCTGAATTTTTTTTTTAAACACAAAACTGATCTGTATTTTCCTTAGATATAGATCTGTAGTTTTCTGGTCATAAAACTAATTTGAATTTTTTTTTCTGAAAAAGTTTTCTTTTTTATAAAATTACAAATTTTGAAATTTCAAAGAAGAAATTAAGAGTTAGGTTAAAGTCACTCCTTTTAATATGTGATGCATGTATAGTAAGTATTCGGGGGCCTTTTTTTGGTGCTCAGCCACGTGTTGTCCGCAAGAGGGGTGACCTTGCTAATCCCTTGTTGTCTTTTGGGAGTTGCATCCAGAAATCAACATTGGGCCACTTAGTCCAATGGCTACCGGCATATTTTTAGGCGTACAAAATGGGTAAAGCTCAAAACCTAATCGTGATAATGGTTAAAATAATAAATAATGTGTGTTTGATATGATAACTTTGATTAATAGTTGTAATAGTAGTTGAAATAGAGTAATATGGATTTAAAGGTGAAATAATCATGTATTCAATAACGTAAATTTAGAGATATGGAAGCAAAGTCACTTATCTTTGTATGGTTTATAGCTCTAGTTGTATAGCATCAGTGAGTTGATATCATTCCAGCAGAATGACTCCAGCAGTGGATAGGCAGTATGCCATGATAACTTCAAGATTGAAAGGGAAAAAATGGGTGCAACTGGAGGGAGAGAGAGTATATCCAGCTATGTGTAGAGGCTGGTTAAGTTTGTTCCCTTTATCATACACTTAAATGAATTTCCCCTTGATAATGCTCTTTTAGTTATTATGAAGCTATGAATAGTATTGCCTTCCATGGGAAGGGCTTTTATAAGATAGGTTTGTGCCTTCCATGAGAAGGGCTTTATGTAAGATAGATTTGTGCCATCCATGAGAAGGGCTTTGATATGAGATCTTGGTCGAAGGGCTTTATTATTAGAAGTTTATGCCTTCTATGAGAAGGGCTTTTATAAGAGAGGTGAAGAAGAGTATTGAGATGTGTTTATGGGCAACAAAACAATAGAATTTTAGAGTAAGGGAGTGTGAGAGAGGAGTTTAGAAGAGTTGTGGTATGTTATATGTAATGGTGTAGTAAGTGTATATGAGATTGTGTAAGAGAAATGGGGAAAGAGGTGTTTAGAGATATGGGCTGCAAGATAGATGTATTTTCTGAATATGGAGAGTAAGAGAATGAGAATGAGTATGAGAGAGTAATGGTGTTGTAATGTAATGTGTTTAGCAATACTGTTGGGATTTTCTACTGCAGGATGGATAAGGGCTTATGAAAGGCAATTATGAGCTAAGGGCTGAAGAGTTTAGTTCCTAATTTGGAAACTAAAAACTTAGAAGCTCAGAACTTCATTAAGAGCTTAAGAAGATAATGGGGAGATAGAATAGAGAAGTTTACGAGAGAGTTGTTCTTCTCTATTGGTGTGTTTTGGTGTGTTGATGAGGGGTTCTATTTATAGCTGAGTTTAAGGGGGTATTTAGCAAAGAATCTTAGCCAAAATCTATCCCAATCAGAAATAAATTTTCAGAAAATCATTCCTAGGGTTTGGCCAAAAATGGTATATTTAGCTTTAAGGTGTTCTTGCTATTTTGGGTAATAGCTGCTGGAGGAAAGAGTAGTAGAAAAGGAAAGTATTTTAGCAAGAAAAAGAAAGTTTCTTTAGTTGGTTTTGGTTTTTAGCCAAATGAGGAAATTCAGTAATGTTAAGGCTGTTGGGTCAGCTGTCACAATTGTTTTAAAAAAGTTGTCCCAGCTGTTAGGGAAGGTTGTCACAGCTATCATAAGACAACTGTTGCTTGGGGCAGAAGTAGATGAGGTCAGCAGGATGATGTCAGGTTTCTGGAGAGAATATTTAGCATTTATTTCATGAGTTTGGCTAAAAATGGTAAAATCTCTTTTAAGGGTATCTTGCTATTTTGGGTATAGCAGCTGGCTGCTGGGATTTGATCATTAAATGGCTAGTGATATTAGTTTCAGCCAGGTGTCAAGTGCTGAACACATTGCTGGTGTTCTACTGGAAATGTTTCCTTTTTTGGGTGTTCGTATGTTTGGTCCAAGGTTCAATTACAACACATTTTTAGTAAGTAATAGAATGATTGATTGATAGTTAATGAAGCTTTAAAGATATAGTCAAAGTCCCATTGTGTTGTGACTTAATCTTGGTGAGCAAGAAGAGCATTTAATGCTCTACTCTAGCAGCTAGTAGAAGAATATTTGGTCTGATTATGGCAGATGGCAGCTGGATATTAGAGATATCATAAAGATTCTATATATTTGGAGATTAAAGATAGCCAATCAAATTAGGCCATATGTTTGAGTTGGATTTTAGCTGAAAGTAGTAATAAGATTTATATAGAATAATATAATTACTAAATTTGTATAGGAATAGCTAGAGATTGAATGAATAGTAATTTTGTCAACATTTAGATGGCTGGAGTTTTTGAGTGTTTGTCATATGATGAATATTAAGTTTTAGGAAAAGAGCAATGGGGAGTTTTATCATCTTAAGTGCTATGTGATAAGAGATGCTTACTATATGTTATCTGCTACACAAGGACTCGTCAGAATTCAGGAAGTTGAAGAAGACACGCCAAGCAACATGTTTCTTTTATCAACTTTAAACTGCTAGAGCTTTATTGAACATACCTCTTGGCCCTCCAAACCACGTCTCCCAAAGTTTCCCCAAAAAGACTTATAAGCTTGGATCATAAGCCGAAGATTAGATGACATACCTTGGGTTTTATTGTCATTTTGTGTGAATATGGGCTTTTGTTGAAGAAGCACATGAATATGTAGGACTGATAATGGGTTGTTTTGGGTCAGGTTTACTGTGACCCGAAACTGACCCAACAAAAATTGAGTTTGGCTACCTTAAACCCAACCCGAACTGAAAAATCGGGTCTGTAATCGGGTCGATTTTTCGAGTCTCGGGTTAGGTCTCGGCTTGGACACTTTTTTTTTTTTAATATATATTGCTAACTGTTCATATCCTCCATATCAAAGCTGTGCCTCGCTAACAAATGGCACCCTGTTGCCTTTTAAGTATGAACAAAATCATAAGCATTTAGATGTTTGCTACCAGAACCTTTGATGAACTAAGTAGAACGATCCAACAAGTATTAACATTATTCAATATCAAGCAAGAATCCAATTCATGCATTGCTAGGACTCCAATTCCCCAGTGAGCCTATTATTCATGCGCATCAGTGTATGCCATGCATGTCAATGCAATTTACTTGCATCAAATTTCAATCTAATCACCCAGAAAACACAAACTCTAAATAGAACCAACCAAAATAATACCAATCAACAAAACAAATTATAATCCAAATAACAATTCAACCAACTAAAATTCAATACTTCAACAAAAAAAAAAAAAAAAAGAAAAAAAAAAAGAGCCTTAAACCAAATAACAGAAAAAGGGCCAACCCACAAACACAAACAAAGAAGAAATTGTTAGATAACAAAAACGAGGCCAAATGACAAAATGGGAAAGATCAATCCATGGATCAATCTGAGTTGGTGTAGCTTTGATAGTTCTAAGGTGGTTAGGGTCTCCTTCAAAAGAGTTCATACTGAAAAAAGATTGCTGGCTTTGCTGTTCCAATCTGTTCTGTCATTTTTGTTCTAGCAGAAATGAAATGGGTATTAAAGGAGCATGTAACCAATAATATTGGAATCCTTATTAAGCTGTCAGGTATAGAACCTTAATCCCAACATTTGAATCCTAAGGCATTATAAAAATAATAATAAAATAAATCATAATTAGTAAAGCATAGAGAGGTCAGAATCAATATATGTCACCATAGGGAAATCAAAATTATAATTCACAATATAATCACAGTTACAACCACAATATCCAATGGAAAAATACATACCGTGGAAATTAATAGTGGTCTAGATTTTAATGCCATCATCAAACAAACATTCTTAAGACCAATTCAATTATTACAAACTCTAAAACCAACTTTCAATAGGCTTCAATCTTATAATTACAAATTTAATCACCATGAATTTTTTGTTGAACACAAAACATTTGGAGAAAACCCCAGATGGGAGCTAATAGGTACAGAGAGAGGCAACCTATTGGAACAGCAGCTCAAGTAATAAATACAGAAGCAAAACTCACCAATGTATATAGGCCGATCAGCTAAGATTTGTAACGGTGATTGATGGTGAAGGTGATGCTGCTGAAGGTGAAGCTAACTTTGCTTCCAAAAAAGCTTCAAAACATTTTAGAACAACAATATATATTAAAGTCCATTTAATGCACTAACAAGATATATAAAATACACAAGATATATTAAATTTCAGTTAAAGCACAAGTTAATAAATTTTAAGAACACTACATTTTTCATAATCTTCAAATAGCTCAGTATCATCCATGGCTTGTCGAAGTGAAATTTGCACTGAAGATTGAAGCCAATGTTGAGTACATATGAGAGATTGTACCATCTTAGGAGCAAGTGAACTACAGAATGGGTCTAGTATACGTCCTCTCGCACTAAATGCCGGCTCAGAAGCCACAGTAGAAACAGGTACATCAAATACATCTCGTGCCATTCGAGATAGTATACTATACTTATTAGTATTATACTTCCACCAAGCCAGTATATTAAAGGTTTTGTCATTTTCTCCTTCACTATTCTCCATCAAGTATTTTGCAACCTCATCTACACACCCAACATGTTGTTTTCTTTGCCTAAAAGCCTTGAATTGAGAGGCAATAAAGCTGTCTGGATCATCATCATCATTATCATCAACATCAACACCAACACCTTCCATCCTTGATATCTCACTCGCACTTTGTATAGACACATATGATGAATGAGCTGAATTATAATGCTCATACAAGCGTTCCAATACATGTTGCACACGGTCAGTAATAACCTTAGCAACATTCTCCCGATACAAATTTGATAAACAATAATTCAAATAATCCAACTTCTTTCGAGGATCAAGCAGCACAGCAACATACAAAAACACATTTCCCTTCTTTGATGAATCCTCCCCGCTCCCCCAATACTTGTCAAACTTCTCTTTCATTGTTTTTTGCATTGAATACATAAAATGATCCTCACTCCTAGAAAAGAGATCTATCTTTCTTTTAATCATATATATCTCATCAAAGAAAGCATTTGATGTCACATACAAGGAACCTGAAAACCTCTTTGTGGCATTATAAAAAAGTTTCAAAAACTTAACAAATTTTCTACAAGTCTCCCCATCATCCTCATTTGGAGGTCTCCTATCATAGTCCCCATCCCAAAAGTGTAGAATATAATCAAGATTTTCATATTACATCCACTTGAATGCATGTTCAAACTTTTTAGCATTTTCTAACATTTTATAGGTGGAGTTCCATCTAATGGCCACATCCAAATATAGAATAGCCTTTGACTCTATTTTCACTTTCTCCACACACCTCTTGAAGGTTTGTAACCTATTTGGAGAAGCTTTCACATATCTAACCGCATGACACACCCTATCAATTGACTTATTATGATGTTTTAAGCCATCGGTCACAATAAGATCAGGATGTGAGCACAACACCTCACATGAACAAATTCATTCCCTAAAACAGTACATTTCCACATATTAGTAGCTTCTTTCAAGTAACTAATGGCTACGTCATTTGAGGAAGCATCATCCACCATCAAGGTGAATATCCCCTCAGTATTCCACTCTTCTAAACAAGATTCAACCATTTTGCCAATGGTTTTCTACTTATGGTTATCAACAATACAAAAATTCAAAATTCTTTTATGTAGCTTCTAATCATCATCTATAAAATGACAAGTAAGACACATGTAATTAAAATTTTGTATTGAAGTCCATGTGTCAGTGGTAAGGCAAAGCCTACGGCCTCTCAAGGCATTTCTCAACTTATCTTTCTCTTCAAAATAAATCCGACTCACATCTTTAGCTACCGTGAAGCGAGATGGGATATTAAAATTAGGTTGGAAGACATTACAAAACCTTCTAAATCCTTGATTCTCTACAAATCTAAATGGAAGCTCATCCAATATGATCATCTCAGCAAGAACTTTTCTACCTACAACATTTGTAAAAGTCCTAGGCATTAGATTTCCCTCCTCTACATCCTTGGACAATGGGTCTTATCCATCATGCAATTCATTAAAAAGATATTCATGACAAATAGGTGTATGGTTTTCTTAATTAGATGTCCCATAAATTTTGCTATTAGCCATGTACTCCTTGCTACAATATATACATATTGCCTTAGTTCTACATTCCTCATCTATAAACTTCTTAAAGTGGTCCCAAGCCATTGATGGTGATTTTCTCTTATTAGGATTAGAAGAAGATATCACCTGCGGTGGACGAGGAGGTCTCAAGGTTGGTCTTGTAGTGGCAACATCAGGTTGTGTAGGCTCCATTGAATCCATGACCTAGTACCACACAAAACAAATCAATCATTAAACAATATTACTATTAGAGTATACTTTTGACTCAATACGTGATCCATCTGGAATCTAATAAAACAACAACTTTAATTGCAACATTTGTGTAAAACTTCCACCACATGGCCCACATTCTATCACAAAACACTTCAAAATTAAAACTTTCTTTCACACCAAATTTTTATCTGTCTGGTTACCGTATAAAGTCTCAATCAAGGCATGAACTAACTTCTACCTCCAGTCAATATTTTATCCATTTATATTGAAAAACGCAATCAACACAAATCCATGGAAAAATTAAAGCTGGAATTCCTCCAACTTTCACAATCTGATATCAAATCAAAGCAACAACTTTAAAATAACAAAATTTTAATTTTCAAACACAATCAATCCAAAACCATTGCCCTACTAAATTCAAGGGAAAATTAAATCTGAACTTATATTAATTTCCAAAACCCAGCTAAAATGACACAAAAATCTCAATAACTAAAATCCCAGATCACAATAAAAAGTAAAACCAATACCCATCAAGATTAAACCAAAATTTAGAGTTGGGTTTTAAATATTTCTCGAAACCCACCTCAAATTATGCAACAAAGTCAATGACTAACATTTCCAAATAGAAAGTGACAATGTTCTATTCCCAAAAAAGTAAAAATAAAGACAGTCCAAACCATATAAAAAAAACACAAAATGAAAGCACATCAAGTTTAATCCAAACCTATTTTAACAACCTCGTATGCTAAAATCATAAATAAATAAGAAAATGGAGCAAAACCCATATCATAACAATACCTTGGCAACTTTGATTTCAACCTCAAGCTCGTGAAAGCGGTTGTTTAATCTTCCAAACTTGTTAATGTTCTGCTGGTCCTCCCAAGTCACCTCTGTTTCAGATCCTCCACCCTTTGTAAATCAACAATTTCAAATCAAATTTAGACCCACAACACAACACAACAAACATGATTAACTATAAATTAAAAGGAACAAATAATAATTACATATCGTAATAAGATCTTTGTATGATTGGATAATTTATAATTTATAATTTAGGAATCGAAATCTATTAGAGTATACTTTTGAAAACTTCACATATAGCAACCAATAGCTTATAAATACAACAAATGAAACATGATTATAACACACTAAACTAACAAAACAAAAAACAAACTACAACTACAGGTGAATTATAAAAATTCCATTTAATCAATAAAGCCTAATAAAATTGGCAAAACAAATAAAAACTTAATCTTAATGTAAAATGTAAGTAAGACTATCAGAGGACCTACAAGTTCTTCCTTCCTACCGAAAAGAAACTTTTTGCTCTATTGCTCTCTAACCTCTTCTCTCAGGGATAATACTAAGACAAGTGGTGGAAGTCAATATGTCAATTTTCCACAAACTTAAAATAGGAGGCCAATAATATTTGAGCCCCTCTAGTCCTCTACTGTCTTCAAGGCTCTCAAATGAAAGACTATTTGCCAAACAGTAACTGACAAGTGAACCCGCATGAAAAAATGGCAATTTTTACAACACTAATGCTAACCCAGATAGGAAGAAGTTCACCTTTTCATGCAGAAAAAGAAAAGTGAAACAAAAGGACAAGTGAGGTGGCCATAAAGCTAAAGAGGGAGATAGTATTCAAAAAAGGAATGAAAACCCAGATGACCATTTCTTGAATTGGATAAGTGTGGATAGTCGGCAAAATTAAAGGGTCCAAATCCAATACTGTGTATAATAAGTGAAGAGAAAGTAAACCCAAAAAGCAAAAAAAAGCAACCAAAAAAAAATTGAAACTTGAAGGCTTTAGCCACAAACCCAAATAGAATATATGAAAAAAAATTGAAACTTGAAGGCACTCAGATTGAACCCATCCATAAGTACATAAACCCATTATTGAATATTGCTCATGTAACAGAATCTAAAACCAAAATTCAAAAATACATTCAGCATACAAAAAATCAAAAGGAAACCCATGTAACAAAGTGCGAGTGAATATATCACACACACACAAACACAACAACACTATCCAAAATCTAAAACTAAACACAAAACGAGAAGGATGACTTACATAGAGATAACTGAGGCCCTAAGGGAGGCGAAGAGCTGAGGAAGGCGAAGAGAGAACAACAACAGAGTAGGGCTTTTTTCAACAAAAAAAAAATCGGGTTGAAGTAGTATATTTATATGACCCGACGCCAACCTAACACCGATTCGAACCCAAAAATAACCCGAAATTAAGACCCAAAACCCGACCCAAGTATTCTTAGACTCGCCCAAAACCTGTCGGGTTGGGTTTTCGAGTGGGCCGAGTCCTTGCTCAGTCCTATGAATATGAGAGAGGTAATATAGGCCGTGAGCTTTGATTCATTGCTTGAGCCTGATCCATATGTTGGTGTTGATGATGTCGTAGGGTTATGATCCTAATTGATGAAGAGGAAATGTGGACCATGAATCCGCCTCTTGAAGTAAGAATCTTGTGGGCCATGTAGTTGAATGAGATATGAGCTTATTTTGGGCTTTAAAGAGATTTACCCAAAAAACCAATAATATGTTGATGTGGTGTGGTTTGCCAATGAAGTAATGCCATGTGGAGCGAAAAAAGAGTCATCAACAGTAAGTTTTTCTCATGAATGTGAATCCTTTTTTAAAAGTCTTTTTTTGATTTACTTTACAAAAACAGATCTGATTTTTACAAACCAAATCTCATTTTTTTAACTTTTAAAAACATATCTAATTTTCTTTACAAATCAAACTTTAATTTTTTTATTTTTCAAAATAGATCTGATCTTTACCAATCAAATCCCATTTTTTTTACCCTTTACAAAAAGAGATCTGGTTTTTACAAATCAAATCTCATATTTTTTATCTTACAAAAACAAATCTGATTTTTCTTTGAAAAAGAGAACATTATTCATAAGGCAAATTTATTTAAATTAACTTTGTCAAGTGTTTGTCATGTATATTATAACATATCATTTAACATCAATACAAAAGGGTATATGATGGTCATTAGAGTCTAGAAGACCAAACTCTATCTAGATGGAATGGGTGCCTAACACCTTCCTATTCCGTAACTTAACCCCCGAACTTAGGATTTTTGGACAGGTAGACTAGTGTTTTGTCTTTAGTTTTGGTAGATTGTAACTAGGACCAAAGCTTTGTAATTTTTTTTTTTTTTTGGCATAAATTGTAACTAGGACCAAAGCCTTGTAAGGTTAATCTACCAAATTGTATTTTTTTTTATTCAATCAATGACATTTGACGTATTTTGAATATGTAATTGTATTTATTTATTTTGTATAAAAAGTAAGTGGCGACTCCACACCACTTACCCAAAAAGAGAGGTGCCTTAAAGTACCCGAATCTCTTTTTTGAGAGTACCCAAGTTCGCGGTCTCTCACAAGATCATTGGGCTGAAGCTGATGTACATTATTACAACTTTGTTGTAAGTCCCAAACCCACTGTTTCAGTCTTAAGCATTGTTTCATTATGCTTACCATATTTTTCCATTCAATTTCTAGTATATATAAACTGTTGTTCTTATTTTGGTTTTTCTTCTTCCTATATTTTTTCCTCTTGAAGCAGAGTGAGAAAAAGTTTACAAGAATATGTAGCACAAAAAGCATGTTGGTTGTAAATGAAAGCTTTCCGGGACCTGTGATTCGTGCTCACAGAGGGGATACTGTGTATTTGTCAATGTTCACAATCAAGGATATTATGGCTATAGTCCATGTTTTCCTTTTAATTTTTAGATGCCCAATAGTTTCCTTCATATTGTTTTGTTCCATCTTTTTATATGAATGACAAATATTTGTTTTATATGACTTGCCAAATACAATATTTGATGCTCCAAATATTTTCCTTAATTTATATCCATACCATATCATCAAGCATGTGTTTGGATAATTTTAAAATTAAACATACTTTCATCGTTAGATTATATACATTTAAAAAAAAATTTCCTTTTTTTAATATATAACTACAATTTATTTATTATTTTTTAAAACTACATAAAAATAAGCTATCCACAAAGATATTAACTACTAAAATTACAATCTTATTTTTCTTCTGAACTTTTTTATTGTTGTATTAAATAAAATTTGGTATTTAAATAAGGGGTTGTGATCCTGTGCAATAAATAGCTATGCAATTATCATCCCTATGTGAAAGTTTTTTTTTTTTTTTTGAGAAAGTCTAATGTAAAAATTGATAAGGTAAAAAAGTAAAAAAACATTACACAATCAGCTTTTATATCTCACGCGGAATGGTAATTGTACAATACAATAACCCTAACTATTGCACCGATCCAAATCCCTAATTAAGCTATCCAATTTATTTTTCTTGTTATAATTCTAATTTTTTTTCCCAAAATCTAAAGAGCATTCACATCTTAAAAACCTAATTTTTTCTATTTTACATACTTACTTTTTAAAACACCCTATATTAGATTACATAATTTACACTACAATTTATTAAAGCATCAATTTTTCTTGATTTTTTTAATTGTTTTTTTTTCATCACACCTAACAACTACTATCTACTCTCTTTTCCATCATCGGAATACGTAAAGAAAAAAAATAAAAAACTAAATGCATAATAAATAGTGACAATATAAATTTACACAGTTATTGTAACAACCATGTATTTTTACCCAACTTTGCATGACCTAATGTAAGTGAATTTCGGATTTGATTGGCTAAAATGTGGTCATTTTTCTATTGATAATGATAACGGATGTCTTTATGACAATTGTTAATAAACCATTTTAAGAAAGTTTTATACCACTTTTATGGTAAACTGAATAAGTTGTCAAAATATTAAAATTTTTTTTTTTTTTTTTGTCTTTTCACATAAAACTTTCTTAAAATAGTTCATTAAGAAATACCCTTAGAAAATTCGTTAACTTTTTCCTTTTTCTAACAAGTAAAGTGCTGTTATACTGCTATACAACTATACAAGTTATTGGAACCTTATATATATATATAAAGACAAAATCGAAATAATATTATCTCTCAACCTTTTAATCTCCTCAAAATGTAAGTGCCCGTTTGGTTCAACGTTTTTAGCCCAAAAGCTGCATTTTGAAAAAAAACCAGCCCAAAAGTCCATTTGGTCAGTAAAAAACGCAACTTTTTGAAAAAAGTTGCGTTTTATAATTGTGAAGAGAATGCGCAATCCTTAAAAGGAGGTCTTGAGGTCCATTTTGCCAACAGCCAGTCCGCGTTTTGATATATCCATTGGGGTGAGTTGGACAATTACGAAATTGCCCTTCAATAAAGGATGCTCATGTCTTCAGAGTCTCACGCACAGTTCCTAGTTTACTCATCTCATCTCTCTGATCTGTGCAAAGCCAGCTCCCTTACGCCTCTTATCTCTTCTCTCAGCTCTGCCCTCATTGTGCTGCTACAAGCCTCTCCTTGCGCGTAAGTCTCTCTTTTCTTTTGTCATCCATTGAAAATCTTCTTCCTTTTCTTCTTCTTTCTTCGTCTTCTTCAACGGGCATTCCTCTTTATTGGAAAACCCATCCCAAACCCAACTCAAAATCAAACCCAAAATTCACAAAAAATCAACTCAAAATTAAACCATTAACTAAAAACCCATAACCCAAACCCAAAATCAAAATCAAATACAAACCCAATTTTTTAATCATCTTCATCTTCTTCTTCTTCATCATCATCATCTTCTCTCTCCCTCTTGGCTTTCGAATTGTCAAAAAAAGAAAAAGAGCTCAGCGGTGGAACGTTCTGGATGAAGTGAAAGGGAAAAAGGGGAAAGAATGAACAAAAAATGAAAAGTGGAATGTTGTGGAGGAAGTGGTAGGGAAAAAGGGGAAAGAAGGAAAAAGAAAAAAAGAAAAAAGAAAAAGAAAAAAGAGAAGGGTACGTGTGTGGAGGAGAAAAAAAGAGAGGGAAAAAAAAAGGAAAAAAGAAGAAGAATGAAATGTTATCACAATACTTTCACAATAAATTTTAAGGGATAGGTTATTATTAGCTAATATTTGTGAGAAAAAAATAATTTTTTTAGAAAGAGAAAAAAAAAAATTTAATAGTAAGTTAAAATTAAAATCAGTATAAATTTTTATCACAATATTTTCACAATACTTTCACAATAAATCTTAAGTGGTAGGTTATTATTAGCTAATATTGGTGAGAAAAAAATAATTTTCTTTAGAAAGAGAAAAAAATAATTGTAATAGTACGTTCAAATTAAAATTGGTATCAATTATCACAATAATTTCACAATATTTTCACAATACCTTCACAATAAATCTTAAGTGGTAGGTTATTATTAGCTAATATTGGTGAGAAAAAAATAATTTTTTTGGCAAGAGAAAAAAAAAGTATGAAATAAACTCCCTTATATATATATTGTCATTTTTTGTAATTTATCCCTTAAACTGCCACTTTTATAAGTGCTAGCCAAACACTCAGTTTTTTCAAAAAGCACTTTTTAACAGCTGTTACCAAACACTCAACTTTTTGAAAATATAATTTTTTAAAACTCCACTTTTTCATTATGCACTTTTACAAAAAACTGAACCAAACTCACCTCACTTTATTAACATTATGCACTTTTTCATTATACACTTTTACAAGAAAAACAAAAATCTTTTCTCAAATCCCACTTTATTAACATTGACGATTCATCTGCTCTTTGGTGAAAAGCAGGATATTAAATTGATTAATTCCAGGTCATGTCAGCTCAATATGAAGCAAAATGAATTCGTACTTTTTTGTCTTTTCACGAAGGTTATGTCTTTTTCTCCAACCATGTGGATGGGGCCATGGGGCACAAAACAAATGCTACGATTCCCCCAAACAAAATTTGCCAAATGGTAATAAGATATGAGTGTAATTGACTGATGGACGAGCCAATTGTTAACGTGAGAAAACCAAAAAGAAAAAAGGGGAAAAGCACGTAATAGTACAATCAACTTGGTGATGGCCAAAATGGCCAAATACCACTTATTTTTGAAATTTTTAGGAAAAAAATTATGTTTCGAAAATAAATAGAAAACTACCACTTTTTCAAGAACTCGATTTTCAAAAACTCGAGTTCCTCTCAATTTTGCCATCATGGCACTGCTGAGCTGGAATATGCGTGATTAAAAAAAATTATGTGATACTCGAGCTTGGTAAACTCGAGTTCCATGCAACACAATACTTGAGTATACCAGGCTCGAATACGTTTTATAAATAAAATGGAGATAAAAAAATTTACACATTACTCGAGTTTACCAAACTCGAGTACTGTGTAAATTTATTTATTTATTTATTTTTTTTTTTTTTTTTTTGTGTTTGGGGATAATCGACAAATAAACATAAAGATAAAAGTAAGTGGCTTTTTTATGTTTTTATTTATTTAAACAGAAGCATTGTAAAATATAGAGATTTTAATTTCAAAATATGAATTTAATTTCTACATTAATTAAAATTGTTCATTGTTTTCTCATAAAAACTATTCACTATTTTCTGTATAAACTATTTATACGATTTTGCATAAAATTATTTTTTGTTTAGCATTATTTAAGAAATTGTTCACTCTCTTTTCTGCATAAATTATTTTCTGTTTACTGTTTAAAAAATTGTTCACTGTTTTCTTATAAAACACCTAGTGAAATCGTGTTTTCTAAATTTAAACGCCAAATCTAAATGCTTTTTCATGTTTGAATTTCACAATAATCGAATATATTTTTCTGCATTGATAAAATCTGTTTCTACATTAATAAAATTTGCTATCTGCACATCATATTTACTGTATATTTAAATCTACTTACTGCATTCATAAAATCTGTTTTTTGCATTAATTAAAACTGTTCACTGTTTTCTCATAGAAATTGTTCACTGTTTTCTACATAAACTATTTCTAGCATTCTGCATAAAATTATTTTCTCTTCAGCATTATTTAAAAAATTGTTCACTCTCTTTTATGCGTATATTATTTTATGTTCACTATTTAAAAAATTGTTCACTATTTTCTCATAAAACACCTAGTGAAATCGTGTTTTCTAAATTTAAAAGCCAAATCTGAATGCTTTTTCATGTTTAAATTTCACAATAATCAAATTTGTTTTTCTGCATTGATAAAATCTGTTTCTAGGTTGATAAAATTTGCTCTCTACACATCATGTTTACTATATATTCGAAGCTACTTACCACATTCATAAAATTTGTTTTTTGCATTAATTAAAACTGTTTGCTGTTTTCTCATAAAAATTGTTCACTGTTTTCTACATAAACTGTTTTTAGCATTGGCGCAGTTATTGCACTTAAATGGTTTTTGTGTTTTTTTAAATATGTAACCATATGAATAATAGACAAACTCCATGAAAGAAAAATGAATGATTCATATAAATCACCTAACGGTAAATGCCTAGAAAAATTTGAATTTGTAAAAAAGTTCGAATTAGTTGAATGTAGAACTGTTCATTAAGTAAAACTGTTTTCTACATTAAGTAAAACTGTTCACTGTTTTCTCATGAAAATTGTTCACTATTTTCTGTATAAACTATTTCTAGTATTCTGCATAAAATTATTTTCTATTCAGCATTATTTAAAAAATTGTTCACTCTCTTTTCTGTGTAAATTATTCTCTGTTCACTATTTAAAAAATTGTGCACTGTTTTCTCATAAAACACCTAGTGAAATCGTGTTTTCTAAATTTAAAAGCCAAATCTGAATACTTTTTCATGTTTAAATTTCACAATAATCGAATTTGTTTTTCTGCATTGATAAAATCTGTTTCTACGTTAATAAAATTTTCTCTCTACACATCATGTTTACTGTATATTCGAAGCTACTTACCGCATTCATAAAATCCATTTTTTGCATTAATTAAAACTGTTCACTGTTTTCTTATAAAAATTGTTCACTGTTTTCTGCATAAACTATTTTTAGCATTGGCGCAGTTATTGCACTTAAATGGTTTTTGTGTTTTTTTAAATATGTAACCATATGAATAATGGACAAACTCCATGAAAGAAAAATGAATGATTCGTATAAATCACCTAATGGTAAAAGCCTCGAAAAATTTGAATTTGTAAAAAAGTTCGAATTAGTTGAATGTAGAAATTCGAGAAAAATCGATGGAAAATCAATGAACGTACCAAATCGTGAAGGTGTACATAAGATGTACAGATAGTCTAGACTTGTTGAGAAATTTAATTTCGTTGAAAATACAAAATAATGAAAATTCAATGGAAAAGCATGTATGTTAGATGTATAGATCGTATTAATTTGTTTAAAATTTGAATTCGTTGAATGTACAAAACTGTGAAAACTCAAGGAAAAATTGTGTACATTAGATGTACAGATAGTACGAATTTGTTGAAAAATTCGAATTCGTTGAGTATGTAAAATCGTGAAAATTCAAATGAAAATTGAAAAACATACCAAATTGAGTAAACTTAATGGAAAATTAATTACATTAGATGTACGGATCATCCAAATTTGTTTCCAAATTTGAAGTCGTAAAATGTACAAAATTGTGAAAATTCAATTTAAAACTCTGTACTAATGTACTAATCATCTTGATTTGATGAAAATTTCAAAATTGTTGAACATACAAAATCGTGAAATCTTAATGGAAATTCGAAATTGCTGAACGTACCAAATCGTGAAAATTCAATGGAAAGTTGTGTACATTAGATGTACAAATATTCTGGACTTGTTGAGAAATTTGATTTCGTTGAAAGTACAAAATTGTGAAAATTCAAGAGAAAATTGTGTACATTAGATGTACAGATCGTTCGAATTTGTAAAAAAAAAAAAAAAAATTAGATGTACAAATCGTTCGAATTTCTTGATTGTATAAAATCTTGAAAGTACAAAATAAAATTGTGTAAATTAGATGTACAGATAGTCTGAATTAGTTGAAAAGTTTGAATTCGTTAAATGTACAAAATCGTGAAAATTAAATGGAAAAATGTGTACTAATGTATTGATCATCTGAATTTGTTGAAAAATTTGAAATCGTTGAATGATCAAAATCGTGTAAACTCAACAGTTAATGAAAAGTTAATCTTTAGATTTGCAAAAGTTGAATGTACATAATCATCAGTTGTCAGACATTAACAACAACATTTTGTATTGCATAGAACTTGTAGACATTAACAACAATGTCTAATGTTCGTAGGTAGAAATTTTTGGAAATCATCATTACTTGAATCTGAGAAGTTTGAAATATCTCTTTCATCATCTAACACAATAACTTCATTAATAGACTTGATGGCTCACTCTTGCGCCTTCCCCTTTAGATGCTTCTTAACTTTTTGGATTGCATGAAAACGGTCTAATTGCCTTTGCATTTGATTGTTCTCTTGTTCAAGACGAGCAAGTATGTTGGCAGGTTCATCTCTAGGTAACTCGGCCGAGCAAGTATGTTGGCAGGTTCTTCTTGTATAGGGTTGACCATGGTGGTTCTGCTACGGTGAACTCTATTGCGGTGGTATCTATACTTAGTTTTGTAGGTTTGCTAACCATGATATGCCCGACGCTTCCAAGACTCGCGTACGTGTATATTGGCATATTAAGGAAATCTCTATTCTTTCCAACCCATTTCCCTCCATAGTTTCATAAACTTAAGTTCCAAAAAAAGTGGTATTTCCCTATATAGTTCCGAAACAATGTTTTTTTGTTACTAATTTTTGAAAATGGTGGTATTTGGCCATTTTCGCCCGTGGACTCTTGTATTTGTCTTTAATTTTGCCGCCCAAATAGTTGTATTTTTTTATTATAAAACAAATAATTTGCTATTAAAGTAGAGTTGGTTTAGAAACTTACGGTAGTAGATTGTCTGTCTTTATTTTTATTGATCTGGATATATTGTGTGGAGCCTTTTAAAGTGGAATTGGTTTGAAACTTTGAATGGTTAGTAGCTAAAATTTTATAAAATCAGTTTATTATAGTGTGAATTGTAGTGCTGACCTATGTACATAGTATGTATTTTGTCAGTATTTGGCTCTTTTTGTTTGTACAATTATTTGTTTATTTGTGATTTGTCTTTACCTATGGAAAATGAGTTAGTACAAATTTAATATTGATGATTTCTGTCATTTAAAAGAAGGCCGTTTTCTCTTTTAATAGATAAATTGTATTTTAATATATTAAGAAATAATTATTCTGTATTTTTTATTTGTTGATAGTTTCTTAATACTAAATAGATGATACACATTTTTTTGTTTATATTTTAATCCCCTCAATCAAACTTCTATCTCCGTCTCTGAATCCAAAATGGCCAAAACACATTGGAATGACTTGAAATTATTCCCGGGGTGGAACATAGGGTGTTACTACTGAAACAAAATGGTAATATAATAGCTATTTCTAAGGTTCTACTATTTTTAAGCTTAGTGTCTGTTTACAGCTTATTTAGCTGTTTGCTAAACTTTTTGCTGAAAGTGTGCTAAATTATATTTGTACTTTGAAAAAATTTGAAAAGGTGAAAAATAATGCAAGAAAAAATGAGGTTTTAAAAAGCTGTACACAAAAACTAAAAGCTAAAAGCTAAAATTGATGCCAAACAGACTCTTATCTCTCTAAAGGTTTTATTTTTTTTCATAATTGTTTTCTTCTTTCTTAGATAGTTGTAATAAATAAAAGAGAGAAAAAAATGTTCTAGAATTAAATAATTTAGCAAGCAATAACTGTGCAATAATACCATATTTTTATTAGAATCCAACAACTCCTCAGCTATAGTGTGTGTATGTATAATCCGACTATTTCTTGTACTCATTCTCATCCTCTCTTTGTCATTGATTTTGAAACAAAGGAAAGTCAAGAAAGTAGCCAACCTTCCCCCAGACCCTCCAAACCTTCCCATCATTGGCAACCTCCATCAAATTGGAAACGCCAGCCACCATTCCCTGTGGAATCTCTCTAAACAATACATACCTACCATGCTTCTACAATTAGTATTTGTTCATTGTATCATGATACAAGATTGTGTCCACAAATATGAGATTGTAGTTTTATTGAACGAGATGAAATTCGATGAGCTTACATTAAATTTGGCCCCGCCGCCACGTTTAAATCCTACCTCCATCCTAGTCTCTTATCTCTTCATCTTGACTAATTAGTTGCTTTGAAACTACTATACATTGGGTATGATATTGTCACATGAATTATCCTCACGACACAACATTTAATTTGTTAGATATCAGTTAATTTCGCGTCACCAGACCACAAATTAATCATCAAACTATAAGAAATAATAATCTAGAGGCATGGACTGGAACGTGTGGAGGATATTGAAAGAGAGCAAAAATGAAAAACCTAGATAAATATTCTGAGTGTTGACTATAAGATAGACTCGATGGAGGAGTAAAGCAAAGAAAATTCTGTTTGCTATATGGTTTCCTTAATCTTTCTGATGAGTGGATGACTTGGACTTTTGGGATTCCTTCTTAGAAGATTGGAGGTTCCCTCCGAAACTGTTATTTGTTAATTTGATTAAAAAAAAAAAGAATCTTATTGTGTTAGCCAGTGTTCTTAAAAAGTTCAAGCATATGAAAAAACTGTTCATATGAAAATATTGTTCATAAAATCTATTTTTTGTATTAATTCAAACTGTTTTCTACATGTGGTTCGTATGACTATAGTTGGCATCTGTGTAAATTATTTTCTGTTCACTATTTAAAAAACTGTTCGCTGTTTTCTCATAAAACACCTAGTGAAATCGTGTTTTTTAAATTTAAAAGCCAAATCTGAATGCTTTTTCATGTTTAAATTTCACAATAATCGAATTGGTTTTTCTACATTAATAAAATTTGCTCTCTGGACATCATGTTTACTGTATATTCGAATCTGTTTATTGCATTCATAAAATCTATTTTTTGCATTAAGTAAAACTGTCCAGACAAATCAAGACAGTCAAGACAAATACAGACAGATGTTCAAAAGTTACTACTATTTACTAGCATGCGTAAAAAGAGATCTGATAGATTCCCGAGATTTGAAAGATTCCCAGACAGACGCAGACAGACTATTACTCATCAGTACTAATTTCCATACCACTGACAGATTAACTTGAGTTAAATTTACCTACTTAGGTTACTTTACCATGGTTCATTTCACCTATAAAAGAGATGGACTACGAAGACAGAAGACAAGTTTCTAAGTTTCTAAGATTCTAAGCTTTTAAGTTCCAAGTTTTAGAAAGCCTTTTGTAATAGCCTTCCCTCTCCCTCAGAAAGACTTTTGTACTATCTCCCCTCTTGTAATCTTGTAACCTTTCTCTTCAGACAGTTTTATTTTCAAGCTTGTATCAAAGGCATCAGTTTGTTTTCAAGTTTATCAAAGAATGAAGTTTTTATTCAAGTAAGATTTTACTAGTTTCTATTTTCATATTCCATAGTCCATTTTAACCTTATTCTGAATATATCTATTTTGCTATTTACTTCTTTATTATCTATTTTATCATTGTTTATGCTTCCATATTACTGCTGTGCTTTCTCCTAGGTAGTCATTGGTATTAGAGCATCCGGATCATAAAACACCTAATGAACAGTGAATAATTTATGCAGAAAAACAGTGAACAATTTTTCAAATAATGCTGAAGAGAAAATACGTTTATGCAGAATGCTAAAAATAGTTTATGCAAAAAACAGTGAAAATTTTTATGAGAAAACAGTGAACAGTTTTAATTAATGCAGAAAATAGATTTTATGAATGCAGTAAGTAGATTTAAATATACAGTAAATATGATGTGCAGAGAGCAAATTTTATTAATGTAGAAACAGATTTTATCAATGCAGAAAAATATATTCGATTATTGTGAAATTCAAACATGAAAAAGCATTTAGATTTGGCGTTTAAATTTAGAAAATACGATTTCACTAGGTGTTTTATGAGAAAACAGTGAACAATTTTTTAAACAGTAAACAGAAAATAATTTATGCAGAAAAGAGAGTGAACAATTTCTTAAATAATGCTAAACAAAAAATAATTTTATGCAATATCATATAAATAGTTTATACAGAAAATAGTGAATAATTTTTATGAGAAAACAATGAACAATTTTAATTAATGTAGAAATTAAATTCATATTTTGAAATTAAAATCTCTATATTTTACAATGCTTCTATTTAAATAAATAAAAACATAAAAAAGCCACTTACTTTTATCTTTATGTTTATTTGTTGATTATCCCCAAACACAAAAAAAAAAAAAAAAAAAAAAAAAAAAAAAAAAAAAATTTACATAGTACTCAAGTTTGTAAGCTCGAGTACTGTGTAAATTTTTTTATCTCCATTTTATTTATAAAACGTACTCGAGCCTGGTATACTCGAGTATTGTGTTCCATGGAACTCGAGTTTACCAAGCTCGAGTACCACATAATTTTTTTTAATCACGCATATTCCAGCTCAGCAGTGCCATGGTGGCAAAATTGAGAGGAACTCGAGTTTCTGAAACTCGAGTTCTTGAAAAAGTGGTAGTTTCCTATTTATTTCTGAAACAGTGTTTTTTTCCTAAAAATTTCAAAAATAAGTGGTATTTGGCCATTTTGGCCACTTGGTGATTATAATCTTTCTGTGTACATAAAAACACCAATAAAATCCTCAATTGTTAGCGCCAAAGAATTTACTTGATACATAACTCAAAGGCGCACAAGAGTCGCAGTAAGATCTCTTACTTCAGTGTTTTGAACTCACAAGTTCAAAAGATGGAGGCTAGTATTTCAATAAAAAAAAACCTTATGAATCATTTTAGGGTTAGGTTTCTTTCTCTACCACCTTATTTAAATAGGAGCCTAATGAGTCTTTTACATGGGCTCTCCTATTCCTATTAGATTTACACAAACTCATAAATAAATAGCCAATTAAAATAAAAATATTGCAGGCTATATTCTGAAATTCGTCAGCTCAATAGATTGAGACAGGTATCGAGATTCATTAAATCTCAATAGATCGAAGGTGTAGAGTTAGGTATCAGGACCTGCAATATCAGCTTTTACAACTTGTTTCTTTGTGGAGTCTTCATGTCTTCAATGCTACCACTTGTAAAATCTTTTCAAAATGCTTCATGATATTTTTGAATCCACGTAGAACTACCCAAATACAAGTGCGTTTTGTCATACGATATGCCAACTACATAAAATATGACACTAACAAAAGTTTTTTTTTTTCATTTGAAAAAAATATAGGTTATACCAGATGGGCAAGACTTAGGTACAGTACTTAGGTGCTGTTCCTTAGGTTCCCCTCTTAAGATTCTGCCATGTGGATTTTTTCTCATGGGAAGGAAGTGCATTTTTTAGTTAAGAGCCACATGGCTAAATCTTTAAAAAAATGAACCTAAGAAGCAGTACTTAAGGTATTGTACCTAAATTTTATCCATACCGGATTTGCCCAACCCTGAAAGATTGAGTTAGGGTTATAGGTTTTGTAAACCCCTCTAGAATAATCCTTTTTTTACTTGAACTCAATCAGTTCGAACTTGAATCCAAGTGACCCAATCCTTTTGCTATATCTACTTGTGACAAGCAATGCTTGAAAGTTCCAACATTAATTGAGAAATCACCAATTTAGTAAATACTAAATAGTGATTTTTTTTAGTAATAATAGTTATATATTAACGGCGCAAATTGAAAGGATTTAAAAAATTATTGGCTTCAATTGAAAATTTTAAAATATAGGGTTTAATTGAAAATAACCTTAAACAGTTGATGAATTATGTAATTTACCCAAATTTTAAACAACAAGTATGCCAATTTCTTAAGAAGAGTATAGCTACTTGTCACGACTACAATTTCAGAAATTTTAACTATATATATATATATATATATATTACTAAAAAAATATGTAAAAGTAGTTAATGGTTACAATTTTCTTACATTCAAGATGTGAGTGCTAATCAAATTAATTTAGTATTAGGTTAGAATGCGTGTATAATTTGCAATTGCAATTAGTATTAAGTTAAATAAAAAATTCATTGGAATGTGGAAGAAGATGATTGTCCTTGTTTAAAATCCTTCCATCATGAGATTGGCAAGCATGACAGAACAATGTAGAGAGAGCTCTAGCAAAATAAAAAATTGGAATTTTGTAAACTGAGCGGGTCCCGCCTTACAATATGAATTCGACCACGGATCATGCTAGCAAATAGCTAACTGTCTCAAGCTGCTAGCGAACATTCAGCCCTAGTGGAAAAAATTACTCCAACTAACCAAAAATTTGTTGGCTATATTTGATTGCATATGATTTTTCATATATCTGAATTGAATTTAATTGTTTTTGGAAAAGTAAAAATTATTTGTATTTCATTTATCAATACAATCATATATTTGAATTTAATTGAACAATCTAATGTATTGCATCTAAGATAATTTACCTAAATTTTGCCTAAAAGATCAAATTTGACTATGATTTCTCTTGCATGCACTTGCGCACACATATTTTATTTTAAGTACCATGATTATTTCGCATAAAAAATTTGACACTATGTACACATTGAAATAATTATTTTCTTTTATTTAAAGGAAAAATTTTGTCACACACTCGCTAATACACACAATCTTGCACACGTATAAAAAGAAATGAACTAAAATCGTGACTTAAAAATCTATTGTGACTTCATACACTCGCGCACACATATTTTATTTTAACTACCATGATTATTTCACATAAAAAATTTGACACTCCATATGCATTGTTATGTGTAAAAACAGTAAAATGTAGACATTGATGTTACATTTTACACAAGTGTGAACAGGTTTGAAATAATGATTTTCTTTTATTTAAAGGAAAAATTTTGTCACACACTCGCTAATACACACAATCTTGCACACGCATAAAAAGAAATGAACTAAAATCGTGACTTAAAAATCTATTGTGACTTCATACTTCAAGTTATGATTTTAGTTCATTTTTTACATATGTGCATGAGTGTGTAGCACTCACTTGACACTGCTCTTTTCTGGTACAAAATGGGTCTGGGAACTGTCAAACTCGAACATCTTGCTGACCCTCAGCCTTGAAATTCAATGTAGAGTTTTGCAGAGTATATTCACAATTTTAAATCACATTCACTGTACCTAGAAATGGAATTGGGAGTTTGGACAATTAGATTCTAACAAAACCACTTTTCCTTGTGCTCTAGATCTGAAAGTCCCCCAACTAACCTTTGTAACAAGAAGTCATACCATCTAAACAATGGAATGGATGCCGATAAACAGCTGCCAATTGTGAGGTCAGTATAATTTCAATTTGTTTCAAAAAGGAGGACCACGGCCCAAGATTTTGCAATACCAGAAAGGCAAGAAAGGAAAACAACACAGAAATTGGGTTGAACAGGATGTCTCTGTTCTCAAAATTCCTATTGCTTGCTTGCCTGAATTGGTTTCTCTTTCGTTGGGCTGAAGCTGATGTACATTATTACGACTTTGTTGTAAGTCCCAAGCCCACAGTTTTAGTGTTAAACATTGTTTCATTATGCTTACCACATTTTTTCCATTGAATTTCTGGTATATATAAACTGTTGTTCTTATTCTGGTTTTTCTTCTTCCTATATTTTTTTTTCCTCTTGAAGCTGAGTGAGAAAAATTTTACAAGACTATGTAGCACAAAAAGCATGTTGGTTGTAAATGAAAGCTTTCCAGGACCTGTGATTCGTGTACACAGAGGGGATACTGTATTTGTCAATGTTCACAATCAAGGATATTATGGTGTCACAATTCATTGGTTCGCTCTCTCTCTCTCCCCTAATTTTCAAGTATAATTTAATTTTGTTAAGAATAGCATTTTGCTTTATTTCTAGCAATAGCCAACAAGAAATTCGCTAGTCTGTTTTTTTTCTTCTCTTTTTCTCTTTTGAATCAATGAGTCATAAACTAATCAAAGCCTGTCTTCGGACTAGGAGATTATAAAATTTTCATTATTTAAAATGTGGGAGAAATTTCCACATCATAATCACATGATGAAATCATAATTAACAGACTAATTTGAATGTATTTAATTTTACTTCTTGGGATTAAATTTAAGTTAGCCCTCTCTCAAATAAGCAAAAAACAGGCCACCTAATTTATTTATGGGTAAACTACAAAGTTGGTCCCTATCCTTTATATCATGTGTCAATTTGATTCTTAACCTTTTGATTGTATCAATTTAGTCCCTAACATTTTCAGTGTCGTGTCAATTTAGTTTCTGCTATTAAGTTTTAGATGGAAACTACTGATATGACTAACAGCTCAAATAAAATATTATTTTTTTGCCACGTCAACTAACACCTATACTGCCATATCATATTACATTAAAACTAAAAAAAAACAAACAATATTACTTAGCACGTGATGATCAAAATCTAACACACAAATTCCTTTTTCTTTTTTCTTTTTTCATTTTTTGAGAAGCGGTAACTGAATTTCATTAATCAAAAGAATAAGAAAACTTTACAAAGACTCTTAAGAATAATATCAGAAATGCAGGCAGTTTCTTCTATTAGGACAAAGGACATTAAAATTACATTTCGAGCTAACAAACTAATAATGAATCATCCATCAATTTCTTAAATTCAAATGGGTAACTATAAAACAAATCTAGTCTTTATCCCATTTATAGTTTCCAAAATTTTTTAAAAAAAAGAAAAAAATTCCTAGATCAGCAATAACAATGAAGACTTGGATGAAGAACAAAAAAGGAAGTTTTTATTATTATTATTATTATTATTATTATATATATATTTTTTTTAAGTTTCTTTTCAAGGTCCATCTTAGCCACTCCCTAGCCACCAACACCAATCTTAGCCTTATTCTCAAGAAATGATATTTTACATTGTGGAGTTTGATTCGCTTCAAATTGCCATAGAACTCAACCCACCATTGAATTTCAAGAAGAAATGGTTATGGAACCCATCAACTGAAAAGAGATTGGCTTGCTTCAATGGCGGAGATCTTTGTTGGGCTTGGAAGACTCGAGGTGTGGAGATTGACATGGACCTGGTCGTCGATGAAATATGAGTGGAGGGAGAAGAGAGAGAGAGGGACAGTACCTAGTTTCTTTTTTTCTTTATTCTTTTTTTCAAATTTAATTTTTAAAAAAAAATTTGATGAATATTTGAACTATAGCTGATGTGTAATTTTTAAAAAATAATTTTTTTCAAGCTTATGCTAACATGGTAGTACACGTGAAATGAAAGTAATATATTATTTTGATCGTTAACCACATCAATATTTTCTATCCATTACTTAACGGTAAAAACTATTTTGACACAATATCAAAATGTTAGGGACTAAATTGACACATTTGGAATGTTGAGGACCAAATTGATACATAACCTAAAAGGTTAGGGACCAAATAAGTAATTTACCCTTTATTTATCTGCCAATATCACACCACCTTATATCTTTTAATTGGTAAAATATTTGATTAAATCCAATATTGGACTTCATTTTCGATTTAACCATTGTGGGGTGAAATTAGGACTTGACTCACACTAAGACAATTCATACTCAGACACATACATATATACTTAAGGGGCAATTCAACTGTACTCCTTTTTTTGGGGTACGATACTCACTAGTAGGCAACCTGCTATACCAGGTTACCAAAACATCACATTTGACGGTTTCATCCTCATATTGTGCAGTTCCAACATCACATGTGACAATTCTTTTGTCACATTTGGTGGTTTTTTTTTTCTTTTTTTTTTTCTCACATTTGACGGTTCCATTCTCACATTGTGCAATTCTAACATCACATGTGACAGTTCTTTTGTCACATTTGGTGATTCTCTTATTTCTTTTTCTCACATTTGACGGTTCTATCATCACATTGTCCAATTCCAATATCACATTTGACAGTATTTTTGTTACATTTGGTAGTTCCATTTTCTTTTCTCACATTTGACGATTTCATCCTTACATTGTATAGCACCAACATCACATATGACTGTACTTTTGTCACATTTGGTGGTTTCCTTTTCTTTTCTCACATTCGACGGTTCCATCCCCACATTGTGTTATATCAACATCACATGTGACTATACTTTTGTCACATTCGGTGGTTCCTTTATTTTTTTTCTCACATTTGACGATTCCATCCTCACATTGTGCAGTTCTAACATCACATGTGATTGTTCTTTTGTTACATTTGGTGGTTTCCTTTTTTTTTTTCTTACATTTGATGGTTCCATTGTCATATTCGATAGTACCAACATCACTTTTGATAGTACTTTTGTCACATTTGGTGGTTCTCTTATTTTTTTTCTCTCACATTTAACGGTTTTGTCCTCCCATTATGTAGTACCAACATCACATGTGATTATACTTTTGTCACATTCGATGGTTCCCTTATTTGTTTTCTCACATTTGATGGTTCCATTGTCACATTAGGTAGTATTAACATCACATTTGTCCATACTTTTCTCACATTCGGTGGTACTTTAATTTTTTTTCTTACATTTGATGGTATCATCCTCACATTATGCAGTACCAACATAGTATGTGACTACTTTTGTCACATTAGGTAGTTCCCTTATTTTTCTCACATTTGGTTATGATAATAAGCACGTAAACCAAGAAGGTCACACTTAGAGTTTGCACAATGAAGTGGCCAAAGAAAAGTGAGAGTGTAGGGAGGAAACAATAGACAATGAGAAATCCATACCAATATTAAGGTAAGCCATGCGTTGGAGAAATTTGAGTTGCCTAGAGTCTAGCAAAGGATTGTTTCTAGAGAAGAAAATCTACCGCTATTAACAAGCTATAGCCAATACATCACACATAGCTCACAAAGTCATTTCATCAAACACTTAATTTGTATTTTCAATTAATCCAACAATGAATTCTAAACCATTATATTAAAAAAAAAAAATCCAACAATTCCTTAACACAAATAAACCAACCCAAATAACTAAATCTCATATATAACTCCAAAAAAAAAAAAAAATTCGACAACATTGTCATTCCCAAGTCCTAGCTTTACCAATAAATACAGACCTAGATAGACAAATCCAAACTAAACCCAGACAACCCAAATACAAACATTAAAAAAAAAAAAAAAAAAAAAAAAAAAAAAAAAAAAAAAAAAAAAAAAAAAAAACCACACACACACACACACACAAAATGGAGACAAAGCCACAAACAATAACTCATAGAAAATACAAAAATCCGTAGACAAACCCATAAAACTCCATTGATATTTTGTGAACTCAGATTTAGTACTAAAGGAAAAAGGAGATACAAAGGTTTAAGAGAATGCGAAGAGTTGAGAGAGACATATTAGAGTGAAACATAAATTACATGTAAGTAATCAAATTTGTTTGGTGTCTAAGTGCCAATTAGTACCAAATAAAAGGAAATTCCAAATCAACTTTCTAAACAAAGTTAGCAAACAACACCCAAATCTCCTTTATAAAAATAAATAAATAAATAAACCAATCAATCAATAAGCACAACTTGGATTAGTAACAGTGAATAAAAATTAAGACAACTTACATATATCTCATGCGTTGATAGTTAAACGGCTGAAATTGAAGAACCCAGCTTCTTTGAAAAAAAACTCTTGAAGGAAATCTAAAAGAAAAGATCTTTTCATTGAAAATAAGTGGTTGATTACATAGTGGAGCCACTGATTTGTTTATATACTAATCAAGAGAAAGAAAGGCTAAGCGTAGAATCAAGAAATCTATTATAACAGATTAACTAACAATTACACATGCTAAAACAGAGAATTAAACCAACTGATTAAAACGATGCGTTTTAACTTTAGACGTTAAAGGCTACTCCAAAACGTTGTGTATTGAACTTGAAGTTTAAATGATATGGCGCGTTTCATCTTCATCAGTATCTTCTTCTTCAGACTGCCTTACATCCCCCCTCATACTTAGGGGAGAAGACCACATGAGTTTGGAACACAACAAATGAAATCGAGGTGAAGAAAGACCCTTAGTCAAGAGGTCTACCAGCTGATCCTGAGAAGCAACAAATTTAACTTGAAGATCATGTCTAAGAACATGTTCCCTGACAAAATGACAGTCAACCTCAATGTGTTCTGTGCGAGCATGGAACACAGGATTTGAGGCAATGGCAAGAGCAGACACATTATCACACCAAAGAATAGGAGCAGCGCGAAGAAAAACCCTAAAGTCCTTAAGAAGCATTCTGATCCAGCAAAGCTCAGCAGCAGCAGAAGCTAAAGCACTATATTCAGCCTCAGTTGAAGAACGAGACACTGTAGGCTGCTTCTTAGTTGACCATGTAATAGAGGAATGACCAAGAAACACCACAATACCAGAGATGGATTTCTTGTCCAAAGGATCACCAGCCCAATCTGCATCACTATAAGCAGAGAAAACAAGAGGACCTGGTGTAAAAGACAAGCCTTGATGAACAGTCCCTTGAAGATATCTCAAAATCCTCTTAGCAACTTGAAGATGATTAGAAGTGGGATTAGCCATAAACTGACAAGCTTGTTGAATAGCAAATGACAAATTCGGCCTTATAAAAGTAAGGTAGGATTAGGTAGCAAAGGACTATCATGAGGCACAAGATGAGCATTGGGAGAGCAGGGAGTCTTGCAAGGTTTGCATTCTGACATGGAGAACTTGTGAAGAAGATCCAAAGTATATTTGGACCAATGGACAAACAAACCATCAGAAGTGTAATCTATTTGAAGTCCCAAGAAGTAATGTAATCTGCCCAAATCTTTAAGATCAAATTCGTGGCTCAAGGAATGAATCAGAGAGGAAATAAAAGAGGGGTGATTACTAGTAACAATGATATCATTTACATAAAGTAGAAGGAAAACCAGATGAGAATCATGATTGTAAATAAACAAATTACCATCAGCACCTGAAGCCACAGACCCAACATGAAGTAAGTGAGTACTAAACCTCTCAAACCAGGCCCGAGGAGCCTGTTTCAAACCATATAAGGCCTTATGCAAAAGATAAACATGATTGGGACAAGAGGGATCCACATAACCTTGAGGTTGAGCCATGTACACTTCTTCTTTAAGCAAACCATGAAGGAATGCATTGCTTACATCCAATTGTTTAAGATCCCAACCATAGTTAACTGCCAAAGCAAGAAGCAACCTCACAGTTGTAGGTTTCACCACGGGACTAAATGTCTCATCATAATCCAAGCCATACTGTTGGAGATAACCCCTTGGCACCAATCGAGCTTTATACCTTGCTATAGTCCCATCACTGTGCCTTTGCAGCTTAAAAACCCATTTACAAGTAACTATGTTCTTGTCTGCAAGTGGAGGAACAAGGGTCCATGTATTCTGTCTTAAGAGAGACTAAAATTCTAAGTCCATAGCAGTAACCCACTGAGGGTATTTAATAGCAGCATGACAAGAGGGAGGTTCTTGGTAAGTGTAGTCAGAACAAACCTTCAAAACCTTAGGCTTATGAATACCAAGTTTTGATCTTGTAACCATAGGGTGATAATTATCAATGGGTAAAGGATTAGGAGAAATAGAAGCATTAGGAGCAGGAATAGCAGATGAAGAAGATGAAACTGGATCAGAAATAGGAACACTAGGAATTGAAGGAGTAGAAGATGAACTAGGCAGACATGAAACAGTATTAGAAGAGGAAAAAGCTAATGTAAAAGGAATGAACTCATCAAATGACTTTTGTGGAGAAGAAGAAGATGTAGAAGTGGAATCAATGGGTGGATATGCAAAAAGAAACCAGGCAAAATCAATACTAGAATTAGAAAAAGGAATATGTGGATTAGTAAGACCAGACTTATGGGCAAAAGGAAAAACATTTTCGTCAAACAAAGCATATCAGGTGGTATACACAGTATTAGTAGTGGGATCCAAACACAAATATCCTTCTGAGAGTGGAGGATAACCAAGAAACACACACTCTACTGACCTAGGTTGAAGCTTATGCTTGGATACAAGCCCAACCAAAAGTCTTAAAGGCTGAAAGTGGTGGAGAAACAGAATTTATCTTTTCCCAAGGAGGAATAAAACCCAAAACAGAAGAGGGTAGTCTATTTATGAGAAAAGAAGCTGTGGAAAAGGCATAGGACCAATAGTTAAGAGGTAGATGAGACTGATACAATAAGGTTAGACCAATTTCTACAAGGTGCCTATACTTTCTATCAGAGACACCATTCTTTGAAGGAGTATGGGGGCAAGAGGTTTGATGAAGTGTACCATGTTCAAAATAGAAATCTTGAAAATGAGAATTAATGTATTCACCACCATTATCAAATCTTAGAACTTTAATTTTGGTGAAGCATTGATTCTCAACAAGATTCTTAAAAGTGCTTGAACACAGTAAACACCTCAATCTTTTGTTTAAGAAGAAAGAACCATGTAAAACGTGTAAAATCATCAATGAATACAACATAGTAATTATTTCCAAATAAGGAAGAGATAGGTGTTGTACCCCAAACATCAGAATGCATAATTTGAAGCATAGAAGTTGATTGTGTTTCATGTTTGATCAAAGGAAGTTTGTGCATCTTAGCACTTATACAGAATTTACAAGATGAACAATAGACATCAACATTATTAAAAGTAAACTCTAGATTTACAGATTGAATAGCAGGATGAAGAAGCTTTGCACTTGGATGTCCAAGTCTTTGGTGCCAAAGCAGAATTTAAGTAGAATTACTAGTTGGTAGACCAAAAATCTGAGATGAGTTGGAAACTTGAGATGCAGTGTAAATAGTAGGATTAAGAGAAGAGAGTGATGGAATAGGGTAGACACCATCTTTACTCAATTCTTTGTAGAGGATCTTCCCCGAAGGTAAATCCTAAATGGAGAATCTATAAGCATCAAAATAACAACAAGCATTGTTTTGCAAGCAAAGTTTATGAACATAGAGTAAATTGGATGCAAGATCAGGAACTCTAAGTATACCATCAAGCCTAAAATTATGAGAGGAAGTACATAGCTCACCACTACCAATGTGAGTAATAGGGAGCTCTTGACCATTCCCTACAGTGACAGTCTCTGAACCAGAACTAGGTTGCTGTTGAAGTGAAAGATTGGCTAAATCTAGTGTCACATGATCTAAACAACTAGTGTTTGTGAGCCAACCATTAGCCCCATGAATCTGAGTTGAATTAGCCACCATTGCTGCCAGTTTTAATGGAGCATGTCTTCCTTGAAAAGAAAAATCCATCCTATGCTAGCAGTCAAGAGCTGTATGGCCACTCTTTCCACAAATCTGGCATTGTGGTCTTTGATTCTGACCTGATTATCCCTGAAATCCTCCATTCTGACTTGATTGCCCATGAAATCCTAGAGGTCTAGCCTGATTGGATTGATGAAACTGAGACACATTCCCACCATTGAAAGTAGTAGGACTAGTATTATGATTACCACCATTGAAAAATCTACCACCATGGCCTCTTTGATTAGTATTTCTGCCTCTGCCTCTACCAAACCCTTGAGACTGAAAATTTGCAGCCATTGCCATAGTATTAGCATCAACAAAACCAGATCTCTTCTTGATTGCTCTCTCTTCTGCATTAAGAAGTGTGTTAAGCTCTTCCATTGAGAGAACATCACTCCTAGTCCTTATAGCAGAACTGAAAGAAGCATATTCTGATGGCAAACCATAAAGTGCAACATGAAGAAGTTCTTCATCATTAAGTATGACTGACACAGCAGCCAATTTGTCTCGGATCTGCTTAATTCTCTGAAAATACACATCAATTGAATCAGTGCCTTTCTTTATAGAGTTCAATTCATTCCTGAGACTCATTACACTAGACCTAGACACAGAAGCAAAACGCTTTTCCAAGACTTTCCATGCTCCTCTGCCTGATTTCTGCCCAACAGTAAGAGTAAGAACAGAAGGAGAGAGTGTTGAGTTAAGAAATGTGAACAATGCCTGCTCACGATTCTTCAAACTTAGAAAAGCTGGATTGATCTCAGTAGTAACATTCCCAGAGGAATCTTTAAGAAATTGTTCTGGTGCTCCAACATTCTCATCAATTGCATCAATCATTGAGTAGGTTTCTAGGCTTACCTCAATCTGGTGTTTCTAGACAATATAGTTGGAGTAATCTAGCTTGACTATCACCGTTGAAGACATATTTGATAGTAGAAGCAGTGAGGGATTGATTTGTGTGAGTGGATTAGCCATTGTGACTGTGGTTGAGGTAGAAGATGAAGCTGAGCTAGCGGAAGCCATGGAAGCACAGCTCTGATACCATGAAAAGAAAACTCTAGAAGGAAATCTAAAAGAAAAGATCTTTTCATATAAAATGAGTGGTTGATTACATTGTGGGGCCACTGATCTGTTTATATACTAATCAAGAAAAAAAAAGGCTAAGCGTAGAATCAGGAAATCTGTTATAATAGATTAACTAACAATTACACATGCTAAAACAGAGAATTAAACCAATTGAACTGTGGGGCCCTAATTGCACTAGCCACACCGGCCCACTACATAGGGCCCAAGGCCCGCGCCGAGGATAAAGCTGAGGCCGAGGACAACTGGGAGAGAACCCAGGACGTCCAAGGCCCGCGCCGAGGATGATCTGTCCTCAGGCACACCGACTTCACTAAAGGGAAAATATCCCATCTCAGTTGAATATATCTCACCAACATTCTGACCACTTTAATGGTGAGGTGACCTGAAAACCCTAAGGCATCAGTCACTTCAACTAGTATAAAGCCTGCGAAGGCGGCTTTGACCTAACATAAAGCCTGTAAAATACAGATGATGTGACAAACTCCTGTACACGACGATCAGATAACTGACAAGTGGATGGTCAAGATCAACAAAAATAAGACTATATAACTAGTAAGATTCTAAAGGGAAAGGGGATCCTCTGGGGAAGAAAGAAGAGATCCTCGACCAGAGCGAGGATCAATAAACCTTACAAACACTTGGCCAAAATGACAACGAAGTGAGGATCTTTCTTACCTAAACTTCTAAGTCCAGTTCGTATAGGGGGATCTGCCCCAAAATTCGTTGATTGCCCGTTATATGCCTAGTCTTTCCTACCCATTTCTCTACAAATTTCATTGTCTGGGGTCCATTACATTTTGAGCCCTTACATGAACATTAAAACGATGCGTTTAAACTTTAGACATTAAAGGCTGCTCCAAAACGTTGCGTATTGAACTTGAAGTTTAAATGATACTATGTGTTTCATCTTCATCAGTATCTTCTTCTTCAAACTGCCTTACATTCTTTTGTGGGTTAGCTGTCTGGGTTCTTGAGGACCTTGTGGTTGGTTTGGCCGGGGAGGGAATTGAATAACTCTGTTTCTTCTTTCGTGGGTCTTCCATAGGGTGTTTTTTGGTAGCTGCTAGGTTTCTTGTGGTTGGTTTGGAAGAGAAGAAGTGAGATGAAATAAGCGAGAGAAGAGACAGAAGCATAGAAGAAGAGCAAAGAGAAAGAGAAGCGTAGGAGAAGAGTCTCAAATTTGTTTTTATGTTTTTAATTTTTTGTTTATATATGTAACCTGTCTTACTAGTAACTAGTATCTGTTTAAAATAAATGAATGATCAAGATCAAAACACAATTGAATTAATGGTTTAAATTTAAGTGGGTACCATACCACAAAAAAAAAAAAAAAATGAGGATATACAATAAAATGACCCATACTTAAGACCAATATGAAATATAAAAAGTCATTCATAAGTGTATATATATATATATATATATATATATTTTTAGAACTCATTCATAAGTATATTATATGCTATTTCAATTAGCTTTAGAGTTGTTGGCTAGGCAAAGAGGCATTTTGTTGAGATAGTGGAAGCCTTGATACGTATTTGGTGTGAATGTGACCGATAATAGATGGCTTTTGTAAAATAGAAAAAAATAAAATAAAATAAAGAAACAATCACACAAAAAATAAAAAGATTTATGTTGTCATTTTCTAGATGTTTCAGGGGGTATTTTGGTTATTTTAGTGATTTAAGAGTATTTGGTCAATTTAAAGGTTTTAGGGGTATTTTGGTTATTTTATAAATTCGTGGGTTTATTTTGGACATTTTAGGGCATTTTTGTCATTTTAGAGGTTTTAGGAGGTATTTGGATATTTTAGAGCTATTTTCGTCATTTTGAAGATTTTAAGGATATTTTTTCTACTTTTGAGATTTTAGGGGTGGTTTGGCCATTTTGAAGGTTAAGGTTAGGGGTATTTTGGCCAATTTGATGGTTTCATGGGTATTTTCATCATCTTGGAGGTTTCATGTAGATTTCATTTTGGAGGTTTTATGGGTATTTTTGGAGGTTTTGGAGGTATTTTGGTTATTTGTACATGGTTAGAGCATTATGAAAGTATTTTAGCCAATTAGGTTATGTTGAGGCTGTTTTAGTCATTTTAAAACTTTATAGGGTATTTTAGTTGGCTCCAACAACTAATAGAAAGATGACATGTAGCCTATCATGTGTAATGCACATGACTTACTTAGTTGGTTAGGTTAAGTGAGTCATGTGCAGTGCACATTAAGTAAGTCATGTGCAATGCACATGATAATGACAAATGTCGTCTTCCTATTGGTAGTGGAAACCTAAAATTTCAAACATATTTAGCGTCAAGCTTTGTTCTTTTCTTAATATCCTTTAATAATAAATATCACATCCACAAACACATCACACGCACAATTTGAAGGGCCATCATTGTGAATTTTAAAGCACCCATAATGTATCAAATTCACCTTACATTTATTTTTTTAATTCCTTCTTTCTTTAATCTAATTAAAAAAGGAAAAGGCTCAACGACATCAAGATTAAATAATAATAAATTATTGCTATTTGCAGGCATGGAGTAAAACAACCAGGAAATCCATGGTCTGATGGTCCAGAATACATCACACAATGTCCTATAGAACCAGGTTCAAACTTTACATATGAAGTCAATTTTTCTACTGAAGAAGGAACCCTCTGGTGGCATGCTCACAGTGACTGGACACGATCAGGTGTCCATGGTGCCATAGTTATTTATCCCATTGAAGGAACAACTACTCCATATCCGATGCCTGATGATGAAGAAATTATCATACTAGGTACATCAATTTTAAATTCTTCCCTATTTAGAACGTTTGAAAATCAAATTAAGATCTTAGGGAGCCTTTTGTGAAGAGTTAATACTATAAGGAAACTAACGTGTGAATTGACCATTTGACCAATGACCCCATTCACATTTTAAAATTCCTAAAGAGATTTCGATTCTGTTATATTTTGTTAAGGGCTAGGGGCAGAATATATTTTATTAGGGCAAGTCTCATTTTTGTTCAATGTTAAATACATTAAGGGTACGTTTGGTAGACTATAACGGTAATTACATAGGTATAGAAATAGATATTACAAGAAATACAAAATGATGTAATGTAATACTTATTACTATTTGTTTGTTTGGTGACAACATAATAATAGAACCCTAAAGGCAATAGAATGAAAGCATTTTAAATCAAATTTAAGATATATTTTAGGAAATATCTTACTCATATAATTATATTTCTTAAAAAATAATATTTTTTTAAATTTGAAAGAGAGATTAGTTATTTTTTATGATTTTTTATTTTCATAATTGTTATGTGCATATGGAAAATTTGTTTATTTAAAAATATATTAATTGTAGAAATTATTACACCTACTAAGGAATAGTTATTACATCCCTCATATTAATTTTAGATATGAATAGTTATCCTCATTTTAAAGAATGTATATTCATAAGAAATTACTATTCCCTATAATAAAAATATAACCAAACTACTGAATAGCTAAACTATAGGAATAATCATTATATTACAGTGCCTATTACAATCTATGAAATATACCCTAAGTATCAAGAAAAAAAAAAAAACACTAAAGTACATAATTATTTGAATTAATCTAAAATCTAATAATGAATAAAATTCAAAATTCACAAAACAAATGAATGCAATGGAACAACCCAAATCCAAATGCACCATAAATAGTGTGTAGTAAAAAAACTCCATACCCATATTATTTTCCCTTGGTTATATGTCCCTAATAAGACTTGTCCATCGGAATTTTCCTTGACCCCTCTCTTGTGCCCTAAGGATTGGTCCTTAAAGTATACATTTATAGCCCGTTGGTTCTTGAGGTGCTCTTTTGTCCATAGAATTTTCCTCTTAGCCCATTAATGTACGTAGAGTAATTCTAGTAGTACATGTAAAGACACTAGTTTTGCTACAACTATCTTATATGGCAACTATTAAAAAAAAAACTATCTTATATGGCACCTGCTGATTGTCTATTACTTTCAAATGAATTCACAACTTTTTCTCCACCACTCACAATTTGCTACATAGACAATTATAGCAAAAGTTGTAGTATTTTATACGGTTTAGAATTTTTGGATTTACTTAACTTTTAGTTTGGATGAGTGCAGATTTTAGCTCAACTGCCATTTTCCAAGAAAATATTTTTGAAGAGTTGAATTTGCATTCTTGTGCTTCTAAACAACTTTTAGTCTTTGGTTTCATTTCAATTCCTACTAGCCTATTTTCTTGTTTGCATCATTTTGGTATGAGAGTCTAAAGTTCTTTCCCTATCCTTCATCTTATTCATCAGCAACCACGTTCTACAGAAACTGTTTTGTTACACTTGAGCCTTTCCCTCTAAAAACTAACCAAAATAGCTACCTCTGGATATTTGAAACTATTGTGAGAGTGCAACAATGGTCCTAGGTGACAAAACCAGAAGAGGAGGCTTCAAGAAAGCTAATTTTGTACCTGAACCTGAGATTCAAGATGATCAAGAAACAATCTCAGATTAGCATCCCATGAGAGATCCAAAAATTGAAGCTCTAAGGAGGCAAATTAATGTCTTGATTGAAGCCACAAATAGGTTTCAACTTCAGCTCGAGGGAGAAGATGGAACTGAACATGGTGAAAACCATGAGGAAAATCCATTTGGGAGACCATTGAGGAGACACATTCATGCCTAAGAACAATATGTGGCTGCCAAGGAGGAATCTAAGTGGGAGATGAACTTTGAGGTTGAGCCACAAATTTCCATGGTAGTTCATGGATTGGATTTGCAATGTGGAAAGGGTGTTTAATTACCATGAAGTTCCTGATAACAAGAAAGTTAAGTTGGTAGCAATCAAATTGAGAGGTAGAGCTCCTTAAAATAAAGTTAAGGGAGCAGTTCTTGCCCTTTTATTACAGTCAACCCTCTATATAGCAATCTGCATAACCTAAGGGCTAATGGTTAATTGATAAAATAGAATCCTCTAGACCTCTATTATGAAACACAATACATCCTATCACTAGTCTCCAAATTAAGAAAGAAGCTTTTGTTTTGTCTTGTTTTGGTTAATATCACTTTATTTCACATACATTGTAAATGCAGGATCGTGGTATGCTGGCGATGTTAATAAGTTGGTAGCTGAAGACCTCAGAACTGGTGCAGACACACCCCGTTCAAATTGTTATGTGATTAATGGGCAACCGGGAGATTTGTTACCATGCTCTCAAGGTAAGTAAAAAAAATATGAAGTATTGTAGCAAATCATAGAAATTAATTTCCAAAGCATCACATTTGTTTTTTCTTTATAATTTATTCATAAGGAAAAGACTAAAGACCCATAAATTTCTTTGATTGTTATTATTTGTATGATACAGAATCAACTTACCGTTGGGTGGTAGATTATGGCAAGACATATCTTGTACGGATAGTCAATGCTGCCATGAATGCTGAGCTCTTCTTTGCAATTGCTAATCATAGCCTCACCGTAGTTGGAATGGATGGGAACTATGTGAAACCCATAATCGCAGATTACATAATGATAAGCCCGGGACAAACAATGAATGTCTTATTGACAGCAAACCAATCTTTGAGCCACTACTACATTGAAACTAGACAATATGACACTGCTAGGCCAGATGTAACAGATTATGATCAGACAAATGCTACGGCCATTCTTATGTATAGTGGCAACTATACTGCCCCAGATTCTCCATTCTTCCCTTCTAGCCTTCCTTCCTACGAGGACTCTATTAGTGCAAATAGATTTTTGGACCGCCTACGGAGCTTAGCAAGCAAAGAACACCCAGTAAATGTCCCGCTAAATGTAACTACGAAAATGTACATCACAGTTTCTATGAACCAGATTCTCTGTCCAAATGCATCGTGTGATGGGATCAATGGAAATAGGCTTACATCAAGCTTAAACAACATAAGTTTTATGAACCCAAGTACTGATATTTTGCTTGCCTATTATAGGTACTCCCACTTTTTTTCTCCTTTCAAAATTATGTTTTTTTTTTTTCGTTTGCAAGTACTTGTAGTTTGTCATAACCTTATTTCAAAATATGGAACAGGAATTTGAGTGGCATTTATACCACAGATTTTCCAAACTGGCCGCCAACTATGTTTAACTTTACTGAGGCGGATTTGCCAATGAATACTACGATACCAATTCAGGGGACCAAGGCTAAGGTACTAAACTATAATGAAGAGGTGGAGATAACATTTCAAGGAACTGAGGTATTGAATGCATCAGAGAATCATCCATTGCACATGCATGGGTACAGCTTTTATGTAGTTGGATCAGGTTATGGCAATTTCAATAATGAGACTGACCCCAAAACCTATAACCTGGTTGATCCACTTGAAGTGAATACCGTAGGAGTGCCAAAGAATGGATGGGCTACCATCAGATTCAAAGCAAGTAATCCTGGTAAGCTCTTTAGCTTTGCTTTAAAATTAAACTAATTTAGAAAAAGAATAAAGATTTACGTGATCTTTGGCTCTTAATTAGTTTTGTACCACTCCTCGACCTGGCTCTTACTTCTGATCTTGGGTTAGGCTATCACTTGGTCCCTGTTTTGCGAAAAAGTTTACCCCAATTCCACAAATTTACTTTGTATATATTGTTAGGAAACATAGTAATTAAACGCACAATATTAAAATCAAGAGAGAAATATTTCTCTTGTGAAATTTAGAACTGGATTGAATTCCCTTGCTTAAGTTCACAATTTGTCTCATTCTATGGGGTTTAGATCCAATGGTTGAATTTCCTTACTTAGTTTACCAAATAAAAAAAATTCCTTACTTATAATTAAATAGAAAAAATACACAAAAAATTAACGAAGTTAGACAATTATTGTCTTATATTTTTGGGGTAGCAATTTAGGATCTTCCACATTTCACAAGATTCACAAGATGCCTGTAAAAGTATATTCGTATAATTAAGTTCATGTTGTGATAACACTATAACATGTTATACTCTCATGCATCATATTTCACTTTTGGGGGGATAATTTGCTTTGAGTTGTTGGAAATTGATGGGCCTTCACACAGTCACACTTTCAAGTGGACTTTCAAATACGTACTCACACACCACTTGAAAGAAGCAATTCACACTCACGAAGCGCTCAAAGGAAGCGAGAGTGGAGTAAGAGAGGAAGACAACTTTTTACTTCTTTTATTTCTTTTCTTTCGCTCGTCCTTACAAATTGACGGATACATGAGATATATACACCCCACATACAACCATAAGTTTTTTTGTATTTATTATATGACTCCAAAAAAAAAAATTATTCAGTCCATAAAATTCTTTCATTGATTTCGTATACGTTTAGATCCTCTACTTACTCATTTCAAAAATTAAATTTAACTCTCAACAACACCCCCCCCCCCCCCCCCCCCCTCCCCTAAAACTTCATTCTCTCATTATTATCTAAAATAATTACTAAATAGGGGATCAATTATTTTCCACTTTTTTACCAAAGTTTTAAATGTTTTTCAAAATAGGAACAAATCCACACAGTTTTACAATAGAAACAAAATCCACATTATTATTTTTTTTATACCAATTTTCTTTTACTTTTACTTTTTTGCTTTGTTCTAATTGATTCACTAATTTCAATTATAAGAATAAATTTTTAACAAAATAGAGAAAGCGAAGTGTAAATATGTCGTGGTTTGGGTGTTGATTTAACTAAGATGACATTGAACAAAGTAATTAACCCCTTCAAATCAACATTTATTTTGTGTTGTTTTTGTGAGTAGAACCTAATAAAAAGTATTTTCGATAGAGTCAAATTGAAAGTTCTATTTTGTGTCAAAATTTTTAGTTTCAGCATTTTTTGAAACTTAGATCTTTCTCTAGTCGCCATCATCAATTCATCATTTTTTTTTTTTTTTTGGGGGTGGCGGGGGTGTTAGAGGTAGTTTGAGGTTTGGAATTAGATGCTAGATATATAATTTTTTTTTTTTAGTAAAAGAAAGCATAGTTTTATTTATAGATGAGAATTTATTCTAGCATCTACTTATAATTATAGATTTCCTTGTTTTATATATGATAAAATTTGCATTTTAACTTATGAGAATTTTGAATAATGAGTTCGATATATAGAACTATAGTTGATAGGCTATTATTTTTTCTAATTATTCATATATTATACATGATTCTGTTTTAATATCTATAGACCGTAAATCTAAGATATTTCACTTTTTCTCCAAAAAAAAAAAAAGATATTTCACTTAAAATTCTAAATATGATTTTTTTTAATTGTGTATGGACTATGATTTTTTTTTCTTTTTATTTATTAATACGTACTTATTGATTTTTTTATTTTATGACGAATTATTTTTTACACTAACTTTTTATATATATAGGCTTGAATCTCATTACTTGTATTGTAATGTATATAAATCAGAAATAATGACACTTATACTAACAACGGATGACATGTACTAGGTGTATGGTTTTGGCACTGCCATTTTGATCGACATCTTAGTTGGGGCATGAATACTGTAATGATAGTGAAGAACGGTGGCACACCCGAGACAAGCATACGCCCTCCTCCAACTTATATGCCTCCTTGTACACTACCCTACATCACTTGGGTTGAGGACTTTGACGATTCTCTGGGAGATGTTAATTGAAGGTGTATGGATTAAAATAGGGTGATGAATAATGATAATTATTAGGTTTATTAGGATTTTAATGAAGAAAAGTTGAGTTGTGAAAACTCACATTATGTTAATTAATTGGTGACAATAGTATACAATTATCCAAAAGATCCCGCTTCATTATTTTTCCATAAATGTGGTGTTTAACTTTACATTACTTGAATTTGGGAGAAGTCTTAATTTACGTTGGTGACTTGGATTATTTTCTGAGGTATTCTGTTAAATGTTTTGTATCTATGTAGATAGTTAGAGAACATAAAATCTAATTATTAATTTTGCAAATTACTGACTTATAAATTAGTTTGAAATCACTTTATAGTAGACATTTTTTTTTTTTTAATAATTCGATATTTAAGACAATGGTGGAGGGAGGTTTTGAACTCTAGACATCTCTATTGGAAACTCCAAAAATCTTTCAGTTAAATATGACTTTTGGTCGTGATTTTTTATTTTTTATTTATTTTTATATAAGATAGAAATCTAAGTGTATATGTGTGAGAAGTTCTTTCCTAGAGACTTGAACTCCAACTCTTACCCTCCACACCTCACAAACACTTATACTTGTATAGTGACCATCGCGTCAAGGGTGCGTGGTGGTCTCTTAATCGTGGTTTTAAAAACCAAACCATATTGGCCAATTGAACTGATTTAATCGGAAACCAGATATGGAACTAGTTCAGTAAAAATCGAAAAAGCCAACAGCTCAACCATGAAATTGGTTCTGTTCCAGCGGTTATAAATTTTTACTTTTACAACTTTAGCTTCGTAGTGGTCAAAAAAACCCGTCAATAAACCCTAAATTTGTTTATTCAAAATCCAATGTAACGGTTTTTAAAACTGCTACATTAGAGAACATAATGTAGCGTTTTGTTAGATGTTGTTACTAAAATTTTCAAATTGAATTATAAAAAGCAATACTTTATGTATAAACCAATATTCATCCATTATCTAATTGCAATTACTAATCGATGATCAAATAATTAAATTTCATACACAATGCTCCAAATATTAAATTGACATAAATATTCACATTTGTTCAAATAATTATTTATTACAACAAGTTTCATCTATACACAGCATAAAGCATAAATAACGTTGTAAAATTCAACAATAGACTGCACAATCTTTTCAATTCGTGTCTTCATTAAAAAATAATGATTCTCAGTCACGCACTAAATGCAAGCTTGTTACTAACGTTTCTTACCTACAACACGATCACAAAGATAAAGATTTAAAGTATGTCATTGATAAAATTACAATATGCATACTTATCATACAAATTAATCGCATATTTGATTCATTTTAAACAAGTCAAACATTTTTCAACTACAACAATGATACCAATGATTAGTTTTTGGTGTTTGAAGAGATTGAACTCTATATCTCTTATTCAACAATAAAAAATTTTACTAGTTAAACTAAATGAGAACCTACAAAAGAAATGGTAGGTTATTAAATAAATGTAGCACTACTAGACATGTTTGCAACCTAATGTAGCAAATAAATAAATAATTCCAATAATGACTATCAGAAAACGTGGTGAAAATGAAAATGATAATGACATAAGTTTAATTTAAAAGCATAACATAATCACAACCTAACTTTTTATTTGTTTAGCAAATAAGGCAATTTAAAATTGAATTAAATTGGCAAGTTTCCACTAGGGATCTTGATTTTTGCTAGATATCCACTAAGGTTTTTAGGTTAGGAAAAGGTCCACTGGGGAGCTTGGACTTGAAGGTATAAGAAAAGAATTAAAAATGATCTTGATCTTAATAGAGACCAAGAATGAAGACGATCTTGAACTTCTTAGAAGTCCGCAAGGAAAGGGATTTTTAACTTCTTAGAGGTCCAACGATTGCTTTGAAAGTTATGGGGAGAATTTTTATTTTGAATTTTGATGATTTATCGTAAAAACCTTTTAAGAAAACATGAATTTTTGAAAAGAAAAAAAATTGTGAGTTAACTCAAGTTTGACCTACTCTTTTCTCAACAAAAAAAAAAAAAGTTTGACCTACTCAACTTGATCAAACTGAGTCGACTCAGTTAGTATAAGGGGGGTGGGGGGCGAAACTTGGTCCCCCCATCTTCTTCTTGTTCTTTTCTCTTTTTTTTTTCTTTTTTTTTTTTTTTGAGAATCTTCTTGTTCTTCTTGTTTCTTTTTCTTTCTCACTTTATCTCATCTTCCGCCATTTATAGTTTTTTTTTTTTTTTTTCAAACTTTCAATTTCCAAACTCAAAATCAAGCTTAGAAACTTCAATTTTTTGGGTTTCAAGTGTGATTAATTTCATTTTTCTTGAAAATTTTGTCAAAAAAGTTCACCTTTGTTGTTCTTAAAAAGCCCACTTTTGTGGCTTCCTCTTCTTCACACAATACGTCCATGAAATTATCCTTTTCAAAGAGAGGTAGTTTGGGGTTGATTGAATTGGACCCAACAGTGATAGGGGATTAGATAGTAGCTAGGTTTGGGTCATGATTAATATTTTAGGGAGGGGATAGAGGGAGTTAGGAGACTTGAAAATGTGGATGCTAGTGTTTCCAAGGATGCTGAACCTTTTTAGGGTCATCACTTGGATTTGTAAAAAGGGTGCTTTTATGAATTGTATTTTTTTAGTTTTATTTGAAGGGGTGATTTTAAGAATTGTTGTCATATTTGGCTGATCCATCTTCCTCTTCGGGAATTGAGATGATAATTCTCATATTTTCTCACCATTCTCCCTCTTCGAAATAAGAAATTAGGCTTCATGTTGTATTCTCTTAAAAATAAAATTTATTAATTTGGGCATAATTCTTAATTTTTTTAAAAACCCAATTTCATCAAAATTGAAAAATTGGTATATTTTAAATTCTAAATTTTTGTGTATGGTTTAGTGGACATTTTAAAATGACCAATGCACAAATTAAAAAATAAAAATAAAAATAAAAATCTTTCTATTAATTAACTATGGGAGATACACTCTTAAATCTCACAATAAAAACAGCCAACTTAAGAGAATTTGAAGTGTGTCCAAAAAGCTTGGCTTTAAAAAGTAGGCATTTAACGTATTAAAAAACACACTCAATTAAGAAACTACATGTGAGAGGGAGGAAACATATATCTGATGCATGGTATACCATCTCATGCACTATGGCACATACTTTGGTTCATGTATAGTCCACTTTCATGTAAAAGGGAGGAAACATCCATCTGATGCATGGTATACCACCTCATGCACCATTACACATGCTTCGATCCTTTCTTCTCTCACCATGTGCCGTGTGTGGCACCTTCATAAATCTTTCGGTCCTTTCTTCTCCCACCATGCATGTGCCGTGTGGGGCACCCTCATAAGTCCTTTTATTGTATATGCGGTTCAAATATTTCGTGCTTCGAGCCATTAAATATACACATGGTTAGTAGCACTAAGAGTCCGTTTGGTTGGAGGGGTGGAAAAGTGGGTGGATAAAAAATATTTAGTTTTCCCTCTTGTGTGTTTGGTTGGAGGGGTGGAAAAGTAAGAGAGTGGAAAACTTTTTTATTTGGTTGGAGAGAAAAATGAAAGGATGGAAAATATAATTTATATAAATTGACTATTATACCCTTGTTACATAATAGGTAAGAAATAGATTTATTTGTACTCATTAAATAATATAAAATTTACCACATTATTTATATAAATTATTATTTTTATTATTATAATGTAAAAATTACAATAATGTACAACTTGATCAGGTCATGTTGAAAAAAAAAAAGAAAAAAAGAAAAAGAAAAAGAGAAGAGAACCTGGACTACTGGACGTTGGTGTGCTATGAATGTAAGATGAGAAGAGGCAAAAGTGATAAGAGCAATCGCATCAGTCTGTCTAAAAAATTCCGTCTATTTTACACAAAAAAATTTATTTTTTCTATTTTACACCATCATTTTTACAAAACACCCACATCAATTTATCTATTATACACACTTTTTTTATTAAATAATATTTCTCTTCCCTTTTTCTATTATTTTCCAACTACCCCCCACCTAACCCCTCCTCCATTTTTCTTATTCATAATAACACTCCTTCAATCCTCTTATCTCTATCTCCGCCTCTTTTTCTTCTCCTTCTTTCTTTCTTTTTTTATTTTTTATTTTATTTTTGAGAATCTTTAGATATTAGATAGAGATATTAAGAGAGAGAGAGAGAGAGAATAGTTTATCTCTTATCTCAAACTCTCTCTTTTTCCCTCAAACTATTCTCTCAAAAATGCCCTTTCCCAACTTCTACAACAACCTAGCGTTTGAGAGAGAGGGATTTGGGACCAGACAAAAGAGAGAGAGAGAATAGAAACTAATGGTGTTTGGGGTGTTTAGGGACCAATTTGTCTTTAGGGACTAAATTGGTCAATTTTGAGATGTATTGGACCTGGCTAGTATTAACCCAAACCTCAGGGGAGGTTAATGAAATTTACCCATATATATATATATATATATATATAACAGAACTTGACATTATTTGATTGGCCTAACTAGCATATATAACAAGACAGGTTTAGGTTGCAATTCTCATATACATGAGTATTGAACATGAATAGAAGAACTTGAATCCAAGTCTAAATTATTCAAAACTTTTAGAGAGTTGAAATAACAATTTAATTAATCTAAATATTAAGAGACGGGGGGGCCGGTTTAGACTTTATACAATTTGAAAGTAAAACATGCCGTTTTTGTATCAAGTTCGAATCACATGCCTTGACTGTTTAAGTGAGACAGTGGAATGACATTTTAGTATTTTACATATGATTGGATGCAGGAGCGTAGCCAGGAATTTGTACATGGGGGGGGCCGACCACTTGTGCATGGAGGTGTTGACCTACATGGACCCACCACTTTTTCCTCACCACTCACAACTCGCCGCATGGTGAGTTGTGGCAAAAATTGTGTAAGTTTTTGTAGTTCTTGCATTTTTCAATAACTTAAGCCCAACCCTATTTTCTTGTCTATCTCCCTCCTACTACACACCTTGACTCAAATGACTGCTAGGTTTCTTTAACGGCTTCTAGGGTTGGATTGGAAGTCTTTGATACCAAGTTGGAGTTGAGTTGTAAAGTGTGAAAGATTAGAAACAGGTGACAAGTAAGAGAGAGAGAGAGAGAGAGAGAGAGAGTAGTTTTGAATATAACCTAAGCAGTTTGAGTCTTTTTTTCTTCTTGGGTACTAATTCTGCATTTGGCTAATTATGACATTGTCAACATTCAACAAACATATTAATTTAATCATTTCTCAATACTCAATTAAGTCAGAGATATCTAAAAAAAAGTAGCACAAAAATATAATCCAATGTGCAAATGAATGGTGAGGAAGAATTCAACAGAGAAAAGGAGACTGAGATAAGAGGAAGTAATATTGTGAGACAACACCTAATTACCTATAAGCTTGCCATTAATGAAAACATGCAACACATCATGCATGCTATCAATTGTCAGTGTTGGTCTAACTTCCTTTTCCTCCCACAGGTGTCCTAATTTCCGAATTGTTAACATCTTTTTTCTTAAAGAATGCATCAATTGTTTTTCGTCTGCTCATAATTCTTTTAGCTTTAAGAATATGACTCAAAAATTAACCGGAAAAGAATTTTAAAAAATAAAATTTTAATTAGAAATTTTTACTTAGTTATATGAATGTTATTCATACTCAAGAAAAAAACAAAATTTCCACTATAATTTAAACAGTCAACCCATTTTTAATACAACTTTAATTAATAATAACCCCTCAAACAAAAACAAAAATAATTTAATTAATTTGTCTTTTATAATGTATTGGTTAATTTAATTATATAGCTTTAATTATTGTTGTTTAGCATGACAATAAACTATATTGCTTTAATTTGTTTGTCATTAATTATATTGCTTTAATTTGTTATATTATTTAGTTCCTTGTACACATTACACTAAAATAGCCAAACATTACACATCTTATGTTCAGCATAATAATTAAAGCAGTGTAATGTGCAACACAGCTTTAATTATTATTTACTACCCAGCCCATGTGCCCATTAGCCCATCTACCCCCACCCCACTCAACAGACAAGCACAAGCCGTCCCTCAATCACAACCTGCCAATCAGAAAATTTCACAATCACAGTACACATTACACATTTACACTAAAAGACAATCAATATCACCTACACCAACACACACTGACCAACAGCAAGTCAGCAACGGATAAGACAAAGGCAAAAAGCAAAATAAATTTAAAGAGTAAAGCTGTAAAGATTGGTTCTCAAAAAAAAAAAAAAGATTAATGAAACTAAAGATTCGGCAGCCAATCAGAGTCTTACGGTTCAAAAGGGAGAGAGATACTGAGTTAGACAACTAAGACTAGAATAAAAAGAGAGAGACATCAAACATTCATTTTCATTTCATATTTTTCATCTCAGTGAGAGAGAGAGAGAGAGAGAGTGAGTGAGAGACTGAGAGAAAGTCAAAGAGAAAAAGAGAGAGAAATACCTTGACGCCGAGCACCGGAGCAGCCGAGACGGCGAAACGAGACCGATCTGCGAGCTGCGATCTACGATCTGCGACAAGGTCACGAGGGGCAAGCGACTAGCAACGGCTAGACGAGGACGACGAGCGATGGCCAACGTGACCGTCTCACCGTGGGTAACTAGGTTTGGTTTGCTCTGTATCGGGTTTTTTTTTATAAACACCTTTGTATTGCAGTATTGGGTAATGGGGTTTGGTTTGATTTTGCTCTGTATAGGCTGTATTAGGGATTGGTTTTCTCTGCAACGACGTGACCGTGGTTTGATTTCTGATTTGCTCAGTACTGTTTTTTTTTTTTTTTTTTTTTTTTGGGTGAGAATCCATGGGTTTGCTACTGTTGGGCTTGCCGTGGGTAGTGGGCTTGGCTTTGTTGCAATTTTTTTTTTTTTTTTTTTCAAATTTTAGTTCAAAATTTTTTTTTTGGGTTTTTTTTTTTGGGTTTTTTTTTTGGCTTGAAAGTATAACAGATATATATATATATATATATATATATATATATATATATATATATATATATATATATATATATATATTAAATTTGAGGGTGTTCCTAATTTTTGATTGAGGGCTGGGAGAATGGGTGAGAAATGGGTACGGGGGCCGGCTATCTCATGTTGGGGGGGCCCAATTATTTTTTCTTCATAGTCTAATGGGAAATTTTTTTTTTTTTTTTTTTGCAGGGGCCACGGCCCTCCCAAGCCACTATGTGGGTCCGCCCCTGATTGGACGTGATACTTTTGCAATTATATAATTTCACTAACAGGCCATGTTTACATTTTTTTTAACACTTTCCCGTTAGACTTGTTTATATATATATATATATATATATATATATATAGCTCACATACTACGTAAATTTCACCAAAGAAAAAAGTGTCGTTCTGAAGAGAGTGAAACATGAATATAAAAAACAAAGAATCACTGGTTCTGTGCTTTCTGTTTCTTGTTGCACAGTGTCTTTGCATGGTCGAAGGCGAAGTCCATTTCTATGACTTTGTTGTAAGTAATTACTATATTATACTTGCCTTTTTATATTTTGGCTTGAAATTCACTAAAGAATTATCTATACTAGTAAATTAAGGTGCTTTTGCAATACTGTGGGGTTGAATACATAAGCTTGTCTCCCGGGTTGGAGTGTAGAAGCTTGAGGTTTTTGTTGGTTACATCAATTAATTAAGAGTGTATGCTTCTTTTGCAGCTTAGAGAGGACAATTTCACAAGGTTGTGTAGCGAAACAAGTGCGTTAGTTGTTGATAGGCCAAGAATGTATTGACCAATTGTGATATATTAATTGATTAATTAGCCAAGTTTATTAATTAATCAAATTAAAATGCAAAATACATGGCAGCACAAACAAATCACCAATTAAACTAAATGCAATGGAAAATAAATTGATACAGTGATTTGTTTACGAATGGGAAAAATCTACACGGCAAAAACTCCACCGGGTGATTTTAAGGTCATCACTCCCGAGAATCCACTATTATACCAACATACAGTTGAACCCTTACCCCAATACCCAATTGGACTTGTTCTGTAGTGACAATCTCTCATTTTCAATGCACAGCTCCCAGTACGTGACTAACCAATTGCGCGGATCCCAGTACGCAACTTAATCACCAACTTGAAAAGGATGTTGGCTGCAAAGTTATTCAGTTCATCACACGATGAAGATCATGAAGTTGCTTGGTCACAAAACCCTATGGTGTTCAAACACAGCAGCTTCTTCAAGAAAAAGAATAACTAGGGCAAACTAGGTTTTCGGTCACACTTTTCTTTACACTTGTGGAATTGTGTTCTTGTGCAACTTTGCGTAACCTTTTACGTCCCTCAAAATAATCCTTATATATGTTTAGAGTTGTGAGAAAAGAAAGCCCAAACATACATTCACGGATTGGATGAAAATCAGCTCTGAAAAACTGAACTTCATAAATCTCGATAGATACTGAATCTGTTGCGCAGCTATTGAGCCTCAGGCTAAAACAGCTCTTTTAAACCTCGATAGATACTAGCTGTCGAGCTAGCTATCGAGCTTTAATGAACAACACTTTCTCACTTGATTCTTGGACAGATTTGCATGGTTTCAACACTTGAACTTGAAACCTTGTTTCTTAAAGCATTAAACACATCCTAGGTCTACCCAATTACAAGTAAAGTGCGTTTTGTCAAAAGATTAGCCAATTACATAAAATAGTGATATATGTTCCTAATATTAAATCACATATATCCTAACAGTTGTAAATGGCAGTATTCCTGGACCAGTAATACAGGTTCATAGAGGGGACACGACATATGTTAATGTTCACAACCAAGGATATTACAGGGTGACTATTCACTGGTAATCTCTATTCTAAATCTAATTTTAACCCTCTCACTACATAAACACGACTATGTAATCACATTATCGTCCATATACATATTCTTGAGTGGTATTTGGTTTAAGTAATCTAGTACTCTCTGACATTCATATTCTAGTAAATATGATGCTAGAGGATACGTAGACTTAGTAATGCAACCATACCGATAATTGTTTTTGTTTGTTTTTAGACCCCTTAAAACACAACCAGATTAACCTAGTTAATTATCCAAGTAATTAACTTAGTCAAATTATCAAATCTAAGTTAACACAAATATATCATATCAATGTAGAGTGTGGAAAATAAAGAACACAAAGATATGATGACCTAGGAAAACCAAACCGGTAAAAAACCTAAGAAGGATTTAACCTAACTATCCTTAAGGTAAAACTGAATCCACTAATGAAAGAATCGAAGTTTTACAATAGCAACTTAGACCACTAACATCCTATTGCTACCCACCAGTAGAAAACTTACTGACACGACCACGTGCAAGCTCTGAGACCACGAACTCTTTCTTTCTTGGATTCTCTAACAAGTACAAGCACTCTCGCTTGTGTATCTTTAAGCTCTTTAGTGCAGTAACTGAATGAGCATTAAGCTCTTAATGAAATTTCCTTCTTGATAATCCTAAGCATGTGTAAAGGCAACCACCTCTTAGATCTCACAAGAGATTCACACACACAGCAAAACAGAGCAACCTCAAAAATGTGGCTAGGGTTTACCTTTTATACCTAGGGCAAAACATAAAACCCTACACGTCATATAGGCTCAGGGCTAAGTTGAAAATTCTGCAGAAAAAACATTCTGCCCAACTTTCGATCGATCGAGTCTAATTCTCAATCAATCGAGCCAGTCAGAATTGCACACTCAATTCTGCAGTTAACTTGATTCCAATTTTACATAAACAACATACTTTGAGCAAGTTTAAAATAAGACTAAACACCTGTTTTGATCATGGTTTGCCAACAATACAAATTAGAGTTCTAATACATTAGTTCCTAAGTACTTAGAACCTAACAGTTTTGATAAGATTTTCTAAGAATAAAATATTATAAAATTGTTATTAATTTCGTTCTGTTCCGAGCGGAATGGCAGGAAAATACCATTCCGGTATGCAAACCAGAATGAGAAACTCCCCTATTCCACCCCGGATTAAATTCCGGATCATTCCGGTCAATTTTGGCCATTTCGGGATATTTCGGTGGATTCTAGCCGAAATTGAAGTTTCGGCCAGAATGAAATTAGCCTCTTTTTTCTTTTTATTCCTTCACCATAAACGTGAACTCCAGATCAGACCTGCTACCAAATCATTTCAGAGGAAAAAAAAAAAAAAAAAAAGAGAACAAAAGCTCAAGTTTTGGCTGCAGTAGCCCGTTTGAAATTGGTCTTCTTCACTTCTACAATCTGCACTACTTTGAAATTGGTCTTCTTCAGTTTTGCAATCTGCACTACTGCTGCGTCTATAAACTTTCTAAGACATAAAGTGAGGAATGAAATATAAGTGATAAGATTTTGAAATGAGGAATAGGATTAGAGAACCAATGATGCACCTGGCAGATGGTGAGTGGAGTTTAAGTTGAAAGGAAGCTTCTAGGAAGCTTCATGGTTTATAAGCATCCCACAATGTTTGTTTATTTACCCAAAAAAACCCCAAATTTGATTTTTTTTAATAATTAACCTAATCACTTTATATCTTCTAAAAAAAATCACTTTATTATTATGATTTTCTTTTAAAAAACTATATTAAATTCATTAATTTATAACATTTGGCTTAATAATAGAAATGAATAATAAACCTTTTTTTATTCATTACTATATATATATATATATATATATATATATATATATATATATATATATATATATATATATATATATATATATATTTATTTATTTATTTATTTATTTATTTATAAAACAGTAAATCCCGAAATGGTACCCGAAATAGGCCGGTACCGAAATATTCCATTCTAATAGACAAACTAGAACGGGCACCGAAACGGTATTCATAACATTGTATTATAATGTTAAACACATTAATAGAGATTGTAAAGGATTCCTTTCTATTCTCAAAAACCTTGGTATAAGAGTGTTTCCAGCAAACTCTTTAAATTTTTATATTGTTTGGAAAATGAACAATACATTTTATTTTTTGCTTACTTACTTTTTCAAATACACTTTCCAATAAACTCTCTAATCTCTATCATTTCTCTATTCCATTTAAATATTATTTTTTCATTCTTTCTTTAATATTTCTTTATTCTCCTTTCAATTTTCCTTCATTCATTCCTAAAAGCTACATTCATAATATTTTTACAACATTTTTACAAAAAAATCATTTGTGATAAATTGATACTAATTTTAATTTGAACGTATTATTAAAATTATTATTTTTCTCTTTTTTAAAAAAATATTTTTTTCTCACAAATATTAGTTAATAATAACCCACCACTTAAGATTTATTGTGAAAGTATTAAGAAAATATTGTGGTAGCATTTCTCAATTTTAATTACTTATTCTTTATTTTATTTTTCCTTTATATCTCTGTTTTTTTTTTTTTTTTTCATCCATACCTTTCTTTCTTTTTTTTCTTTTTCTTTTTCCCTCTTTTTTTCTCCTCCACACACGTATACTTCTTAAGTATTTTGATTGTGATTGAGTTTAGATAGAGATGTTTGAGAGAGAGAAAATTCTGGAATGGTTGAGATGTTCGCGCTTAGCCGTTGTGAACTTGAGTAAAATTGAATATTTTATTTGGTAGTTTGATTTTTTTATTACAGTTAATTGTTTTGCTCATAAACAGTGGGTCATCAGACTAAGAGAGTGAATGTTCATTGGCAAATAATTTTTTGCTAATGAACAGTAATTTGTAAAGATTGTTAGAGCACCATTTTGTGGGTTTACTCTCTAAATTTTTGGTTTAGAGAGCTTGCTAGAGGTGCTCTAATATAAACATGAAGTATCTTTTATATCTCACTTTTTCTTAGAACACCAATAACATTATCTTTAAAATAAAAATAAAAATTAAATGACGGTAGGAAAAGATAAAGATGGAAGAAAAACCTTGCATTGCTAATATATATATATATACATATATATATATATATATATATATATATATATATATATATATATGTAAAGTTGTAATTTACAACTATGTTTTTGTTGGTTTTTATTCCGTGACAAATTTGATTGTAATTAGTTTCAATCGTTTAAACCCTGTATTTGTTGTGGGGTTTGTTGTAAGGGTTGTGTGATAGAAAGAGTGTTGAAGACTCAAGCATTTGAAGAACTGAAGGATTCTCGCGGGTATCTCGCGACCTAGCATCCCGCGAAGTGAACCATGTGTCAAGCACATGCTGGAATGCGAAGAGTCAGGCCAGGTGGAGACAACTGTGTCTCGCGAGTATCTCGCGGGTAAGGCCTTCCCGCGAGACACCCGCGAGGCAAGCTGTTCTGCCAGCCTGTACTTTTTGAGTCACACCTTTTGCACCTATCCTATATATACCATCATTACCCACAATTGTTGAGGAATGCTTCAGAGAGAAAACCCTAGCCAAACACATTGGTAATTAGAGATTGTCTTCCCCATCTTTCTCTATACAATTGCTTGTGGTATCTCCTCAACCCTTCCCTCTCCATTATCCATATCTTTGAGAGGTTGATAGTCCAAACACTTACCACACCTTTGAGAGTGCTGAGTGACGTTTTGGTGCTGCTGGAAAGCATTGGAAGGAGCCTTGAATGGCAGATGCAACATGGAGCTTGTTGCGGGATCCGGATAACTAAGACAAGACACGGTTCCGAGAAGCCTCGTTGGAGTAGGAGCTTGGAGGGCTTAGGTACATCGGGTAAACTAGGCTTGGAGGGTCTTTTGCTAATCCATGTATCCCAACAGATTGTCTAGTGGATCGATTTCCGCTTGGAGGGCGGCGGAGAGGTTTTTCGCCGAGTTCTTCGGTTTCTTCTTCGATAACACGTCTCAGTGTTATTTGTGTTTGCATCATTCTTCCCTACTCTTGTTCATTTCATTTTTACTGTTGAGTTGCTTTATATATGGATTAGAGTAGTTGTTTTGCTTATACGCTTGTGTTTACACTATTCCGCACTTATCATTAAGTTAGAGTAAAATCAACCAAGCCGTAATTTAATTTTGGGGGTCTAAACAGCTCGTGTGTTTTCAACACATTTTTGAGCTTTCAATTGGTATCAGAGTGGGTACACTTGCTGAGATTTAATTGCCTAAGTGTGATCCTTGATCCTTTTTGAGATGGACCGGTCTCAATCGCTCAATGTTCCACCATTTTTTACTGGGAACAATTATGCATTCTGGAAAGTTAGAATGAGAGCATTCCTATGCTCTATCGATGATATCGTTTGGGATGCGGTTGAGATAGGTTGGACCAAGCCGGAGGCTCCTAAGTCCACTTGGGATAAGGCAGCTCTTGCGGCAGCCAATTCTAACAGTAAAGCTTTAAATGCTATCTTTTGTGGTGTGTCCCCTGATGAATTCCACAGGATCTCTCATATGACAGTAGCCAAGGAAGCTTGGGAGATTTTGGAGACTACCTATGAGGGTACAAAGAAAGTCAAGGACACAAAGCTTCAGATGCTCACCACCAAATTCGAAGAACTCAAAATGAGTGATGATGAACCATTTGATTCATTCTGTGGGAAGCTCAATGAAATTTTCATTGCTAAATTCAATCTTGGGGAGAAGATTGAAGACACTAAGGTGGTGAGAAAAATATTGAGGTCCCTGCCTGAAAGTTTTAGAGTAAAGGTTACAGCCATAGAAGAAAGCAAAGACTTGGATGAGATTAAGATTCAAGAGTTGATCGAGTCTCTCTAAACATATGAGCTGGGACTGCCTTCCCATAAGACGAGAAAATCGCTTACTCTTAAAACCATCACCGAAAGAATAAATGATTCCTCCGAAGAAGATGGAGTGGAGAAGGAAGTAGCATATCTTGCAAAGAACTTCTGCAAGTTTCTGAAAATGAAGAACAGTGGGAAACCGTTCAATAGAGGAAAGTTCTCTCCTTCAGGAGGTGATAAGAAAGAGTTAAAGAGAAAAGAAGGAAAGGATTATCAACCTTCTCCAGATATTGTGTGCTATGAGTACAATGGCCATGGACATCTAAAGAAGGAATGTCCGAACTTTCTGAGGGGAAAGGGGAAGGCATATGCTACAACGCTCAGTGATTCTGATTCTTTTGATTATGACTCGGAAGAGAGCTGTGACGGTGAGGGAAACTACTCCGCTTTCATGACCATTGCTCATGAAGATTCCTCGGACGACTTGGGTGCACTTGAGAAGGAACTTGGTGAGCATTCTGATTCAGAATCTGTTGGAATTGTGGAAGAATCAGACGCTGAAGAGGAAGAGAATACAGCTAATCTTCAAGAGAATTACTCCTTACTTCTTGAGAAGTCAGGGGAATATGCAAGAATAGCCAAGACAGCTGTGAGAAAAATGAAGAAAGCAGAGGAAGATTACCGAAGTCTCATGATCAGACATAAGGAGGCCAAATGCGAAATAGAAAGACTGAATCGTGAGCTGTTAGAAGCATACTTGAAGATCAGATTTCTTGAACAAGAGGTGGTGCAAGCGCAAGCTAAGATAGAAAGGGTCTCCTCTAGAAAGTTGGATGATGTTATCTCATCCCAAAAACATTCCTCAGACAAGTCCGGATTGGGATATACCGGAGGGAAGAGCTCATCAGTCAAAGCTACCAAAGAAGTAAAATTTGTGAAGGCCGTAGAGCCAATTGTAGGGGAGGCCATTCCTGAGAATGTTAAAGTTGAGAAGAAGAATGTAATTGAACAACGGATGATGAATAAGTCCCGAAATCAAGCAGTAGGCAGACACGAAACCAAAGCAAGATCTCTCTCAAGACCACAACGGGGTCTTAGGACGGATTATGTGTGTCACTATTGCGGATTGCAAGGACACACCAGACCCAACTGCCAAAAATTGAGAGCAGACAATAATGCAAGCGTTCCTCGATCACGTGGAAGAAGGAATGACAATAGAGCTTGGGGTGGTGAGAACTCAAGAAGCCAAAATCGTGATCCAGGAGTGACAGACGTGATGAAGATGATCGGTGCCTTCACCACTTGCTTGGAGAGTTTTACCAGGAGGTTTGAAAGTCCCAACTCTCGTACCCAATCCGTCAAGGATATCACCCCAAACGCACGTGACGTGTGGGTGAAGAGGGGTACTCATGCATAAGCACTATAATATGTCCATGCATTAATTCTTTCCGTTTATAGGGACATTTGTTGTTGCATTCTATCATGCATTGCTTTCATAGTATTTTTTCCTTTGTCTGGTTTGCATCTGTTTTTGTTGATCTTTCTTTTCTTGTTTTTGTTTTGGGTGTGTTTCAAAAAATTCAAAAACCCATAAAAATTGAAAAATCTCTAAAAGTTTGATCACTTGTTTTGTGCATATCTCATGTGAGTTTGGCCTAGTACATTCGTACTTATGGCGTAGTGCATTTACGATCTTTGCTTGTTCCGTATGCACTCTTTTCTATGTGGAAGAAATCTTGAAAACTAGGTGTGACTGTTGTAAATAGATCTTCAAGCTTGTCATGAATGATTGGTCAATAGTCTTGTTGGTCTTGATACTTGCATAGACTTGTGTCTATATCTCTTCCCACTTTATTTTTATGTTTTTGTAAAAAGAGCTCACCAATTGTAAATCTCCAAATGAAAAGAGATTTTGAGCTGCAAAAGCCTGTCGCACATACTAGTATTTGACTAGGAAAAAGGGAAAGCGACTCTCTTAATGTAAATTTTATGGTGCTCAAAAGGCTAAAGGCTCATCATCAATGTTGAAATATCATAAATTTCAAGCACCTATCTCAAAAATGAGATGTTTTGTCCATACAAAATAAAATGGACCAATTGTTATGCTTTATGTAGAAGCCAAATGAAAAGGTTCTAAGTTATGTTTTCAATGTGTGGGAGGTCATATATACTCATTTCTATAATGGAGATAGTCCACTTGATTTCGTATCAGTTGTGTATGACTCGTGTGAATTGATCATTGAAGCTTCGCTCTGGTCTAAGGACTATTTCACATTTGATACTCACACACAACACACAAGTCTTTGATTCAATCAACGCTTATCTCATTTGTGTGATTGTATACGTCCAAATGTGATGTGTATGCCCATGAACTTGTTGATCAAATCCAAAAAGATTTTTGTGAGTTTTATTAGTTTTTGAAAGTGATTTTAGCCTTTCTTGTGTTTCTTTTTGGTCAAAATGATTTTTATGTGTTTTTCATCAAAAACTGGTTCAGGGATTGTTTCGCGAGAAGCTCACGACTAAGAAGCTTCCCGAGAAAAGGTTTGAGGGAAATTTTTTTTCTTTCTTGTCAGTCAGAGAATTTCGCGACTGTCTCGCGACCAACAGCTTCTCGCGAAATGCTGTTTGGCAAAAACTGGAATTTTCTCAAAATCAGATAGAGAATCTCGTGACTATCTCGTGACTGGCTCGCGACTTAGAGCTTCTCACGAAAAGTTTGTGCTTCAGTAGCTCCTTTCGCGGTTGTCTCGCGACTGTTTCGCAGTTCCCTAACCCGTGAAAAACGCATGTTTTCAGTTTTATAGGGCTGATGTGACAGTTTTTTAAAACATAAAAACTTCCCTCCACAAACCTTCTTCAAACCTCTCTCAACCCAAATCACTATTCCATTAATTCCCCTTCCAAATCAAGACTTTTTCTGCATTTTCTTCTTCAAGGTATGTTTGTTAATCATTTCTTTTTAAGTTTTCACTAAGATTTTGCAGAATTTTTGGTTAGGTTTTTGATAATTGGGGATTTTTGAATCTTTGGGTTGTTTTTCAAAATTGGGTGAAGTTTGTATCAAATTTTTGATTGGGTTTTGTTGCATTTGATCTTGATGCATCTGTGTTGGCCCCTTGTGGCATTTTATCATGTATTTAGGCAAGATTTTACCATGTTCATGCATTGCTCATACTTAGAGTACTCTTATGCATATTAGGTGTTTGATTGAATGTCTAAATGACATTGTTGTGCCTAATTAGTCTCAAGTGAGTCCCAATTTCAAGGTTTACATATGTCTTACCATGTTTTGGTCTAGAATTGATATTTGATCATGTGTGTATTACACTTTGCATATGTTGCACTCACTTGGCAAACACCTAGGCACCCTCTAAGCACACCCTCATGCATCTCATGTTGCACACACATGCATACACACAGACACACACACTTGCACAATGATTTAATTTCATGCAAAATGTCTTGTTTTTCATGCATTTGTGTTATAGTTTAATGATGTATGTGGTGTAGCATGCTTGTATGAATTGTTCATGCTCTGTTTTGCATTTTACTCTGTTTTGGAAGTATCTCATTAGATGTAAACTAACTTGAATCTAATCAAGTTTTGTTCTTGTGTTGTGTGCACTTGTGCTCTATGTGTTGTGTCCACTTGTGCAGATGTCTCCCACCAAGCATGCGGCTTCCAAGAAGAAAGCTCCCAAACGTGCTCGTATTGATTCTGATCACTTCAAATCTGCGGAAGCAGACATGAAGTACAATGACTGCTACAAGAAAGCCACCATTGTCATGGAAAGGGTGGTTCAATTGGAGGAGCTTGAGCATACATGCATTCCTGATGTGTTCAAAGAAAGAACTTGGACAAAGTTGCTAAATCCAGTTGGGAATGTATACTCGGAAATTATAAGGGAATTCTTTTCTAATGCTGAGGTGGAAGAAAATAAGATTCTTTGCTGGGTGAGGCACAAAGAATTTGAGATCACAAGGGATAGCATTCAAGACCTCTTGGAGATACGTCCTCCCTCTCAGCCAATGTCAGTTCAATATGATGAGAGATTGGGGCATATCACGGAGATGATATCAACTCTTGGTAGGGTTCCAAAGAAATCGTCAATGGATACTCTCAAGTTTTCTCCAGAAATGAGAACTCTGAGCTATGTCATGATCCATAACCTGTATCCGGTCACCAACCTCACCACTCTATCTGCTCCAAGGACGAGGTTTCTCTACGACCTCTTCACTCACAAGGAAATTGATATCTGCAGCCACATCTTCCATATTCTGAAAAAGAGCATTACGAAGCAAAACTCTCGAACCATAATGCCTTTTCCCTCACTGATCATAGGACTCATTGCAAAGACTAAGCTGAAAATCCCTAGTGGCCTTACTATAGTTCAGAGGGATTACCCCATTGGTGCAAATACTCTGACTCGGAGCACTGCACACATTAAAGGCCCCAAGACTGGTGCTCATCTCATTCCACCGCCTCAGGTTGTGCCTCAGGATGTGCCAGATGAGGGTGGGGATACAGAGGAGGAGATTGACAGGTTCACTTATGCTCCAGAGACTGCACAGCCATCATCTTCTGCTCCAGCACAAACACAAGGTCTCAGCAAGCTTGATCAGATCTTAGCTAAGATGGATCACATGTCTACAGTGCTTGACACTCACGTACAGCACACAGCGGATCAGTTTGCATACCTCCAGGAGCAGATCACCACATTATCAGCTCAGATTCAGAGCTTATCCCCTACACATGGATCAGACTCCGAATCCAACCAATTCTAGCCCTTTGGCCATTCCGGTCAAAAAGGGGGAGAAAATTTTGAGGGGGAGCTGATGAAGAAGAGCTTGCACAGCCTTAGGGGGAGTGTAGCCTAGAAACTTAGTTATATCAACTATTGGTTATTGGTTTTACAGACGGGTTTACTAAGTTTTTTTTCTAGTTTTATAATTGGTTTATAGTTAATGTCTTACTGTTTTAGGTTTATAATTCTGACACTTATGATTTAACATCAGTATTAATTTCAGTATATTTTCAGAATTCTGTGTTTTATTTCTATGCTTTGTGGCATATGTGCTTTGTGGCATTTTGTTTTGTACCCATGTTGCTTATGTAAGCTTTTAGGGTTTGTTTCATGCATAATTTGTAGGTCTTTGTGGTTTGTGCCATGCATTTGCTATACCATGCTTATGCAACCTTGATGCATATTTGCTTGTTGTTCAATGTCATGCATTTTACTTCAAGTACATCACTCTTGTGCCCTTGTAGGATTGTTCCTAGATGCATATACGTTCTATGCATTGGTTGAGTGATGAACACTCTTGTGCCCTAGTAGGATTGTTCCTAAATGCAAATACTTCGTGTATTTCGCATTGGTTGAGTGTTGGAGTTGCAAATGATTCTCTTCAAATGAGCTTATCATCTTGCATATCCGGATGTTCATTTCATGTGTGAATAAGCATAGTAATTGCTTGTGTATAGTGATTGCTTGTTTGATCTTGCCATGGTATACTGTTTTATTCCATTCTGCTTGATCACATTATGTCAGCTCCATATGCATTTCAAGTTTTCTACATACAATGATATTATTGTGTTGTTGTGTTTCAGGAGATACTTGTTCATATGTTCAAGAGCTTATCAGAATCTAGAATTAGGTGTGAATGAGTTTTGCCTTTGTTCCCAAACTCACGTTTAAGTCTAGAGTCTGTTTTAGGGTTTTGTCACGGAATAGCCAAAGGGGGAGATTGTAAAGTTGTAATTTACAACTATGTTTTTGTTGGCTTTTATTCCGTGCCAAATTTGATTGTAATTAGTTTCAATCGTTTAAACACTGTATTTGTTGTGGGATTTGTTGTAAGGGTTGTGTGATAGAAAGAGTGTTGAAGACTCAAGCATTTGAAGAACTGAAGGATTCTCGCGGGTATCTCACGACCTAGCATCCCGCGAAGTGAACCATGTGCCAGGCACATGCTGGAATGCGAAGAGTCAGGCCAGGTGGAGACAACTGTGTCTCGCGAGTATCTCGCGGGTAAGGCCTTCCCACGAGACACCCGCGAGGAAAGCTGTTCTGTCAGCCTGTACTTTTTGAGTCACACCTTTTGCACCTATCCTATATATACCATCATTACCCACAATTGTTGAGGAATGCTTCAGAGAGAAAACCCTAGCCAAACACATTAGTAATTAGAGATTGTCTTCCCCATCTTTCTCTATACAATTGCTTGTGGTATCTCCTCAACCCTTCCCTCTCCATTATCCATATCTTTGAGAGGTTGATAGCCCAAACACTTACCACACCTTTGAGAGTGCTGAGTAACGTTTTGGTACTGCTGGGAAGTATTGGAAGGAGCCTTGAATGGCAGATGCAACATGGAGCTTGTTGCGGGATCCGGATAACTAAGACAAGACACGGTTCCGAGAAGCCTTGTTGGAGTAGGAGTTTGGAGGGCTTAGGTACATCGGGTAGACTAGGCTTGGAGGGTCTTTTGCTAATCCATGTATCCCAACTGATTGTCTAGTGGATCAATTTCCGCTTGGAGGGCGGCGAAGAGGTTTTTCGCCGAGTTCTTCGATTTCCTCTTCGATAACACGTCTCGGTGTTATTTGTGTTTGCATCCTTCTTCCCTACTCTTGTTCATTTCATTTTTACTATTGAGTTGCTTTATATATGGATTAGAGTAGTCGTTTTGCTTATACGCTTGTGTTTACACTATTCCGCACTTATCATTAAGTTAGTGTAAAATCAACCAAGCCGTAATTTAATTTTGGGGGTCTAAACAGCTCGTGTGTTTTCAACACATTTTTGAGCTTTCAATATATATATATATATATATATATATATATATATATATAAACACTTTGTATTCATATTATCACATAACATTAACTCATGTCTATTCTTAGGTTTTATTGGTTTATAAATGTACACTGATTAGTTAATCAGAAAAAAAAAAAAAAAAAAAAATGTAGAATGCTTATTTATGTGGTTTGATTGAGTTGTGCATCATAACTTTAATACTTCTCAACACACTATTGAAAACTGAATAGTTTCTCTTACTCATTTTGAAACTGGTATCTAATTAAGGGTATTTTCAAATGAGGATTTTTTTAACCAAACGAGGATAATTTTATGATTCATAGGAAATTAAAATTTTGGAGATATTGGAAATAATGTGCATGGGAATCCACATCTCCACAAATTTAAGGTATTGTAGGAATTTGAATGCTCCTCGCCATCTAGATTCCTTTAAATTATATACATCCAAATAAACGAATGCTCTAAGAACTCTAATATGATTCTTAGGAATCTTACAAGATGACTCCAACCATACATCAAGGGAAATTTCATAGCTCTCAAAACAGTATTATAAACCAGGTTCCTTGAATTTATATATAGAAAAAATGCTAAAAATATTTTCATCATTGTGTCTCTAAAATAAGTGCTGCTCATCAAAATTGACACCCTTAAATGATATTATGGTTCTTAAAGGCACGGTGTAAAGCAACCAAGAAATCCACGGTAAGATAGTCCAAAATATATCACTCAATGTCCTATTGCACCAGAATTAAGCTTCACTTATGAAATCATATTTTCTACTAAGGAGGGAACCCCTTGGTGGCATGCTCATAGTGATTGGAAACGAGTCACTGTTCATGGTGCCATTGTTATCTTACCGGCTGTTGGACGCACTTATCCTTTTCCAAAACCAAATGAAGAAGAGATCATTGTGCTTGGTATGCTAATATTGTTATCTATATGAATATGGATGCAGATATAATTATTTAGAGTCTAAATATTAGGACAATACACTTTTTAGTGACTTATGTAAATGATACGCATATATGATTTTATAAGTCACCATATAATAGGTTGAATGGATTTTTCTAAGTCTGTTTAATTGAAGGAAAACTTTGTCATGAGAATAATTATAATGTTACTAACTTTCTTATACATGCAAGATGTTAGTGCTAGCAAAATATAATAACTAACAATCATCGCCATTACTATTGAGAAGTAAAACTTCCAATCGCAACTTGTGTTATATAAAATGGCGCATTTTCTCTTAATCTAATAAAAACGAAATTTTCATTAAAAAAATAAGAAAAAAAGAAAGAAATTATTTCTGCTTCTTTAAAATAAAAATAGAGATTTTCATTTTTTTTTTTTACAACATAATTAAACGTAATATTGCTTAGCTTACATATAAATGATATATGTTTTAATTTTTTCTCCCGAGCATCACATTACTTATATCAATAAATTAACCCTAGCATCATACGAACATACTACTGTCTGTATTTAAAATTTTTTGACGTTAGAATTCACAATGCATGTAAATAGTAAGTAAGGCTTTTTTTTTTTAATAAAGTTTCCCTCATAACATAGCTAAGTAGACTATGTTTTCTAAGATAATTAAAACAGTATATTTTCACTTTCGCATTGACGATATTTGTCCTAACAATAATATTTGTTTATGTGGGTGCGATCATACCAATAATATTTGTTTATGTTCTTAAAAAAATTAAAAATAAACTGAACAAGCAAGCAAACAATACTATTTTTTTTTCTTTAAAAGTATTAAATATTTCTATATTATATATACAATATACTAAATATTCGATCATACGTACACATTGTAATATTTCTTCTTGTACGCTCTGCATGCTCATCACCACGCTAACGTGGCCTAGGATGGTTTTACTTTTATCTTCTTCTTATTGGCATGACTGCTCCCCTTTGCTGGTTGAAGCTCGGCCAATGAAAAATTAACGTTATTCATATGCTTTTGTGATTTCGATCTCACTGTATGACTTATAACACTACTTTTATGATCTATTATTTCTTGAATAACAGTTTATTTTTTGAATAATAATAACAATGGACATTCTACTCACAGCAAATCAGAGTCTTGGCCATTATTATATAGCTGCTCGTCAATTCTGGAGCCAAGTAGAACAAGTAACAGAATTCGATCTTGTCAATGCTACCATGATCCTCCAATACAGAGGCAATTATCCCATCCCATCATCTCCTACCTTTCCAAATACGCTTCCTCTTTACAAAGACTTAAAAGCTGCCATAAAATTCCAAAGTATATTTAGGAGCTTAGCAAGCGAAGACTATCCAATAAATGTCCCTCTAAATGTGACTACTAGAATGTTTATAGTAGTTTCCATCAATAAAGTTGTTTTTCGAAACATTACACCATCAACAAGTGAAGAAGATATATTGGCTTCAAGCGCTAATAACATTAGTTGATCCAACCCAATTTCTAGTAATGTACTACTGGCTTACTACAGGTTTTTCACTCTATCCCTCTTTTACTTTAAATATACATTGCTTTGTTTTAGTGAAGGAAAAAAGTATGCAATTTCAATGCCTTTCCCTTGCTCCTCTACGATTGCATGTCCTACGATGTCTTAGTAATGATATTAACAAACTATTGTGGCTTTTACTCAAATGACCAGTCAAAGATTGATCGATACATGGTCCTCTCATATGTAATGAATTTTAATTTTAATTCTCTTTTTTTGATTTTTAGGGACTATTTTAGTAAATTACTTTCCCAAAAATTACATTAGGTAATAACTAGTTATGAATATTTCATCTACACGTAACATGAGAATACTATAGATGACTATAGATTTGGAAAATGTATTAAATTAAGACCTTTCATGCAGGATCATTAGTGGAGTTTATACTACAGATTTTCCAGACTTTCCCCCGTCTTTTTATAACTTTACAGGTGACGATTATGAAGGAGATTTAGCATTAACAAACATTGGGGCCAAGGTGAAGGTGTTGAATTATAATGAAGTAGTTGAGATTGTTTTTCAAGGTACCAATTTGTTGGATGGCTCAGCATTTCACCCAATGCATTTGCATGGGTATAGCTTTTACGTGGTTGGAAAAGGTTTTGGGAATTATGACAACGAAACCGATCCAAAAAGTTTTAATTTAGTTGAACCAGTTGAAGTGAATACCTTTTCAGTTCCTAAGAATGGATGGCTTGCCATCAGATTTGTGACAAACAATCCAGGTTTGTTACGTTTCTATTTTACATATTTAGTTGTTGTCACTATAAAAAGAAATGCATGCACATTAGTGATAACACGGTCGTGGGCTTTAAATATACTTTGGCTCAAGATCTTGTAACCAACAACCTAGCTCCCTTGCAACTGATTGGATGCGTTAAATGTGTTGATGATCTAACCGTGTGGCTTTGGTTGTTCTGCATTTTGTGGATGATAATATCAATTATATTTGGTGGCAGGTGTGTGGTTTTGGCATTGTCATTTAGATAGACACATTACTTTGGGAATGGCTGCTGTTTTTATGGTGAAGAATGGAGACACTACTGAGACAAGCATTTGCAAAGTTCCATTAAGATCTCGGCTTCAGAACAATGTTGGATCGGATCATGTAAAAGATAACGAATCAATTTTTAGCTAGACGCATTAATCAACTTTATGCAATAAGTTTATTGTTGTATTGCATTAATTATTGGTAGCTCTTAATAAGCGAACTCTCTTTCATTTAAAAATTCCTTTGTTGGAAAATTGTACATAGCGAGAAACCCTTAAATAAAATATTTCTATATAATAAAATAATTGTGGGTTTCAGTAAGCTCAACTAATAAAATCTCTGATGGTTGAATAAGAGATCTGGGGTTCAATCCCTGCTTACAAAAAACCGATTAGTATTTTGGTCTAATGATAAAGAGCTATTATCAGGAGTGAATGTCTTAGGTTGAAACTCTCTCTCAACATGTTAACATCCCATTTTGTAATCTCATTTAACCTCATTTGCATCTCATGCACATATCATCATCACATCACGGGGTAAAACTATAATTTTGATCATTTGATTTCCAATTGCATTGCATGAAATAAATCAATGTGTCATAACACTATTGGTTGAGGATATGATTTAGTATAGGGTTGTATGCACCTGATTCAATCCTGGAAACAAATTATTAATTAATTCCTTAAAATCGATTAATTTAAATTTTAATTGATTTAATTAAATTCTTTGGAATTAATTTGCTGAGCTTGGAGACCAAGGAAGTCTGAAAAGAAAGCCAAAATTCGAAGGAAATCATATCACAATAAAAACTAGAAAGAAACATACCAAAACGGAAAAAATATAAAAGGGTCTAAAACCAAATGTCGATCGACACTTGGACCAAAACCTCCAAATTTCTTTTTGTTTTGCTTTTTCTTGTTCCCCACTCAATTGACCTTAATCTCAATGTTTTGTACACAGAAATCCAAATTTTTCGGAGTTTCACGTTGCCCGGAGACTCATTCCTAACCCCTAGCATGTAGTATAAAATACCCATCTCTAGTATCAAACCAAAACACACCATATATCTACATCCTCCCCAAATTTCAAAGAAAAATATGAACTCTCTCTCTCTCTCTCTCTCTCTCTCGTTAGTAGTTTTGATCTTTTAATTATTCTAGAGTTCTTTTGAATCAAGTATGCATTTTGAATACTCGAAAATGTGTTGAAAACACAAGAGCTGTTTAGACCTCCATATTAAATTATGGCTCGATTGATTTTACACTAACTTATACTAAGTGCGGAATAGTGTAAGTGCGAACGGATAAATAAACAAGCTACTCTAATCCATAAACAAAGCAACACAGCAGTAAAATGGAATGTAAAAGAGTAGGAAAGAAAGATGTAAACACAAGATAACACGCTGATATGTTATCGAAGAGGAAACCGAAGAACTTGGCGAAAAACCTCTCTGCCGCCCTCTAAGCGGAAATTGATCCAAAAGACAATCAGTTGGGATACATGGGTTAGCAAGAGACCCTCCAAGCCTAATCTACCCGATGTACCTAAGCCCTCTAAGCTCCTACTCCAACAAGGGTTCTCGGAACCTTGTCTTGTCTAGTTCTCCGAATCCCGCAACAAGCTCCATGTTACATCTGCCATCCTTAGCTTCTTCCAATACTTCCTAGCAGCACCAAAACTTCACTTGACACTCTGAAAGGGTGTGGTAAGTGTTTGAGCTATCAATCTCTCAATGGTATGGAAATGGAGAGGTAGGAGTTGAGGAAATTCCACAAGCAAATGTGTAGAGAATTGTGGATATAACAATCTCTAACTCTCAAGGTGTTTGGTTAGGGTTTTCTCTTAGAAGCACTCCTCAACACTTGTGGGTAATGTGGGTATATATAGTGTGGGCACAGAAAGAGTGGATCAGAATAAATAGTCCGGCAGAACAGAATGTCTCGCGGGAAGGCCTTACCTGCGAGGTACTCGTGAAACACAGCTGTCTCCATCCTGACCTGACTCTTTGCATTCCAGCATGTGCAAAACATATGAGTCACTTCACAGGATGCTAAGTCGCAAGCTACCTGCAAAAACTCTTTCAGCCTTCAATTGCTTGAGTCTTTGCACTCTCTCTCTCTCTAACACACAACCCTTACAATCAAATCCCACAATAAATACAGGGTACATAAGATTGAATAAAATTACAATCAAATTTGGCACGGAATAAAAGCCAACAAAACACATAGTTGTAAATGACAACTTTACACATTTTATTCCTAGTTCTTCACATGTTCTAGAATGCTAGCATGTTAGATCTAGGTTGTCCTTAGAATGTGCACTAGGGTTTCATAGTATATAATAAAATATATATTTTATAGCCGTCATCACAGACACATAGAAACACACGCATAATAGGAGTTGCAGTGATGTTTGTGCACCTAGCGTTTTGTACCAAGCTGTTAATGGTTCAACAAAGTGTGAATTAAATAACTTTGAAAAGCTACAAAAATCAAAAAGGTTGTTGTGTTGTTAGTCACAAATTTACAAATTGGAAATTTGTGCAAAGAAGTCTATTACAAGAATTAGTCTAATTGGAGACCAAAGCTGAGCTTCCTTATAGATTTGTAGGTTCTATTGTAGGTATATACTTTGGAATAGTATAAGATTTTTGTATTTATAACATTTGTACGTTTTTAGACCCCTTAAAACACAAGTTGTTTAACTTATTATTAAGCCAAGTTGATTAACAAGTTCATTAATAAGATCTAAGTTAAATATATTCAAATCATATCATGTGAACAATGCGGAAAAGTAAAAAACACAATGATATGATAACCTAGGAAAACCAAACCAGTAAATAACCTGGGAAGAATTTAACCTAACTATCTTCAAGGTAAAACAGATTCACTATGAAAGAATTGAAGTTTGTACAATAGAACTTAGACTACTAACATTCTATTGCTACATTGTGTAGAAAACTTATTACCACGACCACGTGACATCTCCGAGTCCACAGACTACTTCTTTCCTTGATCCACAGCAACCATAAGTACTCCCACTTGTGTTTTCTTTAAGCTCTTGAAACAGTAACTGAAGTAATCATCAAGTTCTTTACATCAATCTTGATCTTGATAACCCTAAGTGTGTATGAAGGTAAACACCCTAGATTTCACAGAAGATTCACACACACAACATATCAACAACCTCTAAAATGTGGTTAGGGTTTTTCTTTTTATACTTAAAGCAAAACATAAAACCCTACACGTCATATGGGCTTGAATTGAGTTAGAAATTCTGCAAAAAAAAAAAATTAGCTAATAAATTCGATCGATCAAGCCTTGCAAATTTAGCTAATAAATTCTGCAATTCACTCGATTCTAATTTTACACATAAACACACTTTGAACAGCCTAAATCTAGACTAAAATATTTTGATCATGGTTTGCCAACATTACACATTGAAGTTCTAATACATTTAGATCCTAAAGTCTTAGAACCTAACAAACTCCCCCTTTGGCAATCCGTGACAAAACACATAACAAAATTGAAATGCTCAAAGTTACGAAACAGCCCAATAAAAAATTCAACCTAACTACTATCTATCAGTTGCCAGTGTAGTGTAGACAGTAGCACGACTGAATAAACCTGTATATTCCTAAAACACTCAACAAACACATAAACGCATGTGTGGAAAATACAAGTAAAACAAAATAAATTTTTGATTTCACAAAATAGAAAAATAAAAGACATATATCATGAATAACCTCATAATATAAATCAATAGTCAATGTAGCACATGTGAAACAAGAAACAATAATAGAAATAAAAACATAAAACAAAGTATCTCCCCCTAACATATACAACCCATAAAAATAAATACATTAAGATAAAAAACATCATGAGCCAAAAAATAAATACATCATGAAGCACCTAGATACAATCTAAAGCTCCAAAGCTCCAAAAACTCAAAATCTCCCCCTATCTCCCATCAATATGTACTCCCCTTTTTGTGACGAATTGCCAAAGGGGCAATCAAGGCTCATCATCAAAAGAAGGTGGTGGAGAAGACCGCTGAACACTCGCCAAATCTACACGCAATGCCTGAAGCTCCGTGAGCACATCCACTAAAAGATGTCCATGTGCTGCATGAACGGTCATGACAGTATCCAACATACTCCGAATGGATGAATCACCCGAAGCAAAAGGTGGAGGATCAATAGCGGCAGTGGGGTCGACAATCTCCTCAGCTGTGGGATCACCTGAAGAAGGAGGATGAGATGTAGCACCTGTGGAAGACTCTACTCAAGGGCGTTTAGAGCTAGCTTTCATCTGAGCTGCTCTTTGCCTAAGGAAGGTGGCACCTGTGGGAGCTATGATATGAACAGGCTCAGAAGCAGGAAACTCCTCTAATTCCAAATGTAACAAAATCCTATGTATAAAAATAGGGAAGAAAACACCATGTGACTTAGAACTACTCGTATGAACCTCAACTAAAGATCGAATGAAAAGAGATGGAAAACACATAGGAGCATCAATCACAAGAGCATACAAAAAAGCACATCTCTCAATAGGAATGATGTGCAAATGAGAGATGATGCGAGGTAATTGAGCTCAGTAAACTCATGGGAGGTGATGCGAGGATCAGTACCCCTACTAATGGAAGTACTGGTGAGATATGACATAATGTCATTAAGAGGAGGGATCTCAGAATAAGGGTAGACTGGCTATCGTACCAAAGGTACCCCAAGAGCAGAGGCCACCACTGAAGGAGTAATGGCATACTCTTCACCCCTTATCCAACTAATCACGTAGTAAGTGTTGGAATTATCGGAGTGGATAGAGAGGTTCGAATAGAACTCTCTTATCAAGGCAGTCAGAGGGGGGTATATATCCATAAGAGATAACCAGCCCCTACGCTCAAAATTCCTCCTAATCTCCCCATCAAGCTCATCTAAAATCACCTTCTGCTCAGCCCAAATAGACCTAAATATATTAAGCTTCTCATAGGTCTCTTGGTTTTTCTCAAACCTAAAACTCTCACTATCGAAAGTCAGGTTAGAGGGGGTGGTGGTGGTTTTCTTGTTGGCTATAGTCTTCTTAACCATGATGCTACGGATTGGAGAAGAAAGACAAAAAAAAAGAAACCAAAGTAGAAGAACAGAAAGAAAACCTAAAACAGACTGCATTAGAGAGGGTTATACAAAACAAATATAGAAAATAACAATCTATATGAAGCATGACATGAATGCACAAATGATGCATGCCCTAGTGCAGTGAAATTTGTTCAATTATATATTATAACCCAACAATTGACTTGAACATAGAGTTTTAGAACAAAAACCCCAAATTTGAAACATCCAATTTCAAAAAATTTAACCAAATTGAGTAATTAATCATTACACTAGATAGAAATCATTATATAATGACATAATCAATCAATTACACAAATCAATTTTACCAAATTAAGCCTAATTGAACAAAAACCCCAATTTCTCAAAGTTTCAAGCCCTAGAAATTTCAGTTGATCTCAAATCATCAAATTAATCAAATTAATGCATGGGAAACATGTTTACAACATCTAAGAACAAAAACCCATTGGTCAAATATGATTAAAAACAACCCTAAAATCAAAAATCCCAAAAATCTTAGGTTCAAAATTCTCATATAAAATGCATGAAAAATGAAGAAACTGAAACAGAAAGGGTAAAACAGACTTACTAGCACAATAAGACAAAAACCCTTGAGAAAAATTAGGAAGAAAATGACAAATTTGGCTTGGATTAGATCGGTCGAAGAGGAACAATCAAGAAAGTGTTTTAAAAGTTTTAAAAGTAATGAAGAACACGTGAGAAAACCTTTATTTTTTAAACACCTTCAAACCGAATTTCGATCGGTCGAAAAATAGATTCAATCGATCAAAAAGCAATTTCAATCGATCTATTAACAATCAAGCCAGGTAGATTCAAACCTTAATTTTTATTGCATTTTCAATCAGTCGAGCAATAGGTTCAATCGATCGAAAATCTGGAAAAAATAGATTTTTGAAAAACAGAGCATTTTAATGCAGAAACTCCTCAAAGCAAATTGTTTTATTAATAAAATGCATGAGTATAAGATGAAAAAATTTTCAAAAACATTTGAATTCAACCCAGATCTTCCAAAAACAAGATTTTCCATCAATTTGTCCTCAAAGCTCAAACAATAAACACATTTTGCATTAAAATTAAGAAACTTTTAATCTTGGATGGCCACAACAAGATCACACATAATATCATGTACTAAGTTTAGCAAAGAATAACTTGTGTAGTGTGTGCAACTAGCAATAGCATGAGATACATGTGAGGTGATAAGTAAATAATGATTGTGAGAGTGCCTTTTTCTTCAACACTATGGCCCAAGAATTCTGGGCCGTGTGAGATGTTCTTGGTGGACTGGGATCGATCCTCCGCAGCTAAAGGGCTGTTTTAAGAATCGACTGGTGCGCAAAACATACTTCCTACAATACAAATAGCTAACAAAACATTTGTATTGAATGACATTTTAACAGTAAAGGAAAATGAACGACAAATGGAAATATAACGTAAAAACAAGTTAGGGATCCTCTAATTATGTGAGGTGTATTTTATTGATTTCATTAATTTGTAATTACAATGCTCATTAAGACGTGGTGCAAGGTTCAACTGAGCTCATAAGTTACAGACTTTGATAGCTGTTCAAGTTTCAAAAACTTGCAAAATTTGAACTTGTTGAATCCGAGCATGTACAGTAGTGGCTGTCCTGGGATACCGAGGATGGTTCCTCTGTTTTCCCTCTAATTTACAGAGTCTTTTCTGCAACTTTATGAGACTTTAGAAAACCATGGTGAAGGCTAAAAAATGGTCTGATCGTAAAGTGAATTCTGCCCCTATAGCATGGATCCCTTCCTCCTTTTATAGCACAGCTTCGGGCTCCAGTGAACTCATGATATCTCTGTTTTGCCCTTTAAAGTCTGTGCCGTGCCTGGTTGCTTCAGGATCATGTTGTTTCCTTTTTCTTCATAGTTCCTTGCTTTTTTGTTGCGACCAGATGAAAGTCCCTCAGCTCCTTTCTATTTCCAAATTTCCCGTTGGCTGGCCTGAGGTCCTTTTGGCTTTTCTTCTCAGCGCTCTAGCCTTTTCCAGTTGTACTCTTCCTTGTCTCTTTCTCCAAATGGTTGGAACCAGGTTCCTGCATTTTGCTTTGTACTTCCACTGCGTGTCTAGGTCACATGGTCCGCATGCCCTTTGTCTTTTGTCTTTCTTTAATTTTTCTGCCATGATCCCCCTTCGTGCTTCCAAAGATCCCCTACCTTTGGGAGGCCTCTGGGATTCCGACCCAGTTCTTCCTTCTGGGCTTTCTCTAATTCGTTGGTTGGGCTTTTCCTCTGGATCCCAGTCCTTTGGGCCTTTTCTTTCTTTTTTTTCTTTATTGTGAGAGCCCACCCTTTATTATTTTTTCCCTTTTTTTTGTGTGAAACGGGCCCAATGTCTTTTCTATCTCTCTGGGCCTATTTGTGGCTGTTTAATTCTTTTTTGAACCTCAACATTTAGCCCCTCGAGCTCATGGGTTGCCTGCAGCCCATGCGTGAGTTTTTTTTTTTCTTTTTTTCTCTGCAGGATTCTCTCTTGTTTTGATCTTTCCACGGGGATCCTGATCTTCCACTTCTTCGGTATCCTGGCTCCTTTGTTTCTCTTTTTTGTAACTCCTCCCCTTTTCGTGGTACGTGGCAATTGAGTTAAAATAAAACTCTCACCACCTACTTTTACGTTTCCCATAACACTCATTAATAACTGCTGATAACTTCTTCCCTTTTAAATTTAATTTCTGGCAATTGGCGTGTCTTTCCACACATTGTCTCCTCTAACCGTTCTTATTCCTTCATTCTAGCATTTTCTCATTACTCCTCCTTTTCCTTGTCTATCTGAGTCTTCTGTTCCCTACCCTTTTCTTTTCTTTCAATCAGTCTCGTTGCCATCTTCTTTCTCCTTTCCAGATACCTACTACTTCAATGGCTTCTTCCTCTTCTCGAAAAAGAAAGGAGCGTACTCCTAGTCCCTTTGAAGGTGAGGGCTCCTCTAGTTCTGCGCAAGATGAGTCTGTTGTTGGGCGCCCTGCTTTTCCTTTGCAAGACCCCTGGTATACTCCTAGCTTATTCTTTCCTCGAGTGTCTCATGGCAAGACCCCTTCATCCCCTCACACCTGGGTTTTCTCTGGTCAAGCGGGTTTTGTTGGTTCTGCACAAGTTCCAAACCCTAGGGAGATTTTTGATCTCCAGATCAGGCGAGGACTTCGGGAAGCGGTCCCCATCTTTTTTGATTTTGTCACTGGAAAGATTCAAGGCTGGCCCATTTGGGTGGATAATGAGCTTTCTGACAAGGAGTTTGTGGGCCGCTTGGAGTGTGCCGGCGTCCTGAAGGCAGTGGCTATTTCCAGGAATCTTGAGGGTTTTAGAGATGCCAAAGGCCTTAGGCATTTGGTGCGCCGCTGGTGTCCTGCTCTGCACACTTTTTCCTTTGCTGTTGGTGAACTAACTGTTACCTTGGAGAATGTGGTCAACAATTTTCTCCTTCCGGTGCTTGGGGATGAAAACCCCTTTGATATTAAGCTTTCTGACGAGGTGGAAGAAAAATTATTTGCTCACTTTTGTGGACATACTGCTTCTTCTGGTGGGAAACCGGCCAGGATGGGCAGGTGGGTTATGATTCTTTCGCGTGAGAAGGATAAGGAAGTCAGGCGTGCCGGTTTCCTTGCATTCTGGCTTAGCAAGTTCTTGTTCAGCAAGTTCCCTGGTATGGAATCAAGTCTACTCTTTTTCCTTTGGCGATTAAGTTAGCTCAGGGCGCTCAATATCCTGTAGCCCCCATGTTTTTGGGCCATGTTTACTCTAAATTGGACCAACTTCATGGAGATGAGGTTGAGGGTGATTCTTGTTATGTTATCACTTCTTCGCTTCATTGCGCCATTCTCCAGGTATTTATGTGGGATCGTTCTTCAGTTACTTTGGCAAAATGTAGGAATTTAAAGTTTGTGAAAGATAAGTTTCAGGGTTCCCCTGATGTGATAAAAGAGCTTTGTGGCAGCTCCACTGACAGCCACCCTATTATTTTCTGTTGGCTGAGTCTAAAAGGTGGCAATCTTAACTTGGTTGAGTTGTTTGATCAAGCAGGCCATTTGAATTGGCGCTCCCCTCGGGAGTTTGGCCCTGGTTTTGTTTGCGATTCTGTGTTATCTCCCTTTCTAACTTCTACAGGGAATACTTTTGATCTACATCGCGGTGATGAAGGTAGCTTAGCCTACTTGGCTTGCATTAGTCCTTCCTGGCTTCCTGTGCTTTCTTCGACTGGCCCACGATACACCCATTACTCGGCGCATCGAGTACTTCGGCAGTTCGGTTTTGATCAGGATATTCCCCCAGTGTTTAATGACATAGTTCCTTCTCTTCCTTCCTTGGATCCCTTCATGAGACTTCAGATCTTTTCTTGTTGGTCACGACAGAGTCCTCAGTTTGTAGTGCCTAATTCTCAGAGATGAGTTTTTGCCTCTAGTGGCTATGCTGGTTATTGGAGGAGGGTTCAAAAGTCCTTTGCTGATTATGCTGGTCCTGTGACGATTGGGAGAGTACCTAACCCTGGCATCTCTTCTGCCCCAACATCCAACAGGCGTCTGTCCCTACCTACTGCTGGTATTGTTTCTACTGCTGTGAGCAGTAAAACTGGTTTTGCAGAATGGCATGCTTCCAGGGAAGGCTGGGTGACTTATGCGCAGGATTTCCCTGAGAACTAGTTGGGGTGTGACCTTGTTGTTGGTGCTTCTGCTGGGGTACCAATTAAGAAAGGGGCAGTAGAGGCCATTGGCATGAGTAAAGGGAAAACAATTAAACAGGAAAAGTTGAAGGAGGCCGCGGCTGAAGAAAGTGTAGAGGATGTTGGCCCTAAGTCAAAGAAGAAGAAGAAGACTGGGAAATCCCAGAAACAATTGATACTTGCTGAGGAGAAGGAAGTGGAGCAACCTTTGGCCACAAAGGGCCGAGTGAAGACTAAGGTAGAGTCTTCTTTTCCCCAGGCTCCTGTGAGTCCTTCAGTTCATGGTTCCTTGGGACCCTCTGGACATACCTGTAGTAAACAACAGAGACCTGGAGACCCTGTTGAAAGAGAGAAAAGGGCAAGACCTCTTTCCTCCTTTGTTCTTTTAAGTTGCAGTTTTGTTATTTCTTCCCTTTTCTCTTTTCTTTTTTGAACTAACGAGTAATTGTTTTTTTTTTTTTTTGCAGTCCAAGCGTAAGCTAGATCCCAGGAAGGGTAGAAGCCATTCTTCTGGTGAAGACGTGGTATGGTTTTCCTTATCTGTGTCTTTTGCTGCTTCTTCATATTCATTTCACAAGTGTTATATACCCGTGCTGCCCTGTTGCTCATGCCCTTCCTTTCTCTTTTTTTTTTGTTGTTCCACCTCTCTTTTTTTTTTTTTTAGGTTGAGGTTCCTCCCCCTGTGGTTGGTGAGACTTTGGAGGACGAGATGGCTGAAGCTGCATCCCAGAGTAAGGAGGAGGAGACTCCCAGTGGTGGCATAGCTGAGGAAACCGGTCAACCAATGCAGGATGTCCAGGCTGCCCAAGATCCTGAGGCTCCCAAGCTTCCCGCGTCCCCAGGTTCTCACTTTGAGCAGATTCCCAGTCCTGTCAGGACTGTGTTACCTCAAACTAGGTTAAGTACAAAGACTTTGGGAGGCGCATCATCACCCGGGCAAACAGGTGAGCCTTTCTTTTCTTTTATATAGCCCTTTAGCTTTATCTGTTTTGCACCCCTTCTTTTTTTTGAGTTCTTCCTCTTTCCAGGCCAAGCCACTGCGAGATCTGCCTCTGGTGCTGCTACTTCTTTGGAATCGGAGGATTCTGAAGGTGGGGTGTTGATTGCCTTTACTGCATTCTTTCTCTCTTTCTGCCCCCCCCTTTTTTTTTTTTTTTTTTTTTTTTTTTTTTTTTTTTTTTTTTTTTTTTTTTTTTTTTTTTTTTTTTTTTTTTTTATGGCGAAGCCCTCTGCGTCCCTGCCTTCTTTTAGCCGTTTTGCTGGGGCTTCCTCACCTTTTCTTCAACTTGCCCTATGTTCTCTTCCAGAATCTTTCAAGAAATCAGAGGAGCAAGATAAGGGAACTCCGCCCCAAGAGGCTGATACTAGTTTCTCCTCTACCCCTTTTTGTTCCCCTCTGTTTTTTTTTTTTTTTTTTTTTTTTTAGAAGCTAAGTCCCCCCCCCCCCCTTTTTTTTGCAGGAGTTGTTATCAAAAATCCTAAGCTCGTGGTTCCTGAGGGGGGTGTAGGATCCGCTCAGGTTGCTGACCCTTATGCTGTTCAGGGGGTTGAAGGTTCCTTTGGGACCCCGGGCGATGATGCAGCAAAGGGGAAGGCTCCAGAGGTGGTTGTTTCAAACCCTGCTTCAAGGCTCCCACCTTTCTAGCTCGCTTTGATCTTCTAGAGTTCAACAGCCTCCCTGCCAGTCATTTCTGCCACTTCGGGTCCTCATATGGCAGCTTCTTGCGGTTCTCTATACCTGTGGAAGGTCTACCATTGCTAGAAGGGCTGTTTAAAAGTCATGGGGACTTTACCCTTAGTTTTAGAGGAGGCGTATTTTTGGGGAACATTCTGATGGAGCTGCTGTGCGCCGTGTTGATTTCTCTGAGAGATTCTTCGCTAGACTCTCTTTCTGAGGAAAACCTCTTGGAATGGAGGGGAGTTGTTCAGGATCTCTTGGATGCCAAGTTTAATTTGTCCTTTTTGCTGGAGTACCTACGATCATTAGTCCAAGTGCTTTTCCAGAGGCAAGCTTCTAAAAGTATTGATGCTGAGATTGCTACTGCTGAGGAAGCTTTAGCTCGTGCTCACAAGACTTTGCAAGATCTGAAGGTCAAAAGGCAGAGGGTTCTTTCTTCTTCAGCTGTCCTTGCTCTTCCTTCGAATGGCTCCTTGTTGGCTGGCCTCCTTTCTTAGCTTTTTCTCTTTTTTTTTTAGCTATTCGGATATGTATGAACAATTTGGGATTGTATGAATTTTCTATTTCTTTGGTTGGACAATGCTTCTGGTTCTCTTTTTTTTTTTTTTTTTTTAGATCTGCACTTGTGCTTTGAGACTACTTCCATGTACTTGTGCTTTAGTACGGCTTCTAAGTATTGCTTTTAATCCCTTTTTAATGGCATGTGGATCTTCTTTTCTTGTCTTCTCCTTTTCTTTTCTTTTTGCTGAGTCCTGGCTTATGATTCCCACAAGTTTTGTTGCAGGTTCCAGCTAGGTACCCACTCATTTTCTTCTTGATTGCGCAAGTACTGAACTGGGTACATTTGGCAGTATATTATTATATTTTTTTTTTTGTCCCAGCTCATGAACTTGGCAGGATTTTTTTTTTATCAAGTACTGGGCTAGGTATCCTCAGTTTATGCTTGAGATCCTAGACCATGTATTTGAAACTTAGCTGCTTTGCAGCTATCTATGGGGTGATCCTGGGTTATGCATCAAAAGATCTCCCCAGGTATTCTCCCTTTTCTTCCTGGTTGCGCAAGTACTGAACTGGGTACGTTTTGGCAATGTATTCTTACTTGTCCCAGCTCATGAATCTTGGCATGTTTTTTTTTTTTTTTTTTGTACTGGGCTAGATATCCTCAATATATGCCTGAGGTCCTAGACCATGTATTCAAATTCAACTGTTTGTAGTTATCTGTGGGGTGATCCTGGGTTATGCAAGAAGATTTCCTCAGGTATCCTCCCTTGATTTCATCCGTGTTAGGAGTTTTGTGATACTTAGGATTTAATAATTGAGAAAAAGAAGAAATTTCATTGAATTTTAAAACATAAATGTCATTCAAGGAACACAGCAAATCTAACTAAGATAGTAAGGATCATAGAATGTCCTTCTACTTCAAGTTTCGAACAAAATTACTTAAATAATAATATATGAAAGAAGGAAAAACACTTAGCAGGTTGGAGCGTTTGGCAAAAGGATTCCAGTGTACTGAGACCTCTCCCTTCTCATGCGTAGTATTGTTTCAGCCACTTCCCATTTATGGGTTCTGTCAGGATTGTCCCATCTTCCTTTATAAGGTAGTAGTACCCATTATCATGGGCCTCCCTGATGATGTAGGGTCCTTCCCTCTTTAGGGCAAATTTGGAGGGTCCCGGTAGGTTTCTTCTCACATGCTCTGCTGTCCTTAGTACCAACTGCCCTTTAGTGAAAGTCCTTGGGCGTACTGCTTGTGCATATGCTCTTGTCATCCTTTGCTGGTACCTCTGGCTTCTTCTCCTAGCTAGCTCTCTTTCTTCTTCTACCCCATCCAAGTCTGCTAACCTCCTTTCATTGTTCGCGTCCTCAGTGTCCTCCTGACTTTTCTCGAGTACTACTCTTGGTGTGGGAATAATTAATTCTACTGGGCTAATGGCTTCTGTCCCATAGATCAGGGAGAATGGTGAAAATCCCGTGGCTGTTTTCACAAAGCTCCTGCATGCCCAAAGTACATCTGCCAGGTGGTCACTCAACTTTCCTCCATATTCTTGCTTCATTTTTTTAAGGATCTTCAATATCACCCTATTAGTGGCCTCTGCCTGGCCATTTCCTTGTGGGTAGTACGGTGTAGACCTTCCATGCTTGATGTAGTAAGCCTCAGTTAACCCCTTTATGTCTTTATTTATGAATGGGGTCCCATTGTCACTGATCAACCTCCTGGGGATCCCAAACCTTGTAATGATATGGCCTCGAATGAAGTTTGCTACAGCTACTCCAGTGGCCTTCTTCAAGGGGATGGCCTCTACCCATTTTGTAAAGTATTCAGTAGCTGCCAAAATCCATATGTAACCACCGGATGGAGGATTTATAGGTCCTATGAGATCAAGCTCCCAAGTGTGGAAAGGCAATGGGGTTGTCATGTCCTGTAACGCATTTGGGTGAGTATGGATTGCATCTCCAAGGACTTGGCATGCGTGGCAGGTTTTGACTACCTCTTCGAAGTCCTTTTTCATTGTTGGCTAGTAATACCCCAATAGTAGTAACTGTTTGTAGAGCCTCCTCTTTCCTGGGTGACTTTCGCAATCACCAGAATGGACTTCCCTGACCACTTCCCTAGCTTCCTTTGGTCCCAGGCATCTTAGGGGATCTCCACTGTATCCCCTTTTGAATAGGATCCCGTTCTGCAAGAAATACCTAACTGCAAGCTTCTTGAGCTGGTGGGCCAGCGTCCTGTCAGTTGGTAGGATCCCTTGAGCCAAATATTCCATAAAATGGGCCCTCCAATCTTCTGTAACAAACACAGCATAGCTTTCTTCCTTGTCCACTGAGGGTTGGCATTCTTTACATTTTTCCTGTATAGTTGATGCCTCTTTACTCATATTTGGCCAGTAGTACCCCATGCGCTGCATCCTCCTGTATAGACTGATCTTTTCTAAGGTCCCGCAGACTTGGGTATGTAGTTCTTCCAACTTTAGCTTCCCCTCTTTCTCATTGATACATCTGGATAGGATCCCTCCGGGCAGTCTTCTGTATAGTTCTCCTTCTATTAAAGCGTAGTCCCTCAGCTCCTTGACATTCCCTCCGGATCCTGTTTCTTGCATTTTTTCTTTCACTTTACTCCTCCAGTCCCATTGCTTGGACTCTCCGGGGGATATCTATTGGAGAATTTTTAAGATGGAATGCTCCTGTCTTCCTATTCTGACCAGAGTGTCTTTCCCCTTGAATGGTACTTGGGATCCCAGGGTGGCAAGCGCATCTGCAAATCTGTTTTCACTTCTCTGCGTGTACTCTATGCTAAAGGTTAGGAATTCCTGCTCCAGCCTTTGTGCCCATGTCCTGTAGGCTGCCAAACTTTGTTCCCTTAGTGTAAAGTCACCTTTCACCTAAGAGACCACAAGATTGAAATCTCCCAGTACTCTCATGTGTTTTACCCCAATACTGAGCGCTATAGTTAGCCCGGTTAAGTATGCCTCGTACTCGGCTGCATTATTGGAGCAGGAGAAACCAAGCTTGAAGGATAGAGGTATGGTGTCCCTATTTTCACAGCTCAGTACAATTCCTACCCCATTTGAGGTTGCTATAGCTGACCCATCGAATCTCATTGTCCATTTCTTTCCCAGGATTTCTGCTACTGCTACTTCACCTGGGATCTCTTCGTTTAGTGAGCTTTCCTCCTCCCTTGGGAACCGTGCCAAGAGGTTAGCTATGGCTTGACTTTTGACGGCCTTGGGGGTCCTGAGGCCTATGTCATATTGAGAAAGCAGGACCAGCCACTGTGCTATTCTCCCTGTTAGGAGGGGCTGATGCAAGAGTGCTTTTATAGGATGTGACTTAGTCACCAAAAGGATTTGGTGGGCTGAGAAATACCTCTTCAGCCTCTAGGATGCGTAAATAACTACTAGGCAAGCCTTTTCTATCCTGGGATACCTAGTTTCGACATCCTTGAGTGTTCTGCTCACATAGTAAACAGGTTGCTCGTTCCCACCATCATCCTCTTGCGCCAGCAGGGCTCCTATTGCTTGGGCATTTGATGCCAAGTATAATAGCAAGGGTCGCCCGCGTACTGGTGCTTAGAGAGTGGGCAGATGATTCATGATCTGTTGGACCCTTTGGAAGGCTTCCTGCTGTTCTGCTCCCCAAGTGAACTTAGTTCCTTTCTTTAATAGCTTGGATAAGCCCCCTGTGACTGAAGCCAGTCCTGGCACGAATCTCCTGATGTAGGAGACCCTTTTCAGGAAGCTTTTGAGCTCCCTCACTGTCGTTGGTCTTTTCATAGTAGCAATGGCTGCAGCCTTGGCTGGATCTACACTTATGCCTCTACGATGTACTAGGAACCCGAGGAACTTTCCTGCAGATACTCCAAAGGCACATTTCATGGGGTTCATGCGTAGCTTGTATTCTCTACATCTTTTGAAAACTCGTTCAAGTACCTGAAGGTGCCCTATCCTAGTTTTTGACTTAACCACAATATCATCCACATAGTCTTCCATTTCCTCATGCATCATATCATGGAAGATGGCTGTCATGGTTCGCTGGTATGTGGCTCCTACATTTTTGAGGCCAAAGGGCATCACAGTTTAATAAAAATTCTCGATTGGTGTCCTGAATGCTGTCTTCTCGGCATCCTTGGCAGCCATACGAATCTGGCTGTACCCACTATACCCGTCCATGAATGAGAACATGGAACTTCCCACAGCTGAATCCACAAGGAGGTCAATATTAGGCAGAGGGAACTCATCTTTAGGACATGCTTTATTCAGGTTGCAAAAGTCTACACAGCAACAGATCTGGCCGTTCTTTTTCTTCACAGGTACTATGTTAGAAAGCCATCTGGGGTGCTGAATGGGTTTGATAAAACCAGCTGCTAGCAGCTTCTTGACCTCTTGAGTTATCTGGGCTTCTACATCAGTGTGAAAGACCCTGGCTGGTTGGATCACTGGTTTAACTCCTGGGTCCACATTGAGGGCATGGACCATTAATCTAGGATCTAGACCAGGCATCTCATCATAGGTCCATGCAAACACATCTGCGTATTCTTTGAGCAAAGCCACCAGTGGCCCCCTTTCTTGTGTTACCAACTGACTACTGATGAAAACAGGCTTTTGAGATCCCAGCTCAGCTCCCAAGTTTACTTCCTGTAATTCTTCCTCAGGCTGGATTTGTGTCTCCTTGACTGGTTCCTCTGGGACTTCCTCCTGGGCTATCATACATTCTGGTGGTCCGGGACCTTCCTGCACGATGCACTTAGGTCCTGCGCACCTTCACAAACGATATATTAATCTTCCCCCGGGTTCTCACACTACTACACACTCTCGGGATCCTGAGTTGCTGGGCTCCTTCTTTTGCCTTTTTCTCTTCAGGAGGTCTCTCAAGTCATGGGTACCTCCTCCTCCTTCTTTTTCCAAGATAGGTGTTCCTAGGGTCCCTAGCATGGGACTTTCATTGTCAAGTTCTAACTCATCATAAAACATTGTTTCTACAAAGTTTACTTCTCCTTGGCTGAAAGGGGTATGGTTGGCATGGATCTTTATAGGCCTCCCATTCAACCTCCCCTTAACGCACTGATGGTACGTGGATGGTATAAGGCGGTGCTTATGGAGCCGTGGTCGTCCCAGGAGTACATGGTAGGATACTTCCGAATTGATTACGTGAAATCTGGTCAAGGCCATTATTGGCCCCACCCTTAGGGCTAGCTGTATATATCCTTCAGTTGATTCCGCTGATCCTCCAAATCCAGTTATCTCCATGGGAGCCCCTAGGATCCTCCTTCCAGCTAGGCCCACGGCTTCCAAGGTACTCAGGGCTATGAGGTTGAGTGATGCCCCTGTGTCTACCAGTGCTCTTCTGATTTGGACATCATTTATGGTGGCCATTAGGTAAAGAGGTCTCGGTAGTCTGAATGCTCAACCTCCATGTCTTCATCAGTGAAGGTTATGGCATTGGTTGTCTCCAGGAAAGCTCGACTGGCATGTGATTCTGCCGTGAAACATTCCATTCCTGAATCTGCTGCTATAGTCATGAGGGATTCCGTGGCCACCCTTCTTGCTTTTGGTCCAAATCCCAGCTGATTGAATAGTAATCTGAACTTGGGATTCTTCTGGAGGGTCCTGACTGTGTTTGGGTGGAAGGATCCTCCTAACTCTTCTGCTTCTGCCAGGTTCCCATGGATTACCACAGCTACTACCCCCTTTCCTTTGTGATTGGGCAGGGGGTTTCTTTGTACTTCTGGTTCCTTCTGGGTGAGCTCCAAGGTTCCTTCTCTTAGCTTCCTGTGAAAAAGCCTGCGGAGGGTCCAGCAATCCTTGGTGGAATGCTTAACATAATTATGAATCCTGCAAAACAAAGGATTTTTCCTTTCTTCTTCGGTTGGTGGCCTGGACACTGTGAATGGCCTAACCACTCCATCCCCGATCCATTTGTCCAGGACGTGGTTTAATTCTTCTACAGTTCATGGGATCACCGGTGGTTCCTCGAACATTTTTCCATCAGGCCTCTTCCTTTTTTCTCCCACCGATGCTGTCATGGCTTGAGACGCTAGCGCCCTCTTCGCCCTCATAGTTTGTGCTGTCCTTCTTGTTCTCTGCAACAGGTCAGCGAACTATGTGATACATAAATTTTCAAGGTTGAGTCTGTAATCGAAAAGCATGTTAGAGATGCAAGTCTCCACAAGCTCCTTTTCTTCATGGTCCCCATAACAGTCTAAGGACACATCTTCAAATCTTTTGATGAACTGGACAGGATCCTCTCCAGGCCTCTGCCTCACCATCTGAAGGCTTTGGAAAGTGACCTTGTCCTCACCAAGGTAATATTTTGCATAAAATCTTTCCATCATTTCGTCCTAGGTCTTAATGGACCCAAGTCTCAGTGTGGTGTACCAAGTGTACGCTCTGTCCACTAGGGACTTAGCAAACTCTCTTAGGCACTTAGCAAACTCTCTTAGGCATAGCTCCCGGTCTCCTGCGTAGGGGCCCATAGTGTGGACAAACCTACTCACGTGTTCTACTGCACTTCCATTCCTTCCATCAAAAGGATGGAACTTTGGTGGCTCATATCCCTTGGGGTATGGCTTACCAAGGAGTTCTGGTAGGAATGGGGGATCCCGAGAAAATTGCTTGGGGGTCTTGGAAAGTTTTTCCCTTTCTTGGTCCAGGAGGGCACTAACATCTGCCAGTGTTAGGTATTGGGGGTTAGTTCCTCCTCCCACTGCTGACCCTCCCTCTGACTGGGTTCTATCTTGGTTACCCACATGGGGGGCATTGTCTCTGACTTCTTGCGTCTTGCCTTCTTTGAGAATGTGAACTTCTTGTTGCAACTCCTTCAACATCGTGGTCATTTGAGCCATAGGGTCTAGCTCCTGCCTTGCATTCCTCTGTTCTGACACGGCCTCGTGCTTTGTTAGGGGCACCTCGCATCTTTGTCTGGAGGCCACTTCATTTTCTCCCACAGGCTCAGAGGCCGTGGGTGGCATATTTGCACCTTTACTGTTCCTTTTTCTTTGAGGCATGTTCTGCGAAGGGATTGCTTCTTCCCTTTTCTTTACCCAGTCCCCAACGGAGTCGCCAAAATGTGAGAGTGCCTTTTTCTTCAGCACTATGGCCCAAGAATTCTGGGCCGTGTGAGATGTTCTTGATGGACTGGGATCGATCCTCCGCAGCTAAAGGGCTGTTTTAAGAATCGACTGGTGCGCAAAACATACTTCCTACAATACAAATAGCTAACAAAACATTTGTATTGAATGACATTTTAACAGTAAAGCAAAATGAACGACAAATGGAAATATAACGTAAAAACAAGTTAGGGATCCTCTAATTATGTGAGGCGTATTTTATTGATTTCATTAAGTTGTAATTATAATGCTCACTAAGACGTGGTGCAAGGTTCAACTGAGCTCATAAGTTATAGACTTTGATAGTTGTTCAAGCTTCAAAGACTTGCAAAATTTGAACTTGTTGAATCCGAGCATGTACAGTAGTGGCTGTCCTGGGATACCGAGGATGGTTCCTCTGTTTTCCCTCTAATTTACAGAGTCTTTTCTGCAACCTTATGAGACTTTAGAAAACCATGGTGAAGGCTTAAAAATGGTCTGATCGTAAAGTGAATTCTACCCCTATAGCATGGATCCCTTCCTCCTTTTATAGCACAGCTTCGGGCTCCGGTAAACTCATGATTTCTCTGTTTTCCCCTTTAAAGTCTGTGCCGTGCCTGGTTGCTTTAGGATCATGTTGTTTCCTTTTTCTTCATAGTTCTTGCTTTTTTGTTGCGACCAAATGAAAGTCCCTCAGCTCCTTTCTATTTCCAGATCTCCCGTTGGCTGGCCTGAGGTCCTTTTGGCTTTTCTTCTCAGCGCTCCAGCCTTTTCCAGTTGTACTCTTCCTTGTCTCTTTCTCCAAATGGTTAGAACCAGGTTCCTGCATTTTGCTCTGTACTTCCACTGCGTGTCTGGGTCACAAGGTCCGCATGCCCTTTGTCTTTTGTCTTTCTTTAATTTTTCTGCCATGATCCCCCTTCGCGCGTCCAAAGATCCCCTACCTCTGGGAGGCCTTTGGGATTCCGACCCAGTTCTTCCTTCTAGGCTTTCTCTGGTTCGCTGGTTGGGCTTTTCCTCTGGATCCCAGCCCTCTGGGCCTTTTCTTTCTTTTTTTTTTCTTTATTGTGAGAGCCCACCCTTTATTATTTTTTCCCTTTTTTTTTGTGTGAAATGGGCCCAATGTCTTTTCTATCTCTCTGGGCCTATTTATGGCTGTTTAATTCTTTTTTGAACCTCAACAATGATTAATCACAATTTCTACAAAATTCATCACATAAGTTTGAAAGTGACTATCACCTAAAGAGGTACATCATATAACTCTCACATCTCGTAGAAAACAAGCCTGCAATCATGTAAGTTTCTTGTTTTGCATCGTAATGTACACACCAATTTTATTTAATTTAAATTTATTATAGCCCAATAATGTACACACTGATTTTATTTTTTAAACCGAGGCTACACCTTATGTTCTTTTTGTGCATGTGTTACACTTTCTCGAGCATAAAATCATATGATATGCACTGAGGTGTTCATGATTGACTAGTTAACAATGGTAAGATTGTTATTTATGTCTTTCTCTTAGGATTTTTTAGTCCTTACAATAAAAAGCATGTGACTTCAAGATCAAGATCATGTGATAAAAAACTATAAACAACTCTCACACAACATGCACTACAAAGCTAAAACTAGCAAAATGCAGTAAAATAAGCTCATCCAATCTAAACAAAGTACATAAACATGTTATATAAAAATAATATGGTCAGCCTTGATTACAAATCCAAGAAAAATAATGCAAAACACATTTTTCCTTCCTTTTCCTCATTATTATTATTATTATTATTATTATTATTATTATTATTATTATTATTATTTTGAAAAAAATAACAAAAATAACCTATCATGAAATGCATGAACGTTATGCAATGTAAATCCTAAGAACAAAGAAAACAAAACAACAAAGAAGAATGGTCACAAAGAGTAAAGAGATGAAGCACAAGGACTATGTTAGAAAGACTCAATTAAATTGAACTTTTTGCATCCAAAACCTTTTAGATGCAACTCTAGCATTGGAGTTATTATTCTTATTAGAATGATGAGCAACTCTAGAATTGGAATAAAGTTTTAATGCCTTTACCAACTCACCAATAAGTACCATAGGATCTTATGCTTAAGGCACAAGTACTTTTAGCCTATTTGCTCGTTTTGCAGCTTGCAACTTGAAGCAGTTTGGACGAATATGTCTAGTCTTTCCACAAAAATGACAAACCCACAAAGGTCTATCATGCATCTTATCCTTAGGAAGGGTAGGATTCTTAGGCTTAGATTCTTTAAGATCAACTCTAATATTCCTAAGAGGTGTAACTTCTACTAGTTTGACAATCTCACTCTTGGGGGGCTCAGAAGAAGAAACAAATTTTATGGAATGAGTTTCAGATACAGAGATGCTATTTTCAAAACCTAGACCAGTTTTGTCTAAGGGAGACTTCTGAATACTCAACATATGTTCAAGTTTAGAACTAACAGACCTATTTGTTTGTTCTCTAGCAACAAACAATTCAAGTTCCAAATTCTTCACTTTATCAAGCAACAACATGTTTTCAGTCTTCACCTTATCAATTAATTCATTAGCATCAAACAATTTCAACTATAAATTTTTCTAATCAAGCTCAAGAGAATTGATTTTCTTCAAATCAAAGTCAACATCATAGCATCTTTTGCAGCAACCTGGCAAAGCTTATTATAAGTTTCTTGCAAATCAGCACATTCAAAAAGTTCCCCATCAGAAGGGTTCTCATCAACCACAATACTTTCATCAACTACAACAGTAATTGTGAAAGTAATAAAGTTTCCATCCTCATTACTACCAGACTCATGATCAGAAACTTCATCATCACTAAGGGTTACAGCCATAACTTTACCCTTTGATCCCAAAAATGTAGGACATTCTGATTTCACATGACCATACCATTGACAACCAAAACATTGTTGACCTATAGAATTATTGGAGGTTTGACCTACTTTTTCTTTAGGTTTATCAATATTATTCAATTTAGTGGGTTCAACATTGTTTTTGCCTCTTGCCCTTCTGTTGCTGTTCCTAAGAAAATTTCTAAAATTCTTGACAAGATATGTAATCTCTGTAGAAAAGAGTTCATCATCAAATCCATTACCATCAACATCATCAACTGACTTAAGAGCCATTGATTTGAATTTTTTTGTCTTAGGTAGGTCTAACTCATAGGATTGTAGAGATCCTACAAGTTTATCAACAGGGATGGAGTCCACATCCTTGCTTTCAGTAATAGCAGTCACTTTAGGTCTAAAATTCTCAGTCAAGGATCTAAGAATCTTCCTAACAATCTTAGGTTGATCATAAATTTCACCAAAATTATAAGCAAAATTAACAATATCATTAAGCTTAGCATAGAATTCATCAAAACTTTTATCATCACACATCCTAATGCTTTCAAATCTAGTTGTTAACTGCTGCAACTTATTAATCTTAACTGCTTTTGTGCCTTTATGCACAGTTTGGAGAATATTCCATGCAGTATAAGCAACCCCAATATTATAGATTCTCTTGAATTCTTCCATAGATACAGTATTAAAAATAGCATTCATGGCTTTGCTATTAAAAGTGACTGCTTCTTTCTGAGAAGTTTGCCACTCGCTTACAAGAGTAGTCGGCTTCTCCCATCCGTATTCCACGGAATTCCAAACTCTTTCATCAATAAATTTCTAGAATGTTTTCATCCTTACTTTTCAGTTGACATAATTGTTCCCATCAAAGTGAGGTGGGATCACAAGAAGTGACTATGTTTGATGACAACAGGGGTCAAGGATTAACTCTTAGATCAAAGGATCTAAATACTAGAGCTAACCCGCTTTGATACCACTTGTACATTTTTAGACCCCTTAAAACACAAGTTGTTTAACCTAATATTAAGCCAAGTTGATTAACAAGTTCATTAATAAGATCTAGGTCAAACACATTCAAATCATATCATGTGAACAATGCGGAAAAGTAAATAACACAACAATATGATAACCCAGGAAAACCAAACCGGTAAAAAACCTGGAGATGATTTAACCTAACTATCCTTAAGGTAAAACAGATCCACTATAAAAGAATTGAAGTTTGTACAATAGAACTTAGACCACTAACATTCTATTGCTACCTCGTGTAGAAAACTTACCACCATGACTACGTGATAGCTCCGAGTTCACGGACTACTTCTTTCCTTGATCCACAGCAACCACAAGTACTCTCACTTGTGTTTTTTTTAAGCTCTTGAAACAGCTACTGAAGTGATCATCAAGTTCTTTACATCAATCTTGATCTTGATAACCCTAAGTGTGTATGAAGGTAAACATCTTTAGATCTCACAAAAGATTCACACACATAGCATATCAACAACCTCTAAAATGCGGCTGGGGTTTTTCCTTATATACTTGAAGCAAAACATAAAACCCTACACGTCATATGGGCTTGGACTGAGTTAGAAATTCTGCAGAAAAAACAATCTGCATGAAATTCGATCGATCGATTCTAATTTTCGATCGATTAAGCCTTGCACATTTAGCCAATAAATTATGTAATTCACTTGATTCCAACTTTACACATAAACACACTTTGAGTAGCCTAAATCTAAACTAAAATGTTTTGATCATGGTTTGCCAACATTACACATTGAAGTTCTAATACATTTAGATCCTAGAGTCTAATTTTTATTCTTGGTAGTGAATTCTTCAGAAGTGGTGACTTAAAATTCACCCGATGAGATTTTACCTGAGAATGTATCCTCCATCGTGATCAAATTGCCGTGTCAAACTTGTTTTTTGTTACACTTAATTTAGTTTGGTTATTTAATTGTGCCATAATTTAATTTGCATGTAATTTGATTCAATTAATCAAATTGGATAATTGGTTAATTAATTGTAGTCAATCTATTACCCAACAAAATGAGATAGTACCAAGCCGCCATGTACCTTTGCTTACAAGGTCTGCTTTAGATGATATGATCAAACTCGATCGGCACACAAATTCTTCAAACTAATTAGATCCTCTTTTTTGGTCCTCCTCTATGATCAAGTTTTATTCAAAGCTACTAACCTAGCAAAATACAAGGTTCAAAGATGGTTCAACAAGTTTGGCTTAAAATGGGCCCCTAATCTCCAATAATGATGACCAAATAACTCTACGAGAGAAGTCATAAATAAAATCCTCATTGTGCACCACTATGACCTCCGTGTTCGTTGTTTGACAAATCTAAATTGAAGCAAATGTTAATCCAATTCGGATTTGAACGGTTTAGACCCCTTAAACTATAACCAGATTGCGTAGCCTAGATTAATTAGCTAAGTTGTTACTTAGTCAAATTAAATAATTCTAGGTTAAAACAATCACAAAATCATATCATGCATATAAAATATATAAAGCAGCGGAAATGATAAAGAACACAATGATATGATCACCCAGGAAACCACACGGAAAAACCTGGGGAGGATTTTACCCACCGATCCACAAGGCAAAACGGAATCCACTAAGAAAGAATTGAAGTCTTACAAAAGGACTTACAAGCTCCCCGCTTGACTTCCTAATGCTACCCACCAGTAAAACTTCCTGACACGACCACGCGCAGGCTCCGAGTCCACGGACTACTTCTTTCTTTGAATCCCTTGATCAGCTACAAGCACCCACGCTTGATATTCTTTAAGTTTCAAAGGCAGCAACCAAGTTGATCATCAAGATGTTGAAGTGATCTCAATCTTGAAAACTCTAAGCTTTGTGTAAAGGAAAGCTCCTCTAGATCTCACAAGAGATTTACACAAAACCGCAATGTATGAGCAACAATACAACTTGTGCAACTCTGAAAAACGTGGCTAGGGTTTGCCTTATATATCTAGGGCAAAAACATAAAACCCTAAACGTTTAAAGAGTTAGGGCTGAGTTGGAAATTCTGCAGAAAAAAACAACCTGTGTGATTTTCGATCGATCGAGCCTATCCTTCGATCGATCGAGCCAGGCTGAAAGTCCCAAGTACTTCTGCAGCCACTCGATTCCAACTTTACAATATTAAACCAACTTTGAGCAAGTCTAAACAAGACTAAATACATTGTTTTGATCATGGTTTGCCAACATTACAAATTATAGTTCTAAATATATAAAATCCTAAGACCTTAGAACCTAACAAACTCCCCCTTTGGCAATCCGTGACAAAACACAAATTAAAAGCTCAAAGTTTATAAGTAAAAAGCCCTTTACAAACTAATGTTCATAAACTAAAATTCAACTCTAACTACTATCCATCGGTTGCAAGTGTAGACAACAGTTTTGTTGAATCAACCTGTATATTCCTGAAATACTCAACAAACACATAAACACATGTGTGGCAGAAAATAGTATATAAACAGGTATAATATTCTTGTAAGATTCACACAACACAAAATAAAGATATATATCAATGAATCAACTCAGAAATATAAATCAATAAGCAGTGAATCATAAGACACCAAGAATGAAAAGAAAAACATGTATATCAATATATCAATCAATGTTACTCCCCCTAACATGAATATCCCCAAAAATGATATACAAAGTGAAGCACCTAGATACAATCTAATAAACTCCACAAAAATATCCCATGCTAACAAAAATATCTCCCGTTAACAAAAAAAATCTCCCCCTATCAACAAAATCTCCTCTACAAGTCAAAACTCTACTCCCCCTTTTTGTTACGGAATGCCAAAGGACATCATAGGCCATCATCAAAAGGAGGTGGTGAGGAAGAACGAAGATGCGCCAAATCCGCTCTCAGAGCGCGAATCTCATCGAACAGATCCACCAAAAGCTGACCATGAGCCGCCTGAACGGTCATGACAGTCTCCAAAGTACGACGAACATCAAAGTCAGCCGCAGGAGGTGGAGGAACAGCAGCAGCACCTACAGGATCTAGAACAGCCTCACCAGCAGGACCTGTAGAAGAAGAAGGAGAAGGAGGAGCGCTACTAGACGGCTCAGACCTAGGGTGTTTAGAACCAGCTCGAAGATGAGCGGCCCTCTGTCTAAGAAAAGACGCACCTATAGGACCTATAACATGAACAGGCTCAGAAGCAGGGAAATCCTCTAAACCAAGGTAAAGTAAAATCCTATGAATGAAAATAGGATGGACAAGGGCATGAGCAGTAGAAGAACTCCTATAAACTTCGTTCAAAGAACGAAGAAAAAGATGGGGAAAACTAATAGGAGCATCAGTCACAAGAGCGTACAGAAATACACACCTCTCAAGAGGAATGGTGTGCAGATGAGAAATGGGCCAGAGTGAGTGACAGGCTATCCTAAAAAAGAGATAGGTAGTCTCAGGAAGCTCAGCAGTGGTGATCCTAGGATCAGAACCCCATTGGATAGATGACCCAGTGATGTAAAACATGACATCACTCAACTCGGGTGACTCATCATAGGGATAGACAGGATGCCTAACCAACGGTACCTCAAGAGAATCAGCCACTACCTGAGGAGTAATGGTGTACTCTACACCTCGTATCCAACTCCTAATTAGAGTGTTGGAATCATAGATGTGGACAGAGAGGTTCGAGAAGAACTCTCTAATCAAGGTAGCCGGAGGTGGAGGGTCAGACACAGCTAACAAAGGCAACCAACCCCTACGCTCAAAATTTGCCCTAATGGCAGGATCTAACTCATCTAACAAGACAGAACGCTCAGCCCAAACCTTTCTCTTAAGGTTTAAAGTCTCAAAGGTCTCTTGGTTCTTCTCACTAGGGAACCTCTCACTATCAAAAGAATGTGGGGGTGGAGAAGGAGAGGGAATAGTCCTACGTGCTCTAGTCTTCCTAGGCATGGTGCTAAGGAAAGGACAGAGACACAAAGAGAAAACCAAAAAGAACAAAAACAAAACCAAGGGCAGACTGCAAGTTAGCACAAAAAAAATATAGAATAAAAATTTATATGATGCATGAACATTAACAATGTTATGATGCATGAACTAATGCAGTAACCAGGATCAAATTAAATTTAATTTCACAAAATTGGCTTGAATATAGAGTTTCTTAACAAAACCCCTAAAAATTTGAGAACCACTTGAAAATTTTTGTACCAAATTGAAGTATCAATCATTACACACCATTGAAAACAGTTTATAATAACCAATTACATCAATTACACAAGCCAATTTCATCAATTAAACTCAATTTCACAAAAAGCCCCAATTCGGATCAATTATAAACCCTAGAAATTTCAATTGTTCACAAAACTCAAAATTGATCAAATTAAACTATTAAGAACATGTTTATAGAGTGTCCCCACCAAAACCCATTGATCAATTGCACACAGTTTGGTCCGAATCATCAAAAATCCCAAAAAGAAAAGTTCCGAAAATTACCCTTAAAATGCATGAAAAATGCATGAAAAAATGAAAATAAAATCAAAAGGAAGGGCAAAAGAGTCTTACCGGCTTGAGGAGAGAGATTCTTTGCAAAAAATCCGGAAGAAAATGACAAAAAATTGGATCTTGTGGTCTTGCCTCGTCGGAGAGAGAAAAGAATTTTGAAAAAGTTTGAAAAAGTGCTTTGAAAAGTCAGATTTCAACCTTTTAAAAAAGCTTCTTCACGATCTTCGATCGATCAAAAATTACATTCGATCGATCGAATGTGACAGTCATTTTAACACATTCTGAGGCACTTTTTCGATCGATCGAAAAACACACTGAATCGATCGAAATGGGCAGAAGCACACTGAATTTTGGAGAAAATCACAGTTTTGAAAAATTGCAAACCCAATTTTGAAACAATTCCTCAAAGCATTTGAACAATGAATACAAAATGCATGAGTATGAGATGGAATACTTTTTCAAAAACCCAAAATTTTTAAACCCAGTTTTCTCAAACACAAGTTTCAATCATCTTCCCATTTAATTTTCTCAAGCAACAAATATGTTATGCACAAATCTCAAGATATTTTCAAACTTGATCGGTCAGACCAAAGACACACACACTAGCATGTACAATGTTTAACAAAGAGTAACTTGTGTAGTGTGTGAAACTAGCAAAAACTTGAGATACATGTGAGGTGATATGTGAATAGCAATCAAACACAAAGTCTACACAATTCATCACATAGAATTTAAAAGAGACTATCACCTAAAGAGTTACATCCTATAACTCCCACATCTCCTAGAACAAAAGCTTGCAATCATGTAAGTTTCTTGCATTTTTGCCTCTTATTTATATATGAAATGGCATTCAGCCTAATAGTACACACCGGTTTGAATTAAGTGAATTGGCATCAAGCCTAATAGTACACACTAGTTTTTAATTTAATTTGAGGCTACACCTTATGTTCTTTTTGTGCATGTGCTACACTTTCTCGAGCACTAAATCTTATGATATGCACTAAGGTGTTCATGATTGGCTAGTAAACAGTGGTGAGATGGTTATTTATGCCTTTCTCAAAAGGATCAAGTCCGTCAGTCAAAAACAAGTGACTTCATGATTAAGACACAGTGATTAAGAACCACACACATCTTTCCCACACAACATGCACTACAAAGTTTCAACTAGTCAAGTGCAGTAAATAAGCTCATCAAAGTTAAACAAGGTACACAAGACATGACATGTGTAAAAAGAATGACCAACCTTGTTTTCAAAAATCAAGAAAAATTATATCCAACATAGATTTTGCTTTCTCCCTTTTTTTTTTTTTATTATTATTATTAAAAGAGAAAACAAATAAATCCTAGAATGAAATGCATGTATGTAATGTAATGCAAGTCCTAGAACAAAAGACAAACACAAAAACCAAATAACAATGGTCACAACAGAATAGAGCAATGAAGCACAAGGACCATGTCAGAAAGACTCAGTTATTTCGAGTCTTTTGCATCCAAAACTTTTTAGATGCACCCCGAGCATTGGAGTTCTTATTCACATTAGAGTGATTCCCAACTCCAGAATTAGAATAAAGGTTTAACGCCTTTACCAATTCACCAATTAGTGCCATAGGATCTTGTGCTTGAGGCACAGGCACTTTTGGTCTTTTTGCTCTCTTATCAGCTTGAAGCTTGTAACAGTTAGGACGGATATGTCCAGACTTACCACAATAATGACAAACCCAAGCAGGTTTACCATGCATCTTATCCTTAGGTTTGGTAGGCTCCTTAGGTTTGGATTCTCTTAAGTCTACCTTAATCTTCTTTGGTGGTGAAACTTCTACAGGTTTAACAACCTCACTCACAGGGGGTTTAATGGTTTCACTCACAACCTCACTCACAGAAGGTACAGAAGAAGAAGAAGGAACAAAGACAGTGGAATGGGGTCCAGAATCAAAGATGCTTTCAACATATCCTAACCCAGCTTTATCAGAAGGATACTTTTAAACATTCAGCATGTGATCAAGTTTAGAACTAGCAGATCTAGCAACAGATAAATCATGTTCCAAAGTTCTAACTTTATCAAGCAAAAGCATGTTTTCTGATTTAACATTATTCAAAAGATCATTAGCATCAAACAGTTTTATAAGCAAATTTTTCTTTTCAAGTTCAAGAGCATCAATTTTCTTCAAGCCTAGATCAACTTTCATAGCATCCTTTGCAGCAATTTTGCAAAGTTTGTTGTAGGCCTCTTGAAGATCTGCATCTTCAGAGAGTTCCCTATCAGCAGGGTTCTCCTCAGCAGATATACTTTCATCTACTACAACAGTAGCAGTGAAAGTAATGAAGTTTCCATCCTCGTCACAACCGGACTCATCATCAGAAACCTCATTATCACTAAGGGTTACAGCCATAGCTTTACCCTTATTTCTCAAGAAAGTAGGACATTCAGATTTGACATTGTCATACCCTTGACAACCAAAACACTGAGGACCTAAAGAGTTATTAGAAGATTGACCTACTTGTTCTCTAGGTTTTTCAAAATTATTAACCTTAGTGGGATCATTCTTCCTAAAGTTTCTAGGTTCAGCAGTGTTGGTATTCCTTGCCTTTCTATTAGTGTTTCTGAGAAAATTTCTAAAGTTCTTGGCAAGGTAAGCTATCTCCGTGGAAGAGAGCTCATCATCAAATCTACCAGCTTCAACATCATCAACAGACTTAAGTGCCATTGATTTGGATTTGATAGTCTTGGGTAAGTCAGACTCATAGGACTGAAGAGATCCTACAAGCTCATCCACAGGGATGGAGTCAACATCCTTACTCTCAGTAATGGCTGTCACTTTGGGTCTAAAGTCTTCAGTTAAAGATCTAAGAATCTTCCTAACAACTTTAGGTTGATCATAGACTTCACCCAAATTATAAGCAGAATTAACAATATCATTAAGTTTAGCATAAAACTCATCAAAGGTTTCATCATCAGACATTCTAATGTTTTCAAACCTAGAAGTTAATTGCTGCAATTTATTTATTTTAACAGCCTTTGTGCCTTCATGCACAGTTTGGAGGATTTTCCAAGCAGTATGAGCAACCTCAACATTAGAGATCCTCTTAAATTCCTCCATTGAAACAGCATTGAAGATGGCATTCATAGCTTTGCTATTGAAGCCTGCTGCTTCTTTTTCAGAAGTTTGCCACTCATTCACAGGAGTAGTGGGCTTCTCCCATCCATATTCAACGGAATTCCACACCCTCTCATCAATGGATTTCAGGAATGCTTTCATCCTTACTTTCCAGTAAGCATAGTTGTTCCCATCAAAGTGAGGAGGAACAAACAGAGAGTGTCCATGCTCCATGACAACCGGGGTCAAGGATCAGCTCAGAGATAAAAATCTCAAACAGAAGAGCAACCTGCTCTGATACCACTTGAACGGTTTAGACCCCTTAAACTATAACCAGATTGCGTAGCCTAGATTAATTAGCCAAGTTGTTACTTAGTCAAATTAAACAATTCTAGGTTAAAACAATTACAAAATCATATCATGCATATAAAATATATAAAGCAGCGGAAATAATAAAGAACACAATGATATGATCACCCAGGAAACCACATGGAAAAACCTGGGAAGGATTTTACCCACCGATCCACAAGGCAAAACGGAATCCACTAAAAAAGAATTGAAGTTCTTACAAAAGGACTTACAAGCTCCCCGCTTGACTTCCTAATGCTACCCACTAGTAAAACTTCCTGACACGACCACGCGCAGGCTCCAAGTCCACGGACTACTTCTTTCTTTAAATCCCTTGATCAGCTACAAGCACCCACGCTTGATATTCTTTAAGCTTCAAAGGCAGCAACCAAGTTGATCATCAAGATGTTGAAGTGATCTCAATCTTGAAAACCCTAAGCTTTGTGTAAAGGAAAGCTCCTCTAGATCTCACAAGAGATTTACACAAAACCGCAATGTATGAGCAACAATACAACTTGTGCAACTCTGAAAAACGTGGCTAGGGTTTGCCTTATATATCTAGGGCAAAAACATAAAACCCTAAACGTTTAAAGAGTTAGGGCTGAGTTGGAAATTCTGCAGAAAAAAACAACCTGTGCGATTTTCGATCGATCGAGCCTATCCTTCGATCAATCGAGCCAGGCCGAAAGTCCCAAGTACTTCTGCAGCCACTCGATTCCAACTTTACAATATTAAACCAACTTTGAGCAAGCCTAAACAAGACTAAATACATTGTTTTGATCATGGTTTGCCAACATTACAAATTAGAGTTCTAAATACATAAAATCCTAAGACCTTAAAACCTAACAGGATTCTTCATTTGACTGCCATAGTCATTTGAACAGTATTTTCTTTTATAATAATAATTCAATTGTAACAATAAAAAGGGATTTGAAACTATTTTTTCTATAAAAAATAATAATAATTTCAACTTATGACATCCATTTCTTAATATCAAATTAGTTTTTAGTATAGGTTAGCTTCGAACCCACAAGGAAATTTCAACTTTATAATGCTAGTGAGCTATAAGCCTCTTGCCTAGTCATACCGAATTGTTGGTTTAAAAACAACAAAGCCTAATTTCAACCTCAGCCCTGTCAAATTCGCTTAAGGGAGAGGAGAACAGATCCACAAAGCAACCTCATAAAACTCATGACTGGACGCTAGTTTCTTAGGCCTTACAAATTCACTAAAGGGAGAAGAGAACAGATCCTTTAAGCAATCTTATAGAGGCCTAGTTTAAGATTTTTGTTTTTTAGATTGGAGACAAAAGCTATAAAACAGGTTGCGTACGTAGGTTTGTTTCGGTAAGTAAGAGATTAGTATCTATGCAAACCCAAAAATGAAAATAACGTCAGGAAAATTCTCAGAATCTAATAACGTTATTGATACTCAGATTGTGACGTTAACTGTTTTTGCTTAGCCATGATGAAAAATAATCTCACATGTGGAACAACTTAATAAACTTTACCAAACATCAGGACGACTTATTGTACTCGTTTTGTTACTTCACCAAACATCTTTAGTTTGAAAAGTCTAAAAGAATTCTTAGTTTGAAAATCTTCAAGGCTTGGCCCGGAATAGTCTAAGAGCAAATAAATTACATAATCATAGATGTGCCAATTCTTTTTGTCTCTTCCTGCTGTCAACTGTATCTGTATATTACCAAAAAGAATCACGCATCGTTAGATTTTTCTAAATTCTTGGTATTGGTCATTTTCAAAGCTTTTGAATTGTCGTAGCAACTAGTAAGATAAGTGGGCAAGCAAAAAACACTGATCTATATCTCTGTTATAAGGAGAATTTTAGTTCAAATTGTGGTTTGCTAACTGCATTAATATTGAAACAGACAAGGGTATAACTAACCTTACGTGGCGGCTTCACCAATTTTGGTTTCTTAGCTCCTCCTAAGTCTATAAATACATCACTACCTCTAATTTTCAAAGTCTCACAGAGAAAATTATTGAAAGGATAATATCTCATTGCTACAAAATGTCTCTAATAATGAAATTTTCAGTTCTGCAAATTTTAGGGCTTTTGATCTTGGATGGTCTCCTGCATTGCCAAGGTTTGGCTCGTCATACTTTTGTGGTATGTATTTGTTGTTTTCTAAGAAAATAGATATGCATGCATGTCTGTAGCATAATAAATGAACAGCTTGGAAACAAAAATAATATATGCTCTATATATAAACTCATTTGTAGTGAACACTATGCTTAAGTGATGTGGTGGTAAGGGCAATTTAAAGATTAACTAGACTTAGACGGTCAATTGCATTTGAGAGAGGGACACATATGTTGCAAACAAGCTTGCAGGCAAGTAGCAATATAGACTTTCTCCTCCTGTTCCTAGCTAGCTGGGACTTAACAAAAAGGCATCTGTTCTCACACATGGTTGTACATTACACATTTTACGTTTTAAAATGTAAACATTTATAAAAATTGTTGACATTACACGTAAAATATGGACGTGTGCATGGAGTATAAATTAACTAGTGTCTGAGAACAATTTTCCTAAAAAAAAAATGGTAATATACACCTTACATGTTATTGTTTTCTGTCCATGATCTGTTGTGCACTTATAGATTTTTTTTTTTTTTTTTTTTTTTAAGAGTAAACTTACGTGAAGAAATTAAAGTCTTTTTTAATAATTAATTTGATACAATAAATGGGGAAAGGGACAGTGGCGGCTCTAGAAATTTTGTTCAGGGAGGTCAATAAGAAACATAAATTATATAAAATTTATTATAAAAAAAAACTTAAATTCATTTGACATTTTTTTTTCTAATACAATAACATATTAATTATTGTTGTAAGTGTACTTTAATTATTATTACTTAGAATACTTTAGTTTATTAGTTTTATTTTTTACTCTACCAATTTTTTTTTGAATTTGCAAGACATTTTGATAAATTATTTTATATTTTCTTTACAACTCTTCATTTAAGGTACTGACCCACCCACGTAGCAACAACCACTCCCACACACTTCGGTCAAAGACTCAAAAGTGCAAAAGACAGAACTCATAACTCAATACTTTATATCAAACACTACAAAAACTTAATAGTACAGATGCATAGAAAGAGACGGTCAACTAGTCAAAGACTCAAACTCAAAAATAAAGTATCAAAACACTCCCCCCCCCCCCACACACACACACACACGCGCGCGCGCGCGCACACACACACACACAATGATTCAGTGAAAGAAGTCTATCAAAACATTGTAAACACACATTCTCACGGTGAATGAAAGAGAGATGAAAATACCAGATCAAGCAGTGGCGATGGCAGATTAGGGACAACCCAGGCATTGGCGATGCAGTGGCAGATCTAAGTAAGATGGCGGCAAATTGTTTGTGGGTGTAGTGACTACCTTTTTTCTTTGGGTTTGGAGAGTGAAGAGGGATAGTGGGAGAGGACTACATTTTTCTCTCTTAAGTTTGGTTTGGCCCTTTTTTTTTATTTATGATTTTTTTTAAATTTGATTTATGGGCTTTATTTATTTTTTTTTTCTGAGATTAAGGACCAAAAATTTTCTATTGGACTCTTTTTTTGGAGTTTAAAGCTGAATTCAACTGGGCTTTCAGGGTGTGCAAATGTTTATAGTAGGAGGTTCAAAACAAATTTTTTTAAAAAATATTATATAAATAAAAAAAAAATTTCGGGTCAGGGGGTTCATTTGAACCCCTGACTACAACATAGCGCCGCCCCTGGAAAGGGATTCAAATTTCAAACCATGTGTAACAATATGAATAAAATCTGATAATACCGTTATGAACAGCAAGCCTATTGGCAAAGGCATTAAAGTTAGAATCACTTTTCTTTTTCGTTTTTTGGGTTCTTTTAGAAACCAGTGCTTTTTTCTTCTTTGTTTTTTATTTTTTTTATTTTTTTTATTTTATCTTTTCCTCAGCATTTTGGATCTTGAGAGCTTTTCCACTATTATAAACTACAGCCCAAGTTTTTTTTTTTTTTTTTTTGAATATGTAGTTAATTTTTTTATATATTATATATATTGATGAAATTTGAAGTTATATTTTCTAAGATTATACCTAATTATTTTTAAAAAATCAAGATGGCCCATAGAGATCTAACAAATGGAAATAACCAATTGACTTACACTAATGACCCATTCTAGGGGGAAAAAAGTTAATACACTTAAACGTAAGTTGTACTATCACATTGGAGGCAATAAGCACCTCAAGAAATATTGCCAATTCATGCATAGATATCCGATATCTCGATGTCCTTAGCACTGCCACAATATTAGTTAGGTCATAGGCTCTCTCTCTCTCTCTCTCTCTCTCTCTCTCTCTCTCATAAAAAGAAAATTTTGGATCAATCTTATTAATAATTGGGTTTTCTTGACTATACCAAATTCTTAAATTTTGGGATTGCAAAATCTATTCTTTCTTTCCATTTTATTTTATTTTTTCCCTAGTTAATTTACTTCTATTAGTTATCAGGAGATAAAATTTTACATAAAAAAAAATGTCAACAACAACAATAACAAAGATAATGTAGACTAATTTTTTCCGTATGTTTGGATACTAATATAGTTAAGATAGTAGGGATATAGGTTATGAAAATACCTTTTTCTCTGATGTATTTGGTGAGTATAACATAATACCAAGTTGTTTTAAAAAATTCAAATTAAATGCACTATTTTTGTGTCAAATTATATTGATTTTGTTTCTTTTTTTTTTTTTTTTCAAATTTCTATTTTTCTCTCGTTGTTATTGTTATAGTAATTAATTCATCGCTTTTTTTTCCTCAAAGCTTATTTTTCTTTTCTCTTTTTTCTTTTTTTTGGGGGGGGGGGGGGGGGGGGGGGGGTGGGGGGTGCTCAGAATTAGGTTATAAATTAGATATGGAAACTTTTTTTTTTTTTTTAAAGAGTACTAGTTTAGAAAATTTAATAGTAGAATCAGTGATAGATGATTTTCATGATTTAAAGAAGATGTCAACTTACAGCTTCCTAATGATACGTTGAAATCTATTAAAAATTTTATCTATTTATTGTTTTATTCATATTTTATTAATACTAAATAGGTAGTAATTTTATTTTATGTGTATTCATTTAGTATTGATTTTTTTTAATAATTCTCATTCTAAAATAGTGATTTTTTTTTTTTTTAAACTTTTAGATCCGAAAGGATTCCTCCTTGATATTATCGCTTTAATATATTAAGCAATATACAAAAAATTCACATAATTGTTCTTTTAAGTACAATGGCAGCTCTAGGAATTATTTTAGGATAGTTACTAAGAAATTTAAATTATACAAAATTTAATAAAGCGATAACATATATACTACAATTACAAGTCGAGTCACTAAGGAGAGCAAAATTGTTGCGACTGCAAAGCCAGAAGGAGTATAACTTTCGTTACCATCAAGGAGAACTCACAACCACAATATTTTTCTTGGTACCATTTTTTAAAGAAAAATGAAATTAAAGATTATTTTTATTGAATAGGTTGAACGAGCTACAAATTTTATCATTTTGTTTTATAATAGGCTTTTTGTTAAATAATTTGCTCACTTGTTGTTGTTTGGTCTTGTTTTTTTTTTTTTTTTGGTTTATGTTTGTTGTTATTTGGCCTAATATTTATTGTTGTTATTTAAGCTTTTTTTATTTTAAAAAAATGGATTAAGGATTATGTTTGGAGGGCAAAATTAATTTTGGACTACTAATGCTATGTCTACAACATTTTTACGATAAATCCTATGCAAAAAGCTTTTCTTAGTGGGTAGAAAAATAATATTAGTATTGGGCTCAAATTAAAATTAGTACATATTGAATTTGTTGTCAACTTATTGTGAAAATGTTGTGAAAGTAGTAGCATTGCTCTAATTTTTTTTTTTGAAACCAAATTTTTATAATTCTTAAGTCTATGTGTTCAACATTTTCATTAGGGTGGTCACAATAGATTAGTTTAGCATATAATTTTTTATTTAGCAAGTATATATGTACATTTTTTTGCAAGTCAACGTGGTCCTGTGACCACCCTGGCTTGCATGTAGAGCTGCCACTATTTAAGTATTAATTATGTGAACAATGATGCCAAAGGCCGCTTGATGCATTTGGAGGCCTAAGGCGAAAATTGATTATCTTGTTTCATATATAAAATTACTATTAATCAACATGAACAATGTATATTATTATTTTTTTTTTTTTAAGTTTATAAATACAAAAAAAAAAAAAATTGACAAAAATTTTTACATTTGTTGATGTGGCAAATTGATAGCAGTGAGTAAAAGAGTGATGTCAGTGGTGAATCTAGTTAAAAACTAGTAAAAGTTTGCTAACTTGACTATTGTGAAAAATGTTGTGAATTTTTTTGTGAATTGCTTTCTTTCTTCTTTTTTTCTTTTAGAAGTGCTATATTTAGAATATTTTTCATGACAAATCTTAGGTGTTAAGTTGCTTATTGTTTTTTAGCTGAACCTACCGCTAAAATTATTTTTTGCTGTCAATAACAAACTTTAACAATCTGCTATTAAGATTTTTTGTAAAAATATTGTGAAAAATGTTATGGACATAGCATTTCTTTCTCATTTTTATTTGTTTTTCATTTGATAAGAAAATATTATTTTATTTATTGATTAATATTTTAGCTTAATTAATATTATTGGTTAAAATTTAGAGGCCTTTTTTTTCACTTGGGGCCTTAGGCGGCCGCATCAATAGCTTATACCATTGAGCCGGCCCTGAATGATGCTATGAATATTACAAATTTTACAACATATGATTTTTATAAAATAATATGTCACCAATTAAAAAAAAAAAAGTAATTCTAACATTCATTTATTATATTTTTGCACCGACCACATTCATTTCCAAATACATTTATCAAGGTTTTTGTTGTAGTAGCTTCTAGAATATTCCTTATGTGAGTTTAATTAATGTTTGCTTTAAAAGATAAATATGCAGCATGATGACAAATTAATTGCCACTAAAGGTCATGCGCACATCCTTAGGTAAGCATAAAAAGCATCCTAGGTTCCTTCTTCTGCAGTAATTAAATCAGAAATATTGTAGTTAGTGAAGAATAAAAAAAGAACACAAGATCTTTATATTAACTTCGTAATTGAAGTTTGCATTTTAATGTAACTACATCTGAATTAAAATCCTAAGTTTGTCAGTCAATGAACATGTTGCATTTCAGTGCAAGCATGCATGAATCTATTTTGTGTGGTCCATACATTTATTTACCTAAGTACAGTTTTTTCTAACTTCTCATTGAAGGTAAAAGATGTTCCATACACAAGACTTTGCAGCACAAAAAACATCTTGACAGTAAACGGACAATTTCCTGGACCAACTCTACACGTTAACAAAGGAGATACTATCGTGGTTGATGTTCTTAACAAAGGCAATTACAACATCACTATCCACTGGTAATATTAAAATATTGATTAAATAATTAAATTCATCATATTCTGATAATTCAAATTTAAATTCGTATCACTGTGATGATAATATCAATGTTGTAGGCATGGAGTGAATCAACCAAGATATCCTTGGTCAGATGGTCCTGAATATATTACACAATGTCCCATCCAACCAAGACAAAAGTTTAGCCAAAAGATCATATTTTCCTCTGAAGAAGGAACTCTTTGGTGGCATGCTCACAGTGACTGGACAAGAGCCACTGTTCATGGGGCTATCATTATCCATCCCAAGAAGGGAACTAGTTATCCATTTCCCAAGCCTCATGCTGAAGTGCCCATCATATTGGGTATACAAGTTTTGCTAACTCAAAAACACTTACCCATTCCATTTATTCATGATTTGTAGCCCAAGATATAAAATTAACTCTGGCAATGATTAAACGTTTTGTTGAAATGCAGGAGAGTGGTGGAAGAAAGATATAATGGAGCTTTACAATGAATTCCGTGAAAGTGGAGGAGACCCCAATGTTTCTGATGCATATACTATCAATGGTCAACCTGGAGATCTATATCCATGCTCAAAATCTGGTATTTTTGAACTTGGTTATCCATTCTCTAAGGTCTCTTCTTAAATTATTCAAAAAAAAAAAAAAAAATCCCTTTCAAGTTTCTAATTTCGGTAATTAAGAGTTCAAGATATAGGGATCCATGTATTTCTCTGTGGTGAACTACCTTACTAGAAACACAATTATTTCCATTTTACTTGAAATTGTTTATTGGATCTAAAAATATACAAAATATCATGTTATTTAAAATTTTAAATAATATTTTAAATATCGTATTTAATATAAATGAAGAGGATTCTGACTACATTGAATAAAAATACTTTATCCCACAATAAGTGTTTTATTTTATATTCTAAAAATTACACAGTTGAATATCTTGAACAGCAGCATTGATTATGCGTAGTAGATAGAATATTACTATGCTTTTTGATAACCAAGTTTTCCTCCTTTTATTGTAGAAACTTTCAAATTAATGGTGGACTACGGAAAGACCTATCTACTCCGCATAATCAATGCTGCTGTTCAAGATATTCTTTTCTTTGCCATTGCAAAACACAACATCACAGTCGTGGGAACAGACGCTAGCTACACCATGCCATTGAAAACGGATTACATTGCAATATCCCCTGGACAAACGATCGATGTCTTGCTAGAAACAAACCAAGCACTAGGTGACTATTACATGGCTGCTAAAGTATATTCCAGTGCCAATGGAGTAGACTACGATAATACCACCACCACTGCTATTGTACACTACAACCAAAACTACAATGCATCTTCAAGACCTCAATTACCTAATCTTCCTTCCTACAATGACACAAATGCATCTGCTAACTTCACTGGTAGCCTCAGAAGTTTAGCTGATGATAATCATCCTGTTCATGTGCCCTTAAACATAAGCACTCAACTAATGTTTACAGTTTCTGTAAACACTTTTCCATGCAGCACTAATTCATGTCGAGGCCCTAATGGGAGTCGCCTTGCAGCAAGCATGAACAACATAAGCTTTGAGTTGCCATCCATTGACATTTTACAAGCATACTATAATCATATTAGTGGCGTCTATGGAGACCAATTTCCAAGTTTTCCACCTTTTATATTTAATTTTACAGCAGAGGATCTCCCATTGGCTCTAGAGACACCAAAAAGGGGCACAGAAGTGAAAGTTCTTGAATATAACTCAACTGTGGAGCTTGTTTTGCAAGGAACGAACTTGGCTGCAGGGACAGATCATCCCATGCACATACATGGATATAGTTTTTACGTAGTTGGTTGGGGATTTGGGAATTTTGACAAAGACAAGGACCCATTGGGATATAATCTTGTTGATCCTCCTCTTCAGAATACTATTGCTGTCCCTAAGAATGGCTGGGCTACCATAAGATTCAAAGCAGACAACCCAGGTAAATTGCAAATTACTGATGTTATTGTCGTTGTTGTTGTTAAGAATATAAATCCTATGTTTCACTCATTGTATTCCATTTTATATCCTACAAATCACGGTATGTGCTTTTTTTTTCTTTCCATATAAAATAACACAAATTATTTTTAAAAATTCAGACAAATTACTAATATTATTGTCTTTGTTGTTAGGGATAAAATCAAATGTTTCACTCATTATATTTCATTTTATACTCTATCAATTATAATCTACCATGTCTTTTTTCTTTCTTATTAAAATAAGTAAAGTTTGAAATAGAAAAACCTAAATAAAAAAAATAAAAATAAAAAACAAAAAATTAGACACTTTACATACTACAATGGAGTATATATAAAGTTGAACATAAAAAGTAAAACAGATGATTTTTATTAATTTAGCTGTTAGCCATCATTTAGCTGACATCGGTTTCAATTTATTGTAGGAGTGTGGTTCATGCACTGCCATTTAGAACGTCACCTAAGTTGGGGCATGGACATGACATTCATTGTCAAAAATGGATCTAACCCAGAAGCGCAATTGCTACCGCCACCAGCAGACATGCCGCCATGTTGAATGAGCAGTGAATTTATATATCCGTGATTTCGTTTACTATATTCTTGTGATTGTTAGGTTTCATTATCCCTCTTCTTTCTCGATCGGTGTTCGGTGAACTGAACACAGTATTATATTCAATTGTGGGTATCGATAAGTTTCATAGTTGTAATATTGGTCTTGACAATTAACTTACTACATATCAAGCGTCCCAAAAATTTGTATCAATAAGAAATGACAGCTTTTCTTTTTAATTACTATCTAAATAAAATGTTACAAATTGATGTGATTGGTACCGTAACAATAATATAATAAATAAATTTCTTGATTCCTTTTTTATTTTTTGTTTTTTAATTAAAAAAAAAACAATTACAATTAAATATTTGAATTGGGTTTTTAGGCTAATTTGTTTGTTTGAGCAATTTTTGAGAAATGCAATATCCACAATATTTTTGCAATACTTTCACAACAAAATCTAAGTAGCAAGTTGTTACTGGTTCAATTTGAACTTATCACAAAAATTATTTTTGTCTACCAGAATCAACTTGCCATTTAAGATTTATTATGAAAGTTTTATGAACATGTTGTAAAAGTGTTTTAAACATAGCATTTTTTGCAATTTTTTGGTTCAACCTTTCACCGACCAAAATTTTGGAGAGATCAAAATTTATTTTTAATGGGCTTTTGCACTTATTTTTTTAAATATCTAGCACAATGTCCCTATTTTAAAACTATTAGGGCTTGTTTGGTTAGTTTTTTTTCATCACTCAGTTTTCGTCACTCGTCACTCATCACTCATCACTTAAAATACGCTAACTCCCTACACCCTACCCGTTTGGCACCATCACTTAACTTGTCATCACTCAAATTTTTCAACTTTTTGTGGGCCCTATACCTGTGCAGCTTTTACTTTTTTTTTCCCCTTCAACCCCCAATACCCAACTCATCGAACCCAGTAAAAAAAAAAAAAAAACCCCCCGAACCCAATGGAAGAAGAAGATGAAGAAAACAAACTCACCGAACCCAGTGAAGAAGAAAAAAAAATGGTTAAAAATTGCGGCTAACTCTGACCGTGGGACCCAATATATAGTTTTAATTACAAAAATGCTATTGAAAACAGAGTTATGGAAACTAAAAACACCTAAGTTTGTCACTCAATGAATATGTTTTCAATTTCCATAACTTATCGTTCAAAAATCAGAGAATTGAGTGATGGAAACAATCATCCAAAACCAAGCCAAACAATCATCCATCTGTGGGACCCACTTGTTTTGGATGATGGATCATGAAAACTGAGTAATATCACTTAGTTTTCATGTTATCCAAACAACTTCTTAAGCATTGTGTCCCTGTTTAAAACTCGATTTTATGATTATCGAGTTCTAGGTAAGTTTTTGCAATGTTGGAAGAGCACCCATGGCTTTTTTGAATTTAAAAAATCCAGCCGGAACTCAATTTTACTGAAATCGAGTTCCAAAGAAAAACTTACCTAAAACTCGATAAGCATAAAATTGAGTTACATTGAAACTCAGTTTTTAGAAAATCAAGTTTCAAACTAGGGATACGGTGCTTAATAGTTTCAAAATAAGGACATTGTGCTAGATATTTTAAAAAATAAGAGCAAAACCCCATTTTCCCCTAGATCCATGTATGTCTCTATGGTGAACTACCATAATAGAAACACAATCATTTTCACTTTACCTGAAATTATTTATTGGATCTAAAAATATACAGAATATCATGTAATTTAAAATTTTAAATAACATTCTACTAAAAACACTTTTAAATTTATTATATTTAATCTAAATAAAGTGGATCCTGACTACAATGAATAAAAATACCTTTTCTCACATCGAGTGTTTCATTTTATACTCTACAATTACAACTTCTCATCAGGGCTGTCCACAGGTAGGGCCGAGTCAGGTTTGAGCCCAACCCGGACTTGACCCGACCTTGTCGGGTGGGGAAAATTTCGACCCGCAACCGACCCGAATGAAGTTTTAGATCAATCGGTTCGGGTTGTATCGGTTTTCAAGTGTGAATCGGTTGGTTTCAGGTTTTCTGATATCGCCGGATTTTGGTCGAATCTCATCGGATCTGGCCAAATCTAACAAGATTTGGCCGAGATCTAACGAGATTTGGTCGAGTTAGAGTTGGGCTTACCGGAGTTTGGTCGAGTTTGAGTAGATCTGGGCTAGATTCGCCAGATTTAAGCATATCTGAGTGAGGATTTGAGTGGATCGGAGTAAAGGAAGGCGAAACGTGGCTGGGTCAGAGCTGAGAAGTACCAAATCGTCGCCAAATTTTGGCCTTCTTTAAGGTTTTGTCACGCAGGTCCGGTAGCTCGGGTTTTTGAGGACGAAACCCGTCATTCGACCCGCCGAAGCTAGGTTCTGAAGGTTGGGACCTGTCACCGACTCGTCGGAGGTGTCAGTCCGACCATGACGGGTCGGTTCCAGTTAGGTTGGTCGGTTCCGATGGGTCTTTGGTTTGCTTAGACAGCCTTACTTTTCATCCATCCTTTATAATATATATATATATATATATATATATATATATATATATAGTCAAAGTTAAAAATGAAAAAAATAAATAAATAAAAAAATAATGACACATGCACTATGGCATACTATTATTTGTTTTTAAATGTAAATAGTGGGAGGGAAGAGGGGGGTTCAACCACACACATAATGCACCACACAATCACTTGAACCTCCTGACATATACTAAAGTTGATTAGTTTTTTTTTTTTTTTTTTAGGAAGGGTTGATTAGTTGGTAGAGCATAAAGTTTGAGGATTTTTATTATGAAACATATTACTATGTTTTTAGATAACCAAGTTTTCCTCCTTTTATTGTAGAAACTTTCAAATTAATGGTCGACTATGGAAAGACCTATTTACTCCGGATAATCAATGCTGCTGTTCAAGATATTCTCTTCTTTGCCATTGCAAAACACAACATCATAGTTGTGGGAACAGATGCTAGCTACACCAAGCCATTGAAAATAGATTACATTGCAATATCACCTGGACAAACGATCGATGTCTTGCTCGAAGCAAACCAAGCACTAGGTGACTATTACGTGGCTGCTAAAGTATATTCCAGTGCAAATAGAATAACCTACGATATTACCACCACCACTGCTATTGTACACTACAACAAAAACTACAATGCGTCTTCAAGACCTCAATTACCTAATCTTCCTTCCTACAATGACACAAATGCATCAGCTAACTTCACTGGTAGCCTTAGAAGTTTAGCTGATGATAATCATCCTGTTCATGTGCCCTTAAACATAAGCACTCAACTAATGCTTACAGTCTCTGTAAACACATTTCCATGCAGTCCTAATTCATGTCAAGGCCCGAATGGGAGTCACCTTGCCGCAAGCGTGAACAACATAAGCTTTGTGTTGCCATCCATTGACATTTTACAAGCATAATATAATCAGGGGGGGGGGGGGGGGGGGGGGGGGTGGCGCCATGGCCCCCCCCCAAATTTTGAAATTTTTTAAAATATATATACAATTATTTTAATGTTTTCAAAATTTAGTCTACAAAAATAAGAGTTGGCCTCCCAAATATTTGAATTGGTCTAATAATACTCTTAAAAAAAATAATTAGTCTAATAGTTATAGAGATATAACTTTATTTTTGGCAATTCTATTTTTTATTGTAAAATGTGCTCTTAGATTTGTTAAATATTTGATAAAGTTTGGTATCAAACATGTTTGAATCTATTTTTTTCAATCCGATATGTGACGATTAACAAGTCATTGACTCATTAAAAAAAATTTGTCACTAAAACTATACATGAAATGTGTCTTTAATTGCCATATAATGAGTTAAAGTAAGGTAGTTTAAAATATTTTTGGAGCCTAACTTATTCCTTCAAGTTTTGGATCATTCATGTTTTTAAAAGTTTCATTAGTTCAATTGAAAGATTTTTTACTTACTTTAGCATAAAATTTGATAATTTGTATTTAAAATGAAACTTTTTAAGAAATTGACTATGAAAATGGAAAAAATGAATTTTATTTTATGAAAGATCGCCGTCAAAAATAATTTTGATTGAAAATATTAAGCTATTTTATTTTTTGTTGGGTGTGTATATATATAACTTATCAAATAAAAAAGTGTGTATATATATGTGTGTATATATATGTGTATATATAATAAAAAAGCACGCGTATGTATATATATTTGTGTATGTGTGTGGAAGTTGTCTTGATAAATATATTAACATCGCAACTTAGTCTCCTCAAACAAAAATTCCTGACTTCGCCCTTGAATATAATCATATTAGTGGCGTCTATGGAGACCAATTTCCAAGTTTTCCACCTTTTATATTTAATTTTACAGCAGAGGACCTCCCATTGGCTCTAGAGACACCAAAAAGGGGCACAGTCGCACAGAAGTGAAAGTTCTTGAATATAACTCAACTGTGGAGCTTGTTTTGCAAGGAACGAACTTTGCTGCAGGGACAGATCATCCCATGCACATGCATGGATATAGTTTTTACGTAGTTGGTTGGGGATTTGGGAATTTTGACAAAGACAAGGACCCATTGCGATATAATCTTGTTGATCCTCCTCTTCAGAATACTTTTGCTATCCCTAAGAATGGCTGGGCTACCATAAGATTCAAAGCATACAACCCAGGTAAATTGCAAATTATTGATGTAGTTGTTGTCGTTGCCGTTGTTAAGAATAAAAAACTTATGTCTCACTCATTGTATTCCATTTTATATCCTACAAGTCACAAGTCTATACCATATCTCTTTTTTCTTTCCGTATAAAATAACCGAAACTTAAAAAAACAAAACTCAAACAAATTAAGATGTTATTGTCATCGTTGTTTGGAACAAAAAATCTAATATCTCACTCATTATGTTCCACATTATACTCTATCAATTACATCCTATTATGTTTTTTTTCTTTTTTTATAAAATAACCAAAGTTTAAAATAAAATCAATATCAAAAAATAAAAAATTAGATGTACACTTAACATACTATAATAGTTTATATATAAAGTAGAATATAAAAAGCGAGACAAATTAATAATTTTTATTCAAATGTTAGCTATCAATTAGCTGACATCAGTTTCATTTTATTGTAGGAGTATGGTACATGCACTGCCATATAGAACGTCACCAAAATTGGGGCATGGGCATGACATTCATTGTCAAAAATGGATCTAACCCAGAAGCGCAATTGCTACCTCCACCACCAATCATGCCACCATGTTGAATTAGCAGTGAATTTATATATCCGTGATTTCATTTACCATATATATTCTTGTGATTGTTAGCTTTCATTATCCCTCTTCTTTCTCGATTGGTGTTCAATGAACTCAAGAGGGTGGACATTTCCTATTTGAAGTATGACAGAATTATATTCAATTATGGGTATCGACGGGTTTCTTAGTTGTAATGTTGGTCTTGGCATTTTACAATATATCAGGCGTGCCAAAAATTTGTATCAATAAGAAAGGACAGTTTTTCTTTTTACTATCTAAATAAAACGTTCCAGTTACCATCAATTTTACTATAAATATATTATAAATTGATGTGACTAATACCATATCAATAATATAATAAATAAAATTTTTTATTTCTTTTTATTTTGTTTTTAAAAGTTGACAGATCATTTTGTAAATTTACGACTGGCTCTTCTTTACTAGATGTTTATATATATATATATATATATATATATATATATATATATATATATATATATATATATATATATATATATATATATATATTTATTGAGAAAGTGATGTTTATCTATATGATATCAAAATAGTAGGGTTACAATCTTCGCAAGGGACACAAGAATGTCACAACCATCCAGCATAGGAGGATTTTATTCCTAAACCAAAGGGATGCGATTCCATAATAATAGGAATGAGATTTTATTTTCAAGACTTGGTTTGGGTTCAATGCTCATGTGCGTTGGACCCATCTAGATCATAACACGCAGGGACGGACCCACGTTGAGCCCAAAGGGGGCCCAAGCCCAAAAAAAATTCTTTTGAGCAGGTAAAATTTTCAAAAAACAAAAAAAAAAAAAAAAAAAAGGGCTTGGGCCCCCTTGGTTTTTTGCTCGGACCCCCTCCCAAAAATCATGAACCCCCCCAGCCCATCATCCGGCCAGTCCATGTAAAAAAAAAAAACACTCAGCTCTCAGCTCTCAGTAGTCAATAGTCCAACACCAAATAGAGAAAGCAAAAACACGAAGGAAAAAAAAAAAAAAAAAAGAGGAATGGGAGAGGTGAGACAGAAGATAGAGAGGTGAGACAGAGAGTGAGAAGGACTGAGAGACCCACTCCACTCACCCACGCCGACGATGCCGCTGAGACCCACACTAGCGGTTGCTCGATCTGAGACTGAGAGACCCACTTCACTCACTCACCCATTTTCTAGTACCCACACCGACGAGAGTCGCGCGACCCACTTGCCGCCGCCCACGCCGTTTGCTTGATCTACTCAGCCTAGCTTCGTTGCTTCAGCCTTCACAGTTCACAGGTATTTACTCTTATCTTTTCCTTCAAAGTTCAAAACCTAATAAAATGTTTGTGACTTTATGATCTGAGAATCTGAGATTGCCTTGCGGACTTGTGGTGTTTCATGTTTGTGTTTTTACTGATGAGTGATGAACTAAACTGATATTGATGATTGTGAATTGAATATTTGAATTTGTGTTGCTGCATGTGGTGTTTTTTTTTTTTTTTTTTTTTGGCTTTGTGACTTTGTCACTTTGTGTTTGTGACCCTCTCTCTTGTTTACATAGATAAGAGAGATAGAGAGAAAGAGAGAGAGAGTAGAGATTAGTTTTTTCTTTGTTGATTGGTAGTTGGGCATAATAGGGACAAGTGGAGTTCGGCAACGGGCAAATGACGGGGAAAAAAAAAAGGGTAAAGTTAAAAACTTAAAGAAAAGTTTTTGTTAGTAGTGCAGGGAATAAATTTATAGTTTCGGTGGTAGGATTCATTAGGTTAGTGAGTCAGTGTCAAATAGATGGAGACAACCCAAAGACATAAATAAGGCCGACCAAACACAAAGACATAAATAAAGGCAGACCAAACACAAGTTTATTAAAGACATAAATATGTTAAGAAACAATGATTTTTGGGTATTTGTCTTGGTTGATAGTTTATTAATACTATATGAATGCGTATTTGAAATTTTTTTTTTTCGCTTATCTCCGGCCCTCCCGCCCCCAACTTAAAATCCTGCGTCCGTTCCTGATAACATGCAATCAAAAGTGTCACATGTTATAATCTTAATGGATCTAGTGTATAAGAGTATTGGACTAAATTTTCATCCTTATTTTATTGTCCTTATTTTCAAACCATAACTTTCCTAAGACTTAGGGATGCTCATGAGGTATAAGGGTTGGCTAGGATTTTTTCCTTATCAGTGAGCTGGAGGGCAGTGGAGGCAGCACTCCAAGCTTCACCTTTAATGAATGAAAAGCAACTCGAAGCTTGGCACAAACAGATCATTTGCATCGTGAGCCTTTCCAGCGATAACTAGTTTGGGTCAAATCAAGACGCAGATAGTCACAAACCAAGGGAAATCTATGGTTCAAGGTAAAAAATCACTCGAGGTGCCCACTCGCACATAGATGATCTAAACAGTGGTCATTTTCTTAAACTTTAGTAAATTTTCCACAACTGGGCTGAGCCACTTTTTTCAATTCCAATAGCTTTGGATTACTAAGAAAAACCATGCAAACAATGAAAAGTGAATAGCATTTTAAGCTAGAGGAGCAAAATCATCCTTAACTATCCACTCTATGTCCAAATGTATTGTAAATCATACATGGGTGATCCAAAATCACGTATTTGTGGAAATCATAGAAAATTATCTAGAAATTGGCTGTCACTTTTTCTTGATGTTCTACGATTCAGTAGAAAATTCACGCACAAAGAGAAAGGTCATAAAGATTCAAGATATTCGCCCATGATGATGATGATGTGGAAGTGCAAAATATGCCTCCAAATGATTGATGCCCCATGACAAAGAAATCAACTAGGGCGAAGTCATCTTGATGATTGTTGGAAAAATAGCTTAAAAGATTGCTCAATTAGTTAACAAAGTTATAAATCAATTTCAATAATATAGCAATACGGTAAACTATATAAGGAGTTGCTCAGATTAACTAAACAAAATCAATAAAAGCATATAAAATTCAGAATTAAGCAGAAACGTATTGCCGAGACATGGAATTAAATTTGCTGTCCTTAAGAAACAATTTCGCCCCTACTAGAATGATTTCGTCCATGCAAATGGCTCAGGCAGTACTCAACTTTCCAGGATACAACTACAACTCTATTAATATGCACTCACAGACAAAGTTTAGAACTAGTCTCAAATGCTCAAAGAGAAAATTTTCAATATAAGACAAAAAAAGAAAATATCAGAGTAAAATCTCTGTTGATCTTTTAGCAACTAATCTTATAAATAGAATTTAAAAGTCTTTTAGGCTCTTAAAATTAATGGAAGTAGCAAGGGTGATGGTGCAGGGACGGACCCACGTTGGGGCAGAGGGGGGCCATTGCCCCCCCCCCCCCCCCCCCCCCCCCAATTAATTAAAAAAAAAACAAAAAAAACCTAGTGTAAAAAAATTAAGATTTGCCCTTTTATATGTATATATATCTATATATTTTTGTCTCTCTTCTAAAATATTTAGATATTAACTTACAAGAAAATAAATAAAATCCATGTCCCTTTAACTACAAAAACAAAATAAAAAAATAAATATAGACTAAACAAAAATCGCGCACAAAATAAAAAACAATTATTTTGTATGTTATACTTTGTTGATATGCTTTATAATATGAAATATTTAAAAAATACTTATTTTGTATATAGTATTTTGTTGAATATAAAATAGATATTAGTTTTTATTTTCATAAATTTTTTTTTTTTTTTTTTGGTTTTAAGCTTTGGCCCCCCTCAGGTATAAATCCTAGTTCCGTCCCTGGTGATGGGCGTAAGGGAAAGTTTTTTTTTTTTTTTTTTTTTTTTTGAGAATGAGCGTAAAGAGAAAGTTGAAATTGGAGATTTTGTTTCCAGTTGATGCAGGGCCGCTCCACTTATTGACCATCCTAGAAAAAAATCTTAACCACTCTTAAAAAATAAAAAATAAAATAAAAATAAAATAAAATAAAAAAAAATAAAAAACCTTGAATGCTAAATAAAAATTTGAGCTCATTAAAAATAAAAATCTATCTATCCAAAATTTTGGTTTATTGAATATTGAACCAAAAAATTGTGAAAAAATGCTATGTTCTCAACATCTTCACGATACTTTCACAAATAAATTATAAGTAGTAGGTTGTTACTACTATTATCAGTGGAGAAAAATGTAATTTCAGTGGTAAGTTCAAATTAGAACTAATAACAACTTGCCATTTAAGATTTGTTATGAAAACATTTTGAAAATATAATAGACATAGCACTTCTCAAAAATTGCACAAACAAAAACAAATTAGCCCAAAACCCAAATCAAATGTTTAATTGTGATTTTTTTTTTTTTTTCAAAAGGCATATTTTAAAATCACTATATATTTTTTCTTCTAAAAAACGCAAATTTTCAAATAGCTATTCTATTAGTGCTTACTTTAATCTTAAGCTAAATTTGTTAAATTTATGTGATACGGTTTGTACACAATCATATATATATATATATATATATGTATGTATGTACTAAAGTAATACCTAAATACTTTATTGAACATGGTTAATGTAGCAGTTGAATACCTAAATTAATTATGTAGGGACTAGGTTTGGGCACTATTCCTAAGGGATAAGTGAATTCAAGCCCAGCAAGCCCAATACAATAAATTTGTAGAGAGTGGGTAGAAGAACTGGGTTTTAATGAGTGTAACAACAGTTGAAGATGATTTAAAGAATGAATAAGTAAAACAAATATGGATTTGGGCAAGCAATTCAATCCTCGGCACTAGTCCGAGGAGTTTCAACTTATTATTTCTTGAGTGACAGTGACAATTGTTACAAAGTTAGTTCAGATTGCTATGGTGTTTTCTCTGGTAAAATCCCCGATCCCTTTTCTCAGAGCTCCTTCTTCCTTATATACTACTTTCCTCCTTCATCTCCACCATACACGTGCAGGTCAGATCTGCTGTTGTTGGTCTTAGTCACATCAACCCCCTCCCAAAACTCTTAGGTAGTAGCTGTGAGTCTGAAAAACTACTGCACAGATATCATTTCCACATTAATGCGGCTAAAGTGTTAGTTGTGAAGCATTTAATGTGGAGGCAACAACCTTTCCTAGAATTGCTCTACCGCCATGCTCCAGTATGCTTATTTGCTGTATTTATATTTTTCCTTAGAGTGCTTTGGAAGATTGTCTTTGCTGGTAAATTACTTTCTTCTACCTCGGCTTTGGCTAGCCGAGGACAGAGTTGTCCTCGGCACAGTTTCCTGGGTTGCCATGATCCCCACTGTCTTCTTCATTTGCAATTATGGGCCTCGGCATGAGCCTAAGGCCCTGTACAAAAGGTGGATGTATATCACTGGACTCTATGACCCCACAAAATATATTGAATGAACTTATAGTTTACCCTTTATTCCTTTGCTAGCACTATGAACAAATTCTTATAAGAAAATCACTTGTATTGCAAGATTCCTATTCTAAGAAATTTGTATTAACTTGAATAATTTTCTTTCAAATCCTAAGCTAGGAGAAAATGTCTCATCTTTTCAAGATGAAATAAGAAAAGCATATTTACAAAGAGGCTTTTGTCAACCTCTTAGCCATGATTTTCCTAAAAAAGAAATTAGTGAAGCATTACGTCGATAATTTTAATTAATTTAAAGTATAAAAATAATTAATTAGTTGGAAAAGATCATAAAAAATGATGGTGCATTTTGTTTATATTGTAACTTTTTAGGCAAGATATTAGTAATTGAATGGGTGACCATTAATGTAATTATTGCTTGGTTGTGCACATTAAAAAAGATGTAACTGATAGTGTGGGGGGTAAAAGCCCAGAATTATATATTGGGCCTTGGGCTTTATCTAGGGATATGCGCTTCCGAGGAGGGTGGATGATTTAAGGAAGCCCAAATTCTCGAATTATCAAGGATGGAGTGAAGGACGGTGATCCGAGGAGAGTTTAGTTCTCGGATAGTATCAGAGGCTGGTCGGCTCTGCACTTCATCAGTCTAACAGAAGATCAAAGAAGGTGTCTGATAGAACATATACTCAAGTGAAGATTCAGATGATCGACAAGTGTAGGATCAGGATGGTTAGGAGGGAGTTATATAATGTAAAAGATCTCCCATGAAAAAAAGGGGAGAGAGAGAGAAATCTAGCACGGATATTGTATAAAAATTCAGCTCTACTGATTAATATCATAACGAGCCTCCTCGGACCTCGATTTTGGTTAATTCTGAATGTTTCTCTGGTTTATCCTTCTTTCAATCTGACGCAAGCTGTTATAAAACTCATAAAAAGCCTAGTTCTTTCATCCGCTCTCTAAAAATTTATTGTTTGGGCAAATTGGGCCGACTTCCCATACCTTTTGGGCTTAGGCCATAAATCTTGACCTTACAGATAGCATTGATAATAAAACTCTCATGTAACAATTTCAAAATATAAAAACTCATAGAATGAAATTTTAAAACTTTATATATTTGTGTGTTTTTTTTATGTTGATACATTCAAGTTCTATTTTTATTAAATTTTTTAACAACCACCTAAAATAATTCTTGAAGTTGCAAGTGCATTAATGTCTATTTTCTGCAAAAGTAGGAAGGTACTCGCTGACCTGTTGCTAAGGAAAGAGGAGATAATTTTGGATTTTGTTTGCTGCCAACAACTCATGCTCTAGAAAATTCTAAGGCTTGGGCGTTCCAACTAAATTTTATGGGCTTAAGTTTTATACATACCCAATAATTGTTAAAACTTAAAACATATCACCCTGCACCACATGCAAACATTGTTGGTGCACGCCTAATACAAAACACTATTTTATTTTAGCTATGAAAATAATGTTGAAATGCTACCCGATTTTCACCAATAGAAATATCAAAAGAAATATTGTCAAATTGGAAATATTTGCGCATCGACCACATGTCTTTGTTTTATGACTATGTGTTGTGATTAGGAACTTGCTTTCACTAAACGACAGACTAGCTACATTGTTCCTAAAGGACTCCAATCTGATAGGAGTAATAATGAGACCTAGATCGTGACTTAGGCTGTAAAAGTATAGTGTCCTGGGGTTTTCAACTTTAATTTTCCAAAGCTATGTCTTTAATGATCCACAGTTTTCCAAAATAATTTTCAAAAACACAAAACACGTTTTCTAATCTTTCAACATTTCCCCGTTTATGAAAACAATTGTTGTCACCCATTTGCATCATGATGCAAACATGAGCCTGTTGGACATATTACTCCCAAACCATATACATATATATATACACACATATATTTCAATTATATTTTTCCATGAATTAAAATTTACAATTAAGAAATATTTAAAATGAGGTGCCCGTTGTTTAACATAGATTTCATGGGGTACCTAACACTTACCCCTTGCTCATGCATAAACAAACCTTAAAACCTATGTTTCTTGTTCAAGAAAAAATTTAACTAACTCAGTTTAGAGGATCCTAAAACCCTCACAACTTAGGTTCAGTCATAAAATCAAGTAAACATAGATGATCAATCACATCTTAGAATTCTAATATTGATAGAAAATCCATAAATTACATAATTTCCCACTTTTTATCAAATATTCACCATTCTCAAGTGGAGCATGTATGAGAGAGCTGGAGGAATTGAACTAAAATCAAGTATATATAAAAAGCTGCGACACCATTTATTTTGTCATAAAATATTTATATTGAACTTATTTTCTACAATTTTTTCATGTTTGGTGTAACCAAAAATTATTAATCAATAAAAAAAACTGTTAATGATCTATGAAATATACACTAGAGGATTGAAAATGATTTAAACCAAGCATATGACCCTTCTCACCTCCATCACCCATACTCCACAGTGCTACTAGCACCACCTCCCTTACTCCCCTAATTAACTTGCTAACCCCGTCACCACAGACACACACACGTATTCACTATTGCCACCCCTCTCTTACCTCCGCCCCCACTTATTTGCCCCAACACCACCACCTCCCTTTTCTCTCTCGTCCCTCATTGTACCACCATTAGGGGTGTCTATGAATCAAATTGGAGAGGTTTTTTCAAACCAATCCGAGCATATCGGGTTGAAAATTCTCAACCCACCCAATCTATCAAATTTGTAGACACTTAGTGTCCGTTTGGGAGTAGCTTATTTAACATTTTGCTGAAAGTGTGCTAATTAAAGTATACTTGTACCTGTAAAAAATTTGAAAAAATGAGAAATTACGAGAAAAATGAAATTTTAAAAAGCTGTACATAAAAACTAAAAGCTAAAAGTTGAAGCTAATGCTAAACAGACTCTTATACTATCCAACACACGTGGGTCAAATTAGGTTGGGATAGGTCAATGAGATGTGCTTACATACTTCATGTCATGTAAATAATTGGACTTCTATCAACAATTTATTTACTCTTTTTTTCAATAAATTATTACAATTCACGTAACATGCATAAATTTTATTGTAAATTTCAAAATTCATCAAAACTAAATTCTCAAAATACCAAAATAAATTAAACTAAAAAATTACAGACGAAAATGTCATTTTGGTCCCTACATTTTAAAGTCACAGTGCAATTTGGTCCATGCATTTTAGTAGCAATCAATTTGGTCCCTGTTATTTTCAAGTTACTATCAATTTGGTCCTTACTATTAATCACTAACGAAAAATGCCTACATGTTTAACAGTGTGCACCACTGGCACACTTGAAGCTGATGTGGCATTTAAAATAATATTAAAAAATTTAATTTATATATAAAAAAAATACCACCTCTGCAATTTAGTAAAAAAAAAAAAAAAAAAACTCAAAATGAATTAATAAAAAAACTCAAAATTCTATGTTAGGGTCATATTTTGTGAAATTGGCTAATCCTTTGACAAAATACACTTTACTTATATTTGGGTAGATCTAAGATGGGTTTAGTACTTCAAGAAATATGTTGTTCAAGTCAAGTATTAAAGACATGAAGATTGATCTAAGAAACAAGTGAAGAAAAACTGTTCATTAAGTCTTGACAAATAGCTCGATAGAAGCCTGCTATCGAGGCTTAATGTGAATCTCGATAGATAGCACGACAAAAGCTCAACCTATCGAGAATTACAATTTCAAAATTTTCAAATCTAAAATTCGACCAAGCCTTGCATATTTGTTTGGGGTTTCTTTTCTCACAACCCTAGACATATATAAGGTTTATTTTAAAGGATGTCACTCACAGATACAAAGACCAAAGACTTATTTTTCTCTGTATGAAGCTACTGAGTTTGTACGCCATAGAATTTTATAATCAAGTGCTTCTAGATCTTCATTGTTGATAAAGTGAAGAACTTTGCAGTCAACAACATCTATTCAAGTTACTGGAGTTAGTCACATACTTGGGATTCGTGCAAAGGGTTAGTCACAAATTGGAGGTTTATGCATCAAAGGAAAAGAAAGATATTACAAGATCAAATCCAATTGAGTATTGGAGTAAAGATTCAATTGTAGGTTAGTATTTCGAGATAGGCCAGGGTAGTTAGTAAGATTCTTATACTTGTAACCACTTGATTGTTGATTAATAAATTCTTAGGAGTTGTGACCTTAAAATCACCCAGTGGGGTTTTTGCCTTGCCAGGTTTTTCCTATTTGTCAACAAATCACCGTGTCAATTTATTTTCCGCTGCATTTAGTTTAATTGGTGATTTGTTGGTGCCTTCATGATTTGCATGCAATTGAACCTAATTAATCAATTTGGGTAATTGAATCAATTAACCGGGGTCCAACTATCTTAACCCAACATTCTATATTATTTTCTTTCAGTTTCTTGCAATCCAAACTGGCCTAATCAAAGAGAAATTGGCCGAAAAAATAACAAAAACAACAAACCCAGAATCAATGGAACTCAAATACAACACACACAAGATTCACAAACCCACAAATATAAAGAAATTTTAGCATAACTCACTTTCAGAATTACCCAAACCCACAATCAATGGAACTCCTAATACAAACAACCACCATCGTCATTTTGAAAATCAACCAACAAACGAAGTCCAGAAAAACCCCAATCATGACAACAAAGAAATTAGGGACTCGTGGCTCTTAAGGTGAAAGAACCAAGACCTACCTCTGTTTGTGGCGGTGGTCCTTAACAATGAAAGATTGAAGCTTGAGGAGTTCAGCCTGAGTTCCTCACGGTGAGAACATCCAAAAGAGAAAGGGGGTAAGACCCACCGCCGTTTGTGGCAATGGAGCTGGTGGTGGATGAAGGCAACTAGCTTGAGGAGCGATGGCCATGAGTTCTGATTCTTTCCTTATCCTTTCTTTTCTCTCTCAAATATCAATGTCTAGAGTTTGTTAGCCCCTTACCCTACTTCCCAAAAACAAAAATGTTGCAAAGAAAACCCCTTTTCTTTCTCTATTTTCTCCAAAAATAAACATGTTGCAGATAGCCATGTTTAGATTCAACTCATTTTCTATCTCCTTTGTCTTTTTTTTTTTTTTTTTTGTTCTTTTTTTTTTTTTTTTGGTAATAATATTACTCTTTTCTTTTTTATTGTTCGGTTTGGGCTTATATCCAATTGCCAGTTCCATTGGACACGCTAGGATGTAGACATGTGTCTAAATTTGGACATGTGTCCGTATCTCAATATGTCCAATGGAATTGGCCACCACTAGACACAAGCCTCATCCTTATTTTTCTTCATTTGAAAATTTATTGTTTCTTTTGTAAACTACGAGTATTAGAAGGATCTTGGTTTTATAGAATCGTGAAGCTATGTTGTTTGTGTGAATTTGTTGAATTGCTTAGCTATTTCAAATTCTGTGTGACTGATTTTTTTTAATATGCTATTTTACTTTTTTTAGTTTTAGTTTAGTATGGCTTTAGATTTTTGTTTGTTGTTTTTTCTTACGTGATTTTTTTTTTTTTAATTTATTACAATGCTAAGGTAGTATTTTTATTATTATTTTATGTGTCACACCAACTTTAAGTGTGCTAACGGTGTGCACTGTTAGCCACATAAGCATTTTTCATTAGTGAGTTAACAAATCGGAATGGGCCAAATTGACTGTAACTTGAAAATAACATGGACCAAATTGACTACGACCTCAAAATATAAAGACCAAAATGGAATTTTCGCCAAAATTAAAATAAGATTAATAAAATAAACTTATATATATGGTGAGCCTGGTTGTGTTAGAGGGGTTGAAAAAACTATCATCCCAAACCCAACCCAACTCGACACTAAAAATAAAATTAAAACACAACCCAACCCAACCCACAAAAAGCAATCTAAAGTGTCAAAATTGGTTTAACTCAATTTTTTCAAGTTGAATATACACCCTTAGCCACCACCTCCCTCCCTAACCCATGCCTTTGCACTCCCCCCCCCCCCCCCCCCCCCCCCCCCCCCTCCCCCCTTTTCCAATTCTCCAATTAGTTAATAATTATTATAATCTTCAACACAAAATAAACAACATTAGATAATTCATAGTAGACGTATGGAGTAACTTTTCATTTTTTTTGTTTACTTATCTTTCACATTGTTGGGTTATAAAATTTGACCCCACTTAATTAACCAATTACCCAAGTTGATTAATTAGTTTAATTACATGCAAATCCAATTATGGCACAATCAATCACCAAACTAAAGTTAAGTGCAGGAGAAAATAAGTTTGACACATCAATTTGATCACAAAGGAGAAAACCTTCATAGGCAAAAACTCATTATGTGAATTTCAAGTCACCACTCCCTAAGATTTACTGACAAGAATAGAGATTACAAGTACAAGAAATCTTACACTATCTCAAAGTTCCTACCTATAGTAGAATCTACTGATCTATAAGGAAGCTCAACTCGAATCCCCAATTAGACTACTCATAAAAGAATTCTCTTTTGCACGAATCTCTTATCCATGCATGTGCAATGTTCTGTAAGTTTGACACATCAATTTGATCACAATGGCAAAAACCTTTGTAGGACAAGTATAAGAAATCTTACTCTATCTTGAAGTTTCTACCTATAGTAGAACCTACTAATCTATAAGGAAGCTCAACTCCAATCCCCCATTAGACTACTCATAAAAGATTTCTCTTTTGCACGAATATCTTATCCGTGCATGCGCAATGTTCTTTAGGACATGATTTGATGAATTAGTAATAGCTTGGTACAAAACCCTAGGTGCATAGAACATCGCAGCAACTCCTAGTATGCATGTGTCTCTATGTATATATGATGATGGCAAAAAATATCTCATTTATATGTTCTAGAATCCTAGTGCATGAATTCCAAAATAGACCAAGTCATCCTGGGCTGAAACATAAATTATGTACTATTCAGTTTTTTTTTTTCTTTTTTTAACTTAATAAATCGAGAGGTGTTGAGTTAAGTATCAAGATTCATTTATTTTCGATAAATTGACAAGTGTCAAGAGGTATCGAAGTCCTGTTATTACCAAAAATAATTGTATATTTAGTATCACCCCATTTAAAATTTTATATAACATGATAAAATAAAAATAAATAAATAAATTTAACCATAAAATGTAGACAGGAATATCCTTGTCTCTGTTGATGCCTCATGTTTAGACAGAAGTGGTCAAGAATTTTGTTTGTGATATAATCTGGAGAGACCATGATTATCCGTTTGGTCACCAGGTTTTTGCGTTGGTCAATATTCAAATTTTGATATCATACGGGAAAAGGGCTAAATGAAAAAAAAAATTATATGCAGCAAATCAACCTTATACGTAACTCTGCAGATACAAACAATTAATATATAATAATTATACAGTTTTTTTGTTTCTTTCTTTTTGGGATTAATGTACAAACTATTGTGACAGCTATTCTTTTTCAACGGAAAATACGTCCTTGTTCATATCTTGTATTAACACTATCAATTTTATATTAGAATTAATAACTGAGTCAACTTTATATTCTAGATAAATAAATATTATGTTTCATTTTTGTTATTTTACTTTATGCTCTATCAATTGTAATTTGTCATTTTTTTTTATAAGAAAATAAAAAATTATATGTGACAATTTATACTTGATAAAACATAAAATGTAACATTTAAAATGGAATATAAAATTTTTATTCAGAAATTTGCACAAGAGACACACATACAATATATAATAATATACTTTTCAAGTATAATTAAGCGTACACCAAATTTATTCAATAGATCTATTACAGTCTCATAAGCATTATTAAACAAACACACTTCTGAAAGTCGGACATACAATTTATTATATTAGCAACAACAACAAAAAATACAATTTATTCAGTAGCTCGAATGTCAGAGAATAATCTCTAAAACACTCTTATGTTATAGGTGAATTAGCAATCGTCTCTATCATCCACCAATTTATTCTTCCCTAGATACTTTTCACAAAATACCACACAACACGTCAACAACTTTGCCCTAAAATATTTTAAAACAAGTAATAGTAGATTGTAACAATTAAATAAAAATCTTTCATCTCACTTTCAGTGTTCCATTTTATACTCCGTTAATTTGATATAAGGTAATTAGTGGATCATAAAATAGAACACTCATAATGGAATAAGATTTGTATTATTCTAACAAACCTTAAGCGTAAATAGGTGGAACACCATTCCTCGAAACAGCCACAACAGAGAGAGGGCTCTTCATCTCACATGAGAGCTTCAACGCCTCAGTTAGGTCAACTGGGTTAGCCATGTCTTGAACCCATTCAAAGTGTTGAATCAATTTAGCAACCCAAAGGGTCACAGTCACAAGCCCTAAGTTCTTGCCTGGACAAACCCTACGACCAGCGCCAAAGGGTGCAAGCCTAAGGTCTCCTCCCCTAACATCCACGTCAGCATCTAAGAACCTCTCTGGCTTGAACACTAAAGGCTCCTCCCACACTTTTGGGTCATGGGTTATGGCCCACATGTTCACCATGGCCGTAGTGTTGGCCGGGACTACCATGCCGTTGCTTAGCTGGACATCCGACGTGGACAGCCGGGCCCACGATAGGAGTGGCCCAGGTGGGTGAACACGTAGGGTTTCCTTCACAATGGCTTGCAAGTAGGGTAATTTGGCTACGTCAGCATCCGTGATATTTTTGTTTCCCACAACAATGTCAAGCTCGTGGTGAAGCTTGTGTTGCACTTCATAGTTTAAAACTAACTCGGCCATGACCCACTCGGTTAAAAGTGCGGTTGTGTCAGTACCACGGAAGATCATTTCCTGCACACACAGTACAAAACACACACTTATGTCTATTAGATTAAAAACATGAAAAGTTGTTGAATCTCATATAAAACCAAAAAGTATTATTTTTAATGCTATAAATTTTATTATATAAACTTTATAAATTGATGTATTTGTAATTAAAAAAAAAGTAATTTAATATTTATTTATTATATTATTAAAATTAGTAAATCTCACACATTATTATGATTTTTTTTTTTTTTAGAATTTCAACTTATAACGTCCGCGCGCTCCTGATGACAGTTTTTTATTATCAAACCAAGATATCAATCAATTTTTAGTGTAGGCAGAAATTGAACCCCAAATTTCTTATTTAACTATCAAAACTTTACCAATTAAACTAACTGGAACCCACATTATTATGATAGTTTGTAATACTAAAATTATTATAAATTTTACCATTAAAAAAACTTACAAATTGACGTGAAAATAAACTTGATTAGTATCACTGCAATAAGGCAACAACTCATGAATAAATATCCGACTTATCTTTTTATTATTAGTGATAAGGTTTATATAATGTCTCTACTCCCTAGTTTCATTTTGGTTATAAAGTTTATATGATAAAATTTATAATATTTTAATATTCTTCGAAAAGAGAATATTTAATTGAAATTTATACAAACCCATAAGACCGCGACCATGTCATCTTCTTCAAGCTTCTCATCCCCATCCAAAGAGAGTAGAACATCAACAAAATCTGCATTGTCAGAGAGCTTGCTCGAGTCACCAAGCAGGTACCGGTGCTCATCTATTAATTTCATAACAAGCTTTCTGACACGAAGAACAAGCTCTGAGCAACGTTGGTTGACACAAAAAGGGTCATACACGTAGCTAAGCCATGGGAGATAATCGGACCAATTGAAAGCACCTAAGAGCTCAAACCCTTCCGTAACAAGCTCATTCAGTTCTTTTGCCTCGTCGCTATTGCACGTGAGATCGTATCTTTTGCCAAACACGGTCCCCATAATGTTGTTAAGCGCGGCAGCTTGGAGGTGGTTTCGTAAGACAACACCACCATGAAGTGATTGCTCAGTGGTAATGGCATCCAACATGATGGCACAGTCCATCTGGCGTCCGGCTTCGTGGGCAGCAATGCGTTTGGGTGCAAATAGATGATTTGATGAAATCCTCCTAAGGAGCCGCCAGTATGTTCCATTTGGTGCAAACCCAATGGCACGGCTAAACATTAGGGTCTTAGCAGATTGCTTGATAGGACGATTGGCAAAATGGGGAGAGGCTAAGATTTCACGAGCAGTTTTGGGGTCAGAGGTGATGATGGCAGGGGTCGAGCCTAAGCTGAATGCCATGAGCTGAGTGGCACCATGGATTGAAGCCATGCGAGCAAGAGTTCGATGAGCCAAGCCGTGGCTTAAGCTGAACAAACTGCCAAAGAGAGGAAGGCCACGAGGTCCAGGAATTGGGACTGAACCCATTTGATTCCTTCCATTTTTCCAGGCTACACCTCCAGTGGAGAAAGCCCAGGTTAGAAAGCCAATTGATAAAAGCGGCATGACGATTGAAAACAAAACAAAACCATTAAACAAGTTTTGAGTTTCCAGAACAGCTGGGAGAGTAAACACCCACCAAGTAGTGTCTAAAGAAGAAGTTAACTCCATAGCGCAGAGAGAATGAGAGAAAGAATAAGCGAGAGAAAGAGAGGATTGGGGATGATGGTAGTGGTGGTCATCTAAGAGGAGAAATTTTGGGTTAAATAGAAGAGCAGACGTAAGTAGTACGGAATTTGATTTTTGCCAAACGAAATATCATCTTCTAACTCAAAAGAAATTAAGAAAAATGCTAAAATGGTATCAGTTTTTTTTTTTTAATTATAAAATTAGCTTTTTAAATTAAATTAAATTAAATTTTATCTTTTTGTCACAAATTATAGTAATATTATAAATTTTATTATATAAGTTTACAAACTACTATTGTTATTAATGTGATTGATGGATTTTTTTTAATTATTTAATAGTTATCATGGAAAATTAAGATTTGAACCCTTAGACATATTCATTGAAAACAATCCAAAAAAAAAAAAAATACAGCTTTTTACTTTCTTTTTTTTTTAAATCAAATATCACTTAAATTACAAGACTCTTAATATATAACAATATAATAATAATAACATAATCATTTTATATAATTGGTTAGACATTATAAGACTTATATATATATATATATATATATATATATATATATCTATATATATAATTAAATTTATAGTGTCTTTATCACTCACTAGAGGATTACTTGTAAACTAACCGGTGTGAGACTTGCTTCGAATTGTTGGTTACATGCAAGTCTCCTCGCGTAGTAGGAATGAGAAAAATTTCCTATAAAAGTTTATTAATAGTTTCACACTTGTTAGAGACTGCGGAGGGTCAGTCAAGTATGGTCAGAAAGACCAGTTCTAGCATGTCCTAGTCAAGGGGACTAACGTGTACACTGTCGTTTGATTTCTAACCCATGCTGCTTATGAAAAGTCCTTTCTTTATTAACTTATAATATATGTAGTAACGTAAGCCAACACAAAAAAATTACATATTTTTTTATATAATTATTAACACAATAAATAGTGATCAAAACATCATTTTTACATAGACTTATTACTTATCTAATTTCATTAACACTAATTATAATGTATCATCTCAACGATTTTCAAAACTTTTTTATCACTAATTTTAATATGATCATCGATCCCCATATCATACAAAAGAATTAATTAACACATGATAATTTAAAAATATGATTTTATTGATGTTAAAAGGATTAACCTTATAATAAGACATTTATTCAAACTTTCCTTCCCGAGTGTAAATGAATTCCGAAAAGTCAGACAAGAAATTTCTTGTCAATTCCTGCAATGAAAAGCAAAAATATTCTAATCCAAATTAATAATGGGAAAAACACCAAATCAAATTTGACAAGTAGTAGGTCATACCAGTTGTCATAATGTCTCTCAAATTTTGCAATAATTCTTACCAAGAACTAAGAAGAACAAGCCATTGGCGTAAGTAAAAAACTTACTAAAAAACAAAGAACTTTGAAGTCAGTTTCTTGAAACACTAACTAAATAGGTTGAAAAACTCCATCTAGTCAAGTTCTTTTACGGGGATTTTTTTTTTTTATTTTATATATACTACGTCCTCAATGTCCTCATAATATTTTCACAATAAATTATAAATATAGTAAGTTGTTACTGATGCTAATTTGAAAACTCACCACTAAAATTATTTCTTTTCTCTTAAATAATAACCTATTACTTAAGATTTGCTATAAAAATAATATTTTTCTTTTTTTTATTGCATAGTATCTCATGGAGAATCTCTCAAACTTCTTCACTCATCGTAATGCTATTAGGATATGAAGAGGATATAGGAAGTAAACAATATAAAAGATCAATACATACACACGCAATCAAAGGTCAAATTAGTTAACTACTTCTAAGGGTTACGTCGACGATGACTACAAATGAGCTACATTATCGTTACTCATTAGTCATTAGCATATATATTTGTTCTATAATTTGCGTTCCACACATATTAAATTATAATAATGAGCCCATAAGGGCCGTAACATTTAATATATTGTCAAATAATATACCATCAATAATTATATGGACACCTATTCTATCAACCCTCAGGTTTCACACACCCCACCAAATGCATTATTTTCATCTGTTAATTATATCAGATCGCATTTGATGATTACACGACTACCAATCCCACTCCATAAATTTATACGTTGGGATCTATGGTACTTGTCCTAATTAGTTGCCAAAAGTTAGCTATTAAAATATGGTGCCGTGAAGACATTCAAGAAGGGCTTTGGACTGCGCATATTCACACTGTTCGAAGGAAAATCTACAATTATTTGAGTTGAAAAATTCTAAAATTTACTCGGAAGTTTTGTATCTTAACTGGTTGATATTTCTTAATATTTTTTTAATAAATATATATAGAATTTAAATTTGCCCACCCCTAATTATAAATAAATCAAAAAAAAAATTATTATCTCAAAAAAATATCAACATTATATAAATTTTCTTATAATTTTTTTATTAATTCAATTGTCTTAATGCGAATGAGAAATTTAAATTCTAGACATCTTCATTAAAAACACCAAAAAGTACCAATCAGACAAGTTTTATTACAAAAATTTTATAAATTGGTGTGATAATAAATATATATATGATTAGTACCATTTTAACAAATAATAAATAAATATCTTAATTTGTATTAATTTGTAATTAAATTATGACACATCAATTTATAATTAAATTATGACACATCAATTTATAAAACTTATATAATAAAATTTGTAATATCCTATTCTTTCCATCATTTTATTTGTGACATGTGAACAAGTAGAAAACTATACAACTTAGACCTTTTTTTTGCTTCGATCAAAAGAAACTACGCTTACACCAAAACTTATAATTTGGTTGGTAATACGTGTTTAGATTATTACATGCAAAGGGCAGAGGGATGCTCAGGATATCTTACGTTTCCCTTTTTTGTTTATCAAAAATAATAATAATAATAAGTGAACCACTAGGTGCAGTTGATGGCATTAAGGTAAGAAAAAACATTAAAAACCGTATTATATCCTAAAAGAATTGATCTAGTTACAATTAAAGCTTATTGTAGTTGTTTACACTTTACAAAGCTCATATCAACTCAATATATGCTCAATATATATGGCACTCAGCACACTCCTACACAACAATCATTTAACTAATTTAATATTAATCTACGGCCTTTCAAACTTTTCAATCATGTGCAGACATTGTCACATGCCTAGCCTATATGTTGAGTTAGGAGTGTGACAATCTATAGTGTACATAGTGTCATGTATTTAAAATATCATCTTATTATATAAAGAATAAAAATGGCTGTTAAGTGATATGGTATCATTCTCATTCCTTCTATAAAAAAATGGTATCATGCATTCTCATTACTAGACCTAAGCCGAATAAAACCACTAAACCTCCATTATGAAGTTGCCAAATTGAGAGGATCCTAACAAGGCAACTCTTTTTAGAATTCTTATCTAGCAAAAATAATAAGAAAATGATCTTCTTCATTTAAAATAGGTCAATTTTATGGTCCAAATCATATATTTTAATTCTAAAGAAGTACAAATTACAATATCATTTAACATTCTTAATATTATACTCTTTTTCGTCCTAAATGGTTGTTTTCGTTTAGAAAATTCAATTTTTTTTAAGAAAACATCATTTAATGCATTTTCTTTTATGCAAATTTTCACAACTACTCTCTTATGTTCAACTATAATGAAAAATGGATATTAATTTTTTTTGGAAAAAGTTAACAGATGACTTAAGAGTATTGATTTATGAATTATTTTTAGAAATTTTTTATGGAAAAAAGAAAAAAATAACTAACTTTTTTATTTGTGATATTAAAACGTTCTTAAAATAGTTTATTAACAAATACTCAAAGATCGCCCATTAACAGGACCCTAAATTTTTAATTAAAGTAAAGGGTAAGTTAGGAAATTTATTTATTGACTTGTCATAAAAGACTTCATATTAGGACATCCCAAAATGAAATTAAGAACTAACAATTTAGATAATAAAGTTTTCCTCTTTATATTATATTTTATCTATTTTTTAAATTATATTGATTTCTTCCTTTATGGGAACAAGAACAGAATTGATCCCAACATCTTCCTTGCAGTGTAGTGGAAATCTTGGGATTTCCATCTACTTTTGGTTCCATGATAGGATGTTAATTAAAGACAAACCGAAAGGGAACGATATACCTTCCCTGCATATGATTGATAACATTGGAAAAAAATGGGTAGAAAATTAGATACAAACAATCTTTTGTGACCACCGTATATTTTTATTGCGATAGTCACTTCATAAGTATAAATGTTTATGGGGTACGTGTGGGGAATAAGGGTCGAGGTTTAAGTTTTCAGGAAGGAACTTCACATACATATACACTTAAATTATGTTAGAGTAGAATTTCTATCTTATATATTAAAAAAAAAAAAAAAAAAAATCTTTTGTCTCTCATCAAAAGAAGAAATTGAAAAACCACTTTTCAGTTTTTTCACTCGTCTTTGTTTCCCTTCCCCTTGCTCTCTAATATTTGGAGGAAACGTTATTTGTTCTTTACATTGCATTTTTCTTTACCGTAATTTTCCTTCGTTTATTTACCCTGCATTTTTATCTTCCCTGTATTTTCCTCTGTTTCTCTAACAATTATTAGTCAATTACCACAATATTATATGCATAAATCCCACCAACACTATTTACTTCAGATTTTTGGCCCTTAACAGGAAAAAGGTAATTCGTGCTAGGAACAACATTCTCCTAGGAGGAAGCTGATCGAATTTCTATTGCATTTAAACCCAACATAAAACAAACCTTGATACGCGTCAATCTAGGTCTAGGCCGCGCGGATTACAAGGCACACGGCTGGCTTGTGTATTTCCAGAACGACTTCTCTTATGGTAGAAGCTTGTACAAATATTAGTAATTAAATGGAAGCAGAGGATGTAGGATTATTTTGTAAATCAAGATAGTACCACTTTTTAGCTGATTTTTTTTTTTTTTTTTTTTTGGTGAAAATCACATTTTCGTCTTTATATTTTCACGCAATTCTCACTTTAGTCCCTATTTTTTATTTTCACTACTTTTAGTCCCTATTTAGAAAAATGTCATCAATTTTAGTCATTTCCGTCAATGCCCTAATGGCAAAATCCTACGTGACAGACGAAACTATTAAAATAATAATTAAAAATTTTATTTTGACATTAAAAAATGCTACGTCAGTATCTAAATTAAAAATTTTAATTTATTAATTTTAACTAAATAAAAAAATTAAAAACAGAAATAAAAACCAAAAATCACGTTAATTGAAATCTAAGTGTGTCTTGAACAAGAACAGAATTCGAAATCTAAGAACACAAAATTAAAATCCAAAAATCACAAACCCAGAAAATAAGAACAAAAAAATTAAACTATCCACATCAAATTAAACATAAACAAGAAATTAAACATGAAAACAGAGCGATCCCAGCCATGGCCGACTCTCATTCACTCTCATTTTATACTTCTTTTTTTTCGTTCTTTCCAAATCCATTACTTGCTCTATTTGTTTTTGTATCTTTGTTTTTCTTCTTTCTTTTCAGATCCATGACTCTCTCTTTCTCTCTCTCTCGGTGCTTGTTTCTTTTCAAATTTTGAATTTGTGATCTTGTGTTTATGTTCAAATATCAGCAACTGATGGGTGTGGCCATGGGTCTCGGCCATGGGGTGGTGCGATTGCCGATCTGCTTCTAGGGCTGCTTGAGAGACTTTCGGGCGCCGCTCTGGTGCTTGAAGAGAATAAGGTGTAGCCTTTGGACTTACCGAAGACGCGGTCGGTGACCGCCTTGTAATCCTCGATCTCGCCGTACTTGCTGAAGACGAAAGTGAGGGTTTCGGCGGTGGTGTCCCAGTCGAGGCCGTGGATGAAGATCTTGCAGTAGGCGGGGTCCGCATCGACGAGCTCACGCAGGATTTCAATCAAGTCCAGGTGCTTGCTCACTCCCTTCTTGATCAGAGCCACGAGATGGTCCTTCGTGAACGGCTCTAGAAGCTTCTTCACGTCTTCGTCCTCATCGTTGTCAGCTGCTGGGTTTGTGTTTGTTGCTTTTGTGTTTGGTTGACAAGGAAGATCTGTTACTGGGTTTGTGTTTGAGTTTTTGTGTTTGCTTGATAAGAAAGGGCAAGAAAATTCTAGAAAATCTGGGCATGTGTTTTTATGTTTAAATCTGAATTTGTGTTCTTTAGAGTTCTTGTTGAAGATGAACTGGATTTTAATTTTTTTTCTTTTTTTTTTTAATTTTGTTTTCATGTTTAATTTCTTGTTCATGTTTAATTTGATGTGGACCTATAGTTTAATTTTCTATTCTTATTTTTTGGGTTTATGATTTTTGGATTTTAATTTTGTGGTCTTAGATCTGGGTTTGTGTTCTTGTTGTTCTTGTTCAAGACATACTTAGATCTCAATTAATGTAATTTTTTTTTCCTGTTTTTAATTTTTTTATTTAGTTAAAATTAATAAATTAATTTATTTTTAATTTAGATGCTAACGTGACATTTTTTAATGCCAAAATAAAATTTTTTATTATTATTTTAATAGTTTCGTCTGCCACATAGGACTTTACCGTTAGGGCACTGACAGAAAAGACTAAAATGGATGGCGTTTTTCTAAATAGGGACTAAAAGCGGTGGAAATAAAATATAGGGATCAAAGTGGGAATCGCGTGAAAATGTAGGGATGAAAATGTGGTTTTCGCCTTTTTTTTTTTTTGGTTAAAATTCAGGCAATACTTACAGTTTGGCCTAATGTCAATCAGGTCTAAATTATTTCAAAATTGACCAATTTGGAACCCATTTGGTAATATTGTTCTAGTAACGTTGTTTAAGTGTTATAGAAATACATATGGATGAAAATTTTTTATGGAAATACGCATCGTGTTGTTTAAACAACGAAAACTGTTGTTTAAACAATACAACCAGATAGGCCCTTACTCTCTAAACCCAACTTAGTCTTTAAACCATTTCTTATTTTTTCTTCTCTCTCAAAGTAAATAAAAGCCAAATTGATCAATTTTGAAATATTTTAGACATGATTGATATTATCCCAAACTTCAGAGATGTTGAAGTATTTTACCTTTTTTTTTTTTTTTTTTCTTTGGCTGAACCAGATGGAGGTACTTCATACATTTATACTAGTACAAAATGGAGTTAAAGTTTGATCAATGATACAACGGACACAACTATTTTCAGTAATTGATAAAAAGTTTAAGGTTGCACGAGTTATTAGTGGGCAGAATTTCTCCACCACACATAGTTTCGCAAATTACAAGATGTGAAATTGAGTATGTCACTAGATTTATTGAAAGCCACGATCCTACCAAAAAGTGACATCACCTACTGCTATAGTCCGAATAGTTGAATAAGTAAAGAATTACTGAAATGTAGCAATAACTTATCCAATAATAATATCCTATCAAAAAAAAAAAAACTTATCCAATAATAGAGGTAGAGCCGTAGAGGTAGAGGCATTGAAGCATGGGAAAGAAGTGGACGCAAATTTCAAAGAAAGGAAAACGTAAAAAAGAATATAGGAAGGGTGAAAAAATCTGGAATGGTGTTTAGTAGGAGAGAGTGCAGGCAGGCACACATGGACATGGGGATGGTGCACGTGAGTATGACCTCGTAGAAGGCCAAAACACGCGAGTTCCCTGGCGGCCCGCCCTAACACACGCATGCATCATAGTGGCAAAACTATAGCCTTATGGCTCCTCAAATTTGGAGCCGAGGATCCGACATTGGTGGCCACAAGTGCAAGCGCTGGATAAGAAAACCTACACAAAACTATTTACTATTACTAACAATCAAAATCCAAAAGCAATAAAAGCAACCGTAACTTAAAGAAATAAGCAACCGCAAATTGTTGGGCGCATTCGGATTCAAGTTTGATTTGGTCACATCTCTAAAAAATAAAAAATAAAAAATAAAAAAGTTTGATTTGGTCAGATTTCTAGCTAGGGGTGTTCGTAGTATGATGCAGTGCGAATTTGGGCCATTTTCAGCACCGCACCTTGCGGTGCGATTTAGCTAAAACCATAACTGCACCGTACTTTATTTTTGCGATCACATATGCGGTGTGGTGCGGTTTAGAGTTTAGCCAAAACCATAATCGCACCGCACTTCATTTTTGCGGTCACATGTGCAATACTATGTATAAGATTCAGTTTAAAGTCGGTATATTTTTCAAATTTTGGGTTTTTCCTACTCAGCCCAAAACTAATTTTTCCCTTTTTTTGGACCAAGTTTTAAATTATTGAGCTAGTTTTTCTTTATTTTGGATTGGCTTTTCTAGTCAACACTTACTAGGGTTATTAAACTTTTTTTTTTTTGAAAACTAGGGTTATTAAACTATTAATAATATATTTAATATTAAAAATAAATAAATATATTAATATATAGAGAGGGTGCGGTGCGGTGCGGTTTGTGCGGTTTTCTTATTATAAAACTGCAAACCGCACTACACCACGTGGTGTGGTGCGGTGCAGTGCGATACACTATACTTGCGGTGCGGTGAGGTTATGCCATTTTGCTGGCAGTTTTGGTGCGGTTTTTGCGGTTTGGTGAACACCCCTATTTCTAGTAGTAATTAGTCTGTGGTGTTTTAGTAATTACACAATAGAACATGCCAAGAATCAAAAGATTCTATTAGGTTTAATAGAGAATTTGACTCTATGTGATATGGGACAGCCTAAAGCCTAGGCCTATAGCTCCTTAAAAAATCCCTAGAAATAACGGTCCATCCCTTTTGTTAAATGTCTAAAATTTTATACAAATATACAAATTTAAATAATTCACAGCTTGGTTTCATTAACTCAATTAGTAAAGTTTCTAATGGTTGAATAAAAGATCTGGAATTCAATCTAGGAATGGCAATGGGTCGGGTTCGGACCAAGTTTCTTTATGCCCAAACCCAACCCGCAGGTCTGCCCCCAAAACCCAAACCTGCCCGTTTAATAAACGAGTTTTTTTTTTGGGCCTTAGACCCACCCCGTTGAGCCCGACGGGGCCTGCCTAGCCTATGCCACTTCAGGGCCCAATCCGGGGCCTAATAAAATAAAATAAAAAGGTTTGCCTGAAGCCCTAAACCTCCATAAACCTAGATCAGAAACCTAAAAAATAAACCCCAAGAGGCCAAGATCATGTTCATCAATCTAGATCAGAAATCCAAAAACAAAATCCCCTAGATCATGTTCATCAACCTAGATCAAAAACCCAAAAACAAAAAACCCCAGGATCATGTTCTTTAATCGGACCAAAGTAGCAACCAAAACCCCAAACACAAACACAAAAATTTCAAATTTTTTATTTTCCCTTTCAAAATCACAAACACAAACACAAATCCTAACACAAACACAAAAATTTTAGATTTATACTTTTTCCTTTCAAAATCACAAAAACAAACACAAAAATCACAACAAAAAAGAAAAAAAAAAGAAGAAGAAGAACATGTAATTAAGAAATAGGAATGGCAACAAACCCAAACCCTAATAGGAACCCAAACCAGATTCTCAAAAAAAAAAAAAAAAAAAAAAAAAAAGGAACATATTGAAGGCGTAGGGAGGAGGGAGAATGGGAGCGCTTAAGGTGGGCAACGATGAGGCCATGAGTGAGGCTGTGTGGGTTGGTGAGAGTGACAGCTTAAGGAGTTGAGGGTGGTGACAGTGAGGCTGTGGTTGTGGCTGTGGCCGTGCAAGTGATTGGAGATTTGAGAGAGGGTGGGTGGTGGTTGTGTGATGAGAATGAGATAGGGTTAGGGTATTGAATAAGTTTATCTATATATATATATATGAGGGTGTTTTACTAATTAGGATATAACTAGGTCGGGTCGGGTCCAGGTTTGGGCCAGGTTTTTACCAAAAACTTGGACTCGACCCGAACCTGCTTCGAGTTTTTTTTTTTTTAAACCCAAACCCAACCTTATTCTTTATCGGGCTGGGTAAAACTCAACCCATTAGGGTCGGGTCGGGCCGGGTACTCGCAGGTCGAGCAGAAATTGCCATCCCTAATTCAATCCCCATCTACATAAAAAACCAATTGGTGTCTTGGTCTAATGATAAAGAGTTATCATCAAGAACAAACGCCATAGGTTGAAATTTTCTCAAAAAAAAAAAAGATTCACCACTTTTTATTTTGAGTTATGCTAGTGATATTCCAAATTTTACTTTAAGCTTACAAACTAACATATCACCAATCATTAAAAAAAGATAATACAAACACTCGTTAATTAGATTATTGAAGTTCATTAATCACAGTCATTATCACATCATATTGTGAACATTTTGTAATACTTTTAGTATTTTTCTTTTTCATTTCTAACAAGAGATTTCCAAAATAGGAGTCCAATAGAAATTTAAATTTAACCCAATTGAAACCCTAAAATATTTCCAAAAAGGAATGTTGCAAATGGGTTAGATCATCAATGATGTCTAATCTCTCCTGATCGTTTAAGACTTAAAATTTTTGTAAACTAATCTCCTACAAAGCCACACACCAAATAATCTCTCTCTCTCTTAAAAAGAAGATATAAAATTAAAAATTTAGATTACAATTGTACTTAACTATGCATCGTCATTTATCCAAGTTAAAGTAAATTCTTTTTTTGGATAAAATTTATGCTTCAATTATGATAATCAATCTTATGTATGAAATTAACCTTAGTTTATTTAGTATTATTCATCAATTTATGAATTTAATGCATCAAATTATTCTTAATTTAATTAATATTAAATAATTTTATCTAGTTAATGTTTACATATAAAATGTCCCACATAAAATTTTCACCTTAGGGCTCAAATTATGTTAGGCCAACCCTGGGAATATTTGCTAATTTTCAAAATATAAAGGAGGAAATTGCTCGATTTCAAAGTTTGTGAGGGAAACTGTAAACTACCCCAAAGGCCTAAACATAAAAAGGGAAAGTGCTTAGTAATTAGTTGGGGTGTTTTAGTTATTACACAATGGAATATTTCCAAAATCAAAAGATTTCATTATTTTTAATAAAGAAGTTGATAGTATGGGCTATTTGCTCGTTTACAATACATGAGGGGGAAAATTCCTCAGTTTTAAAGTTTAGGGGGGGAATTGTAACCTACCCCAAATATAAAGGGGGGGAATCTCTTTTTTCCTGTTTAAAATTTTCATCAATGAATTATACTTTCTCATTCTTATTAACAAGCATGTCAAATTTTGTTTTAGTATAATGTTATATATTATTTGATTCATAAATTCACTTTTATGCATAATTTTAAAAAACAACAAATTGAAATTTAAACTTTTTCTGTAGATGAGTTAGTTATTAATCTTTGATCAAAAAGATATTTGCAAGTGTAAAAGATATAAGGAGATAATTTAATCCAAATGAGGGTTTGTTGAAAACAAAACATTCAATAGAAAGTTATTACATGATGTATCATTGACAAAAGTTACACTAGGAATAATTTGAATCCAACCCATACGTATGTGTGATGTAGGCATGTATGTGTGTCATGTCTGTATGAGTTGGACAAGTGATACCAAACACACGACTATAAAGATTTCACCTCACATGCATGTAAGGCCTCACTAAATAAATATTTGTAATTGAGATTGTAGACACCCCATTTTGTAAATCGTTCCTTAATCTAAAACCAAGGATAATAGAGAAATTTCATAACATATGGGTACAAATGTCATTTTGACTATTAGATGACCAAAATGCCAATTTCAAGGGAAAATCATAACTCCTAACAATCGAACAAATAGATTAAGAGTTCAAGCCACGTCAAGTTTTAGCAGGCAAAATGTATTCTTGAACTTAGGGTTAACTATACGTGATTATAATTAGTAAATTATGATTTGTTCTCACTTAATTAATTATAATTAATTAGATGTCAAAATCTCATTAGCTTAAGCTTAAAGTGAAGAGAGTACTTACATGCACAAGACAATTTTCATAGATAGTTATGTTTATAAATAAGTTGATATATCTTCTAAAAATAGATGATTAATTAAAATTTTTAAAAAGATGATTGCAGAAAAAAAAAAAAAAAAAAAAAAAAAAAAAAAAAAAAAAAAAAAAAAAAAAAAAGATTGCAAACTACACTCCCAAAGTTTTGGGGTGTTTGGATTTTACCCCTTGAAGTTTCAAAATTTGGATTTTACCACTTAAAGTTTTACTTTGTTAACATCAATAGCCCTTCCATCTGTATTTTCCATTAAGTGCAACATAAGTTTGCCACGCGTGTTTAATTCATCCAATAAAATGATGCCACGTCATATTTATTATGCTATGTCATTTTTTATTTTATTTTTTTGGGCTACAAAAATGATGCGGCATCATTTTATTGGATAAACTAAACGCATGACGCGTGGCAAGTTTTTGTAGCACTTAATGGAAGATATGATGGAGTGACTGCTGATGTAAACAGAATAGAACTTCAGGAAGTAAAATTCAAATTTTGAAACTTCAGGGTGTAAAATCCAAACACCCCCAAACTTTAGGGGTATAGTTTCCAATTTAGCTTTTTAATTTTTTGCAATCATGTTCACATATATATATATATATATATATATATATATATATGATATGGGATGGTCAAAACATGAACATGCCATTTAGAATGTTGTATTATGCTTTTATATTTGCATGACATGAATCCATGGCCATTAATTCCTAGAAGACTGACTTCAATCGAGCGAAAGTTAGGGATGGCAATGGGGCGGGGCGGGGCTGAAGCATGGGATCTTCGCCCCCGCCCCGCATGGATTTTTCTTGCCCCATCCCCGCCCCGCCCCACCTGACGGGGAAAATTTCTTGCCCCATCCCCGCCCCTTAAGGCCCCGCGAAGACCCGCGAATCCCCGCCTTATACCGTAAAACTTTATTTCTTGTTAATTTTCCCTACAACTATTACCATTTTTTCAAATAAAATGACATGTTTCAATAATAAAAATATACTTGAAATTATAAATAAATTTATCCTATCAAATCAAACTAATTTTTAGCAAAAACTAAATAATATTATCCAAATTTTTAACGAGACAATATCATAACAAAAATCTCATAGTATGACACAATAAAATAATCCAAACTCCTAATACATAACAAAATAAAAATTGCCTAGTTCTTCAAAAAGAATCTCCACTTTCTTCCATCATTGTGACACCACTTTCTTCTTCATCATCATAATCATCCAGGATATTTTGGAATGTATCTTCAATTCCATCTGTGGTAGATGAAGAACCTAAAAAAAAGATAAAATAAATTCAATCAAACAATTGAAAAATATAATAAAGAATGCAGCAAAATAAATCATTGCATAATTAGACTAGTAAATTTAATTACCATTAATTTCAGCCGATAACCAATTTTGAGCACACATTAATGCCTCCACAGTCTTTTGATGAAGTTTACTGCGATGTGGACTTAACAATCGACCACTTGTGCTAAATGATGACTCTGAGGCAACAGTTGACACTGGAATGGCAAGGATATCCCTTGCAATACGTTGCAAAGTAGGATACTTTGGCCCATTAGATTTCCACCATGCCAAAATATCAAAATCCACAGTTCTTGGCATTAAATCATCCTCAAGGTAATGATCCAACTCCAATTTAATATTCCCACCCCTTTTTTTCTGACTAAGATATCTTTCAAAGTCCATAAGGGAGTCATCAACTTGCGGATCGTCTCCCACACAAGGGCCACGAGTACCTTCCTTACCCATTCTCCCAGAACTATAGTCACGAATCATTCCATAACAAATATCTCTAACCCTTTGAATTTCATTATCAGCTTCATCACCATAAATTATTGGAAAATAATATTCTAACAATTCAATCTTATATCTTGGGTCTAAAATGGTTGCCACGGCCATAACACCATGAATCACATTCCAATAACAATCAAATTTTTCCAACATTTTAAATGCCATGCTCCTAATCACATCATTTGCGCTTGTAAACCAAGAATTCAAAGCTATTTTTATTTCACACACCTTAGGAAAGAAAAGATTAGCCGTAGGGTATGAGGTACCTGAAAATAGCTCTGTAACCTTGTGAAACACTGCCAATCTCTCACATATATTACTTGCCATCTCCCATTCTTCCTCCGTTGGAATGCACTTATAAGATGACTCACATATGTTCAATCGATAAAAGACATTTTGATACTTTATAGCAATAGAAAGCATGAGATAGGTAGAGTTCCAACGAGTCTTACAATCAAGGGCTAGTTCTTTGGTACATTCAACATGTGCTTGTCGGGCTGTCTCTTCAAACTTCTGCCTTCTCTTTGTTGATGCAATCCAAAATCCCACACTTTCTCGAATCTTTTCAATGCATGATCCAATTACATCCAAACCATCCTGAACAATCAAATTAAGAACATGTGCTGCACAACGCATATGCAACATTGATCCACGCATAATAAGTGCACCACGTTGAAGCTTATCTAAGATAATTTTTATAACTGCATCATTGGTACTGCAATTATCCATAGTCACAGAAGATAACTTCCTATCAATATTCCACTCCAACAAAGTATCTAGAAGGACACTAGAAAGCACTTCTTTCGTATGTGGAGATGGCACATAAATAAACCTTAAATGAGAAATTTAAATAATTAGAACCAACAATGATATAAGTTCATAAAACATTTGAAAAGAATTTAATTGAAACATAAAAATGAATATATACTTTAAAAAAAGTACCTCATAACTCGGCTTTGTAATCTCCACAAACCATTAATGAAGTGTGCTGTTACAACTATAAACCCTCGCTTTTTGTTTTGTGAAGTCCACATATCAGTGGTAATAGAAATTCTACCCAGATTCTTATCAATTTCATGCTTTGATTTCTCCCTTTCTTTCTCATAGATGCTCAAAATGTCCTTCTTGATTGTGTTCCTAGAAACCATCCTGAACAATGGTTGAAGAGAAGTTGAATATTTTCTAAAACCAATGTGGTCAACTATAGAGAGGGGATACTCATGCAAGATGATCATATGAGCAAGTTCATTTCTTGATACATTTTGATCAAAATTATAAGCATTCACACCCGCCATTGAATCCACTTTATTTTGATCCCTGACCAAAATTTTTTGATTCATATCCCTAATGTCTTGAAACTTTCTCCTTGGACATATTTTAATGTGGTCATGCAAATGTTTAGTGCCATAATTGGATCCCCTCACTAGCAATTTCTTACAATAATTGCACTCAGCCTTGTCTTTCTCATCAACTCTCTTTCTCTTAAAATGATTCCAAACAATTGATTTGTACTTCCCCTCTTCTTGAATTATTTCATTGGTAGGCTGGACTGCTTGGACATCGTTTGGCATATTCAACAGAGGTGATGATGGGGTTGCATTATCTTCATCTACTATCAAAGGAAATTGATTGCTGCCAGATGGATTGGAGCTACCAATGTTTTCATGTGAAGTCATTTTTTTCCTGATATTAATTTAGCAACTTAGTAATGGACAAACTATATTTCTCCAACAAAGATAATATAAAATAATGGGAACTAAAAAAAAAATTAAAACAAATCTCCTTGGCAACGTCATTAAACAATTAAACTATATTTAGCAATATCGTTAAACAATTAAATTAAAAATCATAGCACCCGCAGCACATACACAAATTTGTATTCATATTTTTTTGATACCGGGTATTCATATTTCATTGGCCTAAAAAACACTAAAACAAATCTCCTTTATACTAAGTAGTGTGCATTATTTAATTCCTCCCATTTTGTGACTATTTCATAGAGAATGAGACAAAGTCTCAAACCTATACCTTATATTTTTTAATAAAAATACAAAAAACAAAATTAAATTGTATATAATTTTTGTGTGGGGAAGGAGAACGAATAGCCAGTAGCCAGAGCTAGTACATAAATTTAGCAACGTCATGATTTAGCAAAATTACAAAAACAATGACACCAATAGGGTATTCCTCATCATCCCGTTCTCCAATAAGGGTTAAATTGTTTTATGTACTAGCTGGAGCTACCAGGTTTGATTGCTAAATTTTACCCAATTAAATTGTATATAATTTAGCAATGTCATGATTGATGCCATCATATTGGCAATCAAATCAATAGGGTATCAAAACAGCAACCCTTGCCATAAGAGTTGTGATTCTTGTGAAACGTTTTATGTCCGATTCAATTATAGTACATAATTCCTAGGTACCCCAAAAATTAAAAAATAAAAACCCAGAATGTAAAATAAATAAGGATTTTGACAAGCAGAAAGAATCAGTGTTGTTAAGCAGCCAAATGCCCACACAAAATTACAAAAACAATGATACACACAGCCTCAAACCCATACCTTATTAAAAAAAAATTATATTATGTTCATGATGAAAAGTAAGTTGAGAAAGACAAATGAATCATGAATGAAATTAGTAATTCAAATAGTATATAAATTTGTTTCTAATAAAGACAAAAAAAAAAGAGTTAAAATTGGTACCTTATTTTCAACTTTGCTAGAGAGAAAAAAGAGGTAGAGCCACCTTAGGTAGAATAAAATAAGCTTATGATATTTTTGTTTAAATAGTAGGGTTTTAGGGTATGAAAAAATTACAATTTAACCCTTATTAATGCGGGGCGGGGCGGGGCGGGGCGGGCTGGGGCGGGGCGGGTCTAAAAAGTATAAACCCATCCCCGCCCCACCACCTTTGCGGGGCGGGGAAAACCCGCACGGGGCGAAGCGGGGAGGGGCGGGTCAAGCGGGGTGGGGCAAAATTGCCATCCCTAAGCGAAACGAGTGCCTATTCCCTTCCCGTATCTGTAATGTAACTTCTAAACTTATATCAATGGTTTTAGTCCAATTTTACATTTTTTTTAAATGTAACTAGGAACCAAAGCAATTTTTTTTTTTTTTTAGATTGTACCTAGGAAACAAAGTTATGTAATTTTTCTTTTTATAATCTAAAATAATGAAAATTCAAAGTTATTTATGAAATAAATACTATTTTTGTTTTTTAGGTTTTTTTTTAATGTTTTAATAAAAGAAGTGTCGACTCCAATATAAAATCTCTGGTCTAAGAGGGACAACATCATCACTTGAGCCACCTTTTTGAAAAACAATATTTCATGAGACCCAATCTCCCACAACCACGCCCCCACCCCCCCCCCCCCAAACAGCACCCAAGACCAAGGTCACAATTTCATGGTTACTCTGTTGGGATTATCAAGGGCTAATCTTTAATAATGAATTAATGGTCATTCATGTCATATGTTTATACATGTTTTTTTATAGTCATAGCTGGCTCGATATAGTTTGGGTTCTAAGGCAATAAATTTAGGTACAGTCTTTTATATTTAAATATAAAATTGAATAATTTTTTTAATATTTACCAAATTAAGGTTAATTTAATGAATTAAATACATAACTTGATGAATTAATACTAACCAAACCAACGTAAAGTTCATATAAAGAATCAAATATCAAAATTCAAGCATAAAATATAACAAAATTAATTGGAACTTTTTTTTTAAAGGGGGTTTACTTTATCTTGGATATAAATTTATGTATAATTAAGTAAAGTTGTAATCTAATTTTCCATTTTTTATTTTGGTGTTAAGAGAGAAAGGGATTGCTTGGTGTATGGCCATGTAAGAGATAAGGTGGCTAAATTGACAATCTACTATATGGGATACTGGTTTACAAAAATTAAGGCATCACATTGTTAGGAGAAATTAATCATTATTATCAATGATTCGACACATTTACAACATTTTTTTTTAAACAATTTAGGTTTCAATTGGGTTGAATTTCTATTGGTCTAATATTTTGGAGGTTTTATTAAATGAGTGAAAAATAGTTCACAACCATTTTAAAAAAAAATAAAAACTAATTATTATCATAAAGTTTTGGATTTTTTTTTTTTTTTTTTTTTTTTAATAATGAGGGGTGAGGGCTGTTTTGTAATAGGGGCCTTAGGCCTAGGCTTTGGGCCTACATTGTTTACAACTTTCAATAAGATGTCAATTTCTGTATGCTCATGCATGGTTTTAATTTTTGCTTATGCATGCTCACTTAGAAACCATGGTAATAGCAGACATGGACGGTCTTTTCTTTAGACTCAAGGCACCATTAGTGAAATTACCGCCCCACCACCCGGTATCAACATCAAACCTTTCAAATTAATGCGTTAACAAACAAACCATAGGTATATAATGTTCTAACCTGAGTACTTTCTACTTCATGTAGAGGGTCAATTAGATTATTAGAACCTTGCACTAGGTCGGTGCCTTTGTAGCTTGCATAGCATGATCATATGTGTCTGGCAGTTGGTTGTAATTGGATAAGGCTTAAAAAATTACTTTAAATTAAAATACATTTATCACATTTCGCATTGAAAAAGGGTTAAAATTCAGAATTCAGACTACTACCATTAAGAGATTACTGATTAGTGTCGAACAATATGTCACCAACTCCAATGTTTTCAAGCATTTTCATGACGGTTTGGATCACTCTTAGGCTCTCTCTCAAACTCGACTTCACATAATCCAGAGCCGTTCCAGAATGATTTTCATATAATGCCCAATTCGGTAATGGAAAATTTTAAGAGAACAGGTTTTGGGGAAATGCTCATCTTCGTGGTTTAATTCGCCTATATGTGGTGCCTTGGCTTTGCGCTCATAACTTGGTATATCATGCTTCTATGAAGCAGTAGATGAATGCATCTCAATCCAGCCGTACTAACAAGTAACAAGGCATTCCAATCAGGTTTCCACTTCAAATGTATGCTAATTTGGTGTGAAACAAACTACTATAACGTAGCCTTCCAATTCACAATCAAATCTTGAAAGCACTGCGTTCCAGGCTTTGCATATCAATACAAACAAGCAAACATCAGAATATATAAATATAAATATGCATGTGTCAAGTCGATACCAGAATGACAATGCCTTATTTGACATGCAATAAACAGCAATACAGTTCAATGAGAAACCACAGTATCAAGACATTTCAATTAATTCCCGACCTCTACAGGCTCAAAGCCTTTTTCAATTGATGCCTTGACTGCATCTAATACTAGCTGCGTTTTCCTACTGATGGTTGGCCACTTCTTCTCAGGTTTCGAGCCCTTCACTTTGATAGTTTCTACCAAACTAGAAAATTCCTTCACCATGAGAGCCTCCTGAGGAAGATCTGTGGTGACTGTGTGCTTACTTGGCGGCGGTTCCCATCCTGACACAAGTTCATTGAACCAGCACTCAGAACCCGCAGAAAAAGAAGCCTCCTTTTCTTGAAAAGGGACGACAAAATCATGAAGATGTAAAGTTCCCTTCGTCCCAATAACAGTTATATCCATGGTCAAATGTGACAAGAAAGAGCAGTGAAAGGTGGCTACTTTCCCATCATCCCAGTGTAGAGAAGCACCACAAGATAAAATCACTCCTGCATCATTTAATTCTGCTCCATGCAAGGCTATTACTGTTTTAGGCAACTCATAGTCAGCAACCCACAGGATTGACCTTATGCAATACCACCCTTCATCTCCAAGAGCACCATGCGCATCAAGATCTGGCTTGACGCGAATATCATTCTTAAGAAAATCGGGATCAGCAGCAAATGTAAAGATGCTTTGTATCTGCAGATCCAAAACCGATTGTCTTAGAAAACTAAAATGAATAAAAAAATCTTCAAAAATGAAATTATTTATCAGCAGCTGACATTAATGCCTTAACCCTGATTATTTGCCACCTACATTGAACAGAAACTTCAGCATGAAGCCACCCATAACCACATTAAATACACTAGTTCTCAGATGCTTACTAAAAATGCATGCAGAACTTCATGAAGCATCAAAAATTTGAAAGTAACTAATTAACTTCGAAAACATGCCCCGTACTTCTTTGATAAACATCAGATGTGCCCTTAACACTAGGATCTGACCTTTTAACGAATATATAAAAAATATTATTGTATGCTAGTGTTTCCAATTGAGACATCCAGAGTTCAACCAACACCACCCCCCCCCCCCCCCCCCCCCCAAGGCGGTTGTAACTATTGAATTTATCAAAAATAGCCACATAGAATCACTATTATATTTACCATATCATTTAGACAAATTCATTACAATTTTTTTTCTCCTAAACCTTTTTTTTTTATTTTTATTTAATCCTATTCTCTTACTTGTATTAAACATGATTACTTAAAAGGAGTAATCAGTGAAATGAGCAGCAGAAATCAGGTTAAAAATTCTTATAGACACATTGCATCATCAAGGCAGCCATAAAATTCAATCTCTCGCATTAGAGGACCAGGAAATCATTGAGTCATCTTATCCAACATCTAAACCAATTCTCTGCTACTCTATGTCAGATTTTTCCCTTCTACACAGGATAAAGGTAGAAAACTGTGCAGAAGCCTCAACACCAAAGGTTCAATCAAAATATATATTCAAGACTTTTTAAGATACCTAGAAACAAGTTTTCCATCTCATTTAGAATTTCCATGTTTTAGTTCTACAATTTCATTAGCAGACAAGATTGCCTACAAATTGCACACACACCCATTTTGATGATGGTAAGAGTGGTAGTAGAGTTGGAAGCTATAAAAGAGAACCAAAGCTATGCTCCACACAATGAAAGGCCATACATAGCATTAACTCTCTTCAGGGACATCAGATGCTTTTTGAAACTAACAATCATTAAAGACACCAAGGGGGTGGAATCCAAGTACAAGCCAAGCAAAAGCAGAGTCCAGCTTGTTCTGTTGCTTGCTTTTATGTTAGTAGCATATTCGCACATGCCTGAGCATGTATCAAAGTCTGTTTTCACAGAGAGAGAGAGAGAGAGAGAGAGAGAGAGAGAGAGAGAGAGAGAGAGAGAGGCAGAAATTGCAGTGAAGTCAGTTAAAAGAATGAAGTTAACTCATCTTAGGTCATCTCACATCTAAGACTTCCTTCTAGGAATTTACATATATATAATAAAATAAAAAATTCTTATAGGTATTCATTAGTGTCTTCATAAATATATCTAGCCCCAAAACCTCTGGAGAACCCCATGCATCAAAAAACGAAAAGACCTAAAACTCCCCTTGCAGTGAGAGGAAGTATCCATATGTCCTGTGAATTTATCATGGCAAGCCCACTAACACAAGGCCACAAGCAAGACCTCCAAAATTTCCACACATTGACACTGCAATACTGCATAATTAACTGCAGAAACCTTAACATCTGAAATTTGATGTTTTTAGAAAAGGGGGGATCAGCAACATAATCTACAATGTTCCATACAACTCCATAAATAACAAGCTCTTATTGTTTAGATTGCCTACATTTTAAAATTTTCTGAGCGTTTTAGCGGGGTATACTTCCTGCATACCCACATTCCAAAGAGAAGATGTAATCATTTTTGGTTTTTAATAAAATCAGTCATTACACTAGCTTGTTGGTAAGGTCCATTTGGGCAACATCAAAACAGCGAGATATGGAAGGTCATCCCTCATTGCTTGATGTGGTGCCTAGGGTGGGAAAGAAATGCTAGAAACTTTGAAGAATGTGAGAAGACAACTTTAGATCTGAAATTGAATTTTCTAAGAATTCTTGCCTGAATGGTTGTCGGCATTATGATGTTCCTTGTCAAACTTATTAGAGTTAATTGATCATTGTGACTTTAGAGCTTAGTTGTGATGTACATCTAGCATACATCCTGTGTACTTGGTGCATTCTATTATTTTCTAATAAAACATATTACTTATCAAAAATTAAAAAAATTAAAATCATTCATTACCTATCACAAAAAAAATAGTAACAAGCTTTCATTGTTGTTCCAAAACAATTGTGATTAAATGATTATCAAAATCCTCCATTTTTACCTTTAGCTCCAAGAGATTACATTAAAAAGTGCTAGAATGCTTTAGTATACAACAATACAAGCTGATTAGTATTCCGTTATATTTTTGGTTTTCAACAGCTTTGTCACTATAATCTGAGGACAAGGAAGAGAAGCCATCTCTCATGTTACCTATATTAGTACAGTTAGTAGCATAACATCCATTATCATATGCACTCATTCAATATTTTCACACGCAATTAGTGTTGTTAGCAGATATATGGTTAATCCTGATAAAGAACACTGACAAGCTGTGAAATAGATCTTTCAATATTTGAGAAGTACCATGACTATTGACTTGGTAAATGAAGAGATTCTAGTGACAGTATGAGAAGATAGCTAATAAGAAATGCTTTCAAACTTTCTAGTTATGCCATTAGTTAGAAGGTGGCGTTACAGTTGACAATTGCTTTGTCTATCAAAGATGCAGAGTATATGAAAATGACAAAAACATTAAAAGAAGCTATTTGATTAAAATGTTTGATTGGTGATATCAATTTTGTGATTGTTGTATTTTCTTATAGCCAGGGCTCCAAGCATTCAAATAAAAAATAATTGTTGATGTGACTTAAAAGTTGGAAGGGTACATAGATTACCAAGCACCACACTCACACCATATCAATGCCCTTTAGTATGTTGATTCACCAATTTAACAAACACCTATATATATATATATATATGGCCATGCTTTAGTTCTTTTACACACAAATTTTAGTTTTGCATGCCGTAATTAGAGAATTAGGCTAGGAATATCTTGTGATGTGCTAATTGTGGGTGAGAAAGAGCTCTTTGGGAATCTTTGAGCTTTTAGATCTGTCAGAATGTATGTATAACTATCTTAAACTACCAAAGACCGTACTTTATTTCATTGTGAAACTTTCTCCTCTTCCCCACCTATGAATGTGAACATAAGTTAAAGCTTGTACAATTTTATATTCTATTTATCTTCTTTTTCCCCCCTTCTTTTTTATTGATGAGTTTATACTGAGTTTTGACCTCATTGTTATTTCAACTTTTCATAAACCTACTATAATTAACTACACTCGAGACATTCATGTAGCAAAAATTCAACAACAACAATAAATAAATAAATAAAAATCAGCACCTAGGGTTTCTTAGAACCAGCTACAAGGATAGAAAACCTAAGAATCAACACCTAAGATTGGGTAGATTCAGCCTTGACGATGGTGTTTGGGCTGCTATTGAGATCAATATGTGGATGGATATGGTTGGCGTTTTGTGGTGGTTTTCACAACTTTGGGTGGTGAAAAGAGGGGTTTCGGTCACAGTGTTTGGGTTGTTCAGGGCTAGTTTATTGGTTCAGGGTTAGGCTCTGAGACCATATTGATGCATCAAAAATTCGACAAGAACAGAAATTAAAATAAAAATCAGTTGCTTGGAATCAGCATCAAGCAAGATAATAAAAATATTATATAAAATAAAATAAAATAAAATAAAAAACCTAAGAATCAACACTTAGGATTGGCCGGAGTTAGCACCAATTCATAGAGAAAAATTCTCTCAATCCTATTTTATTAATCAAATTCAACATGTCCCAGAATGTTCCCTTGAAGTAAAACTCCCCAAATTTAATAAAAAAGTTTTTTAAAATCTCGAAAAAAAAAAAAAAAGCACTTTTAAAATCCCAAATTTCCTATTTAGAGAGGGTGTGGAACACAATATAAGTGGAGAGTAAAATACGAAGTTCAAGATTTTTTAACGTATTTTTTCAGTCATCCAGGTTAATATATAGTTTGCATTTTAAAGAGAGGTGAGGTGTGTCTTATTCTAAACTATAGAGAGGGTTGAATGTAACTAATAACGGAAAAACTAACTTCATAACTGCAATTTTCCTGTAAAATTACACTAACTTTAGAAGAAGAAAAAAATTCAAAAAAAAAAAAAAAATGTAGCACTAATTCATTAACAACAAAGCATGAAAAAAGAAATAAAGAAATCAAAAGCCATACATACCGATTTAGTCAGACCGAAACGCTGCTTATCAGAGAGGAATTCTTTCATCTTGGCAGTCCGAGGGTTATGCATCCACATGGTCCCGTCCATGAACTGCACCCCATTGGATTCACAAGCCTCGACGATGGCATCAAACTCGACGACGTTGAGAGCCACAGGCTTCTCCAGCAGCACATGCTTCTTCTTCTGGGCGGCGAGCACGGCCCACCGGACGTGAAGGCTCGTCGGCAAGGGGACATACACGGCGTCCACGTTTGGGTCGTCGAGTAATGCCTCGTAGGACCCGTAGATCTTCGCATCGGAAGGGAAGTTGTTTTCGGCAGCGAATCGAGCGGCCTTTTCGTGGGACCGACTGCCTACGGCGGCGAGTTTGGCGTTCGGAGCGAGTGTGATTGCACGCGACACCTTGCGAGCTATCTCGGCGCAGCCTACGATTCCGAATCGGATAGCATTGTCGGCCATTTTGGGAGAGACGATGGTGGGTGGACTTGATTTTAGGAGCGGAGAGTGTGGCTACTGTGAGAATGTCTGATAGTTACAATTTATAGTTGTTTCTCATAAAACAAAAAAAAAAAACAAAAACAAAAAAACAAAAAAAAAAAAAAAGAGGAAAAAAAATAGTAAAGTTGGCAACTGTTTAAATATTTAATTGGTTAAGTAGATACTTAGTGTAATATTTATGTATGAATGAATATGGATGTATGGGTTAATAAATAATATAGTGTCAGTGGGTTGCATTTTGTCATTTTAGTTTAAAATATTTTTAGAAAAATGATGACAACTGCTTAAAAATAAATAAATGTTATATAAACTTAACAAAATAAAAAAGGTCACACCTAACCACATTGACAATAAATAATCAAAACTGATAATAAACTATCATGTAATGATTTAAAAATATGAAAACTTGTAGAAGTAAAATTTCATATATTTGCATTTTTTTTATGACTCGAGATTTTCAAGTTTTTTTTTGTATTAAATTTTATTTAATGTAAATTTTTTAATGACCCCTCTTACAAAAATTCTTGGAGCCACCACTGGTTTTAGGTTGTACTGATCTATGATCAGAGTGTGCAAAATTTTAGCCAATGTATGCAAAAATATTTTTAAACATAAAATAAAATAATAATAAAAATTTATATATAATTTTTTTTTTTTTTTTGAAGTCAAGGGTTCATTTGAACCCCTGACCAACAAGTGCCAACGCCCCTAGGTCGAGAACGTAGGGTAGTGGAAACTGGAAAGTTTTATAAAAAAACAATTTTATAACATAGATAGGTTTTTTATTTTTAATTTTTGACAATTTATTATTTTAACCTTATTTTTTATGTTTTAGTAATAATAATAAATTAATTAAATAATGAGTATTTTTTACAATAAAAAATACAATAACTAATTTTTGGAATCTTATTAATACATAAGGACAATTCTGGAACTTAGAACCTTATCGCCAATGAAGGTAGGACCACCTTAAAATATGGTAAATGCATGAAATAGAGGAATGTAGGTAGGACCACCTTAAAATATGGGAAATGCTTGTTGTTACCTTATATTGTAGTTTATAGAAAATATGTGTGGATAAGTTTTTTGAAGAATGTTAACCAATACCGCCTGTCTTAAAATATAGGAAATGCATGAAATAAAGGAATATAGGTAGGACCACTTTAAAATATGGGAAATGCTTGTTGTTACTTTATATTGTAGTTTATAGGAGATATGTGAGGATAAGTTTTTAGGAGAATAGTAACCAGCATCGCTTGTCTTAAAATATGGAAAATGCATGAAATAAATGAATGTAGGTAGGACCACCTTAAAATATGGGAAATGCTTGTTGTTACTTTATATTGTAGTTTATAGGAGATATGTGTGGATAAGTTTTTAGGAGAATGTTAACCAGCACCGCCTGTTGCTGGTTAAGTGCAAAAAAGACAAAAAAAAAATTGTCAAAAAAAGTTTTAAAAAAAATCTGAATAGTACTTGCAAAACTAAAAAAAATGACATAAATTACAAAAAAAAAAAAAAAAAAAAAAAAAAAAAAAAAAGACAAAAATTATATCAAAAAACACAACCCAAGTTTTTATGACTTTTCATCAGGAAAAAAAGTTTTTAGGACCATTTTTTGTTTTTTCCCTTGTTTGCTCCATTGGAAAACATGACACTATGGCCCACCATTTAGGGGCATTCTATTTTCTCTCCAAATTTGGAGAAATCATAGGGTTCTTATGTGGACTACAACATTTTTTCCTAACAGTCCAATATTACACATGTTTTAATTAGCTAAGTCAAATTATACTTAAAAAATAGATTTCAGTTAACTTAATTGACACATGTTTTAATTAGTTGAGTCAAATTATATTTAAAAACTAAATTTCAATTAACTCAACTGGTAAAATTTTTAATAATTGAATATAAGAGATCTGCAATTCAATTCCCTCCTATACTGAAAACCGATTGATATTTTAATTTAATAATAAAGAGATATACTTTAAAAAAAAATCTATAAATAAAGAGGATTGACTTCCTCGCCTAGTGTCGTTTGACTGGTGAAACAAATTTTGTTTTTTCTTTTTGGTTCATTGTTTTTTCTATAAATAAGGCTTTTGTCTTCTAACACACGATCTCCTAATTCAATTTTCCTTTTGCTTTCCTAGGAGTTCACCAAATTCTAATTCTCTTTGTATTAGAATTCTCGATGCAAGCCCATTAAATGGGCTATCACGTGATTCAGCAAAAAAAAAAAAAAAGGGCTATCACGTGGGTTGGACCCACAACAGAAAAATCATTCTGAAACCCTAAGATTCAATGCAAAAAAATTTCAAAATCAAAAGATCCAAAACCAAGCAAATATGCAAAAATTTTCAGATAAAATAAACAGAGCAAGCAAGAAATTATAGAGGAAAACCATGACATTGTTGATTAAGGGAGAAGACTGAACTGATGTCATCAAGAGAGAAAAGAGTTTTATGATTCATTTGGATTCAGGGAGAGGGAGGGAGATTAGAGCAAAGTAAAGTGAAATTTGCTCAAAATTAGCCTATTTTTAGCTAACTTTACTCTACTCCCCTCCACTCCTCCTCCCTCTCCCCTCAATCCAAATAGGCCATTAAGTTGCTGCCTCTAGGCAAGGAAGTCAGTCCCTTTTTAATTTTACTGTATTTTTTTTTTTAAAAGTATAATGACTTAGCGAATTTAAATATGTGAGATTCTTTTAGTGGAATGGTGGACTACTAAGCAAAAGTGACATTGTCCATCATAAGCACCATAAAATTTCTCCCAAATTTGGAAGAAAAAGGAGAAAAAAAATGATTTTAGATGAAAATTTACCATTACATCCCTCTCCTCCCTTCACATTAATTTCTTTTTTTCTTTTTTTTTTTCTTTTCCAATGTCAATTTTTTTTTTTTTTTGACATTAGTTTTTTCTTTTTTTCTCATAAACTAATTTTATAAATTAGGTAATTATATTATGAGAGTAAATTTATATAAACACTATTTTATATCCTCTCATATTTCTCCTCAACTAAATAAAAGAGTTTTTTATCCTTTTACTTTTCCACCTTCAACCAAACACACATAAGGAAAAGTTAAATTTTTTCTATTCCCTCACTTTTCAACCCCCCTAACCAAGTGAAGCCTTTATCAACTTAAATGACATATCTTTAAATTTGAAGGTCTCAAATTTCACCCACTATACTATCTTTTTTCTTTATTTTCGACTCATTGACTTCACTATCTCCTATGAGCTTTTAAAATGTCCCATGAACAAGATAAAAAGATCAAGACATTACTTCCTTATTTTTTTTATTAAAAAAAAAAGTGTATAAGCTTTTAGTAATATTACAAACACAATAAATTTTATTTTCGCAACATCTAAGTGAATAGGTTTTTTATTGGTTCACATTTGGGCCTATCATTGACATAATTTTATCATTCATCATTTACAATTGGCCATATTGACAACTGCATAATATTTTGTAAATTTTTTTTTGTGATTATAAAGTAATTGTAAGTTTTTTTAGAAAATTATTGGTTCGCACTTTCAAATATACACTCCCTAGTACTTACACACAATGCCATATTTTCATACCAAATCTCCATATTACGATTGGATAAGAAAAAATCAATGTCTCTAAGTATTATACTCATAGACATTAGTCCAATGGATCACTATTAACTCAACTGGTAAAATATTCTCAAATAAAATATCTAGGATTCGATCCACATCTACACCAAAAACTAATTGGTGTTTTACCCTAATGATGAAGAGTAATCATCATAAAGTGGACGTCATAGGTTTGAGATACTGTCATATCTTTTTCTTAAAAAAAAAAATAAATGACATTAGTCAATAACAGAAAACTTAAGAGGAGGGATTCAATTTCCGCTTACACTAAAAACCAATTAGTGTTTTAGCCTAATGATAAAGTGCAATCATTATGGAATGGATGTCTTAGGTTTGAGATACATTCATATCTTTTTTTCTTTTTTTTTTTATAAGAAAAAGACATTAATCAATAATGGAAACTTAAGAGGAGGTCATTGTAATTTTTTTGATAAAATAAATTACACTAAAATTTAAAAATAATATTAAGAACTAAAAAAAATTAGAGCAAACAAATCCATCTTGCATTTATTTTATAAGGCATAGAAAAATAAAAAGAGTAGCATCAATTCATTAAAAACAAATTAAGGGAGATTTAAACCCTCTAATCCATTCACCTCTATAAATAGCCACCCCTCCATCAAATTAAGGGAATTCTTTTTCAAAATTTAAGACATTCTCTTTAGATTTGAAGAATTTTTACAATAAAAAGACATTAGGTTGCTTTATTACTCTCCCCAATGCTTTGAAATTTTTTTTTTTTATTTGATAGATTTTTAACTAGAACCAAAGACATGTAATTTTTCTTTTAATTTTTTATATTATTCATTGATGTAATTCTTTCAATTGTTCAATAATAACGTATATTTAAGAAGATTTTTTCTTTCTTTTCATAATAATGAATAAGTGGAGACTCCACATACACTTGTGCACACAACACATTCCCATGAGGATCTCCCAAACCAAAATTTTAAGCTTCTTTTAAACCAAAAATAAAATCCTGATGAGGCGAAAAGCTCAAATTTTCACCATGTTCTTAAGGAAAAATTTTTGCTTTGAAGGGAGAGAAACAACAGTTTTCAAAGCTTTGAAAACACCTTTTTATAGCTTTAATAAATATCATGAAGGCTCTAAAGAGTTTTTCAATTAAAAAAATGTTGAAGGGCAATTGACTTGATAGTGAATGGTCAAATTACTGTATAATAAATAAATGTTTTATCTTCAAGGTAGGTATGGGGCGGGTTTTCTATTCTTTATCCCTGCCCCACTCTTACTTCGAGGCAGGTTTTTTCTTTTGCCCTGCCTCATCTTAACAGGTGCCTTCAAGTACTTGTCTTCCATGACACTCAAATTTTTTTTAATATAAAATTTATTGAAATTTGATTTAAAATCTATCATTCATTAAATTAAAATATTATAAAACATCTAAAAACAAGTTCTAACATTACAAAATCTTCTCAAAGTATAACAATACAACATTTACAAATATATATACAATTTAAAACATGAAAATATAAATTTCTTGTAACAAAACACCAAAAGACATTATAAATTTAAAGTTTGAAAGCTAAAGTGCGGCGTGCGCGTGCACACACACACACACACACACACATATATATGGGGTGGGTGTGGGGGGAAAGTTAACCCCCATCTCTGCTTCATTTATCTTGCGAGGCAGGTAAAACCCACCCCATAAGGGGAGAATGAGGTAGATACCCATGGAGGTAGGTTCATCCCTCGCACCACACTCGATTAGGGGTGTCAATGTTGACACGACACATGTTTTTATGAGTTCGGGTCATTATCAAGTCCACCTAAAAGCAACACGATAAAAAATGTGTCACTAGCGAGTTGACTCACTTAACTCGCAATTGACACGTTTAACACTATAATTTATTCATGTCATTACAAAATGACTCGTTTAACGTATATAACAAATAAATATTCATTTTATTTTAGATTTTTCAAATACCTTTTATATACCACTTATATTTTTAACTTAAAAAGAAACGTTAGTAATTACAAATACTTATATAGGATACAAAGTTACCTTAAATCTCTAAACCCTTCACCATGATCTTTTGGACTATATGTTTTAAGTATTTGATGTTATTATTAACTTTCAAATTATATGTTTAATTGGTATTTTGATGTTACGAGTTTATATTAAATTTTTTGTTTATTATATTTAAAACGATATTAATCAGGTCAAACATGTTGAAATATATTACTTTTTTGAAGCAGGTTAAATTAATGGAGTGTATAATCCAACCTATTTAATTTTAAGCAAGTTGAAATGGATTGTGTCGCATTCGTGTCAATCTAACACTGCCCGTTTATTAAGTGTGTCAAGTGGAGTATGTCGTGTCAACCAACTTCATTAACAAGTCGTGTTAGGATTGAAGGGTCATGACATGATTATTAAATGGTTTGTGTTCGAGTTAAGCTATTTACCCGAATATCCTTACCTCAACATAACATATATACGAACACGACGTGCTAACACAAATTGATACCCTACACTCGATGTTAATCATTCCTAAGTTTCCTTGTTTATGATATGAAAATGGACGTGGCACCATATAACAAATTGTGTACCTAACCTCTCAAACGTGCTCATCAAAGACAATGACACCCCCACATGAGCAGACACATGGTAAGCTTAGGAGTGTTCCTTTGAGACCTATAGATAACTTTTGTCATAACTACATAAAAAGCTATCATTATCATACATGGCAGATTATTAGTGATGGGAAAAAAATTGGTGGGTCCATTTAAAAGTAACAAGTAGCACAGACTGCTATGTAGGATAATTGTAGCTTTTTATGTGTTACTAAAATTACTTTATTAAAAAATAGAGGAATATTTTTACTTCCTTTTTTAATGACGGAATTGATAACATCATCTTTAATAGCCTTGTAGCTCAATTGAAATCTCTTTGCATTTCAAATAGAAACGTTGAGGTTCAAATTCTTCTTTCTCCAACTATTGATATAAAAAAAATAAAAAAATAAAAAGAATTGATATGAGCATCAAATGAAGTAAAAGGAAGCACAATCATATAGGTTGTGCAATAGTTTTGTGCAAGTGGCAGGAGTGAGAAAAGAGGAGGTGAAGGTGCAAGTGGAAGATGGCAACATACTGCAGATTAGCGGGGAGCAGATCAAGGAGCAGGAGGACAAAAATGACAAGTGGCATCCTGTTGAGAGGCAGTGTGGCAACTTTGTTAGGCGGTTCCAACTCCCAGAGAATGCTAACCTGGATGAGATCAAATGCACACTTGAGCATGGAGTACTCTTAACTGTGACTGTGCCCAAGAAGGAGACCGAGCAGACTCCTAAGAATGTCAGATACATGGATGTGGTGTAGTGAACTATGAACGTTAACCTGTGCATCTCAATCTTATGGCATATCACCAAATACCACGTCTAGTACTACTTGGATGCATGGTTATAGACTAAGCTTGCTAATAATATTGTAACATATGTTAGTTCTCTATTACGAGATTAGGTTGTGTTTTCTGCCTCCTATCTGACATCCAGCCTAAATATTATGAAGCTGATATGGAAATTGTTAGAACTACTGTCAATTTTAGTATAAAAATTCTACGTTCCTAAAACTCTAATAAGGAACTATGACATGGATTACAAAAAAAAAACTATGTCATGCATTATATTGTCTACAATTTTCTTTCTTATTGGTCACATCCAGCTTGTATATAGGAAAAGGGAAACTTAGACAACTTTAATTTTAAGAAAGGCATTTATGTAATTTTGGAAATTTTTGGAAAATAAGAAAACACGATATGTCTTATTTCAAGAGTGTTTGTTGGTCTTACAAAAATTTATGAGAATTAGTAGGAGTTCAGGGGTAATTTTATTGAAAAGCATGAAACACGCCCCACGTAATTACTTAGGCATGAAGCATGAGTCACCTACTTCATAACATGAATTGCCATCTTTTCTTGTTGTTTGACTTTTCCCTCTCACACTAGTGGGAGGTGGTGGCTGAAATTTTATTTAAGATAGTCATTATAAAAACTTAAATTATAGAAAATCTTATAAAAAGAAAACTTGAATAAATCAACTGGTAAAATATTTAATAGTTGAATAAAAGATTTGAGATTTAATCTTCGTCTACACCAAAAACTGATTGGTGTCTTGGTCTGATGATAAAAAATTATCATCAGGAGTGGACGTCATAGATTGAAGCTCTCTAAAAAAAAAAAAAAATTTGAATAGATCACCATCATCAAAAAAAAAAAAAAAAAAAAAACAAATATATGAAGTTTTATAATTTACTTTTACTAATATAATAAAAAGGCAAAAATAAATTTATAAGATATAAAGTAAAAACTGAAAATGCTCAGATGAGAGTCTTAAATTATACAAAATCTAATAAAAAAGGAACTTGAATATATCAACATCTAAAAATAAAAAACGAATATATGAAGTTTTATAATTTACTTTTACTAATTAACAAAATGAAAAGGCAAAAAGGGTATGATGAGAGATAAAGTAAAAAAAAAAAACTGAGAATGCTAAGATGGGAGTAATAAAGTGAGAGAGTTTGAAATGATGATAGAGAAGAGAAATATAGATTTTTTTTTTTTTTTTTTTTAGAAAGAAGACATTCATTTTATTGAAATTGAATAGTCATATCGGCTTGAAGTACAAAAAAAAAAAAAAAAAAAAAAGGTGGTGGAACATCCTTCATCCACACAACACAACCTGGAGAATTGGAAGTCATTTTAGCCAAACAATGTGCAACTTTGTTGCCATCTCTCTTTGTATGAGAGTATAGCAATTTAGAGTAAAAACCAGTAAAAAGACAAGCATCCTTTAGCAGCAACTCATGCGAAGCCAAACCTGGATTATCATGTTGTAGCTCCTCCACCACTACCTCAGAATCACCCTTCATAATAACACTACCAACACCCACTTTTGTCCCAAACTCTAGAGCTCGTATAGCTGCCATTGCTTCAACTTCTTCCACCTGGTAAGCTTGTGGTAGTTGGGGAAGCGCAGTAATTACCATCCCACGATTATCACAGATGATAACTCTAATCCCAAATTTATTATCCTCGGCAAAAATGGGCTCCATCATAATTTATTTTGAAAGAATCCAATGGAGGTGGTTTTCGGGGGACTCGAGTCTACCGTGTAGGAGGTATACGTGCTGGGGAAATGGCTAGAAATTCCTCAACATGATCCTTGGAAACCTATGAAAGCTGGTTCGTGGTGTAGAAGTTTTGGTGAAGATGTTGGGCTTTTGTGGAGCCTAGTTGTGTTTGATCCGGTTGACAACCCGACTCGACCTGAATAATGTTGCGTGGTTTTTAATAGGAGATTTTTTGAGGCTTAGTCCATGAAGTGGAGGCTTGGGCTGACAAGCCCAAGCCGTAGCGCTTGTTGCCTCTAGAAATTTTTTTGGCCCATTTTGTAACCCATTGTGAATCATGTGCGCAGGATGTAGAAAACGCAGTTTTGATAATTAGGGTTTGTTGTTGTAGTTTTTGAGAGAGAGAAAAACTGTATAGCCGCTTTTTGTATTTTTTCCCTGATAATAATGAAATCCCTGCAACTCCATGAATGTAGACAAATTGCCAAACCACGTAAATATTGTCTTGTGCGTGTGATTGTTTTTCTTTGGCGTGTGTTTTCTCTAATTTTTTGTTTCTCACAGGTTGGGAATTTCGTGTTAATTCCCTACAAAAGACAAATCTGGCTTCGTTGATTTCAGATGGTTCAAGCAATTGTGGCGAACATTTTTGGATTCCTGTCATGCATCAGCACCCAAGTCGTGAGTTGCTTGAAATCAAGGAACTGGGTTGTGCTCCTACAATCCCAAAGCTCGTCATCAGCCCAAACAGTATCCAATTCGATGCAATTCCATAATGCATGCAGGGGATCCTACAAAGCCAAGGAGCAGCGATCACATGTGGGCAGTGGCAGCGCCACGTTTAGTCCAGGGTGTTCCCAGGAACACCTTGACTTGAAAAAAAAAATTATATATAATAATTTAAATTCTTTTTTATTTGTTTACCCTTTAAAAAAAATTTAGGAACACCCTCAAGAAAAATTAGGAACACCCTCAAATAAAAATAAAAATAAATTATTTGTTCTACTTTCAAGCAAAAAAAAAAAAAAGCCCAAAAAAATTTTTGAACTAAAATCTAAAATTAAAAAAAAAAAAAATTTGTAATAGAGCAAGCCCATAAAAAAGCCCAACATCAATCCTAAACAATAGATGGTAAAGCAAACCCAATCTAAAGAAAAAAAACAACCCAACAGATGGTAAACAGGTAAAGCAAACCCACGGATTCTAAAATTAAAAAAAAAAAAAAAAAAAAAAAAACCAAAACCCAATGTACGCCGCGCGTTCGCCAATTCATCAAATGGTAAGCTAAAGCAAAAACTAAAATCTCAAATCACTAAATCAGAAACCTAACCTAAAGACAAAAACCTCATCAGTCAACAGAGCAACGTCGTCATTGCAACACAACAGCCAGCAGAGCACAACTCGAGCTCCAGCCCAAACCATATCGCATCGAGCATCGGAGATTGGTCCGATCGGATCCCTGCTCGACGTGCTACCCAACAACGCCACCCCTCAGGTCTCCCTGCTCCCTCAAGGTATTTCATCTTTATTCTTTACACTTCTCTCTCTTTTTCTCTTTTACACGATCAAGTTAATGGGTTTAGGGGTTTGCTCACTCACTTTGCTCCTTTTGTGCTGTGGAGTCTCTGAGACTCTTTATCTCTCTCTCTCTTTCTCTCTTTATCTGAAGTCTTAAGACTGAAAAATGAAAATGAATTAATGAAATGACTCTCTCTCTCTCTCTCTCTCTTTCTTTATATGATTCTCTCTCTTTCTCTTTGTTGTTTGAACTATAATTGATTAGCTTTACTTTAGTCTTTATAACTTTATTAATATTTGCCCTTGTTTTTGGCTTTATCCGTTGGTGTTGGTGTTGGTGTTGGTGTTGGTGTTAGTGTCTTTTGGTGAGATATAATTAATTGGTTTTATCTTATTGGCTCTAGTCTTGTGATTGGGGGCCATAGGGCATTGGGGCTTGTTTGTTGAATTGGGGGGTGGATGGGGGCATGGGGCTGGGGTAAATGCACATGGGATGTGTGGCTGTGTGCTAGTGTAATAGTGCAACTAATAAACAATCATTTAATTAACCAATAATTAATTGGGGGAAGCAACTAATAAACAGTAATTAATAATTTAATTAACCAATATATTATAAAAGACAAACAAATTAAATTATGTTACTATGTTAGGCTAAACAACAATTAATAATTTTATAATTAATGAAACAACAATAAAACAAATTATATATATATATATATATATATATATATATTTTTTTTTTTGGTAGAAACAAATTATAGTTTATAAAAGACAAACAAATTAATGAAACAACTAAACAATAATAATTAATAATTTTATTAATATTTTAAATAAACTTATAGTTTTTTGTTTATTGTTTATTGTTTATTGTTTATTCTTTTGCTTGAATTATGGACAAATATTTGATAAGAAAACCACGTCCCCGAGATTCATCTCTTGTGCAAGATTCATCTTCATCTTTTAAGCCAATTTGTGTTGACTTTAACTTAGAATTTTTTCCTTCAAATCCTGAGCTACGAGAAAAGATATCATCTTATCATCCTAATAATCATGATGAAATAAGAAAATATTATTTACAAAAAGACTCTTGTCAACCTATTTTCCAAAACCCTGATAATTACCCTCTATCATATTTTTCTAGAAAGCCCCGTCGATTTAGATCCGAATGGTATGTAAATAGAAAGTTGTTGGAATATAGTATAGACAAGGAGGCAGTATTTTGTTTATATTACTACCTATTTGGGCAAGATGTTGGTAAGCAAGGAGGAGGTGAGACTTTTGTAACGTGATAATAGCTTAATTTTGCATATTTATATCATTATTAGAGAGCATTATCATACTTATTTTGAGTTAATTCATGCATTTTATAGTTGATTTTGGAATAATGTTGAATAATCAGTTTTGTGCTTAGTTGAATTTTAATGCGTGAATTTGTCTTTTGTAGGATAATGAAATTAAATAAGTGGATTTGTGCAAAGAAGAAATTTAATGGATTTTAATTTTACAAGGGCCATGATGAAGTCAAAGAAGGCCAAGCCAATTAAATTTAAGTCCAATTGGAGCAAGGAATCAAAGGAAATTTGCACCTAATCCAAGTCCAATTCGGATTAGGATTCCAGCTTGCGCACCAGTTAGTATTTGGAGAATAACTTTCGGTTCAAATGTCCAATCGAGATGATTCAAGTTGGGCTGGAAAGCTAACTTAAAGGGCTACAACTTTGTAATTTACCAAAAGTCCGAATTCTGAAGTTAAATGGGCCAAAAACATCAGTTAAGTGAAGCCTAAAAACCTGAGATTTTTCTCCAAATGAGAATTCAACTTGTAATAGGATTCCTTAACCTATTTAAAGGCTCTTTAGGGAAAAATTCAGAGGAGAGCTGCTGTAAAACATAATTTAAGTTTTATTAAAGTTTCTTTATAATTTTTAGAGTTTTATTTGTGTTATGATTTGCTAGAAGTCTTACTAAGGTAAGGGGTGAAACCCAACCATTTTATTGGTATATTCTTAACAATTATATATTGGTTTTAATGCTTATGTTTTTATATTTTTTATTTTGTTACTCATCTAGAAAAGTGTTTAGTTCTGTATAATCCTTTGATTTATCATAGACTCTGGGCACGTTAAATACTTAGTATTCCCTGCGAACTAATTCACTAGTTTTGTTTTTCCTAAAATCAATTAATTGCATGAAACTACCTTAGACTATTAATTCTAGAGTTTTTATTGTTAAATCATCCGACTAAGATCATCATTCGTATGAATTTTAGTTGAGTTATAAAATAAATATTGTTAAGACTATCAATAGATTTGTTGTGTGGATCCCTAAACCTTAGCGCCTTAATATATTGTTATTTTCTCTCAATTTAAATTACCGTTACTAAACTATCAAAAATATCTCTGGTTAAACATTATTATTTTAGTTTTATTCTCTTATGGTTTGCTAATCAATTCCCTTTTCCCTATGGATTCGACCTCGAACTTTCCAAGTTATTACTTTGCGACAATCCTGCACTTGTGAGTATTATTTAAGTCGCAGCAAGTTTTTCTAGTGGTGAGTATTCCCACCTCACCTCTGAGCTGGGAGCATAGTGGTGGAATACTCACCACTAGAAAAACTTGCTGCGACTTAAATAATGCTCCCAAGTGCAGGATTGTCACGAAGTAATAACTTGGAAAGTTCAAGGTCAAATCCACAGGAAAAAAAGGAATTGATTAGTAAACCACAAGAGAATAAAACTAAAATAATAAAGTTTAACTAAAGAGATTTTTGATAGTATAGTAAAGGTAATTTAAATTGAGAGAAAATAACAATATATTAAGGCGTTAAGGTTTAGAGATCCACACGTAACACATCTATTGGTAGTCTTAACAATATTTATTTTATAACTCAACTAAAATTCATACGAATGATGATCTTAGTCAGATGATTTAACAATAAAAACTCTAAAATTAATTGTCTAAGGTAGTTTTATGCAATTGATTGATTTTAGGTAAAACAAAACTAGTGAATTAGTTCGCAGGAAATACTAAGCATTTAACGTGCTCGGAATCTACGATAAATCAAAGGATTATACAGAACTAAACACTTTTCTAGATGAGTAACGAAATAAAAAACATAAAAACATAAGCATTAAAACCAATACATAATTGTTAAGAACATACCAATAAAACGATTGGGTTTCACCCTCACCTTATTAAGACTCCTAGCAAGCCATAACACAAATAAAACTCTAAAAACTGTAAAGAAATTTTAATAAAACCTAAATTATGTTTTACAGCAGCTCTCCTCTGAATTTTTCCCTAAAGAGCCCTTAAATAGGTCAAAGAATCCTATTGCAAGTTGAATTCCCATTTGGAGAAAAATCTCAGGTTTTTAGGCTTCACTTAACTGACATTTTTGGCCTATTTAAATTCAGAATTATGACTTTTGGTAAACTAAAAAGTTGTAGCCCTTTAAGTTAGCTTTCCAGCCCAACTTAAATCATCTCGATTAGACATTTGAGCCGAAAGTTATGATCCAAATACTAACTGGTGTGCAAGCTGAAATCCTAATCCGAATTGGACTTGGATTAGGTGCAAATTTCCTTTGATTCCTTACTCCAATTGGACTTGAATTTAATTGGCTTTGACTTCATCATGGCCCTTGTAAAATTAAAATCCATTAACTTTCTTCTTTGCACAAATCTACTTATTTAATTTCACTATCCTACAAAAGACAAATTCACGCATTAAAATTCAATTAAGCGCAAAACTAATTATTCAGCATTATTCCAAAATCAACTATAAAATGCATAATTAACTCAAAATAAGAATGATAATGCTCTCTAATAATGATATAAATATGCAAAATTAAGCTATTATCATAACGAAGGGATTCAAACTTTGGATTCAGAAAGAGAAGTTAAATTCCCATGTTGGAGGAGTTAATAGTGCTCATAACCAAGCTATCAAGAATAGTGAAGATCTAATGAAGGAAAAGCAACACATTCAAAGTGTTTTGGTTAAGCAATCAAATCAAGATAAAATTGAATATCGAGTTCAATTAAATGCAATAGTTGATTACATAAGATTCCTTTTATTCCAGGAATTAGCTTTTCGTGGTCACAATGAATCTCAAGGTTTAAGTGATAAAGAAAATTTCCTTGAGCTTCTACAATTTTTGGGGGCTCACAATGAATCTATCAATAAAGTGTTACAAAAGCTCCGAAAAATTGCAAGCTTATCCACCATGATATTCAAAAAGACATTATGAATGCAATTGCACGTGAAACATCTAAAGCCATCATCAAGGATTTTGACAATGGGTCATTTTCAATATTAGTTGATGAGTCACGTGATATTTCAGTGAAAGTGCAAATGACCCTCGTTCTTTGTTATGTGAACAAAAAATGAATTATTATAGAACAGTTCCTTGGTATTGTACATGTAGCAAGTATCACCGCTTTGTCACTCAAATATGCTATTAAATGTTTACTTTGTAAACATAATTTGAGTTTATCAAAACTATGTGGGCAAGGTTATGGTGGCGCTAGTAATATGCAAGGTGATATCAATGGTCTCAAAACTTTAATTTTGAAAGAGAATAAGTCAGCATTTTATGTCCATTGTTTTGCTCATCAACTTTACTTGACACTTGTTGTCGCTAAAAATTACATTAACACTGCTGAATTTTTGTACGTGGTTAGTAATTTAGTAACTGTTGTTGGAGACTTTTGTAAGAGATGAGATGCTCTTCGAGATGCACAATTTGTCAAAATTAAAGAAGATTTAGAGAATGGTGTACGTAGAAGTGGGCAAGGTTTGAATCAAGAGGCAAATCTTAAATGTACTGGTGATACACGTTGGGGATCATATTATCAGACTATTCTCAACTTGATTTTGATGTTCTCTGCTATAGTTGATGTACTTGAGATTATTGAAGAAGATGGCCTCTCCAACTAAAAAGTTGAAGCTCGATCTATTATGAAGTCAATTCTATCTTTTTAATTTGTCTTTGCTCTACACTTGATGAAAAACATTTTAGGGATCACAAATGAGTTGTCAATAGCATTGCAAAAAAAAAAAAAAAAAATCAAGATATAGTAAATGCTATGGATCTTGTTAAGGGTCTAAGCAATGATTGCAAGTGATAAGAGATGGTGAATGGATATCTTTATTGACTGAAGTGTCTTCATTTTGTACCACACATGATATTCCTATCTTGAACATGGATGATATATTTGTAGTTAGTGGTAGGCCGCGACGCAACACCCAACAAAATACAAATTTACATCATTATGGTGTTGAACTATTCTACACAGTCATAGATATGCAACTTTAAAAACTTAATAACCATTTTTTAGAAGCGAATACCGATTTGCTACTTTGTATGGCTTGCTTGAATCCAAGTAATTCATTTGTGGCTTTTGATAAGGAAAAATTGCTAGCAAAGTTTTATTCATCTGATTTTCTTGGGACAGATATCTTGGCACTTGACTGTCAACTTCATAATTACATTTTTGATATGCGCAACAATGACTTGTTTTTAGAGCTTTAAGGAGTTAGTGAACTTGCTGAAAAGTTAGTGAATACAGGGAAGCATGAGACTTATCCATTAGTCTATTTACTTATGAAGTTAGCTTTGACCCTTCCTGTCGCTATTGCAACAGTAGAAAGAAGTTTTTCAGAAATGAAATATATAAAGAATGAACTGCGTAATCGAATGGGAGATCAATGGATGAATAATTGCTTGGTTATGTATATTGAAAGAGATGTAGCTTGTAACATTGATAATGAGACTATCATGTAACGATTTCAAAATATGAAAACTCGTAGAAGGCAGTTGTAAAACTTTATATATTTGCATGTTTTTTTATTGTTATTGTTGTCAATATATGAATTTTTTTTTATAATTAGATTGTGTAATTTATGCTTCTTAAGGAACACCCTAAGAAAAATTCCTAGAGCCGCCACTGATGCAGGGTTGTGATGATGGTACATCAAACCAAATTTTTCTTTGAAGCTAACGTGTTTTTGTAGGCTCTCCAAATGAAATTTCTGATCTTGTTTGGAGTCCGCAAAGCCCAAACCCCTTTCCACAAGTCTTTTACATTGTCTTGGTTACTCTCATGTCTTTCTAATTCTGTTTCTTCCTTTAAAAATCTGTATCTTGACTTGCAAGTGTATCTCCCATCCCTTGTCATTGCCCAAACAATCTTGTCCTCTAATTCCCTACGGCCCAAAGGAATTTTTTTGATGGCTGAAGTCTCCTGTGGAGTAAATATGCCATCAATCATGTTTGTATCCCAACTTCTAATTTTGACAATTATCAAAGAATCCACTGTTGCCTCCTTCATTGATTCTAGCATTGGAGATTCAATAACAGTTGGGTGTTTAATTGGGAGTTAGTGGTGCTCCCAAACCTAATAGATTTTCCATTACCAACCTGCTAGCAAGATCCTTTTTGTATGACATCTCTCCCTTGTAAAATGCTTCGCAAAGCATATGAACTAGTGGTTGAGTCTTTTGCTTCCATAGTGGAGCAATGTGAAAAGAACTTGGCTTTAAAGACTTGATAGAAGAGGGAATCTTTGTCATGCAGTAATCTCCATGCTTGTTTACCAACAAAGAATCATTGAAAACTGCTAAATCGTGAAAACCCATACCACCCAGTACTATGGATTTTGTCATCTCCTACCACCGAAACTAATGTATTTTTCTTCTATCTCCTCTTTGCCCCCACTAAAACTTTTTTATCATTGATTCAATTTCATGAACAAGACCCAACGGCAGTTTGAAACACCCCATAGCATAGCTAGGGATGGCTTGAATCACAGCTTTGATAAGAACTTCTCTTCCAGCTTGAGATAAGAGTTTACCTTCCCACCCTTGTAATTTCCTCCAAATGCATTCTTTTATGTAATTAAAGTTGGCCTTCTTTCCTCTCCCTACAAGAGAAGGGAGGCCAAGATATTTCTCATAGAACTTGATTTATTGTACTCCGAACATTCCTTTAATGGTATTTCTGGTTGTATCTGGGGTTGACTGGCAGAAAAAAAAAAAGGGTTGTTTTTTCTTTATTAATTTTCTGACCAGATGATGCTTCATAATTAGAGAGAATTTTTAGGACCTTGTTACACTCCTTTGGTATTGCCCTACAAAAATGTAGACCATCATCTGCAAAAAACAAATGAGTTAGTTTAGGTCCTCTTTTGCATAAGGAGAAACCCCTAATATCACTCATTCTAGCCACTTTTTATATGAGCCCATGTAGACCTTTAGTGCATTAGAGGAAGAGGAATGGAGATAATGGGTCTACCTGATGTATTCCTCTAGATGGTTGGATCAAGCCCTTAAATTCCCCATTCACCAATATAGAATAGGAAACTGTTTTCACACACTCCATCTCGTGCAAAAACCCATTTTTCTCATCAAGTTCTCCATGAAGTCCCACTCCACACAATCATAAGCCTTGCTCATGTCTAGCTTGATTGCCATAAAACCATTGGTACCTACCTTGTGATTTTTCATACAATGGAGAGTTTCAAAAGCAATCATAATGTTAACAGTAATTAGTAGGTCCTTTGCAAAAGCTGATTGGTGTTCAGAGATGAGAGATGGCAAAAATTTCTTTAATCTGTTTGCTAAGACTTTAGAGAAAATCTTATATAGAACGTTGCACAGACTAATGGGGCGAAATTGATGAATTCAAGGCTTTTAATCTTAGGTATAAGGGTTATAAAGGTATGATTCACATGGTATGGTAATCTGCCTGAATTTAGCCAAGATAGGATTGAAAGAATTACCTCCTGGTCCACCACTTTCCAAAAGTGTTGGTAACGGATGATACTTGCTGCGATTGCAAGCCAAGCCGTTGAGAAGAGTAGAGGTGTTAGAGTTGGTTTCTATTGCCTCTTCCCAAGCACTACAAATTCATTGATCTTGACAACACTCCGCCACATCTTATTATATGGAAGGTGAAGTGTTAAAGTGAAGGCATCTAGACTATGCACAAATTGGGTGGATTTCATATGTAGCCTACAAGATTGATTTCGAACAACAACCCTTGACGCATGAATGGGTATGGTTGTTCATTGGTAAAATTAGAGTGATTTTTGGGCAATTCTATCACCAAACTGTCGAAGTATGTTTTCCATTGACTAGCACCAATCAAGACCACCTAAGGTTGATTTTTCGACCTATGGCGAGGTAGATTTGTGGCAACAATTCGAGGCAGTTCATTGGAGAGAAAGAAAATCATATTTGCAGATCTGAAATATCAAATCATATCCCAAATTGATCTCATATCAAATTTGAATCATAACCTAAACTATCAACACATCTTCAAAGTCTCAAAAATTTAAGCGAAGTTATTTGAAGGTTTATAAAAAAGAACCTTCATGTATATGGGGTTATTTGTCAATGAGAAGTGCATGAACATAAGGATCAAGAGGCCACTAAGGTACTGATCCATTGGAAGATCCCCTATGATAAAGAAGCACGAGGGATATCCATCCATGTTTGGCAACAACACCACCACCCCGCAAGCTACTATAAAGATTAAATTTGAATTTTCTATAAAGATTATAGTTAAACAAGAAAATTTATAAATGATGGGATGTAAATCCCATCATTTCTAAAATTTTGTGTATTTTATAAATTCTTCATCCAAACAAATAGAAGTTAAAGATTTTTTTATCAAAAAAAGAATATTATTATCATTAAACTATCACTTAAATCTAAAATTTAATTAAATGACTGAATTTGCAACAAATGGTAGTTAGAGGATTGAAAATTTAAATAATAATAATAATAAAGTGAGAGTACTGACTGGAAACTCTTCCAAAGTCAGAGGGGTTATTTTGTAATTTTGTCCATCAATACAATAATAACAGCAGATTAGTGGAGCAAAGAGAGCATCAAAGATGGAGGTTGGTGATACCAAGTGTATGTGTATCCCTGTGATTGATATGCAGAAATTGAAAGATAACAATGATGGAGAGCAGCAGCAACAGCAGTAAAAGAAATTGAGAGAAGCATCAGAGGAATGGGGTTGTTTCAGGATCATGAACCACAAAATCTCGTTGACTCTGATGACAGAGATGAAGAAAGTGGTGAGAGAACTGCTTGACCTTCCCATAGATATCAAAAAACGCAACACTGAAGTGATACCCAACAGCGGCTATTTTGCTCCCACCGAGTTCAGTCGTTTTTTTGAGGGCTTGGGTATCTACGATTTGGCTCTCCTCACTCGGTCGATGTCTTTTGTTCTCAACTGGATATCCCTCCACACCAAAGGTTTTTTTTCTTTGCTCAGCTTTCTTAGATTTTAGTTTTTTTCCCCTTTATTTATTTACTTTCTCTTAATAATTATTAATACTGCTTTTTGATGAACAATAGTTGTTAATACAGCTATAGCAAAATAGAGGAGAAAGCGTTATTTATTTATAACGTGGAACAACTTTTTTTTTTATAGCAAATATAACGTGAAACAACTTATTTGCTTGAAATTAAAAAAATATTTTAAAGTATAAAAAAAATGTTAAAAAATAAGTTGAATAGTATAGTAGATTCATAAATAATATCAAAAATACAATAAGATTCATAAAAACTAAATAATAACAAAAATGAGCTAAATATAGAAATAAATTGAAAAATTAAGTCCTTCCCAAGACACACTTTACTCTCTCATAACAGGGAGTAATAGTTGATACTGTTGAGATAAATTAAAAAATTGATTCTTATGTTTTTATACCATATTTTAATTTCGTAACAAATCTTTTTAGTGTTGTCTCAATTTTGTCTTTACCATTATCTTTCATATGAAAAAAGTCGTTTGAAATAGTGATATTAAAATATTAATATTTATGCCAACTAAGAAATAAGAAATAAGGGTCTTCATCACTTGCACAGACTACAGACCACTGGCAAGAACACCAACATCAACGAACAAAAACTCCTAGACTCTCCCATCTCTCACACTATCTAAAACCAAATGGGGTTCTTGATAAGAATGGAGAAATGGGACTGAAATGTACTGGGAAGGAACCCTTCAACAGAGAGATAACGGACATGTTTGGATTGAGGGAGAGAGAGGGAGAGTGGAGAAGAATAAATAGAGTTGATTAAAAATAGGCTAATTTTGAGTCAATTCTACTCTACTCTGTTTTACTCTCCTCCCTCTTACTCAATTCAAACGGATCACAGATCTTTCTTTCTTTCCGTAAAGCTCCCACTTGCGCTCTCTCTAATCTTTGTTTTCTTTTCCATTTTCTTTTGAGACATTTTTATCTCTTTCATCGTCGGTGGTAAGGTAAGAAAGAACCAAGGGATTTCAGTAGTGTTAGATCTTCTTCTTAATGGGTTTTATCATATGTGTCCACATTCTTTTGTATATAGCAGTGAAAACTAATCAATGATTTGTGACCACGTTATGAGCGCCTGTGCAGATTGTTGTCAGTGTTTTATTTGCTAGATTGAAAATATAGATCTAATTTTTTCGTTGGCCAATTCTACAGTGGGTTCGCAGTAAAAAAACCCAAAACATGGATGGGTATAAAACACTTTAAATTTCTTTAATGTTTGAGTTTTTATTTTAATTTTAATTTTTTTAATTAATCTAACGTGGCAACATATGTGGCATCCTACTTGGCATAAATATTAATATTTAAATATCATCGCTTGACACATAAGCTTTTTTTCATCTAAGAGATAACGGCATTAATAAAAATTTGAGTTTCTCTTCACTAGGGTTAGAGGGTGCTCCTTCTTCTCCTAGGTCGTAGAATTTGCAGTCCCTTCTTTGAAGGAGTTTTTTCGTCCCTTTGGTAACAGTGTAACCTTAGGTTTTGTGGGTTTTGTTTTTTTCGTGGGGATTGGGAAACACTCTTAACAATGGACGACCTCACTAAAGCATGGAGTTGTCTAACGCTTACAGCACAGGAAGGGGATGATCTCTGCCTGAATGAAGAAGAGGCAGCACCAGAATTCAATCTTGCAGCGAAGTTTTTGACCAAACGGGCTTTAAACATTGAAGCTATAGCAAAGACTTTCAACCCGATATGGAGATCGAAAAATGGTTTCAAGGTTAAAAAGGAGGATGATCACTTCGTGTTATTCACTTTTGACAATCAAGAGGAGATGGAAAAAATTTTAGTGACAGAGCCATGGAGTTTCAATAAGCACCTTGTGGTGCTGCAACGGTATGAAAAAGATGTTGATTTATGTGATATGAATTTTAACATGGTAAATTTTTGGGTTTAGGTACATGACATACCGGTCAGATTCAGAACTCAAAAGATAGCAAAAAAAATCTGTGAGACTATAGGCACAGTTAGCAGACTAGCAGATAACTCAGAGATAGAAGGGGATGGGTTCATTAGAGTTCGAGTCTTGGTTGATATATTCAAACCGTTATGCCATGGACGTGTCATATCACTCGAAAACGGCAGAGAATTATGGGTATCTTTCAAATATGAACGCCTTCCCAACCTTTGCTATTGGTGTGGCTGCCTCACACATGCTGATAAAGATTGCGATTTATGGATTGAGAGGGAAGGTACTTTACCGTTGGAAACTCAACAATATGGTCCATGGATACGAGCACAGCCTTTCACACGATCTCGAAAGAATGTGGTTGTTGTCCCTGGATTTTATTCCAAAAAAAGTAATCCGACCAAGGCAGCAACTCAAAAACAGAGCAGGAAACCGCCAGTGGTGGTGGTCCGTAAGGGGGGTCCGTCGCCTGAAATTGTACGGCCAGAAAAGGAAAAAGCAGGGCATTCATGTACCACGGACTTTGCTCCAGATATTCAGGAAGAAGATCCGTTAAGTCCAATTCAAACTCCCACAGTCCAGCCATTTCCAAATATAACTAACCCGGTTTTTATGGCAGAGAAACAAGCTGATGAGCTGTTTGAAGAGCAAATTCAGGAAATTGACCGTGACCTATGCAAGTTTAATGCCATCAGGGAGACTTTTGAGGAAAATCAGGGGGAAAATAATAAGGAAAATATTTTGGAAGGGTTGACAATTAAAGAGGGAGGCTCTCCAACAAAAGTGCACTCACGTGCACACACCTTTACTCCCTTACAGTGTGGTCCAACATCAGTTTTAGCTGATATTTCAAACTTTTCAGAACTTACTACTAGGAGATGGAAAAGACTCATCAGGGCAGAGACGGAATCAGATACTGTAATGGAAGAAGCAGTGGGGGAAAAAAGGATTGGCAGAGAGGAGGATCAACCGGAGTTACTAAAATAAAGAAAATTAGTTTCTCGGGTGGAAGAAGCAGTAACAAATATATTGGCGGAGGCTGGTTCCCAGCCCCGCCAAAACCAATGAGTCTTTTATGTTGGAACTGTCGGGGGCTTGGGAACCAACGAACAGAAAATCAGCTCGTGGATATGGTGCGGGCAAAAGATCCCTCCGTTGTGTTTATAGCCGAAACATGGACAGATGAAGCAAGGCTAGTTTTAGTTCAAGATAAAATGAAGTTCAAACATAAATTTGTGGCGCCAAGAAGAAATAAGGCGGGTGGGCTGGTAATTTTTTGGAAAGAGGATTTCGACTTAAACATCGAAACTTTTTCAAAAAATCACATAGATACAACAGTGAATAAGAATAAGGATGATGAATGGAGATTTACAGGATTTTATGGAGAACCTGACACACAGAGTAGACATGAGGCATGGGCTCGTTTGAAGAACTTGAAATCAAGGGGATCTGCACCTTGGATTTGTGCGGGAGATTTTAATGAAGTAACAAAACAATCAGAGAAAAGGGGTGGTAGAACTCGGCCACATGGGCAGATGCAAGCATTTAGAGAGGTGCTTGATGAATGCGGCTTTATTGATTTGGGTTTTGTAGGATCAGAATTTACATGGCATAAACATTTTGCAGGTTATACTGTGTGGGAGCGCCTTGATAGAGCTATGGCAACTTCAGATTGGCTGTCTTATTTCCGGACACCAAAATTTATCATTTGGAGGCAGATACATCTGATCATAGACCCATTTTGATTGTGCCGGATGGGATGGATTGTTCACAACAGAGGCCATTTAGATTTGAGCAGATGTGGCTGACTGAACAACGCTGCACGGACATAGTACAAGCTGTGTGGCAGCGGGACAATAGGGAAACTGAGGCTTTAAAGGTGATACAAAAGGTAGATGAGTGTGGGAAGAAGCTGACCAAATGGAGTAAAAATAATTTCAGAAATGTGAGGAAAGAATTAGAAAAAACAAGAAAACTGTTGGCGAAAGCAGAGGTGGTTGCGATGAATGGGGGCAGCAACCAAAGAATGAAATACCTGGAAAAACAAATCCTCACACTCCTTGACCGTGAGGCAAAAATGTGGGCACAAAGATCCAAGGTGCAATGGCTTCGGGATGGTGACAAAAACACCCATTTTTTCCATAGTAAAGCAACACAAAGGAGAAGAAGAAATTACATCAAAGGGTTATATGATGAAAACGGTCAATGGTGCACTCACCCAAGCCGTGTGAATGACATTGTAGTGCAGTTTTATCAAAAACTCTTTACCTCTAGTGAACCCGTGGACTTTGAGGAGATTTTGGAGCAAATACCTACAAAGGTTACAGGAGACATGAATGTGGAGTTGCTAAAAAAGTTTACTTCAGATGAGTTTGAAATTGCTTTAAAGCAGATGGCACCTTTAAAATCACCTAGACCGGATGGCATGCCACCACTTTTTTACCAGAGCTATTGGTTTTTGGTAGGTCTTGATATTACAGAAGCTATTTTGTGGTATTTAAATTCAGGTACTCTGCCTAATGCACTCTGTCACTCCTTTATTACTTTAATTCCTAAAGTAAAAAATCCTAAATATGTCTCACAGTATCGACCTATCTGCCTCAGTAATGTTCTTTTTAGAGTCTTTTCCAAGGTATTGGCAAACAGGTTGAAAAAGATTATGCCACAGCTTATTTCTGATCATCAAAGTGCTTTCATGGCGGATCGGTTAATTTCAGACAATATCATGGTGGCTTTTGAGACTTTACATTACATGAGAAACCACTCATTGGGTAACACAGGGTACATGGCATTGAAGTTGGACATGAGCAAGGCTTATGATAGGGTGGAGTGGATATATATGGAGAAACTGATACGGAAGATGGGTTTTGCAGAGGCATGGGTTAAGTTGATGATGATGTGCATTTCTACTGCCACATACTCGGTTTTGATAAATGGGGAACCCCAAGGACACATTACCCCAACTAGAGGCTTTAGACAAGGCGACCCCCTCTCCCCTTATTTATTTTTATTATGTACGGAGGGCTTTCATGGGTTGTTAAAAAAAGTTGAAATAATGGGTGACATAAGGGGGGTTTCTATTTGCAAGAATGGTCCTAGACTAACCCACCTTCTTTTTGCAGATGATAGTGAGTGCCAGAAGTTACTGGAAGTCTTAACCAAGTATGAAGGTGCATCTGGGCAGCAAATAAATAGAGACAAAACCACTCTATTTTTCAGTAAATCAACTACTCCGGCCATGCAAAACACAATCAAAAATGCTCTTGGAGTACCGGTGGTGAAGCAATATGAAAAATACTTAGGCCTACCATCTTTCATTGGTCGAAGAAAAAAAGAGAGTTTTGACAATATAAGGCAGAGGGTGTGGAAAAAGTTGCAGGGATGGGAAGGAAAATTATTATCTCAAGCAGGAAGGGAGATTTTAATCAAGGCAGTGGCCCAAGCTTTGCCCACATATGCGATGTCATGCTTCAAGCTACCACTCGGATTATGCCATGATATTGAGACTTTGGTTAAAAAAAATTTTTGGGGACAAAGAGGAAAGGGCAGAAAGATCCATTGGACAAAATGGGAGGATCTTTGCAAACCGAAGACACAAGGGGGGATGGGTTTTAAAGATCTTTCCAGGTTCAACGATGCCTTACTCGCAAAACAAACTTGGAGGCTCTTGCATGATAAAACTTCACTGTTTTATAGAGTTTTCAAGGCCAAGTATTTCCCCAACTGTACAATCATGGAAGCGACGAGCCCGAGTTCAGCCTCATATGCATGGAAGAGCTTAATCAAGGGCAGGGAAGTGATACAAAGGGGTGCAGTTTGGAGAATTGGTGATGGACGCTCAGTTTCAATTTGGGGTACACGGTGGCTGCCTGCAAAACACTCCCCAAAAATTATTTCACCTTGTACAGAAGCATTGGCAGAAGCTAAAGTTAGTGTTTTCTTGGATGCTGAACACAGATCATGGAAGGAAGATGTGCTAGATGAAAATCTGTTAAGTTTTGAAGCAGACATGATCAAAAAAATCCCCTTGAGCCACACGGACTAGGCAGATGCACTCACTTGGCCTTTCATCCCAACTGGGGAGTACACGGTCAAGTCTGGATACACTTTCTTGCAGCAAGAATACCAATCTGCTCAACCCGGTCATTTTGATCCTGAATACTTGAAACCACTTTGGAAGGCAATATGGAGTTTACAGGTTCCGAGTAAGGTAAAAAATTTTATTTGGTGAGCAGCAAAAAATTCTTTACCTACAAAGACGAACCTAAGGAAGAGGAAAGTCATTGATGAAGATCTCTGTGAGCAATGCAAAGACCAAAAGGAGGACGTGATCCATGCACTTTACCGTTGCCCGAAATTACTCGATCTGTGGTCAAAAGTGAAGCTATGGAACCACAGTTGCCTGAACCAGGTGACATCTTTTATTGATCTAATTGGTTGTGTTTTTGCAGATAACAGGGACCCAACACTCTTCTCCATGGTCGCGTGGGCAATTTGGAACCGAAGAAATAATGTTCGCCTCGGAAAACCAGCGACCCCATTCAACAAGCTGCTAACACAGGCACAAGACAAGTTGACCGAATTTAAACTCTACAATTCCTCAACCATCATCCCTATGGGCCGACCACCAACCAGTTGGCAAGCTCCGATCAGCAACACTTACAAAGTGAACTTCAACGACGCTTTATTTGCAGCAGACAATAGCACCGGTTTTGGAGTGATTATCCGGAATTCAGAGGGACAAGTCATGCTCTCTCTCTCGGAAAAAACCATACTCCCTTTTACAGCTATCGAAGTGGAAGCAATGGCAGCAAGGAGGGCTTTGAAGCTAGCACAAGAGACCGGTTTTCAGCAGATAACCTTGGAAGGGGACTCGCAGACACTCATCTCAGCACTAGAAAATAATACACACTCCCTGTCAAGCTTTAGACACATAATGAAGGACATTCAGTATTTTGCCTCTTGTTTTTCAAAAATAAATTATTCTCATGTGCGTAGGCATTGTAATACTGTAGCTCATTCTTTAGCAAGAAGGGCAATTTCTTTATCTTCAATGCAAGTCTGGATGGAGGATGTACCACCAGATATTCTTCATGTACTTCAGGCCGACTTAACTGGCCTTCCTATGTAAATAAAAGTTTGGTCTTCTTTCTCAAAAAAAAAAAAAAAAAAAAGAGAGATAACGACATTACGACAGGGACTAGATTTATATAGGACTGAAAAAGTTAGAGACCAAATTAATATAATTGAAAAGTTAGGAACTAAATTAAAATATGATATAAAAGATAAAAACCAACTTTGTAATTTACTCATTTTGCTTTAGCAAAATAAAGGAGAAAGCTTAGGGCCATTTGGTATAGGAGTTTAAAGGAAACACATGTTTTCAGTTTTTAAACAACATTACACGCATTTCTACACACTTTTTCACCCACATATATTTTTAAAAAATACAAACAACGTTACTAAAACAATTACCAAACACGGCCCCAAAATTGTGTTGTAGTCCTACTTCCTTTTTGTTTTTTTTTTTTTTTTTTTTTGCCAATAAAATACAAAATTGTAGTATACAAATTTGTCAAAAGCAAAGCGAATAATGCGACCACTCGAAGGCACAAAGCTCAAACAATTTGCTTGCCCACTCTGTTCACAATGAAATCTACAGAACCAAGACTTTAGAAGTCAAACAAACAAACAAACAAAATTTTGGGTTGAAGTTTCAAGTTTTTTATTTTTTTTTTTATTTTTTGTTGTTGTTGTTGTTGTTTGAATGAAGTTTGGGTTGAACTTGAAGTTATAAGTCGGGGACAGGGGTGGGGAACTTGATTTTTTTTTTTTTTTTTGAGACGTAGGAACTTGAATTTTGTTTAGACATTTAACAAGAAAAAAAAAATCTTTAGGTACATCCCTCACATGTTTTGATACTATATGTGTGAGTCTCACATGTTTTGAGAGAGTAGTCTCATAGCATGCCCTCTTGTTTGGGAGGCCATTTGTGCTAAATAATACTTTTAAAAAAATGGTAATTATAGTTAGGAACAGAGTTAGGACTTGGAGTTAGGGAGCAGCTTTGCGGCTCATTGTGTGCGACGACTCTAGCCTTTGACTGTATTGTTTTACTACTAAGGATTTTTGTTTAAAACTTTTTAAAGGGCCAAATTGTTTGTTTTTGGTAAAATAGATTGATTGAGATTAATTTTTTTTAGCTTTATTATTGGTAATTTTTTTTGTTGGGCTAATTTTTTTGGGCTTGTATATTTTGTTTTAGATTTAATCTATTAATTTTTTATGGCCTTTAAAAGATGGAAATGCTAAAACTACAAAATTTTTACAAATTACTAATATTGTGAGTGGTTATTGGTAAGTAAAAAGTGATGCAAGTGTGTGAACCAATAAGAATTTGCTATCTTAATAGTTTGTAAAAATATTGTAAAAAAGTTTGTGGCTATAACATTACTCTTAAAAGAATTGATGACATTGTTAAGGGAGGTAAAATGTAATTTTATAGATCAAAATTGCTAAAATTAGTACCAATTAATATAATAATATTTAAAAAAAATGGGGGGGGGGGGGGGGGGGGGATAGTCTATATATAGCTCCATCCATGATTATAGTAATGTTTGAAAGTTGGGGAAAAAATTGTTACACACTCTAGTGCTCACACATTTATACATGCGAAAAATCAACTGAAGTCACAATTTCTATGTTAAAAATCTTGACTTCAAGTTACGAGCTCAATTGTTTTTTTTATTTTATTTTTATGTGTGTGTAAATCTGTGTGCAACAAAATATGTGTAATAAACACTACTCTTTTGAGAAATAGTCTGTTTTGAATATCATCCTTACGAGAGATGAGTGTTTTTAGCATCCAAGAGACGAGTTACATGTTTTCAATAGAACTCATCTCTTCTATGTTGGAACTTTAAAAAATGCAATATCCCTAAACACTTTTAAAATAGTCTTAATTATCAAAATAATTTAAAAATAATATTATTAAGTAAAAATAGCCTTGTTTTTTTAATGTAAAATATTAATATTAATATTAATTACTGTCATATTTGTAAAATATTCAAATTTTGATTTTTGTATTTCAATCCTTGATTTGGCGATTAAAGAGGTTTTACATATATAGTTTTAGTTACATTACTTTTTTAATGAATCAACTAACTTGTTTAAATAATATACCTTGATAGTTCAATAAATTGTACGAGTTGGAAAAGATAACTCTAAATTAGTTCTTAAAAAAAAAAAAAAGACTTTATCCTTTTAAAATTATTAAAAAAAAAAAAAAAGAATTTATGGGTTGGATATTATGTAACTTCCTATTAACATTAAATTTTATGTATATGGTTATATTAAGTCTGAAGATGACATAATCCAATAGGAAAGCCGGAAATCTTATTTTAATTTTTAATTATTGTGTGGTGTAATATTAATGAAATTTATTATCTATGAATTTAACTTGATGTAATTTTTAAATAAATAAAAGAAAAAAATATCTTTGTTTTGGCAATCTAATATTATCTGAGGGACAAGTAATGATTGGAGTACTATAAATTTTTCTATATAAATCTTACAAATTGATTAGTCACCATTTACAAAAAAGTAATTCAAATATTTATTTATTATGTTGTTGAAGTGGCATAAATCATTCACGTCAATTTGTAAGCTTCAAATTTGTAATGCAATAGTGGAGAGAAGAAAGCATACTCTTTACTCAGTTACTCTTACGAGAGAGAAATCATTGAAGGCAACACTTTATTCTATCATTTTAGGGAATGATACAATCTTTCATAAACATTTGGCAAGGTGGTTGTAGATTTGAATTTTAGAGCAATGGGTGCTGTAATGGATATTGTAAGGACCAGATTTGAGTTCCTAGCCCACCACGTAGATAGACTTAGGCCCAAAAAGCCCAAAGCAATGAATTTGTAGAGAGTGGGTTGGAAAACTGGGTTCTAGATGATTAAACCAACTCTGGATTAGGTTTGGATGATAAAATAATACAAAGAGATAAGATTACGTTGAAGAAAAATCGTTCTCGGCGTTATCTGAGGTGATTTGTTTGTGTATATTATACTCAAATTAGGTTACAAGTCTTATCCCCCAAAATCACAGTGTTTTTCTCTTCTACATTCCCCAGTCCCTTCTTCACGAATGGTCTTCTTTTTTATATAGTTCTTTTCCAAGTATCTTGATCTCACACTTGTTGATCACCTACATTACCACTTGAGTATCTGTCCCATCAGACACCCTCTCTAGTTGTGTAGGTTTTGGGGTAGCCAACTTTGCACTGTTCAGATATCATCTCCATATTAATGCGACTAGAGAGTTAGATGCAGAGCATAAAATGCGGATGTAGCAGCTTTAGTGGATATTTGTAGCCTTCATCTACTCATTCCTTAACCAGCGTTTGATTTCTAACCGCGATGCTACTTGGTAGGATGCTCAGGGTAGTAGGATATTCCTATTGATCTCGGATCCACAGTCCCGATATGACTTCTCTCCTCAGACATCTTTTGGATTGTCATGTACAATTCGTATCTCTTCCTCTCATATCATTCCCATAATAACGTTGCTTAATCATCCTCGAACAAGTATATATCCTCGGATTGGGCCATAGGCCCAATATATACAATTTCAACAACACCTTCTAGTTATCTGGCCCCCACAATAACCCCTCGAAATCTTGTTTTTTGACTCCTTTGGAGGAAAGAAAGATTTTGATATCATCAACCCACCCCGTTTATGGTTACCTCTTGTCTATATGAAGTCCCAAATGCCTTTTTACCTACTCGAGGCACACTCTTGATGCTTTGGCGCCCAGAGCGTGCCCTCATTAAATTTTGACGGCACGTTTGTCCCCCACGTTCAACGGCACGATGCCAATCTAACGGTGGAGAATTTTTTGGGGTTTGTAAGCGGGAATTTTCCCGCTTGTAGCTTCCGTGCCATTATAAATAGTCTCTCAAATCAATTCATTTCCCTATTTCCATCAATCGCACAACTTTAGAGCTCATACACTGAACCTGCTACTTTCTCTTACCTTCTCGTGCGTCTACAAATACCAAAAATTTGTCCGAGGACTTTCTTTTAAAAACCTGTAAGTTTCTTCGAACCCTCTTAGTTTTGTTTCTTTCCAGATATTCTTGTTTCATCACTCTCTTTTCTTTTCGACTCTGTTTTTTGCCCCAAATTTGTTGATTTCTTTTCAAAACTTCTTAGAAAATAGGTAGATTCAAGCATTTAGTTGAATCCGAGGAGGATATAGAAAGATTTAGGACTAAGTACAGGATCCCACCAACAGTGGGTATGAGATACGCTGCCTAAGGGGAATGGACAGATGATAGAAAAGAGGGAGAGGTGGCCATCCCAATGATCGCTTTCATGGAGGGAGGAATGACCAGTCCTATGGGTAATCTCACCAGGAGATTCCTTAGATTTTTCAGACTATCCCCCACACAATGCACCCAAAATATGTTCAGAGTGCTAGGGAGTCTAGAAGCCCTAAACGAGAGAATGAACCTAGAACTGACATACCATGATGTCAACTAGGTATACAACCTATATCATTTGAAGGGGCAGGGATACTACCTTAAATCAAGGTATCCTGAAGTAAGATTAATCCAATGCCTCCCTATGTCAAACAAGGGGTTAAAGGAAGATTTTTTAATCTTCTCTGGGGAATGGCATGATGGCCTACCCTGTCCAACTAGGGAGGGAAAACCAGGTGGGGGTCTAGCCGTAAATTTATGCCCTTTAGCTTACATTTCCCCTTTATCCCACAATATTTCTGCTTCTGACAAATTTTCCCTCTTGTTTTAATGATTTTGCATACAAACGTGCTACTATACCTCGGTTCAACCTTGTCAACAGAGAGAATCTAGACAAGATCCTATGGTCCGAGGTGTACGTAAATGAAGCAGACGGCCAGTTGCGAGCAGCACACATAATCCTCGGATACCAGCCTATTTCACCGTATTTCAAGCTCCGAAGTGCGTAATAAAAGCCAAAGATCCTTGTCTTCAACGTATTAGTGTGGCCTACGAAGGATTTGTCGTTCCTGAAGGCATTCCACTCCCAGAGGGCACACCAATTACTCAGCCCGCTTTTTGTGGGTATCCCTTCAACAGGAGCATCCTCTTCTCACTTCGTCATTGAGGAAGAAGAGGAAGAAAAAGAAGAAGAAGAAGAAAAAGAAGAACCGGAGGGAGTTGTAAACTTATCAGACTCCCAAGAGGAATTTGAAGTATTCAATCGATCTTCATCCCCCGAGAGCACCTCAGCTGGTTTTAACGAACAACAACAAGTAGGCCAAAATACTTTGAATGAGATGAGCATCCAAAGGAAATCAAAGAAAAGTTTGTTGGAGTTAATAGAGTCCCACCCCGGAAAGGATGCGCCTGGGGAACCAAGTCAGCCCAAACTTCCTCCTTCTCCTCCTAAGCTTCCTCCTCCTCCTCCTCAGTCATCCTTGCCACCCAGAGTTGAACCTTCTGACCCAAAGAGAAAGAGAAAGCAAAAGGGTAAGAATGTAGTGGAAATTGGGAGATCTCGCCCAACACATGAAGAAGAGGTTCATTGGGTTGCAAAGCAGCAAAAAACTGGACAAACAGGGCAGAAGGGCTCAGAGAGGGGAGACAACCAGCCACTTGAGCTTCAGGCTTGGCTTCCAGCTCCTATGATCAATGGTGAGCCTTTGAGGGATAATGTGTCTATCAGGACTTTCCAGGGAGGCTAGGGATGCCACGTGGCCTCAGCTTTGGAGGAGGCTTTACTACTCCCTACAGATATGGCCGAGCTGCGGTCTATCAGGAGGCCAAAGGTTTTCCTTAACCTCAAAAGATATCTGGGCATGGTACGCAGTTCACTTCTTTTCTTTTCTTTTTTTTTTTTTTTTTTTTTAAATTTTAATTCTTCATTTTTATTTAACTTCCAAAGGTAACCACCCTTTTCTGTTAGGCCATCCAGCTACTTTCAGGGTTGAGGAGATAACTAATTCCTGTTACCATCAACTGGACGATGAGAGATCTAGGCGCGCGACAGCTGTGGAATCATTTAAAATCGCTGACCAATCTAACAAGGACTTAAGGACAAAATTGACAGAGGAAGAGCGAGCAAGAAAAAGTGCTGACTCGGCTTTGGAGAGCGCTCAAAAGCAGGCCGAGGATCAAAGGTTGCTTTTGCGTGATGCCAAGGAACAGTTGGCTTCTTCTAAAGAGCAAGTTGCAGCTCTGCAGAAGAAGTTAGCTGAAGTCTAGAAGTAGAGAGATCAGGCCGAAAAGGCTAAAGTTGATGCTGACAAAGCAAGGGGGGACCGAGAAGGCTAGGGATGCGGCGGAGCAGCAGAGTTACGACACTGGGGTGGCCGAGACCAAGGAAACCCTTAGGGCGGAGGTCCCAATGGTATGTCAAATCTACTGTGCCCAGACTTGGAATGAAGCCCTCAATTAAGCTGGGGTTGAGTCTTCTTCTGAGTTGAGAAAGCTAGAGAAAACTTATTACCCTCCAGCCACACGTGCCTTGGACCTTCCTACCATTGAAGGTGAAGCAGCCTCTACTGTCACTGATCTTGCTAGAGAGACACAACCTCAAGACCCTTTTATTCCCAATCAGCAGCAGCAAATAAAAGAATCCGGAGTTCCCAAGGAAACCTCCTCTGACATGGAGAAGCCCTCGGATAAAATTACAGAGAATCCACAAGATGGGGCAGCTTTCCAAAATTTTGAAATGGTCTTAGCTTTAGTTACCATGCTTACAAAGGAGGATCTGAAGGAGAAAGATAAGGTGACTCCTACTGAAGCAGTTAATCAGGCTGAGAAGACCTCTAAGACTGGGCTTTAGCTAAAGTTGAAGTGATAAATCTTTATGTTTACAATGTAGTTGTACTTTTTGTAATAGAACTTCCCTTCTTTAAGACATTTTTTAATGAAATATGCATTTTACCTTTCCAAATTTATTTGAGTTATTTTTCTTCACTTATGCAATTTTCACTTTGATTATTTTTCGATTGAACATAATTATATGCTACAAGAATGTGAGATTGCTTATATAAGGGAAAACCCAATTTTCACCTATTTTTAATTGAGAATCAGAATAAATCAAGACTACTAAATCCTCAGTACTATCAATGTATTCCCTAGATCTATCAATTTTAACAAGTTTTCTAATTTTGAGAAAAAATATTTAAGCATTGGTCAAACAACAACCAAGCCCGAGGTGCCCAAAAATGCTTTAACTGATGCTCATGGACTTACTTTGGTTCATATCTTTATTGGGTGATAATAAACCATGTGACCAAGAAGTGAACTAGGAGTTTACTTCTTTTTAATGCTTAAACTAATGTCTAACTAACACTTAGAAAATTTCCATTAAGTTTATGGTCCGAGGAAACTGATATGATTCAGTTTTTGTCTAATATTTAGAATAAGGTTATATTGTGTTAATTTTCTCAAAGCAGATGGTCTGAGGAACCAGGCATAGCTTAGGTTCTGTTTAACACATAGAAAATTAACTAAAAGATATTAATTTTCTCCAGGTATGTGGTCTGAGGATCCAGGCATGACCAAGGTTCTGTTTGATATTTAGAATGATATCCTAATGTGTTAACTTCCCCAGAGCAGATGGTCCGAAAAACCAGGCATAGCTTAGGTTCTGTTTAACACTTAAAAAATTAACTGAAAAATATCAATTTTCCCCAGGTATGTGGTCTGAGGATCCATGCATGACCAATGTTCTATTTAATATTCAGATAGTTGTCAAAATATGTTAATTTTCCCAAAGCAGATGGTCCGAAGAACCAAGCATAGCTTAGGTTTTGTTTAACACTTAAAAAATTAACTAAAAGATATCAATTTTTCTCAAGTATGTGGTCCGAGGATCCAGGCACGACCAAGGTTCTGTTTGATATTCAAATAGTTGTCAAAATATGTTAATTTTTCCAAAGTAGATGGTCCGAAGAACCAGGCATAGCTTAGGTTCTGTTTAACACTTAAAATGATAACAAGGACGTGAGATGAGGAACGTAGCAAACCAAAAGAAAGTGAAGAATGCTTGTATTAATAATAATATCTTCTAAGATTATTTACATTCCAGGAACAAGGTACAGCCCTTTCATCTAGATCCTCCAGATAATACGCACCTATTCCAGCCACTGATGTTATACGATATGGTCCCTCCCAGTTGGGTCCTAACTTCCCCTATGCTGGGTTCTTGGTAGCTCCCATAACCTTTCTTAAGACAGAATCCCCCACTGTTAGTGGCCTTAGCTTCACATTAGCATCATACCCTTACTTGAGCTTGTGTTGATGTAGGCCAATCGGACCATGGCATTTTCTCTTCGTTCTTCAACTAAATCTAAACTCTTCTTCAATAGCTCATCATTGTTGCTCGGAGTGAAAGAACTTGTTCTTAGGGTAGGGAATCCAGTTTCCACAGGAATAACAGCCTTAGCCCCATATGTCATTGAAAAAGGCGTCTTTCCTATGGACCTACGAGGCGTGGTCCGATAAGTCCATAGGACGTGTGATAACTATTCGACCCATTTTTCCTTTGCATCATCTAGCCTCTTCTTGAGTCCACCTACTATGACTTTATTGACAGCTTCAGCCTGACCATTTCCTTGTGGATATGCCGGGGTGGAATATCTATTTGTTATGCCCAGGTCGCAGCAATATCTCCTAAAGGCTTTACTATCAAATTGCAAACCATTGTCCGAGATGAGAGTGTGAGGGACTCCGAACCTTGTTATTATATTTTTCCAAATAAACCGTTTGACATCCACGTCCTTGATATTGAACAATGGTTCAACTTCTACCCACTTGGTGAAATAATCTGTGCCAACCAATAAATACCTCTTGTTCCTAGCTGCATTAGGGAAAGGGCCAACAATGTCTAAGCCCCACTGAGCGAAAGGCCAGGGGCTGGAGATGGGATTGAGAACTCCCCTTGGTTGGTGAATGTTTGGGGCGAACCTCTGACACTGGTCACATTTTTTTTACATAGTCCTCTGCTTCTTTCTGCATCCTCGGCTACCAATAGCCTTGGGTGAGGGCCTTATGTGATAGCGACCTACCCCCTGTATGGCTTCCGCAAATTTCTTCATGCAATTCCTCCAAAATTAATTCAACTCCTTCCAGATGTACACACAACAGATATGGGCCAGAAAAAGACCTCTTATACAGCTTCTGGTCCTCGGACAACCAGAACCGAGGGGCTTTTCTTCGCACTTTTTCAGCTTCCAACTTATTTTCTGGCAAAACATCCTCCTTGAGGAACAATACAATAGGGTCCATCCAGCTAGGAGCCACCCTTATTTGATTAACACGAGCTACGATACTTCCTACCTCAGTAGGTCTACATAAGTCTTTTACGAGGATTACCCGAGGTAGATTTTTTACCGAGGAAGTTGCCAATGTGGCAAAAGAGTCCGCATGTGTGTTTTTACTTCTAGGGACTTAAGTCAAGTTAAAAGATTCAAATTTAGACTGTAAATGTCTAACCTGGTTTGAGTATTCTTGCATTTTGGGGTCTCTGGCTTCCAATTCCTCTTGGACTTGGTCAACGATCAATCTTGAATCAGAAATCAATTCCACTGCCTTTCCACCCATTTTTTGTACCATGATCATTCCTTCTAGCAGAGTTTCGTATTCAGCTTCATTATTGGTAGCCGAGAATCCCAATCTCAAGGACATTTCGATCGTGATGCTCTCTAGAGATATCAAGACTAGCCCCACAACCCTTTATGGTTCGCTGCACCATCAACATAGACTTTCCAGGATGCAGGTTCTTGCATGGAGATCATTCCAACTGATTTTCCATCCATGTTTTGCTCTTCTACGTTCTCTTCTGTTGGGATTTCAGCAAACTCGGCTACCAGATCTGCAAGGACCTGACCCTTAACCAAGGTGTGGGACATATATTTGATGTCAAAAGCCCCTAGAATCGTCTCCCATTTTGCAATTCTACCCGTGTAATCAGCACCCCGAAACAAAGATCTTAGTGGTAATTGGGTTAGGACAATCACTGTGTATGATTAAAAATAGTGGGGAAGCTTGCGTGTAGCATGCACCACTGCCAAAATGGCCCTTTCCAATGGTAAATATCGAACCTCGGCCTCATGTAGGGACTTGCTTACATAGTAAACTGGTCTCTGCACGCCATTATCATCCCGTATCAGCACTAAACTCACTGCGTGGGCGGCCACAGCGATGTAAGCAAATAACACTTCATCCACCTCGGGCCGAGACATAATGAGCGGCCGAGACAAATACTCCTTCAACTGTTGAAACGCTAAGACACATTCTTCAGTCCATTCAAATCCCTTCCACTTATTCAATAACTGAAAGAAAGGCCTACATCTGTCTGCTGACCGAGAAATGAATCAGTTCAACACCGTAGTCATCCCTGTAAGCCTCTGGATTTCCTTGGGATTCCGAGGTTGTTGAAGATTGTTGATTGCCTTAATCTGGTCAGGGTTAACTTCAATTCCACGGTGCGTGACCATATAGCCTAAGAACTTCCCTGACCCAACACCAAAAGAACATTTGGAAGCATTAAGCCTAAGCTTATACTTCCTAAAGACATCAAAAATATTTCTGAGGTCATCAACATGATCAGACTCCACCTTGCTCTTCACTACCATATCATCGATATAGATCTCTATGTTTTTCTCCAACTGAGACTCAAACATCCTGGTCATCATCCTTTGATAAGTAGTCCCTGCATTTTTCAAACCAAAAGGCATCACCTTATAATGATAATTTCCAGTGGGAGTAACAAAAGCTGTCTTCTCCTGGTCGTCAGAAGCCAATGGTATCTGATGGTACCCTTGAAAGGCGTCTAGAAAGCTCATCCGAGGATGACCTACAGTTGCATCCACCAACTGATCAATCCTCGGCATAGGAAAAGGATCCTTTGGGCAAGCCCTGTTCAAGTCCGTAAAATTTACACACACACACCATTTCCCATTTTTCTTTTTTACTACCACTGTATTGGCCAACCACTTAGGATAGAAAACTTCCTTAATAGCCCCTATCTGTTTGAGTTTCATGACCTCATTCCTGACAGCATCTGAATGTTCCTTGGATGAATGCCGAGGAGGCTGCTTCTTGGGGGTGACTAGTGGATTGACCTTTAGATGATGGCAGATGAAGCTCGGGTCCACCCTTAGAGCCTCGTAGACATTCCATGCAAATACATCTACATTCCTCTTAAGAAATTCCACCAATTCCCCTTTTTCCCGAGGTGGTAGTTGGACTCCGACCTGGAAGAACTTCTCCGGATCATCACCTATGATAAATTTCTCTAAGTCCTCGCACTTAACTTCCCCGGCTGGTTCTTTCACTAGCAACTCTGTGGACTTTGATTGCTATGAGCTTTCATTTACCGAGGCCGAGGACTCAACTGTTGGTTGGTGCAAGATTGCAGATACAAGGCACTGCCTAGCCACGTATTGATCCCCAATCAGCTCTTCAATCCGATCTCCTGACGGATATTTCACATTTTGATGCAAAGTTGAAGAAACAGCCCCTAGAGCGTGGAGTCATGGCCTGGCCACGATGGCCGTGTAGGGAAAGTACGCACTACCACTATAAAGTCCACCTCCACTACCTCTGAGCCTGCCTACACGGGCAACCTGATTTGACCTTTTGGGATGACAACCTTCCCATCGAAGCTCACCAAGGGTGAATCATAGGCGGTAAGGTCTTCAGATTTTAAGCTCAACCTTTTGTACAAATTAGGGTACATAATCTCTGCACAACTGCCTTAATCTACCATCACCCTTCGCACATCATATCCTCCTATTATGAGGGTCACTACCAAGGCATCGTCATGTGGCTGAATGGTTCCTGCTTTATCGTAATTCGAAAAGCTCAAAGTTGGTTAAAATTCCACTTTAGCCCTCTTCGGCCCCATACTAGTATCCTCGGCAAGTAACCGAGCTACAGACATCACCCTGGAAGGTTGAGACACAGTCCTTCTAGGTGTAGCAAAAATGACATTAATAGTGCCTATTGGGGGCCTTGTAGAAGCACTTCCCTGTGTTCCAGATCTCAATTGGTTATCTTGTCCGTTAGGGCGACATAGTAGGTGTTGCAACTTCCCCTTCTTGACCAGCTGTTCCAAATGATTTCATAGCGTCCGACAGTCCTTGGTGGCATGTCCCCTCTCTTGATGGTACTAGTAATAAAGACTTTGGTTACGTTTCAAGGGGTCAACGCTCATCTTATTTGACCATTTGAAATATGGTTCATTCCTAACCTTCTCTAAAACTTGTTCCACAAGATCCCTGAACACAGTGTTTACCACTTGGGGAGTTGTAGATTCAGATTGTCCACCAAAATCTCTCTGGGGTCTGCTGTTGTTGTAACGTTCCAACCTGAAATCCCTCCTTTCCTGAGGGGTAGCCTTGCCCTTCCCCTTATCTTGCTGTTGATCTTCCTCGACTCTCTTGTACTTGTCAATCCGATCCATGAGTTGATGTATGCTAAAAACAGGTTTCCCCGTCAAAGACTTCCTTAAACCATGATTAGTAGGTAAGCCGAGCTTGAACGTACTAATGGCAACATCATTAAAATTACCTTCAATTTCGTTAAACATCTCACAGTACCTATCAGAATATGTCTTTAGGGTTTCTCCTTCCCTCATGGATAACGACAACAAAGAGGCCAAGGGCCGAGGAACTCTTCTACACGTTATAAAGCGAGATCCAAACGCTTGAGTAAGTTCCTTGTAAGAATTTATGGAACTCGCCCTCAGGCTATCAAATCACCTCATCGCTACAAGTTCCAAACTGGAGGGAAAACCTTGCACATCAAGGGCTTATTCTTGGAATGTATGGCCATTTTCTGATTAAAGTGGCTGACATGATCTACAGGGTCTGTTTTGCCATTGTACATGGTGAACATAAGCTGTGAAAATCATCGAGGAAGTATCCCACCCTCAATCCAACGCGTGAAAGGTGACCTAGAAATTTGATTAAGTGCCTTGCTCACAGCATCATTCTGCAGATCAACCGAGGATGAATTCCTCCGTTTACGTTCATGATGATATTCATCTTCATATGAGAAAGACTCGCTGGGGGGCATCCTTAATCTATGCTTAAAGCTAACGTCCTTCTCACCATTAGAAGAGAAGTCAGAGTTGGATGGATCTCGTTTTCGCCGTTCATGGCGCAAGCTCTTCTTCAAATGATCAATCTTCTTCTGCATGTCTTTAACATTCTCCTCCTAGGAGACATGACTTTTACCCTTAGCACAGCTTCTACTAGTATGAGTAGTATGCACACTTCCTTCTCGATCTCTCTGCCCATTCGAGATCACGAAAATGATCTTGACGCTGAGACCCCATAGACTCTGCTTGATGTGGACCTGAACCTACCATTGTTGAAAGTTAGATTCATTGAAACACTAGTCTTTCCCACAAACGGCGCTAATTGTAAGGACCAGATTTGAGTTCCTAGCCCACCACGTGGATAGACTTAGGCCCAAAAAATCCAAAGTAATGAATTTGTAGAGAGTGGGTTGGAAAACTAGGCTCTAGATGATTAAACCAACTCTGGATTAGGTTTGGATGATAAAATAATGCAAAGAGACAAGATTATGTTGAAGAAAAATCGTCCTCGGCGTTATGCGAGGTGATCTGTTCGTGTATATTGTACTCAAATTAGGTTACAAGTCTTATCCCCAAAAATCACAGTGTTTTTCTCTTCTAAATTCCCCAGTCCCTTCTTCACGAAGGGTCTTCTTTCTTATATAGTTCTTTTCCAAGTATCTTGATCTTACACTTGTTGATCACGCGTTACCACTTGAGTGTTTGTCCCATCAGACACCCTTTCTGGTTGTGTAGGTTTTAAGGTAGCCAACTTTGCACTGTTCAGATATCACCTCCACATTAATGCTGCTAGGGAGTTAGATGCAAAGCATTAAATGCAGAGGTAGAAGCTTTAATGGATATTTGTAGCTTTCATCTACTCATTCCTTATCCAACGTCTGATTTCTAACCGCGATGCTACCTAGTAGGATGCTCAAGGTGGTAGGATATTCCTACTGATCTCGGATCCATAGTCTCGATATGACTTCTCTCCTTGGACATCTTTTGGACTTTCATGTACAATTCGTATCTCTTCCTCTCATATCATTCTCATAATAACGTTACTTGATCATCCTCGGACAAGTATATATCCTCGGATTGGGCCATAGGCCCAATATATACAATTTCAACAACACCTTTTGGTTATCTGGCCCCCACAGATATTATTGTTAATGCAACACCAATTACATTGGTTTTTAATTTGTAAATTTTTTGTAGCAAAATTGATTTTAATTTTAAATCTTCCTAGAGCAACTACCTCCATGTTCTGGTGCATAGTTTTTATGCATATGTTTGAACTTGTTTTCCTTTTCAAAACTATTTTCATATAGTCTTCATCTTTATTAAATATCATTTAGAAACAAAGAGAGAAACAACTAGAGTTTAATCACATTAATTGATTCTAATTGAGCTCCTCTTATTGCCAGAGAGATAATACTGATGTATACTCAAGCAATACATGATCTGGCCATTGATTTAGGGCGAATGTTGGCCAAAAGTGTGGGTTTGGCGAGCGAATTGTTCAAGGGATGGTCTTGTCATCTTAGAATTAACAAATACAACTTCACCCCTCAAACTGTAGGATCCACTGCTCTACGAATGCACACAGATTCTGGATTCCTAACCATACTTCAAGATGATGAAAATGTTAGCGGTCTTGAACTCGTGGACAAGTCTGGTGCCTTTGTATCCATTGATCCCTGGCCAGGTACCCTCCTTGTCAATCTTGGGGACATTGCTAAGGTAGGCAAAGGATGCCATGTGTGTCTTTCATTTATTTGTTGGAATTATCATGCTCTAACTCATAATGTAGTGGTTAAAAAAAAGAATAAAGTTTAACTAGAAAATTGGTTACAGCTTTTACCTACAATCTTACTCAATGAAATGAATATTATTACATATTTTGAAAATCTAACTATGGAAGTGCATATTCTTTATACTCTTAATACACATGTCAAATTTTGTGTTAATCGGATATTATTTATTATATGATTTATAAGCTTATATTTTATGCATAATTTTAAATTACAAAAACTTGTAATTTAAACAATTTATTGATGACATAACTATTGATCTTTAATTTTCTAGAAATTTTACAAGCATAGAGGATATAAGAAGAAGATGTAATCCAATGATGGATTTGTCAAAATTCACCTCCAATAAAAAGATATTGAGTAAGATTGTAATCTAAAGTTACAACTAATTTTGTAGCTAAATTTTATCCTTAAAAAAATGTTTAATTTTAGTCACATGACTTTTTTTACTAAGTCATATGATTATTTTATAAAATAATACATAAAAATAATCTTATAATTCATTGCGTAGTGAATTAAAAAATAGCTCCAAACATGTTTGGAGTGAAACTTTGTCCTTTCATTTATCTGCCATTAGATTAATTTTGAGTTAAAATTTGTTATAATTTTTGTTGATATGTTGAAGGTATGGAGCAATGGAAGGTTTGTAATGTGAAGCATCGAGTACAGTGCAAGGAAGCCAGTATACGAGTGTCAATTGCTTCATTTTTCTTGGGACCCAAGGAAGCAGCAGTTGAAGCCCCACCAGAACTTGTGGATTCTGAAAACCCACGCCAGTTTGTCCCTTTTACCTATGAAGATTATAGAAAACTCAGACTTTCCATCAATTTGCATGCTGGTGAAGCCCTCCAATTTGTACGCTCCCATTCATGATCTACTGGCATGCCATGTATATCCACAGCCTTTATACGCATCCTCCTCACCCAATTGTGATGATCTATAAGTCTAGATATAAAACAAATTTCACAAAATTTTTTTTTTCTTTTCATAATTGTTAATTGTGATTGATGTATAATAAAAGTTATGTTAATAGTGTTGCCATTCTATACAAAAATGATCTCGCACTAAATGGTATTGTAGTATTGTTGTATTAAGATTCACTAGTTATTTAAACTAAAAATTTAAAATAAAAGCTTGATCTTAGGCTAAGGTTTGAGGTCAACCGGAAAAGTTGACATGCTTCGGTCATGTTTGGTTCCTTTAAAAATTGAGTGCATTCTATTTTCATTTCTATTTTTTGTGGGACTCAAACAAGGCTTACTTTTCACGAGTTATTTTTGGTAAATCTTAATCATATATCCATAAATCAAAAAAATTGTTAATGATTAATTATGTACTAATGTTGTCGTTGATTCGTCGTAAAATGTTATTTAGAAAATATTTTCAGTGTTTTTAAGTGTTTGGCGTGACATAAAATCTTGGTCAACCCAAAAATATTTTTGTTGAACAGGAAAGTGTAGTTATGATGGCTGAAAAATGCTTTTAAGCAAGTATGACAAAGTAAGCCTTGTCGATCACTACATATCAAAAAAAGCCTTGTCGATCACTAGAGTATTAGTCGACCTGATAAAGTGATAAAAATGTCAAGCATCTATTTGGAGACTTGTTTAGCACGACCTATTAGATCTTGTGTAAAATTTGGAAAACTGAGAAAAGAAGAGCTTGAAAGCTAGAGAGAAAAACAGAGAGAGGAGCTTCTGGATTAATTCTCTATTTTTACTCAATGAATCAAAAACTGTACAATGTACAAAGCATCAATTTATAGCTACAGAGGAAGAAACTAACTTCCACATTATAAGGAAGTCAGTTATTGCACGTGTAACAAATACGTGTGAACATAAAATTAACTATCTATAAACTACATGTAGTACAACAAGTAAATAAGACAGTCTTGTAGTTTAGGCAGCCCTTCATGTCGTTTAAGCAGCAACCACTGCATTCTCCACATCCATACACTTCACTGCACTGGCTTCTTTCCCTTCGTCTTCTGGTCTTTAGCATCTTTGCACTTAACATCTTTACAACTTGCCCTTGAACCGCTGAGCATGAACTAGGATGCTTGTGAGATTCATAAGATTGAGATTATGGGTAGTCATATTGCTACTTCAATAGTTCCTCTCAATGTTGAATTTGGGGGATGGTTCTCTTTTTCTTATGAATCTGCCTAGAGGAGATGACAAGGGTATGGTGTCTAGGCAAAATTGATAGAGGTAACAAAAGGGAGAAAGACCAAAATACCCTTATGGAAATCTCTATAAATAGAGAGAGATTCTCCAAAGTCCAAACAAAGGTATGAAAAGATAAAGGATAAATTCAGGGACGAACGCAGGATTTTAAGTTGGGGGGGGCCGGAGATAAGCGAAAAAAAAAATTTCAAATACGCATTCATATAGTATTAATAAACTATTAACCAAGACAAATACCCAAAAATCATTGTTTCTTAATATATTAAGATACAATCATCTACTAACAAAAACAAAAAACACGAAACACTATTGTTTCTTTATACAATCATCTATGAAAAAGGATCTCGACGCTCTTTCAAATTTTCAAAATCATCTACAATTGAATCCAAACTAAATGTCGAAGCTATATCCTTTTCAATGTATAACATCAAAGAGTCCGTCAAAAACTATAAATTTATTCCTGCACTACTAAGAAAAACTTTTCTTTAAGTTTTTAACTTTATCTCTTTTTTTTCTTTTTTTTTCTTTTTTTTTTCTGTCCCTTGCCCGTTGCCCAACCTCACTTGTCCCTGTTATGCCCAACTAACGGTCAACAAAAAAAAAACTAATCTCTACAAACTCACTCTCTGTCTCTCTGTCTCTCTCTTATCTATATAAACAAGAGAGAGAGTCACAAAGCCAAAAAGCCAAAAAAAAAAAAAAAAAACAACAACAGGCAGCAAGCCAGCAACACAGATTCAAATATTCAATTCACAATCACCCACATTTAGTTCCAATTCACAATCACAATCTATAACACCACAATTCACAAATATTCAATATTTCAATTCACAATCACAATCACCAACACCGCAAGTCCACAAGGCAATCTCAGATTCTCAGATCACAAAGTCACAAACATTTTGTAGTTGAAGGAAAAGATAAGAGTAAATACCTGTGAACTGTGAACTGTGAAGACTGGAGCGCTAGGCTGAGCAGATCGAGCAACCGGCGTGGGCGGCGGCAAGTGGGTATTAGAAAATGCCAAATGGGTGAGTCCGTGAGTGGAGTGGCCGAGTGGGTCTCTGCTCTCTCAGTCTTAGATCGAGGATCGAGCGTCGTCGGCGTGGGTCTCGTCGGTGTCGTCGGCGTGGGTCTGTATCGCCTCTCCCTTTCCTCTCTCTTTTTTTTTTTGTTTCTTTTTTTTCCTTCGTGTTTTTGGTTTGCTTTCTGGGTCTCTGCTCTCTCAGTCTCAGATCGGCGTCGTTGGCGTGGGTCTCGTCGGCGTCGTCGGCGTGGGTCTCGTCGGCGTCGTCGGCGTGGGTCTGTATCGCCTCTCCCTTTCCTCTCTGTTTTTTTCCTTCGTGTTTTTGTTTTGCTCTTTGTTTGACTAGTGAGAGCTGGAGTTGGACTAGTGAGAGCTGAGAGCTGAGAGCTGAGTGTTTTTTTTTTTTTTTTACATGACTGGTCGGAAAATGTGGGCTGGGGACTGGCCAGATTGGGCTGGGGGGGGGGGGGTTCATGATTTCTGGGAGGGGGGCCCGAGCAAAAAACGTAGGGGGGCCCAAGCCCATTTTATTTGATTTTTAAAAAATTTTACCTGCTAAAAAAAAAAAATTTTGGGCCAGGGGGGGCCCGGGCCCCCTTTGGGCTCAACGTGGGTCCATCCCTGGATAAATTATGTATTTGGTCCCTATCCTTTACACCATATTTCAATTTAGTTCCCAACCTTTCAATTGTGTCAATTTGATCCCTAACTTTTCAGTGTTGTGTCATTATCTTTTGAATGGAAAAGTCTGACATGTCAAAAATTGACATAATTGAAAGGTTAGAAACTAAATTGAAATATAGTGTAAAGAATAGAGACTAAATACGTAGTTTATCCAAAAATGAACAAACTTACCATTACTTTGCTCAAATTTACACTCCATTGTTCTAACTTTGCCATTGGAGTATCTTCCATAACCCCATTAGTCGAGTAAGGATATAGTGTAGGCTTTCTTTTTCCTAATTTGGTTTAGGGTCTTTCTTTGTTTTTCCAACAAAAAAGGCAATTTTTAGGGCCGTTTGGTTAGAAATTTTTAATAACGTTGTTTAAATTCTGTAAAAATATACATGGGTGAAAAAAAGTGTGTAAAAATATGTGTTGTGGTGTATAAATAACAGTTTTTAATGTTTAAACATTATTACCAAACAGGACCTAAGAGGTTGGGGTTTGCATCGTAACTTCCTCCCTTACACTATTTTCCATTCACAGTCATCAAATACTTTTAAAATAATTGTAACTAATAAAATAATTTCTTGGATAATATTATTAAGAAAAAATTATCTGGAGGAAAAAAAAGAAAAAGAAAGGATAACAAATGCAAGGAGCACATAGGAGACGTTAGCCTGCACGGCAGCACTGTTCAACTCTCTCAAAAAATCAAACAAAGCTTAATATTGTTATACACTGCACAGTACTACAGTAGTAGTAGTTTCATTCATAAATCAATGATTTCCGTTATTACCAGCTTGTGACTTCTGTTCTAACTGAGATTCATCAACAAAACACACACGTCAAACCAAAGCAAAGCAATGCTACTACTCTTTCCCACACCCTCGTTTCCCGCCAATTTCACTCCCTCCAAACCTCTCTGTCTCCCTCACCGCCGTCTCCTCCTCCTCCGATGCAAGGCGGCCGAATTCGACTCCTTCACCGAGCGCTCCGGCTACCTCTTCGACCTCACCGCCTCCGAGGCCGATTCCTTGACCGAATATGGCGTCTCGAAGATCGCCGCCGTCTATAGGAGAAAACCGCTCATCCTATTTCGCCGCCTTTATCAGATCGGTACCACTTTTGGAAAATGGTTCGCCCTCCGCTACCTCGACCGGGTTTATGATCGCTCTGACCTCATGTTCCAGGTTTTTTTTTTTTTTTTCGCTCATTTCTTTTCAATTCTTTGATTTTCTGCTTCTTTTCATGTTTGCTTTACACTGTTCTTGATGGTTCTGATGCAGATTAGAGCCGCAGAACTTCGGAAAATATTGGTCGAACTTGGTCCGGTACGTCTTGTTTCTCAATATTGAAGGTTTTTTATTATTATTATTTATTTTTAAATTAAAATTTCATGTGGAACAATCACTGAACTTTTACTTCTTTGTTCAATAGTAGTATAAGTTTCTTTTTTCCTTTTTGGTTTGGCCAACAATATGATATTCATGGAATATTGAATTTATCTAAGATGGCACAACGATGTAGGATAGATTTAGGGAAAACTGGTCTGTATGCTTGGGGGTGGGCTTAAGGTTAGGAGAATTTGTGGATTTAGGATTTTAGAAGAAAGGGTTAGGGCTTGTAGAATGAATTAGAGTTTGAAATTTTTTGACATTTGGTAAGAAAGTATGTAGGATTAATTAGGGATGGGAAAATGTTGGGTAAATTACGTGTTTGATCCCTAACCTTTACGTTTTGTGTCAATTTGGCCATTGACCTTTCAAATGTGTCACTTTGGTCCCTTACCTTTTGATATTGTGTCAAAATGATCCCTGCCCTTAATAATAATTGCGAGCATTTTTCATCCATCAAGGACCAAATTGACATAATACCAAAAGGTTAGGGACCAAATTGCCAAACATTGTCAAGTTTATTGACCAAATAAGTAAATTACCCGAAAATGTTTGGTTTGGGTTGCAAAGAAAGAAGAAAAGAGAGGATTTTGTTATTGTGTATGGATTGTGAACAATATCCTATATCATGAATAGTACTCATGAAAGAGTAAGAAGACCAAAAAGAACTCTAGGCATCTGCACTTATGATCCGTTTGGATTGAGGGGGATTAGAGTAGAGTAGAGTAGAGTAGATTTAGTACAAATTTAACTTATTTTTAGCCAACTTTACACTACTCCCCTCCACTTTCCCTCCTTCCCCCCTTCAACCAAACAAACCATTAGTTTTTTATGAATTGACTCCTAACCTTTAAAGACATCGAGCAAATATTATACGCGGACTCTTGTACAGCACTACTGTAGTGGTGGCATTAGGACTTTGGATTTTACTAGTAAAGTGAAATCTCAATAATAATTATAAAAGGCATATAGAAAATAAGCACAAGACACTTAAAAAAATCTATTAGAAAATTTTAGATTCAACCGACCCTAATGCACAGGAATTGCAGAAAGTAAAGATTTGCTGCTGATTACAAAAATTACCAACACTTGTAAACAGAAGGTAAGACTTTTTAATGAAGCTTTACTTGGGAAGTGGCTATGGAGATTTGGGATGGAAAGGGCTGCCCTTTGGAGGCAAGTGATAGCGGTGAAATATGGCTGTGGATGGGGTGGCTGGTGTAGTAGGCCTATTAATGGTCCATATGGTGTTGGCTTGTGGAAAAATATTAGTCGAGGATGGTCTTCTTTTTCTCGCCACATTCTATATGATATCAGGGATGGGTCTAGGGTAAAATTTTGGCAAGACTGTTGGTGTGGTGAAACATCTCTTCCAGTGAACTATCCTGAATTGTTTAGATTTTGCCGAGATGAGGAGGTTAGTGTGGTTGAGATTATGAAGTTTGATAATTGAATCTTGTTTTGGGATGTAAATTTCTTTAGGGGTGTGCATGCTCTGGAATTAGAGGCACTGGCCGATTTCATGGATACCATATATGGTGCTTTGGTGAGAGGGTTTGGTGAGGACAAGATGTGCTGGAAATCTGATAGAGAGAAGGGTTCATGGTTAAGGATTATTATAGTCTCTTAATGGGCTCTAATGACTATTGCTTTCGTTGGAAAAGTATTTGGAAATAGAAGATTCCTTCGCGAGTAGCTTTCTTTGTTTGGACTGCTGTTTTAGAGAAATGCTTAACGATTGACAATTTACGAAAAATGAAGGTTTGGATATTGGATTGGTACTACATGTGCAAGTTTAATGGTGAATCTATTGATCATCTTTTTCTTCATTGTCCGGTTGCAATAGATCTGTGGGCTATGGTGTTCGGTTTGTTTGGAGTGAGTTGGGTTATGCCGCAATCTGTAGTGGGGCTTCTAGCATGTTGGCAATGTAGATTTGGCCATCATCGAAATGGGTATATATGGTTGATGGTTCCACATTACTTATTGTGGTGCCTTTGGAGGGAGAGAAATAGTCGGTGCTTTGAAGATAAGGAGAGATCCATATCAGACTTGAAGCTATTTTTCTTTAGAATTTTAATGGATTGGTTGGCTGCTTTGCAGAACCAATCATTTTTATCTTTTCTTGATTTCTTAGATTCTTGTAATTTTTGTTCTTGATTGTTTGACCCCTTGTACACTCCCTGTGTACTAGGGTGTTCCCCTTTTTTTGACATCAATAAAGTTATTACTTATCAAAAACTATTTTAAGCCTAGAACCTTTAAAGTCAAATGACTCATGTTTTCATTGGCCTCACACATTGACCACATAAAATGAATCTTGAATGGATGAAATTGCGATTTATTTTGCTATGCTACGGCATTCTCCTCCGGTCGGAGGAAAAAAAAAAAAGAACCATGGATATGAGTTTTAAAGTTTTGGTGTGTGTACGATTTCTAGCAAAGTCTTGGAAAATTTTTCAAGGAGGGTGTTTGGGAAGCATGTTGTTAGAGAATGCATTTGAAAAAAAAGGAAGCCAAATTTGGATTTAGTTCTCATTGCGAATGAATATTTGGATGGTAAAATTTGGAGTGGAACCCTATGGTGATTTGTAAACTGGATATTGAAAATGATTATGATCATGTGAAATGTGAGTGCTTAATGTATGATTGGGAGGTTTGGCTTTGATGAGAAATGGAATTGGTTTTGTGTTTCTATCGTCAGATTTCATTGGCAGTTAATGGTTTTCTAGGGGGAGAGATGGTCAGGTCTTTGAAGGGATTGAACTCACTGTTTATAGACTTAAGCATGTGTGTCTGAGGTCATTATTTGTTTGGATGTCTATGGATGGCCATTGTCCATCTTATTTGTTGGATTTTTTGGATTTCCTGCATTGTTGATTGTAATTTAAGGGTATATTTTAGTACAGAGCCTGTGTACCTCAGTTCTTCCTTTCGTGTTGTTGTGAAAATAATTTAGAGAATGTATTCTGGAAGGAGGTGTTGTGTTCAGCTGCCGAAGATGCTTGCATCTCTGAGATTTTGTGGATTCCGGTACTTGTAGAGTGTGGGATTTAAAGTTTTATAGAGCTTTTGAAGATTGGGAACTAGCTGCATCTTATTCTCTTCTTCAGGTTATCCAACCTCGTATGCCTCGGGGTGATAGGAGGGATACTCTTTTTTGGCAGCTCAAAGGTGATGGGAAGTTTGACACCCGATCTTACTACCAAGCAATTCAGGGTACTCTGAATTTTTTGTTTCCTTGGAAGGGTGTTTGGAAACCAAAGATTCCTAAGCGAGTGGCTTTCTTTTTGTGGACAGCTACTCATGATCGAATTCTCACGTTAGATAATCTCATGCTTAAGGGTCGCCCTTTGGTAAATTGGTGTTGTATGTGTTGTTGTGATGGGGAGTCAGTAGACCATCTTCTTCTTCATTGTCCTATTGCTCATACCTTATGGACCTTCATGCTTCAGACTTTTGGTATTCATTGGGTTATGCCAGGATCGGTGGCGGGTTTGTTATCTTGTTGGCATCAGTGGCTTAGGAAACATAACTTGCATATTTGGAATTTGATTCCAGGGTGTTTAATGTGGATTGTTTGGTTAGAACGAAATCGTCGCTCCTTTGAGAACTTGGAGAAGACGGTGGAGGAGTTAAAGGTTTTATGCCAGCGCAGTCTTTTTGAGTGGTCTCGTTGTTGGAGCTTTACTAATTTTTCGTCTCCTTCAGAGTTTATGTTTTCCCTTAGATTATCTTTTTGATTTCCCCCCTCTTTTGTTTTCTCGTTTGTGTTTACTGTTCCTTGTTGTTCATCATCATGAACAACTTGTACTTTTCATTTTTTCTCATTAATAATAGTTTCTTTGATTACCTATCAAAAAAAAGAAAATAATTTAGTAGTATTGCAGAACTTCTACTAAAAAAAAATTTTAGAACTTAGTCCTTGAATTTGTATTGTAGTCAGAGATTTCTGGGAAGATGTTTCTGCCTTTATATCCTTACTCTATGCATGATTTAAAATTCCCTAGTTCTTTAGAAGGCCTAGATATTCGTGCTGAAGAATCTTTTCTGACCCCAAGTTGATTTTCTGTAGAAGCATTATGAGTTGCCATAACTATTGGATTTTCTAATAATCAGGAGAATTCTTCATTAAGGGACCCAACATCTGGTGTCACAGGCCTTTCAGTTACGAATCATGTTTCTATCTACAATTTTACTAAATTCATTTACTGGAATATATATACACACACACACAAAGAAAATATTGAATTTTTTTTTTTTTCTCCTGATTGTAATTTGTTGTTTGAGCAATTCATCAAGTCCAGTGATCTTAAAACACCCCTAGAAATGTGTGCCTTAGTTAATATGTGATCTTCATTACGATAGTGTTAAATCATTTACCATGGAATTTATCTCAAAGTAAACAAGGTGTATAAAGTTTTAGGGAGATAAATGACGCAGCATCTTATCTATACATTGTTGAATGTTGACAAAAATGTGGGAAAAAGAAAGAAAAAAGAGAGGGCAAAAATTATTCTCACAATCATGGGGAGGAGGCATGTTGCAATTTTTGTTCTCTTCCTAGAAAAGGTTTCAATACAGATGTAATTTGATAGAGTACTGATAATAAACTTTGTATATAAATATTAACCCTTTTTGGGTTTTTATTTTCTGTACTTTTACAAGAATAAAACTCATCGTTACCCATCTACTAAGATCTAAATTATCAAGCGATTGAGGTTGATCTATAATTGCTTCTTATGGTTCTCTAATAATTTATTTTGAATATTTCTGTCTTGTAGGCATATATCAAAATTGCTCAGGCTATCTCTTCTAGACCTGTAAGTTGACATATGCTTCATGCAAGGACTTTCTACTATCCATATGAAGCTCTGATTTCCATACTCTCTGTTTTTATAAGAGTTCTGTTTCAATTAGCATGGTTTCTTGTATTATTAGTTGCTATCACTCGAGGTTCAAGTCCAAAGGCTTTTCTATTGTGATATGATAAAGCATAAAAAGGGTGGCAACTTACTAGCAAATCTATGCTAAAACCCAATATGTATTTTTGAGTATAGGTTATCTGGGACTGTTTACCTAAAAGATCACCAACACACATCATTGGCTTGCAAGGAATCAATCAACTACTCCCTCCGTCCCATATCGTTGTTCAACTTTTAAAGGAAACATCATTTAATGCACTATCTTTCAAATAACATTCCAAATCCACCCTTCTTAATTTAAAATCTTGTGGAAGTGGGGTATTGACATTTTAAATAAAGGTTAACTTAAGAAAGTAATCAATATTGTGTTCATCGACCTTTCAAACAAGACCATATTTGGGACATCTCAAAATGCAATAGAGGACCAACAATATGGGATGGAGGGAGTATTAAGTAGGACACCAAACATACCATAGAGCACCTTGTCTCATGGCATAATAAGGTGGATTGACACGTACTGGAGTGGCGTTCAAAGGTCCCCCCTAGGGTTGCTTTCTTCTTGTGGACTGCCTCTAGGTAAGATTTTGACTACTGAAAATTTATGGTATAAGGGTGTCGCAATTGTTGATTGGTGCTATATGTGTAAAAAGAGTGGGGAATCGGTGAATCACCTCCTCCTTCATTGTCCTTTTGCTTATGATCTATGGTCTATGGTGTGGGCTCTTTTTGGTCTTCAATGGGTTATGCTGCAAGGTGTCTCTGATTTATTTTCGAGTTGGCAAGGTTCCTTCGGTGGGTATCGGAGCATTGATTTTTGGAGGGCTATCCCTCATTGTGTTCTATGGTGTATTTGGCGAGAGCGGAACTCAAGATGCTTCGAAGGGAAGGAGTGGTCTACTTCTGATCTTAAATCTCTTCTTCTTCATACCTTGCTAGAGTGGAGTTCTTCGTTTAGTCTTTTCTCTTGTTCTAATTTTCTAGAAATGCTTGATCTTTGTAATTCATGTGTTTGATTCTGTTTTCCTTGTTCACCCCCGGTGTACTTGGGCTTCTTTTTAATACAATTCCGTTATTTATCAAAAAAAAAAATTACTCAATCAAAGCAGCATTACATGCTGCAAAACACAATTGGAGAGGGAATCAACACTGACTGGAGGTGGATCGTTATTGACCGGAAGGGAAATAACATTCAACACTGAGGGGATTGGCTCAAGAGTATTAATTAAGTAGTAGCAGCGTAAATCAGCACCCTAGAGTGAGATCTTGGCTAGCTTAGATGGGTTAAACTCAATTGGTGATTGTCTTGGGGGAAGAGTAGTCACGGTAAAGGCTCAACTGTGGACTGTGGAGTGCTTATTGAGAACTCTGTCACTTTGGTCAGGTGACCTAGTCGGTGGTTGCAATGGCAGTTGGGTTTGTCCTTGTTGATGTTGCCAATGCTTAGTCTCGAATTTTTTCATATGGTTGTGGCTGCTAAAGTTTTTTTGATTGGTAATGGCTGCTAAAGTTGAATAGAATGATTAGTATGGTCAATGGGGATGGGTAATGTTGGAGTTGGTGGGGAATCCTAGCATTGGTAGCAATTGTTTTCTATTGCTTTGATACCATGACAATTAATTAAGTGTTTTATTGTACACCTATGTTTTTCTTTTTCATGATTTGAATCATGTCCGGATTGAAGGTTAACCTGAGCAAGTCAGATTTGGTCCCAGTTGGGATGTACCTAGGAGCATTCACATTAGCTGAGTGAAAATGATATAAAACCCTAAATTTGTAAAAGAAACCCCAAAAAACACTCACATCAGCATATCTGCTTATGTACCCATTGGGAAAAATAAAATCTTGCTACAGTGCCTATCCAATTTAGGAGGCATTGTAGCTTATGCATTTCATTTTTTATTTTTATTCATTTCTTCTTTCTCACTACCGAGGCGCTTTGTCTCCCTCTCTCCCAGTCTTTGTTTTTTCTCCTCTCTTAGTGACCGAGGTCTCCTCTCTCACAAATCGTACAATTTTTGGATAAGAACTGAACAATTGAACATAAGAAAGAGATCTGAAAAATGAAAACCCCTAAATTATAGTTTGCATAAAGTGAAATCAAATCTAAAAAATTAACCACATTCAATCCCTACAAAATGAACCCTTACTCTCACTCCCACTCCCACTCCCACATGGTACATACTAAACTCCTCACCTCAATCAACCTCATCTCCCTCTAAATCACTCTTTGAAACATTAACAAAACACCTATCTCCCATAAAACAAAAAGCCACCACCATGTACTTGTCAGAGAAGCCTTGCTCCATAGATTTCTACAAAGAGGAAGGCGCATGCGACATGATGATTGAGGAGGTCTCCAATGGCAACCTGCTACCTCATCACCTTACCTCACTCTCACCCCATTCTCACTACCAGCACCAGCACCAACAGATGATCCTAAGCAGTGGCGGCAACAAGGACCACAATGTAGAGAGGTGAGGAGGATAAGTTATTTGCTTTGATTTGTGTAGATTGTGGTTGAGGGAGAGGGGGTGAAATATGAAAATTAAAATTCAATAGTAGGAAATAATATTTTAATAGAATAGAGAAAGAAATAGAAAATTGGATGTAAGTGTTTTGAGAAATCGTTAGCTAAAATAGATAAAGTAGGCTCTTATTTTAAAATAGAGTCAAAGTTTTGCACAAACTAATGTAAATGCTCTAACTTGGAGGAGTTGGTGGCTATTTTGGGATGTAAATGGTCAACCTTTGGGGGCTAAATTCAAAGAGAAGAAGATTTGGGATCCAATTCGTGAAAAGATGGAAAAGAGGTTGGCAAGGTGGAAGCGGCTTTATTTATCTAAGGGAGGTAAAGTTACGCTAATTAAAAGTACTCTTTCGAACTTGTCTACTTATTTTCTTTCTATCTTTCCTATTTTGGGTGAGTTGGCTAACCATATTGCAAAGTTATTGTGAGAGTTCTTATGGAGTGGTTTAGGTGAGGAGTCCAAGTTCCATTCGGTAAACTGGACACAAATTTGTGCATTTCTTTAGATTAGAGGTTAGGCCATTTGGAATTTGAGAAGATTAAATCTAACTTTATTATAGTAGTGGTTGTGGAGGTTTGGTACTAAAAGATAGCTACTCTGGAGGACAGTGATAGAGGTGAAGTATGGGAAGTTCCTTTTTTGGGGGGGGGGGGGGGGGGGGGTGGAGTTGGTGCACCAAAGTGATGTCAGGTTTTTACGGTTATCCTTTGTAAATCCATAAGACATGATTGGTCAACTTTTTCATGGTATCTTCGGTATAAGGTGGGTTTTGGCATGACTTGTGGTGTGAGGATTGACTTATTTTTTTTAACAGGTAAGTAGTGAAATTTTATCAATCAATGAAAAATATAAACTTTGAGCTCATGATGATGAACACAAGAGATAGAGTTGATTAATACAATTATTCAGTGATTTGAGGATTGAGGCATGTTGGCCTTTGTGTAATATTTTCTCTCTCTGTTTTATCTCTCTTCTTCTTCTCTTTTTGTGGACTGCTGCTTTGGAAAAATTCTGATGTGGAAGAGACATATTATTGTGTTAGATTGGTGTTGTATGCGTAAATGTAGTGAGGAGATTGTGGACCACTTACTTATTCGTTGCCCTATTGCTACATAGTTGTGGTCTATGGTATATGGTTTGTTTGGAGTTCAGTGGATTATGCCGCTGAGTGTTATGGATATGCTAGCTTCTTGGCAAGGTCAGTTTGGTCTTCATCGGAACATAGCAATTTCGTAGGCTTTCCCTCATTGTTTGATGTGATTGGTGAGAACGGAATGCTAGAAGTTTTGAGAGTTGTGAACAGACTATTCTTGATCTTAAGTTTTATTAAATCTTTGTTTGATTGAGTTGATTCTCTAATTTTGTCTTAGATATGATTGAATGTTGTACTTTGAGAACTTGATTGTGTTGCACCCACAGTATACTTGGGCTACCTTCATTTATTAATAAAGTTATTTATAAAAAAAAAGAAGTTACTGTAATACAAAAACATATTATTTATTTGAGATTAATTTATAAATATATTACAATTTCGCTTCTACAAGTAACAATTTTCAAGCTTGATATTGAAAAGGCATATGATTATGTTTATTGCAATAGTTTACTCTATATGTTAGATTAGGTTGTGCATTTCTAGGTTTCCATTATTAGATTCTCAATACTCATCAGTGGAAGTCCATCTAGTTATTTCCCAACATTAGAAGTTTGAGGCAATGTGACCCATTGGTACCACTTTTTGTTCATTTTGATAATGGAAGTTCTTAACATGATGATTGATAAGGTAATTTCCGGCACAAAGAGGTGGTGGGAAGGAATGGAGACGCCTTGCACATATACCATTTGTTGCTTGAAGATATATTATTATTTACTGTGGTGCACACAGAGTGTGATCGAGCTTTGAGGTGTATCTTGTTATGATATTGAGATGGTGATGGGCTTTAGGGTGAATCTGACGAAATGTGAGATGGTGCTATTGGGGAGTGTGCCAAAGGTTAGTAGCAATTTTGAACCTGGCCCAACCTTGCTGGTTAGACCGGTAGCCTAGTGACTTGGCACATAGACCGGTCAAGGTCGTCAATTGGATCGGATGTGCACAAGAGCCAGTCAAAACCGGTAAAACCCAGCGGGTTCTAAGTAAACCGTGTGACTCGGCCGGGTTTTAATAATCCAACTGAATTTTGTGAATTGTGTAAAATTACATTAATAGATCAATCTCATTGACTTCTTTACTATTTAATGTGTGATAATATGGTAATTTAAATAAAAGAAAACTTAAAGAAATAAAAAAATGCACTTTTCAGTTTCACGTAGCCAGTTAGCACGTAAGTATGAGTATATCAATATCTGTGATATAATATATTACTTAAACCTTCTTTTCTCTTCTTTTGTTTACATTTCTTGCGCTTTATTTGTTTATTGCTTTAAGTTAAGTCTTTAAAATTTTTTTCTCTTCTTTTGTTTATGTAGTTTGAGATTTCCTTATTTATTTATTTATTTAATATACAGAATTTTAAGACATGTAACAAGATTTTATTTAGCAAAAACTTTGTTGCAATCTTATGACATTCGTTTATTTTGCTTGTGAATTTTATAGAATTTCTAATGCTATTGCTTGTGAAACTTTGATTTTGAATAATAATGACGAGTTTAATTTAGGCATATGCCTTTTTTTTATTTACATATTCATGTTATGATTTCTCAAATTTACTTATATATATATATATATATATATATATATATATATAAATTTTTGAAATCTTTTTATTTAACCGTGAAGTTCGACCATTGATCTACTGGTTGAACCGGTGACCCAACTCATAGATCTGGTCAACGTCCGGTTCGGATTTAATAACTATGTTTGCAAGGCAGGCTCCTTACCAATGAACTACTTGGGAATTCCTTTTGGTGATTCATTTAAGGTTAAGTTAGTTTGGAATGGCAAGATAGAGAGATGGAGAAGAAGTTGGCTGGATGGAAGGTACTGTACCTTTCCAAAGGAGGTATATTTGCACTCATAAAGTGCACACTATTGAATCTAGACCTCCCCCAATGTCAGACCCTTGGTCCTCGAGATTGAGTGGTTGCATGTTGCAACCATGCCATCCACAATATCCTATGGGTTAAGCAAGGTTGTGGCCAATAGTAGGTTGTGCTGCCCCTCTTGGTGGTGCATGAATGCATGAGTATGCTGTGTTGGCAGCATGACAGTGGCTTTGCAAATGCCATACACTCATGGTCATGGCTTGGCTGGTTGCAGGCCATTTGTGTGTTGTAGGCAACATTTGTAGTGGGTGATCCATGGCAACTTGAGTGGCTTGACCATGGGCAAATTCTTGAGCAGTGGGTAGGTTGTGTATGTGCAAGGAAAGGTTGGGTTGCTTGAGCATGTTGGCATGCTGGGTATTGTAGGAAATACGAGTTTGGGCTTTGGCTTGCTTGGCCAATTGTAGTTAGATGGCATATCCGCATATGGGTGGCGATAATGTTGTGTAGGTTTTGTAGATTGTGTTGACTAGACTTGGAGGTGGCATTGGCATGGGCCAAGCCCTCCACATGGTGGTGTATGGACCAAGGCTGAGTTGCTAGGTATTTGCTTGGGTTGCTAAGCGTTTTTGCATAGCTTGTGGTGTGCAGGAGCACGTGCACAAGCAATGTGCATTTTTAAAATAGGTGGCAGCAGCATGGCATGGTATGGCAATTACCAAGCAATTGCATGTTCAGACGACCTTTGTTGGTATGCTGGAAGCATTGAAAGGCTCCAAGACAACAAGCAATTGTGCCCTAGTGGCAGTTCTCAGATTGTGACAGCGAGTGTAGGGGCGGTTACCATGACAGTTATTCCTGCATGTGATCCTTAAAGTTGAGACTAAGTAGGGCGAACTTAGTGCCATCACAAGGCAAAAAGATTGGGTGCGAAATCTGTCCTGTGAAACCATAGGAGGTAGAATTACATTTATAAAGAGCACACTATTGAATCTACTACCTATTTACTCTATGCCTGTGTTTACAATGCCAATCTTTGTAGCTAAAAGACTGGAGAAGATATAGAGAGAGTATCAGTGGAGTGGAATGACAGAGGAGAAAAAGATACACCCTGTGGATTGGCAAACAACTTGTACATCTTTATATTTAGGAGGATTGGGGATTGGAAAATTGAGCACATTTAATAACTTCTTGGTGGGAAAGTGGCTATGAAGATTTGCTCATGAGAGCGATCAAATTTGGAAATGAATAATAGCAGTAAAATCTGGGGTTGAAGAGGGGAGTTGGACTTCACATCCACTTTGCATAATGCATGGGGTGGGGCTTTGGAAGGCAATCAGACCATGACGGGGCTCATTTTCTCGATATGTTGCTTTTAGTGTTGGTGAAGATCTTCAAGTAAGATATTTGCATGATGAATGGTGTGTTGAGAGAGCCTTAGCATTATTATTTCCTGACCTTTTTCACTTAACTATAAACAAGGAGGCTATGGTGTCAGAATATATGGTGGTTACTGATGGTGGGGTTCATTGGAACCCAATCTTTGGGAGTCAGAATAGTTTTTGAATTTTTTTCAAGTTGCTATATTCAATCAAAATTCATGTGGGAATGGAAGACAAAATGTATTGGAAACTAAATAAAAATGAATTTTTAGTGTTTGATGTTATTACGAGGCATTAAGAGGAACAATGGTATCGGACTTTCCTTGGAAGTTGTTTTGGAGGGTGAAGGTACCTAGGAAGGTAGCTTTCTTTGTATGAATGTATTGGAATATTTTCCTTGGTGTTGTATGTATAAAATAAATGGATAATATGTGTTGATCATCTGCTTTTACATTGTTCTATTACTAGGGAATTGTGGAATTTAGTACGTAATTTTGGAGTCAAATGGGTGATGTATGTATAAAATAAATGGATAATCATCATTTTATACATACAATTGAGAGGATGAAAACACACTTTGTGTTGGGTCTCTCTTCTTTTGGCTGTTAGGAGATATCCTCCAACGTTGTATGATTTCCCTGATTTGTTGTACCCTTGATTGCTAAAGGAGTGGTTGGGTAAATAGCTAATATACACACTGTCCTTCCCTTTGTATACTGTATCTTTCTTTCTTTCAAATGCAAATTGACTTACATGTAAAAAAATTGTAAGTGCTATACTTTCTATCGCACCAATGATGTGATTCTCTTTTTTGTTTTTAAATCTCTTATTTCATGATTGTCTTTAAGATGATCCTATTTCAAGATATCTTCTTGCAGGATTTGATACCACCTTCATATTTGGATGAACTCTCGCTGTTGCAAGATCGAATAAGTCCGTTTTCCACTGAAGTTGCTTTCAACACAATAGAACAAGAACTTGGTTTACCAATAGATGAAATTTTTTCTGAGATTTCACCAGAGCCTATAGCCGCAGCATCACTTGGGCAGGTTTATATTTGTTTATGCTCATGATCTGGGACATTTTTTGTGATATCTTTCATGTAATTAAGCTTTGCTTTCTTATCTAGCCACAGAATTTAAACTCGCTTCAGTCCCTCTCTTCTCTCAAATAATTAGGTTTATCAAGCTAGGCTTCGTCGTAGTGGAGAGGTTGTTGCTGTTAAAGTTCAAAGGCCTGGAGTTCAAGCTGCCATATCCTTAGACATACTAATCTTGCGTTTTCTAGCAGGGTTACTAAGGAGAGCAGGCAAATTGAACACCGATCTTCAGGTATTCTGTAACATGTAGCTTGGGTAAAATACCTTTTATTTTTATTGGCCTGTAGATGTGGAATACCAGTTTTATATCCAATGCATTATGTGATGTTGCTGACTACTGAATGGGTCTTTTTGAGGGTTTGAACATTTCCAATGATATATGAGAGCATTTTGTACATAAAAAATGTCATACCCAAAGTACAAGACTCCCACTTTTGCGGGGTCTAGGAGAGAAGTTGGTAGGCAGCCTTATCCCAATTTTGGAGAGCGTGATTCAAAGAGCATTTTGTACATATAAATGTTTTATGTTTCCTTGTCATATTGGAACTAAGCAACTTGACCTTTAATTTGCAGGCTGTTGTTGATGAATGGGCGTCAAGTCTTTTTCGGGTATGCATTGATCTTTAATTATGACATTTTCCTTATTAAGCCAGTAGATGTTATGACTTGGTGGAATGTTGAGTAATAAGGCTAGTCCTTCAACTAAATGCTACCTTTATTGCTTAGACCTTTATTGCTTAGAGTTTAACTAAGTCTACTACTATACCATAGTTAAAAAGTGCCTTGTAATACAGGAAGCTTAAAATCTTAAGATCAAGAAACCATGCTGCTTCCCTTAGAATACTCACAAGTACTGTTCGACTTAGATACTCATGCAAAAATAATATTTTGTCATACATTTGGTTGAAGAGAGTTTTGATACATTTGCTTGCATCTTAGCATCTGAAAATATACTGCGTAGGGAACACCTTAAGTGTCATCAGATGCTTACTTTTCTAGAGGCCATTTAACTTCATTCACTTATTCTATAATTGTTATATCATCTGTTACTTTTAAAATAAAAAAAGGGGAAAAAGAAAGAAAGAAAGAAAGAAGAAACTGGGAAATAAGTGGTTGACACTGTCGTAAATTTTCCACTGCTGGTAAAGCACATCGGAACTTATTTCTTAAAACATTTTTGTTGCATGAGCAATATTCTTAGAGCTTCAAATTGAATACAGGTAAATCACATTGAATGCAGGAGATGGATTACATAAAAGAAGCAAACAATGGTCTCAGGTTCAGGTAGGAGCATGATCTGAGTATTACTTCTGACTGAAATTTCATGATAAAAAGTTTCCATATCTAATTTTTTTGCTGTCTACAATCTAATTTTGGATTCAATCTCTTAAAAGTAAGTTTGGTGGCATATTTAACATTTCATATAGATTAGGAATTTCATTTTACAGAGGTATCCAACAACTATTTCAATTAGTGAATAGTGATGGTAGGATCAAGCTTCCAACCTTGATAGTGCTTGGCCACACTGTTCTCTTGAATTTCACGATATGGTTAATTTTATCTAGGGCTAATTTAATTGTGTTGTAGGTAATCCCTCGCATAAATCGATCATGTTGGGTTGCGAAGAATGCCAAACGACAATGTCTAGATAACTAACTGAAGTAACGTTTTGGGTGATCTGTTGGGTTTGGTAGGTTTCATCGGGTGCCTTGAGGTTGCTGTGATGAAGTACCACTAGTCACGATATGAGTCGATCTAGAGTTGTGCCAGTTCATGATTGGTCAATCTGATGGGCTTTTGAGTTGAGCTGGGTCAAGATGGTAATGGTGACAAAGAATTGGCGCAGAGGGGGAGAGAGAGAGAGATCAGACTTCATTTATTTTTAGATTTGAAATCAGAAAAACTCGTTTTACGGGACTTAATGGCACAATGTGGACAGAACTAAACAGGACTAATTTAAAAACAATATAGAGTTGAAGGACTCAATTGAAGTAAATGAAACTTTAGGTAAGAAATTGAAAATAGGTCAAACTCAGAGGATGTAATTTGTAATTAAGCCTAAGTTTTATTTTTTTTATCTGGTTATTTTTGTTTTCGTGTGTTTATGGGTTTCTCTCTCTCTCTCTCTCTCTCTCTCTCTCTCTTTTCCTTTCTGTCTTGCCTGTTGGCCTCCTTTCTGATTCCAGCCATGTTGATCTATCAATTTGAAAAGTTAATCATTCATCTAGATTGTTAGAAATTTTGTTACAAAAATTGCACCTTATTTCATTAGGGGCTTTTTTTGGTATTAGACTTGTATCCTAGACTATGTTTAGGTACTTCACTTGTCAGGATGATGTTCCACCTGATTAATTAATGTTGCCTGATAAAATTCTTCAAACTCTAGAGAGCACAATAATACGATTTACAGTTTAGATAGTTGTTTTCTGCTTGTACTCTCATTCGTTACCTAATATTATATGTTTTGATTGTAATTATATGCTAAGTCACCTAAGTGTATATATATATGTGTGTGTGTGTGTGTATACATTCTTTTGGCTAGGTTCATGGTGATATATGCTTGAACAGACAGTTGTATGGCGGGCTACCAGATGTGCTGGTCCCAAAAATGTTTGTGGAGCACTCAACTCGTAAGGTCCTTGTTATGGAATGGGTGGAGGTATGGTTAATTTCATCTTTGTCATTTGTTACTCACTAAAAATTTATATGTACCTAATTCTTGGAATAATCCTAATTGCCAGTTTCCTGTAAAGTTAATTATTGTATTCATGTGGTGATCACGAGGCCATATCATTTACCTTGAAACTAATTAAATACCACCTTCTTCAAATATAAGTGTGTGTGCATGCTTGTACACATGTAATAAAACAACTTTACAATAGAGGAGATATCTCATGTACAACAGGATAGCGAGAATCTCCTACAAAATTACATATATTACAAACGGAAACAGAGGACATCAACAAAATATACTAGTGAATTCACTTTTTTTGTACCAAAGATGTGGACCACTCAAACATTGATGTCCAATATACTGACTTAAGCTCAATTACAGAGTGGCCCACACCATTGAAAGTACAGCTATTCCTCTCCCTCCAAATAGTCCACATCAAGCAAAGAGGGCTACATTTTGAACAAAAGAACTATATTTGTCAAACCAACATCTCCAACCAAAGAATAGATCAATAACTCCCTTTATATATATATATATATATATTATGAGTTTTGATAAGATTAATAACCCTCTTAGGTATCAACCAATGAACTCTAAATCTAGAAAGAAACAAAAGTCCACAGCTTGTAGGTGACTTTACAATGAAATAACAAATGATCCACCCTAACAGTAACATTTGCACATACAACACTAGTCAACCAAAGGGATACCCCTTGCAATGAGATTATGCTCTGTCAAAATCTTTGCCATAGTTTCTGTCCGCCCAAAGAAAGCGACTTTCCTTGGAATTTTAGAGCAGCAAATAATCTTCCGTGGAAATTTCCTGACATTAGCACCTTTTAAAAATTCATAAAGAGCACGGACCACAAACTTACCATTACTTTTTGTCGTCCACCTGAAACAATCTGAACCCACACCACTTGGATCCTTGGAATATACAGACATATAAGGGATTTGCTAACCTTCTCATGTGGAGTTCACAAGTTTCCCTAGTCTTAAGTGGACAAAGATACACCCTTAGAGCATTTGCATCAGCTCGTACAAAATTCCTGTCTATTTTAGCATAAAAACTTACTTTTTCTACTTTGCATACTCACTTTTCAAAACACCCCATATCAGATTATCTATTTTACATTACATTTCATTAAAATATTAAATTTTCTCAATTTTTGTAATTATTTCTCTTTCTTCACACACAACAACCATCATCCACTCACTTCCTTTATTCTCGAGATACATAAAGAAAGAATATTGTAGCAAACTTGTAAATTATACAAATATACTCATTGATGTGGATCATTTTTAGGCAAAAATGTGTAAATTTTACACATTTTTCTATTATACACCCACTGATATGAGTGCTCTTAGTTTTGGTTTTCTAGTCATCATGGAATTTCACAGTAAGTAAAGATAGTGTTAGAGTGGGTGACTTTCCTCTACATATATCAACTTGTACAAAAAATTTTTCCTTAATACATCTCTTTGGACACTCCCAGATAAGCTGGAACATAGATGTTCATCATGCCCAGCTTATTATACAGAATTGAAAATGATTCCTTTATGGGAATACACATGTGAGTTGTTAATATAACATAGTTGGGCCCAAACTCATAGGCTTAAGTCTGTTGGGTCAAGTGGTGTCTCTATATGTTATATTAACTACTCAGTTGGTGGCTCCCCAAGGTGTTATCTCCCCAACATTCCTCTTGAGGCCTTAATAAAAATATCTCCCAACTGACCTCACAACATAGCATATTGTGCAGCAGATTTGTTTCCTGATAACCACATTGTGCCCAATATGACAATCAAACCTCAATGTGTTTGATTTGCTCATGGAATACTGGGTTACTTACTTTATACATTCATGCTTGGTTATCATAAAACATCCTCGTGGGCTTTTTATTACATAAGCACATCTGTTCCAAAATAAGTCAAACATCTAATATCTTAAATGCTGTATGCCTAGATTTTGCAAGAGAAGTATCACCTGAAGGCCTTTTTTTATATGAAACCTTGTATTCTAAAATGGAAAAAAAATTAGAGATCGTTTGAAGCTGGTCACCCCTAGCTTGTGCAAATATAAATCAACATTTTACTGTACCCAAAGTTACCCTTGTATTTCATCAGAAAAAATAAACAGCGATAAAGTAACATGGTATCCTTGAGTGATAATTTCAAGGTTTCCAATAGAAATATTATGGCGACCTATGCCCCAAGTGGTCCTTCAAATATCATTCACGGGGTGTTAGAAGCCATTCTTTCTTAAATGTGATCCTATTGAACCCTTATTTATCTACTCACAAATTCTTTGCTAATGTCTTCTCTTTTCATGGCTATTGTAGGGGGAAAAGTTGTCAGAAGTGAAGGATCTTTACTTGGTTGAGGTCATTTTTTAAATTAATTGAAATGATGTGGTTATTAAAAAAATCAATCTATGTAGCCTTTATCTTAATTTAGTTTTTGTAGGCAAATGAGATGTCTTTTTCATGGTGCTGAATAGGTTGGAGTCTATTGCTCATTCAATCAACTTCTGGAATATGGGTTCTATCATGCAGATCCACACCCTGGAAACCTTCTCCGCACATATGATGGTAAACTAGCATATTTGGGTATGTGTTGCAACTTTGAATACATTAGCCAATAATATTAGGCAATATATTTATAGCATAATTAATTACTGATTCGCTTTCTATTTCCTTTACACCAAGTGTCTTTTCTACTTAACATTTGATCCATTTGACACTTTTTATATCCTTTAATTCCAAATTGAAACTAGCTTGTCATAATCAAGTTACAACCACAATATTTTTGTATGTTGCTTTGTGCATTTGGGATAACGTGGGCATAGACAATAGACATGAATTTGAAGATAATTTGAGGGGTTCTTGTTGTATCTATGTGTCAATTGAGCTGTTGGCTTAATTTTCTTGCTAACAATTTTGATTTGTTTGTTACATGATCTGATTTTTAGGCGAATGGTTGGACCATTTGTATGGGCATGTTCCTCCTTCCCTGCTGTTTTGCATTTTAAAGACTATGCTATGTACATCATTTAGCAATTATTACATAATCATCCTAAAAATGGTTTTTCTCTCACTAGTATCTACTATCCGGCTTCAACCTCTCTCTAGTCTCTACTATTTCCACTCTCTCGAGTCTATGCCTCTCTAGTTTGAGTGTGAGGCTAGCTACCAGCTCACTGGTCAGGGTCACAAGTCATGACTCATGACTAACTTGAAAGTGTGAGTGAAATCCATAGAGTGTGGGTGAGAGAATTACCGGCGTGATTTTTCAACAGTCAACAGCTGGATGGGGCAATGCGACTCGCTGGTTGCCGATCTATGGCTGTGGCGCTTCGACAATTGATGGCCTTGAGTTAAAACATGAGAGAGAGTGAGAAAGAGAGTGAGGGTAAGAGAGACAGATCTTTTTGGTAGATGGTATTGACTTAAGATTGATGGTGGTGTGCTTGCTAGGTGTGAGCCGATCTTTTTTTTTTGCTCTGCTGTGTTCAGGATGCGTCCAGACCATATAATTATTTCTTTCTGGATACGTATCTAACATTCAGGCAGGAGTGTCGGGGTGGTACCCCCCATGTGCAACAAGTGTTTGAAACGGATACCTCGCCAAAAAATGGCGTGTTAGCAAAAACAGGTGTTTCAGTGTTCGCTCTTATCATGATGCATTAAGATGAATTTTAATTCCACCTTCCCTGGGAAATGAGTATTGAGGGATAAGGCTCCTCCAAAGGTGGCATTACAACCTCATGAAAAGAGATATGTTCACAGTTAATCAGTGTGTGATGTACAAGCAATATGAGGAGCAAGTTGATCACTTGATGTTGCATTGTTGTGAGGGAGAATATCATATGGTTTTTGCTGTTAAGTTGGTGATGCCAAATGCAATGAGAGGGGTTCCTCAAGTTAGCGATGTTGTCCTAGTCCTACTACTTTTACTACTTGGGTCTGAAATATAGTTCCATTATGCTTGATGTGGTACATTTGGGGGGAAAGGAATGGACTTTTGAAGGGCTTGAGTTATATATTGAGAGGTTGAAATCTCAATTTGTTGGGTCTCTAATCTAATGGACGTCTCTTTCTGGCTTCTTGGCTGAATATTCATTGGATGTATATGTCTATGTAACCATGTATATGGCTAAAACTTCAAAACTGATTGCAAATTAGTTGGGGGCCTAAGAGGCAGTGGTTTACCGTGTGGTCAATGTTAAGGGTTCGAGTCCACTTATCACCAATTTGTGAACTTAGCTGATACAAAGTTACATGATAGCACCAAATTTTTCTTTCAGCAAGATCTTTGGCACAAGAATTGGGGTTCATCTGTGTCACCTTGACTTGGTTATGATCAAGAAAGCACGGGTGTGGCTCCAGAGCCGCCGCACCTGCACCGGACTCATCCCGATGCGGTGTCCGGCGTCCAACGTGCCAATTCTCCTCTTTTTTTTTTTTTTTTCTTGTTCAATTCACACTAATTCGGGCCGAAACCGGCCGATTCACTCCAATTCCAGCCGAAATGGCCGCTGGCCGCCATTCTTCTGCTTCATTTGGTTTTGTGAAAAAAAAAAAAAAAAGAGAGAGAGAAGGAAGAAGAAGATGAGAAGACACAAAGAAATGGTTAGAACTTAGAAGAGGTGAGGAAGAAGAATAAAGGTATATAACTAAAAAATATAAATTAAGTAGGGGAGAAAGTCATTAATTCAAGTGGGTAGGCTTGGGAATTGGAAAAGGAGTAAAGGAACCTTTTTGAAAGGTAGTTTTTTGTTTACAATTACCAAAAATATTGATTTCATTAAAAACAAATCATAAATAATTGTTTTTTAATAATAAACTCTACCCCTTTATTTGAATTTTTTTTATATAAAAAATATTAAATTCACTATATAAAAATATTTTTAATAGTTTTTTAATCGCCGCACCCGCACCCTACTTTTTCAAAATTACCGAGTCCTGCACCCGCACCTGCACCCGAATCCGGAAACACACCTGTGCTTCATAGGTTATGATTTCTCTTAATTTTTTAAGAATACCATGTTGGGTTCTTCTCCTACCTGTATCAAATAGAGATCCACAAGGCCCATGATTGGGAATTGTTTCATCTTCTTTCTCCAAGGAAGAGGCAAACAGAATCAATTTATATTTAGAACAACTGTTTGTCTCGAAAAGCCTTGCATAATCTTTAATTATAATGTTGACACAAATTCTAGGACAATGAAGTGCAATCTATGAGAATTATTGAGTTTGAATTCACTCATTGGTGATGATGGTTATAGCCTATCCATATTGCATCTCTTTTTGGCCTCTTCGCTGAATATTCATTGGATGTGTCTGTCTATGTAACCATATATTTCTGCCTGCAATATGTCAAGTTTATACTTGATCTGGGTATGTGTTGATAGATGACATATAATATGCAGAATTAACTTTTACCATTTGTACCAAAAAAAAGGGTAACTTGTGATATATTTCCCACCAGATTTTGGTATGATGGGTGAATTTAAACAAGAACTTCAAGATGGATTTATTGAAGCCTGTCTCCACCTTGTGAACCGTGATTTTGATGCGTTGGCTAAAGACTTCGTCACTCTTGGGTATCATGATTATCTCTTTCTATTGGAGATTATTCTCATTGATATTGGTATTTAGAAGGCTGGTTTACTCTCAAACTCTACAGGCTTCTTCCGCCAACTGCAGACAAGGAAGCTGTTACAAAGGCTTTAACAGGTTTTCTCTATTTGTGTACATGAATTTGGCTGTCCCTGTAGCTGCATTTTAGGAATTTCTGGTATTTGACTTCTTCCTCTGGAGGATCATACTAATTAGTTCTGGTGTCACCTGCATTTTTTGTATGTAGGTGTATTCCAGGATGCTGTTGCTAAAGGAGTACGAAATATTAGCTTTGGAGATCTTCTTGGAAATTTGGGAACAACCATGTAAGGTTCTGTCTAATTACTTTCATCTCTCTGCAAGATATACATCAACTTTACAAAAATTTAATGTGACATTGCTAATCTTTCTTGTCAATATGAATAGTGCCGAATGTTTAATGATCTGGAGCTTTTTTTTTCTTCTGTTTGATACGTTCAACAATTTTCTTTCTATTTTTATAGAAAAATGAAAATATTAAGTGAAAAAAGTATTAATTACCATAAAAAGGAAGGGAAAACTTTCTTTCTTTCCTGATCAAAATCTTCTTACTAATTACCGTAAAAAACTTCATTCTTTCACTTTCCACAAAAAAATTTAAAAAAAAAACCTTGAAAAGACAGAAAGAAATGAAAAGCAACAGAAGAAAGAAGAAAATAAAGGCACTAGTACAAATAACTTCTATACTAAGAAAGTAATATCCAAAGGCTTTCATATTAACAGTGTTTCATCTGGGCCAGTTAGTTAAAACCAGGACTCAGAAAGTCTGTTAGATACATATATTGAATATACTAAGAGATATGAAAAGTCCACACGTATACACAAGAACACGATACCAAAGTTTTATCTTTGGAACATGAGAGCATGTGCTTCACATGAGCCTTGTAAATAACAGTACTGTTTACTTTTATAAAAAAAAAAATAACATTACTAATCACGGGAAAGCATAATTCAACATGGACACATATATCCATGTAATGGGCTTCAATCAAAATCTTGGATGAATATATAATGTTATATCACTGGTATAATTTTTATATTTTTTGATATAGGGAATAGATGAGAGCTAGGGTTGTAAACGAGCTGAGTCAAGTTGAGGGTTTCATTCATTTAATTTTATTTCAAACACGAATCAAACTCCGAACTCATCACCAAGCTATATTACATGTTCAAACTTGATTTATTTTCTTGTTGAACAAGCTCGAACTTCTTCAAGAGCTACTTGATTAACTCTTTTTTCCCCCTATATATAGTAATCATCACAACTAAAACTGTTGACCTCTTGACAATCTATGCTAATAATTAATAGCTAAGTTATAGTTGAAAACATATTATTTGATTTATTTAGATAGAATGATTTTTGTTTATGAACTTAAAAAAATTAAATTCATTAATTTTATATTGTTAAAAATTATGTGTGTATATATATATGTATATATATATATATATTTTACCATTAAATGGACTATTTATAATATCAATATGTTACAAATAATAATTTGATATCTTATAAACTTATTTACAAAGTTACTCAATTCAATCTCAAGTCTATATAAGTATATTTTGTACATATATACATGTAAATATATAATATTATATATACTCAAGTCAAGTGTCATACTCATAAACTTATTCATGAACACATTATTATGCTTGAGCTTAACTTGTTTAATACTTGTGCCTAAACCTGGGCTTGAACTTTTTGCTACATAAACAAACATTAAAATGTTTTTTTTTTTTCCAAACGGAGTCCGAGCCATTTATAAACAGCTTTGTTCATTTACAGCCCTAGTTGGATCTCAGTTGTAAAACCTTGACTCTACTCATGCTCACTTTAGTAAGCTGAAATTCAGTCATCTGTGTGGATTCTATAGCCCCTGGTCTGCGACCTTGACAGTGCACTCTGTGGATATGAAGGGCCATAATGCTTGTGAAGCCGTTATTTACTACGATTTTCTCATGTCACAATAACCACAGTATGACAATCATATTTCAGCATGGACGGGCAGATATATAACGGACTGCCTTTGTTGTCATTAAATTTTATTCTCTCTCATACCAACTCTTAAATGGATGACTACTCTGTAAAAAATGAATGGTTCTTACCTTTAAGACAGGTTATAGAGAAGATTCTTTTTGCAGCACATGTTGCCTTGCTGCCAGGATGTAAAAACTCAATCATGTACAAAAGAATGGGAATTATGCAAATGCATTGTATTGGTTATACCCATGAAGATTGGAAGGATCAATTGCCAAATTGAATCTTAGTTGGTTCATTCTCAAGCTATGCTGTTATCTCTTTCTTCGTGAAATTATTCAAATGATCTTTTCCATTTTGTCTTTTTAATCTCTTTTGCAGGTATAAGTTCAAATTCCAAATACCCTCATATTTTTCTCTTGTAATTCGAAGGTAGTCATCTTCTCTTGGAAGAGATCAATAGACCTCTTTTTAACTTCTGTGTCATACTTGATACTGTTTGTGTTATTTTATATGGATCTCGTATTGGAGTTGTTGAATAAAATTGGTTGGATCAATGTTGTCGAGATTACTGTCATTATTCTACTTGAAGTCTTTTATTTCTATTTCTGTCTGTCAGTCTTGCCGTATTGGAGGGAATTGCAATTAGCTCTAACCCAGATTACAAAGTTTTGGGTAGTACATACCCGTGGATTGCTAGAAAAGTACTAACTGATAGCTCACCACAGCTGAAGTCTTCTTTGCAAAATCTTCTTTATGAGGTTAAAACTGACCTTTTTTCCTATTTGTCATGTATTCATTCAATTATGGTACCCATTACATTGAAGCTATTGATGCTGTAGTATGTGCACTTAATCTCTCAGCAAAAGACACTATACATACATAGTCAACCATAGTCCTGATCCCTAAATTGCTTCTTCTTAGGAGGGTGTTTTCAGAATTGATCGTCTAGAGTCTCTGCTAATGGAGGTTAGATTTTCTCTTCTTTTTACCAAATAACAATTACTTTCTTTACTCAAATCGCATTCTGGTCTTATGATTAAAGCAAATGACCTTTTTGTGGTACTTTTATTGCAAATACTGTGTTATGATGAAGTTCTAGATGCATTTGAGTTATATTTCCACCGACTTTGTTGCTATGCCTACACACTGACTGTTCTCAAAATTCTAAACTAGAAGTGAGTAAAAGTGAACTTTTTCTTTATCAATGCTGAACCAGTGTTGGTAACTGATGCTTGCATCCATTTTAGTGAATAAATGTGTACTTTCTTAGAATATGCATTGATAATATAGATTTTCCAGTCACATCACCTAAAAAATATTGTTCCCACAGAGCTAAAAATGTTTTCTGCTTGGTCTGCAAACAGATCAATTATATAATGTAGTGGCTCTTTTCAACCAGTCCAATCAGCTGGTTTGGTCTAGGATTTAAAATGTTGAACAGATTATTGGTATGAAATTCAGCCTGAGTTAGATGCATCCCATCTATACTAGTGGTGTTGCATGTTCTGATAATTAATATCCTAATGAATCTAACAGGTCATTAACCAGTGCTGCCACACATAGGGGCAAAACATTCTAAAATTTTTATTATTCCTTTCCAACTTTGATATTTTAGGCTTAATTTATGTTAGTGCCTCAAATAATTCTTGTGGCAGTCCCTCCGTGCCAGAACAGAGAAGGCATTGGTCAGAAAATTAGCAGAGGAAACTAATTCCAGGGTGGTTGTTAAGCAAGTCCTTTCTTTTACTTTAACTGAGAAGGTATTTCAAATTTCTTGTACTCTTGAAATAATCTTTTGATCTGAGCTGAGCTGAAATCATGCGAATACTGCAATCTTTTTCTTTTTCTTTTTGCTAATAGTGATGAACATTTCTCAGGGTGCCTTTGTGAGGGATATACTTCTTCAAGAAATTGCTAAGGTAGGATCTTTGGACTCATACATGTTATTTCTATCTATAGTAATTACTAATTGTAGCAAATTCTAATTCTCAAAGAATGTGCACATGGTAGAACCTCATGCTCTCGCACATGAGTTCCTGCTTTATATATATATATATATATTAGTAAATTGATGCAAATAATAAAACATTTGAGAAAAACATGATTAAATTCCAGAAGATTCAAAAAATTGTGGTCTAGTTTTGATGTGGGGCCTTCATCGCACATTTTATAGGCTACTTTGTTTATTATTGAGTCTTAGTATAAAGTTTCTTTTAGGTTAAAAAGTCATTGGTTTGGTTTTAATAAAGTTTCTGTTTTGCTAAAAATAGGGGTAGTTTGATAATTTCCAGAATTTCTGGAATGGGCTGTTATGGAAGTCCAAGAGTCTTGTTTAATGTTTTGAGTCATTTTTTCTCTTTGGTTTAGAAGTTCGTAATTACTTCTCTTTATTATTAGGAATTCTAGTCTTTCTAGGATGAGTCATAAACCTTAAAGGATGAGTATTGGCAATAGCCTACAAAAAAGTCTCTATGTATTCAATAAAGGACAGATAGTGAGATAATATTAATAAAATTCCAACTGCTTGTTTTAAGCTTTGAGGGTGTGATTGCCTTATCCTACCTTAGTGTGAGTGCTTAAGAAAACCTAGGTGTGATTGCCCATGGTGTATCTTTCTTTGTTTCTCGTTCTATTCACTGTTTTTAACCTACCTAATCCCTTAAGTATCAAAAGGACAAAGTTTGGTTACAAACTTGGTTATAACTAAAGGCTACGACTCCCACTAATAAAATTAACATGACTACATATTTTGAAAATCTAACAATTGGATTGTTGGACTGCATGTTCTTTATGTTCTTAACGCACGTGTCAAATTTTGTGTCAATCAGAAGTTATTTACTATTTGATCCAAAACTTATTTTTTATGCATAATTTTAGACTACAAAAACTTGAAATTTAAACATTTGATAAATGATATAACTATTGATCTTTGATCTTCTGGAAATTTTGCAAGCATGGAGGATATAAAAAGAAAAAGTAATTCAATTGTGGATTTATCAAAATTCACAGCCAATACAAAGATATTTTGAGTGAGTTGTTGCCTTAAGTCAAGTTTGTTGTCAAACTTTGTCTATATCAAAGCCTCTTCAAGAACCCTGATTTAGTGTTGAATTCCTTTAGATCCTGCATTAAAATTGATATCAGAGCCCATTAAGGTTTCTGTTGTGCATTTTACATGTTCCGTGGTCGCTTTGTATCTCACATGAACTGATTAGTCATCTGCTGACCATGTACTTAACTACAGTCACTTTGAGCATATATCTTCTTAATTACAGTGCCATCTTTTAATTGTGGGTTTCTTTTTTTTTTTTTTTGGTGTTTTAAAATGGTCTCTGCAATTAATACAGGGTTTGGATGCACTTGGGATAGCAACACTGGATTCTATAACTTCTACCGCTATTGCTAGTATACCTTTCATCTCTTTCTTTTCGTTCTCATCAATGACTGATGAAGACAAAGTTAACTTGAGAACCTTGCACCGCCTTATGCTGTTGGTGTCAGGACATCAATCAACTGAAAATACCAACACAGTAAGAACTTTTGCGTCTTCTACATCGCAATGCAGTTATATCATTATTAAGAGAGAGAGAGAGAGAGAGAGAATCAAGACTAGATTTATCTCAAATATGTATAAATTTCATTGAGCCAAATCATGCATAGTTTTGTTGCTAGTGTTGGAAATTGTTCAATACAGACATGCACATGCACACATACATTGATGCAGCAGCCAATACATGGTTGGACAAAGCTTGCTATGTACAAGGGCCACTAATTACACAAGGAAATAAAGAAACAACCAAAATCTGCTTAAGTTGTTTCCTGCAGCCTATGTTGAAAACTTTATATCAAATTTAGATTTGTACTTGTTTTGAGGATTTTTGTAAGTCTAAGTATCATCTAAGAATTTTATTTTTTTTGTAATTGTAGTTTCCTTGATTTACGTAAATTATAAGCAAGTTATTAGGGATGAAAATCTTTCACTATGACATTACTTAGAAGGGAAGAAAAATGGCTGCTCTTAGCTGGTAGCTGCTGTCCATTGAAGTGTCCTAGTACTCAGTTGTCCTAGTTGGTTTTCATTTAAATGTGTGATTAGCACCTTAGCAGCTAATTTCCGCTATAAAAGGATGTGACCTATATGCTATGTTTGGATGTTGGGGGAAAGAGGGGGAGTAGAGTAGAGGGAGGGAGAGTAATTTAATTACCTTGTTTGGATGTTTTTTAAGGAAGGAGGGGGAGGGATTTGGAGGGGTTTGAACTACTTCTAACCTCTCATTTTTAATTCCCCCAAATTGGAGAGATTTTGAGAGAGAGTAGAGTATAAAAATGCTTGACCGAATGAATTATCAAATTTACCCTTACCATATTAACAAAATTACAAATGAAAAGACTAATTATTCCCCTCCCCTTTACTTAATTTTAAAAACATCCAAACAAGGTGGAGAATAACCATTCCCCTCTACTCTCCTCTCCTCTCCACTACTCTCCTTCCCTCTACTCCCCTCTACTCTTCTCTCTCTCAAAACTTCCAAACATAGCAATAGTCTTTTGCAGGATGAAGAGTTGAAAGGTGCACTTTTTGACTTGATGTCTTCCCTCCCCTTCCATTTTTCTCCTTTTCTATGTGATCTTCTCTTTCTGTTCTCCTACCGTCTTGCTAAAATTCTCATCTTTCTCATGCCATATTTCTCTCATAAATTCCCTTTTATACTTCCAGCTTATGCTTCTATTTCTCTGTTCTCTTTCTGTTCTCCTACCGTCTTGCTAAAATTCTCATCTTTCTCATGCCATATTTCTCTCATAAATTCCCTTTTATACTTCCAGCTTATGCTTCTCTCTGTCTAAATTCTCTCTACTTGATTCTCACCACCCTTCAGCAAGACAGCCCGACTCACTTTGATTGTAAGGTTGTCCTGTCCTGCATATCTCTCACAAATCCAAAGAACAAAAAACACTCAAAATATATAATTAGCATGGCATAACATATTAAAATAATTCATACAACAAAAGTATTCATGATATCTGAGACATGAACAACCTCAGAATCCAAGTGAGGTGCTGTCTTGCTAGAAAGGTGGTGAGAATCATGTATCTGTAAAAATTAAAAATAAATAAGAATAGAGAGAGAGAGAGAGAGTCATAGGCTGGGTATATAAATGGGAAATTATTTGATTTTGCTGGAAATCAAAAGAGGCATGTATATTGCATTTCATCATTCAAAAGCAGGTTTTTTTTAGCATACAGTAAATGAGCTGTCTTAAATAGATAGATTGCAATCCTAGCACATTGAAAAGTAAACGCACCATTTAATTTATTCTTGTCCATTTACCCAGAAATTTGACCAATTAATAATTAGGATAATGGAATGAAGATTCTATTCAATCCTTTGTCACAATTAATGTATTTGTTTCTATTTTGTAGGGACTTGGAGGTGTTAGTCCATACAAGAGTCAAAACGTGTACCCAGAGGAAGCATCATTAGTTTTTAATCAACTTGCTTCTCTTCAAGAAATTCTACCCATCCTATCTGTTATTTCTGAGGTAAGAATCAAGCATGTGCATGCTTTAAAATATACAAACATCTCGGGTACGCACATATATGTTGCACACATACATAGACCACATTTAAGCATTTCCTTCTTCCCCTTGTAATGTGCTTTCTGGATGTGGGGGCTATTCTTTGTATTTGGCGAAATCATATTTAGATATATTTATATCTTTGCAGCTCCCACCAGAATCCCAACAGCAGTTATTTAGTCTACCTGCTGATTTGGCCGGACGGTTGATTTCCCGTGTCACTGCAAGGACAATCCGAAGGATGTTTTTATGAAACATTTATGTTTTGGATATGAATTAAACCTATAATTCGTTTGAAAATATTGGGAGATTTTCTTCAGTCAACATAGATTCTTTTTCCTCTTCCTCACTGAAGTAGTGAAGTTCTCTTTGTTTTAAGTATCCTTCATACCAATCAGAAATTTTCAGCTGATTGCATTGACTAGATTGTGCTAGATTTAAATATTGTAAATTGGTTTATAGCAATTGAAAATTCTCCTTGTAAACGCTTTAAAGAAAATATATTCTCAATTTCTTGAGCAATTACTATTCTTGCAAGCTCATTATGAGTCAATTTATCAAAAGCTTTTTTGAAAATAAATTAGCTTTTAATTTTTGTCACACATTTAACATAAATGCTACCAAAAACTATATATTTTTTTAATAAATATTATGCAAATAAGCTATCGGAAACTACGAGATACCTAAACAGACATAACCTAATCTGTCTTTTATTTATTTATTTATTTTTTTGAAAAAATATAAATTGCACACTTGAAATCTGAGCAATTTTCAATTTGGTCCTTAAGTTTCACTTTGATCCATTAAGAAAACATCTGTTACCAAGTGAATCCTTTTGTCCATTCCATTAAAACGTTTTTGTTAAAGTCATTTAAAACGATGCCAAGTTTGCTTTATTGCCCAATTTTTTTATATTAAATCATTTTTATTTAATTTTCAATAAATAAAAAATATTTTTTAATTTTCTTATTTCTAAGAATCTGAATCACTCTTTCTTCCTGCTTTGTCTCTCTTTGGTGCATTGTTATTAAACTTAGATCGATCTGGCTAGTCAGATTGGAAATCGGGTGACCCGACACCTATACTGCTCTGAGTATTTAAATGGACCATTTTTGCATAAGACATGATCAAATCCAGTCAAACTCAATGGATTTGTGGCGACTCAGGTAACCCAAATGGGTTTGTGAAATTTGTAAAATTTCATTTATAGGTTCACTTTATTGACTTCTTCATAATATTGTAATTTAAAGAGGAAAAAACATAAAAGAATTTTTTTTATAAAAAAAATGCACTTCTATGTTTGTCGACCTAACTCCAATACTCTCATTCTATCAAAAGACTATTATGTTATTATGAAACAATGATTTTGAATTATAATTACTAGTTTAATTTAGGAATATGCCTATTTTTTTAATTTACATATTTATGTTATGATTTCTCAAACTTATTTTTGATATTAGGCCTCACCAATCCTACTTGTGGATGGTGACAGTCCAAACTATCTTCGCATGTGTAAGAGCACCTACCCTTATTCTCTTACTCTACTTATGCTTGCAGGGTTATGACTATGTGTGAGTAGTGAACAAATTGTAGCGAGTCATTATCCATCATTTGGATTTTGTAACATGTGATTGGTCACCTATGTTTAATTGGTTAAGATCTAAAGATTATAAGGTCTTATAACCTTAGGTCAAACCATATCTCAAACTAGAAACATGGATTTGGGATTTTGATTACGCAAGAGGAAGATGTTACGCATTAGGCACCCCATGTTGCTTCTCAAATGACTATACTTAGTTTTGATTATCCCTTCTAATATTGTGAAATGCAAGATGAAGGTAACCCTTGACTTAGTTTTGATTATCCCTTCATGATATTTGCATGCGTCAAGATTGATGCATGTGGGATGGCATCAATGGTTTTTACTTGGTATGAATAATGAAGTTCACCCACACATCTACAACATCTTTTTGCCATGTGTGGAATATCCTTACCATCAAGAAACTTGCTTATAGTTAGAATCCGCCTCCCTAAGAGCACGAGTCCATCATCTAGATCATGCCAAGTGAAAAGAGTTGGGGAACAAACAGAGTACCTGGTTTTGACTTTTTTGCTCAGACAGAGGTCTAGAGGGGATTTTTGGTGGAAAAATGAAGGGAAAATGGCCGCAGAAGGCTTTTTCGATGATCACAAATGATGGGGAGGGGGGTGGGGGGGAGTAAGAGATACCCTATATAAGGGCATGGCTTACTTCCAATACTTTTTTAACATGAATCTTCTTTTGTTTTAATGAGAAACTGCCACATAACCCACTAACTAAATAAAAAGTGGAGATTAAAACTCACTACCACTTGTTATTGTGTATTTAAAAAAAAAAAAAAAAAAGATCTTTAGTTAAAAAAGTATTAGAAGTAAGTCAAATTATATATATATATATATATATGGGTTCAAGTTACACTTAGTGTAACTCATGCACTCTCACACGAGGTCTCTGCTTTTATATATATATATATTTATCAATTGATTGGGTGTTGTAACATTGCTTAGAGTTATACCAAATATAACTTAAACCCAACGCTATATATATATATATATATATATATATATATTCTTGACACTTCTATAGTTTCCAATTTTGCTCATGACTTTAGGCAACTCATTTTGGGCCTTCTGAATCTCTATTTTGTGCAATTTGGTGTCATTAATAATTTTATGCAATTATCTTTTCAACCCCAATTTTGAGTCAATTATTGGCATCGGGGAAGCTGGATACAGTGCCGGCTCAAGGCCTAGGCCTAAGGCCCCACCAAAAAACAAAATTTTCCTTAAGAAAAAAGACCCCACTTTCCATAGTTAAAGGGCCTATTTTTTATAAAATTATATATATATATATATATATATATATATTTTTTTTTTTTCTAAAGGTTGTACATTTTTTTTATTAGTGATGTTAAGGATACTACAAATTTTACTATTGGCTTACAAATTGCCATGTTATTAATCACAAAAAAATGATATAAACATTCATTAGTTAAATTGGTGAAGTTCATCAATGAGAGACAATATCACATTATATTTTGAACATTTTATAGTGCTTTTAATTAGCGAATTTTTCTTTTTCATTTCTATTAAGACTCTCAAAGTACAAGACCAATAGAACCTTAACTCAATTGAAACCCTAAAATATTTCAAAAAGATGTTGCAAATGTGTAAAATCATCAATTATAGATTAATCTCTCCTAATAGTTTGAGACTTTGATTTTTGTAAAATAATATCCTACAAAGCCACACACCAAATAATATCTATCTCTCTCTCTTAAAATCAAAATATAAAATTAAAAATTAGATTACAACTTTATTTAACTATGTATCGTCTTATATCCAAAATAAAGTATCTTTTTCAATCGCAATATATTTTTATTTCTTTTTATTAATATTTATAGGTTCAACTATAATATTCAATTCTCTATATAAAATTAACATTAGTCTAGTTTGTATTTTTTATGTATTTAATGTATCAAATTAACCTTAATTTGATTAGTATTAAATAATTTTATTTAATTAATATTTATATATTAAAGGCCCCGCATAAATTTTTTGCCTTAGGCCCGAAATTATGTTGGGCTGCCCGGGCTGGATACCTTGCAGATAATTTTGATTTTCCTACATGCTTATCATGGTACAACGTTGTGCATGTGATTCTTCTCAATCAAGATATTTCTTAGGGAGGCGAAAATACCATTTTCAAAAGGAAACGATATACTTGAAGAAGGTGGCTGTCTTTCAAACTATCATAATGTTGATTAATCGGGATTCGAACACAAAGTTGGTATCTTGAATGATTTTATGTAATTTCACATTTAGAGTTCTCAAGGATCAAGAGAAACATCTCTTGATCCTTGAGAACTCTAAATGTGAAATTACATAAAATCATTCAAGATACCAACTTTGTGTTCGAATCCCGATTAATCAACATTATGATAGTTTGAAAGACAGCCACCTTCTTCAAGTATATCGTTTCCTTTTGAAAATGGTATTTTCTCTCTCCCTAGTAGGAGTTCTTTTTCCTTTCGTCTGAGTACGAGCTGTTCCATCCCTAATCTTCCATTTTAGGGGGTTGTATAGTTTCTTTTGTTCTATCTAGGCAAGTGCCAAAAATCTTAGATATGGACCCAAGTATACTCTCTAGCTTACAGAACCTACAACTCACAAAAGAAGAAGAAGAAGCTATTCCTATCACAGGCATAAATTGCTCCGGCCTCTTGGAAGAATGTACCCTTAGTCTATTTGGACGGCTTCTCTCTGATCGGCAACAGAACCAACGTGCTCTGAAGAACACCCTTAGATCAGCATGGAAGATGGGTTCTGACATGAGAATTGTGGAAGTTGGAAATAATATACTCCAATTCCAGTTTAGCTCAAAATATCAAATGGAGTGGGTTGAGAGGTGCGGGCCTTGGAGCTTTGATAACAATCTCCTCTTGCTATCCAGATGGAAAAAAGGGCTAACTTCCACAAATATTTCGTTCACCCATTCTCCTTTTTGGGTCCAAATCTGGGGTCTTCCTTTTGAGTATATGTCACAGGATGTTGGGAAAGAAATTGGTAGCAAATTAGGAAAATTCATTGAAGCCGATAGGCGTTCGTGGCAATCTGATCAGGCAAAATTCATGAGAATTCGTGTGGAGCTGGAGATTGATAAGCCACTAAGAAGAGGAGCTTATATTGCAAGCTCTGAAGGTGAACAGTTATGGCTAACGTTCAAGTACGAAAGACTACCAACCGTTTGTTTCATCTGTGGGAAACTTGGACATGATAAAAAGCATTGCCCAACATCTGGAGATTGGCAATCTGCCTGCCTTCAATATGGTGACTGGTTAAGGGCGGGGTGGTCCGCAAAAATGGTAGCCAAAGAGAGGAGCTCGAGCAAGGACACGCTCCGAATGGGTTCAGATAAGGTTGAAGTGCAGCAGATTTCCCAGCCGGTGACTGGTTCTGGCTTGACATGGCTTGGAGCTTCTAGTCTTGAAGGCGGGAAAGGAAGTCTGGAGATGTGTGAAGCCTGGGGAAGCGATAACACCAAGCGTGCGGATGGACAGCCTGCTAGTGACGTACATGCACTTAGCAAACCTGCAGTGCAGCTGATGGGTGCTGAGGCAGATCAGGATCTGAGTGTTTTGGGATCCTATGAGAAGTCACGTGATCCACGGAAACAGCTTTCATCAACTGAGTTTGCAGGCTCCTTCCCCAACGGGCCTAAAGGCCCTGATTTGCAAAGCCCAAAAGACTTCCTTACTCAAGGGAGCCCAAGTATTTCGGCCCCTCTTGGAAAAAAGGAGATTGACATTTCAGAGGTTAAGAGTCCAGCCAATGCAGTCCAAGCTGGTGTAATTTTTCAAGCCAAACCCCATGGAAAAGGAAAGCAGATTATGGGTAAAGGTAATCTGAAAAAGGTTGCCCGGGCAAGGGGAAAAGCTAGGGAGGATCAAACTCTAGCTCAGATGTTGAAAATTGGTGAAAAGCGCTTGAGATCGGATGAAGCTCCAGAGGACGAGAACAACAGGGCTCCTAAGCGCCCACGTGAACCAGCCATATAATTCCTCCTGTCTGCACTTCTCGGTGCTTGTAGGTTCTTGCGCTTGTCTAGCTTGTGTTTATTTAGTCTTCTTGAAATGGGAGTCCAACAGGTTAGCCTTTAAGTCTTTGCTGGCTAGTTTGTATTTAGTTTTAGGCTGGGAGGGTCCTCCTTGGTTTGCTGTCTCTGCGCTGGCAGGTCAGCAGCTTGGGGCCTTTTGCTTTTGTCTTCCTGTTGTATTTCTATTTCTTGAAGCAATGAAATCTTTATTCCCTATCAAAAAAAAAAAAGAGATGTTTCTCTCTCCTACGGCTTGTAGGAGAGAGAAAGTCTTCTCTCTCTCCCTCAGTAGGAGTTTTATCTCTTGCCTGGTACAAGTCTTCTCTCCCTCTTCCTGTACAGTTTTTTCTTTAGTCTCAGTAGCTCTTTTAGTCTCAGTAGCTTTCTTAGTCTACTCTCCCTCTTCCATCAGCATCTTGGATCAACTGTCACTGGGGGTTTTAAGATCTACAACTCTCCACAGAAGTGTTTGAAGCTCTCTCTATCTCAGCTACGTGATCTGACCTCACAAGATGTGCGCGCGACTCTTCAAGTTCTCTCCAAGAACTGATTGGATGTGGGGTTCGGATCTATCGGTTGTAGATATGAGAATAATGGCTTTCCAGGTTAGGTCCAAATCTGGGTTTCAAAGGGAGCGGCTTCAACTCTTTTGTTCTATTTGTGGTGTTCCGGGTCTTGGTGTGACCGATTGCCTTAGGTATTTTGGGGGATGGACCAGACAAAGCAGGGGCTTCATGGAAGCTTTTGAGAATCATAGAGCTACTTGCTGTGGTGATTCGGTGGGGGAAAGATTAAAAGAGGTCACCGGAGTTCAGTTTCCGGTGGTTGCTAGTCTGGCTTGGCTGGTTCCGGAGCAGGCGCGCTCAATAGATCTGTCAAATCACACAAGCTCCAACAACACCTTAAGCCCAACGCCCTCCTCAACTGGGTTCTCCTGTGATTCCCAAGAGTTTTCTGTGAAGGGTAAGTCTGGAATTGTAAAGACCTTGGTTTTTGGCTCTCTATTGTGTGCATCTGAGGCCCTTTTTTCACACTGCCCGTTTCCCACAAATAATCCCTCTCCTTTCAATGAGCTCACCATTTCCCCTTTATGCCCACAGAGGGGGCTTTTAGAAAGGGTTGCTGGAGCCCAAGGAAAGAAAACTCGAAACTGTAATAGGCAAACACATGTTAAGTGCTGGGCTCTTGAGTTCATTGGGGAGAGTGGGGTATAATTTGTTGTAGTTTTATCCCCAGCTGTTGTCTGCTCTTTTAGATGTATCTCTGTTTTCAGTTTAATGAATATTTCATGAAATTATCAAAAAAAAAAAAAAAAAGAGATGTTTTACAAAACCCAACCGACACTTTCATCTGCATTCTCAATAGACCCACCACCGAAATTCCTTGACCCTTAAGAAGCCCAACACGATTGGACCATCAGAAACCTCCATTTATGATGGTGTTCAATGGCAGCGACAAGTTCTCTACTTTATCTCATATCTTCTCTATGAGATCCTCTCTCTCTCTCTCATGCTTGATGGTTGATGTTTTCATACCTGAATGTCTTTGTTAGAAATACTAAGAAATGACAGTTGAACTTCAATACTTTGGACTTCTTTGTTAGAAATACTAAGAAGTGACAATTGAGCTTCAATGTTCTTGGCGGCCAAAGTGAGTCTTGGATGGCAGATTTTGGTAGTCGGTAGTGATTAGCAATGATGGAGTCCATCTATGGTGCATGGCCAGTGTTGTGTGTAGATGGGCATACTTTGTATTCTCAACTTAGCTATGTGCAAGGGTGGAGCTAAGAAAGTTTGGGTGGGGGGAATTACACAAAACACCCCTACAACTCCACAAAAATCAACCTTATTCTTTTGATTTCATTTTTTATATTTTTCTTGGTGGATAATCTATGTTTTATATCAAAATTCATTTAAAAAGTAGAAATTTTTTTTTTCAAATATTGGGAAAGGGAAACAAGGTAATATTGATAATCCGGTTAAACTCGGCAGGTTTGTAACGACTTGGGTAACTCGGATAGGTTTATAGAACCCGATTGGGTTTGTGAAATTTATAAAATTACATTTATAGGTCCACTTTATTGACTTCTTTATTGATTAATGTGTTATAATATGGTAATTTAAAGAGAAAAGCTAAATAAATAAATAAATGCATTTATTTATTTGTCTACTTACCTCCAAGACTCCCATCTTATCAAAAGACTACTTTGTTACAGTGAAACATTTATTTTGAATTATTATTGTTAGTTTAATTTAGGCATATGCCTATTTTTTAATTTACATATTTTTCTTATGATTTTTAAACTTATTTTTATATATATTTATTTTTTAAAAAAATTATTTGACCATGCAGTTCAACCAGTAACCCTGACTCACAAATTAGGTCAATTTTCAGGCTGGGTCTGTTAAGCATAGTTGAGAGTTTGTTTACTATATTAGCATAAGTACCTTTGGACGTATTGAGGTTTTTGGTTCGTGAGAGTGACTCATTTGTCAGTTGGCATTAAGAGTTTGTTTTTAGTGTAATGGGAATTTGGGTGTATTTATGCTTGTTTAAAAATGTGTTTATGCTTATAATTTATACCGTTTGTAGTGAATTTTAGTTAAAGTTACTTATAGATATAAATATGGAGTTGATTGAAACATGTCAAATTTTGTTTTATTGTGTAGATTTTTTAGTTTCTTGTTAATCAGAATGCGCTTTTACTTGCACAAATTATAACAGATTCTAAAATTCAGGGAAATTGAAAGAAACTTTTTAATACAAAACCTTTATTTCATTTGTACATTGGATAAGACAGCCCTACCGAAAGAACCGATTTGTAAATTTTGTATCTTACGGGGGGAGTATATGGAATGACACCTTTATAAACTGAAAAATAATAATCTTTTTTTTTTCTCTCTTACTGCAACATCCCTACCAAAAGAGCTGTCCCTAATACATATAAAATATAGAGAAAGTGAGAAAAAAAATCCAAGATATTGGCTTAGTAAGGATACATTCGTAGGGACTTGCCATTGTTACCCCGTAGAAATTTCTCAATTTGAGCCAGTACCTGACAAGATTCAAGAACAAGTAAAGTAAATACACCAGTGGGATAACAGCAAAAATAATCTGGACAGAGCAGGATGAAGAGAGACCTCAATGGCTATGACAGTTGGTGTGATATCAGACACATCTTCAAGACGCAGGTTGGTCGCAAGATCTGTGAAGTAAAAGAATCAATTGTACACAATTGTACAGAAACAAGAAATAAAGATAAAATTTTGTTTTATGCTTAAGAATATGTGGTGCCAAAATTATCTCAATCTGCATTATAAGATACTGCAAGGACGAATTTCCCTGGAAGTGATAGATGCAACCACGTGCATGTATTTTGACGTTTAATCAAGTGTTTGTATGACATGATTAATTTTGCCAATTTATTTTACTATTCATCTTATTTCAGTTAACTTTTACCTTTATCTATAGTACTTTAAGTAAAAAGTTTTCAATTTCAGCAAAATAAATTGATCCCAAACAGACCCTAAGTAATCATTTGGATTGAAATGAAAAATTAAAATTATTTTACTATTCAACTTATTTTTACTACTATTTATGGGTCTCACTGCACTTTTTGGTACTATTCATAAGTTCTACTATACTATTTCAACTAACTTTTATCTATAGTATTTTAAGTAAAAAGTTTTCAATTTCAGCAAAATAAATTGATCCCAAACAGACCCTAAGCATGCATTTGGATTGAAATGAAAAATTAAAATTATTTTACTATTCAGCTTATTTTTACTACTATTTATGGGCCCCACTGCACTTTTTGGTACTATTCATGAGTTCTACTGTACTATTTCAACTAACTTTTACTTTTATCTACGATACTTTCAGCAATAAGTTTTCAATTTCAGTAAAATAAACAGTATCCAAACAGACCCTAAATGTAAAAATTAAAAAAAAAAATTATAAATAATAATAATAATAATTTAATAAATAAATAATAAATAAATTAAAATTTTTTTAAAATAAAATAAAATTTAAACATGTTGTGGATAATAAAAGGCATACGTAGAAGGGAAACCGTAGCATCAGCATTGGCATATTCCTCAGATCGCTTTTTCGTTAGAGTAAACAGTCCCACAAAAGCCTGCAGGGAAGTTGAGGGTGTCATAAATTCAATTTTTTTCTAAATCAACTATAAAATCTGAATCTCGTGAAAGGGTGTTTGAATTGGTGGAATTGATAGCCACCTTGGTGTAAGCATCTCCTGATTCGAAATGCAAAAGAGGGCGAGAATCAGTTCCCACTGCAGCGATTCTCCTCGCCAAGGCATCAAGAGGTACGTCTAAAAAGACAGTGATCCCCTGCCTCATATATTTCCTTACAATAAAAAACAATCATGCAGTTTTTTAATACAACTGACACAAATATAATATATAAAGGTTATACAGAATATGAGACAATGGAAAAAGGTTAATATCAATGGCCTTAGAATACCAGTTGACAGGTCGAACCACTGCACCACCTCCTGTGGCAACAACTTTCCTTGGTGCAAAAGACAATTTCTGCAATGCCTCACTCTGTAAAGAAAAAATGAGAAACCATTAGTTTCTTATCCACAAACATTGAAAGAGTAAAACAAAAAGGAAAATTCTACTACAATTAAACTTGTAAGCAAAGTTATTGACTAAAAATAATGATAGACCACTCACATTAGTGATTAGTAGTAGTGGCTTAATGGCCTTTAATAAACATATAGGATACTGGAAAATGAGTTTCTTAATGTATAACTTTCACAGGCTCCTCCTATGATATGTAGCTTTAAAATATTATAACATTCTCAAACTCCTAGTCTAAAGCCAAGGTATTTCACATTTTCCAGTATGCCCCTTTACAGATCTCATAACTCATAAGTTTTGACCTTTTCTTTTCCTGCATAGAACTATATTTGAGACTTTAAAATTTCAGAAACCAATTCTAAATCCAACTGGTGCCAACCAAGTCAAAAAGAGTGTAATAGCAGCTTGGTAAAAGAGCTGGGCTTTATTTTTTGAGACTTAAAACTTTCTTCTTAATCCATGTTTTATATGTAGATATCAACTGATATGTGAAGATCCTAAAACAAAATATCTATGAAAATTCTGGTATTAAATCCTGATATTAAAGAAATACTGTATAATGATAGAGGAAAGGGGAATGTGAATTGAAATTCAGAGCTCCTAAAGACCAAGTAAAGTTTGTATTTTGGTGGACAATGGTATGTGAACTGAAGGGTAATAGAATAAATCATAGGGAAAGAGAGAGGAGCAGAGAAGTTTTGAGCAGTTCATAAGATCAATGTGCTCCAACAAACCTCATGATCTCTGAAGAAACTCTCACCACGCAGTTCAAAGATTTGAGTCACGGAAGTTCCCATTGCCTGTTCGACATATCTGTCACTGGTACCCAGAAACAACATAAATTTTTATTGATGAAATGTTTGTAACCCACAATAACATCATTATATTTTATTAAATCCACTAGTGTATTGGTGTCAAAGTCAAATACCACCAATCATACTTCTCCTGACCATTCAATATGATTGATGAAACAGAATGCAGATTTCTTTCATGGAAAATGGGAAATCTGATGTCCTAAAATGGTGAATACTACCCAATAACATGTATTGCAATGCCTTGTTTGAGCTGTTTCATGATCCACCAGATGCCCTGGGAACCATCTTCCCAAATAAAAACATACAGAGATAGTAAAATCACTAACCTGTCGACAAAACAATAACCTAATGCTTCTGACAAAATCCGGCCCACTGTCGTTTTACCAGAGCCCATCATTCCTGAATTACACACTCCACAGAATTCAATTTCAATAATAGCTTATTTTTATTTTTAAATATATCTCAAAGATGGAGTTCAAAATGAACGCTAACCAACAAGAAATATAGAGCGGCCATTTAAGCACGAAGCGACCTCTTGTGCTTTGTTCTGCAATTACATCAGAGTCCAATCACTAGTGTAAAATCAACCAAACACTAATGTCACAGCCTTTCAAAAACTAGCATTTCCCCAAAATAAATCACAAAATCCTTATAAAGAAACACTAAGTAAATAAAAATTACTACTTATATGGACTTTAAATAGTATAATGAAAACTAACTGTACCTTTAACAACCAGTCCTCATCAAAAGAAGTGTAACAATCCCCAGATTCCAGCAGTGGAGCTACAGAACAAATATAACATGATCATAAAAGTCAATCAAGGAAAATGCTTCAAGATACATCTCATAATTCATTTTTGCAATAGTAATAGCCAAGAGCCTAGGGCCCTCGGCATTGCCTGGTCTCTTTTACAAGGAGAATCAAGATTCAAATTCCCGTTTTCTCACTTGTAACAGTTAAATTATCAAAAACAACAACAACCACCACCAAAATAATAATATATTAATAACAATATCTCATCCCTCCGGAAACAAAATTAAACTGAAAATTTTTTTTTTTTTTTTTTATAATTCAAAGTTTCCAAAACATCAAAAATTTTAAGTAGGTGTTTACAAAGTCAACGTAGTGAGACAATCATGGTCTCAACTCTCTACTCCGAAAACTTCAACACCTCAAAAAAAAAAAAAAAAATGTCAAATGCACCTATTACACAGAATCAAGATTCGTTCCCCACTTTTAACAATTAAATTATTAAAAAAAACAACAACAACAACAACAACAATAATAATATATTTATAACAATTTGTTACCTTTTCAAAAAATTTCAAAGTTTTCAAAACATCAAAATTTGTAAGTGTTTAACAAAGTAAGCAAAGTGAGACTCAATCATGATCCCAACTACAAAAATGAAGTCCTCAACACCTAATAAAATAGAAAAGAAAGAAAAATTAAATTAAATGTAAAATGCACCTTGCGAATGATTACAAGAGTGTGGAAGTCCCAAATGGAAGCTGCGACTCTGTATGTTTGGCTTGCGAGAAATTGTTATAACACAGTCTTTCCTGCCTCTCCGATTAAGATTCAAAGCCACCATTGCTATATTCTCATTCCTCCCAATACTCTTCGAACCGATTGTTAGAGCAGAGAATTGAGGCGTAGTTATTGCTTCCATGTCTCGTCGCTATTCGCGTCTCCTCCGAGTTTCAATATTCAAATATTCACTTCAAACCGCTCATACCAACGCTAACTGCACAAATTCTTCAAAATCGAGATCAAAATTTTCTCATCAAAACCAGAATGAGTCACAAATCATATTCAATTTTTTGCTGTTGGGTTCATAAAATTCAAGCCTTCAGAGAAAAGTAGTAATACTATTATCTTATTAGTATTAATCCTCGATTCCCGAGAAAATTGACTGGATAGGCGACTATTTGACTATTTTTTGTTTTCCCGGAAAGATATATATTTTCCGGCGAAACAAACAAAGCCTCAAAATTTTGAAAATAAAAAATAAAAGAGAAATGAGAAATGAGATATGGATACTTATTTATGAAATGGCCTACCAGAATATCGGGGCGGCGCAGTGGAACGTGGAGGAAGGTATGCTCATGACAGCATAGCAACGCAACTTAGAGAGAAAGAAAGACAATGGAGGTGAAGACTGAAGAGAGGGAAATAACGTATATTTTCGGCCTTTTATATTTATATTTATATACGTATATTAAATTAATTATTTTTTTTCTATAAATTTTTTTTAAAGCTACAACTTATTCTAACGTTTTTAAAGCATTTATTAACTTTGACATTCATACATAAAGACCAAAATGAAAGCACATTCGATAAATTGTGCTAGTTGTAAAAACAATCTTTAGAGTTTTAATTATATTTGGGATCTGTTTGGTAACGTTGTTCTAATAACGTTATTTGTATTTTTTAAAAATACGTGTGGGTGAAAAAAGTGTGTAAAAATATATATAATATTGTATAAATATTGAAAACTGTTGTTTAAACAACAATAACAAACAAGTCCTTAGACTAAAAAACAACACATAACCGTATTAAGAAAGCTCACCAGCTAATTCGTGTCATTATAAACTTTTGTCCATCAAAACACAAAAGTTAATCAAAAAGTCAATTGACAATTTTTATTTTTACACTAATTGAATTAGTTGACAAACTTTTACTAATTTTTATTTTTAACTCACTGCTAACAATTTACCACATAAACAAGAAAAATGCCGGGTCTGCTAAAATTGGCACATGATTGTACCATTTTTTATGGTCCCGCTGATTGTGCCATTTTTTATGGTCTTGCTAAAATTGGCACATGATTGTGCCATTTTTTATGATCCTGCTAAAATTGGCACATGATTGTACCATTTTTTATGGTCCTGCTGATTGTACCATTTTTTGTGGTCCTGCTAAAATTGGCATATGATTGTGCCATTTTTTATGATCCTACAGATTGTGCCATTTTTTATGGTCCTGCTAATGATTGTGCCATTTTTTATGGTCCTGTTAATGATTGTGCCATTTTTTATGGTCCTGCTAATGATTGTGCCATTTTTTATGGTCCTGTTAATGATTGTGCCATTTTTTATGGTCCTGCTAAAATTGGCACATGATTGTACCATTTTTTATGGTCCTGCAGATTGTGCCATTTTTTATGGTCCTGCTAAAATTGGCACATGATTGTACCATTTTTTATGGTCCTAACACAACTCCTAAACAAAATGTTTTTGGTTTCTTATGTGGTATATATTCTGACTCGTACCGATTTGGAGTGCAACAGTTGGGAGTGAGCAATTGTTGAGCATTGATATGACATTTCCTATTTCGAAATTTATGGCGGGGCAAATTTCTCTTTTTCGAAGGCCAAATTACAGAAGTACCGACTTGACCGTACAATAATGTCAATGTCACAATGAATTTCTCTCCTAACTCCGCTATGTCTGGTGAAAAATAAAAAATGTATTGATTAATAGAAATTCATACATATTCCATGAGTTTTTACCTCAAATGTAAAAATGTTGACTGGAGGTAGGTAGCTACGCTTGAGAGTCTACTCGTATTATTATAAAAATATAAATAAATAAACAAAACAAGACAAAGAGAGAGAAGAATACTGCTATTTTCTTGGGTTGTCATTTTTTTTAGTGATCTTAGGTTGTCCTTGAATTTAAGGGTTTAAATTATTTGAAATAATGCTATTGTAGGATTAAGAATAATGCTATGGTAGATTTTCCAAAATGCAATTTTCTTTAGAGATTTGAAAGAACAATTGTTGCTACAAATAATTTGGTACTATTAATTTACCAAATTTAACAACATAATTATTTGAGTTTTTGAAGATTTTGCTCTAACAAAAAACATTTTCTTATTACAATTTAGTCATTTCAAATATATGATATCACTAGTGTTTTTGTTGAACAAGCTCACAATCTTAAATGCAAACTTTATGTCATGCCAAGAAATATAAAAGTTTATATCATATAATCGATTGAATCATAATAATAATATACATAATCGATTGAATTATCAGAAAAAATAAATGTAATTAGATACAAATTAAAATTTCTGCCTAAATTTAATACTACTAAGATCATTTTTATTCTAATTTTTTAATAAGATAGAAATTGTGATGATTTTTGTTGAGTAGATATATGATTGGTTTTTAATTTTTTATTTCATTAATATTGGACTCTTTAGTATTTTGTATTCAATAACTCATTTGTCACAAAGATTTAAAAACTTTAGTGAACATATGGCACAAAATTAGCTCACAATGAGAATCCAATTTGATATTTAATTGAATTTTTTTTCAATTTTGACTTTAAATATATATATATATATATATATATATATATATATATATATATATTTTGGTTTAAAAAATCACCTTTGGCGACCTAATTCGAGTTGATTATATTATACATAATATAATATCAAATTGAGAGAAAATTTTTAACAATGCTCAGTGCCAACTTTCTTTTTCTATTTTTAACATATGCAACTTGTTAATTAACTAGTAGTTAGTAGTGATGGTTTTGGAATTACGTTTCAATCTACAAATTTTTTTTTTTTTTTTTGGTGGAGAAAATAATCAACCATATTTTTAGTGGTCCATCTTCTCAAATAATTGACAAACTTGGGGTGAATGATGCTAAAAAGAGAGATGAATAAAGGCAACCCTTTCATGTCAGAACATAGAGGTAAAACAGAGAAATGATACACCCTTTCATGTCACCATTATATGCTGACCAATTCTTCTCATTTTCTGAAGTTTCCTTGCTTCGCTTTGTTTAATTAGTTTCCAATCCAACCAATAATGCGGTGTCAATTGTTACCATTTCTTGAGTTTATTAATACAGTTGTTAAAATCGAGTCTAAATCTTCTGTACGTCCCACTTTTCCTGCTCCACTCTATACTCCACCAATAAAAACTTGCCACATATTCACCTAATTAATTAAATACTACCATTAATTAATAATGGTAGTATTAATAAGTCAATAATAGTAGTATTTAATTAATTAGGTGATTATGTGGCAAGTTTTTATTTATGGAATATTGAGTGGAGCAGGAAAACCGGGACATAAGATTTGGACGTGTTAAAGTTCTATCTTCTATATCTTGTGTACATCAAAACCTTCTTTCTAAGCTTCATTAACATTTCTTTTCTCAAAAAAAAGAAGCATTTCTCTTGGACCACTAATATTGTGTGGGACAAAAAAAGAGAGGAAAATTTTCATTTATTACACAAACTAGTACTATATAACTTCTCTCTTGAATCATTTTAACAATTTTCTATGCATTCTATAATAACCATTTCTAAACATATCTACATTATTGTGTTTTTCCAATCAAGATTGGGAATTTGGGATAACTTTTTATTTATTTATTAAGGAGGTGACCTGAGTTGGTGTCTTCTACATGGGCATGACCATAGTGACAACCTACTAGTTGGGGTCGGGCCTGTGGGAGCAGGAATTTGGGATAACTTAATTACTACACAGTCTTTGATTTTTATTAATTTTTAATCCAAAACAATAGTTGTATTTTATTTGATTTTGTAATTTTTTTTAAAAAAAATTGAACAACCATTTGGTGGATTTCCCTTGGTTTAAGGAAGCAAAAAGATTAGCAAAGTATAGATTGCTCACTGTCAGTTTCAAAAAAAAAAAAAAAGGATGGCTCTCTGTCGACATATCATCATTATCAAATATGTATTTGATAATGATTATGTATTACGGCTCCCTTTTATAGTTGTACTCTGGTTAAAATAATGTATTATAAACTCAGTTTAAAACACTAATATTACAATTTTCGTATGTGTTCTAATAAGTATTACTGTTTACTTAAAAAAAATATATGTATTTGATTTTCGAAGTCAAAGCTCAATATTATGAAATAATTATGAAAAAAAAAAAAAAAAACTTTGTCAAAGAAATTCAACTCATCGCAATTAGCCTAATAGATATATTGACTGTGTTACATCGTCATTACAATAGATAAGATTAATTATAAGCTTCATGTGTTTTGGTGTAAAATATTATAACTATTATCATTACAATAGAGTCAATAGACAAGATTTTCATTTAGACAATTAGCATTGATGAAATTTTCAGCAATAATTGTACTAAATCTGACTATATAAATTACACACGTATTAAAGAATAAATAAATATTTAAATGTGATCTTCCTACCCTCAAACTATAATTATAGTAAAAAAAAAAAAAAAAAAGAATGGCGGTGTTTGGTGAGATTATGACTAATATGAAAAAGACATACAACTACGGCGAGAAAGTGGAAGGGAAGAAGCGAGAAGGGAGCTGCCCACACCAACCCAAAAACATGTCACCAACCACCATCGCGTCAACTACAGACTGTCACGCTGGGGTTGGTGGGTATGGACAATTTTTTTTGCATGGGGTTTGGGTTCTTCATTATTTGTCTCTTCTTTTTTTTTCTTTTTCTTTTTTTAATAACATAATTCTTTTATTTATTTTTTATATAAGATAGAAATTCTACTCTAATCTAATACAAGTATATATGTGTGAAATTCATTCGTAGAGACCTTAACCTCAGCCTTTACTCTCACACTCTTCAAGCACTTAAAACACTATACTTGATAACATAAAACTTTATTTACTTTATTAATAATATAATAATATTTTAAAATAGAAGTCTAAAAAGTCTTGAATATTTCAAATTATGTTAAATGTCATATCCAACTTTACACAAATCTATGGTCAGTGGCACGGTTAGAAAAAATTCTAGATAATTTTTTTTTTTTTTTTGAAAAACATGTCATTTATCTTATTAAAAGAGAGTTGGAAAATCAGCTATTATAACATTACTAATATCAGGAGAAATAGACTCCATCCATACTAAAAGAGGATAAAACTTAGCTCTCCTTCCTAAAACATGAGCTACCCTATTGCCTTGCCTATAAGTATGAGCAAAAAACCAACTCTGAAAAGAGTTCTTCGATATTTGTTACAATTCTCACTCTATGTATTTCTGTCTTTGTATTTTGTGTCCCTTTTCTCTTTCTTCTTTCTTGCCTTTTATATGAGTCATCTCTTTCTTTTTCACGTTTTATCCTTGTCCACTTAGATAACTTCTGATCTTATTGGGCTCTCATTTTCTAGTTATTCATCATGAATGAAGACTTCTGGGGTCTTTTTTACTATTCAGGCTTGTCCTTCTGCATTAAATGCGGTGATGCCAAGCAAATGACCTTCATTAATGCAGGGGTTGTTGTGGAATCATCTGGAAATCTCAGATAGCTTCCTCGGTGAAGTTGATCTTCTCTGGGACTTACCTCGGTAGTTCAGACATGAACTCAGAACTAGGCCAGAAAGGGGATTGTGCCTAATCAATAGTCCGAGGTTTTGTACCTATTATTAGAATGGGCCAGTCTGTGTTGGATTTGTTTCTTGCGTTTAGGCCAATGCTTGAAATGGGCCCAACATTTATCCCATTATAACAAGGTCCAATGTTTACCCCACTACACTTATATATAACAACAATATTTATATAAAAAGTAAGTCTTTATATGTCTAAAATATACAAAGTCAAATTAATAAAAATATATCATTAATAAAAACTAAAAAAAAAAAAATTAACTCCTAACCATGAAATTCAAATTTTTCATTTGTTCTTAAAGACAAAAAGAAAAAGAAAAAAAAAAAAAAAAAAAAAAGGGCCATATCTATAATTTTTTATGTGAAAAGTATTTTTTTTTTAATTGAAAAAACAAAGGTCTTTACCACAAAGAAGATTTACTTATCTATTTCCTAGATCCTATCTCCTAAATATTCTTTTGTTTAATGAGATGGTAATAAGAGTAATTAAAGGAAATATTAATGCAAAAGCATGTCACCAACCACCATCGCTGCGTCAACTACACACTGTCACGCTAGGGGTTGGTGGGTATGGACAATTTTTTTTTTGCATGGGGTTTGGGTTCTTCAATATTTGTCTCTTCCATTTTTTTTTTCTTTTTTTTTTTAATAACACTATTCTTTTATTTATTTTTTATATAAGATAAAAATTCTACTATAGTTTAATGTAAGTGTATATTACATGTAAAACTCCCGCTTAGAGACTTAAACCCTAGCATTTATTTCCCCACGCTCTACAAGCACTTATAACACTATTCTTGATAACATATAACTTTATTTACTTTAATAATATAATAATATTTTAAAATAGAAGTCTAAAAAGTACTAAATATTTCAAATTATCTTAAATGTCATATCCAACTTTACACAAATCTATGGTCAATGGCAGAGTTAGAAAAAATTCAAGATAATTTTTTTTTTTTTTTTTTTGAAAAACATGTCATTTATCTTAGAGAGCTGGAAAATTAGCTATTATAACATTACTGATATCAGGAGGAACAGACTCCATCCATACTAAAAGAGGAAAATAAAACTTAGCTCTCCTTAATAAAACATGAGCTACCCATTGCCTTGCCTATAAGTATAAGCAAAATACCAACTCTGAAAAGAGTTTACAAAGGATATAGTGTCTTTTATCAGGTGACCAAAAGAGTTTACACACACACATATAAATCCAAAGAATTGCTTATGCATAAAGTATAAATTATGTTTATAATTTTGATTTAAACAAATGATATTTTTTATTGTGGAAGCAAGAAATTAACTTGTGCTTAATTACTTGCTTAAGAACACAATTAATTTAGATTATGGGCTAAAATTAATCCACAAAGGGAAATTTGAACAAGAAACCAAAAACTGTTTCACTCTTGTAAAAGTATGTAAAAAAGTTTTTATTCATATGATCTTTCTTTGTTACAATTCTCACTCTATGTATTTCTCTCTTTGTATTTTGTGTTCCCTTTCTCTTTCTTCTTTCTTCCCTTTTATATGAGTCATCTCCTTCTTTTTCACGTTTTGTCCTTGTCCACCTGGATAACTTCTGATCTTATTGGGCTCTTTTTTTTTTTGGTTTTTCATCATGAATGGAGCTTTCTAGGGCTTCTTCTTACTGTTCGAGCCTCCACTTAGATAACTTCTGATCTTATAGGGCTCTCCTTTTTGGTTATTCATCATGAATGAAGACTTCTAGGATCTTTTTTACTATTTAGGCTTGTCCCTCTGCATTAAATGTGGTGATATCAGGCAGGTGACCTTCATTAATGCAGGAGTTGTTGTGGAATCATCTGAAAATCTCAGACAGCTTGCTCGATGAAGTTGATCTTCTCTAGGACTTACCTTAGTAGTTCAGACATGACCTCAGAACTAGGCCAGAAAGGGGATTGGGCCTAATCAATAGTCCGAGGTTTTGTACCTATTATTAGAATGGGCCAGTCTATGTTGGATTTGTTACCTACATTTAGGCCAATGCTTGAAATGGGCCCAACATTTATCCCATTATAATAAGGCCCAATGCTTACCCCACTACACTTATACATAACAAAAATATTTATATAAAAAGTAAGTTTTTATATGTCTAAAATATACAAAGTCAATTTAATAAAAATATATCATTAATAAAAACTTTAAAAAAAAAAAAAAAATTGATCTCCTAACCATGAAATTCACATTTTTCATTTGTTCTAAAAGACAAAAAGAGGGGGGAGGGGGATATCTATAATTTTTTATGTGAAAAGTATTTAAAAAAAAAATTGAAAAAAACAAAGATCTTTACTTGAAAGAAGATTTACTTATCTATTTCCTAGAACATATCTCCTAAATATTCCTTTGGTTAATGAGATGGTAATAAGAGTAATTAGAGGAAATATTAATGCATTAACAATTTATATACTTGTCGATTTTTATGAAAGTATACATTAAAAATTTAAAATTCACTTTGATTGAGCTATGTATGGTATAAGAGTAATTATAGAAAACAAAAATGATACATTAGTCATCTATATATACTAGCTTGTAACCCCATGCATATGCATGGATTCACTTAAAGATATACAATAAGATGCATAATATAATTCCTATATATATAATTTAAATATTATTAATAATTATTTTTATATTTTGTTAACTCTTTGAAAAATTTTGTAAGGATATTATTAGGTATAAAATGTAAATTGTCCATTTTTTTAAAATTATTGTTGTAAGGGCAGGGTTTGGATCCCGAGCCTAAAAGGTAAATGGATGAAGGCTCAAAGAGTCCAATACAACGAATTTGTAGAGAGTGAGCTAAAAACTAGGCTACAATGAATTGAACAACGCTCACAATGGATTTAAGATTGAAATAAAACAAAGGGAAATAGGCTTTATGCGAAAAAATCCTTCCTCATCAAAGTCCGAGGAGAGTAGTTCTGGGGTATATTCTTCTTAAACTTGATTACAATTTCAGTTCTTTGTGTTACAGTGTTTTTTAGATTTTTCAGATGAACACCCCATCCCTAGAGGATCTCTCACATTATATAGTCTCCTTTCGCAGATCATGGTCCTCAATTTGTTGATTATGCAAGCCTCTACTCAAGTGCTTGTCTTATCAGATGCCCTCCCAAGTCTTCTGTGAGTTACGACAACTAAGCATTGTTCAGGGGTCTTCTCCACATAAAAGCAACCAGAGTGTTTGGTGAGGTGCATTAAATATGGTGGCAGCTATCATCCCTCCAATCACGTTAAGGCTAACCCCCTTTCTGAAACTCTTCCTCTACAGTGTGGCCCCCTTCTGTAATGTGCCATTGATGTGGCCATGGCCTACCTCTCCGGCCATACCATTTGAGTGTATGGACTCCTCGGAACTGTATTGGCCTCCTTAGCCTTGGGTATAACATGTGACATAATTATATTTTTGTACCCCACAATTGTGAATCACTTTTTTTTAATTAATTTATTTTAGACTCTTTGGTTTTTATACTTAATAACTCACTTATATGAATATTTATGATATGGTCCCATATTTTATTCTAAAATTAAGAAATAAAACTCTTCAAAAATAAATAATTTATGACACATAGCGCAAAATTAGAACTCTAATCCCTCCAATTACGTTTAGGCTAACCCCCTTTCTGAAACTCTTCCTCTACAGTGTGGCCCCCTTCTATAATGTGCCATTGATGTGGCCATGGCCTGCCTCTCCGGCCATACCATTTGAGTGTATGGACTCCTCAGAACTGTATTGGCCTCCTCAGCCTTGGGTATAACACGTGGCATAATTATATTTTTGTACCCCACAATTGTGAATCACTTTTTTTTTATTAATTTATTTTAGACTCTTTAGTTTTTGTACTTAATAACTCACTTAGATGAATATTTATGATATGGTCCCATATTTTATTCTAAAATTAAGAAATAAAACTCTTCAAAAATAAATAATTTAGGACACATGGTGCAAAATTAGAACTCTAATTTGAAATTCTAATTTGAGTTTCTCTCAGTTTCATCTATTATTATATATATAGATGCATTAAATGTTTTTAGTAAAAATCTAAGGGGAGTCTATTTATTTAAATTTATATCTAAAATTATATATATTTTTTACCAGAAATATAAGAGAGGGGGGAGGTTTTTTGAAAAGTCAAGGGGGCAAGCCCCCCACCTACCCCCCCCCCCCCCCCCCCCCCCCCCCCCCCCCTCCCCTCCTCTTTTCCCTTGCCTCTTTGTCTATAGTCTTACAAGTAATCTTAAGGACTTCTATTTTCAAAATATAATTGACTTACAACCCCATGCATATTATTTTCATTGGCTTATTGTGTTTTAAAAATTTCCTATGCAAAAATGAAATTTTACATTAAAAAATTAAACTTGAAATTATTGTACCTAAAAAAAATAAACAATATAAGATTTTTTTTTAAATTATTATTATTAAAAAAAAAAAAGAAGAAGAAGAAGAAGAAAAACTGAAACCAACAGACCCTTCACCTACCTGTGACAGACCCAGTAAGTTGAAGAGCAGTAATAGAATCCTCCTCTTAATATATTGAAGAGCTGATCTCGGAAGGATTACAATGAACATTATCATTTATTTTAGCCGAGCATCAATTCTCAAAATCAAACGCAAGGAAAATTGGAGTATGGGAGTAGAGAAGATGAGGTACTGAGCAACTTCTAAGGACACCCAACAAGCAAACTTGGGATTATTTTTTCTTTTTTTGACCCTGTAATGGTATTGCGCAGAAATTTAATTGGTCTCAAAGGAGGATCATATGATGCACTGGAAAAAGTGAATCAAAAGTAATTGCAAGCATGGTACAAAAATTTCAAATCTATAACGAAAGGATTAGACAAAATTTTTTCTTTCTTCTAACTATTTTTTTCAGGCATGTTAATCACAAGCTCCTAAACGTTACATGAATGTAACCTCACATTTTGGATCCTACGTTGGATCCCCTGAGATTAATAATTTTACAAACAACCAGAATTGATTGAACCAATAGCAAGCTCTTGTTCTTCATGCAACCAAACGAATTGAGCCTGCACTGCCAAGTCCCAAGACAAGCTTGCTGCATTGATGAATTTTTCATGTGTCACTCTTCATTTGCTAAGATGGCTGAATTTGATCTCGCCGAAGAACCTGTTGGAGCTGAATGACTTGTTGTTGCTGCTCTGGAGGCAATGAACTTAATTGCTCTGGTGTTAGGTTTAACACTTGTTGCAGTAAGGCAGACTCCACCTCAGGTGGAAGCTGTGACTGAGGTGTTGAAACCAACAAATGTGATATTTAGTCCAACATGATACAGAATCAAACTCCATTGGGACAAATGCGTCAGAATTGACAGAATCTATGAAATATTTGGCCATTACAAATGAAATTAGCAGTTCTTTATATATAAAAATCTATAACAGAACAAAAACATTATATTATGGTAGTATGTACATACAAATCCACAATAATCATTCTGTGCAAATCAGAGGCACTGCCGTGATTATTTGGAGTTTGATGGATGGTCTGTACTGTGATGTGGCATAATTTACTAGAAAGGCCTATTGTATAATTTTCACAGTTCCTAAAATAAAAAGAGCTGGATCCCACAATATGACATAACAGGCCATCAAACCAAGGAAAAAAAAATTGTTTTAATTCATGACTAGCTCTGAACAGTGCATGTAAGGGTGGGGAGAACATCCACTACACAATCCAACACACAAGAGAATCTAAACCGAAAATTCTCTTATCACAATGATTTTGCTTGAGCTGTTGTGCTGGAAGCAGAAGTCTACTAAACATAGGCTCATGAAGATAACAAGGAATCTTATAACAGGCATCCAAAAAACAACAAAAATCAAATAGCAGAAGTATGAGCCTACAGCAGGGAAAATTGCAGCCCGGAAATTTTGGTACACTGTAAGCACATGCTTCAGAATTGTTATGAGCATTATATGGTGAACCAAAAACACTTTTTTTTTTTTTTTTTTCATTTGTCACGTGGTCAGTGTCACAGAGTTCACAAAGGCTGGATAACAATGTCCAAATGCTTACTAAATGGTTACGCAACTAAGTTATGCTCAATTTCATTAAATGTCAACATAAGGACCTATAGTATACGCAGCAAAGGGATAAGTGCAATTGACCAAGATTAATAGTGTCTCATTATTTTCCCCAATTAATATAAAAAGACCCTCCTATGTATATGAATATAGATAAACAGTCAATAGGATAAGAAATATTAGTTCTAGGAACAAGAAGCATATGCTAAAAATCTCATCTTAGTTATCTAAGACCATTTTAGTTACACTAGCTCCCAACCCACTGAAAATCAATTTTTACCATCCTACAACCCCTCACCCCCCACACGTGAAAGATATCTCAAATGTAAATTCTAAAAATAAGCTATAATTAGAAAACAGAAGGCAGAAAAGCTAATCAACATTCTTGATGCACAAAGAAATATTTATTTATTTTTAATCTTATTTAATTTTCGAGGCAATTGTAATTTTTGGTAAATTGTATTTTATTTTTGGTCCTAGACACCTAGTAGTTGATTAGGTTATTAGTATTTATTTTATTAAGTCAAAAGTATTTTTGTAATTCACTAATTGTGATTTTCCAAGTTAATTAGAATTTAAGGTTCCCTATGTCAAGTAGGATTAGGGTTTAGTAGCCTATATAAGAAAAGTATTTTGAGGAAATTACACTTTATCACCCTAAACTATACCTTGATTATACTTTACACCCTAAACTTTTTGAATGCACGTTTTGCACACTAAACTAAGATCTTTGTTACATTTTGCACCTCGACATCAAGTTTTCTGTTAACTTGGATGGAAAAATATGGCATCATGTGAAAAGACCTAATTGCCATTCTTCTCAATCCTTTAAAAAAAAGAAAATAAAAGATAAATTACACTTTACCACCTTAAACTATATTTCTAATTATACTTTACACCCAAAACTCTGAATTTTCGTCCAAGTTAACAGCAAACTTAACGTTGAGGTGAAAAGTGTAACGAGAGTCATAGTTTTTGGTGCAAAACGTGTATTCGAAAAGTTTAGGGTGCAAAGTGTAATATGAAGTATAGTTTAGGGTGGTAAGTGTAATTTCCCCAAGTATTTGACTCCAATTGAGAAAAAAATTTGGATCAATAAAATTTCAATTGAAATTATCCCAATGGTCTATTGCTGACTCCAGCCAACCCTAGGGGCTCACTCCTAGAGGTTTTATTTCACTTGGTGCTAACTCTTAGGTTCTCTATCTTTTATTTTTGGTGTTCTTAAATTTTCGTGTTGCATCGTTTTGGTTTGTCCTGCATCAATTCTGCAAACAAGTGAAGGTAAAAAAGAAACAGATAGATAACCAAATTATCTTTGGATATAACCTCAGATAAGGAACTGTATCTGGAGTTATTTTTTATTGCCTTGGACAAAGATGCTTTAGTTAATTCACTAGTAACTAGTTACTTTTAAAGGGTATATTGGGATACTCGGAAGTTTGCATTCGAATATAGGGGGGTGTTTGGATGACTTTTTATAACTCAATTCTTTATTTCCATAACTCAATTCTCAAAAATGGTGGGACCCATAGCGAGAAGTCCGTTTGGCGCACCATTATTCTGTTTCCATTACTCAATTATTTGATTTTTGAGTTATGAGTTATGGAAACTGAAAACACATTTTAGCTATTTTCAGTTTCTATAACTCATAACTCAATGACATTTTTGTAATTAAACACACATGGAGGACCCACTCAGCCGCAACTTTTGACCAATCTTTTCTTTTCTTTTCTTTTCTTTTTTTTTTTTTTTTTTTTTTTAGGTTCGGTGAGTTTGGGTACTTGAAAAAAAAAAAAAAAAAGCTGCACCGAGTGACAGGTATAGGGCCCACAAACAGTGTGAAAAATATTGAGTGACAGTGCCAAACGGGTAGGATATTTTAAGTGACGAGTGATGAGTAATAAGTGATGAGTGATGGGTGACGGAAATTGAGTGATAAAAAAAAGTGAGCCAAACAGCCCCTAGGATTCTTTAGAGATTTTTCCTGATTGGGAATTAGAAGGGTGAACCAATTGATGGATATGCTTTACTCCACACAACTTTCAGAAGGAACTGAGGATCGCTTATTTTGGTCTCCAAATGGAAGGGGCAGTTTAGTGTACACTCCTTTTATGAGTGTCTGAGACCTATGACCTTAGCCAAGATGGTCTCCAAACACCTACGTTCTAATGGTTAGAAAGAAGGAGGTTGTTTTGAAACCTATGACCTTAGCCGAGATAGATAAATTTAAAGTATTGAAGACAAAAGTTATTGAAGGAAAAGATCTAGAAGCTAAAAATTCTAGTGTAGAAACAGAAGCTACCAAAACAAAACCTGACCAGGGTATAGTGCCTCAAATTCCAGCGGATTTGTCCAAAGATTGCACTGATTTTTCTTCAAAAGATTTATTGAAGCCCTTATGTCCTATGCATGAGTACTCTACTGACTTTGTTAAAGGTACAAGTTGTCTAGTGAGCAACATAGGAGATGCTGAGTTGAAGATACATGCAAGTGAACAAGGGAAGCTTGAAGTAATGCAACAAGGCTTTAAAGAGATGGCAATTGTTGATAACGTTGAAATTAATCAAGTACTGTGCAATAAATATGAGGCCGAAGCAAAATACATGAAAGACAAAGTGACTTATTTCGAGGTTGATGTTGCATATCAAAGTAAGATTCTATTGACTACGGCCCCACACCAACTTTTCAAGATATTGATTTTGTCATACCTGAAGAATTTAATGATTCAACTGGATTGGTGGATGTATCATTATCATCATTGCTATCTCAGATGAAGAAAGCAAAGGAAATTCAGATTCAAAGTGTTTAATCAATGTCAAGGATGCACTTCAAGAAACCAAGATTTTTTTTTCTTCAACACTTCAAAACTCAAGGTCGAGTTTTCTCCAACCAAGGGAGAATGATGCAGGAGGCAATGGGAAAACAGATTTATTATATTTTATTTGATTTTATGTATCAAGGGAAATTTTGTAATTTCATAATATTCTGGAATGGGCTGTGCTAACAATCCATTAGATCTTCTTTTGGGTTTTATTTAAGTTTGGTAATTTAGTTGGGCTTAGTAGTAAAACCTTAAGAAGTCCAAGTCTAGTCTTATTAGGGTTATAAGAAATCCTAGTTCAACTAGGAATAGGTATTAGGCTTCTATTTAAATAGTTGTAATACTTTCTATTGAGATGATGAATATTTTCAGAATTTAATAGCTATGAAGCTTTCTTTATGGTTTGTGTGATGCAACCTTCTTAGAAGTGTGATGCCAAGGAACCCTAGGTGTGATGCTTAGGAAGTCTAGGTGTGATGCTTAGAATTTATCTCTTCTTTAATTTTACTATTCATAGTTACTGTTCATAGCAACCCAAATCTTGATTTTCTCCTTGTTTCATCCCCAAACCCTTCCATTCCCTTTCCACTTTTGAAACCCTATAATCTCTATCATTTTCTAGCCTATTCGCCACCAAAACCAAACCCTAATTCCTCAAAAATGAAGCCATATCAGATCTGCCCCAAGAGTTCTAAATCAGGTTTTTTTTTTTTGTTTCCCCTTGTCCTACGTCAGTAAGTGTAGTTGCAAAACAGTATAGCACTTGCTACTTTGGCGGTCCTATGCTCAAGAGTTGTGGTCTTTTGCTTTTATAACCTTTGGAGTGTAATGGCTAATGCCCAAGCAGGTGATAGATTTGTTGTTTTCATTTTTTTTTTTTTTTTTGATAAGTTATATTGATATCAAAAAGGAACACCTAGTACACAGAGAGTGAACAAGGGACAAGAAATCAAATACAAAAATTGCAAGAGTCTATGAAATCAATAAAAGAAGGGAATGATTGTTTTTACAAAGCAAACAACCAATCCATTAAAGTTCTAAAAAAGAGTAGCTTGAGGTCCGGAATAGATCTCTCAATATCTTCAAAACATCTAGATTTGTTGTTTTCAAGTTGAGGACTGTTTGGCTGTCATTGAAATTGGGTTTTTTGGCAGGCAACTTGTCGTTGTATCATGTGAACCATGTGGCAAGGCCACAAGAGAGAAACCTTGTTTGGCAGGCAACTTGTCATTGTATCATTTGAACCATGTGGCAAGACCACAAGAGAGAAACCAAAGGATGTTTGAAGATGAAGAGAAAGCAATGCTTGATATTAAGACTAGTTCTCTGAGATTATCATTCAAATAAAGCACAATGGCAGGCAGGTGTCATGTAACTCTAAAGTTGATTTTTTAAAACCATATGATGTCCATTTGTAATTCTTTAAGGAAGTTTTCCTTTTCAAACTTTATTTTATCTCAATAAAATATATATTTTTTTAAATCTTTGGAAACATCCTCCAATGTAAGCATCTTTTTCTCAACCGTCACATCATCCTCAACAATTTACAAAATCCCAATAACTCACCAATCCATCTAATTCACAATCAACTTAACTCAGCCTTAGCCCAACTACATGGAGCGTACTATAGCAATCCATCTTCATAAAACAGAACTTCATAGAGCAAAATCATCTGTTAAATTGTTGACCATCATGCCAAAAAACTGTCCAATTTGAATAGTCAATGATTACAATCACAATTTTATGAAGCTTGGTCTTCAGCCGATTGAGTTACCCCTTGGGGTTCAAACAATCACAATTTCCCCCCCTAAATAATTCACTAAAAATCATTTTGCTGAAAACTGAAAACACATTGTAGCAAAATAATTTTTAAATGTGTGAATAGTACCGTGAGATCCATTTTTAATTTTTTTTGTGAATAAAGTGGTTGTGGGTCTCGTGAACAGTGCACTTTGTCTCCTAAAAGCTACAACGCGTGAATCAAAAAAAAAAAAAAAAAAAAAAAAAAAAAAAAAAAAGAGGAAACGCAGAAAACGCAGACGCGCAGGAAATAAGCCCAATCCAAACATATACTATATAACAAATAAAGCTTGAATTTCTACATCATCCATTTTAATCCAACCAGCCCTAAAGGGTCAAAGCCAGTTCTGGTTCCTGGTTTTTACCAGTTCAACCACCATTTTTTTATTGGTTTTCTATTTTTGAACATTATCTTAAAACTTCCTAATTTAAGGGTTAGACTACTGATTTGGTTTCAATTCTTGGTTGATCCATAACACCAGCCAATCTGGTCCCCATTTTAAAATTTGAATGAATTATGATCTATTCAAACAAATTTGTGGTTTAAAACCAGTGTTACAACCAAAAAATTGAACAGCAATACTTTTCTATTATGACAGCATTTATTTCCAGTAATATTGATTCCTATTACCTTCATAATTTCCAATCAGTGTTATCACATATTCCCAAATTTGAAGCTCAAAAAGTCAAAATATCACTATATGGTTCTATTACTCATGTTAACTAGCAGCAAGGTGTCATGTACAAATTAGTTGTTCAACAAGAAATGCTTCATATCTAAATGGCTTCCAGCATACTTAGGCCACTAACCATATAGGGAAACCTAACAGTCTACGACTTACAGTTTAACAACCATCCTACTCCAATTAATACCATACCGCATGTGAAACTCACTATAATACCTATGTATTGGTCTTCAAAGAATGAATTTGCTAGATAGCACGATCAATAACTTCAAAGCATACCGACTCTACCAACTCCTCACATTATGTGAGTGTCTAGCTAACTAATATAGTCAGGTGATATACTTCTAGACAATATACCCTTAAATCACAGCCCTGTTGGCTGGTACATCAGGAGCGAGGAAGCACATCGAGCAACAATATTCACAAGATTCACAAATATAGTCATGTGCATTGTTTCCAGAAAAATGGTCATAGCCATATAAATTATTTTCTGGTAGAACTATACCAATATAATAATTTTGAGAAATCGATCTCTTGTAATTTACTCACTTAAAATTAATGATGTCAATGTTTAAAAGTTTGACCATTTGTTTTAGTGTGTGAAATAATCAGAGTCCAGAGCAACTACCTCCTCTAGAACAATACATTCTAACTAACAAGATGAACCATCAGTAAATACCAGCCAACCTCAACCAAAAGACCACCAACCTACCAAAAGCTTTTAAAATTTCATGTCATCACTATATTGCTAACGTTGTGTAAATAAAGTATGATTAGATTTCAACCAATATCATAAACCATTATTAGACAGGAATGCAATATGTAAATCTTTATGCAATATAAAGATGTGACAGCAGTAGCTCTTTTCATATTCTTATCATAAAATCCATCAAATTCAATCCCCACACTGAAGAACAAAAAAGCTTATGACACAACGGTGTCCAGTTGATAGCACAAACCAGCGGATGCATGAATATAAGCTAACCACTCAAAGATATATCAATATGACAATTGACATATGCTAACAGGAACTCTTACCTGGGAAAGTTGTTTCTCTGAATTTTGCCCTTCTGCTTTCAGAACTTGATTTACAGGCAATGAGCCAGCTCCAAAAACTTGGGGCAGTCCAGATCCATTGGTGTTGGATGCATTTGAACTCCCCACAGAGAAAGCATTGCTCCTCCCATCATCCAATTTCATTAGCTTTGTAGGGCGATCAATTGGTTCTAAAGAATCATAAACCATGCTCCCAGAAGGTGCATTTACATATGCATTACTTCTGTGGACCCAATTTCCATTATCAGGCCCCTTGTTAATTGCCTGTGATATACCTGATGATATCGGGGGGCCAGGCTGTTATAATAAAGGAAGTTAGATACATGAACACAAATATATTAACAAGAAAAATTACAACCATCTTAGGGGAAAAAGAATTTGGGGGGAGGCAGGGTAAGCAGTTTCTAGCCACTAAGTGCTAATAATTTACACAACATAACCATTTCTCTTCACCAATTATAAAAGAATAAGAGCTTTTCATACATGTATTAACGAATATAATAGATCTAGCAAATGAAATACGACTTCCATTTAGCTAATACTAGATATTTTAGCCACCTATGTGCTTGGTCACTTTGTTCCTATTTCCCCCCACTCCTATTTCTCAATCCAAGGTAGAAATCCAGGTGAGGGACGTAGGACTAATCTTCATAGAAAAGATCAGAGCTAATCTAGCACTTGGTACTTCTAGTCTAAGGACAAAGCAACCCTTTTACCATGATACATCTCTGTCCCTATTGAATTTAAAAATAGATAAAAAGGAGAGAGAGAGAGGGGAAAAAGGACTAGCGCACCTGAAAGCCAGCATCTGATAAGGGAGGACGAGGTAAGAGAGAAGGTTTTATTGCATTTGGATTAACCATCTGAATGCTATGCCCTAAATTGGCAGCCCCAATCTGCCCAGAGTGTTGTGGCAAAGAGGGCTGTGTTTGATGGTTAAGAGAAGAGGATTTTGCCACCTGTATCTGTGGTCTAGAGGACAAACTTCCCAAAGAAGAGGGTGGTATGGGAGGAAATGTTGAAATTGCAGAATGTCCAGGAAATGTGGCCTGTTGTACAATATGATTGTTTGCATGTTGTGGAAGTTGAACTCGAGGTTGTGGTGCTGAAGAAAATTGGTTGTGAACCAAAGGATTTTGAGGCACTGCAGAAACTTGACTTTCTTGAACTTTAGGCATCAACCCAGACAGCATCTTGTTCTGGGCAGGAGGGGGTAGCCCAGGAAGAGTTTGAGCTGCTGATTGCTGACCCTGCTGCCTATCATGCAATGGAGGCTGCGTGAGTTGAGCAGAAGCCTGCCGAATATTTGGCATCTGCAACTGCAAAGTTTCAATAAAAGATAAGACTTTTCATAACACAACTACAAGTGCTGAGCACATACTAATACAAAAGTTAAAAGTAACAAAACCAACCATTTGGGGTGTCACCATTCCTAGCATTATCTGTGCCTGCAAAAGAGTTCGAAGAACAAAACTCTTCAAATAGATTCTAAATCATAAAAACAATGAATAACATATCAGAACACAAGCACAATAGGTTAAAGTACATTAAACTTTAGGGCTCCCAACAAAGGGAAAGCATGGGATCCCAAAGGTGGATCAGGCAAAATAGCATTCATCTACTTGATACAGGAAATTTGAAATAGAAGGGGACAATTTTCCTACCATTTTCACATTGCAAAGATCAGAATACATACACAATGCATGAAATGATTTTTTTTCTCTAGCCTTGAAAATCAATGAACAAGGAAAATGATATAGTCCGCTAAGGAATTGAAACTTATCAAAAGTATCACTTCATGAAGTGAAATATTGTATGTTTAACAACGAGTCAAACTATCAAAGAGGGCTGTGTTTGGGGCATTTATTGCTGTCCTACGAGGTTTCACAGAGATGACTGGAGACTTAAAAGAGAAGCTCAAAATCTGATACAAAGGTTCTGGAATGCAAGAGGCAAAATCACTCATCCACTAATGCAGATTTCCTTTAAAGAATTTATGTCTCTTTTAGAAGCTTCAGGGATAAGTAGGGTAATTCCTAATGATAGTTTAGTCCAGTTGTTCCAATACACATCTCTCATTTAGTACCACAACAATATTTATTGCAGCAAGAGCTTATTTTGTTTATTTCTTACATACAACTTTTTAAAGCCTTACCTTTTTCTAGGTGCAGCTTTACTTTTTATACAATAAACAAAATAAGCTGAGAAATAAGCTCATCCAAACAAACACTTGGAACTGGTCCCCACAGAGACAAGAAATATAAACCTGGATGGAAAATTTTTTCATAGAGAATAGGAATAAAAGAAAGGAAAGTTTCGGCTTCCATTACATGCACAAACACAATGATGGAGAGGCTACAGAAGCATGAAGAGAGTGTAGGAATAAAGAAGATAGGAAAATAGATAGGACCTGTTATAACTAGAAAACAAAAAATAATTTATCATCTCTATTCTGTTGCAGGAAGTTTAGGATGAGCTGTACGAGAAACCTATCTTACATGAACACACATATGCATGGTGAAACACGCATATAGTGCATATAGCAGACAAAAAAGCTACTGTGTGTGTGTGTGTGTGTGTGGCGAACGAATAGTATTAACAAGAACAGTAATGTGTTTTTTTTTATAAGTAAGAACAGTAATGTGTTATAATAAGTCTGCAATTACATAATCGCTCCCCAACCCCTTTTTTTTATATAAGTAAGAAAGATGTATATTCAAAAGAAAAGTGAAAAAATGGATTAGTACCTGAAAAAGAGCTTTAGGCAACTGTGGTCTTGCAACCAATAGCTGGCGAGCTAGTTCCTTATTTTGTGTAGCCATTGCCTATCATTAGAACAAGTACAACATAAAAAAATAAAAATAAAAATTCGAGAGTTGAGAGCTATCCAACAAAGTTAAATAAACTTCACTGAATTACTTACCTTCAGCTCAAACATTATTTCATTGAGTTGACTCCTAGACATTTTAGCCAGATGAAGAGTTAAAGGATCATTGGCCAATGCTGACTGACTGTGCAAACCATTTGGATTTGACTGCATGCCTGCCTGAGCACCACCTAGAGTTCCTGCCATGACAGCTGCGGCAGTTATAGCTATCTGGAGACCAATTGGCTGATGGTGAACAGATTCCCCATGGATTGCTGGGCCAGCTAACTGTTTTTGAGGTTCTTCAATGTGTCCATAACAAAATGAACATGGTTTCAGGTTTTATTCACGTAAAAGCTACAATAAAGCATAAAGTTGAGAGAACTAACCAACATTAGAAGCAAGCCCAGGTCCCCCACGACCCTGCAAGAGAAGAAAAGGCAATTTTATCATTTAACAATAAAGAGATGATGGTAATGTTAAACCATCTGAATAATAAGTTTATAATATGAAATTGTTAAGTTGCAAAAAAACGAAGAATGAGGCATATAAGGCAAACATTCCATTTGTTCAAGTCAACATCATAAGATCATATGGCAACAATATGATGACAAGAACAGATTAATCGACATCTTTCTTTGCAGTAATATAATAATAATAATATATTTACATTCAATATTTCACCTGTTCTCGATTTCGGTCAGCACCTTTGTCATTTTCAGCAAAATCAACCCGTAATTGCCGGCCATTGATCTCATAACCCTGAAGATTACGACGAGCACTTAGAGCCGTCTCTTCATCCTTATATTCACAGAATCCATAACCTTTTGGTTTCCCAGTTTCTCTATCAATTACTAATCTGAAAAGGAGAAAAAAACCCTTTAGATATACTGATTTGTACTATGCCAAATGATTTATGGCAAAATATGTCACAAATTCAAATTTATCATGCTAATTTGAGATCAAATGAAAGAAACATACTTGGTACGAAGCTTTTGGTTTGGGGTTCAATATCATGACTACAATACATTACCACAAGATTGAGATAAAAACAAATTTTCACAGACCAACCATGTCCATACAATGTATGGCACAGATGAGGATGTTAAGATGGATGCATGACAACACTAATAAATATAGGATAAGGTATGAAATACATGATACTGAATGTACTCATCTATAAAAGCATCAAAAACTGCTGCCCTAACTTGCAAATAGTATTTTGACATGATCATCCAGCAGCTTTTTATGCTGCGAAAAATGCGCATAGGGTGGATACCCACCACCACACCTTTCACCTTGTATTTACGAGGGCAAAAAAGGCATCATTTCAGATTATGCTCACTGTATCTATCATCTGATATTCTAACATAAGCTAAACCTCATTTTCAAGCAACATCCTACATTATAGTGTAGTTGTTTCCTTAACTAAGGAATGCATCTAGACACCCTCTGTATCCTTATCCATAACCACTATTAGCAAGCAAGAGACAAGCAAGGTGTGCACACAAGATGGTGATGTTTTTAAGGTTAGTATGTGTTGTAGCCATAGGGGTTGAAAATGATAATTTGATACAAGAGAGGAATATGTGTGTATTTGTGTATGTTTTAACAGTAGAACAAATTCTCATTCCCAGCCTTTTATGATGTAACTCATACCACACCCTAAATCAAACAAACTCAATCAAACTCTGCCTAGTGCCTACATACAAATACCCAGTTCTAGGCATACAATCACTTGAAAGAATCCATTAATGTTTCATTCTAAGTAACATCTACCCCATCTAATATTTCACAAGTACATATGGGTTCCAAACTTGACACTAGACACAACTTGTAAGTTCCAGACTAAACTAGCATGAAATCATCTGGTCATAACTTAAACGACATAGCACTTCAGCCAAACCTTTTCTTTCAACCCACCCATAAAGTGTAATTAGTTTCCAGCTCCAGATCAATGTAATTCATGTTCAATTTAAGCATACTAAACTAAGGATAATACTACTTTAGGTGTAGTAAATTAGATTCTCTAATTGAATTCAAACACTTAGTTGTTTTGAATTTTGATTCTCCTTGAAAAGGATAACACATATTGGTCAATACAATCAAGTGTTTGAATTCAATTGGGGAACCTATTATACTGTACCTAAGTTTCTTCAGCGATTCAATCCAATTCCATCCGTGATTAAAAAAAAAAAACTAAGAGATCTACAAATTTTAAATTAAATCACTTCTTAGGGTTTTGTAAAATAAATAATAAGTAAATAAAAAAACTGACCTGAAAGACACAACAGGACCAACCTCCTGGCAGATTTCTATAAGCTGTTCCTCAGTGGCATCATATGGTATGTTCCCAACTGTAACCACATCAAATTCCACACCAATTAAAAAAATTTCACAAATTTCCCATTTGATTGCCCATCGAAACCTTATAAAAAAAACATCTTTTGAATTGGATCGATGTTTTAAGACTGCAAGATTTCTCGACAATCAAACAGATAAATAGAAGAGAAGAGAGAGAGAGAGAGAGAGAGAGTACCAAAAACGCAGCGATGCTGAGAAGAGGCCATGAATCATCAGTAAAAGGAGAAGAAGGTGAAGCGCTGCTTCATCTTCTTCTTCCTTAGCATTCCTCTTTTGCTCTTCTTCTTCTAGTGGTGTGTGTGGCTGAGACTGACCAATATACGCAAAAACAAAAAAAAAAAAAACAAGTATGTATCGAAGTTTGAAGTCGGTGCTTCTGTTGTTGTTGTGAGTCTTGTGACTTTGTGATTTGATTTGTGAGGTTTCTCTATTGTCCCTGATTTAAAAAAAATTTTTTTTTTTTTTTTGAGTAATTTAGAAGTCTGCAATTTTTTGGTTTGTTTGAGAAAGCTACAAAGAAATACAGCGGGGGCTCGCTCTATTACATACCAGATAGCCACGGAGAGAAAGAATGAGAGAGAGAGAGAGATATCTCAAAGCTTTTGATATGTGCAAGTGCAAGTGTGCAACCCAAATCAACATGCCATGATAAACTGCTTGTTGATTTTTTTTTTTTTTTTTTTTTTTTTGGGGGGGGGGGGGGGGGGGGGGGGGTGGGGGGGTTATTTTTTATACCTTTACTGCGTTTGATTTTTATTTGATAAAATTTACTGCGATTGATTTGATTACATTGAATTTGACTATTAGTGCAACGTTACCTTTTTTTCTTTTTCTTTTTTTTTTCTTTTTTGAGAAAGAAGACTTTATTAAATATCATCAAAGCACGGTCAAATCAGCCTGAATAAAGGGTAAGCTACAAGATAGGACATCCTCCATCCACACGGTACAACGTTACTTTGTCTTTCATTTTGTAACATTTTCTAGATCTTATTAATTAAAAATCGGCAAATATGTAAATTAAAATTTTTTAAATTTGACTAAAATTTATTTCTATCCTCTAATTTTTCTTTTGTTTAATTGATTCATCTAAGTTTCAAGTTAGTTTAATTAAAGTCTCTCCATCAAAAAATTTCGATAGATGTTTCTATTAAGTATCCAAATTTTTACTTTTTTCTTCAAATTTTTTTAATTAAAAAATTTCAATTAATAATTGAAAAATATTTCCAGATTTTCATTAATAAATAAATAAAATTTAACAAAAGGTTTTTTTTTTTAGAAGAAAAATTTAACACAAATTGACAGAAAGACATTAATTGAATAAAATTAAAACTTATAGAACTCAATTCAACAAAAATAAAGTTAGAGTACTAAAATAAATTTTGGTTAAACTTAAAAGGTGCAATTTACATTTTTTCCTTAAAAATATTATTCTAGTTATGACATTTTTCTTATTAAAAAAAAAGTTTAGAAATTTGTTTTAATTGAAGAACAAAATACTTCTCAAACAAAAAATTATGACCTACATACTCTTTTTTTTTTTTTGGAAAAAGTATTTTCCTCCCTCTATGTTTGGAATAGTTCACAATTTTTCCATTATCTTTGAAACCAACCAACTTTCTCCTCTATATTTAGAAAATTAGCAAATACCCTAATCCATTACTTTTTCAATTAAATCCAACAAAATCACAATGATTACAAATGCAATTTAAAAAAACAACAATGTAATCCTCAACTTTTTCTCTTGTGGTGCGTAACTAATAATTTCTTCAAAAAATTTCATTGAATTTAACTGAGAAAGTAACAAATTAAGCTTATTTGCTCATTTTCCAAATATAGCAGAGGAAATTAGTTGGTTTCAAGGATAAGGACAGGAATTGTGAATTACCCAAAATATAAAGGGAGGAAATTTTTTTTCTCCTTTTTTTTTTTTTAGAAATGACAAAAATTCAATGTTGGCTATAGTCCCTGAAATTTAAAACGATCATTTTTAGTCTCTAACAAAGATGTTTGGCACATAAGCCTGCCCAGCTTATGATTTGACCTCTACTAATGTTGTTAGGTGTGAGCGTACCGCCTTGTGCAAACATGAGTATCACATGGCTCGCTTTCTTATTTTGTACTCTTTATTAGGGAGTACGAATTAGCCAAATGGACCATTAAAGCGGAGGGTTAGGAGTCTCTACCCAGCTCGTAGGTCAGCCTCTACTAATGTTGTTTGGTATAAGTGCACCACCCCGCACACATGCGGATACCTCATGGCTCGCTTTTTTATTTTTTACTCTTCCTTGAAAAGTACGCCTAGGTTGAATGGACTATTGAGGCAGAGGATTGGGAGGAAGTCTCCATTTGGTTTAGGTTTAGAACCAACTTGGACCCCTTGTAGAAGTCTACACACCATACTTTTAAGTCTGGAGTTAGTGAACCATGATGGGAAGGTATTAGACATCGAACTCCGCCTGGTATGTAGATTGGCCTCCACTCAATATATTCCATAACCTAGTTTTATCAATGAATCCCCTAATGAGCTATCCTAAACAAGCATACAAACACACTCACACTAGCACCCTATTGTATACAACATGTTATCATAGTCATACCACGTCACATATTAGTTGCATGCATCACATGGCATATTCTCATCCTACTTACAACATGTGTTGCATCTATACATACTCATCTCATCCCATAACAGCATATTCACAGCACACATTGCATCACATTCATAGCAAGTATTCACATATCTCATTCATTACATTCGTCACATGCATCATATTCATCACATTGATTCATTTCATTTCACATCTCTTTCATTGCATTCATTATCTTAACATGTGTGATCATGTTAGCATGTTCTTACTTACTGTATCACCACAACACCATATGTTCAAATGCATGATTGTATTCATATGCATGTTCATGTTCATTCATCTATTATAGACATCTTAAGCACATTTCTAAGCATCCACAAAACCTAAGAAATGTTTCTAAGCACTCACAAAAACATAAACATGTTCCTGAAAAACAAACAAAGAAAAGGAAACAGAAGAACAAAGTAATATGGGATGCCTGCATATGCAACCTAGCCCAACCCAAAACCCAGAACCTAGAACTACTCTACCATGGATGGATGTAGACTTGGGCATTGGGAGGCAATGACCCCCCACACCCCCCCCCCCCTAATTTTTTTAATAAAAAATATTAGTATATATAGCTACTCATTTTAGCAATTTTGTTCTATAAAATTACACTTTGCCCCCTTTAATAATATCATTGATTCCTTTAAAAGTAATATTATAGTTACAAACTTTTCTATAACATTTTTACAAACCGTTAAGGTAGTTAATTCTTATTGGTTTACATCTAGATCTACCACTTACATCACTTTTTTACTTACCAATAACCACTCATCACATCAACAATTTGTAAAAAAAAAAAAATTGTAACTCTAGTATTTTCCTCTTTCTAAAGGCCATAAAAAATTTTATAAGTACAAGCCCTAAATAAATTAGCCCAACAAAAATTACCAATAATAAAGCTAAAAACAATTAAGTTCAATCAACCAATTTTGCTCAAAACAAACAACCCAACCCTTTAAAAAATTTTAAATAAAATAATTTTGTCCTTACCCAACAACAACACACACATTAAAAGCACAAAAAAAAATAAAAATAAAAAATAGAAAATCCCTTAGCAATTAGTTAAGCAGCAGAGCTGGAGGCCAAAACTGCTGCACATAGCCAACAACAAAGCCGCCCCCCCTAACTCTAAGTCTTGGCTCCGTCACTGTACTCTACAACTACATTACACTACTCCTAAATATGTTACTAACCTAGGAAAGCAATAAAAAACTAAAATAAAAATAAAAATAGAATTAAAGCAATTGAATTAAAAAAGAAGACCAAAAAAAAAAAAAAAAACCTAAAAACAAAAGGTAAAGACTTGACTTTGACCACTCATTTTGGTTAATCTATCAAAACTAACCCACATATATCACAGTTGGTTGGTAAACATTTAACTATATACTTATACCAGAAATGGTCCTAGCAAATATTTTGACTAAAAGGTGTTTTAGAGAAAAACTTCCTCTTGATCACAATTTTTTTTTAGTGATTTTGGTGTCTTTTGGAAAATATGCTTAGGAGTTTTTTTACACTTCTTATGAGGGGGTTCAAGGCCACTCCCAAGCAATATGGGATTAATAACTTCACACAAATTTTTGTTAAAAAAATTCTTTTACAAGGCTCTGTTAGCTTTAACCTGCATATGTAGGCTAATGTACCTACTACCTACGTATCCAACCTTAAGGTTGCGTACCCAAAATATTGTTCTTGCACAAACAAGATTAGGGTTCCATCCAGGTTTTAATGCATTAAAAGCTCCTTCTAGTCAAATAGTGTTCTTGGTAATGCCATTCACTATGGAACAGAGGTTTTAAGTCATAAAGGGTGCAAAATGGGGTGTTAACAGTTGCTTCTCTTTTGAATTCATTAGTATTGCTAAATGAATCAAAATCTTTAAAGAGACAAAATTATTTTGTTTTAACGTACGACTCAAGCGCAACCCACGGATGCAGTAAACAACATGCATTCATGGGCAAGTGCAACTCTATAGGTTGAGTGGGATTCATATACTGGATCCTACAAGGTGCTACTTGCTCCTTTGGGTATCAAAAGGGTCACTATCTTGAAATAGGATGCCCCTACAAACGCAAGTGGTAGGTGACTCACTATCTTGAGTCATACAAAAACAAAACAAAACAAACAAGGCATTCAAGCAAATGTTAGGGAGAACCCTCTTCACCACCTTCACATAATCATATCAAAGTCAGGGTGCTTATCGAGCGATTAAGGGTGACGTCCTTAAGGAAGTCATGCTAGTGGCTTTCGCCTCTATCTCAATTTTATTTTTGTGGATCTTGCCTTTGTTTCTATCTATTTTTGGTGGCTCTCATCTTTGAAACAAGGGTCATGTTATTGCTCCATTGGAGATGCTCTTTAAATTCTTTGATGACAAATTTGTAAAATCCAACTTTGAAAATGGACCTTTGTAAAATTTCTAACAACCTAAGGGTTTCATCTATGAAAGCCAACTCTGAAAAGGACCTTTGCACAAATTCTAACTGAATGTTCAATAAGTGTATAAAACACAATGAACGTTTAGACCTCAAATTACAAATTACCAATTCAAGCTTATTATCAAACAATAAATATGCAGAACATGAACATAAGCTAAAACAGAATTGATAAGCAATCTAAACTATAAATAATCATAACCACAGCAGTAATTAAATGGTAAAGATAAAGGGAAGAGAGATGCAAACACAAGGACAATACTCGATGTGTTATCGAAGAGGAAACCGAAGCTCTCGGCGTAAAACCTCTCCACCGCCCTCCAAGTGGTCAATAATCCACTAGAAAATGTAGTTGGGATACATGAACAGCAATAGACCCTCCAAGCCTAATCTACCCAGTGTATCTAAACCCTCTGAGCTTCTTGCTCCAACGAGGTTACGCTGAACCTTTGTCTTTTTTAGCTTACCGGATTCCGCTATAGCCCACAGCATCAACCAATATGAATTGATTCCTTACTAACTGCTTTCCAAAGCACCAAAAAACCTTTTCACAAATATGGGTATGGTGAAAAAATGATTTGGCTAAGAACCTCTTAAGGATGTAACAATGAAGAGGGTGAGAGTAGAGGAATTTGAAGAGTCTTTTATGTGAAGATTGTGGATGAATCAATCTTGTTTTTCTCTAGGGTTTCTCTCTCAAAATTCTCTCTGGAAGCTCTCTCCATTTCGTGGGTATAAGGGTCTATATATAGTGGTGTGTGTTTGGAATGCAAAAAATAAGTTTTTCTAAAACAGAGCTAGCTGGCGGCTTGGCCTTGCGACTTGACTGAGCCGCGAGTTCCAATCGCGAGGTAACTGAATGGCTAGTCTGTACTTTTTGTCCTGTAGTGCAATAGCTGGCATGATGCCTCAGCTTCTCCGCATGCTTGGCACGTGACCATCTTCTTGTGGCTTGCTAGTCACGAGCCACCCATGAGTTCCAGTTGCGAGTCCCTGCTTCTTTGCACAAACTTGAACATTTCTTCACACTCTCTCACACACTACCCTTACATGATTCCCACCTAAATACAGGGTTACTAAATGTTGAATTATAAGCAAATTTGGTACGGAATAAAGCCAACAAAATGGTTAATTAAATTCAACCTTACAATCTCCCCCTTTGGCTATTCCGTGACAAAAAAACCATAAAAAACCTAATTTTATATATATATATATATATATATATATATATATATATATGTTAGGACATATGTGGAAAGTGTTAGAAACATATGTGACGTAAATTGGCTAATCTTTTGACAAAACGCACTTTACTTGTAATTGGGTAGATCTAAGATGGGTTTAGTACTTTAAGAAACAAGTGTTCAAGTTTAGTATTGAAGCCATACAAGTCTGACCAAGAAACAAGTGAAGAAGTGTTGTTTATTAAAGTTCGACAGATGTCTCGACAGAATCATATCTATCGAGGATTAATGTTAAAGCTCAATAGAAGCTCGACAGAAGCTGTATCTGTTGAGAATTACAAAATTAGAATTTTTAGATCTGATTTCACGCATATCTATGAGTATTTGTATAGGGTTTCTCTTCTTACAACCCTAGACATATATAAGGACTATTTTAAGGGCCGTCACCCATGATGCAACTTGATGCAAAGAGATTATACATGCATATTGTGACCGGAGACAATTTTTCCAGTTCATCATATTCTCTCTAGAAGTTACTGCGTCTTTACGCCAAGGGTTTTATAATCAAGGAGTTTCTTGATCTTCATTGTTGGATGAATTGAAAAACTTTGCAGCCAACATCTTCCTCAAGTTGATGTGTTAGTCACGTACTGAGATCCGTGCATCATTAGTTAGTCACGTATTGGGAGCCGTGCATTGAAAGAAGAGATTGTCGCTATATTACAAGTCCAATTGGATATTAGAGTAAGGATTCAACTGTAGGTTGGTATTAGGTATTGGAATTTCATTTACTTGTAACCACTTGTTTTTATAATAGTAGATTCTCAAGTGTGGTGACCTTAAATTCAACCGGTGGGATTTTGTCTCAGTGGTTTTCCCCAATCGTAAACAAATCACCTGTGTCAGATTTATTTTCCGTTGCATTTAACTTAGTTGGTGATTTTTTGTGCTACCACGCTTATTGAATGTAATTGAATCTAATTAATTCACTTGGATAATTAATTGATTAATTTACTAAAATGGGTCAATACATTCTTGGCCTATATATATATATATATATATAACCAATGCTTAGAGAAAATTTAATTAGATTTAAAATTGAATTTTGCTTTTGTTAGCTTTCCATATAAATTAAATTGTTTAGATTTTTGTTCTTATTTTTTCTTTGAACTAATGAATATATTTTTTATATTATTTTTATTAAGATATTTTGTATGTTAGGATCTTGAACATAACAATTTGTAATTGAACTAAACGATTCTATGCACGTATTCCTATTGATCTGTAGGGACCGAGTTTGAGCACTTTTCCTTAGATGAAGTGGATTTAAGCCCAGCTAACCCGATACAATGAATTTGTAGAGTATGGGTTTAAGAACTAGACCCTAATAAGGATTGTAACAACTAAACATGGTAGTGAATGGGTTAAACGACAAGAATGTAGGCTGAAGCATGAAATGTTACTCCTCAGCCTTCCTCTTAGGGGCTGGAAGTTCTTATTACTTCTGCAGTGCTAGGTTACAGAGATGATACAAGTGCTACAACATTTTTCGCCTCTCATCTCCCGTCCCCATTTCCAGAGGACTTCTTACATTATATATTCCCCTTTGGTTAATCTTGACCCTCCATTTGTTGGTCACGTAGGTCATCACTTGAATGCTTGTCCCATCAGTCACCTTCCCATTCTTTCTGTTGGTTGTAGCAGCTATAGCAGCACTGTTCAGGGGTTACTTCTCCATTAATGCAGCCAGAACGTTAGTTGTGGGCATTTAATGTGGAGGTGACAGTTCCTCCTGGAATCGCTCCTCCACCATGCTTCCATGACTAACCCGTTGTACTTTCCTTTTTTTTTTGGGACGCTCTAAAGAGCTACCTCTGATGGTGCTATGCTCTTCTTTTCCATAATCTCGGCTGGCCGAGGACAGGGTTGTCCTCGGCAGTACTTCTTGGTAATTGACGCTTCCTTGATTCGTCCTCGGACATTTCACCCTCCTCGGCACGGGCCTTGGGCTTAGCATAAAGTGGGCCAAGGTTGCTAAATTCTCCGACCCCACAATAGCCCCTCAAAATCCTGTTGTCAGGCTCCTCGGGCAGAGAAGTGGATTTTGCTGTCCTCGAGTCTTTGCCATGGCTTATCAAGTCTTGTTCTTCATTAGTGCCAAAGTCTTTTCACTTGTCCAAGGCACTTTCTTGACGTTTCGTTATGCGAAGCGCGCCCACATTAAATTCAGGTGGCTAGGTGCCCCCCATGTTCAACGGTGTGATGATATTCTAACGGTGGCAATCTTCCTGACTTTATGGGAGGGAAAATTCACACAGTTATTTTAAATTAGGGGTATAAATACCCATTTGAACAGGTTCATCTCTTTATTTTCGCAGTCAAGAGTTCTTGAGCACATACCCTGAATTAGGTCAAATCTTCAACCAAATTCACGACTCCTCCAGCACAAAAAGCCTGTCCGAAGAGCTTTTCCTCATTTCTGTAAGTTTTCTTCTCTCTCTCTAAATTGCGCTTCCTCTCTTCTAAGCTTCTTTCTCTGAGTCTCTTAGTTGTCTCTAGGGATGGGTAGGTTCAGGAAATTGGTGGAGTCTGAAGAGGCGATGGAGAAGTTCATCGCTGATTATAGGATACCCAGTAACGTAGGCCTAAGGTATTGTGAGGAGGGAGAGTGGAGTTTTAGGAGGCAAAAGGGCGAGGTAGTGATTCCCATAATCGCCTTCTTAGAGGGCGGTATGAAAATCCCCATGGGTAAGGTGACGAGGGGTTACCTTGGCATTTCTAGCTAGCCCCCACCCAATGTGGTGTCAATATGTTTAGAATTCTGAGCTGTGTAGATGCCTTAAACGAGAAGATGGGGCTGAGGTTGACTCATCATGACGTGAATTGGTACTACAACCTCTAACACCTAAAGGGAAAGTCTTACTACATGAAGACGAGGGATGATAGGGTGCGACTTATCTAGTGCCTCTCTACGTCCAGCAAGGGCCTGGATAAGGACTTCCTCATCGTGTCTAGAGAGTGGCATGACGGCCTCCATTGTCCAACAGAGGAAGGGACACAAAGTGGGATGCCTTAGAATGGGATAGGGTCTAATCTCTTATGCTACCAAAGTTTGCAGTGCTTGATTGCTAACACAAATGTGTCCTCTTTTTTGCAGATCAGCACGCTTTTCAACGGCACCTCCATTTAGTTAACAAGGCGGATTTGAAGGTTATATTGACAGCAGAGATCTTCGTAAACGAGGCCGACAACCAAGTTAGGGCCGCTCACAAGATCCTGGGATACGACCCCATTTAGAAATCGTTCCTGGTGCCAAAGTATGTGATCAGGATAAAGGATCCTCGGCTTCGGAGGATTACCGTAACCGAGGACGGTTTCTTGATTTCGGAGGGATCCTCGACTCCAGAAGGCACTCCATTAGCGAGCTCTTCTACACCCCACCAGGCTACGGAGGTTAGAGGAGAAGGTAGAGAAACAAAAAGAGGAGTAGCCGGTTTGGGTTCGTCCGGTAACGAATTTGGCGTGTTCGAACAAGTCCACTTGTCCGAGGATCCCTCTGGTGACTTGGGTGACCAGAACTTGACCGACGCTGACTTTCTATCAGCAAGAAACTTTCCTCAGACCGAGATGGGTTACAAGAGGAAATTCCAAATCAGTTTACTTGACTTGATTGAAGGCCAGCTGGGGAAATCTTAGTCCAAGCTTCCTTCTCCTCCACCCAAGTCTCAGCCTGCCCAGACCAGGTCCACTTCTGCCCAGTCTAGGCTTCCATTTCCTCCACCTCAGCCGAGCTTGCCACCTAGGCCTGAGTCCACTAATCCTAAGAAGAAGGACAAAGGCAAAAGGCCTATGGGAGGCGACAAGTCTCGTTCATCCCAAAAGGAGGATGACACTCGGCGGCCCTCAAAACAACTGAAGATAGGACCCTAAGGCCAAGACAAGCAGGTCGCTGTCAAGCTCGAGGCTCAGGCCTGGCTTCCCGCCCCAATGCTTTATGGGGAGCCTTTGAGGGACGATGCCTTTCTTAGGGACTTTCGAGGGGGCGAAGGCATGTACGTGGCCAACGCATTGAAGAGGTCCCTGCTACTCCCTGCGGACATGGCCAAATTGGGGGGCCTGAGGAGTAAAGAGGTCTTCCTCGACCTTAAGAGGTACTTGGGCATGGTAAGACTTCTGACATTTGACTTCGTGGTTCTCGTTCCCGAGTTTCAAACTCACAGTGTGTTGGTTTCAATTAGCAGGCTGTACAGGCCACCTTTAGGCTGGAGGAGGAGGCCAACAATTAGAGCAGGGCCTTGGATGCTGAGCGTGACAAGTGCCTAGATGCCGCTCGGACCCTGAAGGTCTCCGAGGCTGACCTCATGAAGGCCAAGGAGGCTCTTAAGGAGATGACTAGGGCCAGGGATAGCGCCTTATCAGGCCTAGAAGGCGCCCAAAGGCAGGCCGAGGACCAGACGAGGCGCCTGCTTGAGGTGGAGAATCAACTGAAGATTGCGAAAGAGCAGATCACCGATCTGAAGGAGAAGGTGACAGAGGCAGAGTGGGCTAAGGGCATTGCGGAATTTTCCAGAGACGAAGCTCTAAGGGATAAGGATGAGGCAGATTTTAGCAGGGTGAAGGCCCAGGCTTCTAAGGAAGAGGCCGAGGAGGCGGCCTATGCCTCAGGCGTGGCTGAGACAGAGGCCGCCTTCAAGGCTCAAGTGCCTGGTGTATGCTAACTCTACTGTTCCCAGGTTTGGAATGAGGCCCTCAAGCAAGCTGGCGTTGAGGCCTTATCTGACTTGTGGAAGGTGGAGAACGTGTACTACCAGCCGGTCATCCGTAAGGCTGACCCATCTAGCTCTGAGCCTGAGATGGTTTCCGAGGAAGTTGGTGCTGCCCCAAATGAAGAGGCTGAGGAGGCTGCGGTGGCCATTGAAGCGACTACTACCATTTTCGAGGAGCCCGTCAAGGAATTTGATCCTCCTGAGGTAGTTGAAACAGCCAAAGGTCCCAACAAGGAAGCACTCCAGGAGGCTGCAAACCCCTCAGTCGATGCCCAGGCCTCTCTTGCTGAGGCGACTATTCTCTCCGCGGTGCCTCTGTTGGCCACTCCTTTAAGTTAGAGCCCTGAGGACCCTGAGGTGGCCAAAGACCAGCCGAAGAAGACTAAGCCTAAGGAGTAGGCTCTTTGGTACTTTTGCTTTATGTTATATTTTTCCCTTCTCTTTTTTTTTCTTTGAACAATGTAATGGCATTTTCGCCTTGTATTTTGATATTCCTTTTAAACATTGTAATGTGACTCCTGTTGTGTAACATTTATGGACTTAATGCAGTGCGTGTTTTATTTCCCCTTACTTGCGTTATTTATCTTCTTCGCTTGCCCAAGCCTAACTCCAATTGTGCCTCAGCTTATCACATCGATAATTATAATAACATAAAGATGTTTACGCCGATGGAAATCTACTTCTCTTTTGTATTTGATTTAGAGCCGAGGTAGGCCTCTTTAACAAACATGCAAGGTCATGGAAAATGGGAATCCTCTAGGTGTGGGTTGAACTAGGACCAAGTCCATGGCACCCTAAAACGCTTTAAGTGATGCTTATGGGCTCTATTTCTTAGATTTCGTTACAGGATAGATCATCATCGTATGCAATGACCACGACGGGCATTAAAGTAGTTAATTAAGTTGAACTAGCCTGTTAATAGGCTCTGTTTGATACTCAAGTAGATTTTGTATGGTGTAAATATTACTAAAGCAGACGACCCAAGGACCAGGCGTGGCTCTGATTCTACCCCACACTTAGGTTCTTCTTGAAGTAGCTAGTTTTCCCATAAGCTTGAGTCCGAGGACTATGCAAGATCTTGGTTCTGTCTAACACTTGGATTTTTCTTGAAGTAATTAGTTTCTCCATGGATTTGAGTTTGAGGACCATACAAGACCTTGGTTCTGTTTAACACTTAGATTTTTCTTGAAATAGTTAGTTTACCCACAAGTTTGAGTTCGAGGACCATGGAAGACCTTAGTTCTGTCTAACACTTAGATTTTTCTTGAAGTAGTTAGTTTCCCCGCAAGTTTGAGTCCAAGGACCATGCAAGACCTTGGTTCTGTCTAACACTTAGATTTTTCTTGAAATAGTTAGTTTCCCCACAGGTTTGAGTCCGAGGACCATGCAAAACCTTGGTTTTGTCTAACACTTAGGTTTTTCTTGAAGTAGTTAGTTTCCCCACATGTTTGAGTCCGAGGATCATGCAAGGCCTTGGTTCTGTCTAACACTTAAATGGTTGTCAGGGCACGAAACATACAATCATAATAGACTTAGAGTTTGGATCAACAGAAATGCTTTTATTAATAATAATACCTTCGCAGGTTATTTACATTCCATGGACGAGGTACAGGTTTTTCATCTAAATCTTCTAAGTAGTATGCACCCATCCCTGCCACTGAGGTAATTCGGTATGGTCCCTCCCAATTGGGCCCTAGCTTTCCATAGGATGGATTCTTGGCGGCACCCATAACCTTCCTCAACACTAGGTCTCCTAGTGCTAGTGGTCTTAGCTTCACGTTGGCATTATATCCCTGTTTGAGCTTTTGGTGGTAGTAAGCCAGCTGAATCATTGCCCTTTCCTTTCGTTCATCGATTAGATCTAGGCTCTTCTCTAGTAGCTTATCATTACTGCTCGGGGTGAAGGAGCTTGTCTTCAGCGTTGGGAAGTTTGCTTCTAGAGGGATAACAGCCTCAGCCCCATAGGTCATGGCAAAAGGTGTTTCCCCTGTTAACCGCCGTGGCATAATCCGATAAGTCCATAGGACGTGTAGCAACTCTTTTACCCATCTTCCCTTGGTGTCATCCAGCCTCTTCTTAAGCCCATTGACTATGACCTTGTTGATAGTTTCGGCCTGCCCATTTTCCTGAGGATAAGCTGGAGTTGAGTACCGGTTCTTAATCCCCAATTCGCAACAGTATTTTTTGAAGGCTTTGCTGTCAAATTGAAGCTCATTATCTAAAATGAGGGTATGTAGGACCCCGAATCGGGTGATAATATTCCTCCAAATGAACTTCTTAGCATCCACGTCTCTAATGTTGGCCACTGGTTCAATTTCGACCTAGTTGGTGAAATAATCTGTGCCGACCAACAGATATCTTTTATTTCCCAGTGCCTTGGGGAAAGGACCTACAATGTCTAGGCCCCATTGGACAAACGGCCATGGGCTGGATAAAGGGTTAAGGACACCTCCTGGCTGATGGATATTTAGAGCAAACTTTTGACATTGGTCACACTTTTTAACATACTCTAGGGCCTCCTTCTACATCCCCGGCCACCAATATCCCTAAGTGAGGGCTCGGTGCGACAGGGACCTTCCTCCGGTGTGGCTCCTACAAATCCCCTCGTGCAGCTCCTCAAGCAGTAGTTCTGATACTTCAGGGTGGATACACAGTAGGTATGGTCCATAGTAGGAGCGCCTATACAGTTTGTGGCCCTCGGACAGCCAGAACTGAGGAGCGATCCTCTGTATTTTATCAGCCTCTGACTTCTCCTCAGGCATAGTACCATCTTTGAGGAACCTTACCATAGGGTCCATCCAGCTGGGGCTCACTTTAGCTTGGTGGATGTGAGCCATGCTTTTTGCCACCTCATTTGCTCTCTCCAGATGCTCAACAAGGATAATTCGAGGCAAATCTCCTGCCGAGGAAGTAGCAAGTGTGGCCAATGAATCTGCATGGGTGTTCCCACTTCTAGGGACATGTGACAAGCTGAAAAGATCAAAGTCAGATTGCAGGCGTTTGACTTGGCTTAAATACTCTTGCATTCTCACATCTTTGGCTTCCAGCTCTCCGTTTACTTGGCCCACCACCAGCATCGAATCCAAGAATATATCTATTACTTTTCCTCCAATTTTTTGTACCATGACCATCCCTTGTAACAAGGCCTCGTACTCGGCTTCGTTATTTGTGGCCGAGAACCCAAGTCTCAGGGACTTTTCTACAACAAACTTCTCAGGGGATACTAGGACTAGCCCCACTCCAGACCTCTTTTGGTTCGCGGTGCCATCAATGTACACTTTCCAACATGGGGGCCCTGGAACAGAGATTGCCCCAACGGAACTTCCATCCATGTCTCCCTACTCTGTTATTATTTCCACTAGCGGCTCCGCAAATTCGGCCACCAAGTCAGCCAGGACCTGGCCCTTTATAGAGGTCTGAGGCATGTATTTGATGTCAAAAACCCCTAGAATGGTGTTCCACTTGGCAATCCTTCCAGTGTAATTAGCAATCCGAAGCATAGACCTTAAGGGTAGTTGAGTTAGAACAACTACCGTGTGAGCCTGAAAATAATGGGGAAGCTTTCGTGTAGCATGGACCACAGCCAGTATGGCTTTCTCCAAAGGCAAGTATTTGATTTCAGCTTCATGCAGCAATTTGCTCACATAATAGACTGTCTTTTGAATGCCACTGTCGTCCCATATTAGTACCAAGCTAACCACATAAGGGGCTATGGCAATGTATGAGTATAGGACTTTGTTAGCCTCAGGGTTAGACATGATTGGTGGCTGGGATAGGTATTCTTTGAGTTGCTGGAAGGCCACGGCACAGTCCTCGGACCACTCAAATCCCTTCCACTTGTTGATCAGGAGATAGAAATGCCTGCATCTATCAGCCGACCTGGAAATGAACCTATTCAGGGCCACGATCATTCCAGTGAGCTTTTGGACCTCCTTAGGGTTTTTGTGGAGGCCTTAAGTTGTTGATAGCTTTGATCAGGTGGGGATCAACTTCAATTCCCCTGTGAGTGATGATGTAGCCCAAAAACTTGCCTGATCCAACACTGAATGAGCATTTAGAAGCATTTAGGCGCAGCTTGTGCCTTCTCAAGACATCAAAGATACAGCTGAGGTTTCTTAAATGCTCAGATGCCACCTTACTCTTCACTACCATATCATCAACATAGATTTCGATGCTCTTACCCAACAGCGGCTTAAACATTCTCGTCATCATCCTTTGATAGGTGGACCCTGCGTTCTTCAAGCCAAAGGGCATCACCTTATAGTGGTAGTTCCCAATAGGCGTCACGAAGGCTGTCTTCTCCTGATCCTCCATGGCTAGTGGTATTTAATGATAGCCCTGAAAGGCATCCAAGAAACTCATCCGAGGATGTCCCGCAGTTGCGTCCACCAGCTGGTCTATCCGTGGCATAGGGAACGGGTCCTTTGGGCATGCCTTGTTTGGGTCCATGAAGTCTACACAAACCCTCAATTTTCCACTTTTCTTCTTGACCACCACGGTGTTGGCCAACCATTCAAGGTAAAATACCTCTTTGATAGCCCCCGTACACTTAAGTTTCTTCACCTCTTCCCGAATTGCATTAGCGTGCTCTCTTGATGGGCGCCGAAGTGGTTGCTTCTTGGGAATGATGGATGGGTTGACATTGAGATGGTGACAGATAAAGGCGGGATCAATCCTTGGAGCATCACAAGCATCCCATGCAAATACGTCAATGTTTCTTTTGAGGAATTCGATCAACTCCTCCTTCTTCTGAGGAGGCAGCTGAGCCCCGACCTGGAATAATTTCTCTGGATCATCTCCAATGACCACCTTCTCAAGATCTTCGCATTTTGCTTCCTCGACAATTACATCAAGAGGCACCCCTAGGTTCTTTGATTGCTATAAGCCCCTTTCAGCAGTGGCCGAGGACTCTGCATCGAGCCAATGCGATATGACCGCCACCATGCACTGCCTTGCTGTGGATTGGCAACCACGGATTTCGAGAACTTGATTCCCGAACGGGAACTTCACCTTCTGGTGCAAGGAGGAGGCCATAGCCCTCAAGGTGTAGAGCCAGGGTTTGTCGACGATGGCTGTGTACGGGGAGTAGGTGTCCACCACTATAAAATTCACCTCAACTACCTCTGGGCCAGTCTGTATGGGCAGCCTAATCATTCCCTTAGGGGTGACTAGTTTCCTATCGAAGCTCATCAACGGGGAGCTATAGGGTGCCAAATCTTCTGGTTTTAGCCCCAGTCCCTTATAGAGGTTGGGGTACATGATCTCGACCCCACTGCCATCGTCCACCATCACCCTTCTCACATCAAAGTCCCTGATTTTAAGAATGATCACCAGTGCATCGTCATGGGGCTAGGTAGTCCCAATTTTGTCTTCCTCTGAAAAGCTCAGGGTCGGGTGAAAATTCCTTCTGACCTTCTTTGGCTCTGGCTGGAACTCTTCGGCAGGCATCTGGGCCACAGACAATACCCACGAGGGGCGCGTGCCTATTCTCCCCAGCGCAGCCAAGATCACATTGATCGTTCCTACGGGTGGCCTTAGTGCAGCATCTCTTCGGCGCTCCTGATGAGTTTGGCCTTAATAACCACTAGAATGGTGCAGGAGGTGCTTCAGCTTTCCCTCTTGGACTAGCTGTTCCAGGTGGTTCCAGAGGTGCCTGCAGTCCTCCGTGGCATGCTTGTGGTCCTCGTGGTATTGGCAATAAAGGTTCTGATTGTGCTTCGTGGGATCCCCCGCCATCTTATTTGGCCATTTAAAGTATGGCTCCTTCCTGATCTTCTCTAACACCCTGTGCACTGGTTCTCGGAATACAGCGTTGACGGTCTGGGCGTTGGTCACTCCGGATTGCCTTGCAAAATCTCTTCTTGGGCAGTTGCTGTTATACCGGTCCAACCTGAAATCCCTCCTCTCCTGAGGGACAACCCTCTCTTTTCCCTTGCCTTGTAGCTGATCCTCTTCTACCCATTTGTACTTGTCGAATCGATCCATTAGCTGGTGCACACTAGTGGCAGGCTTGCCCGTCAGAGACTTCCTTAAGCCGTGCCTAGTTGGAAGGTCATTTTTGAAAGTACTGATGACGACGTCATCATAATTGCCGTCTAATTCATTGTACATCTCCCAATACCTGCCCGAATAGGCCTTCAAAGTTTCTCCATTGTGCATGGATAGGGACAGCAATGCACTCAAGGGTCGAGAAGGTTTGCTATTTGTAACAAAGCGGGAGCCAAAGGCTTGGGTTAGCTGTCTGTACGAGTCTATGGAGCTTGCCTTTAGGTCATTGAACCATCTCATTGCCACTGGCCTAGGCTAGAGGGGAAGACCTTGCACATCAGCACCTCATTTTTGGAGTGGACGGTCATCCTTTGGTTGTGTTGGCTCACATGCAAGATGGATAGGGTCCGTCTTGCCGTTATAAATGGTGAAGGTTGGCTGCTGGAATCGCTGGGGAAGCATAGCCTCTTCTATATGGCGTGTGAGAGGCGATTTAGAGAGTTGATCCAGTGCCCTGCTCATGGCGTCGCCCCCCCAGCCCCTAGGAGAGGGGCTTTTGCATTTGCGCCTTTGGTAGTGCTCTTCTTCATGAGAGAAGGTCTCGCTTGGAGGAGTCCTTGATCTTCGCCTATAGTCATCATTGCCTTCCCCATCGGAGGGCGTGTTAGGACTAGGATGAGACTGCCCTCGTTGTGCGTGGTGCAGCCTTTTCCTCAAATCATCTATCTCTCGCTGCATGGCCACCTTATCGTCCTGTCTTAGGGACACGTGACTCCTAACCTTTCCTGATTGCCTGGCCTGGCCATTGTTTTGCCTCCGGGGCACGTGGCTACCCCCATGAGCGCGGCTTCTGCTAGTTTGTGAGGTGTGCACGCTCCCCTCTCGAAACTTTTTGTTCTCTTCGTTTCGGTCTCGCCCAATGTTGAGAAAGTTACCCTGTTGCTGTGATCTAACCGGTTCAGGCTGATGGGAGCCTGATCCTGCCATGTTTGATCGTTGCCCTTACTAACGCACAAGTTCTCCCTACGGTGGGCACCAATTGTAGGGATCGAGTTTGAGCACTTTTCCTTAGATGAAGTAGACTCAAGCCCAACTAGCTTGATATAATGAATTTGTAGAGTATGGATTCAAGAACTAGGCCCTAATAAGGATTGCAACAACTAAACATTGTAGTGAATAGGTTAAACGACAAGAATGTAGGCTGAAGTATGAAACGTTACTCCTCAGCCTTCCTCTTAAGGGCTGAAAGTTCTTATTACTTCTTCAGTGCTAGGTTACAGAGATGATATAAATGCTACAACATTTTCCGCCTCTCATCTCCCGTCCCCCTTTCCGAAGGACTTCTTACATTATATATTCCCCTTTGATTAATCTTGATCCTCCATTTGTTGGTCATGCAGGTCATCACTTGAGTACTTGTCCCATCAGTCACCTTCCCATTCTTTTTGTTGGTTGAAACAGCTATGGTAGCACTGTTCAGAAGTTACTTCTCCATTAATGCGGCCAGAACGTTAGTTGTGGGCATTTAATGTGGAGGTGACAGTTCCTCCTAGAATCACTCCTCCACCATACTTCCATGACTAACCCGTTGTACTTTCCTTTTTTTTTTGGGACGCTCTGAAGGGCTACCTTTGATGGTGCTATGCTCTTCCTTTCCATGATCTTGGCTGGCCGAGGACAGGGTTGTCCTCGGCAATGCTTCTTGGTAATTGACGCTTCCTTGATTCGTCCTCGGACATTTCACCCTCCTCGGCGCGGCCTTGGGCTTAGTATAAAGTGGGCCGGGGTTGCTAAATTCTTAGACCCCACATGATCAATTTAGGTGATATTATTAGATCGATTTATTCTTTTATTTTGTGCTGTATTTAGAACAATTTCACAGACAATGATTGTGAATTGATATTATATATGTAATATCCAATAATAATTTTCAAAATTATATACATAATAGTAGTGTAATGAGAAATTTAGCGTAACCAATATCATGAAAATTGTAAGAAAAAACTATTTAGTATCTTTAAATGTCCTGGTCAAACTAATATCTTATATGTTTTATAACTCAAGCTAACATCAATAGCACTACTACAATTTATCATTCCTGTGTATAAGCACAAGTTACATGTTAGTATCTATCTATCTATCTATCTATCTATCTATCTAAATATAACCAAAATGGTCAATAGATTCCAATGCAAGTTGAAATTGTTACGAAGGTAGAATAGGGGGTTTGTTGTGTCAATTTATGTATTAGAATGAAAATTTTGGTCATTCTAACCAAAACGAGAGGGATTTCAAAACATTGCTTTTGATAAGCTAAGTTTGATTAGGTTGAATTAGTAAATAACGCAATCAAATTACATATTTACATGGGGCAATAAATGTTGTTTGACACTTTTTTTTTTTGTTTTGGAGTATGATATTGTTTGTCACAAGAGTACTAGCCATACATGACTCAAGTGGAAGAGTTTTTATTTTTATTTTTAGAGAAGGTGGAAGACATGAAGATAAAGAAAGATGGTTACCAAGAAGATAAGAAACTACTCCCCTGACTTATAAAGTTATTATTGGTGAAATTGCTACCCATTTTGCTTATAAAATGAGGCAACTCAAGAAGGGAAATGACACAATCATCCAACATCAATACCTCGACATTTATTTGTTGTCATCTACTTTGATACAAGTAGTATTGTAATTTAGTTCTTTGATACTTGTATCAAGTTTTTCGATTACTGCAACTAAGAATTTTCTTCAATGTCTTAGTTGTTAATTCTATTTGCATCAGTTCCATACTTCCATTATTGTTTATCTTGTATTTCGTGATTAGCTCTTAGACCTTTTTAAAAAAAATGAAAATCCTCTTAACTAAGGCATTATTGAACCCATTTAATTCACTCGAAGTTGTATTTGTTCCTCAAGTTAAAAATCTCTCTATCTCTCTCTCTCTCTCTCAAAGGGAGAGAGATTCTTATAAGAGGAAAGACAATTCCTTTTATTTAAAAACCCCTACTTTTTATTTTATTTTATTAATAATGTGGACAATACAATAACAATTGAAATTTTACTCTATGTTTGGATTCGAGAGATGGGAGGATACGAGGAGAGAAGAGATGGGAAGCTAACCGGAATGTACTAAATTACAATATATTCTAATGGCATTATTCCATTTCCTCCATTCCAAACATACCTTAGGAAATAAAGATGTATTATATGTTACAGAAAAACACACAACTTAATTAACATATAATATTATGGTCATCTTGCTTCACGATCTTTATGATGAAATACAGCTATCATGAATGCTTTGTTAAGACCTGAATGTGAATACCATCTCCGGCCAAATCCTAAAGCAGGAGTCCGCATCACCTCTCCACCCTTTATTATAGTCCACCTACACATTATTCAAATCATCTACTTCATTTACTATACAATAAAAGTTGAGTCTTAAAAGTGATTTTTTTTTTTTTTTTTTTTTTGTGTGTATGAGTCTTAAAAGTTAAAACTATGTCAAGTGATTACTTTTTTTTTTTTTTTTCCAAGTATACTTCTTTATTAAAGAGTTATTATTTGAATTAACTAATATGGGACCTAGAAACTATTGCTGCACCAAGTGGCTTGCCCTAAGTTTCAAGAAATTTAAATTATTCCTATAATTAAAAAATAATTCCCAAATATCTAAAAAAAATCAATTGAAATTTCACTATTCCTTTTTAATTATTTAATTATCCATCATAATTTTTTTTTAGTAATTAAATTTTGATCTTACATATCCTGCGTCCGTTATGTGACTAAATATATTAAGTGTTATACATGTTTTTTTTTTTTTTTTTCCATGTGTTGAACTAGAACTATAATTAAAATAATTAATATAGTTTGTTTTAAGTAAAAATCTATTATCAAAGTTTCACAAAATTTAAACTATTTTTCCGGATAAAACTTTTATGGCCAAAAGTTTTGACAAATTTAAGACAAGTTTATTATTCTTTTTAGATTATTTTAAAAATCTATTACGACTTTTTTAGTTTAAAAAAAAAAATTCAATTTCACATAATATACTTTCACCGCTTTACATTAAGTAATTTTGTTCGTTTATTTTTACTTTCTATATTATCATTTAATTTCAATTGTATCATTATTTTATGTATGATTTTTTTATTAAACCCTGGATCGTACATGCATACTGACACTACTAATACAATTGATAAGCCAGTTCTAGTGTGATATATATGCATGCAGTTAATTAAGACTAAGAGCTTGGAAGCACCTGTATTTGGTGACTAACACATGAAGGAAGACACCCATAAAAACCTTGCTGAAATCTGCTCCTGCACATGTCCTCATGCCTGCTCCAAAAGGTATGAAGTTCTTTGCTGCGACGTTCGCTGAGATACCCTTTTAGATCAAAGTGAATGAAATTCAGCAAAAACTAATAAGATAGTTTTAGGTAATCCCACCAAAATTCAGTCCATGTTAGATTGGGTGATCATGCATGGTGAGTGGTGAGTGGTGAGTGATGAGTATCAAGGGTTTTTTTCAACACACCTGCATCTCCATGGATCGAAGCTAAGAGGGTCCTCATAAATGTTTGGGTTCAGTTGAATGGCAGAAGGAACCACCATAAGACACCAGCCTTTTGGAATTGTATATCCTAAAATGAAAGTGTTTTTTTTTTTTTTTTTTTTAATCTTAATGTATAATATCAAGTATTCTTTTCATATATCAAAGATAAGAGGAAAAAAAAGAAAAGAATCATTATGGTTCAAAGATGTCAATATTGATGTTGAAATCAGACCAAACCAATTTGATTTTGGGCTTACCATTTACTTCAATGTCTTGGATTGTTTTTCTCAAAATCCCGGGAGCAACACTAGCCAGCCTAAGTGATTCATTGACAACCTATTTTTCCAATTCAATGGACGGTAAGAAATGTTGTCAATGGTTAGAGCCCCTTTATTTAGGAAATTAAAAAAGAAACTTAAAATATGCCCAGAAAAAAAAAAAAGAAAAAAAAAAAAGAGGTGAAATTATCTACTCACGTTATGAGTAAATGTCATAGATTTGTATTTCTTCCATGTGAGTCTAGAATTGGCATCCTCTCTACTTTTAAGAATTGCTTCATGCTCCTCCTAATTCAAAAAAAAAATTGTTCTTTTTAGTAGTATTAAACCCAAAAGGGGCATTTTCTAAATCTAATTCAAGAAAATTTGGCTCCTCTTTGTGTCACTAATTACCGTCAATTCTTTCACAACTTTTGGCTTGTCGCTAAGTAACTTAATAGCTAATGTAAGAGTTGAGGATATAGTCTCAAAGCTGGCAAGGAGAAGCCCAAACATCACATAGATTATGAATTTATCTGTCAAGAATGTTTCAGTTTTCATGTCCATCAAAATTTGATCAAGAAAATCTCCTTTGCCAATTTCGGGATTACGCTTTCGCTCCTCATATATTTTAGTTATCAAGTTTACCACATTCTGTCGATTCTGTATGACAATTGTGCCGCTATATTAGATTAAACTTAAATAAATTTTAGAGTAAAAAAAAAGAGATATCATACGTTTTGCAATTGAAAAGTGTTAAAAGTGTTTTGAAGGAATTATACCTGTAGACATTTATGGTAAGCAGTACCAGGAATGTTTAAAGGTAGTTTCATAAATCCTTCCGTGAAGTTACTAAAAAATTCATCAATATTATCTCCGGATTTCTCTGCGTCATAACCTATCAATAGTTTTGCTGTAAGTTTAAAAATCATCTGAATAAAAAGAAAGGTGATAAGTCAAGCTGTTCAAATCGCATCTTATATACATTACCAAACATGTGATCACAAAAATAAGGTGCAGTGCGGTTATGGTTTTGGCTAAATTCTAAACCGCACCGCACTACACCACACCACACCGCACCGCACATGTGACTGTAAAAATAAAGTGCGGTGCAGTTATGATTTTAGCTAAACCGCACCGCAAAGTGCGGTGCTAAAAATGGCTTAAAACTGCACCGCGAACACCCCTAGTACTGATAAGTATCTTTTGTAGTAGTTATTTCAATTTCAAGTGATCAAAAAACCAAAACAAATTAAATAATAATAATAATAAACCTAAATTCACTGTTATTGTAAATTGGACAAAGTTTAGCTATAAAATTAGTTGTAGCCTAAACTTAATAAAATAAACATTTCTACATATTTTGAAAATCTAACCGTTGAATTGCATGTTCTTTATGCTTTTAATACACATGTCAAATTTTGTATCAATCGGATATTATTTACTATATAATCTATAATCTTATATTTTATAAATAATTTTAAACTACAAAAAATTGTAATTTAAACAATTTATTGATGACATAACTATTGATCTTTAATTTTTTAGAAATTTTGCAAGCATGAAGGATATAAGAAGAAGATATAATCCAATAGTGGATTTGACAAAATTCACCTCCAATAAAAAGATATTGAGTAAGGTTGTAGTTTTAGACTACAATCAATTTTATGACTAAACTTTGTGATTGTAAATTTATCCATTCCATTATTTACTTAGATTTATTCTTTTATTTTCAAATGCAAAATGTTTTTATAACAAATATAGAATCTTCCTCCAAACCATTTTGTATGAACATTCCTCCAAGTCACTACTTGACAACTTAAGACTATTCATGTATATTTCAGTCATATGACCTACTTAATAATCATGTGACTTGTCTAAATGATTTAATAAATCATGTGACTATGTGAGTTAATACACATGGATAGTGTTCTGAACCGCAACTTAATGAGTTGGAGGAGATTCCTCCAACTCTATTCGAAGGAAAACTTTGTACTATCTTGCAAATTTACACACATTATAAGGTGTGCAAAGTTTAGTTGTAAAATTAGTTGTAGTTCAAAGCTACAACCTTACTCAATAAAATAAATATTATGACATATTTTAAAAATTTAACCGTTAAATTGCATGTTCTTTATGCTCTTAAATCTTAATACACATGTCAAATTTTGTGTCAATCAGATATTATTTACTATATGATCTATAAGCTTATATTTTATGTATAATTTTAAACTACAAAAACTTGTAATTTAAACAATTTATTGACGACATAACTATTGATCTTTAATTTTATAGAAATTTTCAAGTATGGTGGATATAAGAAGAAGATGTAATCCAATGATGGATTTGTCAAAATTCACCTCTAATAAAAACATATTGAGTAAGATTGTAGTGCAAGGTTACAACAAATTTTATAGATAACTTTGTCCTTATAAGATCCCTGGATTAATATAAGAACTTACAATTGCAAGGCTTTTCTTCACTTCCAAACTGGGTAGCTTAGACCAACCTTGCAATTTTTGATTAATTGCATCCTCTAAGTGAGGTAACAACTTGTTCTTGAGAGCCTCAGGACCAACATGATTCAAGATTGAGTTCCAAAGGTACTTATGAATATTTCTATGACTGCTAACTCTTGTTACATCTTGGCCAAGAAGCTTGGCAAAGGAGTCCATATACCACTGTTCAACCAATTTTCCTTCTTGTTGAAAAACGTAATAATTGAATTCAGGATTAGATGATACCACCATTGGCCGTCCTGCCAAACTTGTCCGAAATATTGGCCCAAATCTAAAAAACATTAATAATATAAATTAAATAAATAAATTACAGATTAGTTAGAACAAGATGATATATATATATATATATATATATATATATATGTTCATAGGTTAAACATAACCAAAATGCAAAAAATTGTATGTAGATAAAAACAATAAGTGTGCTACAATTTTTGCCACAACTTACCCATATGGTAAACTATGGTAAAAGTTATAAAAATTGTTGTGATAGTAGACTTTTTGGACTAATAATGGCCCATATTTAAAACGGTGAAAAAAAATTACTAAAGAAAACGAGTTAGGAAAAGAGAGAAGATGATTTGTTAGTCAAATGAAGAACCCATTTCAAACAAGCATAAATAATACAATCAAAGATATATATCCCTATTGGAAATATTAAGATGCGTCAATCAGTTAAGACACAAGGCTCTTGGAAAAAAAAAAGGTTGCATGCACATTGTCGGGGGCTTACTTCATCATCCTTTTCTTGATAAAAGGTGGGGTGTCCAGTGAGTTGTTTGACACTAGAAAATCAAGGGTCTCCCCAATAAATGGGATGCCCATAGAACCAGGAGGTAATTTTCCGTTACATTTAGGATTCCTCCACCTATAAACCCAATGCGTGGAAATCACAATAAGCAAGCTAATAACAGAAAGCCAAACAGACCACATCTTAAATTAGCTATTAGTATTGCTGGGGAGAAATAGAGGACCACTACTAAAGAGTATTGGTGGAACTTTAGGTTGATTCCTTAAGGAGAGAGTGAGGTTCTTTATATGGGCAAAGAATTAGATCAGTTCCTAAAAATAAAAGATGTGTGTGGCAACTGGCAACTGGCAATTGGCACGCACCAGTCTTTCTTTATCCAGCAAAAGAAATTTAGTAAGAGGGACGATTCCTTGTTCCCATTTGGTTCAAATAAATAATAATATTGACCCAAAAACTTCCATTTCGGCACTAAGCAATGATGCATGCCATACATCAGCACGTGTAAGCAATGACATCCGACGCGTGTAAGCGATAACATAAGCGATCCAATCAATTGCTGACATATGTCACCTTGAAAATCAAGGCATTTCGGCCAATCAAACGATGCTATGTGTCTTGGAGAAAAAGTCTTAAAAATCCTCCAATTAGACTGTGACATTTGTCATCAATCAGACTCCGCCATGTGTCGCTCCCTACCCCCAAACTTCTATAAATAGAAGCATTCCTAACACAAACCAATAGATCTTGGAACACACACCAAGACGAACCAAGACATCTTGGGACACACCAAGGCATCCATGCCATAGGCAGCATCAAAGAAGATTCAGAAGTACAGAAACTCTGCTGGAATCAAGCCCTGAAGCCTCCAGGAACTTCAAAAACTTCGACCTCAAATAGGAGGAACATTCAAAGCAAAATCATCCAAACTACCTGCCTAAATCTTAAAGTTTGCTGGAATTAAGCCCAAAAGTCTCCAGAAACTTCAAGAAACCATAAATTGGTGAATCTCTGCAAATTTAAGACTCCAAAGCCCTGTAGACACCCCATTTTACAACTTGCATTTAATCAATATTAAGGGCAAGACAATAATGTTGCGCCAAGGGCATGATCACAATTTCAACAGTTAGATCTTCAGATTTGTGATACAAAACAAATCTTGATGCTCTAACAATCACAATGGTAAGTTGTAAAGTTGTAATTTACAACTATGTTTTGTTGGCTTGTATTCCGTGCCAAATTTGATTGTAATTTTGTTCAATCGTTTAAAACCCTGTATTTGTTGTGGGACTTGATGTAAGGGGTGTGTGAGAGAAAGAGTGTTGAAGACTCAAGCATTTGAAGAAGAAAAGGATTCTCGCGGGTATCTCGCGGGTATGTCGCGACCAAGCTTCCCGCGAAGTGAGACATGTGCCAGGCACATGATGGAATGCGAAGAGTCATGCCAGGTGGAGACAACTGTGTCTCGCGAGTATCTCGCGGGTAAGGCCTTCCCGCGAGACACCCGCGAGACTAGCTGTTCTGCCAGCCTGTATTCTTTGAGTCACACCTTTTGCACCCCTCCTACAAATATCATCATTACCCACATTTGTTGAGGAATGCTTCAGAGAGAAAACCCTAGCCAAACACCTTGGTAATTAGAGATTGTCTTCCCCACCTTCTCTAAACAATTTGCTTGTGGTATCTCCTCAACCATTCCCTCTCCATTGTCCATATCTTTGAGAGGTTGATAGCCCAAACACTTGACACACCTTTGAGAGTGCTGAGTGACGTTTTGGTGCTGCTGGGAAGCATAGGAAGGAGCCTTTAATGGCAGATGCAACATGGAGCTTGTTGCGGGATCCGGATAACTAGGACAAGACACGGTTCCGAGAAGCCTTGTTGGAGTAGGAGCTTGGAGGGCTTAGGTACATTGGGTAGACTAGGCTTGGAGGGTCTTTTGCTAATCCATGTATCCCAACTGATTGTCTAGTGGATCGATTTCCGCTTGGAGGGCGGCGGAGAGGTTTTTCGCCGAGTTCTTCGGTTTCCTCTTCGATAACACGTCTCGGTGTTATTTGTGTTTGCATCCTTCTTCCCTACTCTTGTTCATTTCATTTTTACTGCTGAGTTGCTTTAAATTATGGATTAGAGTAGTTGTTTGTTTATACGCTTGTGTTTACACTATTCCGCACTTGTTAGTAAGTTAGTGTAAAATCAACCAAGCCGTAATTTGAATTTGGGGGGGTCTAAACCGCTCGTGTGTTTTCAACACATTTTCGAGCTTTCATAAGTCATGGGCCTTAATCGGACCACGTGATCAAAAGTTATCATACAAACAATTTCCAAAAATTGTGGTTCACCTACACAATGGGCCTGATCAAGTCCTATTTTAAATACTTAATTTTGATTGGTTTCAACAAGAATTAATTTAAAATTAATTAAGTGTGAATTTTGATTGGATTTCATTTTTTTTTAATTTTTTAAGAAATAATAAAAAAGGGTTTTCCTTTATGGCATCTTATCTGCTCTTTTGAAAAAAAAAAAAAAAATTGGATAGAGAAAAAGATATGATCCATGAAAAATTTCAAAAATAATAGAAAATGCTCAAAAACTTTACTATTTTCAGCAGCAATTTAAATCTCATTTTTGGCCTCGAAAACTTTGAAAATTAGTTTTCTCTGTTTCTGGAAAAGTTGTAGAGAATTAAATTTCCTTTCAAAAGACACCTATACAGAATCAATTGGAATTTTGAGCAGAAATTTATAGCCAAAACACCAAACAGGTACAGAAGATAACACAAGTTCAACATTGTCTTCAACTTCCTTTCAAAATTTAAATGGGGATCAACACCAAATCCGTTCCAGCTTATCTAAACAGGTTTATCTCCCCCCTTAGCTTTAGAAGAAAGCTAATAACTTAGTTTTAAAGCTAAGTCATACCTTTCCCTATAAATAGAGAAGACCTCTTCCATTTTTGGCACCCCATTCCCTCTAGAGAGCTAGCGAGAAAAAAAAAAAAAAAAAAAAGCTGTTGTGCAGCCACTGTTCTTACGTTGGTTGTAGTTTAGTACTTTCTTGCTTTCTCCCTAGCCCTTTAAGTGATCACTTCCCCCTTTAATTTATGCTCTATGTTGGTAAGTAGTTAATTATGTTCTTTAAATTTCTAAACTAGTTTATTATTCCTTATATTTCTTGCTCTCTCTTTAGTCTTTCAGAAAATATTAAGATTCAATATAATTTTTCTCAAGTTGCTAATTTGCTTTCCTTTATGTTCTCATAAAATATATGTAGATTTTGATTAAGCTTTCTTTTCATTACCTGGTTTCTTTCTTTTTAATCTTGTTTATATAATGTATCATATTAATAAACTATATGTACTGTCACGTGTATATAAACTATATGTATTGCATTGACTTGAGTTTATGATCTCATATTTTTTTTATATTCGGCCTTAAGTTTGATATTCATGCTTAAATGTTGAGTTTGCTTAAACTTTTGGTTTGTTATCCTATGCCTATGTTTTATTTTCTTCCAACATGCTTAAACTCTTGTTTGCTATCACATGATTGATTTTCATTTTCTTCTAACATATTTAAACTTTTGTTTTATGTTACATGCTTGATTTTCTTTTTTCCTCCAACATGTTCAGATGTTAGTTCTTCATCACATGCTAAATACTTGAATTCCTTTTGCATGCCAATCCTTGATCTTTCATCTATATGTTGAATTTGTTCTCATAACACATGTTGTTTTTTAACAAATATAGATATTGAATTGGCTTCTTTAATACAATGCGTTTTCACAAGAAATTAATGTAATAACATTCCCTAATCTCATGACACATGACATTCAAATTTTCTAAAGTTTTGGTGAAATACTTGGATGAACATGTCTAGATATCTCATTGATGTTCCTTTTACATGCTTAGATGAACACTTCTAGGCTAATGTGCAACTTTCTCTTGAATGCATAGATGAACATGTCTGGGTAGTTGTTTTACTCTTTTTTTAAATGCTTAAACAAACACGTCTAAATATTTTGATTTTCTCTAGATGAACATGTCTAAGGGATTTTTCTTTACTTTTTTTTTTTTCATAATTGCTTGGATGATTAAATATGCTTAAATGTTTTGTTTTTCGCTTTGCTATTGTGTGGATGACAAATAACATGACAATTCTCTGTTTTCCTTCACATGCTTGGATGAACACTTCTAAGTTATTATTTACCTTTTATAACATGATTGGATGAACATATCTAATTTTTTGATCTATTAAACATGCTTGGATGAACATGCCTAAGTTAGAAATTCTTTGTTTTACATTAACTTCTTGGATGAACATGCCATTACTTTCATGCTTTCTTTACATTTACATTGTTATCAAACGAATTTCACTTTTTGTTTCTCTTTACATTAAATTCCCCAACACATGTTTGTTTACAATTCTTGCAAATTAACATGTTTATGTGATATATTATTTACATTTGTTTGACATGACATGATATTGGCCATCTTAACCTAGGAGATTGGTTTTACTAGGCGAGATGGGTGCTTAATCCCTTCCCATCTCGTAAATTAGCCCCCGAACCAAGATCAAGGGTTCTAGACTAGCCTCTTATATATGCAATTTTACATTTTTTTAGAATGTAACTATTAAGTAGGAAACAAAGTAATGTAATTTACTTTCTTAAATTGTATCTAGGACCAAAAAAGCATTGTAAATTTTTGTTACAAAATTGAGCTAAATTGTCATATATAATAATACAACAGAAGCATTTTTTATAGAGAAGGTTTTCTTATTTTTTTCATTTAAATTAAATAAGTGGCGACTACATGTAAAACCCTCGATCTAGGGGGGAGTACATTTTACAGTGAATTTGACATTTTAAGCATCATGATCCCAGCCATTCGCACGGGTTAGGCCTAATTTGAGAAAAAATTGGTGGGCCGGGGTCGCAGTCGCTCACTGTGGCAACTCTTCTGTGGATGTTGAAGGCTAGACTCCAATTTAGGTTATGGTGGCTAACCATGTCATTTGTTTGTTTATTGATATTAATAATATGTTGTATTTGCTTGCCATAACATCATTTGCATGATTGGAATTGTGATATATGAATTGTGTATGTTGCCCAGAAACCATGGTAATTGTAGCCATGGATCGCGGTCCTCTGGATTCGTGTACCCAGTGGTGAACCTACCACCCCTTCACCTAAGACTCGCTTGAACTTTGTTGTATTTTGTAAAAGACAAACTCTACTGTCTGGACCAACGTGGCACTTGTACATCACAAGTTGGGAGGTACAACGTCTTAGCTTTTGGTGAAATTTATGTATTAGAATGGAAATTTTGGTCATTCTAACTGAAACGATAGGGATTTCAAAACGTTGCTTTTGATAAGCTAAATTTGATTAGGTTGAATTAGGAAATAACACAATCAAATTACATATTTACATGTGGCAATAAATGTTGTTTGTCACTTTTTTTTTTTGGAGTATGATATTGTTTGTCAGAGTACTAGCCATACATGACTCAAGTGGAAGAGTTTTTTATTTTTATTTTTAGAGCAGAAGGTGGAAGACATGAAGATGAAGAAAGATGGTTATTAAGAAGATAAGACACTACTCCCCTGACTTATAAAGTTATTATTGGTGACATAACTACCCATTTTGCTTATAAAATGAGGCTACTCAAGAACGGAAATGACACAATCATCCAACATCAATACCTCGACATTTATTTGTTGTCATCTACTTTGATACAAGTAGTACTGTAATTTAGTTCTTTGATACTTGTATCAAGTTTTTCGATTACTGCAGGTAAGTTTTCTTCAATGTCTTAGTTGTTAATTCTATTTGCATCAGTTCCATACTTCCATTATTGTTATCTTGTATTTCGTGATTAGCTCCTAGACTTTTTTTTAAAGAAAATCCTCTTAACTAAGGCATTATTGAACCCATTTAATTCACTCGAAGTTGTATTTGTTCCTCAAGTTAAAAATCTCTCTATCTCTCTCTCTCAAAGGGAGAGAGATTCTTATAAGACGAAAGACAATTCCTTTTATTTAAAAACCCTTACCTTTTTTTTTTTTTTTTTTTTATAATAATTTGGACAATACAATAATAATTGAAATTTTACTCTATGTTTGGATTGAGAGAGATGGGAGCATACGAGGAGAGAAGAGATGGGAAGCTAACCGGAATGTACTAAATTACAATATATTCTAATGACATTGCCCCCTATTATTTGTTCCATTTCCTCCGTTCCAAACATACCTTAGGGAATAAAGATGTATTATATATTACAAAAAAAAAAAAACACACACACACAACTTAATTAACATATAATATTATGGTCGTCTTGCTCCGTGATCTTCATGATGAAATAAAGCTATCATGCATGCTTTGTTAAGACCTGAATGTGAATACCATCTCCAAATCCTAAAGCAGGAGTCCGCATCATCTCTCCACCCTTTATTATAGTCCACCTACACATGATTCAAATCATCTACTTCATCTACTATATAATAAAAGTTGGGTCTTAAAAGTTAAAACTATGTCAAGTGATTACTTTTTTTTTTTTTTTCCAAGTATACTTCTTTATTAAAGAGTTATTATTTGAATTAACTAATATGGGACCTAGAAACTATTGCTGCACCAAGTGGCTTGCCCTAAGTTTCAAGAAATTTAAATTATTCCTATAATTAAAAAATAATTACCAAATATCTAAAAAAATCAAATGAAATTTCACTATTCCTTTTTAATTATTTAATTATCCACCAAAATTTTTTGTTTTAATAATTAAATTTTGATCTTACATATCCTGCGTCCGTTATGTGACTAAATGTAAGTGTTATACATGTTTTTTTTTTTTTTTTTTTTTTTTTTTTCCATTTGTTGAACTATAAGTATAATTAAAATAATTAATATGGTTTGTTTTAAGTAAAAATCTATAATCAAAGTTTCACAAAATTTAAACTATTATTCCAAAATAAAACTTTATGGCCAAAAGTTTTGACAAATTTAAGATAAGTTTATTATTCTTTTTAGATTTTTTTAATAATCTATTACGACTTTTTTAGTTAAAAAAAAAAAAAAAAAATTCAATTTCACATAATATACTTTCACCACTTTACATTAAGTAATTTTGTTCCTTTATTTTTACTTTCTATATTATCATTTAATTTCAATTATATCATTATTTTCTGTATGATTTTTTTATTAAACCCTGGATCGTACATGCATACTGATACTACTAATACAATTGAAAAGCCAGTTCTAGTGTGATATATATGCATGCAGTTAATTAAGACTAAGAGCTTGGAAGCACCTGTATTTGGTGACTAACGCATGTAGGAAGACACCCATAAAAACCTTGCTGAAATCTGCTCCTGCACATGTCCTCATGCCTGCTCCAAAAGGTATGAAGTTCTTTGCTGCGACGTTCGCTGAGATACCCTTTTAGATCAAAGTGAATGAAATTCAGCAAAAACTAAGAAGATAGTTTTAGGTAATCCCACCAAAATTCAGTCCATGTTAGATTGGGTGATCGTGCATGGTGAGAGGTGAATGGTGAGTGATGAGTATCAAGGGTTTTTTTCAACACACCTGCCATCTCCATGGATCGAAGCTAAGAGGGTCCTCATAAATGGTCGGGTTCAGTTGAATGGCAGAAGGAACCACCATAAGACACCAGCCTTTTGGAATTGTATATCCTAAAATGAAAGTGTTTTTTTTTTTATTTATCTTATTGTATAATATCAAGTATTCTTTTCATATATCAAAGATAAGAGGAAAAAAAAAGAATCATTATGGTTCAAAGATGTCAATATTGATGTTGACATCAGACCAAACCAATTTGATTCTGAGCTTACCATTTACTTCAATGTCTTGGATTGTTTTTCTCAAAATTCCCGGAGCAACACTAGCCAGCCTAAGTGATTCAGTGACAACCTATTTTTCCGATTCAATGGACGGTAAGAAATGTTGTCAATAGCTAGAGCCCCTTTATTTAGGAAATTAAAAAAGAAACTTAAAATATGCCGAGGAAAAAAAAAGTGAAATTATCTACTCACGTTATGAGTAAATGTCATAGATTTGTATTCCTGCCACGTGAGTCCAGAATTGACATCCTCTCTACTTTTAAGAATTGCTTCATGCTCCTCCTAATTTAAAAAATAAAAAAATTGTTCTTTTTAGTAGTATTAAACACAAAAGGGGCATTTTCTAAATCTAATTCAAGAAAATTTAGCTCCTCTTTGTGTCACTAACCGTCAATTCTTTCACCACTTTTGGCTTGTCGCTAAGGAACTTAATAGCTAATGTAAGAGTTGAGGATATAGTCTCAAAGCTGGCAAGGATAAGCCCAAACATCACGTAGATTATGAATTTATCTGTCAAGAATGTTTCAGTCTTCTTGTCCATCAAAATTTGATCAAGAATATCTCCTTTGCCAATTTCGGGATTACGCTTTCTCTCCTCATATATTTTAGTTATCAAGTTTACCACATTCAGTCGATTCTGTATGACAATTGTGCCACTATATTAGATTAAATTTAAATAATTTTAGAGTAAAAAAAAGAGATATCATATGTTTTGCAATTGAAAAGTGTTAAAAGTGTTTTGAAGGAATTATACCTGTAGACATTTATGGTAAGCAGTACCAGGAATGTTTATAGGTAATTTCATAAATCCTTCCATGAAGTTGCTAAAAAAAACATCAATATTATCTCCGGATTTCTCTGCGTCATAACCTATCAATAGTTTTGCTGTAAGTTTAAAAATCATCTGCATAAAAAGAAAGGTGATAAGTATCTTTTGTAGTAGCTACTTCAATTTCAAGTGATCAAAAAACCAAAACAAATTAAATAATAATAAAAATAATAAACCTAAATTCACTGTTATTGTAAATTTATCCATGCCATTATTTACTTAGATTTATTCTTTTATTTTCAAATGCAAAAAGTTCTTATAACAAATAGAATCTTTCCTCCAAACCATTTTGTAAAAATGTTCCTCTAATTCACTACTTGACAACTTAAGACTATTAATTCACGACTATTTTTAGTCACATGACTTCATAATCATGTGACTATGTGACTTAATACACATGGATAGTCTTCTGAACCGCAACTTAATGAGTTGGAGGAGATTCCTCCGGCTCTATTTAAAGGAAAACTTTGTTATTTTGTAACTATCATGCAAATTTACAAGCATTATAAGATCCCTGGATTAATATAAGAACTTACGACTGCAAGGCTTTTCTTCACTTCCAAACTGGGTAGCTTAGACCAAGCTTGCAAGTTTTGACTTATCGCATCCTCTAAGTGAGGTAACAACTTGTTCTTGAGAGCCTCAGGACCAACATGATTCAAGATTGAGTTCCGAAGGTACTTATGAATATTTCTATGACTACTAACTCTTGCCATTACATCTTGGCCAATAAGCTTGTCAAAGGAGTCCATATACCACATTTCAACCAATTTTCCTTCTTGTTGAAAAACATAATAATTGAATTCAGGATCAGATGATACCACCATTGGTCGTCCTGCCAAACTTGTCCGAAATATTGGCCCAAATCTAAAAAACATTACCAATATAAATTAAATAAATAAATTACAGATTAGTTAGAACAAGATGATATATATATATATATATATATATATATATATATATTGATGTTCATAGGTTAAACATAACCAAAATGCAAAAGATTGCATGTAGCTAAAAACAATAAGTGTGCTACAATTTTTGCCACAACTTACCCATGTGATAAACTACGGCAAAAGTTATAAAAATTGTTGTGATAGTAGACTTTTTGAGCTAATAATGGCCCATATTTAAAACAGTGAAGAAAAAAATTACTAAAGAAAACGAGTTAGGAAAAGAGAGAAGATGATTTGTTAGTCAAATGAGGAACCCATTTCAAACAAGCATAAATAATACAATCAAAGATATACGTCTTTGTTGGAAACATCAACATGTTTCAATTAGTTAAGACACAAGGCCCTTGAAAAAAAAAAAAAGGTTGCATGCACATTGTCGGGGGCTTACTTCATCATCCTTTTCTTGATAAAAGGTGGGGTGTCCAGTGAGTTGTTTGACACTAGAAAATCAAGGGTCTCCCCAATAAGTGGGATTCCCATAGAACCAGGAGGTAATTTTCCATTACATTTAGGATTCCTCCACCTATAAACCCAATGCGTGGAAATCACAATAAGCAAGCTAATAACAGAAAGCCAAACAGACCACATATTAAATTTGCTATTACAATTGATGGGGAGGAATAGAGGACCACTACTAAAGAGTATTGGTGGAACTTTAAGTTGATTCCTTTAGGAGAGAGTGAGGTTCTTTATATAGGCAAAGAATGAGACCAGTTCCTAAAAATAAAAGATGTGGCTGGCAACTGGCAACTGGCAACTGGCACGTACCAGTCTTTCTTTCCCTGGCAAAAGATATTTTGTAAGAGTGACGATTACTTGTTCCCGTTTGGTTCAAATAAATAATAATATTAAGCTCTTCCATTTCGGCATTCATTGAAATTTTATTTCCATGATATTATACAAACCTATAGTCAAATCATTTGAAAAACTTTTCTTATCATATCATTTGTGTTTCCCTCAACCAAAAAAATAATAATAATAATAATAATCATATCATTTTATGTTTTTCATTTTTCTTCTATTGGGAAAAGCATATATAAATATAATATTATTAAACACGGACTAACTTTGCTGGTCAGATCAGTAGGCCAATGAACTTGTACTTGTACCTAAGAAAATTTGGTTGTTGTTTAATTTAACCACTAATGTAATAGACCCAGTAAAATTGTTAGAAATCTCAGTATTTGTTATAATATTTTAATATCATAACTATTCTTGTAATTTCATCCCTTTAGTACTTAATTACATATATTGGTCCTTTAATTAGTTAGTTGAAATAAGGATGAGTTAGTTAAGAATTGAGTGCATATAACTCATTTAACACATAACTTAATTTATAGAGCATGTGTTGAATTAACAAGCCAATTATTTTAGGTCACGTGGGCCAATGTCAATAGAGCTAGTCTCCTATAAATATATGATTGTAATTCAATATAAGATATCATTGAAGAATAAACAAATTGATTGCTTAGTGCAACTCACTCTCTCTCTTAATATTTTTCTATGGAGGTGACAATATCAAATTAAGCCAATTTTCTTATAATTCTCATCCCTACAATTTCCATCCATTCTCATTAGAAACCACTAGGTTCCTAACAAAATAAAAATCAACTACCCCAAGTTCCTATTAAAATGAAAATAAAAATAAAAACTAGCCAAAAAAAAAAAAAAAGAACCTCACCACAAGCTCTAGTGTCATTTTATTTATTTATTTAATTACTCTTTCATAGGCAAAAGCATATATAGTATCCATTTGGATACAGATGAAAACTTCCACGTTTAGCGTTTTGGCTTTTTTTTTTTTGGTGTGTGTGTAGGGGGAAGTGTTTCTTTTTTACTGTCTATCAGTGCACTATTCACACCAACAAAATAAGCGATGGACAGTGCACACCTGTGGGTCCCGTAAATTGTTTACAGGACTCACAAATCTCTTTTTTCAGCAACTTTTTCATAAAAAATAGATCCCATGGTACTATTCACACATTTAAAAATTATTTTGCTATAGTGTTTTCAATTTTCAGTTTTTAGCAAAATAAGCGGTATCCAAATGGACCCATAATAACTAGCTTCTGAGGCTTTTTTTTTTTTTTTTACTAAGGGTGCGAAATGCGCTTCCCACATCTGCGTTTTGTGCAATTTCAACCTTTTTTTTTTTTGGGTCCAGCGCCTAGTGCACTGTTCATGGTCCATGAACAGTGCAATCAGGCCAATGAACAGTAAATTCATTAATGAACAGTAAAAAAAATATTTTTTTTATTGTTTTCAGTTTTTAGCAAAATAAACGATATCCAAACGTACACTAAACAAATATTAGTTCCATTTACCAAATACTTTACAAAGTAGAAGAAGACATTAAAGAATTAAAGAAAAAGGAGATACAAAACACACACAAAACATATTAGATTCGCGTTTTCAAGTAGTATAGATAAAAGAAAGAAAATAAATAAATAAAAACTAAAACATATCAAATTTCACATCTTCATCTATCCATTTTTAATATGATTCATTAAACCAATAAAAAAAAGGAAAACACAAAACATATAAGATTCACGTTTTAAAATGGTTTATAATTTTATATAAAAGAAAGAAAAACAAAAAACCGAAAACATATCAAATTCAACGTCTTCATCTATCTTCCTTTTTCTTTTCGTTTTATTTTTTATTTTTTTATATGTAATCCTCATGGCCTTGGTTTCGCATTTCTCACAATTCATTTGCACCTTCTTTACTATGTTTTGTTGCACCATTGGATATATACATAACATATAAGGCATTAGCATCTTTTAACTAGAATAAAATTAAAAATTAAAAATAAATAAAAACTGTTCTCTTTAGTGTAAAATACTCAAAAGGTACTTTCATTTCATCGGTCCATGTGACTTGTTTTAGGAGGAAAAAAAGGGAAAAAGTCATTACCTTCATGTTTGATAGTTTGAAACAAAATTGCAAGTAATAAGAGAATCTCCTGATATGATATGAATGTGTGTTTACTTTTTTTTCTTTTATTTTTTGGTTGAGGAAAACGTAACAATAGTACTTGTAGTTATGAATAAACAATGGAATAAAAAGAAAACAAAGATTATACTAAAGAAAATCTTCTCGTAATGACCTAGATGGTCAGATTAGTATCTAGTGAACTTGTACCTAAGAGAATTTGATTGTTTAATTCAACTGCTTATGCAATTGAACTAGTAAAACCCACTAGTTTTTGGAACTCAAATGGATCATTTTCACCGCTAATTGATTTTGTAATTTTAAACAGAATTACCTTTATAGGTTCATTGCAACTTGTTTTACAATAGTTTGCAAAGTAGAAGTAGACATTAAAGAATTAAAGAAAAAGGAGATAAAAAAGCACACACAAAACATATAAGATTCACGTTTTCAATTGATATAGATAAAAGAAACAAAATATAAAAATAAAAACGAAAACATATCAAATTTCACATCTTCATTTATCCTTATTTTATATGATTCATTAAACCCACAAAAGAAATAAAAAAACAAACCATATTAGATTCACATTGCGAAGTGGTATATAACTTTATATAAAAGAAAGAAAAACAAAAACCCAAAACATATCAAATTTCACATCTTCATCTACCTTTTTTTTTTTTTTTTTTTTTTTTTTTTTTTTTTTTTAAATGCAATCCTCATGGCCTTGGTTTTGCATTCCTCACAATTCATTTGCACCTTCATTACTATGTTTTGCTGATACGTTAGATATATGCATAACGCACAAGGCATTAGTATCTTTTAAAGAGAATAAAATTAAGAATTAAAAATAAATAAAAACTGTTCACTTTAGCGTTAAATACATGAAAGGTACTTTCATTTCAATGGTCCATGTGGCTTGTTTTAGTTGGAAAAAAAAGGAAAAATGTCATTATTTTCAAGTTTGACAGTTTGAAACAAAATTGCAAGTAATAAAAGAATCTTTAGATATGACATAGACGTGCATTTACTTCTTTTTCTTTTTCTTTTTTTGTTGCGGAAAACGTAACAATAGTACTTGTAATTATGAATAAACAATGAAATAAAAAAGAAAACAAAAATTATACCAAAGAGGATCTTCCCTTAATGACCTAGATGGTAGGATTAGTACTTAGTGAACTTGTATCTAAGAGAATCTGGTTGTTTACTTCAACTGCTTATGCAATTGAACTGGTAAAACCACTAGATTTTTGCAACTCTAATGGATTGTTTCACCACCAATTGATTTTGTAATTTTAAACAAAATTAACTTTACAGGTTCATTGCAACTTGTTTTATAATAATATACAAAGTAGAAGAAGTCATTAAAGAATTAAAGAAAAAGTAGATAAAAAACACACACACAAAATATACTAGATTCACGTTTTCAAGTGGTATAGATAAAAGAAAGAAAGTAAATAAATAAAAATCAAAACATACCAAATTTCGCATCTTCATCTATCCTTTTTTTTTACATGATTAATTAAACCCATAAAAGAAAGGAAAAAACAAAACATATGAGATTCACGTTTTGAAGTGGTTTATAACTTTATATAAAAGAAAGAAAAACAAAAACCCAAAACATATCAAATTCCCCGTCCTCATCTACCTTTATATATATATATATATATATATATATATATATATATGCAATCCTCATGGCCTTGGTTTTGCATTCCTCACAATTCATTTGCACCTTCATTACTATGTTTTGCTGCAACGTCGGATATATGCATAACGCACAAGGCATTAGAATCTTTTAACGAGAATAAATTAAGAATTAAAAATAAATAAAAACTTTTCTCTTTAGTATTAAATACCCGGAAGATACTTTCATTTCATTGGTCCATGTGGCTTGTTTTAGGAGGAAAAAAAAGGAAAAAAAGTCATTACCTTCAAGTCTGATAGTTTGAAACAAAATTGCAAGGAATAAAAGAATCTTTAGATATGATATGAACGTGCATTTACTTTTTTTTTTTTTTGGTTGCAGAAAACGTAACATTAGTGGTTCATAACTTATGAGATTCACATTTTGAAGTGGTTCATAACTTTATATAAAAGAAAGAAAAACAAAACCCTAAAACGTATCAAATTCCACGTATTCATATATTTATTTTTTTTAATTTTTTTTTTAATATGCAATCCTCATGGCCTTGGTTTTCCATTCCTCACAATTCATTTTCACCTTCATTACTATGTTTTGCTGCAACGTTGGATATATGTATAACGCACAAGGCATTAGTATCTTTTAACTAGAATAAAATTAAGAATTAAAAATAAATAAAAACTGTTCTCTTTAGTGTTAAATATATGAAAGGTACTTTCATTTCATTGTTCCACGTGGCTTGTCTTAGGAGCAAAAAAAGGAAAAAAGTCATTACCTTCAAGTCTGATAGTTTGAAACAAAATTGCAAGTAATAAAAGAATTTCTAGATATGATATGAACGTGTGTTTACTTTTCTTTTTTTTTGGTTGTGGAAAACATAACAATAGTACTTGCAGTTATGAATAAACAGTGAAATCAAAAGAAAACAATGATTATACCAAAGAGGATCTTCCCATAATGACCTAGATGGCCAAATTAGTACATAGTGAACTTGTACCTAAGAGAATATGGTTGTTTAATTCAAACGCTTATGCAATTGAACCAGCAAAACCCACTAGATTTTTGCAACTGAAATGGATTGTTTTCACCGCCAATTGATTTTGTAATTTTAAACAAAATTACCTTTATAGGTTCATTGCAACTTGTTTTACAATAGTTTACAAAGTAGAAGAAGTCATTAAAGAATTAAAGAAAAAGGAGATAAAAAAACACACACAAATTATATTAGATTCATGTTTTCAAGTGGTATAGATAAAAGAAAGTAAATAAATAAATAAAAACCAAAACATATCAAATTTCACATCTTCATCCATCCTTTTTTTATATGATTCATTAAAACCATAAAAGAAAGGAAAAAACAAAACATATGAGACTCACGTTTTGAAGTGATTTATAAATTTATATAAAAGAAAGAAAAACAAAAAGCCAAAACTCGTCCAATTCCAAGTCTTCATCTATCTTTCCTTTTCTTTTCTTTTTTTCTTTTTTTTATTTTATTTACAAGCAATCCACATGGCCTTTGTTTTGCATTTCTCGCAATTGATTTGCACCTTCATTACTATGTTTTGCAGCATCGTTGGATATATGCATAATGCATAAGGCATTAGTATATTTTAACTAAAATAAAATTAAAAATTAAAAATAAATAAAAGTTGTTCCCTTTAGTGTCAAATACTCAAAAGGTACTTTCATTCCATTGGTCCATGTGGCTTGTTTTAGGAGAAAAAAAAGGAAAAAAGTCCTAACCTTCATGTTTGATAGTCTGAAACAAAATTGCAAGTAATAAGAGAATCTCTAGATATGATATGAATGTGCATTTACTTCTTCTTTTTTTTGTTGAGGAAAACGTAACAATAGTACTTGCAGTTATGAATGAACAATGAAATCAAAAGAAAACAAAGATTATACCAAAGAGAATCTTCCCATAATGACCTAGATGGCCGGATTAGTACCTAGTGAACTTGTACCTATTAGAATCTGGTTGTTTAATTCAACTGCTTATGCAATTGAACCAGTAAAACCACTAGATTTTTGCCACTCAAATGGATTGTTTTCATTGCCAATTGATTTTGTAATTTTAAACAAAATTAACTTTACAAGTTCATTGCAACTTGTTTTTATAATACTTTACATAGTAGAAGAAGACATTAAAGAATTAAAGAAAAGGGAGATAAAAAACACACACAAAACAGATCAGATTCATGTTTTCAAGTGGTATAGATAAAAGAAAAAATAAATAAATAAATAAAAACCAAAGCATATCAAATTTTGCATCTTCATCTATCCTTTTTTTATATGATTCATTAATATAATTAATATTTCTAAGGGGTTTTTAGAAAATAAGGTTGAAACCCTAGCTATATATAAGCTTATTATGTCAACGTATATGGGGAGATATTTTGAGAGAGGAGACTATCCAAATTACTCCAGTAGAGAAGGTTTGACTGCACGATTGAGGTAAGAGCTTAAGAATTTCTTTCTTGTCAAATCTAAGTTTTATTTAGAATTAGAGTATTTTCTATGTGGGTATTTTGGCCAATAGTGAAACTATTTAATTTGTCAAGAGTTTTAGTGATGCAAACGAAAAAAAGTTTGGATTTATTTTCAGTAAACTAGACACTGTTATTGTAGATGCTTCTATGTTTAGTAACTTAATCTTTATTTATGCCTTTTGTTGCATTGAACGGAGATGAAATTTGCAAATTTTTTTAGACTTCATGAGACAAGTTTTTGCACAGCCCTTTATTAAAGGAATAGTACCGAATTAATGGAGTTGAGGTCTAACAAGTTAAAAAAAATTGTGTATCCGTTAAAGCCCAGGTGCTTTGATTTGGATGATATAGTCATGTATTTTAGTTTTGTCCTTATCTCTAAAGTGAACTAAGGGTGGCAGGTGGCAGAAAGTAAAGGAAATATATATATTATGAATATGTGGATTTTTTTGAGTTAATAATGAGAAATTATTAGTTTTTTTTTTAGTAGTTTCTCTTTTGGCCGAGTACCATTATAAGTTCTTCTTAAATTATTTGATTATTGAGTAAATGGTACCTGCAAAATTGTTTTAGGTGATATCTAACGATTTTAGAAGAAGTGTTAGGGAGAAGTTCCTTTTGGTATGACTTTTGGAGGTAAGTAACCTTATCCTAATTGGTTTTATTTTGCGTATTTTAACTACTGAAAATTGTTTACAGTTGTTACAATTTTATTTTTATTGTATTACTAATTTCAAGTAAAGAATTATCATAAATATATCTGATTACTGAATATATGATGTATTTTATTTAATTGTTTCTAGCTATACTAATTCAAAGTAAACAATAAAGAATTTTCACAAATATACATGAGCATTGAATATAAGATTTATTTTTATTTTATTGTTTTTTTTTAGCTATATTGATCTAAAGTAAAGAATTATAGAAATATCACAAATAGATTTGCATATTGAATATATGATTATATATACATATTTGAATAAGATATATTTTTGTTAAAAACTATGATTTCATATATATGATTATGAACAATCTTATTATGAATTTATTCTGATACCTAGCCAATTGAGGTTATTCATTGGTATTCTGATACCCAAACTAATGGGGGTTATTCATTGGTACTCTGATACCCAAACCAATGGGTGCTATTCATTGGTACTCTGATGCCTAGTCACGGGGATATAGCGTGACCATAGTCATAAGATTGTTAAGAATATGAATTACGTTTGAATATTTGAACTATTTTGAGTCCTTAAAACTACATATGTGATTTTGGAAATATTTGAGTATTTGAACTATTTTGAGTCATTAAAACCACTCACGTGTTTTTGGAACCTATTGTAAGTTATAGCTTTTGATACATGGAAAACTAACTCTTTTCTAAACCATCTATGATATATTTGTAAAATTAAAGTATGTGATTTATGTACAACTTATTATTTCAAGACTACGAAACTTCTTCAGTATTTTGAAAACACATAGTATATTATAACTTTGAAAACACATATTACATCTTATACTTTACAAATTTGTTGCTTGATAGAACTTATTAGGATTTTGGTTACTTATTGAGTTGTCAACTCACCCCCCCCCCCTTTTTTCCCCTCCAGTTTCAGATTGTGAAGAATAGCAAGTTTTGGGAGTTTTGATGTTGTGTTGTGAGCAGGAAAAGAAGTTTAGTGATTTTGGGATTGGATGGTCTTCTAATAGTTCTATATTTATTGGTCAATTGGCATTATGTACATGAGGTTTGGATTTTGTTCCTTTTAAATTATTGGAGATCTATTTCATAAAGAAATTGTTGAGATATTTTGGATTTATTTGATTTAATTTTTAAAGATAAATTTTAGTTGCTAAGAAGGCCTTGCACACTTATAGGATGCTTACTTTATAAGCGTGTTGCAGTTGTCACGTGCCTATCTTTATACTTGACATATTAGATTCATGTTTTCAAGTGGTATAGATAAAAGAAAAAATAAATAAATAAATAAAAACCAAAGCATATCAAATTTCGTATCTTCATCTATCCTTTTTTTATATGATTCATTAAACCCATAAAAGAAAGGAAAGAACAAAACTTACGAGATTCACGTTTTGAAGTGGTTCATAACTTTATATAAAAGAAAGAAAAACAAAACCCCAAAACATATCAAATTCCATGTCTTCGTCTATCTTTTTTTAAAATTTTTTTTTATATGCAATCCTCATGGCCTTGGTTTTGCATTCCTCGCAATTCATTTGCAACTTCATTACTATGTTTTGCTGCAACGTTGGATATATGTATAAGGCACAAGGCATTAGTATCTTTTAACTAAAATAAAATTAAGAATTAAAAATAAATAAAAACTGTTCTCTTTAGTGTTAAATACACAAAAGGTACTTTCATTTCATTGGTCCATGTGGCTTGTTTTAGGATAAAAAAAAAAATAAAAAAAAAAAAAGGAAAAAAGTCATTACCTTCAAGTCTGATAGTTTGAAACAAAATTGCAAGTAATAGGAGAATCTCTAGATATGATATGAATGTGCGTTTACTTCTTCTTCTTCTTTTTTTTTCTTTTTTTTTTTTTTTTTGCGGAAAACGTAACACTAAACAGTGAAATAAAAAAGAAAACAAAGATTATACCAAAGAGGATCTTCCCATAATGACCTAGATGGCTGGATTAGTACCTAGTGAACTTGTACCTAAGAGAATCAGGTTCTTTAATTCAACTGCTTATGCCATTGAACCAGTAAAACCCACTAGATTTTTGCAACTCAAATGGAATTTTTTCACTGCCAATTGATTTTGCAATTTTAAACAAAATTACTGTTGATGACCAAAATTTTACATGATAGCCCATTCCATAAAAAGTAAGGAAAGACCATAGGCCTTAACAAAAGAAGATCCAATTCATGAAGTTAAGAAGGACCATGAGGGCCCAAAGTTCCAAAAAGAAGGAAAAAGAAAGGAATAATAATAATAATAAAGAAAAAAGTAGAGGATCCTAGTCAGGCCAGAGGACACGCAGCAAGAAAAAGGATCCCGGTCGGGCCAAAGGATATGCAACAAGAAGAATCAACATCAAAGCCCTCGGATCTTGATGTGTCCTTGAGAAGAGGACCTTGGCTGACATATAGGAAAGCCAAGGTGTATGTTCAGATTTCCAACAAAAAACTGTAAAAAAAATCTAGCAAAATTAGGTATTATCTTTATAACCCATGGTCCAAGCTTGTGGAATCCCGAGTGGATAGTAAGGGAGAAGTAGTTTGGTCGGTAAGGGAGTGATTTCTGGTGAAAGGAAGATCCTGAAGGTTTCCCTTGGTTCATATATTTGCTTGGAATACATGAACCAATGGAAAACTCAGTTCCCCCATGTGCATGACACCTCTCCACAATTTCCTTTCAATTGTCACTTTCAATTAAAGGTGTCATTCATTGCATTGAGTAGCCCACCCACTCTTTTGACTTTCCAAGAAGGAATCTTCCATTTGTAACTAAAGCCAAATGCCCTTTTTGAGTTATAATTTCCTAATTAAGCTAAACATCTGCCTAATGCACTTTTTGAGGTTCAAGAGGACATGGTTTTACCCAATAGACCAGGGACGTCCTCGTTTAGAGTACTAGAACATGTCCACTATAAAAGGAACACTAAGGCATAGCAGAAGGGGGGAGGGGGGAGAAAGAGGGATTCAGATGGAGGGAAAAATGGAGAGTTCAAAGGTTCAAAAGGATAACTCTTAGAGCTTTAATAGCCCAGCAAGGGAGAGAAAAATGAACAAAATAAGAGAGCCAAGGTGGAGGAATTCGTCCCATATCCTTGAGATCATTCAAAATATCACTTAGTTTCCAAAAAAACATATGCCAAAACATGCACACATTAGACATCACTCTCTTCCACAAAATCCTCATCACCTAACTATCTTGGAAGGCAATGCCCAAGCAAAGCTACTTGGACTTGAGTTCCAAATCCCACAAGTCTTGTGCAAAAGCACAAAGTTTGTGAGAATTGGGGCCAGGATCCTCGTGGCTGACTTATTCTCATGAAATTCATTTACATATATGTATATGTATTAAAATGTATGTCCTAATTTAAGAAACTAACTATTATTTGAAGATATGTGTATTGTATAGTGTGTTCTTATGCAGAACCTATAGAGGTAAAGGGAAATGGCAAAAATCCATTGCATAATGAGTATAGAGAAAGATCTTATAGTTCAAGGAATCAGCATCCTGGGTTCCATGGATTACAGGCCTAGTACCCTTAGGAACCACGACATCCCACTCGAGGTCCCACGATGTCACGCTCGGGGTACCACGACATCACGGTCGGGGAACTAAGTGAACGAACTCTTTTAAATGTTCACACAATAAAAGATAAGACTCAAATATTCTATTTCAGTATCTTTCTCATTGTGAATATTATGAATACTTGTTTTACTTATTTCGTAAGAGTAAAAGGTCATTTTATGATACTAAAACACTTAGAATGGTAATTTATTACGTAGGAGGAAATTGCATTTTTGTCTTGAGGAGCTTTATGTGACTTGCGCACAAACCGGTTTATATAACAACCCCAATAGGCCACGGCGAACCGGACCCACTCCAACCATCCATCCTTGGAGGCCCAGGATCCCTTGTCATCAATGGACTTGGGTACTTTCCAAAAAAGGAACCCACACAATTACTTTTATGGGTTCATTGCAACTTGTATTATAATAGTTTACAAAGTAGAACAAGACATTAAAGAATTAAAGAAAAAGGATATAAAAAACACACACAAAACATATCGGATTCATGTTTTCAAGTGGTATAGATAAAAGAAAGAAAATAAATAAACAAAAACCCAAACATATCAAATTTCACATCTTCATTTATCCTTTTTTATATGATTCATTAAACCCATAAAAGAAAGGAAAAAACAAAACATATGAGATTCACGTTTTGAAGTGGTTTATAACATTATATAAAAGAAAGAAAAACAAAATCCCAAAACATAATAAATTCCTTGTCTTCATCTATCTTTTTTCCTTTTTACTTTTTATTTTTTTTATATATATGCAATCCTCATGGCCATGGTATTGCAACTTTCGCAATTCATTTTCACCTTCATTACTAAGTTTTGTTGCACCGTTGGATATATGCATAAAGCATAAGACATTAGTATCTTTTAACTAGAATAAAATTAAAAATTAAAAATAAATAAAAACTGTTCTCTTTAGTGTTAATTACTCAAAAGGTTCTTTCATTTCATTGGCCTATGTAGCTTATTCTAGGAGGAAAGAAAGGGAAAAAGTCATTACCTTCATATTTGATAGTTTGAAACAAAATTGCAAGTAATAAGAAAATCTCTAAATATGATATGAATGTGCATTTACTACTCTTTTTTTTTTTTTTTTTTTTTGAGGAAAATGTAACAATAGTACTTGCAATTATGAATAAACAATGAAATAAAAAGAAAACAAAGATTATACTAAAGAGAATCTTCCTGTAATGACCTTGATGGCCGGATTAGTACCTAGTGAACTTGTACCTTAGAGAATCTGGTTGTTTAATTCAATTACTTATGCAATTGAACCAGTAAAACCCACGAGATTTTTGCAACTCAAATGGATTGTTTTCATCGCCAACTGATTTCGTAATTTTAAACAAAATTACCTTTATAGGTTCATTGCAACTTGTTTTATTATAGTTTACAAAGTAGAAGAAGTCATTAAAGAATTAAAGAAAAATGAGATAAAAAAACACACACAAAATATATTAGATTCACGTTTTCAAGTGGTATAGATAAAACAAAGAAAATAAATAAATAAAAACCAAAACATATCAAATTTCACATCTTAATCTATCCTTTTTTTTAAATGATTCATTAAACCCATAAAAGAGAGGAAAAAACAAAACATATGAGATTCACGTTTTGAAGTGGTTTGTAACTTTATATAAAAGAAAGAAAAAAAAATCCAAAACATGTCAAATTCCACGTCTTCATCTATCTTTCTTTTTTCTTTTCTTTTTTAACAAGCAACCCTCATGGCCTTTGTTTTGCATTTCTTGCAATTCATTTGCACCTTCATTACTATGTTTTGCTGCACTGTTGGATATATGCATAATGCATAAGGCATTAATATCTTTTAACTAGAATAAAATTAAAAATTAAAAATAAATAAAAATTGTTCCCTTTAGTGTCAAATATTTAGAAAGTGCTTTCATTTCATTGGTCAATGTGGCTTGTTTTAGGAGGAAAAAAATGAAAAAAGTCATAACCTTCATGTTTGGGTGTTTGAAACAAAATTGCAAGTAATAAGAAAATCTCTAGATATGATATTAACGTGCGTTTACCTTTTATTTTTCTTTTTTTTTTCTTTTTTTTTTTGTGGAAAACGTTTTGCAGTTATGAATAAACAATGAAATAAAAAGAAAACAATGATTATACCAAAAAGAATCTTCCCGTAATAACCTTGATGGCTGGATTAGTACCTAGTGAACGTGTACCTTAGAGAATCTGGTTGTTTAATTTAACCTAGTGAACTTGTACCTTAGAGAATCTGGTTGTTTAATTCAATTGCATATGCAATTGAACCAGTAAAACCCATGAGATTTTTGCAACTCAAATGGATTGTTTTCATCGCCAACTGATTTCGTAATTTTAAACAAAATTACCTTTATAGGTTCATTGCAACCAGTTTTATAATAGTTTACAAAGTAGAAGAAGACATTAAAGAATTAAAGAAAAAGGAGATAAAAAAAACACACACAAAATATATTAGATTCACGTTTTCAAGTGGTATAGATAAAAGAAAGAAAATAAATAAATAAAAACCAAAAAATATCAAATTTCAAATCTTCATCTATCCTTTTTTTTTAATGATTCAGTAAACCCATAAAAGAAAGGAAAAAACAAAACATATGAGATTCACGTTTTGAAATGGTTTGTAACTTTATATAAAAGAAAGAAAAACAAAAATCCAAATCATGTCAAATTTCACATCTTCATCTATCTTTCTTTTTTCTTTTTTACAAGCAACCCTCATGGCCTTTGTTTTGCATTTCTTGCAATTCATTTGCACCTTCATTACTATATTTTGCTGCACCGTTGGATATGTGCATAACGCATAAGGCAATAGTATCTTTTAACTAGAATAAAATTAAAAATTAAAAATAAATAAAAATTGTTCCCTTTAGTGTCAAATACTTAGAAAGTACTCTCATTTCATTGGTCCATGTGGCTTGTTTTAGGAGGAAAAAAAATGAAAAAAGTCATAACCTTCATGTTTGGTAGTTTGAAACAAAATTGCAAGTAATAAGAAAATCTCTAGATATGATATGAACGTGCGTTTACCTTTTCTTTTTTTGTGAAAAACGTAACAATAGTACCTGCAGTTATGAATAAACAATAAAATAAAAAGAAAACAAAGATTATACCAAAGAGAATCTTCCTGTAATGACCTTGATGGCCAGATTAGTACCTGGTGAACGTGTACCTTAGAGAATCTAGTTGTTTAATTCAATTACTTATGCAATTGAACTAGTAAAACCCAAGAGATTTTTGTAACTCAAATGGATTGTTTTCATCGCCAACTGATTTCATAATTTTAAACAAAATTACCTTTATAGGTTCACTGCAACTTGTTTTATAATAGTTTACAAAGTAGAAGAAGACATTAAAGAATTAAAGAAAAAGGATATAAAAAACACACACAAAACATATCGGATTCATGTTTTCAAGTGGTATAGATAAAAGAAAGAAAATAAAAAAACAAAAACCCAAACATATCAAATTTCACATCTTCATCTATCCTTTTTTATATGATTCACTAAACCCACAAAAGAAAGGAAAAAACAAAACATATGAGATTCACGTTTTGAAGTGGTTTATAACATTATATAAAAGAAAGAAAAACAAAATCCCAAAACATAATAAATTCCTTGTCTTCATCTATCTTTTATTCTTTTTACTTTTTATTTTTATTTTTATATATGCAATCCTCATGGCCATGGTATTGCAGTTCTACCAATTCATTTTCACCTTCATTACTAAGTTTTGTTGCACCATTGGATATATGCATAAAGCATAAGGCATTAGTATCTTTTAACTAGAATAAAATTAAAAATTAAAAATAAATAAAAATTGTTCCCTTTAGTGTCAAATACTTAGAAAGTACTCTCATTTCATTGGTTCATGTTGCTTGTTTTAGGAGGAAAAAAAAAATGAAAAAAGTCATAACCTTCATGTTTGGTAGTTTGAAACAAAATTGCAAGTAATAAGAAAATCTCTAGATATGATATGAACGTGCGTTTACCTTTTCTTTTTTTATGGAAAACGTAACAATAGTACCTGCAGTTATGAATAAACAATAAAATAAAAAGAAAACAAAGATTATACCAAAGAGAATCTTCCAATAATGACCTTGATGGCTAGATTAGTACCTGGTGAACGTGTACCTTAGAGAATTTGGTTGTTTAATTCAATTGCTTATGCAATTGAACCAGTAAAACCCACGAGATTTTTGTAACTCAAATGGATTGTTTTCATCGCCAACTGATTTCGTAATTTTAAACAAAATTACCTTTATAGGTTCACTGCAACTTGTTTTATAATATTTTACAAAGTAGAAGAAGACATTAAAGAATTAAAGAAAAAGGATATAAAAAACACACACAAAACATATCGGATTCATGTTTTCAAGTGGTATAGATAAAAGAAAGAAAATAAATAAACAAAAACACAAACATATCAAATTTTACATCTTCATCTATCCTTTTTTATATGATTCACTAAACCCACAAAAGAAAGGAAAAAACAAAACATATGAGATTCACGTTTTGAAGTGGTTTATAACATTATATAAAAGAAAGAAAAACAAAATCCCAAAACATAATAAATTCCTTGTCTTCATCTATCTTTTATTCTTTTTACTTTTTATTTTTATTTTTATATATGCAATCCTCATGGCCATGGTATTGCAGTTCTGCCAATTCATTTTCACCTTCATTACTAAGTTTTGTTGCACCATTGGATATATGCATAAAGCATAAGGCATTAGTATCTTTTAACTAGAATAAAATTAAAAATTAAAAATAAATAAAAAATGTTCTCTTTAGTGTTAATTACTCAAAAGGTTCTTTCATTTCATTGGCCTATGTGGCTTATTTTAGGAGGAAAAAAGGGAAAAAGTCATTACCATCATATTTGATAGTTTGAAACGAAATTGCAAGTAATAAGAAAATCTCTAAATATGATATGAATGTGCATTTACTACTCTCTTTTTTCTTTTTTTTTTTCTTTTTTTTTTGAGGAAAATGTAACAATAGTGCTTGCAGTTATGAATAAACAATGAAATAAAAAGAAAATAAAGAATATACCAAAGAGAATCTTCCCGTAATGACCTTGATGGCCGGATTAGTACCTAGTGAACTTGTACCTTAGAGAATCTGGTTGTTTAATTCAATTGCTTATGCAATTGAACCAGTAAAACCCACGAGATTTTTGCAACTCAAATGGATTGTTTTCATCGCCAATTGATTTCGTAATTTTAAACAAAATTACCTTTATAAGTTCATTGCAACTTGTTTTATTGTAGCTTACAAAGTAGAAGAAGACATTAAAGAATTAAAGAAAAATGAGATAAAAAACACACACACAAAATATATTAGATTCACGTTTTCAAGTGGTATAGATAAAAGAAAGAAAAGAAATAAATAAAAACCAAAACATATCAAGTTTCACATCTTCATCTATCCTTTTTTTTAAATGATTCATTAAACCCATAAAAGAGAGGAAAAAACAAAACATATGAGATTCACGTTTTGAAGTGGTTTGTAACTTTATATAAAAGAAAGAAAAACAAAAATCCAAATCATGTCAAATTTCACGTCTTCATCTATCTTTCTTTTTTCTTTTTTACAAGCAACCCTCATGGCCTTTGTTTTGCATTTCTTGCAATTCATTTGCGCCTTCATTACTATGTTTTGCTGCAATGTTGGATATATGCATAATACACAAGGTATTAGTATCTTTTAACTAGAATAAAATTAAGAATTAAAAATAAATAAAAACTATTCTCTTTAGTGTTAAATACACGAAAGGTACTTTCATTTCATTGGTCCATGTTGCTTGTTTTGAGGAAGAAAAAAGGAAAATAGTCATTACCTTGAAGTCTGATTGTTTGAAACAAAATTGCAAGTAATAAGAGAATCTCTATATATGATATGAACGTGCGTTTACTTTTTCTTTTTCTTTTTTTGTCCGATTATTGTTCTATTTTTGGAAACATTTGATTTGATATTGAAAGAGCTGTAAAAAAAGTTTGTAACTTTTTCATTTTTCTATAAAAAAGTTTCTAAAATTGTTTTTTAATGTATACCCTAAATGCACATGTTAGTAAACCCTCCCCCCCCCCCCCCCCCCACACACACACACACACACACACACACACACACACACACATACACTTCTTAAAAAATGTCTATAAAGTTTAAAAAATAAATTATTTTAACTTCTAATGTTAATAAATAATATTAAAAAAAGTACGAAGTGTGCAGTGACTAGTTAATGAACTATGACTTTGACCCGGTCAATCACAGTGTGTACATAGTACTAGAATTATTATTAAAAAAATTTAAAAGAAAGTACGCAGCTTTCTTTTCAGGGGTAATTACTTTACCATCTTAAATTATGCACTAAATTACTCATTGCACTTTAAACTATTCGAATACACACTTTATACCTTAAACTATTACACTTATCACACTTTGTAGCCTGAAGTTACTTTTGCTGTTATGCTTGATTGAATTCTACTGCTTGTGACAACTGACAAGTACATGCTTCTTGCCTGTGTGTAACAACTTAAAAGACTGAAACACCCTTCTTCAAAATCAATTAAAACAAAAGCCAATTTTGCCACATCTCTTTATTTATCTAATTCTAACATGCGTGCTTCTCCCTAAATTTAGATTCTTCTCAAAACCTTATGTCCCACCCACCTCACTCATCGTCCAAAGAGAATGAAAAAACTCAAAGTTTCTTTTAAGTTTACTTTTTAATTTAATTTATGATTTCAAAATTAAGACTAAAATTTATTTTTATTAAATCCCACCATCAATGTGATTGGATCCAAAAAATGAATTTAATTTTAATTAACTCCCATACCAAATAAGCACAAAATGCATTGTATATAACTAAACTTGACGAATCTAGTTTGGGCATCAACGGAGCCTTCAGCACTTGTTGCACATCAATTTCCAAAAAAGCCTCTTAGATCCCAATTTCATGAGCAAAGGAAATAGATCGAATAGCTCCTCTAGAGCACATAGCAGTTGATAACATTTCCTTTGTCATCAAGTATATACACACCCAGCCTTACGCATTCCAAAAAATCTTGCATTATAACAGCAGTAGCCCAATTAACTTTATACCTCCCATCAGAACTTTATATACCCCATAAGGAAAAGATTTCCATCTCACTTCTACAATAGGATGCTACTATTGTAATTCCAACCTTGCGATAGAAGCGAGTTGACATTGATGGGTGAGGTGGGTGGGATCTAAGGTTTTGAGAAGAATCTGAATTTTGGGAGAGGCGCACATGCGAGATAGAGAGATGTGGAAAAAATTAGCTTTTGTTTTAATTGATTTTGAAGAAGGGTGTTTCATTCTTTTAAGTTTATTCCATCTAAGCAAGAAGCATGTGCATGTCACATTTAGTAGAATTTCGTTAAACATAACATCAAAAGTAACACCGGGGTGCAAAGTGTGCATTCGTATAGTTTATAGTGCAAAGTGTCATCTGGTGCATAATTTAGAGTGGTGAAGTGTAATTTCTACTAATATTAAAGCTGCGTTACCAACTGCTCATTTCCGTATAGACTGGACTGAGCACTCATTGTTTCATTAAAAAAGTGGTTCATTGGCCAATTTATTAAGAAAAAAATTTCGTATCAAGTAGCCTATTGAATATCATGCTATTTGAATGTTGATTCTTTGTTTGACATTTTAATTTATTTTATGCATAAGTTTGAAAACTTATTTAGCGCAACCCCAGAGCCATGTCATACTCATACTAACCCTATAGTCAAATCATAAGAAAAATGACAAAGCACGGCTTTAAACTAATTTGCGGTTACCTTTTCCAACTCATTACGTAACAATATAAAATTATTCATGTGTAAAATTGTTTAGAACTAAAAAAGTTATATAATTAAAACTATATATAAATAGTTTTCTTAACCACCACATAATAGGTTGAAACCAAATAACTTTAAACTGATTTGAAGTCAAACTTTTTATATATGAAAAACTTTTCTTTTCATATCAATTTTATTTTTCTTTTTTATTCTATTGGTAAAAGCATATATAGTTATTAAATCCGCGTTACCAACTGCTCATTTCTGTATAGACTGGACTGAGCACTCATTGTTTCATTAAAAAAGTGGTTCATTGGCTAATTTATTAAGAAAAAAATTTCGGATCAAGTAGCCTATTGACTATCATGCTATTTGAACGTTGATTCTTTGTTTGACATTTTAATTTATTTTATGCATAAGTTTGAAAACTTGTTTAGTGCATCCCTCGAGCCATGTCATACTCATACTAACCCTATAGTCAAATCATAAGAAAAATGACAAAGCACGGCTTTAAACTAATTTGCGGTAACCTTTTCCAACTCATTACGTAACAATATAAAATTATTCGTGTGTAAAATTGTTTATAACTAAAAAAGTTATATAATTAAAACTATATATAAATAGTTTTTTTAACCACCACATAATAGGTTGAAACCAAATAACTTTAAACTGATTTGAAGTCAAACTTTTTATATATGAAAAACTTTTCTTTTCATATCAATTTTATTTTTCTTTTTTATTCTATTGGTAAAAGCATATATAGTTATTAAATCCGCGTTACCAACTGCTCATTTCTATATAGACTAGACTGAGCACTCATTGTTTCATTAAAAATGTGGTTCATTGGCCAATTTATTAAGAAAAAAATTTCGGATCAAGTAGCCTATTGACTATCATGCTATTTGAACATTGATTCTTTGTTTGACATTTTAATTTATTTTATGCATAAGTTTGAAAACTTATTTAGTGCAACCCCAAAGCCATGTCATACTCATACTAACCCTATAGTCAAATCATAAGAAAAATGACAAAGCACGGCTTTAAACTAATTTGCGGTTACCTTTTCCAACTCATTACGTAACAATATAAAATTATTCATGTGTAAAATTGTTTATAACTAAAAAAGTTATATAATTAAAACTATATATAAATAGTTTTTTTAACCACCACATAATAGGTTGAAACCAAATAACTTTAACCTGATTTGAAGTCAAACTTTTTATATATGAAAAACTTTTCTTTTCATATCAATTTTATTTTTCTTTTTTATTCTATTAGTAAAAGCATATATAGTTATTAAATCCGCGTTACCAACTGCTCATTTCTGTATAGACTGGACTGAACACTCATTGTTTCATTAAAAAAGTGGTTCATTGGCCAATTTATTAAGAAAAAAATTTCGGATCAAGTAGCCTATTGACTATCATGCTATTTGAACGTTGATTCTTTGTTTGACATTTTAATTTATTTATGCATAAGTTTGAAAACTTATTTAGCGCAACCCCAGAGCCATGTCATACTCATACTAACCCTACAGTCAAATCATAAGAAAAATGACAAAGCACGGCTTTAAACTAATTTGCGGTTACCTTTTCCAACTCATTACGTAACAATATAAAATTATTCATGTGTAAAATTGTTTATAACTAAAAAAGTTATATAATTAAAACTATATATAAATAGTTTTTTTAACCACCACATAATAGGTTGAAGCCAAATAACTTTAAACTGATTTGAAGTCAAACTTTTTATATATGAAAAACTTTTCTTTTCATATCAATTTTATTTTTCTTTTTTATTCTATTGGTAAAAGCATATATAGTTATTAAATCCGTGTTTCCATCTACTCATTTCTGTATAGACTGGACTGAGCACTCATTGTTTCATTAAAAAAGTGGTTCATTGGCCAATTTATTAAGAAAAAAATTTCGGATCAAGTAGCCTATTGACTATCATGCTATTTGAACGTTGATTCTTTGTTTGACATTTTAATTTATTTTATGCATAAGTTTGAAAACTTATTTAGCGCAACCCCAGAGCCATGTCATACTCATACTAACCCTATAGTCAAATCATAAGAAAAATGACAAAGCACGGCTTTAAACTAATTTGCGGTTACCTTTTCCAACTCATTACGTAACAATATAAAATTATTCGTGTGTAAAATTGTTTATAACTAAAAAAGTTATATAATTAAAACTATATATAAATAGTTTTTTTAACCACCACATAATAGGTTGAAACCAAATAACTTTAAACTGATTTGAAGTCAAACTTTTTATATATGAAAAACTTTTCTTTCATATCAATTTTATTTTTCTTTTTTATTCTATTGGTAAAAGCATATATAGTTATTAAATTCCGACCTACCTAGCTGGCTGGACTAGTAAACATGTTATCATAAACAACCAAAACATAAACATGATATCATAAAAATTCTATAACAACTCCATAGATGATTAATAGAAAACAAACTACTTTATCAAAAGAAAAAATAAAATAAAATGCCCTTTTAATTTAAGGTATAGGTCATAGGTGTTTATGCATCAAATCTATTGGTGTATGCTTAGTGATGATAAAATCTCATACTACAATTACAAATAATAAATTCTTAATTTTCTATTTCTTATTAACATTACATATATATAAATATATATATATATATATATATATTGCGTAAGGCCACTTTTTGGGGTAAAAAAAAGTTTGGTTTACCTCCAGTACTTTTTTAACTGGAATCTCCTTTTGTTTTAATGAAAAATTGTCATATCAACCACAAACTAAATAAAAAGTAGAGATTAAAACCCACTACTATTTGCCATTATATATATATATATATATATATATTTTTTTTTTTTTTTTTTTATGGAGTTATTGTATATTTAAAATAACAAGAGATGTCCAATTAAGAAAGTACTCAAAGTTAGCCAAACCCAAGAAAAAAACCCAAAGATTCCTTTACTTTAATGTAAATCTGGCTTCAAGGCACATCAATTTTTTTTTTTTTTTTTGGGTACGTTGAATCTTCCTTTAAAGAATTTAGTGTTTTTTAGTTTTTGTCACAATAAGTTTATTTTTATTTTTATTTCTCACAATAAGTTTCACATCAATTGTTTTGGAACACTTATTGTGAGAAATGTGTTAGAGTTTGAGTAATAAATAAAATTAATAAAAAATTTAGAGATTTTTTTTTCCTCTTCCACTTCTTCAGTTCACCATTTTTTTTATTTGATTATTTTTTGCCTTAATTTCAGTATGGAGAAAATTTATCCGTTGCCTTTAAATTTTAATTTAACTTTATTACTGTTTAATTGGTATAAATTCTAAACTTTTTTTTTTGAACCGTAAACTCTAAACTGTATAGAGATGTGAAGAAGTCCAAAATATCCAAGCTTGGATTTTTTTTTTGTAAGATAATTTATTTTTGTGGTAGTATTTGCATTTTTTGGAATTGATCTTATCATTCTCACATAGTTGAGTAGCAAAGTTTCAGTTATTATTATTAATTTTTTTTTTTTGGAGAGTTAATTTTTCATATGAATTGTTGTGGGAAAAGAGAGTTATATACACAATTCAAACTAATAGAGGGTAATGTCTCTCATAGTTTTTTTTTTTTTTTTATAGATAAATTAGAATTTAAACCTATGGTTAAGGGTTTGAATCCCAAATTTTTTATTCAACAGAAAGAGACTATATATAATATTGTATTGGAAAACCAATGTGTAAGGACTTGAACAAAGGCCCCCAAGCAAGAAATTGTGACACGTTAACTATTAAGGCAAGTCACCTTCTTGGGTCTATTATATTTATTTTATATAATTGAATTAATAATTTTGATTTTGTCACGGTTTGATTTCAATTGAACCCTTGTCCAACTTTAGAAGTCTTGAACAACTCCCTTTTTTTAGTTCTTTAAACCGTTCAGGCTTCAAAACAACATCAATGACCCAATTACTCAGCCCCTAAACCAAGTTAATGCTAATTCTAGTTTTAATAAATAATAACTATAGTGATAATCACATGACATAATTTAGATGACTCTATGGTTTTTTTTTTTTTTTTTTTTTTTGATAATTCGATAATTAAGAGAGTAGTGATTTAAGCTTTAAACGTCTCCATTTGATGATTTTATACTTATACGGTCTCTATTTGGGAACAACTTATTTAGCTAAACCTGAAATTTTTTTACTGAAAATGTAGAAAAAAAAAAGTTAAAAAATAAGCTGAATAGTACTATGGGCCTCATGATAATATCAAAAAGTGCAGTGGAATCCAAAAATTATATCAAAAAGTGCAGTAGGACTCATAAATAGTAGCAAAAATAAGCTAAAATCAACAATAAGCTACAACTTTAAGCACTTCCCAAATGCACATGCACTATATTCTTCTTTTAAAAAAAAGAATATAAGATATATATAAAATATTTAATCATGGAGAAAGTTTTTAGTGACGCGTGAATATATTTTTTTCTTGAATTTAGTATCTAGTGACATAAGACATGAAATCATCAAAATTAAACTAATCCTCACGTTACAATGTTATACATTATGATTATATACCGGGTCTGTCTAAAATACCTTATTTTTATTGGTCACACATTAAAAAAGGCCCACGTTTGGGGATTTGGTCTTTGGATCCTCCCCATTTCTAGGGAAATGGAATGTCCATTTAGATCATTTTTAGCAACCATTTTAAATTTTTATACTATTTAAAGTGTGAATGGTTCTTTTTACCTTTTGTTAGGGACATATTTATATAATCGGCTAATCTTTTGACAAAACGCACTTTACTTATAATTGGATAGATCTAGGATGGGTTTAGTACTTCAAGAAACAAGTGTTTAAGTTAAGTATTGAAGTCATGCAAGTCTAACTAAGAAATAAGTGACGGAAGCGTTGTTCCTTAAAACTCGACAACAATCTCGACAGAAAGACTTCTATCGAGATTTAATGTTGAGGCTTGATAGAAGCTTGACATAAGCTGTATCTGTCGAAAATTATGATGTATTTGTATAGGGTTTCTTTTCTCACAACCCTAGATATATATAAGGATTATTTTAAGGGCCGTCACATAGTGATGCAAAATGATAATACATGCATTGTGTGACCGGAGGCAGAAATTGCTCTAGTTCATCATTCTCTCTATAGAATCTACTGCGTCTATACGCAAAGGATTTTGTAACCAATGAGCTTCCTGATCTCAACTATTGATGTTAGGACATATGTGTTCACACTTAAGAACATATGTCATATTTTATGTAAATTGGCTAATCCTTTGACAAAACGCACTCTACTTGTAATTGGGTAGTTCTAGGTGTTTTTAATACTTCAAGAAACAATGTTTCAAGATCAAGTGTTGAAGTCATCAAGTCTGTCCAAGAAAAAGCAAGTTAAAGTGCAGAATTTTTAAAGCTCGACACCTGCTCGACACCTACCTCGACACCTGCTATCTGTCGAGAATTAAAAAGTTAGAATTCCAATCTGATTTTCTTGGGATCCGTGAATGTGTTTTTGGGCCTTCTTTTCTTCTAACCCTAAACATATTTAAGGAGTGTTTTAAGAGCCGTAAACATAGACACAAGTTGCATAAGCATTGAGCAATCCTTGTTCAAGCAAATTGTGCTCTAAGACGAAGTTCTTAACCTAGTTCATCTTTTTCAAGAAGTTGCTGTGTATTGTACACCTTAGGGTTTTGTGACCAAGCATCTTCCTGATCTTCATTGCATAGGATGATCTAAAGAACTTTGCAGCCAACCTCTTCTTCCTAAAGTTGGTGTTTGAAGTCACGTACTGGGATCCGCGCATCTGGTTAGTCACGTACTTGGGAGCCGTGCATCAAAGGTGGGAACTGTCGCTACAGATCAAGTCCAATTGGGTATTGGGGTAAGGGTTCAACTGTAGGTTGGTAAGGTACTTGGGATTCCTTATTTGTAACCGCTTGATTTGATAATAGTGGAGTTTCGGGAGTGGTGACCTGAAAATCACCCGGTGGGGTTTTTGCCGTTTAGGGTTTTCCCATTCGTGAACAAATCACCGTGTCTTTTATTTTCCGCTGCATATTTAGTTATTCGGTGATTTGTTTGTGCTACCACGTATTTGCATGTTAAATTGATTAATTAATAACTTGGCTAAATTAATTAATTAGTTTAAATCACAAGGGGTCATTCAATTTGTGGCCTGACAATTGATGAACTGAAGAACTTTGCAGCCAACATCTTTTTCAAGTTGGTAAGTTAGTTACGTATTGAGATCTGTGCATCATTGATTAGTCACGTACTGAAATTTGTGAATTGAACGGAGAGATTGCACTACAATATAAGTCCAATTGGGCATTGGGGTAAGGGTTCAACTGTAGGTTAGTATTTCGAGGTAGGCCAAAGGGTTTGGTAAGATTCCTTAATCACTTGTGATTGATAATAGTAAATTCTCGGGAGTGGTGACTTTAAATTCACCCGGTAGGGTTTTGCCTCGATAGTTTTTCCTATTCGTAAACAAATCACATGTGTCAAATTTAATTTCCACTGCATTTAGTTATTTGGTGATTTGTTTGTACTACCACGCTATTGCATGTAATTTGACTAATTAATTAACTTCGGTAATTAATTAATTTGCAATGGTCAATTCATTTTAACCCAACACCTTTTACCTACTTATATTTTTAAATACACTTTTTAACAGACTCTCTATCCTTTATTTATCTCATTTTAAAATTATTTCTTCATTCTTTCTCTAATATTTATATATTCATTCCTAACTACTATATTTTTAAATCTCTCAACAATAATATTTTTAAATTGTTCGATGGTATTTGCTTAACAAATCTTTTGGAGCACTTATGACAATGATATAATGAGTTGTTGTGTCATATAATTTTAATTTTAATGCTTGCATTATTTTTTATATTAGACTTTATTATAATTTGAAATTTATCAAATTTACTTAGTTTTGTGCAAGTCTTTTAAAAATTCTATATAATTTGAAATTCGCCTAATCTATCTTAGTCTTAAAATTTATCAAAATATTTTGATTTGAAATGAAATTAGCCCAACCCAAAAGGTTTTTTTTTTTTTTTCCTCCTGGTTTTTTCTCCTCCACCCGCATACCCACTTGTGGGGCCGATTGTCCAAAGAGATGACATAAAAATCATAGGAGGTGGGCTTGTGGCCCAACGGCCCAATCCGAGGACCTTCACATATCCGAGGAGGGTTAAAGAAAGATATTTTGGGAGTAATATAAGACAAAGGGATGTAAGTCATGTATAGTGGCCCAAACTGCGTCCGAGGATAAGATCCACCTCTGATACCAAGGTCCGAGGTGGATGTAACTGTGACCACCAACTGAGAGACCAATGGGCCTTCCCTATTGGGCTTACAATTTACTTATGAAGTGGGTTTAAGAGTTTCCTACTTTGGGTGGTTCTAACGACTAGACTATTCTGCGTTCCCTCTCATTTTTCCTCCCTTCCAACAACCCCTTTCCCATTCTCAGCTCGATGTATTTATAGTGAACTGATAGTGGAATAGTGATGGCTGCCTCCGTCGCTAGTGCTTTTGGAGGTCCAATGTTGTTAGTCGTAAGTGGGCGTTTAGGTGGGAGTGACCTCGGAATGGATTCTTGCTCTGGGTTGTTCGGCGATTGCGTTGTCCACTCGGGAGTGGGTCCGGCCTCGGTTCCCGGGGAATGTTCTCGGGTTGCGAATGCTAGATGTCGGAATCGTTTCCCAAGAAGGCGAAGGAAGATGCCACAATGGGCCTGAACGCCTTGGCTGGCCCAAATGGCTTCGGCCACGGTCCAGGGAACTTCGAATGGCCCAAATTGCTTATGTGCCGTACAATATGTGCCGTACAATAGCCCCCCCTTGATTCGTCTCGCCGTTCCCGGGGACGGATCAAGGAAATCGAATGGTAGTCGGCCCGGGGACTCTTGTCGGTGGGTTGCGTGTTTGCTGTCCCAAGAAGCGCGTCAGGTCTGAGGGGCTGTCATCATTATCTAACGCTTCGTGAACCGAGGCGTCGTTGCGTGTGGCAGTTAATGTGACGGCCTGTTGGGTTTCCCACCCAACGGCTCATTTATGGTCATTTACTCCCCTTCTTCTTATATATATCCCCCTAAGTTTTCTTTCCTCATTTTCGCATTCTTCAATCTCTCTCCCCTTGCCTTGCTGAGCGTTCTTCGTTCTTTCCTCTAGTTCAGGACTCCATTCACTCTTAGAGCCCACAGTAAGTTCTCTTCTCCATCTAGTAACTCTATTTCATTCTGTTTAGTTATATAAATCACATCTTTCCTTTAGAAAATACTAATTTGAGCAATGGGTTATTCTCACCTGCTTTCGTCTGAGCCCGCCTTAGCCACCTTTAGGCATGCCTTTAACGTACCCGGGGATGTTGATATCGCATATTGCCCCGAGGGTGATAGGGATATTCAACGGCGTCAGGGCGTCAACACCGTATTCTTTCCCTTAATGGCCATACTGGAGGGCGGGGTTAGATTCCCGGTTGACCCTCTAATTTTGAATACACTTAGGTTTTATGGCCTTTGCCCCGACCAACTCCCCCCCAATTTTTACCGGGTGGTGAGTTGCGTCAGTAGGCTAAACCGGTTGTACGGTTTGGCATTAAATCATCATGACATCAATTTCATGTACAGTTTGTGTGGTAACATCAAATCAGATTACTATCTAAGGACTAGGGACATGAGGGTACGGCTAATCTCTTGCCTACCTGATTCCAATAGAAACTCGGCTGGGGAGTTCGTACGTGTGAGCGGCAATTGGTTTGCCGAGGATCTCCCCCGCCCGCTTTCGCCGCACAATGTCGGTCGGTACCGAGCTCTTTTTTTCCTTAGACTTCGATTGAGCTTGATTTAAATAACTTCTGATATATTTCTATTTTATTTTGTTTATTTATATTTACATTGTTTATTATTTATTTATTTATTTTGCGCGGTTTTCTTAACAGACGGCAAAAGGTTTAAGCCGGACCGTAGGGTGGTGCACGTGCGGGACCTGAACTTCATCCTTAGGTCGGAGATTTTTGTCCATTCTGACGGCCAGCTCCGTGCATCACACTTGATTCTCGGGGTTGATCCTGTTTACACCACCTGGCAGGCATTCAGTCAGGCGCTGCTGGTTGACAGCCCGCTTCTTTCTTACATTGACGTGCGCAACACAAACTTCCTACCTCCAGGATTCACGGTAGGTGAGGCGCGCGATCTCGGCCCTCGGTATACTTGCTCGGACGAGATCCATCCAATTCGCGACGAGTCAGCCGAGAGGGTCTCTCGGGCGTTACGTGAGAGGGCCCACGAGCGAATCCAGCCTGAGGCCCTCGATCAACCCGAGGAAGGCCCGGAACAGGGAATACCTGTCCAAGCTGCCGCGGGCGCGGTAGCCGAGACCGCTGGTTCTTTGGACACCGAGTCCGATCGCAGTCTAGAGATGGTGCAAAGGAGGGTGATGACCATCGGCCGCTTCCTGCCGGACGCCCGGCCAGCGTCTCAGCAGCAGGGTGACACGAGCCAGCCCCCTCAAGTCCCCCCAGCTCCACCAGTCCGCATGCGCAAAAAGCAGCGCGTCGCGGACCATGCACCGCCCGGCCCGCGCAGATCCTCGGATCGCTCACCCCCCCGCTCGTCCCCCGGCATCGTTATTCGTGAGCCGGTGGCCCAAACACGGCCGGACGTGGCGTCTTCCTCCCGACCTGCCGCAATCTGGCAGCCTTCCTTCCTGCTGGACGATGAGCCCCTTCCAGGGACTGCCAGTATCAGGGTCTGGGAAAAAGGCCAGGGTGGCCGTGTCGCCCAGTGCCTGGCAAACGGCTTGCTCCTGCCCGAGGACGTGCATGCGTACACGGAGAGCACGTAGGAGTCCGTGGGCAGGCGACTAGTGTGGTTTTCCGTGGCGGTAAGGTTTTCGGGGGCACCACCCCTTAGTTTAGTTTGGTATTTTCTTTCTCTTTGTTTTGAAATGACCTGTCTAACTCGGGCAAGGGGTCTTCCCCTGTATCCTTTGTCCTTGTGCTTGTTCAGGCCGCGCAGTTGTCCCAGGTAGTGGACGGGCGGATGAAAGAACTCGCCGAAGATGCTGAGAGGGAGAAGGCACTCAAGGATGTCGCCGAGGCCAAAGCCGTGGAGCAAATAAAGGCTGCCAAGGAGGCGGAGAGGAGAGCTGCTTCGGCCGAGGAGGCCAGGGCCCGTGCTGAGGAAAGGTATGCCGAGCTGGAGAGGCAGCTGGGTTATGCTCAAGTGAAGCTAGCCGAGGTGCAGAGCTTGAATACAGTCCAGGGAGAAGAACTGGGTGATCTGAGGGCTGCGTTGGACGCTTGCGAAGGCAAGTGGTACAACGAAGGGTTCGCCGACGCCGAGAACTCAGCTGAACCTATTATACGTCAGGCTCACAAAATCGGGTTCGAGGAAGGATGGCTGGCCGCTCTCCGTGCTGCAGGCGTACCCGAGGACTCTCCCTTATTCAATCCCAACGAGATCCCCTTTCCAACCCCGGCTGCGCAGGACCAGAACGCCCCTCATGTTATCGATGAAGACGAGACATCCAGCATGCGGGAACTGGTGGAGGCCATTGACGCTCATGCCGAACCTGTGGGTGTAGAGGTTACCAGCGACCCTCCAGCTGATGGCCCTTCAGTGTAACTTGCCGTGATTATTTTTATGAGTTCCGCATTGTTCCCTTTAATTGTTCTTTTCCCCTTTTTTTTTTTTTTTTTTTAAGGTTTTGCCTACGTCGCCGGGCTGTGGTGACAAGACAGTTTAACCTTTTGGATTTCATTCTTCCTTTGGATGTGACATTTTAAACATTGTGGTTTTCGTATGTTGATTTGGTTGGAAAGTCATTACTTTGTTTTTGTCTTACTTTGATTTTGCTCGTATTACCTGCTCAGCACGTGGTCCTCTTAGTTATGTTTGACAGGTTGTTATACTTAGAAAAAGTAAAGACTTCCCGCACCTAGCTATATTGAGTGAACAACGGCGCGGGGGGGGATATCTTTATGTGCTTAGGTTGAAATAAGCTCGGCGACGCCGATCCAACCCACACAATGGTCTCGGTGACACTGTAGGTTATGGTTTGTTTCGGTAGCGGTGACCGAGTCTAAAGACATGCTCCCCGTCCTAGGGGAATTGTTGCTGGTTTGGTGGTGTTATCGGTCCGAGGCAAGTTCCTTTGTCAAGGCAGAATCCCATTCCTGCCTCCTCGGGATTAAATGACCCAACCGAGAAATGAGTTTCTTTCCTTAGTTGGATTACTAGGTGTCCACCCGTTCGGTGACGGTGGTCGAGCCGAGAGACGGGCTTCTGTCAGGCGAATTCCTAGGTTTCCACCCGCTCGGTGATGGTGGTCGAACCGAGAGACAGGTTTCTGTCCTTAGGCGAATTCCTAGGTTTCCACCCGCTCGGTGAAGGTGGTCGAACCGAGGGACGGGTTTCTGTCCTTAGGCGAATTCCTAGGTTTCCACCCGCTCGGTGACGGTGGTCGAACCGAGAGCCGGGTTTCTGTCCTTAGGCGAATTCCTAGGTTTCCACCCGCTCGGTGACGGTGGTCGAACCGAGAGACGGGTTTCTGTCCTTAGGCGAATTCCTAGGTTTCCACCCGCTCGGTGACGGTGGTCGAACCGATAGCCGGGTTTCTGTCCTTAGGCGAATTCCTAGGTTTCCACCCGCTCGTTGACGGTGGTCGAACCGAGAGCCGGGTTTCTGTCCTTTATATAAAAAGTTTCTTTTATCGTTTAGTTTCTGTGACCACGGACAACATTCATCTGCCGATTTAAACGTTACTGTATTTATTAATGGAATATGTACAATTTTTAGTGCTTGAACGCACGGTGGGATAGCTGCTTAGTGGTAGAACTTCTTGAGGTTGTGGACATTCCACGATCGGGGCAGAGGCTTCTCGTCAAGCTCCTCAAGGTAATAGGCGCCGGTGCCGGCGATAGCAGTAACTCGGTACGGCCCCTCCCAAGTCTCTGCTAATTTCCCAGAATTAGTATCCCTCATGTTTCCTACTGCCCTTCTCAGCACCAGGTCCCCTGCCCTGAACTCCCTTGTCCTTATGCATCGGTTGTATCTTTTGGCTAGCTTCTGCTAGTATTCTGCGAGCCTTATAGCCGAGGCCTCATGGAATTCTTCTAACCCATCCAAACGGTCTACCAGTAATCCATCGTTCGTACCGAGGTTGAATCCGGACACCCGCCCGCTGCATAGATGCACCTCGGTTGGTATGACGGCTTCGGATCCGAAGGTGAGGGAAAACGGTGTCTCACCCGTAGATCTTCTAGGCGTCGTTCGGTATGCCCACAGGGCGCTTGGCAATTCCTCGGCCCAATTCCCCTTCGCCCCTTTCAGTCTTTTCTTCAGGCCGTTCACTATCACCTTGTTTACAGCCTCGGCTTGGCCGTTGCCCTGAGGATATGCGGGAGTGGAATAACGGTTTTTGATGCCGAGGTCCTTGCAGAAATCCTGGAAAGCTCTGCTGCAGAATTGTAAACCGTTGTCGGAGATTAGGGTGTCTGGTATCCCGAATCTGGTGACTATGTTTTTCCACACAAATTTCTTTACATCTATGTCCCGTATGTTGGCCAATGTTTCCGCCTCTGCCCACTTTGTGAAGTAATCCACGGCTACCACAACAAATCGCCGGTTGCCTGTCGCCCGGGGGAAGGGCCCGAGTATGTCCAGCCCCCATTGAGCGAATGGCCACGGGCTGCTCACCGGGTTCAGGCAGCCAGCCGGCTGATGGATTGAGGGGGCATGCTTTTGGCATTGCTCGCACTTGCGGACGTACTCGGCGGCGTCTTTCTGCATCTTAGGCCACCAAAATCCCAGTGTCATAGCCCGATGAGCCAGTGATCGTCCCCCTGCATGGCTGCCGTACACACCCTCGTGGAGCTCGGCCAAGAGCCCGGCCACCTTTGCGGGGTGCAGACACGCCAGATACGGCCCCCCGTAAGATCTTCGATACAAGTTTTTGTCGGCCGACAGCCAGTACCGCGGTGCCACCCTCCGGATCTTTCCCGCCTCTTTCTCATTCGGTGGAAGCTTGTCCTCGGCAAGGTAGTCGACGATGGGGTCCATCCAACTGTTCCCGAGGGCCGTTATTGCCGAGACAACGTCCTTTTCTTCACCCCTACTTACGGTCGAGATGCTTGGTTCTGTGATCACCTCCACGCTTATCATCCGGGGCACGTCCTCGGTCACTGATGAAGCTAGTGTAGCGAGGGAGTCGGCGTGCCTATTCTGTGTTCTGGCCACCTGTATTACCTTCACGGTGCCGATCCTGGAGATGGCTTGCTTCACCTGCTCTAAGTATGCTTTCATACGGGGATCCCTAGCCTCGAAGCTGCCAGTGACCTGACTGGCCACCAGCCGCGAGTCTACATACACCTCCACTTCCCCCCGACGCTTGATACAGCCCTCAGCCCGGCCAGTAAAGCCTCGTATTCAGCTTCGTTGTTGGAAGCTTTGAATTTTAACCTGAAGGAATGCTCCAATTTTATCCCCTCGGGGCTGAGGAGGACAATTCCAACGCCAGACCCGATGGAATTTGACGCGCCGTCCACATACACCTTCCACGGGCGGCAGTCTAGCTTACAGACCTGCTCCCCTGTGGCTCTGGGCGAAAATTCAGCTACGAAATCCGCTAGAACTTGTCCCTTGATTGCCTTCCTCGGCTTGTACCGTACGTCGAAGGCCCCGAGCCGGGTCCCCCACTTCGCGATCCGTCCTGTGAAGTCGGATCTTTTTAATAACGACTGCAAAGGGTATTCGGTCAGTACGTACACGGTGTGAGCTTGGAAATACTGAGGCAACTTCCTCGTGGCGTGGACTAATGCCAAGACCAGCTTTTCCAGAGGCAAGTATCTAGTTTCCGAGTCCACCAGGGTCTTGCTGATGTAATACACCGGCCTCTGCGCGTCTCGGTCTACCAGTAACACGGCACTCACAGCATGCTCGGACACCGAAAGGTACATGTATAGGTCTTCGCCGGGCTCTGGTGCAGTTAGTCCGGGCGCATGCGCCAAGTATTCCTTCAGCCCCTGAAAGGCCTCCTCACACTCTCCGTTCCATTGAAACCCTTTCCATCTCTTTAGCAGCTGATAGAATGGCCGGCATCGGTCCGAGAACTTGGATATGAATCGATTGAGGGCGGCTAGCATCCCCGTCAAGACCTGCACCTCCCTAGGATTTTTAGGGGATTCGAGGCGCATCACGGCTTCAATCTGATCTGGGTTGACCTCTATTCCTCGGCACGAGATCATGTAACCCAGAAATTTTCCGGCCCCCACACCGAAGACACATTTCTCGGCGTTCAATCGTAACTTATGATGTCGTAAGCGCTTAAACACCCCCCTTAGATCTTCCACGTGTTGCACCTCCTCCTTGCTTTTCACCACCATGTCATCAATGTATATCTCGACCGTTCGGCCAATCTTGTCGCGGAACATCCTTGTCATCATTCGCTGATATGTTGCCCCGGCGTTCTTTAGCCCAAATGGCATCACGGTGTAGTAATAATTGGCATCGGGAGTTATGAACGCTGTCTTCTCCTGATCCTCGGCCGATAAAGCAATCTGGTGGTACCCCTGAAAGGCATCAAGGAAGCTCATCCTCGGATGTCCGTATGTGGCGTCTACCAATTGGTCGATCTTCGGCATAGGGAACGGGTCCTTTGGACACGCGCGGTTTAAATCCGTGAAGTCCATACACACTCTCCATTTACCGTTCTTCTTCCTTACTACCACGGTATTCGCCAGCCACTCCGGGAAGAAGATCTCTTTCACTGCTCCTGCTTCTTTGAGCCTTTGGACCTCCATGTTCACTGCCTCTGCATGCTCTCTCGCCACCCTCCTCGGCCTCTGTTTCTTGGGCGGGAAAGATGGGTCCACGTTGAGTTTGTGGACGATGAATTCAGGGTCCACCCCGGGCACGTCATAGGGACTCCATGCGAACACGTCTACATTTTGGATCAGGCACAGTAACACCTCTACCCTTTCTTTGGTTGTCATGCTGGCCCCCAGTTGGAAGTACTTGTCGGCGTCCGGCAGTATCTTCACTCTTACGAACTCCTCGGCGCCCTCAGCCCCCATTTTCTTCTGGGGTCCCTGTAATTGCTATAAAGGTTGACGCTCGGTGGTATCCCTTTGTTCGGCCTCCACATTTCCCAAGCCGGCCGCGGCGACGAGGCACTGCCGAGCCATTCTCTAGCATCCCCGGACCACAACGATGCCCAGATCCGTTGGGAACTTGACCTTGACGTGCAAAGTGGAGGGGACTGCCCCCATGGCGTGTATCCAAGGCCTTCCCAGGATAGCTGTGTATGGGGAGAGGGAGTCAACTACTATGAACGTTACTTCTACTTCCTTTCCTTCCATACTCACTGGAAGGGAAATACGTCCTTCGGGGATCACGACTCTCCCGTCAAACGATACCAACGGCGTACTGTATTCCATTAATTCTTTATTTCTCAGCCCTAGCCCTTTGAACAAGTCCGGGTACATCACGTCAGCTCCGCTACCCTGATCTATCATTACCCGCTTCACCAGAAATCCGCCCACCCGGGCCGTAACCACCAGAGCATCATCATGTGGTTGTATCGTCCCTTCTAGGACCTGCTCGTCAAAAACGAGCGTCTCCCGTGTGTACTTCGCCCTCTTTCTCGTCTGTTCTCCGTCCGGCAAATCGGTTGTCGGTGCAATAGTCAGCACTCCCTTTTTCGCCGTTGACGATCCCCCCGGGGCGACGAGGATCATTTCAATTATTCCTATGGGCGGGGGGATAACGTTTCCCCGTTGCCGGGCATTGCCGTCGGTCCCCCGAGCATCGTCATCGACCACAAATTCCTTCAAGTGTCCGGCCTTCGCCAGTTGTGCCAGATGGTCTTTCAGTACGCGGCACTGTTCGGTGGTGTGCCCCTTGTCCTTATGATAGGTGCAGTACAGGTTCTGGTTTCTTCGCGAGGGGTCACCTCCCATCTTGTTCGGCCACCAGAAGTAAGGTTCGTTCTTGATCCGCTCCAAGATCCGATGTACCGGCTCTTTAAACGCCAAGCTCACTTCCCCTGCCTACCAAAGCGGCTCGCGTATCTTTAGATCCTTCCTAATTTTCGGCTGGAAGCCTGTTTGCCGAGGATGGTTCATTGCCGGGGCCTTGCCCTTACTCTGCAACCGATCATCTTCCAAGCGCTTATATTCCTCAATCCGCCTCATGAGCTGCCTCATATCCTCGGGGGGTTTCTTCGTCAGCGAATCCCGCAGCTCGGAATCCTCGGGGAGCCCCATTCGGAACGTGCTCGCCGCGATTTTCTCATTCCCCCCACCTATTTCATTGTAAAGCTCCCAATATCGACTGGTATAGCTGCGAAGGGTTTCCCATGCTCTCATCTTCATAGATAGCAGAGCGTCCACGGGCTGCGGTACCCGGCTGCACGTCACGAACCGGGTGTCGAATTCCTGTATCAAATGAGCAAAGCTGCCAATGGACCCCTTCCGCAATCCGTTGAACCATCTCAAGGCGGTTGGTCCGAGGCTGGAAGGAAACACTCTGCACATCAGCGCGTCGTTGAGAGAGTGTAGGGACATCATGTGGATGTAGTGGCTGACGTGTTCAACCGGGTCCGTTCTCCCGTCGTATATGTTAAACGGGGGTCGTGTGAATCGGCTCGGCATTACTGCCCTTTCAATGTCGTCTGTGAACGGAGACCGCGCTGCTCCCCGTAGAGCGCGGCTCATTGCATCCATTGCCGCGTTATATGGCTGTCGCTCGTCGGGCGAATCAGATCCTCCGTCCGTGTTCTCCCTCGATCGCGAACGATCCTTGCGACGATGGGTTTCCCGCGAACGCGAGCGGTCCCGGTCGTGGTAAGGATCATGTGACCGGGAACGGTGTCGGTGTCCGCGGAATCCTGATTGGTGGGATCCCGCCGCGCGGTGACCGCCCCCTGTTACTGCCCTGCTTCGGTCACCGAGTCTTCTTCCTGTGCGTCGTCCCGACTTTAATTCCAAATCCCTCACTTTCCTGCGCAGCCGCTCCAACTCCTCGTCTCTTTCATCGAACTGCTTGTGTCCTGACGCGCTCGACGTTGCTCACTGCGTCTGGTATGACCCCTCTCCGAGGCCAGACCGTTCTTCCCTTTCACTACCCCTGTCTTCACGTCTCTTGTGCCTTCGTTCTCTCCAAGATGACCCCCGAGATGGTCCCGCCAAGCGACTTTCGGCCTCACTCTCGGCGACCCTCCCTGACATCCTGCCACGCGCGAGTCTTGGCTAAACCACAGCTTCGTAGGAGATTCCCACAGACGGCGCCAATTGTGACCACCAACTGAGAGACCAATGGGCCTTCCCTATTGGGCTTACAATTTACTTATGAAGTGGGTTTAAGAGTTTCCTACTTTGGGTGGTTCTAACGACTAGACTATTCTGCGTTCCCTCTCCTTTTTCCTCTCTTCCAACAACCCCTTTCCCATTCTCAGCTCGATGTATTTATAGTGAACTGATAGTGGAATAGTGATGGCTGCCTCCGTCGCTAGTGCTTTTGGAGGTCCAATGTTGTTAGTCATAAGTGGGCGTTTAGGTGGGAGTGACCTCGGAATGGATTCTTGCTCTGGGTTGTTCGGCGATTGCGTTGTCCGCTCGGGAGTGGGTCCGGCCTCGGTTCCCGGGGAATGTTCTCGGGTTGCGAATGCTAGATGTCGGAATCGTTTCCCGAGAAGGCGAAGGAAGATGTCACAATGGGCCTGAACGCCTTGGCTGGCCCAAATGGCTTCGGCCACGGTCCAGGGAACTTCGAATGGCCCAAATTGCTTATGTGCCGTACAATATGTGCCGTACAGTAACTATTTTAGTATTCAAAGTACTTCACAAAGTTGCATATGAACTAGAAAATGAACATCAACGAAGGAAGAACTGGGAAAGGTAGCAAATATCTTTTAAAGCTGCTACCTCCACATTAAATGCTTCCCAGCTAACTCTTTGGCTGCATTAATGTGGAGGTGATACCTGAACAGTAGCCAAGCAGCCTTATGGCCACTGAGTGAAGGTTCCAGGAAGTGCTGGATGGGACAGAAAGAAGTTCCCAAAGTAAAACCTACACGTGTACAGTAAAAATGGAGGGAGGAACGCAGTATATAACAGGAAAGTAGGTGACATGAAAAGGGACTTGAGAGAAAAAAGATAGGAGAAGAACAGGAGAGCATCCATTAAGATATCCCTTGAAACCTAGCCGAGGAGAGTCGATATCGCTTAAATAGTTTGAAGCTTCCTTTGCTGCACAATGATCACGTCTTTTTCTACCAATTGGAATTAGCTCTTACACCCACTCTTTAGAAATTTTATTGTTTGGGCTTAAACCCATTCCTCTTTTGGGTCCAATCCAATTTGAGTCCTTACACCACTCTTCTCCTTTCTATCTTCATTTTATTTTTTTCTTTTCTCCTTCTTGGTTTTTTCTCCTCCACACACATATCCCACTTCTCCTCTCTATTTTTATTCTTCACCATATACCCTCACACATAACCCCAACTCTTTTTTATTTTTGTTGTTCAACTTCTACCTCTTCGCCTGCTAATAAATTTAGTCATCTCTAGACTCTAGTTCAGAGAGAGATAAAAATCACCGGCAAAGAACAAAAGCCAGCAAAGAGAGTCCTTAGGGCATTTAATAAACTATTTTAAGATATTTTTTATACCACTTTTATGAAAAATATAAATAATTTTCAAAATAATTATTGCTTTTTCCTTTCCCACAAAAAGATTCAAAAACTGTTTCCTAAATGAATGCCTTCGTTATTTTTTTCAAACATGTTTACGTGGTCATTTAATAAGCAATCTTTAGCAGAGGGAGGGCATTGTTAGTGACAGTTCTAGTAATTTTTTGAAGTTAGTCATTAGGGAACTTAAATTATACAAAATTTATAAAAAGAGAACTTGAATATATCACTCACACAAAAAAAAACGTGCAAATACATTAAGTTTTATAATTTCCTTCTACAAAAAAAAAAAAAAACAATTAAAAACCAAAAAGGGACTGATGAGAGAAAAATATCCTTTGTGTGTGTGTGTGTGAGAGAGAGAGAGAGAGAGACAGAGAGACAGAGAGATATCAACAAATGATACATGTTATGATTGTTAGCCAATCTGCTGGGGAGAGTAGAGTTGTCGGCATCACCAAGGAGAACTCACGGCCACAATATCTCTTGATACCATTTTTTTGGAAAATTGAAATTAAATATTATTTAATTATTTTTATGGAATTAGTTTAACAAGTTACAAATCTAATGATTATGGGTTTTTATTTTTGAATAGGTTTTTTTTTTTTTTTTTTTGTTGAATATTAAGTTCATTTGTTGTGTATTTGGGCTATTTTTGTTTTATCTTATTTCAGCTAATTTTTATTTTTGTTATTTGAGTGTTTTTTTTTTTTTTTTGGGTTTAAGGGGTTAAGGATTAAAGTAATGCTACGTTCATAAAAATTTCACAATAAATTTTAGGTGGCAACTGTTATTAGTGGGTAAGAAAGTGATTTAGTGATAGGCGTAGATTATAACCAATAACAGCATATCACCAAGGATTTGTTGTGAAATTATTATAAAAATGTTGTGGACCTAGAATTAATCTAAGAATTTATAGTTTATATTTGGGGTGCCAAGATTATTTTTGTAAGTGATGCTAGAGACACAACAAACTGTCACAACAATTTCACAACATTCTTACATTAGCAGACCAAAAAACTTTAATTAAAAATTGTGGTGGGCTCATATGTGAGTTGGCATGCTAATTTAGGAATATTTTGAAATTTTTGTGACATTTTATTATATCCCTAACAACATTATTATTATTATTGTTGAACCCAAGTTCTTGGAATTCTTAAGTCAGGGTATTCAACATTTTTTTAAGGTAGAAAAAAATTTTTAATTTAAATATGATTATGAATATATATTGCAAGTATATATATATATATATATATATATATATATTTTTTTTTTTTTTTTTTTTTTGAGAAGTCAATGTGTTGATGTGAACACCCTATCTTCTATGTGCAGCTGCCCTTAGGCTTGCCAAACATGGCTCCTGGGGAAAAAATATCACTTGAGTCGATTAGACAATTGACCCTCTCGCCCTACCCCTTAGAAAAACAATTCCCAACATTTTTGTTGAACCCAAGTTCTTGGGATTCTCAAGTCAAGGTATTCAATATTTTTTTAAGGTAGAAAAAACATTTTAATTTAAATATGATTATGAATATATATTTAAAGTATAAATTGTTTTTTGAGAAGTCAATGTGTTGATGTGGACACCCTATCTTCTATGTGTAGCCAACCCTAGGCTTGCCAAACATGGCTCCTAGGGGAAAAAATATCACTTGAGTCAATTAGACAATTGACCCCCTCGCCCTACCCCTTAAAAAAACAAGTCCCAACATTTTTGTTGAACCCAAGTTCTTGGAATTGTAAAGTTAGGGTATTCAATATTTTTTTAATGTAGAAAAAATATTTTAATTTAAATATGATTATGAATATATATTGCAAGTATAATTTTTTTTTTTGTGAACACCATATCTTCTATGTGCAGCTGCCCCTAGGCTTGCCAAACATGGCTCCTAGGGAAAACAATATCACTTGAGTCAATTAGACAATTGACCCCCCGCGCTTTTTCTTTTTATTTTCGCCCAAATTGTGCAAAAACAAAATGTGGGCCTTAAGTGATAGTTTTTTCCATTCCTTTTATCTCTTATTCTTTTCTCTCCTATTATCCAAACAGCAGAAAAGCTTTGCTTTTCTTCTCGTCTTCCTCTTTCACTTACAGTGTGTTTGGAAATAGTGAAAATGAAGAGAAAAGAAGGGAAAAGGATGGAAGAAATTTCCATTCTGTTGTTTGGTTGTATAAGAGCGAAGAAAAATGGATGAGGTGGAATGATTCTTTTTCCGTAGGGCCCACTGTTTTGGTATCAGCCCAATTTGGGTGAAAATACGAGGAAGGGAGATCACTAAATTTATAAGGCCCACCACTCTATACTATAAAGTGTTCTAATATATGAATTTCTCTATCATTAATAAGGGTATAAAGGTAAAAGCATGCATTTTTCTTTTCTCTTCCTTTTGCAAACCAAACAAAAGAAAGATAAAATGCTCACATTTTCCTCTTTTCTTTCTTTCCTATATCCAAACCATAGTTCTCAAATCGTGAATCGTATCGTGAATCGTTTTTTCATTTTTATGTATCGTGTATCGTATCGTATCGTGTATCGTAAGATACACAAACACTATATAAAATTTATAAAACATTATACATATACATATATTTATTATAAAATTGAAACATATGCAAATAATAACTACTTTAATTATCACTTATGTTATAGTATTTGACTAAGCTAACCAAATAAACCAAATAGAAATATATTTTTATCATCTATATCCAAAAGATAAAAATATCCATATCCAACTTCATTAGAGTTCAAAGTCACTACATATTATATTAGTTAAAATACTTTTTTTCCTAATCATATTCATCACTGCCTAATCAAAATCATCAAAATCATCTCCATTGTCCAAGTCAATGAAGTTATCATCTTCATCATCTTGCAAAATCATTTCATCATTGGCATCTTCTTGTACATCTTCTTCATCATCTCCAACATTCACTATCTCTTCTGGTTCTTCAACTTCAATAACTTTTTCTTTACTTTTCTTTTTGGCATTCAAATTTTTTTGGACCTATAAAAATAATAACAAAAAATATATATTGTCAAAATTATCATTTTATTCATAATATAGAAAAGAAAATTTCAATTTAATATAAATCTATACCTCTCTTTCTTTTTCTACTACATCCTTCCTCATTAACTTCAAAGCATTCATGAATGTCCATCCATGAAGTATCTTCTGGCAAGCAAGGTTCTTCCTTTTCAGTAATGCATTCATCGTTAGATTCCATATCCGATAGACAAATTGGATCATATGAGTCACCATTCTCTTCTCTCTTTATTTGTCTCAACTCCAAATTAATATTATAGTTTACAAACACCAAAGCATTCACTCTTTGTTGCTCAAGACAGTTTCTTTTTTTAGTGTGTACATGATCAAAAGTACTCCAATTTCTTTCACATCCCGTTGCACTACAAGTTAGGCTTAAGACACGTATAGCTAAGTTTTGAAACTCTTTGCAATGTACTCCATAACTTTCCCACCACAATGCTATATTCCCAACAAAAGAAATTGTAAAGGGCTACAATATAATTACAATAACTCAATTTAATTGTGGTTCAAATTTTTTAGGACTAAAAAAATAATAATAATAATAATAATTTAGAAGGCTTTTGTATTGGGCCAAACCACCAAAATAGTCCAAATTGCTTTTAAAAAAAATGAAAAAAACGTTTTGGGCTAAATTTGGGCTGAAAATTTGGTTAAAAAAGCCTATTTAAGCCAATTGTTGATGTATCGTCCGATACAACCGATACGCACGATACGATACATACGATACATATAACTGTATCGTCCGATTCATATGCACCTACGATACGTATCAACGATACAACACTTTTTTCAAACGATACGATACGTATCGTACGATACGTATCACGTATCGTACGATACTGACAACTATGGTCCAAACACATGAAGAGAAATATTTTCTTTTCTCTTTCCTTTCTCATCCCCTTTCCCTTCCTCTTTTCCTTTCTCTTCCCTTTCCCTATCTACAACCAAACATAGTGTAAATCTAAACGAAGTGGGAAAAAAAAATACTTTTCCCCCAAATAAACTCACTTGTATAATTAGTGGATTTAAAAATTACTCAATTTTCTCAACAAATCCCAACAACCTGTTCTATTACATTTAAAAATATATATTTTAGATTCTATTTTAAAAACACAGTTTGCACTTCTATTTTGCTGTCATTAAATTTTTTAAGGTGAAAACACCATTTTGGTCATTACATTTTAGGGTTATAGTCAATTTTGTCCTTACATTTTGGTAGCAATCAATTTGGTTCCCATTATTTTCAACCTGAAGTCAATTTAGTCTCTATCGTTAACTCACTAACAGAAAATGCTTATGTGGCTAACGGATTACACAGTTGGCACAGTTTATGCCTACGTAGCTACTAAAATAATACTCAAAAAAATATTTTAATTGTTATTTTAAAAAGCACATCCACATAATAAAATCCACGTCAAAACATTGAGAAAATAGAATGATTTTTAAAATAAAAATAAAATAAATTTAACAAAATGAAACATTGGAGAATTAGGAGTGATTTTTTTTTTTTTTTAATGATTTATTCCAAGAACTATTTAGAGATCAGTTTGGCAAAGTATAATTTACTTTAGAATTTGTAACTTTGTCATCATTGTTTGACATAACGAAGGAAACGTAGGAAGTGATCGGTTTGGCAATGATGATCCTAAAGAGATTGATGTCATTTTCAAGAACAACCTTAATAGCTCAATCTCAGGTACTACTTGAGGAGCAGCTCGACGTTGATCTTTTTTTTTTTTTTTTTTTGGGATACTATTTATTTTTGTAACTATAATTTAGATCTTTCTTTCTTGTGTTTTGAGTTTGTGAGGTATAAAAATTTGCAGATCTGAGAAAAAAAAAATTGGTTCGACAATGGTGGCTAGGGTACTAGTTTAGATTTTGTGGTTCTCTCATCAGTTTTGAATCTCGGTTTTTGTGAAAGGTGTTAAGGGATTTTGAGATTTTTTTTATGGTTAAGGGATTTAGTCTAGGTTTGGTTAAAGTCCTTAACAAACAAATAAAGGGTTTGGATTATTCTGGGTTAAACTCCTCAAAGAATTTTTTGGTTGCTGTGTTTGGCTACTAAGAAAGTGCAAGAAAAATTGGGAAATTTTTTAGAACTCCTCCTTTCCAAATTTTTTTTGTTATATTTCTCTAATATGGATTTTTTTTTTTTTTTTTTTTTGGTTTCAAAGTTTTTTAGATCCTAACTTGGCTATTAAACATACCAATTGAAATATTATATTATTATTTTAGTAGCCACATAAGCGTGAAGTGTGCCAATTGTGCAATCCGTTAGCCACATAAGCATTTTTCGTTGTTGAGTTAATAGTAGAAACCAAATTGATTTCAAGTTGAAAATAACAAGGACCAAATTGATTGCTACAAAAATGTAGGAACCAAAGTGACTATGACCCCAAAATTAGGGCTGTCCACAGGTTCGGCCGAGTCAGTTTTGGACGCAATCCTGACTCAACCCGCCTGCATCAAGTGTAGGGCAAAGGAACCCGAAACTGAGCACCAGAAAAATCGGTCGAGTCAGTTTCAGGTAAGGGTGAGCGTCAGTCGAGCCGGGATGGTCGCCAAAATAAAAAAAGGCATCGAAATCTGGGGGGGGAAAAAAAGCGTCACTGGAATCTGGAAATTTCGCCAGAATCTGGAAAATGTCATCAAAATCTACATTTTATCGCTAGAATCTACATTTTTTTTGCTAGAATCTACATTTTTTTTCACTAAAAATTGTTGGAATTTGACCAAATCTGGCTAAATACAACCAAATCTAGCCGGATCTGGTAGAGATCTCACCAGATCTGGCTTGTTTTTGTAGGATTGGGCCAAAATATAAGTGAAAGCTCGATTGTGTGTGAAAACACAAGAGCTATTTAGACCCCCAAATTAAAAATTATGGCCCAATTGATTTTACTCTAACTTAAACTAAGTGCAAAATAGAGTAAATGCGAGCGAACAAACAATATAACTACTCTAAGCCATATTCATCAAATATCAACAATAAAATGAAAGCTAAAAGAGTAGGGAAGAATAATGCAAACACAAGATAACACCGCAATGTGTTATCGAAGAGGAAACTGAAGAACTCGGCGAAAAACCTCTCTGCGACCCTCCAAGCGGTAAATCGATCCACTAAAGAATAAGTTGGAGTACACGAATAACAAAAGAGCCTCCAAGCCTAGTCTACCCCATGTACTTGAGCCCTCCAAGCTCCTATTACCAATTAACTTGACGAAGTCTTATCTACTCTAGCTCTCCAGATCATGCAATTCAACCTAATTGCATCCACCAAACAAATGGCTTCTTCCAATGCTTCCCAGCAGCACCAAAACCTCACTTTATACTCAAAATGGGTACGGTAAGTGTTTGGACTATCGACCTCTCAAGGATTTAGGTATGGAGAGGTAGGAGTTAAGGAAAACCATAAAAGATTGTGTAAAGGATTGTGGGTATGCCAATCTCTAACTTTCAAGGGTTATGGCTGGGGTTTTCTCTTTAAAAAGCACTCCTTCCAATATGCGGGTAATGTGAGTATAAATAGTGTGGGTGAAGACATGGTGTAGCAGATATGCCAAAATAGCAAAATAAAATGTTTCGTGGGTATCTCGCGGGAAGGCCTTGCCCGCGAAATACTCGCGAAAACCAGCTGTCATGACTCTTCGCATTCCAGTCATGTGCTCTGTACGTGGCTCACATTGCGGGAAGGCTTCTCGTGAAATACCCGCGAAATCCACACTTTCTTCAATTAGGTGCTTGAGTCCTCACACTCTCTCTCACACACAACCCATACAATAAAATCCCATATAAAGTACAAGGTACATATGATTGAACAAAAATACAATCAAATTTGGCACAAAATTAAAGCCAAAACAAAATAGTTGTAAATAACAACTTTACAATTTCCCCCTTTGGCTATTCTGTGACAAACTCTCTAAAACAGACTCTAGACTTAAACGTGAGTTTGGAAACAATGGCAAAACTCACTCACACCTAGTCTAAAAGCTGTGAAATACTTGCACGTATACACCTTGTAAGGTTGAATTTAATCAACCATCTTATTGGCTTTATTCCGTGACCAATTTGCTTGTAATTTAGCACTTAGTAACCCTATATTTAGGTGGGAAAATTGTAAGGGTAGTGTGTGAGAAGATGTGAAGAAAAGCTCAAGAGTGTGCAAGAAAAACAAAGTCTCGCGACTGGATCTCGCGGGTAAGTCGCGGCTTGCAAGTCGCCAAAAGTTCGCACACGTGCCAAGCATGCCAGAAGCTGAAGAGTCGAGCCAGCTGTCGCACTACAGGACAAAAGTCCCAGGCTGGCTAGGCCGTTAGCTCGCGGCTTAAACTCGCGACTTAACCCAGGCGCGAGGTCAAGTCGCCAAAATGCCCTGTTTGGCAAAAACTGACGTTTTGCATTCCTTTCTCACCCTACTATATATATACCTTTACACACACCATATTGAGAGAGCTTCCAGAGAGAATTTTGTGAGAGAAACCCTAGAGAAATACAAGATTGATTCATCCACAATCTTAACCTTATAAACTCTACAAATTCCTCTACTCTCTTCCTCTCCATTGTCATATCCTTGAGAGGCCTTTAGCCAAATCCTTATCTCACCACACCCACGTCTGTGAGAAGGCTTATTTGATACTGTTGGGAAGCAATTAAGAAGGAACCAATTTACATTGGTTGATGCTATGGTCTAGTAGTGGAATCCGGTAAACTAGAAAAGAAAAAGGTTCGGCGCAACCTCGTTGGAGCAGGAAGCTTGAAGGGCTTAGGTACCTGGATAGATTAGGCTTGGAGGGTCTATTGCTGTTCATGTATCCCAACTACATTTTCTAGTGGATTATTTGACCTCTTGGAGGGCGGCGGAGAGGTTTTACGCCGAGGGCTTCGGTTTCCTCTTCGATAACACATCGTGTGTTGTCCGAGTGTTTGCATCTTCCTTTCTTTATCTTTGCCTTATATTTACTGCTATGGATGTGTTTATATTTGGCTTAGATCGTTATCAATTCTGTTATAAGCTTGCTATCATATTCCGCACATTAACTGTTTGATATAAAGCTTGAATTGTTAATTTTATATTTGGGGTCTAAACGTTCAAGGGTGTTGTACACCCATTTTGAACTTTCACACCTGTCTCCTGAAACACTCGCACACAAACAAAACTTTCATTAAGCTTATGACAAGTTGAATACAAGGTACATATAGGAGCAAGTAAAATGCGATCAAGGTAATTAACAGGATATAAACTATGGAGCTTATCTTGATCAAACAAGAACAGTCATTAAAGAATGACTATAATGAATATTTAGCTAGTAAATGATCATCCGAACACGTAATGCAATAAAGAGCAACGTAAAAATCAATTGCATGTCCAACACACAACCAATGCAAAACACTAAAGTATTTGCGTCAAGGATACGAGATCCAACAAGGGCATAAGTGTGTAGTACTAAAGATAATGCAACATAATCTAAAAGTACTTAAAAAACGCTACAAAGCAAGGATACAAACCATAGTACTAAATATAAACTGAAGTTAACACTAGAGTTCTTTAAAGCTTTAAAAGAAAGTAATGTAAATATCCAAGAGTTATAAAAACTATAAAGATAAAAGAAAGTAGACTACTAGAACCAAAGTGAACTACTAAAACATCACCACAATAAACTAATATCTATGAAATACTGTGCTATGCTCCCCTTCAAACTAAGCGGCTCCCCCTTAAACTACTCCCCATTTTTTACTAGAATGGCTAAAGAGGTTATAACGCTTCAGATTCATATTCAGAGTCTTCCTGTTGCTATCATTTTTACTCTATCATCGTGTCATCAATTTGGGATTAAACTACAGTGATTTGGCCTTCGATATAGATAAACTGATCCGAGGTGTTCTTCACATGCATTTCCAGCATTCCATACATCTGCTCAACTCTTGCAATGAGACAATCAAGATGATCGAGTCCCTGTGCTTGTGCTTGGGAGGATGGTTGTGCAAAGCCCTTCGGGGTTGATGTATACCTATCAATTTCTTCCTCCGTGTCCCCACCTTCTTTGTCAATATTGTCCTTTGGGATTTAAGAAATGCCAGTTTTTGCTCCGGTGATGTGGGCTTTGCTTCGGGTCACCATTTGAGCACTAATCAGATAGTCCCTTTGCATGGTGGTAAGACTGCTTGGAATCTTCAGCCTTGTTTTTGCTATATGAGCCATGATGAGACTTGGGAATGGCAATATAGTTCTCGAGTTCCTCTTGGTGATGCTTTTGGTCAAGAGGTAGTATATGTGACCGCATATGTCGATCTCCTTATGTGTGAAGAGATCATATAGAAAAATAGTTCTTGGTCTAGATAATGTGATCAAATTCATCACTAGGTAGAGATTGGAGAGCATGATATAGGCCAAAGTCCTCATATCTGGAGTGAATGGAATTGTGTTCAATGACTTCTTTTTGAGAGTGCCACCGAGGATTTATGCCACTAGCTTAAAAGAATCCAATCTGATAGGCCAAAAACATATTGACCCCTTATGATAAATTAATTGATTAATTAGCCAAGTTTATTAATTAATCAAATTAACATGAAATATGCAAGGCAACACAAACAAATCACCAACTAAGTTAAATGCAGCAGAAAATAAATTTGACACAGATGATTTGTTTACGAATAGGGAAAACCACTAAGACAAAACCCCACGGGTGATTTTAAAGTCACCACTCCCGAGAGTCCACTATTATCACAATAAGCGGTTACAAGTAAAGGAATCTTAGTACCTTATACCAACCTACAGTTGAACCCTTACCCTAATACCCAATTGGACTTATTCTGTAGTGACAATCTCTCCTTGTAATGCACGGCTCCCAATACGTGACTAACCAATTGCGTAGATCCTAGTACGCGACTTCAATCACCAACTAGAGAGAGTTGTTGGCTGCAAAGTTCTTCAATTCATCCACATGATGAAGATCCAAAAGATGCTTGGTTACAAAACCCTACGGTGCACAAACACAGCAACTTCTTCACAAGAATGATGAACTAGGGAAAATTCTGTCTTTGGTCACAAATTGCTTGAACAAACTTTGCTCAACACTTGTGCAACTTGTTCCACCTTTGACGGCGCTTAAAACAATCCTTTTATATGTCTAGAGTTGTAAGAAAAGAAAGCCTAAACACATAATCACGGATTGGAGTCAAAACAGAACCGAAATTCTGGTTTTCATAAACCTCGATAGATAGCTATCTATCGAGTTACTGTCAAGCCACGAGGCTGGAACAGCTTTTCAAGCTCGATAGATGCTAGTTATCGAGTTTTAATGACAGGCACTTTTCAGACTTGAATCTTGGACAAACTTGCATGGCTTCAACACTTGATCTTGAAATAAAGTTTCTTGAAGTATTAAACACATCCTAGATCTACCCAAATACAAGTAAAGTACGTTTTGTCAAAGGATTATCCAATTACATAAAATAGTGACATATGTTCCTAACAAGTGAATCACATTTGTCCTAACACAATCTTTCTTCGTATTGGATAGAGATTTGTTGAGATGGTGGATGAACTTCCAATACCTCTTGGATTGAGTCCCTCGTGATAACGAATTCTTTTTGCCTCACCCAGCAATTGATGCGCTCTCCTTCCACAAGGGCATTAGCAAAGAATTCCCTTATAATTTCGCTAAAAACATTTCCACTCGGGTTCAACAACTTTGTCCAAGTCCTCTCCTTGAACACTTCAAGAATGAAAGTGTTTTTAAGGGTTTGCATATTGACAACCCTTTCCTTAATGATCGAGGCCTTCTTGTAGAAATCATTGTAGGCCATGTCTGCCTCAATGCTTCGGAAGTTTTCTGAGTCAGAATGTGGACGCTTAGATGGCTTCTTTGAGGCCAAATGCTTAGTAGGAGACATCTGCAATAACATTCACAAAGCACACAACAAACAAGTGCAAAAACACAAAGACAAGAACACAAATTTTGATTAGTACAAAAAGTTCATAGAAGAAACACAAAGTCCTAACAAAAACATAAACAATGTCACAAAATCATGTTATAAGTGCTAAACATGTAATCATATTTATCTAGCATGAGTGATATGCAAAACATGACAAGTGAACAAGTGTGTGCATCAAGTGTGCACGTGGTGTGCATATGTGATGCATGTGCAAGGCATGACTAAGCGCATTTGGGTCAAAATGTGTAAAACACGTAACCAATGATCAAAACATGATAAACATGTATAATCATGATAATCCCCAAAGTTTGGTACTCATTGGAGTCCAAAACAATACCAAAATGTCATTTGGGCATTTTATCAAACACTTGGTATGCACCAACACAACTAACATGTAAACAATGCATGAACATGTGTGAATCTTGCCTAAATACAAGTTAAAATGCCACAAGGGGCCAACACAAACATAGACAAAGCAAATGGGACAGAGCCCAATCAAGAAATTGAAAATATTTTGACAAAACTTAAAGTTTCCCAACCCTTTTTCAAAAATAAACCCAACTCATGCAAAACTTAGAATTTAATGATTAATCCAAGGAAATAAAGAGAAAAGAGGGATCAAACATACCTTAGAGATGATTTTGAGAAGTTTTCACTTGAGTTTTGGTTGGGTTTTTAAGAGAAAATAGGTTTAAGGTTGAGAGAGGCTCGAGGGAGGCAAAGTGGTTATGTTTAAAAAACTGTCATGATCAGCCCTTTTAGTCTGAAAACACGCGTTTTTTGCGAAAAATGCCTCTAAAGCACAAAATTTTTTGCGGGTAAGCGTTACTCGAGAGACAATCGGGAGACAATCCCAAAAGTTTATGTCTGAAAATAAGTTGTTTTAATTTTTGCCTATCTCATTTTCGCGGGAAGAGCTTACTTGTGAGCTTCTTGTGAAAATGCCTCTAAAGGAGTTTTTGTTGAAAAATATGAAAAATGCAATATGAACAAAAAACACGAAAGCATAAAAACACTTCCAAAAACATATAAAATACTCAAAAATGAAATAAGCATTCTTTGAACAATAGACTTGAGTGTTATGTGTGTGTATCAAATGTGGAATAGTCCTTAGTCTAGAGTGAAGCTCCAATGAACAATTCAATTAAGTTATACACAACTAGTATTAAATCAAGTGGTCTATCTCAATTATAGAAATGAACATATATGACCTCCCACAAGAAAATGATTACATATCTTGGAAGCTTTACATTTGGCTTCTTTCAACTCATAACTTTTGATCATTTATGACAAATACATCTCATTTTGAGATCGATGCCTAAAATTTTTGATATTTCAATTTTATGAGTAAGTCTTTGGCTTTTTGGGCACCATACATTTCAATACAAGTCGCTTTTCCTTTTTCCTAGTCAAATACTAGTATGTATGATGGTTTTTGCAACTCATTATCTCTTTTCGAGATTCGACATTTGTTGAGCTATAAAGAAAAACAAAAAGATGTGGGAAGATATATAGGTACAAGTCTATTCATGTATCAAAAACATCAAGACTATTGACTAATCATTCGTGACAAGCTTGAATATCAACTTACAACAATTACACATAGATGTCAAGATTTTTCTCACAAAGATAGAGGTGCATACATGACAAGCTAAGTTCGTAAATGCACTACACAATTAGTATGAAGGTACTAGGCCAAACTCACATGTGAAATACACAACACAAGCGATCAAACTTTTTGGAAATTTTTCAATTTTTATGGGTTTTTGAATTTTTCAACACACTCAAAAATAGAATATGAAAAATAAGATCAACAAAACATGTACAAAACAAGCTAGAAAAGAAACATGCTCAAATGAGAAACATAAGTAAACATCCAACCAAAGTCACAACATATAGGAAGAATTGATGCATGGACATGGTCTAATGCTTATGCATGTGTATCCTTCTTCACCCATACGGCACGTGCGTTTGGGGTGATATCCCTAAATGATTGGGTACTAGAGCTGTGATTCTTAAACCTTTGGCTGAAGCTTGCCAAACAAGAAGTGATGGTATCTATTATCTTCATCACATCACCAAAACCGGAATCAGCTTCTCGTCCTTCTGATTGCTTGGTGTTCCAATTCCCCTTTCCTTGTCCTCTTAGCCCTTGAGAATCTGCTTTCTTCAATGCGTGAAGTTTATAGCAGTTAGGTCTTATGTGTCCTCAAACTCCACAATGGTGGCAAAAATGTTGAACTTGAGGACCTCTTTGAGACTTTGGGAGAGACTTCCCTTTTGCCTTAGGTTTGGCCACAAGTGGATTTTGAGGTTTTGTCAAAACCTTTTAAACAGTTCCATTTGACTTCTTCTCCACCTTCACATTCTTAACACTTGGAGTCGCTACCATTGGTTCCTTAGCCTTAACAAACTTCATCTCCTTGGACACATTTGCACTTGAACTACTCTCTTCGGTATATCCTAAGCCACTTTTGTCAGAAAAAGGCTTTTGATGAGCAAGCACTTCATCAAGCTTCTTGGAGGCAACCCGCTCCACTTTGGCATTAGCTTGAATCACGTCAAGCTCAAGAAACTTGATCTTGAAGTAGGCCTCAGTTAGTTCTCCATTTAGCACCTCAACTTCACACTTCATTTCTTTGCATCTCACGAGTATGCTCTTGTAGTCTTGTTCAGCTTTCTTCATTTTTCTGATTGCTGCCTTAGCCACTCTAGCATACTCTCCTATTTTCTCAAGAAGGGAATTATAGGATCCTTGCAATCCCTTGGTTCCTTCATCTTCATCATCGAATTCTTCCCAAATTCCCATAGACTGTACTTCAGTTAGGAATGGCAACGGGTCGGGTTCGGGCCGGGTTTCTTAATGCCCGAACCCGACCCGCGGGTCTGCCCAAAAAACCCGAACCCGCCTCGTTTAATAAACGGGTTTTTTTCTGCGCCCCAGACCCGCCCCGTCGGGCTCCACGGGCCCCGCGGGCCCCGCCACCTCAGACCCAATCCGTAACCCCAAAAAAAAATTGCCTGAATCTTTAAGCCGTGTAGAATAGAAACCATCACAAGAAAAATGCAAAACAAAGTAAAAAGCACAAAAATTATGCTCAATACTACAGATCAGAGTCTAAGACCATAAATACAGATCAAATCTTACATCAAAAAAACAAAAAAATACAGATTAAATCAGAGTTTAATCCTACCTCTATTTCAACCCCTCCAAAACTTCAAAAACAAAACCATGAAAAACCCCCCAACAGATCAAAGTTTAAGACCATAAACATAGATCAGATCTTTCATAAAAATAAAAATAAAAATAAAAATAAAAATACTAAACAGATCAAGATCGGCGTTTGCGGCAAGGTGAGAGATGTGGGAGGAAGGATCGGCGTTTGCGGCGAGGTGGAGGAGTGAGCGGCGAGATGGAGTGAGTGGCGTGGTGAGGGAGGAGCTAGCGATCTCTGTGGCGAGGTGGATGAGTGAGCAGCTCGGTGAGGGAGGTAGGGACCGATGATACCACTGAGGTGGAGGAGAGCCGGCGGCAGCAAGTGAGAGAGAGAGAGAGAGAGAGAGAGTGAGGTAGAGGGAGGGGTGGATGAGAGTGATTGAGAGAGAGGCGGCTAAGAGGTGAGAAATTAGGGTTAGGAAAATGATTTTTAGAAGTGGAAGAGTATTTATACCTAGGTTTTTTTATTTTTTAATAATATTATATACGGGTCGGGTCGGGCCGGGTTTTTACAAAAACCCGGACCCGACCCGGACCCGGTTCGGGTTTTTTTTTAAAACCCAAACCCAACCCTATTCCTTATCGGACCGGGTAAAATCCGACCCATTAGGGTCGGGCCAGACCGGGTACCCACGGGTCGGGCAAAAATTGCCATCCCTAACTTCAGTGTGCTCACTGAGTTCTTCCATTAGAAGGCTCAAATCTTCCGATGAGTCCACGGGTGCAATGGCTATAAATGCGAAGTAATTTCCTTCTCCATCACAACTTTCTTCAGAATCAGAATTGGAACCATCTGAGTCACTAAGGGTAGTTACAAAAAGTTTACCCTTTGCTTTCAAATACGTGGGGCATTCTTTCTTCACATGCCCATGCCCTTTGCACTCAAAGCACGTGACCATTTGAGATGGTGAGGAATCTTTTAAATCCTTCTTCTTGAAGTCTTTCTTGTCCTTGTAGAAATTCAAGAATTTGCCATTCTCAAAAGACTTCCCATCTCTCTTGAACTTTAAGAACTTACAAAAGTTCTTAGCAAGTTATGCCACATCTTTTTCAACCTCATCCTCATCCGAGGAGTCTTAAGCTTCCAATCTTTCATTGATTGTCTTGAAAGCAAGAGATTTTCTCTTCCTTTGAGATGGTAGAGATAGCTCATAGGTTTGAAGAGAGCCGATGAGTTCTTGAATTTTAATCTCGTTAAGGTCTTTGCTCTCTTCGATGGCAGTGACCTTTGCACGGAAGCTCTCTGACAATGATCGTAGAATCTTCCTCACAATCTTGGAGTCCTTCGTCTTTTCTCCCAAGTTGGATTTCCCAATCACCACTTCATTTAGCTTCCCATAAAATGAGTCGAATGACTCCTCTTCACTCATCTTCAGCTCCTCGAAGCGAGTGGTAAACATTTGCAACTTGGTGTCCTTCACCTTTTTTGTGCCTTCATAAGTCGTCTCCAAGATTTGCCACACCTTCTTGGCAATTGTAACATGAGAGATCCTGTGAAATTTTTCAGGAGAAACACCACAGAAAATAGCATTTAAAGCCTTGCTATTGGCATTAGCTGCCGCAAGGGCTGCCTTATCCCATGTGGATTTGGCAGCCTCCAGCCTAGTCCATCCTATCTCAACAGCATCCCAAACACTATCATTGATAGAACAAAGGAATGCTCTCATACAGACTTTCCAAAATGCATAATTGCTCCCATCAAAGTATGGAAGAGCATTAAGCGATTAAGATTGATCCATCTCAAAAAGTGTCTAGGATCACACTTAGGTAATGAAACCACAGCAACCACAGCAAGTGCACCCACTCTGATACTAATTGAAAGCTCGAATGTGTGTGAAAACACAAGAGATGTTTAGACCTCCAAATTAAAAACTAAGTCTCGGTTGATTTTACTCTAGCTTAAACTAAGCGTAAAATAGAGTAAATGCAAGCGAACAAACAATATAACTACTTTAAGCCATATTCATCAAATATCAACAATAAAATGAAAGCTAAAAGAGTAGGGAAGAAGGATGTAAACACAAGATAACACCGTGATGTGTTATCGAAGAGGAAACCGAAGAACTCGGTGAAAAACCTCTCCGCTGCCCTCCAAGCGGTAAACTGATCCACTAGAGAATAAGTTGGAGTACACGAATCACAAAAAACCCTCCAAGCCTATTCTACCTCATGTACTTGAGCCCTTCAAGCTCCTACTACCGACTGACTTGACAAAGCCTTGTTTTCTCTAGCTCTCCGGATCACGCAATTCAGCCCAATTGCATCCACCAAACAAATGGCTTCTTCCAATACTTCCCAACAGCAACAAAACCTCACTTTACACTCAAAATGGGTGCAATAAGTGTTTAGGCTATCAACTTCTCAAGGATTTGGATATGGAGAGGTAAGAGTTGAGGAAAACCACAAAAGATTGTGTAGAGGATTGTAGGTTTGACAATCTCTAACTCTCAAGGGTTATGGCTAGGGTTTTCTCTCTGAAAAACACTCCTTCCAATATGTGGGTAATGTGGATATATATAGTGTGGGTGAAGACATGGCGTAACAGATATGCCAAAATAGAAAAACAGAATGTTTCACAGGTATCTCGTGGGAAGGCCTTACTCGCGAAATACTCTCAAAAACTAGCTGTCATGACTCTTCGCATTCCAGTCATGTGCTCTGCACGTGGCTCACTTCGCGGGAAGGCTTCTCGCGAAATACCCGTGAAATCCACACTTTCTTCAATTAGGCTATTGCGTCTTCACACTCTCTCTCACACACAACCCATACAATAAAATCCCATATAAAATACAGGGTACATATGATTGAACAAAAATACAATCAAATTTGGCACAAAATTAAAGCCAATACAAAATAGTGGTAAATAACAATTTTACAATAAGGACCAAAATGGTGTTTTCGCCTTTTTTTAAATGTTACAATTTACTCATTTATAGTGGGACCTCCATTTATTTATTTATTTATTTTTAAAGGTATACACAACACAGGTGAACTATCTATCATCCTTTTTTCTTTTTTTTCTTTTTTTCTCTCTCTCTCTAAAACCATTATTTTCACAATATCGCAACAGCCCCTGCTTTCATACACATAAAAAATAATTGGAAATGAAAGTTACGAACTTAGTGTAGAAAAAAGAAAGATCATGCATTGTACAAATTCTAAATCAAACCAAAGCATATATATAATTTCTTGAAATTTAATTTATAGGAATATTATCAAATTTTATACTTGTGCATTGGTTTATTTTCTCAGTTTTTAATATTTGTCAAATTTTTTCCTTGCATCATATTGTACTCTACATAGCTACATGCTTAAGTAACCTATTGTGTATGTTGGGTTATTCTTGACACCTACACTTCTATAATTTTTTTTGGGGAGGAAAGTACGCTTATTGCATAGGTTTTCTTTATATAAAAAAATTTTAAGTTTGTTTTAGTTAAATTGTCGAGGAGTTATTACATTTTATTGTTGTTTTGATATGTTATTTGAGTGGATAAGCACTTGGTTCATTTATTTGTTTATGTTTTGTTGGATAGATAAACACTTCGTTTTCAACTACAATTTTTTGTGGAGTTGAGGTTTACTTATTAGGTTTCCACTCATTCATAAATGCAGTTTTGTGTATATTTCTTTTTCCCACTTTAAGTTTGGTCATTTTGGTTACTTCTTATCTTGACCCATGCTACTATTTGGTTAATGGTTTTGTATGTGGCCCTTTTTAAGCAGTTAAACTAGTACATAGATTTGGTTGGTTACTCTGCGAAAGGAGCCATTTCAATGTTGAACCTATTGAAAGTTGCAAGACTTGTTCCATTTAGTATATAGGGACAAAATTGGCCTTTGCCCTTTTCGGGCAAAATAAGTAGTATTCTGCCCCCTTTTCCAAACTAATTAGGGAAATGCCCATCTTTTGAAACTCGACTTTCTCTCCTATAGTGAAGTTTTTAAGAACCTACAGTGGCATTTTGTAACTCGAGTTATATGTAAAAAGATTACATATAACTCAAGTTCATGGAGCTCGAGTTACAAAACGTCACTATATGTCCTTAAAACGTCACTATACGTCCTTAAAAATGTCACAATAGGGCTCCATAATTTTTTTTTTTTTTTTAACTCGATTTTGAGTAAGTCAAGTTTCAAAAGAGGAGTATTTTCCTAATTAATTTGGGAAAAGGGGTAGAATGCTACTTATTTTGCCCGAAAAGGGCAGAGGCCAATTTTGTCCTAGTATATAGGTTTGGATTTTGAAATCCTTTACCATAAATATGAAATGGACATTCAACATAGTTATAATCTATACCTTTGGATGCAAACCAAAACTGCTGTAATTAGTTGTGTATACAAGTAATTACCCTTTTTTTAGTTCAATTAAAATTTTAATTTTAAAGGTGCATCATGTTCTCTCTTAAAGCATTAATTTTAAACACTAATAACTCTTGTTGAGAAAATCATTTTTGCTAGCTCCTTTTATTTTCTTTTGCTCTTATATTTTCAAAACTGTTTGTGATTGTGGATGATTTTTAATGAAACATAGAAAATTAGTGAATCAATTGTCCAATTGGGAGCACTAAAAGACATGCACGAAGGAAGAATGCTATCAAAGGGCATCGGTGGGGTGCCGGCCTAAGTTTCTCCGATGCTTAAGTTAGAGTTTCACATTAACCCAAATAAGCTTAAATGGTTGTAGTTTTAGTTTTTGTGACTCAATCCTTGGATTGTAGGAGCCTTGGTTGAATATATCATCATTGTTAGGGTCATATTTTCTATGTATTGGCTAATCCTTTAACAAAACGCACTTTACTTGTAAGGGTATATCTAAATTGAGTTTAATGTATCATCAAGTGTGTGAAGTTTACTTTACAAGTGGTTTCATTAAAGACATGAAGATTGATCCAAGAAACAAGTGAAGAAAAGTTGTTTCATTAAAACTCAACAATAGGCTTGACATTAGCTGCTATTGAGGTCTAATGAGGGAGCTTGACACAAGCTCAATCTATCGAGACTTACGAATTTAGAATTCTCAAATCTGAATTTCGGCCCATGTTGACTTTGATGAATAGGGTTTCTCTCTCTACAATCCTAGTCATATAAAAGCTTATTTTAAAAGTCATCAAGTACAGAAATAGAGATTCAGAACTTATATACTCTGTGAGAAGTTACTACTTTTGTGCGCCTTAGGGTTTTGTAACCAAGTGCTTCCTAATCTTCAATATCTTTGAAGTGAAGAACTTTGCAACCAACAACAATCAATTAAATTGTTGGAGTTAGTCACGTACTGGGATCTATGCAAAGAAAGAAGTCTTCTACAAGATCAAGTCCAATTGAGTATTGGAGTGAAGGTTCAATTGTAAGTTGGTATTTTGGGATAGGCCAGGATAGTGGTAAGATTCCTCATACTTGTAACCGCTTGATTGTTGATTAATGGATTCTTAGGAGTGGTGACCTGAAATTCACTCGGTGGGGTTTTGCCTTGCAATAGGTTTTCCTCATTTGTCAACAAATTTTCACTGCATATTAGTATATTTAGTGATTTGTTGTTGCCTCTACGGTTTGCATGTAATTTGACCTAATTAATCATCTTGGGTAATTGAATTAATTAACTGAGGTCAATCTATAACCCAACACCCATGATTTCCTCATCTTTCCGTAACTAATGCACGATGGAAGGTGTTAGGAACCCCTACAAGTATATAGATAATAATTGTTGTAATATTGCATTTAGTTAGTTAGTTGGTTAGTTAGTTACAATTCCAAGCATGTTAATCACATTTAACACATGTTGGAATTATTAATGCATATGGGAAATAATTGGACCATTAGGATAAGGCCATGTTGGCCAATAGAATAGTTTTATGGATCTATAAATACCTACTTGTAATAGCATTTCCATCATTGAAGAATAAACCAACTCATTGCTTAAGTGCATGAGTGCATCTCTCTCTCTCTCTTAATCTCTTTCTTTCTCTATGGAATGTAACTACCTCGAATTAAGTTAATTTCCCTAAAATTCTCAACAATTCCCCTATAATTCATATCCATTAGGAACCACTGGGTTCCTAACAAGTGGTATTAGAGTCGTTCATCTTGAAGTCGTGGTTGAAACTCAATCTACAATACTTCTAGACGAAGCTATTTCCAACATTCAAGAAGTTCAGAAACAACTTAGTATCATTTTGAAGAAATTATCTAATGTAGAAACAAAAAGACAACAACCCCAAACACCTCGGTCCAATGAGAATCATATATCAAGCATTGATCTAGCCATAACTTTTCCAAAATCAATCAAGGTTGATTTTCCTAGGTTCAAGGGTGAAGAACATGCTGCCTGGGTTTATAAAGTAAACCAATACTTCAACTATTACAAGACCCCAGATCATGAAAAGCTTCCAATGGCCTATTTTCACATGGATGGGGAAGCATTAGTGTGGTTTGAAGATGCTAAAGATATTAGGTTATTTGTTAGTTGGGATGCCTTTGTTCAAGCACTACAAGTAAGATTTGAATCTACTGCTTATGGCAATCCATTGAAGGCTACTATTCAAGAACCACTTGTTCTTGTGAGTAATCCAATGCTCATTGGCATTAGCCAAACTCATGTTTCACCAAATGAGTCTATTTATGTAATCAAGAATGAAGACATAGACTTACCACACATTTACGTTAGGGGGCCAAATCTCGTTGCTTAGTGGCTGTCACAAAGCCAAGGAATTAGATGCTTCTTTTCTTGGTGATAGCGATGGGATAAATTATGGATTCCATAGCCAAGATTATCACAATTTTTATGAGAAATTGAATTCTACATTAACTTATGGTGTCCTAAATACACAAGAATGTGTTCTTGGTAGCAGCAATGCATTACTTGCCATGTTCTTAGCCAAGATTATCATAACTTTTATAAGAAATCGAGTCTTAATTCAAGGGCTTTACGTGCTAGGAAGCAAGATTGGTAGTTCTACTTTTGATTGTACAGGGAAGAGATACAGTGTTGCTGATCTTTTAAAGTGTGCAAGACCTTTCAATATTAAGGTTGATGTGGATAGGGATGTGAAAAGGAAATTACTAGCATCTCCAACGTACATGGAGTCAAGGCTATCAATTATTGGAGTTGTTAATTACGGTATATGGAAAATTAGTGAGAAGATTCTCTATGCTAGGACCAATGTTAAGCTTGTAATATTGCACCTTCATTCATCTATATTGCTGAAGGTTAAGTTCAATACGACTGCTTTGGGTTATACTCCTATGTCATGGGCCGTGATTAATTGCTTTGGAGCTATTCGTGTAATCAACGGTCAAGATGCTTTGGTGTATTGGGTTAGTGGCTGGTTTCCCCTAATGAAGGTGTCATTTCATAACACTACCTTGTGGTCAAGGTGTTTTGAAGGGGAGGGAAATGTTAGGAACCCCTACAGGTATATAGATAATAATTGTTGTAATATTGCATTTAGTTAGTTAGTTGGTTAGTTAGTTACAATTTCAAGCATGTTAATCACATTAACACATGTTGGAATTATTAATGCACATGGGAAATAATATGACCATTAGGATAAGGCCACGTGGGTCAATAGAATAGTTTTATGGTTCTATAAATACCTAGTTGTAATCATATTTCCATCATTGAAGAATAAACCAACTTATTGCTTAAGTGCATTAGTGCATCTCTCTCTCTTAATCTCATCAATTCCCCTACAATTCTCATTAATTCCCCTATAATTTCTATCCATTCTAATTAGGATCGATCGAGTTTCGAATAGAAGGCGTGGGAGAAATTGTGGTGAGATTCTCGAGATTTGTTCCCATAATTAGAGAAGGTGAATTGGTGGGAAGTTCTCTAGGCGTGATTCCCAAGACTTTCCATAAATATGTTAGCACTAAGGAGTGATCATCCTCAAGGTTAGATAATTAGTATCTTAAGTCAGACAACCAGCATTGCCAGTATATGTTGGTTCCCATGAGTGTGCTTGCTTTGAGCTATGGTCATCTGGAAGATCGAAGAAGCTGTACGACCCGTATTGTGGGTTGCCTATGATATTTGTTGAGTGGCTCAAGGCACCTATTGGACAAGCTACCTAGAGGGTTAAGGTCCCAATGTCAAGTATTCTTGTCAAACTCTTATTTGTGTCAGACAAGAAGGTTGCTAGTCAAAAGAGTCTTAGTCATTAAGTAGAGGGGTTATCCCTGTTAGTCTCTTTAGGAGGAGAATTGACACTTGTTGGACAAGGCAATTTAGGAAAGTCTCATTTCTCAAATGAAGGGCACCGTGGTCGTCCATAGGGTGGATGACTCACTTTAGGCGGAGCTAGTGATTTAGAGCTTCATATGTGGCACCTAAATGTCCATGGGGTTGGATGATTCTCATGAGGTGGTGGTGTCAATTTGGAGTGGCTCCTTTTTTGTTGCCAAGTTGTTCATGGGGTTGGATGACTGGCTTTGGTTGATGTCGATGGAAGCTCAAATTGGGGGTCATATCAGACAAGTCTATTGTAAAGTGTCGGGTAGTTGGTTTTAAGGGGTGAAAACCTTATCCTCATCAGTGTCATTTGAATAAAGTCAAGATTATCTGTAAAATGTAGTGTCTTGATTCTAGGGAGTTTTATTTGGTGAAATTGATGAATGTTGTCTCTCAACCATATTTGATATAGTCCAAAATTGTTTTCTATTCAAATTTGTATAACAACATTTCATTGTTATTGACAAGAAAGTGTTTATTGGATGTTGATATCATAATTGATATAGAATAGTTTTGAAAATGTATTTGTTTTCACTGGGGATTTGGATGATGAAGAATTTTTTGAGCAATTATCAACTTCACAGCAGTTGCTCTATTGTCTTATTGGTTGTAATGTATTTTCATGACTTTTGTTTTCTTCTACTTTCTTTCTTTTTAATATTGTTTTGTTTCGGGATTTCCATAATCATTCCTATCATATTAATATTTGGGAAATTAAAAAAAAAAAAAAAAACTAAGTTATTTTCAACTTTTGCAGCCATGAGCAACTATTGGTAATTATGTAATACAATATGCTTGGGCTCTAGTATTTGTGGTGTTTTGTCCTTCCTCATGTAACCTACCCTATAAAGATGTTAAAGACATTCTTAGTATTGATCTAGTATAATTGTGAGTTGACTCAAATAAAGCCTAGGTAGCTTTTTCTCTACTTTCTTCAAGCCCACTAAAGTAGAAGCTCAAATATATGTAGGGTGTGATGAACTTTTTCCATGTTCTTTGATTTGTAATTATATTATCTTTGATTGGTGTGAGGCCCTTTTTTGAATGGTTCTTTAGGTCCAAGCCCAATATGAAGCAATGGGTCTATTGAAAGGCTGAAGAAAGTATGAGATGCTAATTAAGGTAACTACGCTCGATCCCACCACGACCAAGCTAGGTTGTTCTACTAGACCAATTAGTGCACAAACAAACCCAAGACACAAAAATATACATATACGTATATTTTTACAAGAACTAAGGAAGCGAGGTAATACTAATAAGTATAAATTCTTCAGTGAACTCTTACCTATAAAGGAAAGAACAAAAAGCTCATAAGTCCCAAGACTTGTAAAGCATGGATCCTTGGGTCGATGTAGAGCCCCCAGATGTTACTACGAATAAGATTCTTTACAATACCCTTCAAGGTCCTCGACCTAAATTCCAATATTTTTTCAAGTAAAATGCTCTTACTAGTTTTTCTATTTTGCTATCTTCTCTATGTGTAGCTCTGTCCTCCATGGTTAATTTCTCCTCCTTTTATACTAGTTTTGGAGGACCTAAAATTACTATTCTCTCCTTCTGTCTTGATTTTGCCATTTACCCATGAATTAAGGCACTGCATGTTTCTTTCCTCTTCTTATTCTTATTTTGTTTTCTTGGGAACTCATCCTTGAATTCCCTTTCATAGAAGATGTTTTTCCCAAACAATCCGAGCATCAGCTGAAGTCAACGAGAATAGGTTCCTTCTCAAGGCTAGGAGAGAAACACTTTGAAGGTTTTCTTGTCTTGATGGTGACTTCACGCACTGGGCCCTTTTTTTCCTGAAAGTTGTAAAGTTGCTGGACATCTTTCTTTTTTCACTATTTTTCTTTTGGCCAAGGTTCCTTGAACCTTTCTCTCATGGATTAGTTGGTTTTCACCTTCAGATTCCAAGGTATCATTCGTCCATTTCAAGCTTTCCTACCAAGGGAACTTGGCCCTTTGTGGCCGTCTCCTCGATAAACCCATTGGGCTTGCCCCCTTTTTTTGCTAGGCTTTCTTATGGGTATCATTCGAGCACCTTTTTCCTTGGACCCCTTTCTTGGGTCATTTACACATTATCCAAGGTTTCCTCTTTTCTCCTTTTACTATTGGGATTTTGCCTATTCTTCGTGGTTCTTCAGCCTCTTTCATAAGCTTGTTCCCATGGGTCCTTTATATTATTACGCTGAACTCGCTCTTCTGATTTTTTGGGTATCAACAATTGGAAAGCAAAACATGACTTGCAATTTAACAAGCTATTGAATGTGTGAGGTTGAATTCATTCAATCATGTGTTGACTTTATTCCATGCCAAATTTGCTTGTAATTTAGCAATTAGATACCCTGTATTAAGGTGGGAATTATGTAAAGGTTCTGTGTGAGAGAGTGTGAAGAAACTCAAGTGTGTGTGCATTGGAGGATTCTCACGACTGGATCTCGTGAGTGACTCACTTGCCAAAATGCCACAAGTGTAAAGCATGTAGGAAGCTGAAAGGTCACGACAGCTATAGCACTACAGGACAAAAAGTACAGTTTGGCCTGGCAGTTATCTTGCGACTCATCCCACTCACGAGACTGAGTCGCCAGAATACCCTGTTTTGCAGAAAAATGACCTTTCACATTTCTCACATACACTACTATAAATACCCTTACACCCACGAAATGTAAAGAGCTTCCAGATTGAATTTTAAGAGAGAAACCCTAGAGAAAACCAAGATTGACTCATCCACAATCTTAGACATTTGATTCTCCAAATTCTTCTACTCTCACCCTCTCCATTGACATATCCTTGAGAGGTACATTTTTCAAATCCTTATCTCACCATACCCATATCAATAAGGAGGTATTTTGGTGTTTGGGAAGCAGTTTGGAGATGACCAATTCACTTGGTTGATAAAATGAGCTTATTGCGGGATCTGGGAAGCTAAAGAAGACACGGTTAGGCTTAAACATGTTGGAGTAGGAAGCTTGGAAGGCTTAGGTGCATTGGGTAAATTAGGCTTGGAGGGTCTATTGATATTCGTGTATCCCAACTTTATTCTTTAGTGGATCATTTTACCGCTTGGAGGGCGGCAGAGAGGTTTTTCGCTGAGTTCTTCGGTTTCCTTTTCGATAACACATGCGAGTGCTACCTTTGTGTTTGCATCTCTCTAACCCTTACTCTTGCCTTTTAATTACTGTTGTGTTGTGATTAATTATGGTGTAGAGTTGTTTATCTGTTTGGGTTTTTGCTTGTACCTATTATTTCGCACATCCATTGTTTGGTATAAGCTTGTATTGGTTATATTTGAAATTGGGGGTATAAATATTGATTAGTGTTTTAGACACTAACTGAATTTTTAGAATGTATGTTAGAATTCGAGGAATAGTCCCGATGGGTTTTTGCTCTGTTGTCTATCTTTTAATTCGCAAGATTTAGTAGTTTTAAATTGTTCATATCATATTGTTCCTAAGCATCTCTGGATTTTCTAGGCAAGATCAAACAGCTACATCTAAACCATGTTTCAAACCTTATTAAAGACATGGGAGTGATAAAGTGCCTTGATAGAGAAAAAGGCACAAAATAGTAAGACTAATTATCGTATAGAGCATCCAATACGTCTGGTTTTGCTCTACTTGGCTAGCATTGCCTCAACAAGATGAGTGGCAAATATGGACATTCATCATTCATCTCTACATTTTCTAATTCATGCCTACATATAGTTAACATCCCTTATAAAATGTGGCTACTGATGTCCGAATTTGAGAGAGGCTATCATGATTGTGGGGAAAAAATTGCCAAATGCCCTTTTTGGGCAAACTAAGCAGCGTTTTGCCCTATTTTTCAAACTAATTAGGGAAATACCCCTCTTTTAAAAATCGATTTTCTCAAAATCAAGTTAGGTCTTATGGCGATGTTTTTAAGGAGCCTATAGTGGCGTTTTCAGGACCTATAGTGGCGTTTTGTAACTCGATTTATATGAAATCAAGTTATAGGTAAAAAAAATTAAATAAATTGCCTATAACTCGATTTAATGGAAGTCGAGTTACAAAACATCATTATAAATCCTGAAAATGTCACTATAGGTCCTTAAAAACGCCACTATAGGGCTCCAAAAAAAAATTTTTATATAACTCGATTTTGAGAAAATCAAGTTTCAAAAGAGAGGCATTTCCCTAATTAGTTTAAAAAATAGGACAAAACGCTGCTTAGTTTGCCCAAAAAGGGCATTTAGTAATTTTGTCCTGATTGTGGACAATATTCCCAAATTGTGCAATCATGTCCACCATAAGTGGGCATGTCTTAGAAAACATGGATGTTAATATCTAAATTTGAAGAGAGGCTATCCTGATTGTGTATAATATTCCCAAGTTATGGACATTTCTGTCCACATCTTGGACATTTCAAATCTGGACACTGGTGTCCAGATTTGAAGAGGACCAAATTGCCCAAAAAGATGAGTAGCAGATTTGGACATTAATGTACACATCTTGAAGTACATATCCACAATATGTGGATATATATTAGAAAATGTGAACATTAATATCCAGATTTTAAGAAAGCATGCCTTTATTGTGGACATTTGTTAAAAAAGTGTAGGTGTTATTGTCAATATTTCAGAGATAGTGTCGTGAGAACATTCACATCAGTCCATTTATAATAGAAAAATTTTGTAAAAAATGACTTACAATTTTGTATATAATTGTGTAAATATACAAGTTTGCTACAGTATCTGTGTAAATTTACACTAACATTATTCATTTTGCATTTTGTTGTTTATTCTTTTTTTACATATCTCGATGATGAAGGAAGAGAATAAATGGTGGTTGTTGTGTGTGAAGAAAGAAAAACAATTAAAAATTCAAGAAAAATTAATATTTTAATGAAATATAGTGTAAAATCGATAATCTGATGTAATGTGTTTTGAAAAATGAGTATATAAAATAGAATAATTATATTAAAATAGACAAAAAAAATTTTGCATGAGCTAATGGGAATGCTTTGAGTGTGGACATTTGTGGACAAGTATTAAAAAATGTGAACGCCAATGTCCAAATTTGAAGGGGGCCAACTTTGAAGTGCCGAGCAAATCTGATTTTGATATTCTCGGACGCTCACGTTCACAATTTGGGAAAACTGTCCAAAATAAATGTATGCTCTCTTTAAATCCACATTACGAAAAACCAACAAGTACCAGTAGTTGTAGGAATTATACTAAATCTAATAAAAAAATAACTTTTATATATATTGACATAACAAACAAAAAAAACACATAAATACATATAATTTTACAATTTCCTTCTACGAGCATTAGCATTGGGGGTGTAGAAACCCCCCAATTGCTATTTTACATTTAAATACCCAAAAACTAACTTCATCCAGGTTGCTATTGCTAAAAATTTTTAGCAACAATGAACAGTCAGTTGGTAAATATGCAACCTACTGTTCATGAGTTCGTATACTTATTATATAATATTTTATTCTCTCTTCCCAAGTAAATTTTAAAAAAAAAAATCTCCTCTCTTTCCTATTTTATATTATTTTATTAGGTAATTTACATTATTTTATTGGGTTGTATGTAAAAATAAGAACCGGGATGTTGGGTGGGTTGTAAAATGGCACTACAACAAAATATATTTTCGAAGACGAAATTTAGTGAGAAAATTTTCTTCGTCACCAAAAGCTAACATATAGCGACGAAATCTAAGTTCTATCGCCAATTAGAAAAAATGAATAACTTTAAGTTTTAAGGTGTATATAGACTTGTGCATTCATGAATGTGATAGGACTTTATCTGAGTAGATTATAGATTTAGATGTTAGAATACATTATGCATGAATTGTTATTATTTTACTGAAGTAACTTTCACCTTGCATTACATGGTGTAGCAAGAGTTGTAATGATTCTCTTACTTATGGGGGTAGCTTGTCTTCAAGCTAAAATACTTATTGGTTAGTATTTTATCTTAGCAATTGAGCATTACATGGTGTGACTACTTTTAATGCATTATTAGAAACTAATTGTATTATATTACACTTGAAAATGTATATTTGCTTTCTACAACTTATTAGGGGTGGCAATTTGTGTTCATGCGTCGGGTTCATGTCGTGTCAACTCATGAGTATCCGACTATATAAGTCAACACTAACCCGATATGTTTATTAAACAAATCAAGATTCCTCAACCCTAACAAGACCCATTTATTAAACGGGTCAATCGTATCAACCTGTTTATTAAATATTTTCAAAATGAAAAGAAAAAAAATGTATGAAAAAACAAACAAAAAAATATTTTTAATAAAAAATTTAGAACTAACGAGTAATTGCATCACAAATAGTCATTCAAAACTAAAGCATATCTCAATATCATAAATAATCAATCACTATATGTCAAAGAAAATAAACCACAACAACTAATAAGTTTATATATCTAGGGTTTGAAAGGTATATTGGTAAAATGTCATTTAATTAAATGAGTCAAACGGGTTTCATATGTTGAACACTAACCCAACCCGTTTATTAAACGGGTCAGTCGTGTCAACCCAAATATGACACAAACCCATTAAGACTCAACCCATAACCTGCTAATTTCGTATTGTGTCGTGTCGGGTTCACAGGTCGTATCCAATTTTGCCACCCCTACAACTTATATGTTAGGAGTTGTGAATTTAATTCATTGGTGTGACTACTCTTAATGCGTTGTTAGATATGTTTCTTATAACATAGTTAATGTTTTTACTTTAGGATTTTAATGTAGTATTGTTTTTATATTTGTGCAGATTTCTTATTAGTGGCTTTTAGGGCATTTTCTTTTGGCACTACTTGAAGACATTTGAGGACATCTTCTTTTGGCCCTAATTATATTACACTAATATTTTTGTATTGTTATAAAATATCTTGTGTTATTGTATGTATTGCAAACAATTTGTATGGATGGATTGAATCTGATGATGCCAAAAATCGTCAGTAAGCCGCATAATACTCACGTGCTTGAAACAAGACCTGCGAAACAAAACAATAAAGAAAACTTTAGGAGAATACCGATGTGGTACCAGCCAAAGACCCTTCGAAGATTAAGTCAGTGGACTCTTCACAACTCTAGGGTGCCAGAGCTGGGGTAAATTGTGCGTACCTTGGTTTGTGAGGGTTTTGGGATTTTTATAGTAGTGCAGGGTTGATATCTATGCCTTGGTTAAGAAGATGTTTCCTTGTAGGAGAGATCCTCTTTAATTTGCGAATTTTGTGGAGGTCTTTCCTTATAGGACTCTTTTGATTAGGATTAAGTGTGGTACACAAGATATTTCCTTATAGACTTATGCATGCAAGCCAAGTAAGGCCATGCCAGACTCGTCAAAGGTTCTGTTATTCCCTTCAGCTTGCTCCCATTGGCTGTCCATCCCCGTCTACATATTCTAATTGTCACCTTTAGGTGTTTGCAATCCTAAAGGTGCAGTCGTCAACTTTCAACTGGGGTCGTCAACCTTATCTTGTCGTTGTTCGTGTTAGGACATATGTGTTTTCACTTATTTGAACATATGTCACTTATTTATGTAAATTAGCTAATCCTTTGACAAAACGCACTCTACTTGTAATTGGGTAGTTCTAGGTGTTTTTAATATTTCAAGAAACAAGGTTTCAAGATCAAGTGTTGAAGTCATCAAGTCTATCCAAGAAAAATAAGCTGAAGTGCAAATCATTAAATCTCGACACCTGCTCGATAGCTCCTCAACACTTGCTATCTGTCAAGAATTATAAAGTCATATTTTCTAATTTGATTTCTTGGGATCCGTGAATATGCTTTTGGGCCTTCTTTTCTTCTAACCCTAAACATATAAAAGAATTGTTTTAAGAGCCGTCAAATTGTACACAAGTTGCAAAAGCATTGAGCAATCTCTGTTCAAGCAAATTGTGATCAAAGACGAAGTTCTTGACCTAGTTCATCTTCTTTGAAGAAGTTGCTGTGTATTTGCACCAAAGGGTTTTGTGACCAAGCATCTTCCTAATCTTCATTGTGTAGGATGAACTGAAAAACTTTGCAGCCAACCTCTCCTTCTAAGTTAGTGTTTGAAGTCGCATACTGGGATTCGCGCATCTGGTTAGTCACGTACTTGGGAGCCGTGCATCAAAGGTGGGAACTGTCACTACAGATCAAGTCCAATTGGGTATTGGGGTAAGGGTTCAACTGTAGGTTGGTAAGGTACTTGGGATTCCTTTACTTGTAACCGCTTGATTTGATAATAGTGGAGTTTCGGGAGTAGTGACCTAAAAATCACCCGATGGGGTTTTTGCCATTAAGGTTTTCCCCATTCGTAAACAAATCACCGTGTTATTCAATTTCCGCTGCTTAATTAGTTTATTGGTGATTTGTTTGTGCTTCCACACGTTTGCATGATAAATTGATTAATTAATAACTTGGCTAATTAATTAATTGGTTTAATCACAAAGGGTCATTCAGTTTGTGGCCTATCAGTTTGGGCTGTGGATGTGTGGACGAGACTGACGAGTTCATCAAGGCCGTCGCCTTTGCCTAATGTGGACGAGTCTATCAATGGTGTAAAACTTCCTTTATCAGAATCGAATACTTATTTTATTTTTACTTTTAAAATGTATGGACCATTCTCTTATAAATGTGTTGTTCAAATGGTTTCGTCGCCAAAAAAAATATTTCATCGCCGAAAGTTATAGGCAACGAAAAATTGGACTTTTAGTGATGAACATTTTCGTCACCAAAAATATGTTTTGTTGTATTGTGGGTTGGTAAAATAGATAAAATAGTGTTTAAGAATGTAAAATAGGTTTTTTTTTTTTTTTTCTACCCCTGAATACTAGGGCTCAAGGTTTCATATATGCACCTTTTACTATAGCAAGGATAGAAAAAATATTTGGGTTTACATGCCCAGATGTTGCATGATTTTAAGGGTCTAGGTGGTAAAATAGTAACTGAAGGGTTTTCACACCCCCCCCCCCCCCCCCCCCCCCCCCCCACCCCCAGCATGGTTGTAAACATAAAAGTGATTATTTTAATCAGTCTTTCTCCTCATAAACCAGTTAGACTCTCTCTCTTCTCTCTTCTCTCTCCTTATAAAAGTGATTATTTTATTTGTTGGTATAATTTATATTATTTTAATGAGTTGTATGTAAAAATAGAAATCGAGATGTTGGGTGAGTTGTGAAATAGGTTGGTAAAATAGATAAAGTGGTGTTTGAGGATGTAAAATAGGTTTTTTTTTTTTTTTTTTTTTTGCATCCCCAGATTTGACAAAATGAAAAAGCAAAAAGACACTGATGAAAGATATAGTGAGAACTAAAAATGCTAAGATGAGAGTAATAAAGTAAGAGAGTCTGAATTGATGATAGATAAGAGAAAAAAGGAGAGAAAGAAAGTGGAGAGCAACAAATGATACTTGCTGCGACTACAAGTTGAGTTGTGGAGGAGAGAAGAGAATTCACGGCCACAGTATCTCTCTTGGTAAGAAAAATGAAATTGAAGATTATTTTCACGAAATAAGTTGAACGAGTTACAAGTTTGAATGATTAGAGTTTTTTTTTTTTTTTTTTAAATGGATTTTTTTGTTGAATATTTTATTCATTTGTTGTTGTTTGACTTAATCATGTCATTGTTTGGGCTAATTTTGATGTTATTATTATTATTATTTAAAATTATTATTTTTATTGTACCCAAATTCTTAGGATTCTCAAATTAGATTGTTGAATTTTTTTTAGGGTAAAGAAAACAGATTGGTCTTAAAAATAATTATCTATATAAATGATTTTCTTCAGGTATATTTTTCTTTTTTTGCAAGTCATGGTATTCGTATGTTCATATGAACACCATAACTTGAATGTAAAGCCACCCTGTCAACAACATCACCAGATCCACCTTTAAAACCAAGCATGCAATCAAAATCCATATCCAAAAGCTCAAATTTAAAAATTATTATCCTCATTCTTTTGATACTCAATAAAAAGATACAACAGTTAGAACAGGACCAGTAGACATTATCGCATCAAAGAGATTCTTAGTAGCAAGGGAGGCTATAGCACTCGTTTCAACTAGAATTTCTCTTGGCATTAATCTAAGCACCAGTTGAAGCTAGTATTGCTCTTGTAGGCCATAGATCTCTTCAAGCAGGGATGAGCATGGTCATGGTCCTTGAGTTGCTTGTTGCAAGATGTTTTGCAGTTACTTATTGCCTACATGGATAATGATCCTGGAGTAACCAAGCTCCGACTCTTTCAAATTGCCTCCCTAACTGCTAAGAGCCTTGTTGCTTGGAGTGTCTTCAGAGCACTGCTTTGGTAGCCAACAAAAAGCTTCTGTCCTGTTCTGGATTTGACTATAAATGCCAAGCCACTCCATATTCTGCTTTTCTTGCATACTCCTTCAACAGTAATTAGGAGTTTAGGACTTGTCAATCTCTAGGTGGTTGTAATTGATTTTGTAACTGACTGTGGAGCATTTGAAGCTTCATGATAAGCACATTAGTGATTTGTCAATTAAAAGATTGGATATTAGTAAGGTTTCCAAAACATTTGGCGGCTAAATTCACCCAAAATTGCAATTTAGAAACCCAAACTTAGAAAATTTGTATCCAAATCAGCAAGCCAGAACAAATAATAAATGTACCGATATCTCAACGAAGGGTTTAACTTCGAACTCATATATAAGTTAATGTAGGACCAAATAAATGTTAGTGAAAGGAGATTTTTATAGGTACTATTGTTTGTTATGGCTCCTCTATAATTACTATACAAGTTAAGTTGCGGCAATGTTAAGCCTTGGGTGATTTATATATGTACTTAAATTCAACAAACTTGCTATGACTTAGATCATTACAATTTTTTCCTATCCTGCACATTTTTACCAGCAAAGTGGTAAATCGAAATGAATCACTAGTTTCTTTCCAACATTCTATTGCTTGATGCAACGCATTGGAAAATAGAGGAAATTTGAAATTTTAGAGGAAGGACAAGTCGCTGAGTAATATCAATAATGCAAGAGAAGTTAAAGGAACCTACCTAAGATAATGCTGTCCGAGTACTGCAACCACATTTCGCCATTTTCTTAAGCAACTTATAGGCATAAGAATAATCTCCTGTTCTGCAATAGACATAAACAGGAGTATTGAAAATCTATAACAACCTTCTGTGATCATCATACTAAGAATTCACTTACACCTACCTAGCTGTCTTTTCCTCAAACACCCACTAAGCAAAGTCCTCAAAAGTCAAAACATTGTTTTCCACCAAAAAAAAAAAACCCAAACATAATTACATTTACAATATTGGGCGTTTCAATTATCAAACACGCAACTAGTTCACCCTAACCTTCTAAAGCTACTCAAATCAAGGAACTATACTGATACACCAAAATGTGAACTTTAAATTACCAAAAAAAAAAAAAAAGGTTTGTGTTTGCTGAGTGTTCGAGCCGAGAGTGAAAGGTAGCGAGTTGTTCCTTCATCAACTTCATTCTATCCTTTTAACATTTTCTATCCTTTCTACTTTTCCATCCTCTTATAAAAGTCATTACACTAACAAAAAATCAGCTAGTTAAAATTATCAAATCAATAAACTTCATTATCAATATGCTTGAAAGGTATGTAAGTACTCATGAGAGATTTATTTTCATGGATTCATTAGACTTACAAGAAATAAACTGTATGCAACTGTGTGACTGCTCATTTGAGAGAGCCTTTTTTCATTAATTTATTGAGCTTAAAAATTAAGCTAGACAAAATTTTTACTTTACCTTAAAAACACTAACGAGTTAAAAAGTCACAAAAATTAAATAAATGGTAAATTATTTATTTGGCCACTAACCTTTACACCATGTATCAATTTGGACTCTTACTTTTTAAATATGTTATTTTAATTTTTAACATTTTGATATTTATATTAGATTAGTTTTTGCCTTTAAGCGATATTAAAATATTATTTTTTATGTCAGAAGTCGTATGCATGGAGCTCAGTTATACAAATTGCCATAATATGCCAGAGAGCATCTGTAGTAGCCGTTGCAAAAATTATATCATTTTGCCATACCCAAAGCCTACTTTATTATTTTACCACATCATTTTACAATATCCTATTTATCAAATGTTCTATATTTTTACCGCTTCATTTAAATATTATTTCTTAATTCTTTTTTTTTATAAGATTTCTTAATTCTTTTTAATTCTTATTTTATTCTTTCTTTATTATTTGTTCCACGGTAATATTTGTTCCTATAACAGTCATATTTTCAAATCTCATCAATTCTAACGGTAACATTTTCAAACAATACTCTTAATTCTTTTTTTACTGGGTAACAGCCTGGGCTTTATTGAAAGAACCTCAATGGGCATCAAATGAAACTAGAGGCGCAATGTCAGCCGGGATGTAATCCAGCCACACCTGCTGCCCCGTACAAAGTTTGGCCTTTTTTGCTAAAGCATCAGCCACATTATTACATATACGATAACAGACTCCCTCGTCTCATCCATTCTGACAGGTTATGCCCAAACTATATGTGTGTGTGTGGCAAATACAATAAAACTATTTTGCATTCATCGATAGCAATGTACATGGTTGCCTGACCTCTTTTCTTTCTCTATTCACCAGCCTGGATAAATTTTAGTCATTTTTAATCTACAGAAGAAAATCTGCAGATAGCATCCTCAGCTTAACAGTCCAGAGCAGCTATTTATCTCTTAAGATTTACAATCATGATACGTGTGGTAATTTTTGGATGGATCGAAGAGGAGACAGTGTCTTCCTGGGTTCTCAATCTTTTGAGACTCGAACAAGTAAGGCAGTTGATGTTTGGACTGTTTTGAGGTGACCTGAGCCAATCAGATCACGGAGATGAAATCTAATATCAAGTGGAGAGAACCGGAGGCGTTTCTTCTCCATAGAGACCAACATCATCTCTTTGTATCTCCTGCGATTTAGAAAGGAGAGGACTTCCTTTCTTCCCTGTAAAAAATTAATGTAAATATGATTTTCAAAATTTTGATGGTCAGGTTAAGAAACTCAGATCCACTTCATAAGATTATAATGAAATGTCATAGAAAGTTTAAAGTTTTTGGAAGAGTGGACAAAATACATATTAGCTTAAAAGCATTAGCAATAACATCAAAGAGGATATATATATAATTCAATTGGAACTTTCACAATGCAAAATTTTATTTTACTTGCCGAAGGATCGCTTCAAAATTAATCTTAATTTAAGTCCAATAAATAAAGGTTCATTTTCTGGTGTAATGGTAAAGGTTCAGACTGCCAAACGCAAGTACAGTTGGGTCTTGAGAGCAGCCACTTCGAGCAAAGCTACAAAAGGGTAGGACTATATCCAAGTTACCACAACCAGGACCTCAGTTAGGTGAAACCAACATTGATTGACGAACACCACCCCCCCCAAATCCCCCAAAAAAGAAAAAAAAAACCCAAGGTCATCAAAACCCAGAACACAATCTAATAAATCTCAAATTGGCTGGGAAGAAAAATCTTTGAATCTCATGATTTTCAATCTTCTACCATACATATGTTTCACTCATGTAAAAACTTTCTAGTGAGCTAAAATTCCATTGGGTTCATATTGTCAACAAACCCCATGTAGACTCCCCATTCTTAAGAGGCAATTGTGAAACAGAGGGAGGTGGGGGAGGGGGACTGCCTCCTCAGTCAACCCTCTTCAGCTGAAATCAATGGAAGAAACATAGGCAACTTATAAATGTTTCATATGATTAATTTTATTATCTTGTGTGCTAGGTTTTAGAAATGGAAAACCACAGAAGTGTGTAGTTTATGCCCTTTAAAAATTAAATAGCCAAATCAACGCACTCCCTTCATTCTACATATTTACATTATATTCTCATGGAAATTAGACTGCATAACACAGTTGCTTCCATTTTGCATTACCTGAAACATTATGCTCACATTGAATTCCATACATATGCATATAATAGGAGCCAGAATGGTTACAATAGCACCCTTGTATCAGCATCAAACACTTAATAGTCAGATAGGCATCCATCTCAAATAAGGAATGGATTATTATCTCATCATAAGCCTAAATTGTCTTTCATACAGCCCATTACCAAATTAGCAAGTAAATTAAATAAACAAAACATTTAAAATACCTGAGAGAGGCCCTTTAGTACTGAACCAATGTTTAGAATTGCGAACCAGTACATGTTGGGATCAATAAGCTGGCGAGTCTAAAAAGTAGAAACCAGAGTCACTAAGAAAGGAAAGAAGCATCGCTTGGAAATAGGATCGCCCAAATTTCTAGACCAGTGAGCTATTCCTGTCGTGATTCTCGTGCACAGATTTCACCAGGGCCTCTTTCACAAAACCGGAAGTCCACTCACAAAGTTCTTGCGCCAAGAATTGATTCAAAGAGCCTACTCTCCGATGAGACGAAAGGGCTCGGTCAGTTCACCGGGAGGATCGCCCGCCCAAGCCAGGATATAGAACAGAGAGGAGAGACCCACAACCCAGAGACCTACGCCCACGCCGATCACAATCGGAAATCACAACCACAACCCAGACCCACGCCGATAGAACAGAGAGGAGAGAGCGAACAAAAGGGGAAAAAAAACCGGTGAAGGATATAGATCAGTGATGGTAGAGAGGAAATCGGCGGTGGCTCATATTCATGAATGGGAAGAGAATAGAGCAAAAGGAAAGAGGGAAGAAGAAAGAGTATGGGAGAGTGGATGGAGGCGGTGAATACTGAATAGCTGAAGGAGAAGATGAAAGAGATATGAGAATGAAAGATGAATAAAAAATTAATAAATTCATAAGCCCCAGCTTACCGTACGGATGTAAATTTGTGATTTTACTGTAGTATGTTGCAAAAAAATATGACATTTAGAACATCTGATAAATTGGGTTAAACTTGGTTTGGTGTGGTATATGTGCCAAATATTTAGCATTTGACACATATCCCACATCTGCTGTGGGTGCTAATAGCTTAAACTTAACAAAGTGAAAGAAAGCCAACAAATCCAAAGCAAAACCCAAAAGATTCATTAGATTAAATGAAATCAAACTGATTAATTTATAGTAAAGAGCCAAAAGATTCGAAACCAAATAGGAGAAAGACACCCAATTCTGAACGAAAATAACAGAGATCCACAAGCATAGAGACAGTCAAAAAGAGAAGTTGGGACCAAGTCATTAACAATACATTGATATTTGATAGTAGGGAACAAGAGAGAGCCTCTTTTTCTAGTGGAGGTCTCCTCCGAGACTCGAACCAATCTCTGCTTCATCTTGTGGTTCCTCTCGGGATCGGCTTCAGCATATCTCTCCCAAATTGGTAATCCCAATGCGAGCACGGCAACAACAGACCGTCTGTATTTGAACACTATCGAAGGGAAAATGATTTCTTGCCACTGGCTCCACGAATTCTCAAACAAATCCTTGCATTGTATTCTGTATTTTTTTTTTTTTTTCCGTGTCATCAATTTTAATTTTAGTGCATTAGTCACGTCAGTATTTTTTATTAGTTCAATTGGATATCAAAAGGTTTGAGAATAGAGAATAACACATTGAAAAGTCAGCTTAAATATTTAGGGACCAAATAAATAATTTACACTTAAATAAACAAAATAAGTTGACAAAAAAGCATTGCCAAACAAATAAAAAAGATTAGCCGCTTGTTAAAATCCTCCCTTTTTTTTCAAGGTACTTTTACAGTTTTACCTTGGAGAAATCTGGCAAAAGGGGATGCTAGCTTTTTTAATTATTATTATTTTTTTTTTGGTAAAAAGGAGAATTCATTTCAAACTAAGAAAAAACAAGAGGTTCAGGACAAAGCCTGTTAACATACCGACCAAAAACATCAAAATGAAGAAAAGATCTAATCTCCAAAGGAGGAGCTTCATACAAAAGAAATTCTAAAGCTTGTTGTCTTCTCATCCTCACTAAATCCATCCGCATATCTATTTGCTTTCCTGTAGTAGTGGCTAAACAGGACCTAGGAAATCTGGGTAGTCAGTAGCCTGCAATCATCAAGAATGGCAGAAATGACAATGTTAGATTGGCTCGAGTTAGGGCTGTAATCGGTTCGGTTCGGTCGGTTTTTTTTTATCCGACCAACCGAAACCGAAATTTTCGGTTTTTAAAAATCTCAACCGAAACCGACCGAAATAGTTGAAAAACCGTCGGTTTCGGATTGTTTCGGTTTCGGTCAATTTTTCGGTCGGTTTCGGTTCCTTCTCATTCGTTTTCTAAGAAAGTAAACAAAGAAAAAAAAAACAAACAAACAAACCCAGAATATTCTCATTCATTTTCTAAGAAAGCAAACAATGAAAAAAAAAAACAAAACAAACCCAGAATATAAAAAAAGAGAGAAGAAATTGAAAAAACAAAACAACCAAGCACATGGGTTTTTTCAAAACCCTAACTTCATTTGCACAGAAAAATTGAAAAAATAGCATTGATTCAATATTAAACAAACCCAGAATATAAAAAAGAGAGAGGAAACTATGGCGAAATTAAAGAGAGAGAGAGGGTCACCGTGACTCCATGAAAATGAAAAGATTAGCCGGCGCAGGGAGCTCGGCGTGTGGAGGCCGGCGTAGGAAGGCCAGCGGGTGGAGGCTGGTGTAGGAATGTCAACGTGTGGAGGCGGCATGTGGAGGTGTGGAGCAGTAAGAGAAGAGGAGGGGCTGAGGGCTGAACTCTTTAAGAAAAAATTGAGAGAAAATGTTGAGGAAGGGGGCGGCTGCACTGAAGAAAAGAAAAGAAAAGCTGAAAAGGGAAGAATAAAAGAGGGAGGGTATTTCCGTCTTTTCCCTCACGCTCTAGGGTTTTAAAAATTAGGGAGGGTATTTCCGTATTTTATCTCATGGTCTAAAGTTTTGAAAATTAAATAGCAAAAAAATCGCCTCCCACGCGAAGGCTTGAACCTGGGATCAGCAAGCATTCCACAAAGTAGCATACCACTGAGCCACTGATCAGCTATGTAACAGAATTACATAAATATATATATATATATATATATATTCGGTCGGTTCGGTTCGGTTTCGGGTGAAAAAATCCAACACCGAAACCGAAACCGAAAATTTCGGTTTTTAAAAACTGAAACCGAAACCAAACCGAACCGAAACCGAACCGAAAATTTGACAACGGTTCAGTCGGTTTCGGTCGGTTTGTTCGGTTCGTCGGTTTTTTGCACACCCCTAGCTCGAGTTATTGAGCACATCAAGGATGGCTTTAGCATCCAATTCCAAATCTACAGCATGATAATTTGTCTGCAAGCACAGAGATAAGCCGTCTCTCACTGCCCAAAGCTCAGCTATAAAAAAAAAAATAGAACCCGTTTGATTAGAGATTTCTAGTATTGTTGTTTAAGTGTTGTGAAAATACATGTGAGTTAAAAAGTGTTGTGAAAATACGTGTTGTAGTATTTAAACACTAAAAATTGCTGTTTAAATACCCCTACCAAACACCCTATATACCTCTAAAAAATAAGTCATACTTTTAATAGGTTTTTTTTTTTTTTTTTTTTAACCATGGATGTAGTCTTCATTTGATCCATTTTTTTGTATTCTACCAAACATACAAAAATGCAAAAATCTATTTTCGCATAAAATTTTCCTTTGAAACAGACAAACATTGCATAAGATTAGTTCTTGTCTTTCTGTTAGAGTGAATAGGTGTGCTAATCGTGCAGCCCATGAACTGGCTTAATGGGGGCATTAAGGCCTTCATATTTTAGTTATGTTGGCTCTGCCCTCTTTAACCTTGGACTTCAACGTGCTCTTTAGACTGACTCTTGTTACATTTTAAGGGCTTGTTTGGTTCAAAAAAAATGGTCACTCATCACTCAGTTTTCGTCACCCATCATTTTTCACTCATCACTCATTACTTAAAATACCCCAATTTCTTACCCCCACCTGTTTGGCACATATTTTCAGTTTCTCATCACTCAATTTTTTCTACTTTTTATGAGACCCATGCCTGAGCACCATGTCATAAGTTCTGTTAGCCTAGCCGCCTCACCCTCATTCTCTTCATTTCATTTTCTTCCCCTTCAGTCACCATTGCCCTGTTACTCTCACTGAAGCTGTCCTCTTTCTCTTTCATTTCTCATGTACACACACATCAACAAGAACAATCCTATCCCAACCCTACAGCCAAACCATCATAAACATACAAACACAAATGAATACAATTTACAAACATAAACTCATAGGTACCCACAGATGTTCAAATCAAAACCCATAAATACCCAAACCAAAAATCACAAATACAGACCTTATGCCCAAATCAAATCCGAACCCACACCACAAATCTGAACCCACAATAGCCACCCACATCTCAGATCTAAACCCACCACAGCCACACCACAAATCTAAACCACACACACACCCATGTCTCAAAAATCAAAACCCTATAACCACATCTCAAATTCAAACTCCGCACCCACAAGATATAGAGAGAAAAAAAATTTTGATCGCCTGGGTATTCAAGGGCGTAGCCAGGAAATTTTACTTAGGGAGGCCAAATTGTAATATTAATATATTAACCATAGTTCATATTGAATACAAAATTATTAACTTTGATATATTGTTATATTCTTAAATATTAATTAACATACAAAAATTATATAGTTTATTATAGACAAATACAAATACAAATACAAATACAAAAAAAAAAAAAAAAATCCAATAAAAGAACAGTTCACATCAAAATTATGCCTAACAATCTTTAATGGAATAAAGATAGCAATACAAAAATGTGAAGAAAAAAATCTTATATACCCTTATGCATATCAACACACACATAGTGGCAGAAGAAAGATACAAAAATAAGACTAATGGTAAAATAACAATGATGATTGATAAAAGAGAGAGAAAAGAAAATGCACTTGCATATTCAATTCTTTAAAGAGTCAAGAAGATGATATTGCACCAAGAAAAAAAATGGATTAATAATTTTGGTTGAGATAGGAGTTTTTGTGTTGCGAAGAAAGAAAATGGGGCAATGGGCTGGCACTAGCAACTACAACAAAGTTTCGTAGATACTTAAAAATGAAAAAAAAATTGACATTATGTTGGGAAATGGGTTGTCAATGATGTTAGAAAGTGAGTTATTATCCATTAGATTAATTATAAATTTTTAGGACAATAGAAAAGATCAATTATTAGTCATTATCTTTTGGACTAACTATAAATTTTAGGAATAATTGGGGTGGGCAGGTAATAAAGTTTTGAACAATTGAGGAGGCCAACTAAAAAAGTGAAAATCCATTGAACTTGCTAGAAATCTTAAAAATAATTGGGGGGCCAGTTCTAATTTTTTGGGAGGGCTATATCCCATTACTAGTATAGTTGTAGGAGAAAAAAAAATTTTGGGGGGCCAAGGAGCAATGTAGCTCCGCCCCTGTGGGTATTGTTGTTCTTCAGATACAAAGGAGAAAAGTACAGATAGGATAACAGAGAAAGGAGTAAAAAATTTATGAAGAAATGTTGGTTTGTTGATGGAAGAAGGAGAAAGGGGAAAGAAGAAAGAGAAGGGGGAAAGAAAGAAAGAGAAAGTCGTTGTAGCTAAGGACTTGAGGTACACGTCCCTAACATGGGTCCCACAAAGATGCATGTATTTACAATATTACCACTGTTACTCATTTTTCATAAATTGAAAACAACTTAAAGTTGTTTTTATTTTCCGTCTCAATTTTTTGAGAATTGAGTTATGAAAATTGAGTTAGGAAACTCATTCAAATAAAGCAACTTGCTGTGGGGCTCACAAAATTTAAAAATTGAGTGATAAAAACTAAGTATTGGATGATGAAAACACTTAAACCAAACAACCTCTAAATATTTAAGTAAACTACATATTTGGTCCTTATCTTTTACATCATATTTCAATTTGATCATTAACCTTTCAATTATGTCAATTTGGTCTCTAACCTTTCAGTGTTGTGTCAATTTAGTTCTTACCGTTATTTCTTAGATGAAAATTGCTGACATAACAAACGGCCAAAATAAAATCTTAGTTTATTCTCACATCAACAAAAACTAATTTTTTATTTTGGCCATTAAACACATCGTCAATTTTCATCCAAAAGATAACGACAATGACTAAATTGACACAATACTGAAAAGTTATGAACTAAATTCACACAATTGAAAAATTATGGATCAAATTGAAATATAGTGTATAGGATATAAACAAAAATGTAATTTACCCAAAATATTTTTTAAAGTAAAAAAACAAAAACAAACAAGACTATGCTTGAACCAAAGATTAGAATGTTAGTGAGTGGGTGGGTGAGTTATAAACTAATTTCTATTATTTTGCAGAGTAGGCTCAGCTCATTTCTAGATATATTTACTTTGTCATTATCAACAAAAATTCTAGATATGCTTCCATTTTAAGAAACAGGTCACCCTTTACATCCAAAATTAAGAGAAAATTGAAATCCTTGTTTTCACAATGTGTAGAGCAATATATAACTACTTCTGGCAGTGACGAGGAAAATAAGCATAAAAATTTCCCATTTACATATTCATGAAGACATGCATCTCCCCCATAGTCTCACATTTCCAATCAGCACCCACAATATGGCACAGAGCACTCCAATAACTGAAATTAAAAAGAATCCCTTGCTTCTGCCTGCCCTCCTCTTATTAGATTCAGCACCATTTCCAACAGAAACATTTTTATTTTTAACATTCATTCTTACCCTACTGAAGCTAGACATTCGCTCAAAAGCCCGATTCACCAAAGCATTCTCTGAAGCAGATGCAGGGGTAGTGGGTATTGATTCCACAAATGACCATAATGCAGAAGAGAACCGACTTGCAGCACCAACATCCTCATTGCCATTTTCATTCTGATTTGCGTGGATAGGATAATTTGTGTATGCACCAAAATCCTCATTGCCATTTTCATTCTGATTTGCTTGGGTATGATAATTTGTAGATTCATACACAACACCTACGCATGAACAAAAAGCACCAATTTAACAAATGTCTACCACAGAACATTAACGCTCAAACTTGAGTTTTTTTTTTCTTTTTCTTTTTTCTTTCTTTTTTTTGCCTTTTTTTGTTGCAAAAGTGAACAGGAAAAATTAATCAGAAGATTATACATTGCAATCACTAATTCAATAATGTTAAGAGCCCTTGAAGCTAGCTTTCCAATTTTCACATCGATTTATGACAACTATGGCATGTCAACCAAAACCATCCATTTGAACAGGAGCTCAGCCTGGATGGCCAAATGATCACTGAATCTGTGAAAATTTATTTACCTGAGGGTGTAGGAAAATAACCCAGATCTGATTCTGCTGAAGTATATAAGTTTCTTGTTTCATCAAGTGCCCAAAGCTGATCGTTATTCTGACCTGCACCATCAAGATTGGGTTGCAACTGATAATCAAACTGGGTTACCGTATTATTCTCAAGGGTATTTATATATGGATCTTCCACTGTTGCATGATCGATTGGCCCCATGTCATGAAGAAACAAGGCAGCATCATGGTACAGTTCAAACTCACTTAATCCATCACCATTCCTGTTCTCAAACTGCAAGTTCTCCACAGCTCTGTCATTTGAAAAACTAGGCTCAGGACCAATGAGATCATCAATTTCCAGGAAGTCCTCCTCATGTATTATGAAAGGTTCATGTCCATGAAGATTGGGAGCAGACAAGACCTCAGGTGACTCATACAATTGCAATTGCGAAGTAGCCGACTGTGTAAGGCCAAAGCTGGCCTGCACATCATACAGCTGACCACTTGGGTGCAGCACTCCAACAGGTACGGCATTCATAACTTCAGTAGAGGCTGGATCCACCATGGTACTCTGTGTTTCTTCTTCACCAACAACCTATATGATAAAATTATAATAATCAATATCTGTGTTCCCTAATATTTAATCTAACACAATACAGAATTAGTATTATAACTAAAAGCATTGAACCCATGACATAACCCTCCACCCCCTTGTTCATAGTGCAACAAGATGCCATTGGTCCAGAGACCATTGGCCACAGAATACAATCATGCAACAAGGATATGTGAAATTGTTTCTCGTTCAAAAAATATTCTGGTCAAGTTTCTTCATATGAGGCAATAAATAATACCAGTGGAAAAAGTTGAGCTCTGACACATTCTGCATTATAGAACAAATTCTAGCATTTTTACTATGTAGGCCAAATAGATACATTTACCACTTGGACCTTATTTCATAAAAATCAGCTGCAACTCACTGTGTGTGAAAAGTTTCCATGTCAGCATATGAAATCAAGCACTGATATCACTATCAAGTAGTTATACCATCTTGTGGTTTTTTATTTTTGGAGGGGAAGGGGGAAAGTATAGGGGAGAAAAAAATACTACAGCAAAGAGATTGTAGAGAGAGAAAATTAGGGTAGATCACCAACCTGAGATAGAGTGAGAGCACAACCACCGAGTTGTGGCTGTTCCAGCACAGGATCATCAGCAATTTGCCTCATGAACTCCTCAAATCCATCAAATACTTGACCATTGGCTCTCACATTAGTGACTGATGTAACCTCATTGAGTTGCTTCACCGAAATATCCCTATCAACAGAGTCGTTAAAATCTGGGCATTCAACATCATCCCACTCTTCTTCTTTAAATGGTGCCCCATATTGCTCACCATTTTTAGGACCAGGTCCACTTTTTTTGTAAAGCTTGTAGAGTGCATAATAATCCTGAGACATAAAAAGCAGCAAATTTCAGCACACAACAGCTAAAAGAGTAGAAAGCAATCAAGTGATCAACACTATGTTACTCAAGGCAATACCTGAACATTCTGGCATCTCTTAAGCTCCTCCTCGTCCAGTGTATACTCATGCATGACCCAGTCAGTGCGTTCCCCATGAGGTGCACGCCCTCTATAAAAAACCAGGGTCTTTTTCACTCCAACTGTCCTAGAATTGCACGTAATGTTACGATCCTTTCCTGTTGCTTTCCAATACCCATGTCTGGTAGCCCTGTTTGACCTTCCTCCATTAGGATACTTCCTATCTCTAGGAGTGAAATAGAACCATTGCCTATCTCCAGATTTTAGAATAGATTGCCCTGCATTTCATGTTCACTTTGTTAGGAAAACCAAAATTCGAAACAAGCATAGAGAGTGGTTAAAACTTAAAACCAACAAAGCTCTTTTTTTTAATTAACTTAGTAATCCTTTCTAAAGAAGAGCCCTTTGGACTCGCCTCTAGCCAGTAAAACCACAGGCAACTGGGCAACTGATCCCACCCACCAAAACCAGAACCGAACAATAGTTTGGTATGCCAAAGAACAGATATGTCTGTGATGTTAAACAAAACTATAGCATTACCCATTTACCCTGAACAATATCATATAAATAAATCCCTTTACTGCTAATCCGAACAATCAAATTAGATTTTTGACATTTAACTAGAAAACGATACAACAATACTAATGTCTATAAACCCTAACTAATTTTCCGCTAAAAGAATCCCATCAATGAAACAATAAGCCTTGCATTTAAAGCAATTCCACATATAACAAAAACAAATAAAAAGATCTTCTAACAATTCCAGACAACCAAATATCATACCTCATGTTAAAAGAAAACCCATAAACTAAAAACTAATTTTCAGTACCTTGGTTATTCTAATTATTAAAATTATTATATTTATATAAATACAGTTCGAATCAAATCTAACAAAAATCCATACTTCAACCGAAACCCATATAAAATCCTAAGCAATCAAACAAAATTTACAAGAATTATTAACAAAGATCCAGTTTTTTTAATCAAACCCAGATTAGTTCCAAGCATACTCAACAACCAAACAAAGGCTTGACTTCAAACCCAACAATCAAACAACCAAACAAACCAAGTCAACGTTCCCCAAAAACCCAAAAAGGAGAAAAGAAAAGGCTTTTAGTACCAGGCAATTCTTCAGGGTCCCATTTGTACACATCGAGCTCAGCGATGATATCAAGCTTGAGCTTTCTCCGACAAATCCTCCTCTTCAGATAGTACAGAACAAGCTCCTCGTCTGTCGGGTGGAACCGAAACCCAGGTGGCCATCCATCGTCACCCATACAAGACTCTGATTGCACAGTCATCGATTTCTCTGTTCTCTGTTTTCTGATCAAAAATCAAAAGGGGGTTGAAAATTTGGGATCTCAGGAAAGAGAGAGAAAGAGAGAAAGAAAAGTAAATCTACATGATAGGATTGAGAGGGTTGTGAGGTTTGGTGAAGATTGAAAATTCAAACCCTAGTAAAGGTTGAGAGTTGAGAGACACGGACAGAAGAAAAGTGATGGGGCTTGCGGAGTGGTGGCGTAGTCAAACAAACGACCGGGAGAGGCGTATTTTTATGTGACTCTGGGAAGTTTCCTTGAACGAGAAGGAATTGGAAAATTGTATTTTTTTAATATTATATATTTTTAGAAGTAAACTAAAATAATTATATAAACTTTTATCTATCAAAAAAAAAATATATATATATATATATATAATTTTAAATTGATTAAGAAACTACACTATTGTATGATTTGCTTTTATATGATTTCAATTTGTGTTACAATTTATTGAAGAAACCGTTACTTGAATGTGCAATAGTTTACAAAAAATTTAACTACAAAAAAATAACTCAAAAATTCAGATGTTAAAACTTCTGAAAGACTAAAAAAATTAAAGAATCAGATGACTAAATAAAACAAAACAAAATATATATGACTAAAAAATAGAAAAATATAAAAGAAAAATATGTTACATTAAAAAAAATAATCCATGGCTATAACTATTTAAAGGAATTAAAAGATTCAGATCCTACAAATTATATGTATATATACACAAATTCAGATGTTAAAACTTCCAAAATGCCAAAAAATATATATAATTAAAGAATAAATTATTGAAACAATTCAAAAAATATGACTATTTAAAAGAGAAATATAATAAAAAGAAAAAAGTACATAAACCCATAAAGCAATAAGTTTTTTAAATTTTAACAGTTCTAAAATTTAAATGAACCTTATTAGCATGTGGCCCACACTAAAAAATGTTGAGCAGGAGCTCACGTTGAAATAATGAAAGTCATGTCTCCTCTTAATATAACATTCTCTTAATATATCGTATATAAGCTTTTTGCCCAAGAAATTAACATACTTTCATTTCGTGAGGTGAAGCAAAGACATATGCAGTAGCAGCAACCTTAAATTTCAATTATTACAAGTTTTTTATCTTGTAAAAAACGGCTAAAGAAAGTTTGGTGGTTCATATACGTCAATTACTTTGAGTTTAAGTTTAAGTTGAACTTATTAAAGAGATAGAATTTCACTTCTTATTAAGTTTGGACTAAACAAAAATAATTTTGTTTAAAAAAAATGATAATAATGAGTTTGAGTTTAAATTGGACTTGTTACAAAGATAGAGTTTACAAAAATAATTTTATTTAAAAAAATGATAATGATATATTTTTTATTTTTTAAATATTGTGCTGACGTGAAAATTTGTGAGAGTTTCAGAGGTTTCAGTTATATATATATATATATATGTAGAGAGAGAGAGAGAGAGAGAGAGAGAGAGAGAGAGAGATTATACCTTCTAACTATGCCTAAAATTCAATTAGACTTTTAGCTTAGGTCTAAATAAATAAAGTCCAAGCATTCATAAATAAATAAATAAAGTTTAAAGGACTAAATTAAACAAAAGTAAAGTTACAATATTTTGAATTAAATTTGTTTGTTTCTAAAAAAAAATCAAAATTAAAGGGTGCAATTTGTAATTTAGCTATATTTTTATTTTGGAGAAGATGTGGGGCCAGGTAGCATCGATAGTAGTACTACTTTTACCTTTTAAAATACATAAATTAAACTTTATCCTAAATGCAAAAACACCATTTGGGTTTAAATTAGTTGCAAAAACATCTCCTAGGGTTTAAGTCAATTGCAAAAACACCTCCTAAGGTTTAAGGCCCTGTTTGGTAATAATGTTTAAACAACGAAAACTATTATTTAAACACCACAACAGGTATTTTTATATACTTTATCAACCACACATATTTTCACAAAACTTAAACAACGTTACTAGAAATTTTTTATCAAACGGGCCCTAAGTCTCTCTTATAACTCCCAGAGGTTTTCTTATTCGCCAAATTAATACTATGAGATAACTTTCGTTAGCTATCATGGACAAAAATATCATGGGACCAATGGCTCGAATCAATTGGCCAGTCTTCTTAATGTTATCGTGTAATGATCACATGATATTTTCATCCATCAAAGCTAATGAAAGTTAGTCTCATTGGTCAATTTGGTAGATATGAAAATCTTGGGAAGTTATAAGGAATAATTGAAACTTTAAGAAGTGCTTTTGCAATTGACTTAAACCTCATAGGGTTGTTTTTTTCATTTTAGCATCAAAGTTTGGATAAATTACAAATTACATTCTTTAATTATGTCCAAAATTCAATTCAATTGTGTAATGTTTATTTTATTTATCTCGGCCTTATAACTTTTACTTTTATTCAATATAATCTCTTTGTCTATTGGGTCACATTGTGTCCTTATGTGTCTTAAAATCGACTTGATTTTGGTATTTTTTGAGTTTCTTAAATTAAAAAATAAATGAAAATATTTTTTTCTAAAAAATAATAAAACAAATTGATGGAATAACCAAAAAAAAAAAAAACCCACTATGATTCCTTTCAATTTAGCCAAAACCCAACATCATCAACACACAGATTTTTCACTCTTTCTAACACTCTTTCTCCCCTTGTGACTCGCTATTCTCGGGGGTCTACCACAATGCACCCACAATAGGCGTAGCTAGACTTAAAGTTTCTTGAAGTTTTCAACAAGTTGTAAAATGATTTATGGTGTCGGTATCGTATTTTATCCAATCTTGATTTACGTATAAAAATTTCAATTTAAGCATTAAAGATTTCATAACTTTGCATTTTTACCTTTAAAAATAAATAATTACATGAAATAAATTAATTTTTCCAGATCGGATGTTGGATAAATTAATTTGATAGTTTATGAGCCCAAAATCCCAAAATTACATCACTTTATCCAACTTTGACCAATTTTAACCAAGTTTATCAACAGTCAAATTAGCCCAAAATTCACCCAATCCCAAATTCCATCTTATTTTAATCAATTTTAGGAATGGATGATCCAAAAAGTTGGTACTTTCATGAAATAGAATCAATTATCTACGTCTTAGAACAAATAATTAGTCAATATCATCTTTGGATTGAAAGATATTGCATGTACAAGAGTGATGAAAAATCACTTCTGCAAATTTATGCGCTGAACCACGATTTTTCCAACGGAAACAAGAACACAAAATTGGAGTTCTAAGGGGCTTCTAAACAAGTGCTCAAACACAGGACCTAAAAATAGAAAAAATAGGTCTAGAAGATATTGTAACATTGTAGAAAATAGAAACTTGTGGATGGGAACTTGGCCTGTCCCCACCATGTGCCTAGCTCATGGTGGGGATGAGCCAACCTCATCCATTATTTTCTTTAAATTCTCCCCCCTCTCCCATTTACTAGAGAGTCATATATGCATATACACTTAGTCTCTAATCCTCTCTTCCTCACTGCCATATTAGAAAATAATCCTTCACTAAATTTTCATTTTTCTTGAGTAAGCCTCTTAATTACTTCATTAGTCTTAGTACTCTTTTATTAAATAATGTCATGCTTTGCTTTGGTATTGCAATTAGCATGTATAGATGAATATGATTGTATGATTAACATGTTATTTCTATTATTCCACTCTTACAGTAATGTATTAATTAAATTCTTTGTTCATATGTGCTTACATGTTTCCACATGTAGCTATATGCATACATATGCAAACCCATGCATATCCATTTTGAATTGAGCATTAGCATTGGGGGTTTACACCCCCTAGTTGCTATTTTATCAACCAACACCCCCAAAAATCAAATTTATCTTGGTATGTATTGCTATTTTTTTTAGCAACTATGAATAGTGAGTTCTCAAATATACAACCTACTATTCATGGGTTGTAAACATAAAAAAAAATATACATTATCGGAAAAAGAGAGAAAGACAAAGAGGAAGAAAGTAAAGAGAGACGAAAGAGAGAGATAGAAACAATTTATTATTATTATTTATTATTTGATTGTGTAGTTTATATTATTTGATTGGGTAATATGTAAAAATAAGAACTGAGATGTTGGGTGTATTATTAAATAAGTTGGTAAAATAGATAAAGTAATGTTTGAGGATGTAAAATATGTCTTTTTTTACATCCTCGGATGTGAATGCTTAGATCTATACCTCCACACGCTTCTTTGTATGATTTATTTAGATGATTTTGAGTACAAAAATGATGATTTAAGTATGTAATTAGTTTCTTACCCATTGGGTTATGCATGTATTAGTAGATTTAGCTTGAAATACAAGTTAACGTGCTTATATAATGATGGGAATGAGATTGTTTAATACTTGAATGATGGTGGTTGTGTTTGTATTCATCTTTTCTTATACAAAAAATTAATTAATCTCTTTACATATTGAAAGATTCGTGGGTATGGAGTTAGTTAATGCGTAAATAGTTGCTTGATAGTGAATAAAATTGTCCATGTTTTGTATATATGATTTGCTTATATATTAAATTCATTGGATTTGATATTGAGAGCAGTTACCATCCATGTATTTAAAAAAATATTCATTTTACACTCTAAAAAGTTACTTTGTCTATTTTAACATATCATTTTACAATTCACCCAATATCTCATTTTTTATTTTTACATACAATCCAATAAAATAAATATAAAACTAACCAATTTCTCTCTCCTCTCCAATCTCTCTTCTCTCTCTTCTTCTTTGATTTTGTCTCTCTTCCTCTCTGTCTTTGTCTTTTTCTCAACCACCCACCACCTAAACCCAAATCAACCCAATCACTGAAACTTAGCCACCACCAAAATTGAAACCACCACTAACAACCAAAGTAACCACCAAAACCAACCACACCGCCAACCATAACAACCATAATTGCCACCACCACACCACAATCAAGAACAACCACCAAAACCACAAACCCACAAGAATCTGCCACAAACTCGTCCACCGCCCACCACAAACCTATTAGACTCCTCCACATAAACATAATTACAAACCCGTCCAGCACCCACCACCCAAACCAAAGACAATCCAGCTGATTTCCACCACTCCCATGTTGTTCTCCACCATAGAGGTGCTGATGCCTAGGTTTGAGAGAGAGAGATGAATGAAATAGAGAAATACAAGTTTACAACACATGAACAGTAACTTCTAATGCCCTAAGATGTGTAGTTACTTGTGTGTAGCTATATACATATTAAACTAGTTATGTATAATAAATGAGTCATGAGTATGTGATTTAGTCCTTGATTTTTATATAATTGATTGAGGGTTTTCCCAAGCCCCAAAAAAAAAAAAAAAAAAAAAGAAGAAAAAAGGGTCTGTGGACCTATAAAAGTATCCAGGTTAACAAAACATGATAAGCCCAAACCTTGAATAAAGAATGGCAAGCCCAAGAATGGGTAAATCCTTAAATAAAGGAATGACAAGCCCAAGGATACATAAATAAAGCCTTATATATAAGGATATAACAAACCAAAGCAAATAAGAAAATGAAAGGTTTGCGACAGTATGGCCTACGAGGAACCAGGTCCTACCACAAAATCCCCAAAAAGAGGAGACAAGATGACTCGAAAGTTGGGCCCGCAGAAGCTAATAATAGCTAGCACGATGAGCTTAAGGGCCTGAGACTCGACCACAAAATCCAAAAAAGGAGGTGTCAGCCTTGATGTGTGAAGGAGGTCCAACTTTTGAGGATCAGACACGGTGGTTCGGCCGTTAGGGAGCCCAAAATAGCTAACAAACCAAGAACTTTGCCAAATGAATTCCCTCCATAAGGCATCTATACCATTAAGAAGAAAATCTCAAAATTGCTTAGTCAATGCCATTTATGTTGGATTGGGGCCAACAAATGCCACTCCACCTTGTCCTCACAATTTTGCAAAATGGACCCCACTCACAAGTATGAAGTATCACACTACTAGCCGTCTCAAAGGAAAACATCAAAGAGGGACCAAGGGTGCTTTCAATGAGCCCTAATGCCAAAAATGGCAAAAGTGGTTAGGAGGCAAGGATAACTCTGAACCCCCACCAATGCATTTAAGACAACAGAAGTAGGGAGTGCAAAAATATAACCTCTGTCACACATTCTCGAGTATAAATAGGGCATGAGGCCCAAGGAAAGGGACATGACAAGAGGAAGGGAGCGCATTACTCAAAAGAGAAGAAAGAGAGAGTAAGATAGGAGTGAAAATAATAAGCAAAGCAAACTCTCTAAGTAGAAAATAGAGGGTTTTGTGGAATAAATTAGCCAACTCCTTTTACTGTGGACACATTGATCTTTTTTTTTTTTTTTTTGAGAAACCAGCCCTCAAGAGGGGACTGGACACATTGATCTAGATCCCAAATCTCACAAGTCTTATAAGACTTAAAGTATAGTCATAAGTCTGTGAAAGTTAGGGTCTGTGAGCTTTGTGACTAGCTCCCTTTTGTTCTCTTGTAATGACCAGATATTTGTTCAAATAAGATAATAGAACTAATGTATTATCCAACATTCTATCACTTGCACTTTACTTGTATCATTCTTTGTTTGTTTGGGAGTATTTTGTACTTGATTTGGTATCATGGAGTCCTTTCATCCACAGTAAGGCCAAGTGCAACTCACCCATATTTCTTTCTAAGCATTGGGGAAGATAACTCAATCTTCACTATTGGACTTGGGTTAGTCAGATCCCTTAAAAAGGTTTGACTATTCAACTTGTTCAGTTGGATTTGTGACGTAGCATAAACTTTAACCTTTTTGTTTTAAATGGATATTGATGATTTATTGAAGAATTCTACAAGGAAGAATACCCTAAGAATTTTAGAGAATTTTGATTCTTGTTGAGTGATGTTTTGTGCATCTGATAAGGTTAAATTTTATAACGCAGTTAATTATTATTTTTTAATTGATCTTCAATTTAAATTATATATTTTTATTAACTTTTTCTATTTTTCACTTTAGGTGCAATACTTTTGAAGCCTCCACACATGTATGTAAAAGAGCATGATAAACTAGCCTAATTACATCGAGCTTATAAAATGAGGTGTGAAGTGTCCCCAACCGCATAAACACAATTTAAATATAAGTGTCCCCAATCATAAGTATAAGTGTTTATAGATCGTAGGGAGTAAGAATCAGAGTTCAAGTCTTTAAGAAGGAAATTCACAAACATATACACTTAAATTAAGTTAGAGTAAAATTCTATCTTGTATAAAAAAAAAATTCAATTATAGGTGATTAAAATTAACTTATTAGTTATTACATTCGTTAAATCATCGGTTTATAAGTTTTATAGGGTAAAAGTTACAGTAACTTTACCATTTTCCACCTCAGAAACACTTTATGCAAGTCTCAAACGTGTGTAACTGGCAATCAATAAAAATCATCTGAGCTGGAAATATCTCTACACATATTTAATCACCACAAAAATAAAATAAATTAATAAAAGAGAGAAAAGAAAAAGAGCAAAATGATTTTCTTTTCTCCCAAACGAAGATCGGTTTTCCTTTTCTCATACGAATAAATCATTTGAAAAAAAAAAAATTACAAACAAGCATTTCCAATTGTTGATCCGATTAAGCTCTAGATCTGAATCCGAATCCCAACTTTTATCTCAACGGAAAAATTTCAGAGAATACGGCATTTTGATCTCGGTAAGTCTTTGAATTATTTTGTTTTGTTTTTTTGGTAAAAATAAAATAAAATAAAATAATTTGTGCGTGTTTTGTTTGGTTGCTGAGAAAATGGTAGGAAATGAAAAGAAAATCAAAACTTGAATTTCAGGTTCCACATTACAACAAAGTGGCATTATACGTAAGATTTAAAATCACACTTTTTATTCTCTTACAGGGTGTAGAACAAGAACATAGAAATTCTAGATCTTGAGGTGTAATGCTGGTTCAGAATTCGAATTCCTTGAGTTAAATTTTGAAGCTGAAAGAAATTGATATTATAATTTCCGAGCATAGCCATGGTTTTTTGGGAAGGGTATGTGAGCGACGAAGCAATGGGGACTTTTGCCCCAATTGTGGTGTACTGGTTGTACGCAGGGTTCTATCAGCTGCTGCCTCCATTGGAGAATTTCCGGTTGCATACTAGAAAGGAGGAGGATGAGAAGAATTCAGTGCCGCTTTCTGCTGTTGTTAAGGGTGTCTTGCTTCAGCAGCTCGTGCAAGCCACCGTCGCGCAGGCGCTCTTCTTGGTTGGTTTTTCAGCTCAATTCTATTAATTTTGTGTTAATTTGTTGCCATTTGTTTCAAAATTTGGTTGCTTTTTTGTTTAAAAGGCTTAGTATATGTGTGATTTCATGTTTAATATTGGTTTCCTTTCACGTCATGCTGCTAAACTAAGAGTTGAGAGCATTTCGCTTGAGCTAAAATGTAGGTTTACTTCTGTTCTGAACCTAGGAGTTGTGTGTCTAGGTCACATTTCCGAGGAGCTTGGGTTTTATTGAGTGGTCAAGTAATGTGATTTCATCTCTGGAAAGTTATGCTTCACTTTGAAAATATAGCTTTTTAAAATATTGCATAATGTGCTCCCCTTGCTCCTTCCATTGTGTTCTAATAAGACATCAACTTATTAAATAATGAAGAGGGAAGAGTTAACTAATGACACGTCTTGGGATGCCATGATAACATTTCCTGTCAAAAGAGCAAGGATGACAAAACAACATTAGAGGCATTATGATCCGAGTTCAAAGCTCTGAATGTGTAGACTGCATAGGATATAGAACAAGTGGAAAAGATAAACCATGTTTGTGGAAGAAGGTTTCAAAGCTGTACTGCAAATGACACGATGAGAAGAAATTTTAACGAGGTCTTATAAACCTTGTGAGTGTTTATGGGATAATCATGTTGAGCTTTTCAGTGCTAGATATGATCATCACACCTACTTTGGCAACATGTGATTGTTTACCCTGTTTGCCAATCAGATTCTTTTTGAAACTAGAGAGAAAGAGGACTGGATCACCGGGGAGGCCGGGGAGGGGGGGGGGGGGTATAAAAAACATATGTAAGCAAGTGAAATAGGAAGTAAAAGGAAAATAATGATGATAATTTAATCATCCACATCATTTTCATCCTTCCCAAACCCTCAAGCAACCTTAGAGTATAAGCTGAAGCTTTAGCTGTGTCAAATTGAACTTCTCAGTCTCCCCAAGTTTTCCAATGCTTAATTTCATGAATAATCAACTTTGAGTTTCTGATCCATGTTGCATAGTTTGCTTTGGGTATTGCTCAATCATTACACCCAATTTTTACTGCATTACCCAATATGGCATTAATATAACTCGTAGTGTCTGTCTTTATAGTACATGTTGTCCACATCAAACCTTTATAATTGAAAATTACTTATTATAGGTCTTCCCATCAGCCTTAAAATCTGCTTTTGGATGCCTAGTTTTTCCATCTCTTGCATTGACCAATTTGGCTTTTCTTGGGATTAGACTTGTTCTTTTGGTAAAGGATAAGGCTGAGATTTCCCTGAGATGATGTCCTCTTCAGGGGGCACTTTCTATTGGAATATCAGATTTATCTGACCGGTTCAAGATTGGGAGTTAGAATCAGTTGCCTCCTTTATGGATCATATAAGTATGCTGTTTCTTTGAGAAGAAATGAGGTGGATAAAATGTATTGGAAATTTTCTCCTCGGGGGTGTTTTTGATGTTCGCTTTTATTACAAGGCTTTACAACCTTCAATCACCTGTCCTTTCCCATGGAAATCTTTGTGGAAACCAAAGGTGCTTACTAAGGTTAGCTTTTTTATTTGGACAGCAGCGTTACATAAAATTTTAACTGTTGATAATTTAAGGAGACAAAAACTGGTGGTGGTGGATTGGTGTTGCATGTGTAAGAAGAATGGGGAGACTATGGATCACTTACTTCTACATTGCCCAATAGCTTAAGAGTTTTGAAATATGGTGCGTTTCCTTTTTGGGGTTCACTGGGTCATGCCGTGTAGTGTGGTAGAATTTATATCAAGCTGCTCACGGAAGTTTCCCAGACCCAAAACTAAGGTGCTTTGGAGTATGATCCCCCATTGTCTTATGTGGATCGTATGGAGGGAAAGGAAAAGGAATAATCGTACTTTTGAAGGGGATGAAAGGTCGATTCATGAGTTGAAGCACTTCTTCTTTTAGACTTTGTTTAAATGGGCAAATGCTTCGGATGTTGTTAATTTCATTTCTCTTCCTGATATGATGGATTTTTGTACTTTCATTCCTGTTTAGTTTTTTTTTTTTTTTTTTTTTTTTTTTGCCTTTTAGCACACTGCCTGTGTGCCTTGTTTTATTTTTTCCCTTATATTGATTTTCAATGTAGTTTATAACTTATCAAAAACAAAAGGGTTCATTCCATCTTATGTGGAAATTGAATGACGTGTGGGCGCTAGCAGTGTTGGAGGCATAGAAGCTGAACTTGGACTTATTTTAGAGATCCTATCTTCTCACTAATAGAAATTCCAATAGCTTTCATGTTGAGAACAGCAGCCTAGATGTTATCTAGATTCTAGAGTTGCTTCAATCTTCCCTTATATTTGGCAACAGTTGACTGAATAGTTTGTAGTTCTTCTTTCATACAGTCAACGTCATTATGTTGGTCTCAGTATCTTGAGGGAAGCGTCAAAGATGGAATTTAGTTTAATGTGTGGCACCATTGACTTTGATGAACATTCTATCAAATGGTTGATAGGAAACAAAATTTCGCTAGGAATTTGTAATAGGATCATTCATTTTGGTACTGGCAGAGGTAGGAAAATGCTGGATAATTTGGTAAATAATGCGTTTAAGATTTGAGATGTGTAAAAAGGATTTTAATGGCTTTTGGGTAAAATTTGCGTAGAGTAGATCAAGGTTAAAAGTTGTGAAAAAAAATTGCATAAAGGTGTAAAAAAGATTGATGAAATTCCAGCTTTGATTGTTTGATGGAGGCATAGAATCAAAGGTTTGAAAGATGGCATCACTGTAGTTTGAAGTGGTTGAAAGAAAATGCAGATGGTTTAACAGATGAAGAGGAAAAGAGTAAGCGTAATTAGCAGAAGACAGAGCATGTACAATATGAAACACTAAAACGAAGCTTCAAGCTATTAGTTTCAGTTTCATGGCACAATCTAATAAGATAATTTATCCCAATTATAGATTGGGTAACACTAAGAAAAAATCTAATGCTATTACTTAAACCACATAAATCCTATTCATAATTAAAACACCATTTTTGGAAAACTTAAATGAAAACTACTTATTGACCCAACTAACTACAATGAACCCTTACTGATCAAAAAAAAAAAAAAACTACAATGAACCCTTCATCTTGGAGTAAACATGCATCTTCTTTTACATAGGCATTTTGATTGGAATTGGCCTGTATCTTAGTTTGGGCTTAGATATTGAGTCTGACTGTAATTCATCATTATATGTAAAGTTATCAGTCTTGTAGGAATGGTCGTCTTTATGATGTAGGACAAAAAGAACAGAAACTAGATCAAATTTGCAATTCCTGGACAGATTTGACACAGGAGTGCCCCAAGCCCAACCAAGTTGTTTTTGAAGTCCAGCAAATAAAGCCCATTATTTTGAATGAATTAAGAAGATGAATGAGTTATTTTGGTTTCCCCATACCCGGTATCAAGATTGGATTTTGAGAAATTTGGGTTAGGATTCTGGATTTCAAGGGTTTAAAGGTGACAAATCTATGTTCATTACTTATCAAAAAACAAAAAAAAAAAAAAAACAAAAAACAAAAGAGTGACAAATCAATGTATGGTTGCAATTTAAGTTGCTGGAAATTTAAAAATGGAAAAGAAAAAGAATATTCCTCTAGGCATTACACCAAGAATTTCAAGAACTTTGTATCCTATAAACCTCAAATAACTCTTCATAGTTTTTTGACAATTTAGAAAACGTATTATTCTTCTCTTGAGTCTTGAATAGAAAGCATTATGTTCATATAAATATGTGACTAATATAAGAGTTGGACTCCTAGGGCTTTTATTAGTGAGCCCAAACTGAAAACTAAACTCAAATAAAACCAAAATAAGATTCAATGGACTATTAGAAAAGCCCATCTCCAGAAACTATTTACAAATTTACCCTGAACACTTAAAATTAAATAAAAGTATAAGAAATCTGACCAGAAGAGCGAAACTGTTCATCTATAATGCTCAAAAACACAATAAAATAAAAATCACAATCCACTAGCAAGCGTATTCAAGTTCCCAAGTACGATTATCTAAAAAAAAAGTTGTTCCCAAGTACCTAGGCATAGTTTGACATGTGCTAAATTTTTTTGCTAATTCAATAGTTGGACGTGAGGGGATTACGTTTCTGTTAGAAACAGCAGGAGGCGTCGATTGAGCTATGAGGCTCTTGTCGACATGTGCTTAATTAATGCTTGCAAATTAGATTTAGCTTTTGGACGCCTCTTATACGTTTTTATAGGTTGCTGCCGTGGTCCTCCACCACTTTACACCAGGCATCATTTTTTTTTTTATAAGTATCATAAAAAATTTTATTAAAAAAACCAGTGGCACAAATCAAGAACCTAGATTACAACGATCAATAAGATTGGGGAAAGAAAAACAAGAATAAGAAGGCAAAACTAAACTCCACTCAAGGAGAGTATGGAAAAAGAAAAACTTAATGTCAAGAATAGACTGTTCACAATCCTCGAAGCATCTAGCATTTCACTCTTGCCATAAGCACCAAAACAAACAATGCAGCACAAACCTCCATAAACCTATATTTCGATGCCTACCAAACTTCCCTTGCCAAGAAGCTAACAACTCACTAACTTTATATGGCATAACCCATTGTATACCAAACAAACAAAATACCATAGACCATAACTCATATGCTATAGGACAATGATGAAGAAGATGATTCCCCGATTCCCCACACCTTTTACACATAAATCACCACTCTAACGCTGCAATATGCCTCTTTCAAAGATTATCCACAGTTAAGATCTTACCTAAAGGTGGGAAAGATTATCCGTGGTTGTGGAGATACGGGCATGAAGTTACTCATCTTTGGCGGAGGGTTATATCCACTAAATATGGGGAGGGTCAAGGGGGTTGGAGTAATAAAATTTGTAGAAGAACTCATGGGTGTGGTTTGTGGCGTAGTGTTAATGATGGGTGGGAAAGCTTTTCTAAGCATTGTTCCTTTGTTGTGGGTGATGGTACCCGGATTCATTTCTGGCATGATAGATGGGTTGGGGTTGATCCCCTTAAAATCCTCTACCCTAAGTTATATGTGATTTCAGTTGATAAGGAAGCTTGTATTTCTAATGTTGTGAGTCATCAAGAGGGGGATGATGTTAGAGTTTGGAACTTGAGATTTTATAAGGATTTCGAAGACTGGGAGCTTGCTGCTTCTTTTCTCTTCTTGATTTTATTCAAGCTCATCTTCCACGTGGAGTAGGTAGTGATTTTTTGTGTTGGGGTCTTAATGGAAATGGTAAGTTTGATACCCGGTCCTTTTACAATGAGTTAAGGGCAACTCCCAACTCATCTTCCCTTGGAAGGGCATTTGGAAAGCAAAGGTTCCCAAAAGGGTGGCTTTTTTTCTATGGACGGCAGCTCATGCTTGCATTTTTACATTGGATAATCTTATGCTTAGAGGTCACCCTTTGGCAAATCGGTGTTGTATGTGCCGGTGCAGTGGGGAATCTGTGGATCATCTCCTTATTCACTGTCATGTGGCGAATTCTTTATGGGTTTTTATGCTTTAGGCTTTTGATATTTAGTGGGTCTTGCCTAGCTCTGTGGCGGAATTATTATTTTGTTGGAATCATTGGCTTGGGAAACATGATTAAGATATTTGGAATTTAATTCCAGGATGTTTGATGTGGACTGTATGGATGGAGCGTAATCGTCAGTCCTTTGAAGACTCTGAGAAGTCTTTGGTTGAGTTAATAGGCCTGTGCTAGAGAAGTCTTTTTGATTGGTCTTGGTGTTGGGGTTTTACAAAATGTTCTTCTTTTGTTCAATTTTTTTTTCTTCTCTTAGTTTAGTCTCTTGATTGTTTTCTGTTGTGTTCTGTTTTGTGCTTTGCTGTGTTCATTCTCATGAACACATTGTATGTTTCTTTTCCATTTTCATCAATAATAATTCTTATATTACCTATAAGAAAAAAAGATCTTATGTAAGGCATCATTTACACCAGGCATCGTTGCATCGTTTGATTGTAATTAATGCAATTTGAGCTTTCATAGTATCTAGAAGGATGCATTTGTGACAATGTAGGATCATTATATTCCTAGGCTTAAGCCTAAGCATGGGTTTGAACATCTACCTAGCTTGACTGCCTTAAAATGAAGGTTACTATTAAGTTATTGAGATAAAGGCTGCATAAGACAATTTTATTACTTATTGAAAAAGAAAAAAATGATGGACAAGAAAATTTGAACATGAAGATCACGGCTGCACCATTTTCAACTAATGTTTTATTTAGAAGTCTCTTCAAGAGCTGGGAGAAGAACTAAAAGGAGGGGGCTTGAAGTGAGTTCAAACTTAGAACCATCTGATGACCTGCTATAATTTTAAAATTTTGCCACATATACAATTAAATTTGGGTTTTGGTCACAGGATTCATGTAACTTAATCTAACTGGTTTGGATTGCATTATGGTCCGGATAGTGCCATTTTGTCACATATGGGATTTTTTTTGGGATAAATTACAATACTTTCTCATTAGTAGTAGTGGTCTAAATGGACATGTCAAGGAAGTAACATAGTCTATGACTTTAAATGGAATAGAATGGAGAAAAAGAATACATTTGGTTGACCCTAACTAATCCTGTTGAGGATCCATAGCCGACCTTAGAAATTTGGGACTTCGGGCTTTGTTGTTGTTGTATAAATTATAATGCTTTCTCTTTACTTGATAGGATCTATCTTCCACTAGCCAGCACTCTAAGTTTCTCCAACAAATTTGACTTCTTCACCCTCACATCTCCAAATACCTCTTGTTCTTTTTTGCCTATAAACATTGGATTTCCTATTTACCCATCATACGTGGTTCCAGTAGAGAAATAAACTTTTGCCAAGCCACCCTCCACTCTTTTACAAAAATATCACTATTCATCAACTTCTCCTGTGAGTACCCTAAAATTTTTTCAAAATTAATTGATGATACATGTGCTAGTATCATAGTATGTGCCTTGACTCGTATGTAATGACAACTTTTTGCATGATTGCATCAGTTATCAATTTTACTAGATTTATGCTTTGTTTGTGTAGGCGGAAAACATTTTCTCTATTTCTAGTGTTAGGGACTGAATTGGAAAACATGCCCAATGGAGCAGATAATATTTTCAGAAATGTTACATACTAAACAAAACCATCCCAAATAAACTCCACACCACAATAACTCTCCCGATGGTGACTTTTCTTTGTTTGTCTCCCCTCTCCCCACACAGACCAACTGTTGCCACGTTGACTAATTGTTGTCTTTTTGAACAATATTTTTTGCTTAAATTAGTTGCATTTCTGCTTTATTTTTGTTGTTGCATAGATTCCGAATTTAGGATCAAATTTCCCATTTGAGGCGGCAAAAAGAAAAAAAAAAAAAAAAAATCCTATTTGGGGTCTGTTTCATGAAAGAAAGATTTTGTCATGTCATTTTTGGAATTACAAGAATTTTTAATGATTATCAATGCAAGTCAAATAAGAGAAGATGTTTTCTAACTCATTTTCAGGGTCGCAACCTAACATGGGAAAAGAAGTCAGTTTTCTGGAAAATGTTTTCTAGAAAACACACCATTTTTCAGCAAATGTTTTTGTCAAAACAAACAAAGCATATTATTAAGTAATTAAAGGTTCGCATAAATCTGTCCGGATTACAAGTTATGCTTTTACCGCCTCATGTGTTCTCCTCAACCATGCTAAAGGATATGATCACATCTGTTTCAGTAAGGACATAAGTTCACATGCAAATTTTTTTTTTTTCCTGTCTTTCATATCTAAGCCAATGACCTTTAGGTCAAATGATATTTTTTGGTGTTTTCAACAGAGACATCCAGGTTCTGAATGTCCCTCCCACACTTAAAAGGGAACATATATATATATATATATATATGCATACACACACACACAACCCCATTGAATGTCATCTTTTTGCAGATTGTAAGGAGATGTTAACTTCTTTACCCCCTTACATTTGAATGTATCTTTCCAGTATAGTGCTATGGATGAAAGGTCTGATATGCTCTTATTGTTGACATGGCATTGTGGAGATCACACAGATTGCTTGATCTACTTTTTGATTTTGCTTCATCTTTGGAAAATTTACTAAACTCAAATTGTGGATATTATATTAAAGAAAACACTATCAATTGATTCAATTTAAGAAACCTCGTAAAAATTTCATCCCTTTATGCTTTTTGGATGATTGATTGAGTAGCATTATTATTTATGTGAGCCTGCCTGCTGAGTAATCAGCGAATTTGTCAGAATTATACAACTAGATACCAACCAAATCGCATCAACAAAAAAGAAAAAAAGATACCAACCAAATCATGTTGATAAATATGTGGCTGATAAATCATATTAAGCAGTTGAGAGCTGGTAACTTCACATTTTGGTATATCAAATCAACTGCTAGTGAAGACATTATTTTTTCCTTTTTGTTACCTTTACTGTTTAAGTTCAACTAATGTTCTTGCATTGGTGCTACAGCTGACCTCAAAGGCTAATGCATCAGGGATCACAATTCAGCCCTCCATTCCTGTGCAAATTGTGCAGATTGTTGTTGCAATGTTTGTCATGGACTCTTGGCAGTACTTTGTGCATCGCTACATGCATCATAACAAGTTTCTGTACCGCCACATCCACTCTCAGCATCACAGGCTGGTTGTCCCCTATGCAATTGGGGCCCTTTACAATCATCCGCTTGAAGGACTCTTGCTGGACACTTTTGGTGGGGCAATCTCTTTTCTCGTCTCAGGGATGACTGCACGAACAGCTGTTTTTTTCTTCTGCTTTGCTGTTATTAAAACTGTTGATGATCACTGTGGTCTTTGGTTGCCTGGCAATATTTTCCATATTGTCTTCCAGAACAACAGTGCTTATCATGACATCCATCATCAACTGCAAGGACTTAGGTACAACTACTCTCAACCTTTCTTTCCCATATGGGATAAACTTCTTGGAACGCACATGCCATACAATCTAGTAAAGCGACCTGAAGGGGGTTTTGAGGCAAGGGCAATGAAAGACTAGAAATTCACTAACAATTTTCTCAGTGTATTACTTTAACCTCACTCAGACAGGAATGATTTTTGGTTGAGGATGAGCCATGTGTTGGGAAGCTGAAAGAATTATTAGAGGCTACATTTTAGGCATCCAGTCGGAGTTAATTTGATTTCATTCCTCTTTTGATTGCTCAACACTATTTTCAGTCGGTTCTTGTAGCATCACCAATCTATTATGAATTCTAATTGTGTTATTCTATGTTGTCTATTATGTAGCATATTTGCTTCCTTGTCATGGAATGTTAGGATATTCAGGACCATTGAGATTGGTGTACTTGCCTTGTATGTTGCTTTAGATAGCTAGAAATTGTTTGCAAAATAAGGAATTTGTAATTTGGAATGCTTTAATGATTTGAACTCAGGCTATCAAGCCCTGGTTGTTCCAATTCGCCTTGTGCGTCTTCTTTTTCTTTGATGACCATGCTGAATAGAATTTATTCCATTTCATTTCATTTTTGTATTCCTTGTTGCCTTCTTCTGATTAAAGCTAGTAGACAAATTAGCCCTGTCGAACTGTTTTTTAATTTTTTTTTGAATGACTGTTTATGTTTAAAATAGGAGAGATTAAACATCAATTTCTATTAACTATATAAAAAGAGCCAAGAGCCATCAGAAAAGTGTTTTTGGTTTAATCAAGTTTTGTAGTTTTGTTGAGCCAAAACAGTGAGTTTTGAAGGAGAAGATGAAAAGTTTAAACGTAAAGGCTGTTGTGTTTAGAAACTGCTCTATGTCAAAGGAAAATTATTGAATACTTCGAGAGTATTATAAATGCGTATTCTTCCCTCTCACATAAATTGTAAGTCCCACCATAAATTTAATTAGTGGGATCCACAGTTATGTGAGAGGGAAAAGTACGCATTTATGGTATTTCAGGAAGGAATCATCATTAGTGAGTTATGTTCAATATATATATATATATATATATATGGACACTTTTTGTATTTCCATGATTTTTCTCTTTATCATTAAATCAAAGATATCAATTGTTCATCAAGCTCAGTTGACCTCTTGATCCCTCTACCACCTCGCCCTACCATGCTACCACCACCACCACCATATCCACGACCCCCTCCATCACAACCTGTCCAACTTAGTCATCCATATACACCATCACTACCACAAACAACACTACAAACTTGCCATCCTTATAACCTATATCACCCTCCTCTACCTTTTGGCCTTCTTCTACCTTTTTTTTGGCCGACCTTTGGCCAGGGACCACAACCACCAATCCCCTCACTACCTGTACCCAATGCTTTACCCCCCTCAACCTTACAATCCAAGCCCACCAATACTCTCTCACAACTATGCAAACCTCAGCAACCCAAGCCTAAACCTCAGTCAAGGGAGTTAAAGAGGATTTCTGCTTTCTTTTGTATTGACTCAAAGGTTTTCTCTTTAGCTTTCAATGGTGGTAGAATAGATTCCTATGCTATTCGTGAACGACGGGGTAAGTTCCATGGCTCCATTAGGGTGGGTTGTTTGGGTTTGGATTGGATTATTACTTGTTTGGCAGACCTTGATCAGTGGAACTTTCGAAAACAATCTTTTTTCAAACGTTTACATGAGAACTTTAAACTTTTGGAGTTTGCTAGTAGATCTAACAAGGGAGGCTTATTTGTGGAAATCCTAAATACCACAATGGTGCAAGAAGGGGTTGCCTATAGGTTCCAGAGGGGACCAAGATATGTGGGTGGACTTTGTTTGGAAGAAGATTACGTGACTACATTTTGGGAAAGATGACTGCTGGACCGGAGAAAAAGGTGGTGGCCGGAGGCGGAGAGTTTCAAAAAGCAGTCGACATGCAAAAATCCCAAGTTTGGAAAAAATTAAATGGCCACGAAAATAAAGGGAGTAATGTTCATTTTGTGAAGCATCTTTCAAATATAACTGGTCAGTATCATCAGTTTGAGTCTTTGGGGGGATTTGATGGTTCTAATAACTCAAATTCTGCTAGTGTGTCAACAACTGGCAGGCCTGTACGAGCAAGTCATTTAAAATGGACCCAGGCCCACTTTTGTTTAAAAATATCTATTGACTTAATAGGTGAGGGTAAGAGGACTATTTCTTGGGGTAAATAGCCCACTGTAAGCAGACTTACTCCAGCCCATCAACCCAATCGTGAGAATGGGTCGGGCCAGCCCTCATTAGACATTTCAAGACAAGTCTGTATTGGCGATGGGTCTGATGACTTGCAAAATATTGAAAGGGTGACTGGGGAAGGATCGGGAACACACGAGGAAGAAGAAGGGGAGTTCCCAAGCTCCGGCGATGGACTGGGTGGATTTCCTGCTGTTGAAACGAAATCCAATGAGGAACCAGGGACTCGCAAGGAAGAGGCAAGGGAGCTCCAGAGCTTCGGCGAGAGACGAAGCTACTCTACCGTCACTTTCACGAACCCCGATGTTACTGCTTCGGGTTTAGATGAGCATGGTACTTCTGTGGAGGCAGTTTTGAGCGCCGATAGAGAACCGGCCCACTCCCTTGATGTCATTGATCATACCGTGGGTCAAGGAGCTGGATTGTTGGTTGCCGATACATTATTTGGAGCTTGTTCAACAACCGTTGAAAATTTTGGATGTCCAATTCAGGTTTAGAGCCAATTGGTGGTGGGTTCGGACTTGAATATTCCTATTTTCGAGGTGGGTCGTGGTTTGATTGACTCTGAGGTTCCTAGACTGAATTGGGATGACTCTTTGCCTTCAGATAAGGGTGAGGAGGTTGTTAATCCTGAGGTCATTACACCTCTGGCTTTGTGGGATCCAAATGGCTTTCATGATCTCGTCTCTGTGGAAGATAGTTCAGATGGGTGTTCAGTGGAAGAGGTTTTGGAGCCTTTAGAATGGGTGAGAAGGATGATTGGAGGTTTTGGTGCTTTTGTGGGTTTCCCAATTGATTGTTGTGAGAGACAATGTATTGATTTTTTTCAAAAACTTGAGAGGGTTTGGGAGCAGCAAGCGACTGCTGTTACTACTCGTCGGGTAAGCAATTCAAACCAAAAGGTGATGAGGGAGTTAAGAAATTTGTTCTCTTCTATTAATTGCAATAGGCATTCTGGTAGAAGCTTTAGGGGCAATTTGAAATCCTCTAATTTGGGTTCGTCTGTTGGTAAATGAATTTAAAAATTTTGTCATGGAATGTGAGGGGCTTGAATAATCCTCATAAGAGAGATGTTGTGAAGAATCTTCTATGGGAATGGAAGTGTGATATCATATGTTTTCAAGAATCTAAACTGGACAGCACCAATTCAAGCTTGGTTAAAAGCCTCTGGGGTAGCCTTTTTGTAGACTAGGGGGCCTTAGATGCCATACATACAGCTAAAGGTGTCATTCTGATGTGGGATAGAAGGGTTTTTGAGAGAGTAGATTCAGTGGTTGGTAGTTTTTCAATTTCAGTTTTGTTGAAGGGAGTGTCAGATGGCTTTGAATGGATTTGTTTAGAGGTGTATGGATCGACTGATGGAAGTCTTAGGGATGCAATGTGGGCAGAATTAGATTTAGTGAGATCACGGTGGGCTGGGACTTGGTGCCTATTTGGTGATTTCAATGTTATTCGTTACCCAGCTGAGAGAATTTGCTATAATTCTTTTAGTCCAGCTATGTTTAAATTCTCAAACTTCATTGCAAAACATTCGTTGATTGATTTGCCTTTGATAGGAGGTGAATATACTTGGTTTCAAGACTCGGATAGTCCTTCTGTGTCTAGACTTGATAGAGTTTTGATGACAGCAGATTGGGAAGAGCATTTCTTAGATGTGACTTAACGGACTCTCCTTAGGGTGGTGTCGGATCATTGTCCTTTGCTAGTGGAGGCAGGTGGTATGTCGAGGGGGAAGAGCCCTTTTACATTTGAAAATATGTGGTTAAAGGTGGAGGGTTTTGTGGATAAGGTTCGTCAGTGGTGGAATGGTTATCATTTCGTTGGACCTCCAAGTTACATTCTAGCCTGTAAGTTGAAAGCCCTTAAAAGGGATTTGAAGCATTGGAACAAGCATGTTTTTGGAGATGTAGCTTTTAGAAAAAAGAGTTTATTGACTAAGCTCTTAGACATTGACAGGAGAGAAAAGATGCAGATGTTAACTCAAGAGGACGGGACTAGAAGGTTAGTGGTTAAGTCAGATATAGATTATCTGGCTTCTTTGGAAGAGATTTCTTGGAGGCAGAAGTCCAAGGCTCTTTTTATCAAAGAAGGTGATAACAACACACGGTTCTTTCATAGAATTGCCAACTCCTATAGGTGAACCAATCAGATTAAGGGAGTGGAGGTGGATGGCGTTCTCTTTAAGAAGGAGTCGGTTGTTACTGATCAGGTGGTGGATTTTTATAAAAGATTATATCAGGAACCAGAAGCTTGGAGACCTACTATTGATGGGTTAGAGTTTGCTTGTTTAGACGAAACTGAGAGAGGGCTATGTTGGAGAGAGAGTTTGAGAAGGAGGAGATTATTGAGGCTCTTAAGGAGGCGAAAGGCGATACGGCCCCTGGGCCAAATGGGTTTACTATGGCTTTCTATCAAAAATGTTGGAGTGTTTTAGAAGGGGATGTTTGGCTTTCTTCAAAGATTTTCACAGCCAGTGTGTTTTTGAGAAATCCCTTAATGCCAAGTTTCATTGTTTGATTCCCAAGAAGACTAATGCAGTAAATATCAAAGACTTTCGTCCTATTAGTCTTGGGGCAACCTTTATAAACTTTTGGTTAAGGTGTTGGCTCATAGACTTCGAGGGGTTTTGGATAAATTGATATCTGACTCTCAAAATTCTTTTGTAGGAGGGAGACAAATTCTTGATTTAGTTCTAATTGCCAATGAATGCTTAGACATCAGGTTGAAGAGTGGTGATCCTGGTGTTATAATTAAGCTAGACAATGAGAAAACTTATGATCATGTGAACTGGAATGCATTATTTTATCTTATGGAAAGAATGGGCTTTAGGGCAAGGTGGAGCAGGTGGATTAAGGCGTGCATCTCTATAGTTAAATTTTCAGTTTTGGTTAATGGATCTCCTACGGGTATTTTTGGTAGTTCTCGTGGTCTTCACCAAGGGGATCCTTTGTCTCTGCTTTTATTTCTCATGGTTATGGAAGTGTTGAGTAGGCTATTGAAGAGGACAGAAAATGGTGGTTTTCTTTGTGGATTTCAAGCGGGGTCCCATAGGTCTAGGGATATCCATATCTTTCATCTTCTTTTTGCTGATGATACTATTTTGTTTTGTGATGCTTCTAGGGAACAGTTATTATACGTGCGGATGGTGCTAATCTTCTTTGAAGCCATTACAGGCCTGAAAGTTAATGTAGGCAAGAGTGAAATTGTTCCTCTTGGTGAAGTTGGGAATTTGGATGGTTTGGTCCGTATCCTTTGTTGCAAGGTGGGCACTTTGCCTATGAGATATTTGGGCTTGCCTCTTGGGGCACACTATAAGGATTCATCAATTTGGAATCCTATTATAGAAAAGATGGAGAAATGGCTGGCTGGTTGGAAACGACTTTACTTGTCGAAAGGAGGTAGGCTTACTTTGTTAAAGAGTACTCTATGGTACGTCTTCCCACCTACTTTTTATTGTTGTTTACTATCCCTCAGGTTGTGGCAGCAAGAATTGAAAGGATTTAGAGAAATTTCCTTTGGGGGGCCTCAAAGGAGGTTTTTAAGGATCCTTTAATTGCTTGGGATAAGGTATGCTTGCCAGTCGAATGTGGTGGCTTGGGAATCCGGAGGGTTGGGCTGTTTAACAAGGCTTTGCTTGGGAAGTGGTTGTGGTGTTTTGGGAAAGAAAATCATAGACTATGGCGTTAGGTTATAGCAGACAAATATGGGGAGGCAAGAGGAGGCTGGTGCACTAGAGGGGTAAGAGGTGCTCACGGGTGTGGGATGTGGAGGAGTATAAAAGAAGGAACAGAGAAGTTCTTTAGCCAGATTCTGTATAATGTGGGGGAGGGTAGCCGTGTTAGTTTTTGGCATGACCCATGGTATGGGCCTACTCCGTTGAAGGAACTCTTCCCTTCTATGTATGCTTGCTCAGTTTCTAAAAAAGCATGGGTATCTGACTTGGTTGTATCAAATTCAGAAGGAGGTAGGAGCTAGAATTTATTGTTTCTTCATGCTCCTCAGGATTGGCATACAACCACTGTCTACTCATTTTTTGAGTTTATTTATTCCTCTATGCCGAGGGGTGAGGGGGATGATCAGCTGGTCTGGAGATTGACTACATCTAGTGTTTTTGATGTGCATTCTTTTTATAAGCTATTATTTAGTCCTACCATTGATGCCTTTCCTTGGGAGTGTATATGGCGTACTAAGGTGCCTAAACGGGTGTCTTTCTTCTTATGGACAGCAGCTAATGATGGGATACTCACCATTGACAACCTTATTAAGAAAGGTCAGTTTTTGGTTAATAGATGTTGTTTATTTTGCTATGATGGGGAATCAGTGAACCACCTTCTTCTTCACTATAAGTTCTCCCATGCCTTCTGGTGTGAAGTTTTTGCAGTGTTTGGGATTCAATGGGTAATGCCAAGGTCAGTGAACTCTTTTTTCTTTATTTGGAGAAACTGGTTTGGAAAGCATCGTTCAAACATTTGGAATATGGTCCCGGCTTGTTTAATGTGTTTAGTTTGGCATGAACGTAATGTCCGCATTTTTGAAGATAAGGCGAGAACGTTGGAACATCTAAAATGTTTAATTTTTCGTACTCTGTTTCTTTAGGCTCGTGTTTGGGGGTGGACAAACTGTACTGCTGTTTCTGATTTTTTAGTTTCTATTTCATGTAGCTCTTGATCTTCTTGTATTTGTTTCATTGTTCAAAGTGTTCACCATCGTGAATATGATGTTCAATTCTTTTCAATAAAAGTTTTATTACCTATAAAAAAAAAGGTATTTCAGGAGTACTCAATAATTACCCCATGCCAAAATGCTAGTTTAAATGTGTTGAAAAAATTAATCTAAAATCCTAAGACCACATAAAACACCACAACTTATGCAACAACTGTCTACATGGTAGACTGTGAATGGTGGATAAAAAGTGATGGATCTATGTGAGGTAGGGTAGTTGTGGTAAAAATTGTGGTATCTTATGTGGTACTATAATTACTTAAATTTAATTAGAACGAGTGTTATGTCTTCCAATAAAGTAATTGAAATTTGAAAGTGAGTCCCCTGCCTGAGGACACTTGTCACCTTAGACAAAGGACTAGGGGGGCAATTGATGGGGAATATTTATGACATAGCATTTTGTAGACACCTAATTCTTTGCCTCCCATTTAACCTCACTTGCATTGCATTCCATATAATCACCATTTCATGTCTCTTAAGACAAGATTGTAAGTTTGATTCTTTGAACTCCAAATAATTTTCATAAAACAAATCTAGAGTTCATAACGATCAAAGCAACAGTCCATGCGCATTAATCGGACCATTGAATTAAAAAAAATATCAAAGTAACAAGTTTTAACGGTAAAATGCACTAGCATTAAACCAGTCCCGACCATAAGTGATTATAATCTCTTAATTCTAATTGGTTTAAACAATGTATCATATTCCTATTGGCTGAGGATAAAGATTATGGTAAGGTTGCATGCATCCAATTTAATCCAAAATCAAAGTATTTATTGATTCTTGACAAAATAGGTAGAAATTGATTAATTAGACAATTAATTAATCAATTAAACCTATTTGGAATTAATTTGCTAACCTTAAGGACCAAGAAAATCAAAAAATGAAGTCAAAATTCGGAAGAATCAAATCCCATTTGAAAATGGAAACAGATAGACCCAAATAGGAAAAGATCCGGGGAGGATCTAGACCAAGTGCAATTGGCACTTGGACTAGAATCCTCAAATCTCCTTCCTTTTTTGCTTTAGCTTGCTCCCTATTCTATTTGACCTTGATTGCTATGTTTTTCCTTCAAGAAACCTAATTTTCTAGGAATCCCATGTTGTTTGGAGACTAAACCCTAGCTCCTATACATTTAGTATAAATACTCCCTTCCACCATCAATCCTAAAACACACCAAGTATCCCAGAAACTTTTAGAGCTTCCTAGTAAACTGAGATCTCTCTCTCTCTCTCTCTCTCTCTCTCTCTCTCTCTCTCTCTCTCTCTCTCTCTCTCTCTAGAGTTAGTTGTAGGAAGGTGCATTTGGTGTCTTGGACCTCCTGGTCTCAATTTACTAGAAGGGATGATTTGAACCTCCTAGTCTTAAGCTACCAACTTCTTGCTTACAAACCCCTCTAAAAGTATCGTCTAGCTCGTAGTGTGGTGCATGTAGGTAAGGTTTCTTAACCTTCTCTTTATTTTTATGTCTTAGCTTTTAGATCCAAGCATGTTCAATTTCTAGGTTTTTCACATGTTCTTGTTTGTTATCATGTTAGATCTAGGGTGTTCATAGCCTTGCATGAATTAGATTTTTTTTTTTTTTCAATTTCAAATAAACAATTTACATGCTCTTAGATTAGGGTTTTCAATTCAAATACATTGTTCTTGTGCTCTTAGATTAGGGTTCTAGTATCAATAACATGTTCATATGCTCCTAGATTAGGATTTGTAACACATCATGCACATATTCACACCCTCTTTCAATATCCAATATATGCATGCCTAGAATAGGGTTTCATCATGTTTTTGGATGTTTAACCTTTCACTCATGCGTTTTGCATGGTATAAACTCTTGAATGATATGATATGATCATTAGCCATCATAGTCTAGAAGACTAGTTTCACCAAGCAGGTTAGGTGCCTAACACTTGTTGGAAATATATCATAGAATAAACAAGTTTAATACGACAAATACTATCTCAAGTATTTTATCTAGAATGCAAATTAGCAAGAACATATATATATATATATATATGTGTGTGTGTGTGTGTGTGTGTGTGTGTGTAAATATAGGAACAATCTCACAGTGCTATAGAATCATGCTGCAAAAGTGTTGTCCTTAAAGATTGATTAATGTCACTCGGAGTAAAATCGATGCGACTAATTCTCTTAGCCAAACAACCCCCCAAGATTAGAGTACTATAGCATCAACCTTCAAGATGGACGCACTTTCACTCATAAAGGTTCAAGAATAACCTTCTAATATTGCATTTCCTTAATACAATTAAAATTGTAGAAAAATATGTGGGAGAGTAAGAGATTAGAAATGGTGTATTTGGAAATATAGAGCAATAGAAAAAGCCTTTTAGGAATAGTTTAGTGATAGGTATTATATAGGCTATTTATGAAAATAATGGTTTATAGTTATTGATTAATAATAACCCCTAAAATCCCAATGGCTATATAATCTATATAATCCATTATTGCCTAATGGTTATTTTACTCATAAATCCCCAACAGCTAGAAAATAAATAATAATAATAATAAAAGTGTTTGGAATACACATCCACACAAACAACACCTTCCTAATACAGTAACCTAGCCTCCGAACTCAGATCAAAGGTTAGTAGATTAGACTTATTCTTAGTTTTTTAGGCACTTTTCCTTCAATCATGTCTTCTCTCTCTTTCTCTCTCTCTCTCTCTTGAAGGTGTTCGCAGATCGAGTCTAACCCATGATTGACTGTATTATTAGTTGGCATTCATTATTTATTATTTTTCATAACCACTACCTAAAGTTTGTAAGGTTGTGTTTTCTTAGGTCGTTCACTATATAATATATATATATATATTTTAAAATTTTCTTGGAGAGACTTTGTTTCCTCTATACTCCTTTATATTTATTTATATATTGTAATAAAATTCTGTCTAATTTTATTTTTAGGCAAATCACACTTTTCTATCTTAAACTATTATCTAGATTTCACTTAACCCTATGAACTATTGAAATGAGTGATTGACTCCTAAAGTTATAACTCTATTTTAATGTCCTAGAAATCTCATAATAATCCCTTCTCTATCTTCAACATAGATAACGGTATCACCAGCCCTTAAAGGTATGACCATATTCTCAGTTTTTTAAGGCACTTTTCCCTTCGTCATGTTTTTTTTTGTTTTTTCTTGAATGAGTTCATGGACCGAGTTATGAAGGTTAAGTGTAATCAAGGTTATAATTAATAAGGGTCCATCACGTTTCAATAGTTTATGCTTTATGGGATTAAGTGTAATCAAGTCATTATTTAGGATGAAAAAAAATTGTAACTTACCTTTCATTTTTAAGACTGGAATTGGGTCATAATTTAGGCTTTGTTTGGGAGTTCATAAGGAAATAGAATATAATTGAATGAAATGATCATAAGGGAATGAAATTGAATGGAATGGAATAGAATGTATTTAAGCAAGGGAAATGAATGGAAAAGAACAAAATTGAATGAAATTAAGTAACCTTAATTGGATGTTTTAAAATAAAGAAATGGAAATGAATGAAAATGAATGGAATGTAAGTAATTTTTTTTGGAAGTAACATAGAGGCTTCGTTTGGGGAAATAGAATGGAATGGAATGAAATGATCATAAGGGAATGAAAAGGAATGGAATGGAATGGAATAGAATGTATTTAATCAAGGGAAAGGAATGGAAAAGAATATAATAGAATGGAATTAAGTAACCTTGATTGGATGTTTTAAAATAAAGAAATGGAAATAAATGAAAATGAATAGAATGTAAGTAATTTTGTTTGGAAGTAACATAGAGGCTTCTTTTGGGAGTTCATAAAGGAATGGAATGGAATGATCACAAGGGAATGGAAATGAATTGAATGTATTTAAAGAAGAGAAAAGAATGGAAAAGAATGGAATTAAAGTAACCTTGATTGGATGTTTTAAAATAAATAAATGGAAATGAATGGAATGTAAGTAATCTTTTTTGGGAGTAATATAGAGGGAATGGAATGGAATCATATTATGACAATATTACTATTAAACCCTTATTTCAAAATAAAGGTTTGAATATACATGGGTATTTTGGAAGTTTTAGTAAAAAATTCATTAAATTTAATTTCATTCCCTCCCATTTCTCCTAATTTCGGGGGGAATGAAAAATTGAGATTTTAAGAGAATAGATTGGAATGAGTGTTCCCTCATACCCATTCCATTTCCTCCCACTTAAACTCCCAAATAAGGGAATGAACTTTCAATTCCCTCCATTAAAACTCCCAAACAAAAGAAGGGAAGAATATTTTAAAATTATTCTTTTCATTTATTTTCATTTCATTCTATTCCATTCTTCCAAACGAGGCTAGAGGGAATGGAATGAAATCATTTTATGACAATATTACTATTAGACCTCTATTTTAAAATAAAATGTTAAATATATAAGGCTATTTTGAGAGTTTTAGTAAAAAATTCATTAAATCTAATTCTATTCCCTCTCATTTCTCCTAATTTTGGGAGAATAAAAATTTGAGATCTTAAGGGAATAGAAAATAATGAGTGTTCTCTCATACTCATTACATTTCCTCCCACTTAAATTCTCAAACAAGAGAATTAACTTTCCATTACTTCTATTAAACCTCCCAAATAAGGAAATGAAAGAATATTCTAAAATTATTCTTTTCATTCTATTTCGTTCTCTCTTCTCAAACGATGACTTACCTCCATTAAACCTCCTAAATAAGGAAATAAAAGAATATTTTAAAATTATTATTTTCATTCTATTTCATTCTCTCTTCCCAAACGAGGACTTGGAAGAAAAAAATTGTAATTTGCTAATCATTTTTAAGACGGGGCTCTATAGCAAAACTAGAATGAGGTCGCCCTCTTTGTATCCACGCGCTACAAAAATATCTACTCACCTTTCAGCAATCACCATTTCACCAAGCAACTCACCAAAAATCTCTTCGCGGCGCCTAGAGCCGAATAGAAGCATCCAGAACACATTTAGACCGCACCTAAAACTTAAAAATAAGATTAAAAAATAATAAAAGTAATTAATTAATTAAAACTAAAATCACTCTAAAACCCTTTATATATATCCTCCGCATTCTTCTATTCCGCATTTCTGCTGTTTCTCTCTCTCTCTCTGTCTGTCTCTTCGTGTGTCAGTGTAACCTTAAAGCCGCTAATATGAGGTACGTTTCTTCACGCTCTATGCAATCGTTTAATCTGTAGCATTTTTATTCATCATTTTTTTTTAAAATAAATATATTAAGGTTATAGAAACCCTAAGTTTCGATGTTTCCTAGGTTGTTTGTGTTTCTGTTTGGTTACTGAGAAAGAAAAGCTTGAACATTTTTTAAGTTTAGGTTTACCTTTTTTTATTTTTATTTGTTATTTTTTATTTTTATAAATAATAATAAATTGACAGTTGACTGAGCTAAACTGCTAAACCAGGTGGTTGTAGACTTGTACTAGGCTCCCTTGGATTTTTATTTTTGGTTTATCTTATTTGGGAAAACAAACAGAGAGTTAGGGTTTGAGTTAAGTTGATTGATTAGGGAATGGTTTCATTTTCTATCACTGTTTTTATTACTGAGAAAATGAATGGCAATGAAAACCAAACAAGTTTCCGGGTTTCGTGTTGTTTTCTAGGATTTTTGTATGGTATATATATTCTCGGAAACCAAACGGAGGGTTAGGGTTTAAGATTGTTTTATAAGCTCGGGGTAGGTTCCCTCTGTGTGTGTGTGGGGGTCCTACAGTTGTGGGGGACTAAAGACTGAGAGGGATAATGTATATAACTGATACACAAGATATATTCTTGTGCTAGGTTCCATAATTGATTTTATTGCATGATGAGCGCACGTGTGAAATGCATTTGTTTTCTTCTCATTGATTTGTTGTATGCAGAAGTTACTGTAAATTGCTGCATTGATGCTTAGAATTATGATATTGCTTTTGTTCTAAATTAATTTTGTAGTGTTGTTATATTTGATTGTAAATTTTAATTAGAAGGTAGTGTGGTTGTTTGGTTATTTTTTTAATTCAGCTAAATGCTAAGGATTGAACAGAGCGTTGATCACCCAATCCTTGTGATGATTTTATGAACAACAAGCTTTATAGTTTGGTATTGTTCTATTATCTGTGTTAATTGACTTATTTATGTTGGAAGTGTTGATTCTAATGGTAAAAATCATTTTAATAAATTGGACCCTGTTCTGTTTTAAAAATTTTGGTCAAAATACAATGTTACTCCCCAAACTTTAGCCCATGAGTGATTTTAGTTCCTGAAGTTTAAAGTGCTCGTTTTTAGTTCCTAACAAACTTAAAGTGATCGCTTTTAGTCCCTATAGAGTGATGACGTGTCAGTTTTTAGTTTGATTACATCAACTAAGGGACTAATATTGATCATTTTAAATTTCTGGAACCAGTAATATATTTAAGCCAAAAAAATTTGAGAGTAAAATCTCGTCATGGCAGGAGAGCTAATATGACCTATCTATAGATTTAAGAAAAAGAAAGGAGCAATAGGAATATACCCTAATACCAATGTAGGAGTACACCACAAAAAGAAAACATCCAACTGTATAAGGAGCCATATTTTGTATCCAGATCCATAGAAGTTTAGAACTAATATTTCATTAAGCTTACAGCTTTCCTTCCTGCTGCTCTTTCTGTCTTGTTGTTGCTTTTAAGTGTTTTGATATGTCAGCTAGAATTTGATAAAAAGATATTGGAATTTTTTTCTCTTTCTTTGACCTCTTCTTTGTTCACCATACAATACTTCCGACTCCACAACCATCAGTATAGTCAAGGTGTTCTGATTTGTAGTGATTGGTGAAACTAGGTTATGTGTGCTTGTACCTAAAACAGATGAAAGGAAATGGAATTGTTAACTGGCAAGTCTATGCAAAGATTGTATATTCAAGAACATGGTGACTGCAGAGTTGAAGTATGTTTAGAATGGCAGATATTGAAGACTAGACTAATTGTGTCTGTATAATAAATGAGTTTTTCTATAAAACTCTTTCTTGTCCTAACTTCTTTTCAATTTCCAAATTTCAGTCGTCATCCTACCGTGAAATGGGCCCAGAGTTCTGATAAGCTTTTCATTACGATTGACTTGCCGGATGCCCAGGATGTGAAGCTTAAACTGGAGCCTGAAGGAAAATTTTTCTTCTCTGCTACCAGTGGAGCAGAAAAGATACCTTATGAAGTTGACATAGATCTGTATGATAAAGTTGATGTGAATGTATGACACAAATCATAAAAATCTCTCCTTGTTATTGTTACATCCTTTTGAACGACATTTGTATTAACATGACATTCTGCAGGAGAGCAAGGCTAGCATTGGCTTGAGAAATATCTGCTACCTTGTGAAAAAGGCCGAGAACAGGTGGTGGAGCAGATTGTTGAAGCAGGAAGGAAAACCTCCTATTTTTTTGAAAGTTGATTGGGACAAATGGGTTGATGAAGATGAGGAGGAGCCAGAAAATAAATGTGAGTCTCTTTTTGTTACTTTATGGTTTGTTGTTCATACCATTGATTTTTATTTTATTTTTTCCCTTGGCTATTAGAATTGATTTGTTACTCTAAATTGTCATCTTGTTTTCCAGTGGGATCTGATATGGACTATGGTGACTTCGATTTTTCAGTAAGTCCTGATATGATCACTTAAATATTGTTTCATTGTATTTATTTAGTTACTTATGCATTCTACTTGTGCCCTTTTATTTCAGAACCTGAACATGGGTGGTGGTCAAGGCTTTGACGCTGACGCCGCAGGCAAGGATGATGGTAAGTTTAATAATCCAGGCATATACAGTAATCCTCTCCTGCAGAATTTCTCTGTTGGAACTGGATTGAATTTTGATCTCCTTTGTTGAAATAAAAATGATCTCAAGCGTCTTCTATTACCTGCAGAAATTGATGATGATAGTGACACAGAGGAGGAACCATCTGCTGGTGGTGAGCCTGATGCAGAAGATTCTCATCGTGTTGAAACTGGTGGCAAGCCTGATGCAACAGCTTGAATCTCTGTTTGGTGTGTTTTGCACGGCTAAGCTGATGTTTTGTCACGCAGTTTAATGCTTTAACTAACATACAAATAGTGAAATGTTTTACTTCACATATCTTGCCTTTTTACCTATTGCCTGGGTGGGGAGGGGGTATGTTAATTTTGAGCTCTTGGTGTTGGCAAGCTTTAAATTTCTACTCTCGTAGTTTATGTATAAAAGCATGAGTTATCGGGCTTTGGTGTTTTCATAATTTCTGTTTGTTTACCATCTTATTTTCGTGTTTGGTGGGGATTTCATTAGAGTTTTAGTACAAATTTAATTCGAATTAACATTTTGTAAGTATTTATCTTGAAATTTAATTTTCACACATAATTAAAAAAAATTAGTTTATAAAACTATTTAAATGACTCAGTAAATCTGAAAATTTAATTGTTGATGTCCTATAAAGATAACAAGTTAATAAAGGAAGGATTGAACGTTAAAATGAAGTCAGAACTGAACAAAATATGAAAACTAATTTTGCAAGGAATATTGCATCTTCTAGATGATCATCTTTTCAAGGATTGTTATACTGTAAGGGTCCGTTCGGTTAGAGGAGTGGAAAAATAGGAGGATAGAAAATTGTGAAAGGATGAAAAAGTGGGAGGATGGAAAATATTTAGTTTTCCCTCTTGTGTGTTCGGTTGAAGGGGTGGAAAAGTAAGAGGGTGGAAAACTCTTTTGTTTAGTTGGAGAGAAAAAAGAAAGGATGGAAAATGTAATTTATATAAATTGACTATTATACCCTTGTTATATATTATGTAAGAAATAGATTTATTGGTATCCATTAAATAATATAAAATTTATCACATTATATATATATATAAATTTTTATTTTTATTTTTATTATTATAATGTAAAAATTAATGTCATACGAAAAAAAAAAAAACCAAAAAATCAACAACAAAAAAAAGAAGATTAATGAGGAGTATAATGGGGACAATAGATCAGGTCTCGTTTAAAAAAAAAAAAAAAAAAAAAAAAAGAATGTCACGTTGAAAAAAAAAAAAAAAAAAAAAGCACGTCACTTTGAAAAAAAACATAAGAGCATGTCAGTTGGAAAAAAAAAGGACAAAAAAAAAAAAAATACACAGAATGTCACATTAAAAAAAAAAAAAAGAGAGAGAAGAGAACCTGGGAAGGGCATTTGTGGAAAAGTGCTACACTAGCACTTTTCTCCCCAAGTTTTCCTCCCAATTTGGGAGGAAAAAAAATGTGGGCCCGGAGAGATAACTTTTTCTCTAGTTTTCCATCCTTCCTATTTTCCTTCCCCGAACGAACAGTGGAAAACAACATTTTCCACCCTATTTTCCTCTCTTTATTTTCTACCTTTCCTATTTTCACTCCAAACGAACGGGACCTAAGTCTGTTTGAGATCTGATTATTTTGCTGAAACTGAAATTTTTTTATTAAAAGTATTATAAATAAAAGTAAAGTTAGGTGAAATAGTATAGTGAGACTCATGAATAGTAAAAAAAAATATAGTAAGGTTTATGAATAATAACAAAAATAAGTTAAATAGTAAAATAAATTGGCAAAATTGATCATGCCAGTCGAACGCTATTTACTCCTTATTTTCAACTCAAGTTCTACTTCTATAGATAATGAAAATTCTATAGATAATGAAAAGAAGAAAAAAAAAATTTTAAGTGGGTGAAGAGTTATAAATTTTTATTTATAAAAAAAAACTAAAAACTAGCATTAATTAAAAAAGAGGGTACTTCAACTGCAATACAACTACTAAGGAATGGAGGAAACTCTTCCATCAACGGTACAGCATTTCTACCATGAAAGTTTAAAATGCAATAAATCGTAGAGTTAATTGCTCACCGCGATGTAGGTTACCATTGGATCTTCTCTTTGAGTTGACCCTATCACAGTTTTGCCATAAATCCTTCCACATACGTTCTTTTGCGACTCTTATCACATTCTAACATATGGAAAAAAAAAAAATATATATATATATATATATATATATATATATATATAATTGCCATAAAATTGTGAAGTTATAGCTTAATGTGACATGAGTTACCATAGGATGCAACAAAGTTATGGTCACGTTTTGCCTTGTTGGTGTTTCCCAAATGCTATAAAATCATTGAGTTAAAGTGACATAAGTTATCACTGAACTTAATAAAGTTATTATCATTTGTAACCATGTTAGTGTCTGTTCAAAATGGTTACAAAATTAAAAAATTGAAAAAGAAAATGTTAGGATGCAACATGCGTAGTAACGGATTTGACAAACACAATTATACCATTTGAAAAACAAAAATAGAGCTGCCATTAAAATTGTGAAGTATTGCTTAATATAGTAGAAATTACCATTGAATGTGACAAAGTTATTGTTATATGTTATTCTGTTATTGCTTGCCAAAAGTGGCTAAAAATAGAAAAAAAAAAAAAAAAAAAAGCTCCTCATGGGATATCGCTAAGCCTACCATTAGATTTGATGGACCTATCTTATATCATTAGGGGTACACTCTTCTTTAGGCCAAAGGCTTATAAGGCAAGGGTGATTACACACACTATGGTACACCCTTCCTTAGGCCAAAGGTTTATAAGACAAGGGTGGAAGGCATCTCTCTCCGATATGGGATTGAGCAATTTCGTGTGGGTGGGATGTAGGTCGATCCTTAACCATTCCAAAGCAAACAATATTTGATTGGGGGCCGAGACGAAAATCCTCTCACAAAGTAATTACGTGAAATTATTCCTGTGATTCGGTATACTTGTTATTCTCCAAAGTGATTAAAGGTAAAAGTAATTTCATTATATGGCCACGTAAAAAATGCTTATTCATTTGTAATATAGAATTATTCATGTGTAATACAGAAGAACCTTGATCAAAGTATATTTAATTTTGGATTAGAAAATTAATGCTTTTCCTATGTAGGCTTTTTTTTCCTTTTATGAATTATTCATGAAAAATCTTGTTTTTATCTTCAAACACATTGAAAATGACGAATTTCATAATTAAAAAAAAAAAATTAGGGCCATAATTATTTTGCCGGGAAAAGATAGCCTGAGGGAAATAAGTTATCACTGAACTTAATAAAGTTATTATTATTTGTGACCATGTTAGTGTCTGTTCAAAATGGTTACAAAATTAAAAAATTGAAAAAGAAAATGTTAGGATGCAACATAGCGTAGTAACGGATTTGACAAACACAATTATACCATTTGAAAAACAAAAATAGAGCTGGCATCAAAATTGTGAAGTATTGCTTAATATAGCAGAAATTACCATTGAATGTGACAAAGTTATTGAGCATTCTCGTCAGCTCTCTCATAAAAAAATGCCATTTTGACACATCAAAAATCTACTTTATTATTTTAGCACATCATTTTACAATTCACCATTTATCTCATATTCTATTCTTCAATTCTATATATTAAAATAATATATTCCAATATTAAAATAACATTAAAAAAACCAACAATATATAAAAATACAAAATAAAAAAACCAACCACCCCCACCACAGCCCATCCCCACTGCCAGCAACCATCAACGCCCCACCCACATCCCACCCACCACCGTCTCACACCAGAAATAACACAGCAGAACACCAAAACCACCACCACAGAAAAACAAAAACAACAAAAAACACAATCCAACCGCATCTCACACACCCACCCACGACCGCCGCTAACCCATCCACCGCCGACCCACCCACCCATCCATCAACACCCCACATCCCACCCCACCACCGTCTCACACTAGAACCACCAAAACCATCACCACAGAAAAACAAAAACAACAACAAAAAACACAAAGATCGGCATCAGGTGGTGTGGCGAGGCTAAACGGAAGAGAGAAAAGCCACCCACTGCCGAACCCACCCATCAAATCACTGCAAAAAAAAAAAAAAAAAAAACCCACAGCAACAAAGATTGGCATCAGGTGGCGCGGCGAGGCTAAACGGAAGAGAGAAGCCACTCACTGCCGAACCCACCCATCAAATCACTGCAAAAAAAAAAAAAAAAAAAAAAACCATAGCAACAGAGATCGGCAAGGCTGAACAGAAGAGAGAAAAGCCACAACAATGAGAAGAAAAATGAGTGAAAGAAGAGATGGGTTGATAGGAATGTCTGAGGAAGAATGAGAGAGGAGAGAAAAAAAAAAAGGAATAAAGTGATGAGAGAGGAGAGAGAAAGATGAATAAAGAAACAATAAACGGAAATGGCATTTGGATCCATACGCTTTCAAAAATGAGAGCGTACTGTAGCATGTTCTATAATTTTAACACATTTAGCGTACTTAATGAGGGTCCGTTTTTGTGTTTGGTGTGCCAAATGTGCCAAATATTTGGCATTTGGCACATTTGAGAGAGCTGATGAGAATGCTTATATGTTATTCTATTATTGCTTGCCAAAAGTGACTAAAAATAGAAAAAAAAAAAAGAAAAAAAAAAAAAAAAAGCTCCTCATGGGATGTGGCTAAGCCTACCATTAGATTTGATGGACCTATCTTATATCATCAGGGGTGGAGTCAAGATTTTTTGTTTGGAAAGCCAATTTGCAGTATGAATATATTAGTTAAGAGTCAAGACAAATTATCACACATGCCTAAACATATACACATATAAACCTTAATATTTTAATACTAGAGTTTATCATAATTTATAAATATATTGATGTATATTCAAGAGATAATTTTTAGGAGAATTTAACATTTTTAAAACTCCAATGAGTATACAAAAGTTGTATAGTTTGATATTAGACGTGCAAAAAAATGAAATTGAGAAAACAAAAACTACATTGTCTTTATAACTACTAGATCAATTAACAAATTATATTTTTTTTAGGAGTGTCATTGGACTAACTCAAATATTTGAGGGAAACTCCTATTTTTGTACCTAAATCTTAAATTTAAAAAAAAATGATTATACAGAAAATAAAAGAAAATTTTTAAAATTTGGGGGCATGGCTGTAGCTCTGCCACTGTATGTTGCCATGTCATAGTCTAATATTTAAAAGTAAAAAATAAATAAATAGTAGAAAAAAAGTTGAGATGTTGCTCAATAAGAAGTGAGTTACTTGTGGATATAAGTGAACTTATTGTCGTGTGTGACATTTTTACGTGACATTATTATCAAGTAATTACGTGACATTGTTACTATGATTCGGTATACTTGTTCTCCAAAGTGATTAAAGGTAAAAGTAATTTCATTGTATGGCTGCGTAAAAAATGCTTATTCATGTGTAATATAGAATTATTCATGTGTAATACAGTAGAACCTTGATCAAAGTATATTTAATTTGGATTAGAAAGTTAATGCTTTTCCTATGTAGGCTTTTTTTTCCTTTTATGAATTATTCATGAAAAATCTCGTTTTATCTTCAAACACATTGAAAATGACGAATTTCATAATTAAAAAAAAAAATTAGGGCCATAATTATTTTTCCGGGAAAAGATAGCCTGAGGTAAAGATTACATAGCTAATATGCTACGCTGTATTAAACACTGACATGTTCAGTTCATCTACCTCATTACATAAAGTAAAATGATACATATTGCATGAGGGAAAGATTACATAACTGCGTGTAAAATGAGGGGGCGGGACCTTTAAACCAAATCCAGAATGTAGCAAGTACTTTGACGTGAACAGATGTATGCTAATATATATGAAGTTGTTAGATATAATGACTCTTACATCAACAATGAATTTAATTTTAAACAGTATATGTGCAAAGAACCAAGATTGTGCACTTCCTTGTTAAAAATAAACATCTATTTGATCCAAGTCTCTTTTCAATAACAAAATTGAAATTTACCTTCCTTCAAAGAAAAGGGAAAAACAATGCAATGCTATTAACTTAACCTAAATTTTAGGAATTGTCTTAGAAACTTCACTTACATGAACTCAAGAACAACTGCATACCTTTCGATTGTGTTTGCTAGGGTTTACAGAGATGAAGCATCAATGTAAGCAAATGGAAATGGAAAAGCATGTAAAAACTTACAAGACTAGCACAAAATTCTGCATGACTTACATAATGGGTTGTTAAACCACATGCTGGCTATTCTCTATTTCTATATAAATTGGAGTTACATCTGACACTTTCAACTTGTAGGAGACAGCTTTAAACAAATTTAAAAAAAAAAAAAAAATGTAAGAAATCTACACACTGAAGTTTAGCTTTAAACAAATAAAAAAAATGTAAAAAATGTAATAATAATAATAATAAAAAAGAGCTTCGTAATCAAATAGCATCAATTTTCTTTAAGAACAAAGTTTAGCTACAAAATTGTCAAAATTCACATCCAATAAAAAAATATTGAGTAAAGTTGTAGTCTAAAGCTACAACTAATTTTGTAACTAAATTTTGTCAATGGGTCTTAAACCCATTTTCTTCTCCTGCACTTAGAACTTATAAGGGAGGAGGTGCAAGTTCAGCTAAAGCTCATTTGCCAAATAGCAGCCATATTCTCAACCATGCCATAGCAGACTGTTCTCAAGTCTACACACTGAAGTCCATTTCAGATAGAGTAACAACATGTATAGCAGCCCAACCTCCTTCCTGCATGCAGATGATACCTTCGACCCTAACCTCTCTTGAACTATGTTCATTGTCAAAAATTATAACATCAGTTTATGAGATAAGATTTTGTGTCTACCAGCTGCTGGTTTAAGTAAAATGCTCAACTTTTGTATCAGAAAATCAGTTTACAAAACCTTCATCACCAATTTTTCACTGATTGAAATTGATGAAATGCCACCCTTGCGCCCTAGCAAATTATTGGTTCAATTTCTGAATAGATCAAGGTCACCAATAGTCTCTGCAAGAACACAAACCTTCTTTAAATCTGTGAAATCGAGCTCGATCTCGCACAATGATTTCCCTATCATAAATCTTCGATATAATTTTGATCACAGCATGACAGTCCCCACATATCCGAAGGTTCTTAATTACTTGAATTGGGGTACCCTCATTTGTGCTAATCAAACCAAAAGCCACAGCCAACTTTTCACTGTGATAACACAATGCATTCTCCTTCTCCTCCTGTCCTATATCATGCAACACAAAGTTGGTCTCAGCCACATACCCATAGGCTTTAACCTGGAACTTTATCTCATCTAGCTTCGCATAAATCTCACACCAATTTGCGTGGATCTGGTCACCATTTATAAATTTATGTATGACACCATCCACTTCAATGTAGCTAAATCCTGGTATCTTCTTCACATCTCTATTCTTCATGGCTTCCCTCACCCTACCCACATCATTCCATCTCTCACGAGCTGCATAAACATTTGACAACAACACAAAATCTCCACAACTCTTAGACCCCATCTCCAGTAGCTTCCTTGACGCAAACTCAGCCATTTCCACATTGCCATAAGTCTTGCAGGCACCAAGCAAACTCTGCCAAAGAACCACATCAGGAAACATAGGCATAGAGTTTATAATATCATAGGCCTCTTTGAGCCTCCCAGCTCGACCCAACAAATCAACCACACTGCCATAATGCTTAACATTAGGTCTTACCCCAGACCCCGCCATTGAATCAAACAACCTCACTCCATCTTCCACTAAACCTGCATGGTTGCAGGCACACAGAGCAGCAAGATATGATACTGGATCCCGGTGCACTCCAGTTATACCCATTTGCTCAAAAAGCTCAAGTGCCTTAGCTCCATCACCATGCATACCAAATGCCATAATCATGGTGTTCCAAGTAACAAGACTCTTCCTACCGCCCATATTCTCAAACACCCTATACGCTTTATCAGCAAACCCGCATTTTCCATACATATCAATAACTGCATTACAAACTTGAACATTCATATCCAGCTTCTGTTCCATGATATAACCGTGAATCTTTTCACCTTCTTTCAAAGCACCCAATTGCGAACAAGCCGAGAGAGCTCCAAGAACAGTGACTTCATTAGGCTTCCAACCCTCCACCCACATTCTCTTAAACAACCCTATAGCTTCACTGGGTCGGCTTCCTTGAGCCAACCCAGAAACCAAAGCATTCCAGGACGCAATATCTCTCACAGACATTTCATCAAACAGCTTCTCCGCACTATCCAAATCGCCAACTTTTGCATACACATCCAACAAAGTAGTCTGCAAAAGAACGTCAGCATCAAACCCAAATCTCAAAACTTGAGAATGAATCTGAATAGCCTCAGAACAAGCTAGCGCACGTGCACAAGCCTTGAGTGTAAAGGAACAAGTGAGAGCGTCAACTCTGTGAGAATAGCGAGACATGGTTCGGTACCATGAGATGGCTCTGGTGGGTTCAGGACCAGAGGCAAGGCCTCGAACGACGGCGTTCCAGTCATTGGTTGATGGGTTTTGGATTTGGTGGAATATGCGGGTGGCGTGAGATAGGTCACCGGCGGGTGAGATAGAGCAGAGCTCGAGGAGTTTGGTGCGGCGGGAGGTGCAGAATTGGAAATGACCACTGGTTATGAAATGGGCTTGGAGTTGTTTGATGTGTGTGAGAGTGAGAGAGTTGCATTTTTGTATCAAGGAGTCAAGATAGGCCATGACAATGCCATGCTACGTTTATCTGGGATTGGGATTGCATTAACTTTAACTTTGCACTCTTGCTTCTTATTTATTTATACAAATGCATGAATCTCCACCAACTTACTCCACAATCCAAAACTAATAAAAGTAAGAGCCCATCGTCTAGTAGAAAGAACATTACATGCACGTTTCAAGCCAAACTTGTTTCGTCTTTACTCCTTACATATTTGAAGACAAGAAACTCACCTACTAAAGCAATAAGTGAGAAATTGTATCTTTCTTACAAACCCAACTGCAACTAGGAGAGGTACATTTTGCAAGCCTGCAAATTTGATTTGGACTCTCTGTAATGAAATCAAAATCATGAGCCATTCGTCTACCACTACCACACTATAGGAAAGCCAAGAGATTCCCTAAACTGAATACCTAACGTCTGGCATAATTGGACCATAACGCAGTTACTAATTTAAGTAGAAAAGAAGACTTTGGGTTAATTCAGACTAACCCATAAAAATCCTCTATTTCCCTATGAATGCTACTTCCACAATCATTAACCCATGCTTTGGCAGAAGACAAGAGGTCTCCGGCAAAGAGAAGGTGAAAGATGAAAAAAGACCATTACATGAGGCCTCAGTTGCCTTTTTGAGCGGCTTCAAAAGATTTTAGACCTAAATAGTAAACACTCCATACACGTAAGTAAGAAAAAAAAAGAAACAAAGTGTCTCCTGATCAAATATCAAGCGTAGAAGTGAACGGTTCAAAGCTACCCTCATTTAGCGAGATGGAAATGATGCAAGAGTGATACAATTCTGATAGATTCACACTTTCTCAAATGTTCAAAAACCTTCTCAAGGTCAACCTTAGTAATAATGCTTTCTTGTAATCCCTCTGTTTTTCTGCACACAATGAAAGCTTTTTGACCAAAAACCACATTATCCTTACTTCCTTTTTGAAACAGAGGTTGATTGGGGGAAAATGCTTAAAAGGAGAGGTCTAAAACGGGCAGTGAGGAATTTGGAAACATTATACACAATATTACATAGACTAAAGGAGAGGTCTAAACTTTCAACCTTTTAGGTGTTGACAACGACAATTCATATCAGCAGAACTTTGTAAAGAATAGCATAAAAAGAACACCAAAAAAGTTTCCAATTCGATGAGCATCTATCTTTAAACCACGCATCACCTTACTTTTCAGACTATCACAGTTTTACAGATTTTATGTCTAACAACCCCAAATAAATAGAACACATATGAAGTACAAACAATCTGCCAGTAACAACACACTGCCAAGCAAATTTGGAAAATACAAAGAATTTCAATTCTCTATCTCATATGCCATTGAATCCCACATCAGCTATCAGGCAGTCTCATCACAACTTCAGCTGGTGGTCGTAAGGTGCACACCATCTCTTTCGTCTTCCCAAAATATACCTGCAATATGTAAATTTTGTAACTCAATGATGCACTAAACTATCTTGTAACTCCATGACCAGACATTATCTTGCATTTCCTAACATAAGAGGATTCAGAGGCCATAAGGCCCCAGTTAACAACCAGAGTGCACAACTGAACATATTACCATCGACACAAAACATATAGATCTGTATGGAAATATCCAGAGCAAAACTTGAAAATACGAAAAAGCAGGACCCATAATACCTGATCCAGTGAATTCCTCAGCTTACTCTCCATTTCTTCTATCATCCTTCCCATATTACAAAGATGACCCTCTGCAACTGAGAGGCTCATATCCATCTAAAAAAGAAAAGGAAGAAAGAAATTTTAGGAAGAAAGAAATTTTAGTAATTCCAAGACACACACAGGTAAAACAAATACTACTCTCTCTCTCTCTCTAGAATTTTAAAGAAAAAAGATCAATCATATAATCTTTTAGTTCTGATAGGTATTCTCTGGTGGGTATTTTAAAGAAAAACAAAAACTATATATTTTTTTTAATATGAACTTGTTATAAAGCCTATTCTTAGATTAATTAGTAGAGCCTCCTACCAGCTTAAAAGATTAAAAATTCAAACCATGCCTAGCTTAATTCGTCCCTAATACAGCTAAAGAATATGAAATTGTCAAAGACAACAAAATTTACAAACTTTTCATGCTCAAATGTTCTATATTATTCTCTATTATGTTCATGCAGCACACATTTAACAGTTTTTATGATTTAGTTACTATGATTTGAATTCATTATGCGTATAATAACTATATTTATATTTTGGTGCCTTGCTTTTTACTCGGGTGACCACCTTTTTGGTGCACCTCAGGCCATGCAAATAAGGCCACTTCTCAACTTCGACTACACTACATAAATTTAATCATCCAGTCTTTGCAAATTCACTCAGGCACAAAGGTGAATTTCTCTTTCATTTGGCTTCACCAGACCTTCAAATGAATTTTTTAACATGCAAAAAGTATGGGGAAAAATATTAAACTCCATAGTATAAAACAGAATCAAGTATGAAGCACCTGTCGTCTGATTGACCCAGACAAGCTAAATGTGCCTGATGACTCATTATCCGTAGTCAAAGATAGCATGACAGTACTGGTTAACCGGTAATGAGCCACTCCCTCCTCCTCTGGCCCCACCTAGATAAAAATGAGTTGCAGTATGACTGAAGGAAGACTGACAGAAATATGAACAAAGAAAAAAAAGGATGGTGGGAAATTGCAAGGACATCCTACATGGACACCACCACATCTACATTCTACAGTCCATGGAAAATGAACTTTACCTCAATGACATGTATAGCATCCCATCCTCCCTCCTGCAGGTAACCCCTTCGACCATGCCCTGTCTTTGAGCCATCTTCATCCCTCAAAAATAGTAGCAAGTCATTAAAAGATACAAAAGTCTGCTGACTGCCAGTTCAGGAAAAAAGCTTACCTTTCTTTATTAGAAAGCATGCTACAAAACTTTCATTATCATCTTCCCACATATAAACTGAGGAAATGCCACCTTCATAGTACCTACCATATCATTGGTTAATCGAACTACTACAGTTTTTAGAACACGATAAGTAGTTCAATAAGAAAATTCAAAAAAATTGTGTAGAAGATAAACCTGAATCTAGTTTTATTTAAAATCAGACAATTGGGGAGAGATTACAAAGAAATAAGTTTTAATATTAAAAAAAAAAAAAAAAAACTTAAGGACGAGGTAAGTAAAGGACCTCACTGGTCACGATAAATTGCAAAGATGTCATTCGCTTCAACTTCAAGTTTCCTCAACTCTAGTGATGGAAGGGCTCCGTCCTCTAATGGTGGATGGTACTTATTTGACCAAGGTGATCTACATGGAAATAAAGTAACAGAAAACAATATAAATCACCAGTCACCACTTTAGCAAAGTCCTTTTCCTCCCCCAACACACACAGAGATAATGCACAGTGAGAGGGAACACTGATAATAATACATCCAAAGGTGCAAAGAATTAATGAATGTATCCAAAGGTTGAAAATACATCAATGACTATTCATGCAAAAATAAATGTATTGGTAAGTTACACACGCACCTAGTAGGTTTTGAATTCATGACCTCACCCTCCACCCACTCTTGTAAGAGGGGGAAGTGCCATTTGAGCAGGGTCATCGGCTATTCAACTAAATCTATCATATTTCTTAATGTGTGCATAAGAACCACATAAAGTACTTGTGTATAGGAAAACAGTATGGTAGCAACAAGTGATTTAAATTATAAGTCACGATGAGCTTCTCTGATTGAAAACCATGCTACTCCTTTCAATGGACTTCGCAATGAAAAAAGGCCCTTGGAGCTGCAATGATCTCCAAACCAAATATCCAGATCCATAATTTCTTTGATAGGTAAATGATTTATTTATTTTTTTTAATCTTCTATTTTAATTTATTACAGACAGAAGAACAAGTACATCAGTTCTTTTGCTCACTGAGTATACTGAGTGTACACCCTCCTAAAGCACAAACTCCAAAGAGCTCAGTATCCAGGTCCACAAATTACTGGCAGATGTCTTAATCTCCAAAAGAGTGTGCGAGAAGATTCACCAAGTAGGCAAACTCAATAATCTACCATGCGATAACCTAAACCAAAACTTTTCAAAAGCATTAAAAGTTGAGTATCTACCTATAGGAGTCGGCATCTCTGTTGTATTCACACAAAATAAACTCCTTCCCATGATCCACATCGCATAAAACCTGTTTAGTCAGTCCAAAAATATTTTTTAAATGAAGCAATAGGTTACAAAATACTCATATTTGAGAAAGCAATACATTATTTATCCACAAAAAACAAAACTGGCTCCAATAATTGTTTGCTTCATTGATAAGTAATAAAGAAATCTTATTAATTATAAAATTAAAAAAGAAACCTTATTAAAAAATATAAATAACAAAAAGCTCAAATGATAGAGCATCCTTATAAAATACGGACGAGAAGCTTGAGTGATACATAAACTCAACTTAAGAGTTCCCCCGCACCCCCAATAGTACAACATTCTAATAAGACACACAAAAAACAAAACTTGAGTTCATTAACATATTTCTCCATGCCCTCAAATGTCCGGCTATTCCACATTAGACAAATAGGGGTTACATTCCATGTGACATTGTTCCTATGTTTCCCATACAACCCTTTCAAACAGCAATAGACATCAAACACCCTGTGTGGCATCATCCGCTTAACCCAAAATGCTGAGAAAAACAGAGGACCACAAATGTCAAGCAACTGAACAATGAAGCAAAAGAAGATTCACTGTTAGCCATGCACATACACACTGATTGATCAATGGTAGATTACTCTTAATAAGATTGTCCATGGTCTGTAGAATCTTATAGATGGAACAAAGTGAAGCTTAAATTACCAGAGGTAAAATCATTATATGGTAATACTTGACCATACAAAGAGAACTGCAAAGTAACACAAGAAGTGAGGAAAATCATAAGAAGGTAATTATTGCAATGTTGGAACATTCAAAATTTTTTGAAATCACACCCACACAGACGACATCAATCATCAATCAACACAATAAGAATTGATATAAAATAAGATTAAAATACGATAAAAGGCAAGCCAATGAGCTCTAACTCAAAGAACACCTCCTTCCCTTGGAAGAGCGAGGTGGAGAGTGAAGTCGTGGGTTCAAGACTCATTGGGTGTGTGTAATTTACAAATAAAAACAAGAGGACAAAGGGCAATGCAATACATTGTGATATTCTCATTTTTCAGAGCTATAGAACTTCCAATTTAATAAATCTCCTACAAGTCTTTATCGTTAAGTGAATTTAATTTTGACCCAACAAAAGAAAAGCCCTCCACTATTTAGCTATGCAGACTAATATGGTTAAGCTAGCCTCCATTTTCTTTTCTTCTCTTTTCTTTTTTTTTTTTTTTTCCTTTTCCAATTTTGGTTATGAAAAACCTAAAATTATCAGTTGGTTGCATGTGACTAAATTGTTTGGACAAAACCTCCCCAATAATAAATTTTTTTTTTTTCATTTTCAAAAAATGTCAACGAAATGGATTTCTGGGTATGAATTAAAAACTAGTTATATCTAATATATATATATTTTTTGAAAAGATCAAACAGAAAATGGTACATTCTCAGAATTCAGTCTTTAAAAAAAAATCAGGAATTTGAAAAACTAATCGATAAATGCTAAATAATCTGAACCAATTCAAATGACAGATTACACCAAACCCTAACGAAAAACCCAGAGAGAGAGAGAGAGAGATCCATAAAATATGCAGCAAAAAAAGGAAATGAAAGAGGAAACCTGGAGGGGCTGATCAACTTGAGAGAGGAGATCGGAAGAGTGATGGGGCAAAAGGGTGAGGAGTGCTGAGAGTGCTGTCTCCGTTTGCTTCGGAGGTATTCTTCTCATCAATCCCATTGCTGCTTCCATTTCTCTCTCTCTCTCTCTCTCTCTCTCTTATTATTCTCTGTGTTTGTGTCTGTGACTCTATTTTTATGTATGTATGTATTTCTTCCTTCCTTCCTTTTGTCAAAACTCAAAACTCAAAACTCAAAAGAAGGTTCACTTTGTTTGTTTGATCCGAGTTTCCCTCGCGGGAACCCACTGTCCCCAGCTACCTCAACCTCCACTTCCTGTTTCCAAATTATCTCCCTCACCCTTTCTATTTTATTATTTATTATTTCTTATTTCTTATTTAATACTGCCCTCTAAAAAATTCACCTCAAAAATATAAACCACTTGTTCATTGGTATCTTTATTGGGAAATATCCACCTATTAAATTGATAAATTGATGAAATGATAAAAAAAAAATAGTACTAAATTGACAAGTGAACACTATCATCTTTATTATATCAAGATCCTTTATGATTATAGGCTTATAGCTCAATTTTACATTTCCTCATTTTTTTAATAAAGGGGTAAAAGGTTTAAATTTTTCCTCTCCTAATTATCAAATTATTAGACAAATCGAGTAACATAAGCTTGTAACAAAGTAAAGTATTAAAATTGTTGAAAATATGGTGAAATTGATTTGATTGGAATTGTGTGGTCTCCTGGTCTAGAGTCAACCTTAAAATGGCTCGTCTTTGGGGCTAATGGCACGCGCACGCTTCACCTTCACCATTTTCAGTGGTGTTGATTATTTATGGTATGCAAGCTGGTTGTCATGGTTCTTGTAAAGTTTTTTCTCGCATCTTCTCAAGCAATGTAATAGACCTGCTCATTTACTAGCTAAACATGTATTGGGCATTGATGATTTTTTCCATTTGGATGAAAGAGAATTCTTATTTTATAGAATAAGCTCTGTTTGAATAAAAAATTTAGTCTGTTCATTCAAAAAAAAAAAAACCTTTGTGGACACACACTTCTAGTACTACAATCAAAATATAAACATCATTCTTCTACCAAAATCTCATAATGGCATCTTCACTTGTAAATTTAAATGGGCTGGAGATTGGAGTGCAAGATTATATGTCACTCTCGCTGATTCTAAAAAAAAAAAAAAAAAAGTGTCACTCTCACTCGTGTGTTATATTGATTATTGAACTAAAGATTTTGATTCAATTCATCCATTCATTTTATGTGAATGGAAGGTTTATGTGATCATTCATATCTTGCATGCGGACTCCACCCATTAAATTTGTAGCACAATTTATATTGCAAATGAAAAGTCCAGTCATATCGTGGGTTTTTTTTTTTTTTTTTTTTTTGGGTAACCTTTCGTATCATGTTTTAACACACAAGTCTTACTCCCCGCAAACGTCTAATTGAAGAGAAAATGTGCGGCTTGCTTTACCAAAATCCCTGTGTGGGGGGCTAAGTGCATGGTGGGGCACCTCATGCTCATCATTTGCATTGCAAACAGATAATGAATTGGTCTTTTTTTTGTTTTTGTTGGCAATCCAAAGCTGTTAGAAAATCTGCTTGTTTTTTGTGCATAATTTTTTGTGTGCCATATCCCTTAGGGATGGGCGAATGGCTCTAAATGTTCACTAAGACTTTTGAATCTAAGATATCATAGATCTCATGAGATCTTAAGACTTAAGAACCATTGGACCAATTCCATATTTGGATAGATTTAATGGTGATGAGTTGTGATGCATGTTAGCACATACTCATTAACCCAATTGTACAGGAAAGTATAGTGGACCTTTTGGTGCTACTTTTCCCATGGCATGATAGGCAATGAAGAGTTGATTTGAAGGCAATACAAACACATAAAAGCCGACCAAAGAGTTGGGAAGTAGCTTTTGTCTGTGCTGGGTTGTCAGCTTAGTAGGACCCACTCTCGGGCCCAGATAGTGGGTAAAATGATTTCGGCTTTAGGCCCATATTGACCGTGATTGTGAGGCTGTAAACTCTACGCTAATAATATTTGTAAATTTGTAATGCTACAAAGTTTCCCCTTTTACGGGGTACAAGAGAAATGAACGATAGGCCCTTAATATATTTTAAATAGGGATAATTACAAATTACCCACCTGTGGTTTGCCTCTAATTCTATGTGCCTACCCGTGATTTGAATTTTGACACTTTACCCACCTGTGATTCTGACCGTTACCCAGCCGTAACCCACCTCTCCACTCTCCGTTACTCTAACACAGAATAAGTAAAAAACAAACCTCAAAATAGATCAAAACACTCACTCACTCCTAAAACAAACCCCAAAACTCACTCACGCCCAAAACTCCCAAAACTCACTCACTCCTACAAGGGGCTTCGCTTGAGACTCTTAATTTCAGATCCAAGCCGAGGAAGCAAGTTGCTAACAGTTGCTCCTCCTCTGTTCAGCTATGGGCTTTGATTCGCAAACTGAAATGGAACTGGGTTTTGATTGTGGGTGGGTTTTGATCGTGCATGCTCTTGGGTGCCACCGTGGGTATTGAACTTGGGTATTGAACCTGGTCTATTTCACATATTTGCGTGGTCATTTTTAAGCACTCGGACAATTATTGGATAATATCATAGAAGTTTAGTTTAAATGACCAATATGACTGAGAATTATTTATTGATTTCGTTTTCAATGAGCTGAAGAGGCATTAACTTCGACTTACATACTTTGGACTTTCGACTACCATTCTTTACAGTTGCATGACTTGGAAAATAGAATCAGCAATTTCTTTTTGTTTTTTTGACTTCTGACTCAGCAATTACGTTTTGTACGTTCCTCCAAAAAACTTGGCTCAATCCTACAAGAAGAAAATGCTCAAATTTCAGCCATTTCTTCCAAACCACTTTTTTGAGAATTAAAGAATTAACGCGTGTGATCAATTTTCCAGTTTGAAATTTCTTGAAAATGATTGTTTTGATATTTCTCTATAACTAGTTACGCACAATGCTTTCTACCTCTTGAGTATTCTTACTAAACACTCAAAAGCAAATGGCTCATAGTGCCAAACTCGCCATAACTCTACTTCACATATTTGCTTGGTCATTTCTGGATATTCTTGAAATAAGCAATGGCATAGAGACTGATATCTACTGCTTGAGGTCGATTAAAGAGTCACTAGAAGACCCTTACAACTACTTCAAATCATGGAATTTCAGCAACAACGCAGAAGGTTTCATCTGTGAATTTGTTGGGGTCGAATGCTGGAAGTCTGATGAAAACAAAGTATTTAATATCAAGTTGAAGAACACGGGGCTAAAGGGCCACTTTCCTCGGGAAATCGAGAACTGCACATCGATAAAGGGTCTGGACCTGTCAGGTAATGAGCTTACAGTTTCTTGGACCAGGTTCAATACCACATAGTAAAGCACATGACAGTTTCTTGGACCTAAGAGCATGCACGATCAAAACCCAGGTTCAATACCCACGGTGGCACCCAAGAGCACCCACGATCAAAACCCAGTTCCATTTCAGTTTGCGAATCGAAGCCCATAGCTGAACAGAGGAGGAGCAACTGTTAGCAACTTGCTTCCTCGGCTTGGATCTGAAATTAAGAGTCTCAAGCGAAGCCCATTGTAGGAGTGAGTGAGTTTTGGGCGTGAGTGAGTTTTGGGGTTTGTTTTAGGAGTGAGTGAGTGTTTTGATCTATTTTGGGGTTTGTTTTTTACTTATTCTGTGTTAGAGTAACGGAGAGTGGAGAGGTGGGTTACGGCTGGGTAACGGTCAGAATCACAGGTGGGTAAAGTGTCAAAATTCAAACCACGGGTGGGCACATAGAATTAGAGGCAAACCACAGGTTAGTAATGTGTAATTATCCCTTTTAAATATTTCTGCGGTGGCTAATACTCAAATTCGAATCCACAACCTCTCGCTTAGTCAAATACATATACATGGTTCGATCTCCTATGTGTTTTACGGATTGGTTTGCAATTCACTGCTCGACTATTAACTCTTTTTTTCCCTATTTTTGCTGAATAATTAGACCACTATATTTGTTTGGGTTGTTATTTGGAAAGAACTTCGGTGGAAACAAAACTACCAAGTTTGTTTTCTCTTACGAGCGAAATTGAAGTTTTACTATTTCTTTCTTTTAACCCATTTTCAACTTCAGAAGTACCGAATGCTTCAATGACAAGATTCATAAAATGATTTGGCATGTTGGCGGGTTTGGTAGGGTAATGATGACCTATGAAGCCCCAAAATGTATTACTTGAACAATTTTGCCATTCCCACACAGTAGAAAAATTGCACTTTTGATATACTGACGCCAAAGGGAGTGTGAATTCCAATATAACAGAAAATTAAAGATTTTCTTGCTTTGCCTTCTTATAGATATTACAAAAGAATTTTGCAAGAATTTTTCTTGTTAACACGTTTATAACATATTTCAAAAAGAAAATCACAATAAAAAGAACGACCTCTTGATAAAACATCAGCAGCCAACTACCAAGTCTCATTTCAAAAAACTTTAATCAATTAGAAAAAGAACCTTGTTGTGCCAAAAAAAAAAAAAAGACCAGCAAAAGTAGGTACACTTTCTTTAATTTCCAAAAGGATTTTGATACACCCTATGTTTTGGAGTTCAATTTCATCCTTCGCTCTTCATACGATGCTGCAACCAGTTGAAGCAGTACTATAAGTTAGAAGAAACCCTTACCATGTGTCAATATAAATATTACTGATGATTAGTGTTGAAGACAAAGTAATATAATATCTGCGTGCTTTTATGCGCTTCTTGAATATAATATCTGTGCGCTTTTATGTGCTTTTATGACAATTATGAATTAACCACAACAGGCACAGTTGCAAAGAATTATGTATCTCAAATCTCAACATGCTGCCTCTCACATTGCGTGGCATCCTTCGAGTTAAGCCAATAGAATTTTAACCAAGGTATCATTTCATTTCTATAGAAAAGAAGAAAATAAAGCATATAATTTAAATTACACAGATTATAAATGTTATGAGTGAAATTGTTTTGTGAAATTTTATCCCAAAAAAATAAAATAAAATTGTAAGTGCAATTGTTTATTTTTGTTTTGTGGGATTAACCTATAAATAATACATGTGTATTAGTTTTAATTAACTTCTAATCCTAAATACAAAATTATTCAATGACTCTAGATAATGAGATTGTCTCTCGCTAGCTGGACAGTCTAGGACAACCTCTGAAAGAAAATTTCAACCAAAATCCATGAACAAATTATCTTATCAAGAAGCAGACTAGAGATCGCACAATCAAACTAAAGCTTATTCCTCTTTCCTATTAACAATGCACTACGCCATATCCAACCAGTAAATGAAAATGATATTTTTGAGAAAAACCAGGTAATAACCATTCAATCACATCAAAATGAACCCTTCTTAGCCAAACACTTTGCAAATGTTTATGGTAAATTATAACTTACGTTCAGTTGCCCGTGACATGAGTCGAACATAGGAAGCTTTTTTCTTGGATGTTCCATTATTTAATGAGCTCTGATCTGAAAACATGAAGGCAGTATCAGCAATAAAAGATTTACATGAGTATATATTTGCAACCAGCAATATTGCTTGGTGGTAATGTAATGAAGTCATACAGTTCCAGCAAAAAAGATAGTAATATTACTTTCAGCAGCACTTGATATGGGCAAACAGCTTAGCAGAGCTTCATGAAATATTGCAGCTTGGAGCTGGTAACTGCGGCATTGATTTGCAAAGTGCACATGCAGAGCTTGTCCGGCATCTAGGGAAATAAGCAATTCAAACATTATGAAGTAATTAACACTACTGCAAACAGCAATGTCAAACACGGCAAGCACATGATAAACAAAAAATGAGTAGAAATTAGATGTGAAAGAAGTGCATGACTGGTCAAGATATGCTACCATTCCTAAAAGAGGAATCAAGTTCACACAATTAACATGTGTATCCTTTGTGCTATATGTACCTGCTGAACAAATAAACTTGAGACTTTCAAATTCACAGGAGTGTAGAACCAATGGAAGCTCTGGAGCTATGGCATACTGAGGTTTCCTCATTGTCCTGTCAGTATCCAGTAATGCATCAATCACCTACAAATTTCAGTATTTACAGTGAGATTCCTTCTTCTTCTTCTTTTTTTTTTTTTTTTAAATTAATGCGAATGTGAGTTTCTTTCTGATTTTAAAACATATACAACTTCCAAGAGGTAGAAATATAAGCATCTTCATTCATTGAGATTTAATTCATCAGTGCTGCAAATGGTGATCGTAAGCAAAAAGCCAGGTCTCATCCGTTGAAAGAGCTTTCAATATCTCTTATGATGATCATTAATTCATGAACTTATACATTTGTTCTAATTGACTACACATGCAGTGTGGACCTTAAGAAACAAACGGCAACAAGCTAATTCCATTATCTGGATTATCAAACAGAGTGTTTCATTATAAGGATAGTTTATTCATGTGTACCACCCGTAAATATAGAACAATATCCAGTGTGTTCCATCCTGATGGAGATCCACTAGAACCTAAGAGATTTAGGTCAACTCAAGTTGAGTATTTAATGGATAAAATTATGAAGAATAGTTTAACATTGAGATAGATGCTACTCATTGAAAACAGAAGTGCGTGGATGCTTTGAAAGATAAGTGTCAAGAGTATCTGCCAACTATTGTTGGCCATCATCACAGTATATTTGTAGCATTTCAGATTTATGAAAATGCCAATTGTGAAGATCTTAGATGTAAGAAACAAAATTAGTTACAGGTAACATACTATTCTTGCGTCCATTGAATTTATTCAATGGCTTAGAAGAGCTAAAACTAATAAGCTTAGGAAACCAATAAATTGTGGGGAAATTTGGTACGTACATCAGCAGATTCAAGACCTTGGCCAATCAAAAACAGTACAGACACCATGCAACGAACTTGATGCCATAGGAAAGCAGTTCCTTTGATTTTAAATGCCCAAAGTTGATTGCCATCATACCTGTAGGGAATCAGCAAATTTTAAACGCAATACTTTTTTATATATATATATTCTTCGACAATTTTTATCAAAGAAAATTTCAATAGGTATTTTTCTGCTTCATGTAATGTTGACATGATTACATAACCAAACTCTAAGATAAAAACAATATACACAACATTTTTTTATTGGTAAATAGTTCAGGTTAAAAAGAATATACACAACATATTAGAAGGAAAATTCGAAAAATAAATATCAAGAGTACTAGCAACAAGAGTTGAAACAAAAAACTCTAGAATAAAGATTAAAAATAAATCAATCAAACAGAAATACACACATATGTACGTGTGCATATCATGCTTACATAAATCTGAAATGGTACTGTAAAAATATGCACTTTCCTGTCTGCCTGATAACTCTCAAAAGTGAAATGAAAGGGCAAAGATATTTTCACCTTGCCTGGAAAAAGACCAGGACATGTACTTTTATATATATGACAAAAAGGAAGCAAAATTAGCCTTACCTCTAAATTGGATCACTAATTATAGAGAAAATTACATCATTTTCTATGTTATTCGCATGGAATGCTCATAATTAGTGTCTAGATTTTGGTTATCTTAAATAATTAGTGCAATCAAAACTGGTGAGCTGCTAAAAACCTACTAACAAAGCCTCAGTTTAATCACTTGCAGTTAGCTACGCACTCCTTTGTACATTTCACATGTATTATCTAAAATTCCCAGAATTAAATAAGCTGCCATGTAACTATTATCCAAACAAAAACTAATTAGCCATGGCTAAAATGGCACTTCCTACTCTCCCATAAAATGTGTGTATAACATACCAATAAAAAAAATTACCTAACAAAAAAGTAAACCAGCAACAAACTACATTCTTTATTGTTGTCCCTTACTCTTAGTGCCTCAACAATGTTACTGTTAGTACTACTTGCAAGCACAATTGTAAGGCCATCACAATAAAACTCAATTCATCTATAAGGGCAAGAAAATTTGAATTAACTAACTTCATTAAATAAGAATTGGGTTGGAAGATTTGTCTACCAATGTTAACCTCACATCAGAAGGAAAAATTTCGAATGACGTGACATTCCGCCTGTAGTTGTGCACATTTACTGCATCCATTTTACAAAAATTTCTGAAGTCATGTTCCCCAACAAATTTCCTACCAGCATTCTCCATGGCCTGGTCAAACATGAACCAAAGAGAGAAATATTTCTCAGTTATTTGCGAAGCACCAAAATGGGTCCACAACATGTTGCAATCCTAAAGGGCATATATTCACATACCAAGAGATTCAGGTTTTCCCTCCAAAAGAAATATTTATACTCCCTGCTCAAACAGCTGAACCTGCAAAGAAAAGCAACAGATTAGTCAAACAAAAAGAAGGCCAGTATAGAGACCAGGAAAATGAAACTACATAGGCACCAGCTCAACCATTGCCAATTGTAAAGAAAGCAATGGTTATACTTGCAAATTGAATGAAATTCTATATAGAGAATGAAGCATAGGAAGAATGTAACATCTTCACTTTGTATTTTTGATTAGTAATAAATTTTTGTTAAAAGAAAAATTAGTTTAAATGTCAACTTGTAGAATGGGTTGGTTTGGTTGTTTAAACTGCTTTGGGCCTGAAAGGAAGTTTCAGGTGGGCTTCAGGTTGATTTGATAAAACAAAATGCTGCTTGCACTTGGAGGATCCCGTATCCTTCTCTATGGTATGTTAACTGAGGCCAAGTCTGAGTATGGGGACCCAGATGACCTGTGGGCCAGGCATGGTGGATCATTTCACGTCCCATTTTTCTTTGTTATCTACTGAAATTTGAAGGCTTCTTATAAAATTTGAGTTGGTGTATCTTGAGTTGAGCTGAGATCTTTGCCACAATTTTAGTCATTTTACCCCTCTTTGCCTTATGTTTCCTGGTAACCCTGAAACCTCTGCTTCTGCTTCCGCAAAATTTTTGCTTTCCAAAACCACTTGCCTATGCACTGTCAACCGCGCACTGTGTTAGCCCCATGCACTGCTCCTTCCAAAGTCACACAAACTCCAGGTCCTCTCCTTGCATCACACCCAACAACTTTTCCTCCTCGCTTTTCAGAATTAGGGCCTTCATACAGCCTATGAGACATTGGCTAGTGAGGCTGAGGCTGAGGCTGGGGCTGGGTGTTAGGCTCGGCCCTGAATTTTGTTTTAGTTAAAGGATTATGTTAACGGGTGCCCTTAGGGAAATTGTTAATAAACTATTTTAGGAAATTTTTGACACCACTTTTATGAGAAATATAAAAAGCCGTCAAAAAAATTAATTGTTTTTTTCTTTTCCCATAAAAAATTTCTAAAATTTTTTTCTAAACCAATGCCTTCAGGGCATCCGTTAACTTTTCCCTTAGTTAAATAAGGGAAGTTGTTTATATTTTTTGGTGGCGCCTCCAAAGGTTGGTCTTTGCCATCTCCAATTAATCCATTGAGTGCTGCTCTTTAAAAACACCTCCAGCCCAATAATCTCAACCTTCTGGTATGATGACTATTCCACGTTTGGTTCCTTCCCCAAACTCAGTTACTGCAAAAAGTCCTACACCAATGGTGCAAGATCGCAATCCCTGGCTCTTTTACTGTTCCAATGAAACGTTGGGTTGGGTTTCTTCCCAACAACTCCATCAATGTTGATTTCAACCATAATAATCCAACCCACCCCATCACCACAGACCGCATGCAGCCCCTGCCTCTCTCGTTGATCTATAACTTGAACAACAATCCCCCATCTTCCTGCATGATCTCAAAAGATTTTGAATGAATTTGAATAAAATTTTGTACATGCATGATGTTGGAAACAGGGCTTTTGTGATTTCAAATAAAAACACTTAAAAGTAGCACACATCTTAGTTTTGTATCTTGATTAATCACCAGATTGATGGTTTTCACTAAGATATTGTCAAAACATGAATTCTCAAGAGTAAACCAGTACCATGCTCTTGTTTGCAATCACCATTAAGCGAATTATGGCTCGGTACATCTACAACACTTGAGGGATCCACTACATGCCATATAGCCTCAAATTAGAGTTCAAATTGCCTGTGATTCCCAAAAGCCAAAGAGAGATCTAATGTTGTCAAGGAAGCAGGTAAAAGACCTAAACCAGATTCCACCTAGTAAAAGACATAAGACTCAATCCAGATCTCTAAGGTCAGTACAAAGCATCTCCTTGACCCACAAAGTTTTGAGGTCACTTGGGCCCTAGAGATGAGAGTCACGATTTAGAATGCCCTACTCTTTTGGATATTGCACCCACTCCATAGCCTTTCCAAGCATACCAATTTCCTTTTTTTTTTTTTTTTGATAAGTAATAAGATATATTGATATAAAAAAGGAGTACCCTAGTGCACAGGGAGTGAACAAGGGATAAGAAATCAAATACAAAAATTGCAAGAGTCTAGGAAATCAAAAAAGAAGAAGGGAATGATTGATTTTGCAAAGCAAACAACCAATCCCTTAAAGTTCTAAAAAAGAGTAGCTTGAGGTCCGGAATAGATCTCTCAATATCATCAAAACATCTACTATTCCTCTCCCTCCAAAGACACCACAAAAGGCAATGAGGAATGATGGACCAAATATAACCATTTCGATGACGACTAAAGCTGCTTTGCCAACACCCTAACAGCCCCAACACAGTGTGCAGCATAACCCAAGATACTCCAATGGGACATGTCACATGCGCTTCATCGTCATCTGGAACATGTCCATCTTAAAATATCATGCTCAAAACGGTCTCTTATTGATTGAACTGATCCTCAAAGATTCTTAATGGCCCACCAATGGCATGACAAATTATTATCAACTGGGAGACTACCAAAACAACCCTTTGGTTTTTGTACTACTCACTATATTTCAATTTTAAAGAAGAACAAGATATAGCAGAACAAACTCATTTTGCAAACTAGGAAATTCATTATACAGATTCACCATGAGAAACAAGGAAAATTTCCAGAAAGGTAGACAAACCTTGCACTGAAGCCAACTGGAACTGGACACCACCCTAAAACTCGAATATCATTAGGAAGGGCTCGATTTAGCACTCTCACATAATCAATTTCTCCTTCTGTGAAAGATATAAAAAATTAGAAAAAGAAAGGCTAACCATAGTTATTATAAATTTATATGGTTTGAGCATAATATCAAAAGATGTGATAGAATAATAGTTAAGCAATCAAATTTATTTCCTATCAACTTAAACATCCAGGACTAGTGGTAAATGGTAACTAACTTTTCATGGTATCAAAACAGTAGTCCAGAACCCGAATCTTGTCTCCGCCTACCTCCCTTTAAACTTAAAAATTTCACGTGTTAGACCTCACTTATTGATGGGGAGTTTGAGCCACACGTGAGGGATTTTTTTAGAATAATGATAAAATGATTAAATTTACCTAAACCTAATAGCTTAAGTTTTGGGACTAGTGATAATTTTTTAAATTGTATATAATCTAGCTAGTAAAGAATTTAAAATATAGCTCAAACTATTAATAAACAAGTGAAAGCCGCACTTTAAAATCTCAACCACTAGGCAACATTCATGGATTCTTGCTTTTTTGTTTTTTTTCCTTCCTTCAACCTACCAGCCCCCAAAAACAGACTATTTTCTTTTTTTGATATGCCCAAAAACAAACCATTTTCAATCCATACTTGCCTAAACCAAGGCTTTATGCCACCATTTTCATCTGAGCCTCATCTAACTAAATATAAGAATACCGTCTGCCATCTTTTGTAGACCATAATCTTCCAATGAGGAATACAATTTAAGGTCAAAAGTATAGTAACTAAGAAGTAATGTAGGCACAAAATACATTAGTTAATGATAATAATAAATCTAAATCTTTACATTTAGCTATTATTAAGATTCTACGATAAAGACTTTAAGAGAAAGAAAACTTCAATACATCGTTCCAACAACCTACCTTACCATAGGAATAAAAGAAAAACCTTGCTTGAAGGCCGCCTCTTTTTTTTTTTTTTTTCCCTTAATTTAATTTTTGCTGATTGGGGGACAAAGTTGTTTACTAACCCTATGTTTGGTTTGAGGGAAGGGAATGGAAGAGAAGAGAAAAAGAATAAAAGGGAAGGGAAAAATGTGGGCCCAAGTGATAGGTTTCTTAACAAACTTAGCTCATTTTCTTTTCTCTCATGCTATCCAAACATCGGAAAAGATTTTATTTCTCTTCCTTTCCCTCCTCTTCCTCTCAAACCAAACATAGTGTAAAGGATCATATTGGTAGGGGAGGGGGATGACAGGTAGTAACTTTTCAAGCATCAATATCTTCTCACAATTATATATTTATATAATTCAATGATAATAATGGTGCCAATCATGGATTTAATTGGTAGAAAATAAATATTACAAAGAAAAATTAAGATTATCTTATTAGAAGTATTTTAGATCTACCATGTGATTCCAGTTAACTTAACTAGTAAAGTTTCTAATGATTGAATAAGAAATCTGGGGTTCGATCCCCGCTTACACTAAAAATCAATTGGTATCTTGTTCTGACGATAAGAGCACAATCATCAGAAACGGATACCATAGGTTGAGACACTATAAAAAAAATAAAATAAATAAATAAATAAGATCTACCATGGGACCAAGTAGTTTCGATTAAGCAAGATTTTGAACCTCCACCACATTAAGGTTGCATTTTTTCACCCACTAGAAGCAACATTGTGAGATTCCGAAACTAAAATAAATTATATTTGATAACTAGCAAAAGCTCAATGTTCTACATTAGGGTAATAGAAAAGGATATTTTGGCTGACCGTATTGATCTTCTAAAACAATATCTCCAGAATTGTTCAGACCAGTTCCCTTGAGGTTTGATCGTAAAAAAAGAGCAATCACCTGCATTAAGCAGTTGCCATCTTCTCAATCATCCATGTCACAAGAAAGTGGACAAATTTACAGCATACTAGTATAAGAGCATAACCCATAAAAAAGAATGAGCCATGTCATCTTACAAAGTTTAGGGATACGATTTTTGAAAATGTTGTCTCAACCACTATATAGTTTGGTGGGAATTACAAAATCAGTACAACCAAATTTCACTGCTTGAAGGACATACTATGATAGCAAGTATAACAAAGAAATTAACAATTAAGAATCCCTGATGATAGATGCCATTCATTCAGTAGCTATTTACCAAGGAGAAAGCATCAACTTGTTTAGCTCAAAAGCCAATGAATGCTCAAAGAGAAAAATAAACTAAATCAAAAGATGAAAAGATGATATTAACACATTTACTAATGTTAGAATTATAGTTAAGTAATTAAATTCACCATTTCCTAACAACTTATGTTTTTGGGATAACTGATAATTTATCATGGTATAAGTGCAACAGATCATGAGTTTTTGATCCTTAGTTTTACTCTACCTCCCATTTTAAATGTAAAAAATTCCACATGTTGGGCCCCACTTATTAAAAGAGAGTTTAGGCCCACAAATGAGGGGAAGTGTTAGAATTATGGTTAAGTGATTAAATTCACCATTTCCTAACAATTTAAGCTTGTGAGACAATCGCTAATTTATTAACTATATTAGCAATTTTTCCACTAGTATTGTTTTCGCTCTTCCCTTAAGCTATACTACCAAGAGCCTTGTAGCACAACTAGCACCTCCTATTGTTTCCAAAGGAAACGTCCAGGGTTCACATCCCCCCTCCCCCAACTAAAATATCAAATTATCAAGAAGGCTATACCATCTAAAAAAGCTTTCTATACTATGCAACCAATCAAAAAACACCTTTGGATTGCCCTCCTCATAAAAATCACTAACTTTTAGTATAACACCTCCATCCGCATCAACCAATCTAGGATCTCCGTGAGACCAGACCAATAATGGATGATTAGATTGATTCCCTTCCATAAAGCCACCTCCTTGATGTGTGAACACAATATTGGACTGTGTGGGGGCATCCAGCTAGTGCTCGGTCCACAGGAATTTACAGAAGAAAAATGTATTGATCTTGGGGGAAGTATAGGGGATGAACCTGGACCTGATTAAAAGGATTTGAAGTCTTGATCAAGAAAAATTATCTTATACTCCTAACCTATTGAGCGCAATTCTCACAAGCATGTTGGCCCCACACCTGTGGGACCCACATGCTTGTGAGAGGTGTCTCCATAGGACAGGTGCATAAGATGCTGTCTCCTTCATCAATGGGGATTTTCAGCAGAAATTTTGCCAAGAATGATGGCTAACAGCCTATCCAAAGTTCCTTTCATAATGGATAATGTTTCAAGCTTTACTTTCATTGAATTCACCTTTTTACCACAACTGTTACTTCCATTGAATTCACCTTCTTACCACAACTGGTTGTAGTCTTGAGAAAAAAAAGCTTAAATTGGGACTCTAATTCCACACATTAGTCACCAGTATCTTGGATGAGAAGTTTTGTCAAGCGATTGGCAGAAGAAGACTTAAGCAAAGACCCATAAACTAAATAAGACTCACTTATTAATAAAATAAATCCCAACGCCCATAACTATGGTCCATACCCAACAATAGTAGAATTACTAAAATACCCTTGACTCTAAAGTAATTGAATAAAACATAAAATAAAATATAAAAACCTAGTTAACTACCATGGACACTTATTTTTGGGCTTTGCCTTTACCTCGGCTTCCAAAAAGGACATTGCTTATCCAAACATTCTATGGTTGCACCATCAACAAAACATCAAAAATATTAAGCACAAGTACTTGAATGATTATAACAATTTTTGCTACCCAAATTCTATCAAAAGAAAAAAATATAAAAAGAAAAAATCCTTTTGCACCAACTTACCTGTCCAACAGAGGAAACCCCCTTGTCTGTTCTACCACACCTAGAGTACTGTGACTCCTTCTTGTCACCAACTAATAGCCTTGTTTTCTCAAAAGCTTTGAAAATTTCAGACTGCAAGAAAAATTTGATAACACATGACTTAACCAAAGAAAAAAAGTTTGATAACATAAAGAGTTCATGTGGTAAGCAATTAGGTGTAATTAATTTATGGACCCATATATGCCTTATATCAACTATAATTTAAGCAATTGTTTTCTTGTTTCCTTAAAACATCATATTTAAAGAGCCAAAAAAGTGAAATATTGATCAGTTATTCACCAAGTACAACCGCCACCATAAATCGGATTGTAAAAGTGTGATATCCTGTGCTTATTAGTCTAATAAACTATTTATAAGATTCATTGTCTATTATTATGATTATTATTTTGGGTGAAACTAATTTTTTATCATGAAACAATGTACTCAAATTGGTAATACCCAGTAAAAAACTATTCTTCATAAATTACCCACGGAGATAATGTGTTAATTATGTAATAAATAAATAATTTTCTTTTCTTATTAGAGAATCACTCACCTAACTTTTACTTTGATAAGGCCCTTTAGATATTTAGTGGGAACTTTTGGAATTTCTCAAAAAGAATAAGGGAATAGATGTAAATTCCTGGTTGGGTCAATCTGTCAATGTTTAAGGGAAAATAGTGGGAGCAGTTCAGTAATTTTACCCAAAAATGTGCGTCACCATTTTTCTCCTTCCCATCTCACCCATTTCCCCTTCTTGGCCAGTCACAGCCACACCCCCCGCGCCAATCTTCAACTCTTTCTTTCTCCCAATAGCTAGCTACACAAGCCACTACCGTTCACCAAGACCCACCAATATTTGCCACAAAGTTTGAAGAAGTGAGATAAAAATCTGAATTTTTTTGCATGGGTTCTGGTGGTAGTTACCTAACATATATATTAGTTATAACATTCTTGAGACCACTAAGCTAGGAAGCAAGGACACTTTATTTGGGATGTTGTATCCATGCCGTACCCGTGTCGTACCGGGCATGTCATATTATAATTTTTTAGAAATTGCTCGTATTGCCATGTCATTCCCATGCCCGTGCCCGTGCTTCCTAGCCACTAAGTAAACCATATCTATCATTCTTTTTATATTTAAATGTCATCAATTAACACTAGCCAGGCTACAAGAAGACCCTTAAGTTACAAATTATATCCTGCATGAAAAGGTGTGATTATACTTCAGTTATACCTTTTGTGGATCACTAGTTCATAACTCTGAAAAAAAAAAAACAATCAAAAGAATATAAATAAAATAAAAAAAAGGCAAATAATACCTCAATAGTTGGTTCCATATGCGCCTCTGAAGCAAAAGCATAGAACCTGTCATGTAGCACATTAAGTCATTTATATCTGTATTCCACTGTCATAATGAAGAGGGTGAGCTCTTCTAACATAATAATTATGATAATGATTAAAATTCCCATGATGGACACCGCAGGAAAGAGGAATATCATTTAGTTAAAGCCAAAGCTTCTTGTCTTTATGCAGCCTGCAAGCTTTAGACAGTAAGAGCCTAAAGATATGGAATGTTGTTTTAAAAATACAAATTTTTAAGTTATTATTAAAACACCTTCAAATATACGTATAAGATTACTGCATGTTTCCCAAAAAAGAATAAATAGACAAAAATAAAGAGAGAAACTCAGCCTTATTACTTATTATGAATATCTTTTACCTTTAGTGTTGGCTAGTTAGAAGGTAAATTGATTTTTTACAAAGGGTTTTGTACAGTATTAAGGAGAATCAACATTTCTTTAATAAAAAAAATTATGTTTTCCACCTTTTTCTTATTATGTCAATGTAAATTATATAAGTATTCCAAATGTATCAAGCTGAATATAATGGCTACATAATTTACCTTTGCCCAAAATACATAATTTTTAGAGCAATGTATCTCTTGCAATGGTGATTCAGGGTCCTTGTGTTATAACCTGCACCAGAGGTGAATAAGTAAATCTAAATACAGACTTTTTTTAAAGGAAGATAATTTATTGGAATGTTTAGATACAGACGTTGTCACATAGGCACCCAGTGTTCAGCAAACTGACACATTTCACAATAAGAGGACAGTATAAACAACAACAATTTCATTAAACTTAAAACTTGAAACCAGTTTATAAGAAAATAAATAACAACTATAATTAAAAGAAAAGGAAAAACAGAAGGAGGGGGGAAAAAAACAGTTACAGAATTTCCTGCAACATATCTTCAAACAAACTAGTTCTGCAATTAAAACTATGAAGCACATTTTTTTTTCTTTATGCCAATGCAGATTGCAATTATTTGTGATATTAAATAGCCAATATTTTTGTCCTGATATGTGAGTTTTTGGGCCCCAAGGGAAGGGGGAAGGAAAGATTCAATCTAATAACCTCTGCTTCATGAGGCATGGTCCCAAACTGATTGTGCTATCCTTTGGGCTTAGCCAATATTGGCCTTGAAAAATAAGACACCCACAAAGATGATGAATAAGAACAATAAGAAGCAAATAAATCATGAAGATATCATACCTCATCTCAAAAATAAGGACTCTCTCTCTCTCTCTCTCTCTCTCTCCATATGTCAAAACTTGTGCTTAATGATGATATTGATTTTTTAGGGGGAGGGGGGGGAAGGGGGGGTGTCAGGGCACTTTCCTGAATCATTCTAATGCAGTTCTTGTAGCCACAAAATAGATGGATTGAAAACATTAAAGCAAGAAAATTTATGTAAAACCCAAGGGAACGTTGAATGCAGGCAACAACCACCAATCTGAGACATTCTAGGCCATATTAAGTTTTTTATCCACAACCAAAACTTCATAATTGCAATTAATATTCATCAATGTCAAATTCTTTCTTCTTAGCAAAAAAAAAAAATCTATCAATTTTATGGTGTAACTGTGTAAGTGTTATACATAATTCTTTTTCAATCACATTTTTGTGCTTGTTAAAAATAAAAATAAAAAAAATAAAAAATAAAAAAAAACGAAGTCACAGCTAAGCAATGTATTGGACATCATTGGATCAATGGAGTGTGGGAAACAAAACCTGGGATTTTCACTGCTAAGTTCTTGACTGTGTTCCTCTTACCACCTGTTTTTGACTCCCTTCTTTTCTCATCAAAACAATTACTACTATCTACAACAGCTCTGTCACATGCTTCCTCTATCTGCATCATCACTACTACATAATTAATCTTTTTCTTCTTTTCTCTGTTTTTTTTTTTTTGTTAATTGTGCAACAATGTTTTACATTGAAATCAAGAGCAACAATACATAATATTACCAAAAAATAAATATAAATAAAAAACACTATTAAAAGTTTAGAATTGCAAACCTCATGACAACGACAACTGGAAAGTCGAGATGAGAGCATTGTATTCTCTGCCTCTAATTCCTGGTTTATAGCTTCCAAATTAGTAACTAAAAAGCCATAAACTCTGTAGACACTATTAATTCAGAGAACAAAAAAAATTGAAAAAAAAAGTTGTAGTTCGCATAATAACCAAACAGCGCTTCTGACAAACTTTGAATACAGCAAAAGTAGTATGTACCTTAACTCTGTGTTGAAGAGAGTGTACGAGAGATTGCAGACTAGTGATGAGGTCTCTATCTTCCTTCGACATGGTCGCTCCCAAATTGCTTTGGACTTTGGACTCTCTCTCTCTCTCTCTGTGTGGGAACAAAGAGTTGCGAGGATGAAGGTGCAAGACGAGACGGCGGCGTTTGAAGAGGTAACAACTTTTTTTTTTTAATTATTTTTTTATTTTATGTAAGTAATTGAATTTTATTGTGAATGAATTTGGGCTTAAAGTTGGAAATCAAAATTTGAAGTACAATTAGTAAAACCCCATGTAAATTTTTACACTATATTTCCAAACCCCATGTAATTAAATTTTAAAACATTATATATTAAATTATCTATTTTATACTACATTTCATTAAGATATCAATTTTGCTTAATTTTTTAATTGTCTCTCTATTTTTTAATACACAATGATTTCAAATATCCCACACTAGTCAAATTTAGCCACTGTCGAACTCTATAAATTCACTGCCATGTTCATCACTAGAGTAACGTCACTATCACTTGAGCATTTCCTACACAAAAGCATATTTTGCATGCACAAGGGTCATTTTATGGGACCTAACCTACAAAAAGAGGGGAAAATAGGGGTCGTTACTTGTTAACCCATGTCATATAGTCAAATTTTGTATGGCATGTAACCCATTTTGTGAAGCAAATAAGAGCATGAGTTGTGGTGACGAATAATGAGGCTAGGGTGCAATCTACAAAGATGTCAATACCGTACCAATATTGACTATACCAGAGAAATATACCATATCGACCATTAAACCAATACCAGTACTTAGGGGTGTCCAACCCAACCGCCCAACCTGCCTGTACCCAACCCGCTACCACTTGATCTAACTGCTCTGGTGGTTGAACATGGGTCCCAACCTCTCGAAACACAACCCCGGCGGGTTAATTGCGAGTCTCCTCTTTCAAAACCTATGAAACGCAACCCACCTGAAGTTTTCATAAATTCCTACGATTTTTCAAGCATTCTAGACTAGATTTGGTGAGATCTCGTCAAGATCTGTCGAGATCTAGTCTAGATCTAGCAAGATCTCGTCGTTATCTGCTGAAATCTAGGCCAAATCTTAACAAATCCGACTAGATCTCGACAAATCAGGCTAAATCTCGCCCCCGATGACAAAACCCAAAACTGACCAATAAACCCAACACTTGATGAGACCTAAACTGGCCGATTCGATGAGTCTTCTGAGTTGGTTTCGAATTACACTTTCATCCATTCGAAGTTTTCCTGTCGAGTTCAAGTTGGGCACAAACCTAACCTGTAGACAGCCCTACCGGTACTCCTCTAAATTGTACAGAAAAAAAAATACCTAGCATATTTAAGTGTTTTGGCTAATATTGGCGTTTCGGCCAATATAATTAGAAAATGTTAAAATTTGTAATTCTTTAAAACATATTATTTAAGCTAATATTTTAGTTAGTGTACTTAGGCTAATAAAATATGTGAATTTTATTTATATTTTGTTAATAAACATAAAAATTCATAAATTCATACTTACATAATAAATACATACATATATGTGTGTGTGTGTAGAAATATATAAATAGTGATAATCTTGAAACGGTACACCAATATCAATCGGTACAAAATTGACTCCTTTGACATTCTATGATAAATTTTTTGAACTATGTTAAGATTAAAAGCATAGGATATGATTTGAAAATTTTTGACCAAAAAAGTTGCACATAGCCCAAAAATTATAACTTAAAGCTCTCCAAATTGAAAGTTTGATAAAATAATTAAAATGGTCGCTTAACTCACATCCAAAAAATATTTTAAAAAATCTTTTTACCAACAAAATAAAACAAATCTGTTATCCACCAAAAAAGAAAATCTCAATTTTGAGAAAAAATAAATGACATATGTGTTATGAACTTATGATTGTGCTTAACACTTTGGTTGTGCTTATAAAAATTGTAGGGGGCAGGTGCTGAATCCCAAGCCCAGCCCAGTTAGGATAGGCTAAGAAGGGAACTCAATACAATTAATTTATAGAGATAGGAATGCAGACCAACACTTTGATACTTTAAAACTACAACTTAATGATTAAAAAAGTGGGATTAACTACAGAGATAACACTTGACAGGAATTTAACCAACAAGAAAAAGATTCTTATTTAAATCTCTCCTTGGGCTAGCCAAGGATCACTTGTTCTTGGAAAATACAACTCTTGGTATTACACTAGTATCTTCCTCTATCTCTCTTTCTAAACTTTTTTCCGATCCCCTGTCAAGTGGGAACTTCTTTTTATGGCCAATGAATTGCATCCTAGCCTTTTACTTGGAGGGCTGCTTGTCTTTCTTTGGATACTTGTCCCATCACTGGCTTACTGGTGGTAGTAGTGTAGGATACAGGTTGTGAAGACACTATTCAGGGGGCCATTCTGCCATTTATGCGGTAGACTGAGTTTTTGGAAGGTATTCAATGAGGAAGTGATGGATGCTTGATCTAGAAGTTTCCTTCTTCTTTTGCCTGTACGTCATCATGGTCCTCCTTTGCTTTTCCACCTCACAGCTCTTGCAGCCTTCCTCCTATCTCCTGAGGGGAAAATGTTCCTTAGCTTCCTCGGGCGGGCCGTAACCCTTGATTTTTCTGGTCCACCAAGTACCATGGTTGTCTTGATTGAGTCAGGCCTAGTTTGTTAGACAGCTAGGCCTTAACCTCTCCTTGGATTGATCTTGTCACGGATTCCCTCTCTTCAGGCTCCCCCCCCCCCCCCCCCTAACACAAAAATAAAACACTTTGGTTATTATTGTGTTTTTTTTTAAACCATAGTTATTTGGATGTTGCCAATTGCCATACTGTCTAGATTTATCTAAATGATTTTTTTGGGTGTTTTGTTTTCATTAATAAGATGACTTTGCAAATTTTTATTTTTTATTTTTTATAATTCAATAATTACAATGGAGAGAGGAAATTTGAACTTTGGATGTTTATATTGGAAACACTAGAGGTGCCAATTAGTTGAACTATAAGGCTCTTGGCAAGATGATTTTACAATTAAGCATTATTAATAATTAGATACTTTTAATGCTCCATTAAATTCTGGATGACATAAATTAAAATTATATGTTTAGTAAACATGCAATGGAGTTGCTTATTTTTAGGAAATGACAATGTTTGTTTGTTGGTAAATAACTTTTATCTATAAATTCTTCACAAAGAACTATTGTTGAAAATAAAATTTCAATATTACGAGCATAGTGTAGTTTGACATCCAAACTTCATAAAATGGTTAAATATTTATGAATTATGCCAATAGATGGCAAGGACCAAAAGTCAACCGCCAAACCAATGTGTTTATATAATGGTTATACACTTGTACTTTACTATTTTGATTTTCTATTGCAATTATGGAACAAAAATTTTCAAATATAAATATTGTCAAAATTAAGTTTGGCTAAAAAAGAAATTGTTGAGAAATTTAGTAAATCATAGATGAATTTTGGGATTTAAGAGAACATTGAGTTATATTTGATAAATTTCTTTTCTGCTAGATACAATAATATTTCAAACTTATGGTGTCCATTCAATGATGATTGCTCAATATTATCAAGTCAAGACATTAATTGGTTTTTGGTGTAAGTGGAGATTGAACTCCAAATCTCTTATTCGTCGACAAGAGACTTTACTAATTGAGTTAATTAGGACTCACATATTTTGATAAATGATAGTTAATTGAGTTGGAATATATTAATAAGTAGTTATTTTATGTCTTTTATTGAGTTTAGATTTTGTTAATACTAAATACAAGCTATTTGAGCATTGGTGAGTTATCTCTCTCTCTCTTTCTCTCTCTCTCCTTAAACTCTTCTTTCACTCATTGACCTTCGTCTTACTATGATTAGGTGAGACCAGTTCCCCATTGCGGTTATTTTAATTCACATGTTGCTCATGGGTTGTTGATGATGGGTCATGGATTTAGTGTGTGTGGGTTTTGGAGCTATAGGGAGGATGGTTTCAAGGGAAAGATTGATGGTGGTTGGGCTTTCATGGGTAGGGTGAATTTGGTCCAAGGTGGGTTGGGGCTTTCTTACTTTTTCTCACTTTTTCAAAAGTATAAGTATACTTTATCACACTTTCAAGAATAAGTTTTCAGCATAAAGTTAAATAAGTTGTTCCTAAATGGACACTTAGTATAGGTGTGGGATGAATGAGAAATTTTTTTGGGGGGGGGGGGGGGGGTTGTTGTAGCTGTTGGAAAAATGAATAAGAGAAAAATACAAAAAACCCCTTTGTGGTATTCTCCTAAAGCATGGAACCTTCTTGAGGCTTTGACTTTTGAGTGTAACAATTAAGCCCCCAGTTTTTTAGTGTAACAAAATGAAAAAATACAACGTAAATTTTTTACATAAAGAATAACCAAAGTGGCTGTGTTATACTCAAACCTTGGGAGGTTAATTGTGGCATAATTAACAATTTACACATAAAACAATACCATAGAAGGTTAAGTATTAAATTCAAAATTTTAGAGGGTTATACATATTTTGTGGAAAAATCGCACGAGGGTTTTGTGTACTTTTCCAAAAGAAAAAGGCAATAATGAAAATAAGGCAAAACTTGTTGCCCACATGTTAATGCAAACACCTTTACACACGCGAAAAAACAACTGAAATCATGATTTTAAGTCACGATTGCCAACTTGGAAGTCACAATTTCGGTTACTTTCATCACGTGTTTGCTAACGTGTAATAAACACTACTTTAAAAATAATAATTAAATTGAATAGAAATAATATAAAGTTTGTTGGGGAGTGTATCCAAAAGGGGGTAAGAAGCTAAAATAAATAAATAAAATTGACTTTCTAACAAAATTTGGTTAGAAATTTTTTTTTTTTTAGAATCAATTTCGTTAGAACTTTGTTGAGTTTTTATCGTTATTTATTTTTATTTTTTGAGAAGAAACTTTGTTGAGTTCGTTGTGAATGCTCTAACAACCTTATTTTATGGTATAATTTTTGTGGTGGCATGGGTTGACGGACGGAAATGCACCATGTGGCGAGAGAGTTGAACAAAGACCAACATATTTTATACTGTAAATATTTACATTCCTTTGTTTTATTTTTTGGTAAAAATATTTACCATCCTCCGTATTAAATAAGAGTAAGGTTTCCCTCTTGTGGTCCTATACATTGAATTAGACATGAGACTGACACGTATGTAATCATTTCAGGACAGGTGTTGTATCGACATTGCCTCCGGTCCAACAGTTAATTCCCAGAGAGAGAATATTAAAATGCTATAAATAGCAAATTAAATTGATACGAAAAGAACCAAAAAAAAAAAAAAAACTGTTACTTGACCCGCGGCTTTGGCGGGAACTCTTATTTCCGTTTCAAAAGGCAGAATATGAGATGATCTCAGCCGCCCAATGACTAGAAAATTCCTTAAGATCCGCGTTGAATTGAATTCCAACGCCATATTCCATAACGTTATTGCCCTTACTGTTTTGTTCTTTGCTACAACCAACAACCTCTGAATTATTTTTTTTTTCCTCTCCAACGGAACCAACAACAACCAAAACAAAAAACCAGAACCAAAATACCGACACATACACACCTACACCTTAAACAAGCATATTATCATTATCATTATCATATTATATTATTCATCACCGGCGTGCCATGTTGCTCCGGCGATATCCATCTCTTTGCCACAATATTTTGAGGTTACTTAGTCTCTCTCTCTCTCCCAATTGTTTAGTTTTTATTGATTTTTACAATCACTTTTTTTGGTGTTATGATTACTAGACAAATGCTTCTTTAAACCTGAGTGACGATCTCCATTTGAGCATTACCATGAAAACCAAATTTCTATGTAGTTAGTGTTGAAGTAAGGCTAGTGAGATAATTGATGAAGGTACTTCAGGACGACTGAATATAATTACTTGATTATGAATGCCAATACTTTACATCTTCCCTTTTTAAAACTTAAGTAGGTTATTTTCAAATTGTTTATGGTCATAGTTTTGTGATTAAGAAAGGAGCTGGTCACATTTTTGCCATAAGATGTCCAAAATATTGTATCTATCTATGCATTATGTAAATTTATTTCTACATGCAGGAAAGTGAAAACGTAGTTTCTTTGGATAGACTTTTTACTAGCACTCTTGTATAGTGGGTATTTTTTATAGTGGTGTCAACTAAGGTTAGAGTGCTTCTTATACTATGGCCTAATGTCATTTGTTCATTCTATTTGTTGCTTATTCCAAAAATTGGCTTCTTGCCCATTTCATAGTTTAGATTAAATATTACAAATCAAAATGTGTATTCAGTAATAGTATCACACCGTTTAACATTTTATATGATGTGGCTCTAAGTACATTTTTAAATAAAAGAAATAAAATATTAATCGTGAAATGGGGAGGATCCTTATCCCTTGTTCTGCTGGTTTGTATTCTGTCTACAAGTTCATATCATAGTTTCACTTTAATCTTCAGTTTTATTTAAGAATATCTTCTTCTGTCCAATAAAATTTGGGGTGTTTTCACATTCTGGAAGAAAGCTGATAGGCATCCATATCTTAGATATGAGATATCCCACTTGAGGATCCTGCTTTTGTGGGACAAATGTTGGAGGATGACCCTTCTTTTTCTTTTTCTTTTTTATAATCCTGATAGACGGAAATGTTTATTTATTTATTTATTTATTTTTTTACTTGCTTGTTACACCTGAATTTGGCTAACATATGAAGTTCCAGTTGGAATTTGTATAACATTATAATCCAGTCTTTTTCTATTTCATGTCTCCAATAAAATAACAAGGCTTTCCTAATATGTTGAAACGAATTCTTTGAAGGTTCTCATGGTACACTGGCAATGCATGCCTCTTTTCTGGAGCTTCATTTTAAGCAAAGAATCAACATCGCAAAAATAGATTGGGGATGTACAGTTCTTTTAATGTGTTATAAGAGGTAGGGATTATAGTGGCCGGGGTTTGTGATTAATTGAGTGTTGTTAGTCTGTGCAAATCAATTGTATTATATGTTCTCTAAGTATAAGTAAGCGAGAAGGGAAGTTCATTATATAAGTGCGATGGAGTTCAGAGATGGTTCTGCATCAAATGAGCATCAGGAGCTTCACAATTCTGCTATAGAGGGTGCACATCATTTATCTGTTTCTTCATTGCGGATTTCTCCCAAGTCTTCAAGGTCCCCCAGGTCACCAAGTTCACCAAGTTCACCAAGTGTTCCAAAGTCTCCGAGGTCCCCAATTATTCCAAAGTCTCCAAGGTCCCCAAGTGTCCCAAAGTCTCCAAGGTCCCCAAGGGTGCATGGCAAGGGAAGTCCACTCAAGAATGATAGGCATTCGCATTCATTGATAGATGGGCGTCCTAAAAAAGGTAAACTGTACCCTTTTGAAATCTTGTTACTAGATTGGTATGTAAAATTTTATTTTTCATTATATATTGACTAGACAAAACTAATAGCTTGAGAACTCAGAGCTTGAAAATGTTAGAACTGATGGTCTTCAAGTCATAGTTCAGAAATAGCTTTCACAGAATAGTCTTTTCTTGGTTGCTTGGGCTGCTTTTTTGGTCTCACAGGCATATTTGTATTATTCAACTGCTTTTTCAGATGATATAGAGATGCATAAAAATTGAAGTTTGGGCAAATAATGCTTTCATTACTGTGTTTGTTTGTAATTGAAATGTACAGTAAATTGACTGAATGTTCAATGTTCTCTCATTTTAAACTTAAAGATTGTTTTGCGGATCAGTTTCTAATGAGCCACTTTCATGATGCAGGTGGTTCGGGGGGGAAAGGTACCTGGGGAGGGTTACTTGATATAGACGATAACTATTTTATTGACCCTAATGACCCAAACTATGATAGCAGTGAGGTAAATAGCTAATTAATTTTATCTATATGTGTTTCTCCATGAATTTTGTTTTGGGAATTTCCTTGGAAGCATTGAAAACATTATGAAGAGATGAAAGGTCAATTTGAATAGTTCCTTCTGCTGAAAGTTTACTTTTGTCATTGCAGCTACTAACTTCTAAAGAAAATATAATTCTTTGTAGGAATGTGAACATTCAGATGCAAGAAAGTCAACAGAGGAATTTGAGGAGTACAAAAAGAAGGCTACCATAATAGTGGAGGAATACTTCGCCACTGATGATGTTGCCTCTACTTCGAATGAACTGAGAGAACTTGGAAAGGCTGGATATAGCTACTATTTTGTGAAAAAGCTTGTGTCTATGGCTATGGATAGGCATGACAAAGAGAAAGAAATGGCTGCTGCTCTGTTATCTGCACTTTATGCTGACGTCATTAACCCCCCACAAGTTTACAAAGGTTTCAGTAAATTAGTGAAATCTGCAGATGACTTGATTGTAGATATACCTGACACAGTTGATGTTCTTGCACTGTTCATAGCTCGAGCTGTGGTTGATGACATACTTCCTCCGGCATTTTTAACTAAAGAATTGGTTTCCTCACCTGAAGATTCTAAAGGGGTTGAAGTCTTAAAAAGAGCTGACAAGGGATATTTATCAGCCCCTCTCCATGCCGATTTTATTGAGCGGCGATGGGGGGGTAGCAAGAATAAAACAGTTGAGGATGTGAAGGCTAGGATAAACAATTTGTTAATTGAATACGTGGTGAGTGGTGACAAAAAAGAGGCTTGTAGATGCATCAATGATTTGAAAGTTCCTTTCTTCCACCATGAAATAGTTAAAAGGGCTCTCATAATGGCAATGGAGAGGCGGCAAGCTGAAGGCCGGCTACTGGATTTGCTGAAGGAAGCTGCTGAAGAAGGATTAATTAACTCAAGTCAAATATCCAAGGGATTTGGTCGGATGATTGACACTGTTGAGGACTTATCACTTGACATACCTAATGCGAAGGCAATATTGCAGTCATTGATCTCTAAGGCAGCATCAGAGGGATGGCTGTGTGCTTCATCTTTGAAGTCCCTCTCATTGGAGCCAGAAAAGCAAGCACTAGATGTCAGTGAAGCTAGAATTTTCAAGATGAAGGCTCAATCCATTATTCAAGAGTACTTCTTGTCTGCTGATATTTCAGAGGTCAACAGTTGTCTAGAATCAGAAAACAAGACTTGTTCAGCAGAATTGAATGCTATATTTGTTAAGAAACTGATAACTCTAGCAATGGACCGGAAGAATAGGGAGAAGGAAATGGCTTCTGTATTACTGTCATCTTTGTGTTTCCCAGCTGATGATGTTGTAAATGGGTTTGTGATGCTGATAGAATCTGCAGATGACACTGCTCTGGATAATCCAGTTGTTGTTGAGGATCTTGCAATGTTTTTAGCTAGAGCAGAAGTGGATGAAGTCCTAGCCCCCCAACACTTGGAAGAGATTGGAAGCCAGAGTTTAGGGCCAGAGTCGATTGGGAGCAAAGTGCTTCAAATGGCAAGGTCATTGCTAAAGGCTCGACTTTCTGGGGAACGCATCTTGAGGTGTTGGGGTGGTGGTGGAAGCAGCAGGCCTGGGTGGGCAGTCGAGGATGTCAAGGACAAGATTGGAAAGCTGCTTGAAGAGTTTGAGTCTGGGGGAGACATTAGAGAGGCTTGTCGCTGCATAAAGGAGTTGGGCATGCCATTTTTTCACCATGAGGTTGTTAAGAAAGCTTTGGTGACAACTATGGAGAAGAAGAATGAAAGATTGTGGGGTTTGCTTGAGGAGTGTTTCGGCTCTGGGCTCATAACTATGAATCAGATGTCTAAGGGTTTTGGGAGGGTTGCAGAATCTCTTGATGACTTGGCTTTGGATGTTCCTGATGCTAATAAACAATTTACACATTATGTTGAACGAGCGAAGATTGCAGGGTGGTTGGATTCGTCATTCTGTCTCAGCAGATGAGGACATGCAACAGAGATTGGCACATGCTAATGATATTGTAGGTAAAATTCTTTACAACGACAAAAAAAAAAAAAGATACTGTTGGTAAATTTTTTACTATGCTTTTTCATATGTATACGCATACACGTAGACATGGGCATGCAGACAGGCACACAGGCATTTTTCAATTTTGAATCTTCTGGTCAGTTTTTTCGGCATGTCTTCCATTGTTGACTAGTTGCTTCTATATCAGTTAACAAACTAGAAATAATTTGCTTCATATTGCTTTTCATTGAGATAGTTCCAAAATTGGTTTTTAATTATTAACAGCAATAACTTACTTATAAAAAATCAAAATAAAGTATGAAATTCTGGGTTATTATATAAGCAGACAACTCCTCACAGTCGCACACTCATACCTGATACCTCCATCTATGCTAGTCTTGTGAAGAAATAGGAGGATGTGGCATGGATGTCTTCTAAAGAATTGGCCAGGATATGGAGACAATTTATGAAGTTTGTTCCTTGTTAATATTTGGCAGTTTTCATTAGGAAACATATCGACTGAATTTACATTTATTGGCAAAGCAAAATTGTACCGTTCAAGTGTGTGAAGCCAACATGAGATTTATGTGGGATCTAAATGAGTTCAAACATACTACATTATTCTCATATTTGGATAATATATTTTGGAACAAAGGTTTTGTTGTTGTTGCATGGCAGGAATACAGTAGTTGAAATTGTGCAATATATGCTTCATTTCCATTTACTAGGATGGGAATTTGGTGATAAGGAAATAAATTATAGGAAAAAAAATTATGTTTAGAGAAGGGAATGTCAATGAATAAGATCTTGCATATTTGCTGAAATTCATATATATTCCATGCAGGTCCTGTTGTTGTATCTTTTTTCACTACTCAACTTCTTGGTCAATAGAAGACTACAACCAAGTGGATATTGGATACTCAGAACCTATCTTGGATAGTCATTATGCCACTCATTAAGAAAGAATCCAGACATGCATCTCATTTCCATCCTGAAGCAAACTTGTAAAAGTTTCATGGGTTCTATTGGAAGGTGATTTCGAAGATTTAAATAAATTTTGTAACACTCATAATTTTAGCTGCAGGTTGGTTTGAAAATTAATTGTAACCTTATTTATTTAATTTAAGAAAGGAAGAGGGTTAGATACTTTAGATTGATTCTCTTGGAGGAAGTATAAACAACTATTGGAAGGGGTAATTCTTATCTTTAATATTTTTTTATTATTAGTTAATTCTCTCTTTAGTTAATAATAAAGCTTCATGATTAATTAAGAGCATCTAAAACCATAAATGATGCACTCAAATAGAATAGATTTGGCAAGCTCAATGGCATGCATTGTCCTTAATTTATTATGTATATACGCGTCTATATTATGTGGCAGAGAAGATTGATGGCTACCAATGCACCTTTAGACCTACAACAGAAACAAAGCCCAAAATTAAGAGAAAAAAAAGTACCAACAATAAATTAACTTTTATAAAAATAAAAAAAAATAGTATAGGTTCAACAGTAAAAAGAAAACATAACAATGATTCAATGTGTCTCCAGCAGAAAGTTAAAACGAAATATAACAGTCCCAACGGTTACAATTCATTGTCTAGCATTTAAAGATCTGTAAATAGCATGTGTTTAGTGGTTAAGTATTAGTGAAGTAACACATGTTTAGTGGGTATATAATAGCAGTAAAGTAACTTGCACCCAGCGGTGAAGTGAATTTACTTGTTAGCGGTTAAAGCAATTGCAAAGTTTGAGATAATAAAATAATTAGCTTCTATCATGAATATAGTGATAAAAGCAATGAGTTCAACAATAAAATATTAGTAAAGTGATAGAAAGTCCTACGGTAACAAAATTATGGATCCAGAGAGAGAACCATAATAAGTTCCTCCATGATATTCTTGGATCAAAGGCGCAAACTTGTGTGTGTGATTGGAGGGAGAGTACGTCAAATTGTGCACAAGGATGAGTTGATCAAGTTCCCTTGTTGATCCCTGGCTTAGAAAGATACGTATCCCCTCAAAAAGAGCTCTTTTCCTCACTTAAGAAGGGTTTTTTTTAGTGATGTGAAGTGAGGAATGAGGTAAGGAAGTATGGACATAATTTTCAATGACACATTTTGAACTAGGAGCAGAAATATGGAACGATAGTTTTTCTGTTTTAGGATATGATGGTGAAGGTGATTAATAGGATCTTGATTGGTGTAGGTTTCTATTACGTTTCCTTAATGGATCCAAGTACTAAAAATAGGGGAATGAGAGGGAAAGACCAATGTGTAGGACTGGTTTTCTTCTCCCTTGGGACAGTGGATTTTTGATAGCTTACTTAACAATTTGTTTGGAAGTTTCGAGAGAGAGGAGAGAGGAGAGAGGAGGGGAATGTTTACCTATGTCTTGTAATAAGATGGGCATTGTATCAAAAATTTGGTCTTCTTTTCCAAACAAGGAAGATAAAAGTGTGAAGAAAAGATGACTAGTGCACTTTGAGCTAGCAACTAGTCTTCTAGTGGAGGTAGTCTTGGTCTCTTGCTTCTTCTAGCCTCCCACACGACTAGCTTATTGCCCCAATTTAAATTTTTTGTTTTCTAGTGATGTAGGGCTTAAAGGGTTGGGTTGTCTTGGACCTAAATGCAATACTTTTACCCTTTACAACTTTTGTGGCCTTTAAGAAACACGCATGAGCCTCATGATTTTATAGTTTTGTGGCCCAAATGCAAAATGTTACCCATTAGGACTTGGGCTTTCAAGGAATATGTTTAGGATTCATGATTTAGATTAGATGGTTTAATGATTCTCGGGAAAAAGAAAAAAAGCTTACATGGTTTAATTAGCTTTTAATTGGACAATTTTCCTCCCAATCAATTTTGTGTAAATATAAGCTTTTATTGGAGTAAACACATTCCATCAAGTATAAGTGTAGTGACTAAACCCTAAAAGGTTGGCTTAGTAGTTCTTAATGCCTCATGATATCAATAAGGTTTAGTTACACTCGTTTGTAAAAAAAAAAAAAAAAAAAAAGTTGTAACAATTAAAGTACACATTTAACTCTTAAAGTTTGTAAAAATTTGAAATTTGAAATTTCTTTTTTTAAATTTTGGTCCTTAATGTTTGATTTTGTTTTCATTTGGCCTTACTGTCCATTTTATGCTGTTGAAGGCAAGAATTTCATTGTTATAGACTTATAGTTAAGGGTGTTTGTGGTGCGGTTTTGGGCCATTTTTAGCACCGCACTTTGTTGTAAGTGCGGTGCGATTTAGCTAAAACCATAACTGTACTGCATCTTATTTTTGCGGTCACATGTGCAGTGCGGTGCGGTTTAGAGTTTAACCAAAATCATAACTGCACCGTACCTCATTTTTGTAGCCACACATGCGGTGTGGCGACTAAGATGCGGTTTGAACGGTTTGAAGTTAATATATATTTCAAATTTTGGGCTTTTCCTACCCAACCGAAAACTAATTTTTCCCTTTATTTTGGGCTAAGTTTTAAACTATTGAGCTAGTTTTTCTTTATTTTTGGTTGACTTTCCTAGTCAACACTTACTAGGATTATCAAAAAATATATATTTTTTAAATTAGGGTTATTAAACTATTAATAATATATTTAATATTAAAAGTAAATAAATATATTAATATATAGAGAGGGTGCAGTGCGGTGCGGTATAGTTATCTTATTATAAAATTGCAAACCGCACTGCACCATGCGGTGCAGTGCACTGTTACTTGCGGTGCGGTGCAGTGCAATGCATTGTTACTTGCAGTGCGGTGCAGTTATGCCATTTTATGGGTGGTTTTGGTGCGATTTGTGCGGTTTTGTGAACACCCCTACTTATAGTTATAGGTAAAAATACATGTTATGGATGGTGACATTAAGCTTCAAAAGCGCACTTTAATTCTTTTATAAATTTCATTGAAGAATTGATAAATCAAATCCAAACATAAGTCTAGAATAAAGAGACATGCTCTGCAGTGTAAGGTGTATTATTCATAATAGGGTCATGTTAATGGATGCCTTTAGGACAACTGTTAACAAACCATTTTAAGTAAATTTTAACACAACTTTTTATAGGAAATAGAAAAAGCTGTCAAAACTTATTTTTTATTTTTTTATTTTTTTACTTTTTACTTTTCCCATAAAACTTTTCCAAAAATAGTTCATTAACAAATGCCCTTAGGGCATTTGTTAAGACATCCTTTTACAATATGTGTGGGTACAATGGAAAATTATTGAGTAGTCTAAGAGTTTAATGATATGATACTCTATCTTCTCATATTCTTAATGGACTTGCCATGAATTTTGTTTTTTGAAAGATAGTTTCAACTTATGGGGTTTTAATTATAACTCTTTAACCTATTTTACTTTATTATCAGATCAAGATACCAATTGGTTTTTTGGTGTAAGAGAGATCAAATCTCAAATTTCTTATTTGATAACAAAAGAGTTTACCAGTTGAGTTAACTGGAACTCATACACCATGAATTTAATTAGTGAACTGAATACCTAATAATTACTTAGGCTCTCATGCATTACCTTCTTGAGAAATACTAAGGACACAACTTATAACACAACTTTTACCATAATTTGCCACCATACGGTAAGTTATGAGTAATGAAGAAAAAGTGGTGAGTTTATGTAGGTTCACACTTTCATCACTCTGCAATTCATCATGTGACAAGTTGTGGCATAGGTGAATTATGACAAAAGTTGTGTAATAAATTATGTCTTTAGCATTTCTCTCTCTACATTCTCATAAGTTTCTATATGAGCCGTCAGACAGGATTGAAATAAGAGAAATACTAAATCTACAACAATTTTAGGACAATTTTAGGACAAAGCCGGTGAGGAGGAAGGCGCTGACTTGAGAAGTGTGATAAACATGGAAACCCGAGATTCGGAGGAGCATATCACGCTGAAGACCCGAAAAAACAGCAAACCGTTACCTGAGGTATTTAATTCTTTCCCAAATTTAACTTCCTTCCATACTGAACAAGCTGATTTTGAAACGCAGAAACAGGAAATTGATTCGGATATTGGCAAGTTTGACAATTATGGAGTACACGTGGAAAGTATTTCAGCTGGTGATTCACACGCCCCACCAAGTAGTGCGAAGAAACTTGCTCCAACCATGCCAGCTCAGTCATTACTAAATCAGGAGCACATATACCACGTGACAGAGAGCTCACCACCTCCAAACCAAGGAAATAGAACCTTGCGCACGTGGAAGAGATTGGCAAGGGAAAATCCTATGGACACTGACACACCTTAGAGCCCTATGGAAAAAAAAAAAGAAGCAGAGAGGAAGAAATAGAATATCTTCCCGAGTTACCCACTAAAAAAATACAAGTTTCAAAGGAAGAAAATCAGCAAACTTCAATGGCGGAGGCTGCTCAGCAGCCCCGCCAAGCACAATGAGTCTTATAATTTGGAACTGTCGCAGGCTTGGGAACCTGTGTACAGGGAAGGAGCTTGAAGTAGTGATTCGGGCAAAAGATCCTTCCGTCGTGTTTTTAGCCGAAACATGGGCGGATGAAGCTAGGCTAAAAGAAGTTCAAAGAAATATTAAGTTTGACAATTTGTTTTTTGTGGAAAAAAACCCTAGAGGTGGTGGGGGTTTGGCTCTCTATTGGAAAAATTCAATTGATGTTCATGTAGATTCTTTTTCCAAATACCACATTGACTCAATAATTAATAAAGGTGGTGATGAAGCATGGAGATTTACAGGTTTTTATGGGGAACCAGCAACACACAAAAGAATTGAAGCATGGAATAAACTGAGGTTGCTCAATACCAGACATTATCTTCCTTGGCTTTGTGCTGGGGATTTCAATGAAATCACAAGAAGCTCAGAAAAGTTGGGAGGAAACAATAGAAGCCAGGTTCAAATGCAACTCTTCAGGGATGTCATTGATGAATGCGGTTTTCTTGATCTCGGCTATGTGGGAGACCAATTTACATGGAGAAAACATTTCTTGGATGGACACTCATTGTGGGAGAGATTAGATCGAGGATTGGCCAACCATGAGTGGTTCATGAAATTTACAGGATCAAAAGTTCACCATTTACACTTAGATTCTTCGAATCATTCTCCACTATGGATCACCTTGGACGGTTTAGACATTCCTTCTTTTGCTAAACCTTTCAGGTTTGAAGAAATGTGGCTCTCTAACCGTGGGTGCTCAAATATTGTTGAGGCAGTATGGCTAGCAAGAGGAGAAGAGTCAGACCATGATCATGTCATTCGCAAAATAGATACATGTGGTAAGGAACTACGTAAATGGGAACGTGATTGCTTTGGGAATGTCAAAACGATGTTAAGCAGGAAGAGAAAGGATTTAAAGGTGGCCGAAAAATTAGCTATGAGAACTGGAAATAATCAGCAAGTCTTTATGTTGCAGAAGGAGATAGCTGACCTGGTTGATAAGGAAAATAGACTTTGGTTCCAAAGAGCAAAAGTCATGTGGGCTAAATTTGGAGATAGAAACTCAAAATTCTTTCACAGCCATGCTTCTCAGAGAAAGAGGAAAAATTTGATCCGGAAACTAAAAGATCCAAATGGCCGAGTGGTGGACACCAATGAGGACATAGCTGAATGCCTGGTACAATATTACCAGGACCTCCTCAAATCAACCAACCAGCAATTCTGTGCCTTGGCTACAAATTCCATTCAGAAAGTAATTACCGAGGAAATGAATTCCATGCTCTCATCTGAATTCACTCAGACGGAGGTTAAGCAAGCCATCAACCAAATGGCCCCTTTAAAGGCACCTGGACCTGATGGTATGCCTCCTCTCTTTTATCAGTATTATTGGAATTTAATTGGTGATGATATATCTAATTCTGTGTTGCATTATCTTAATTCTGCTACTTTACCTGATCATCTCAATCACACTTTTATCACCCTCATTCCAAAAAAGAAAAATCCTGAATTTGCCTCTAAATTTAGACCGATCAGTTTGTGCAATGTACTGTATAAAATTTTCTCAAAAGTTCTAGCAAATAGACTTAAGAAAATTTTGCCAAATATTATTACTGAGAATCAGAGTGCTTTCACAAAAAGTCGCCTTATTTCTGACAATATTCTGGTAACTTTTGAATCTTTACATAGCATGCAGAAACACATAGGGAAGGACAATTATATGGCCATCAAGCTCGACATGAGCAAAGCATATGACAGAGTGGAATGGGATTATCTGTCTTCAGTTATGGAAAAAATGAGTTTCAATGAGCACTGGATCCGTCTCATGATGCTGTGCGTCAAAACTGTGACATATTCCATATTGGTGAATGGGGAACCCAAGGGCATGATCACTCCAACAAGAGGCATTAGACAAGGAGACCCACTTTCTCCCTTTCTTTTCTTACTGTGCACTGAAGGCCTAAATGGGCTGATCAACCAAGCCGCTCAACAGGGTCACATTAAGGGCTATTCTCTTTGTAGAAATAGCCCATGCCTAATTCACCTTTTGTTTGCAGATGATAGCTTGTTGTTTTGCAGGGCCACCATAGAGGAGTGCCAACGAGTTTTGGATATATTGGAAGTGTATGGAAGATGTTCAGGTCAGCAGATTAATCGAAGCAAGACAACAATCTTCTTCAGTAAATCTACTAGTGATAATACCAGAAATCAAATAAAGTTGGCGTTGGGGGTTCCAGAAATTATTCAGTATGAAAGATACTTGGGATTACCTTCTTTGGTGGGCAGAAATAAAAGAGCAAGCTTCAATTATATAAAGGAACGAGTCTGGAAAAAATTACAGGGATGGAAGGAGAAACTCCTATCACAAGCTGGAAGGGAAATCTTAATCAAAGCAGTTGTCCAAGCTATTCCAACTTATACCATGAGCTGTTTCAAACTTCCCTTGGGACTTTGTTCAGAAATCGAAAGCCTGATACGAAGATTTTGGTGGGGTCAGAAAGGAGAAAGGAGGAAAGTTCATTGGGTTAAATGGGATACACTTTGCCTACCAAAAAAGGAAGGAGGTATGGGCTTCAAGGATCTAGCAAACTTCAACGATGCTCTCTTGGCTAAGCAAGCTTGGAGATTACTTCATAATAAGGACTCCTTCTTCTATCGAGTCTTTAAAATGAAGTTCTTTCCAAATTGTAGCATTTGGGAGGCTCAAGAATCTAGCACCGGCTCACATGCTTGGCATAGCATTTTAAAGGGAAGAGATGTTCTGCTCAAGGGTGCAAGATGGAGGGTTGGATGTGGAGAGGCCATTAGCATATGGAATGATGCGTGGTTACCATCTTTGGAGCACCCACGAGTCCTAACTGAAACGGTACCAGGTTTTGAAGATGGAAGAGTTTCTGACCTCATCAATCCATTCACAAGAACATGGGACTCAAACTTAGTGCATGGATTATTTCCACCTGATGAAGCTGCTTTGGTTCTCAGCATCCCTTTGTGCCGCACTCCTGTGGAGGACAAGATCATTTGGCCCTTCACCCCCTCAGGTAAGTATACTGTAAGCTCAGGTTCAAAATTCCTAACTAAGCTTAATTCTATGCAGATTCCCATAGCCAATCAGTAGAGGCAAAATGGAATATGGAATCAGATTTGGGGGCTTAATGTTCCAAATAAGGTGCGGCATTTTATGTGGCGAGTGTGCAAGGAAGCTATACCAGCAAAGCACAACTTACTAAGGAGAAAGATTTTGTTGGAAGACAAGTGCGAGCAATGTGGAGTGGAGTCTGAAACGGCAACCCATGCATTATGGGATTGTACTATGCTGGATGAAATATGAGAGGCTGTTCCAGGCTTTGAAAACCGAAGACAACATGCAATCTCAAACACAAGAGACCTGATTAGTGTGTTTCATGAGAAAAGAAAGAATATGGAACTTATGGTCATGGTGATGTGGACGATTTGGCATCGACGCAACCAACTTCGAGTTCGCTCCAATGTCTTTCCCAAATCACAGGTTCTTCAACAAGCGACCCAGTCACTGGCCACTTTCCAACAGAGCAATCAATCCCTCACTCAGCCATCAGCAACCTTTAGAACCCAGCCTCGTGCTCACTGGAGTCCGCCTCTCTCAAATTGCTTTAAACTGAACTTTGACGGAGCCGTTTTTCCAGAATTGAACAAGGCTGGTCTGGGGGTGGTGGTTCATGACTGTCAAGGAAATGCGATAGCCTCCCTGTCAGAACAAGCCCCTCTACCATTTTCATCAGATATAGTGGAAGCCATGGCAGCAACGAGAGCAATGATCTTTGCACAGGAACTTGGTATTGCAGAATTTATACTTGAAGGAGATTCGGAGGTGGTGATAAACTCTCTTCGAAGTAAGGAAGCATCATTTTCCTCTTTTGGCCATCTTCTTGAGTCAACTAAATCCACTTTAGTTTCCAGCAATTGTATTGCTTTTTCACATGTTCGTAGAGCTGGAAATAAAGTAGCACATAATCTAGCTAGACATGCAAAAAATGTCAGAGGTTTATCAGTATGGGTGGAGGATATTCCCCCACACTTAGTTGATGTACTCTTTGCCGACCCCGGCTGATTTTCTTCAAGTAATAGTCTCCTTTCTCAAAAAAAAAAAAAAAAAAAAAAAAAAAAAAAAAAAAAAAAATTCTAAGTGGGCAAACTTTTATTGATGGACCTGATGTTATTAGTGGGCTCACATAACAACCAGTTTCAACTCGTAGGATTTGTTGTAAAATTGTTAGCATGTCGTGAAGTGGCATTTCTCTTGACTCTTGAGACAATACAAGAAGAAACAAAACGATCAAAACTGGTTAGAGCGAGCATGAGCCAAACCGAGAAGACAGAGGAGAAGGAAAAGGGAGAAATCGAGGAAAGCAGTAACGACTCGAGAAGCGTTGGGACTCGAGTTCCGGAGGTGGAGATCCATGTATTCAGGCGTGGCAAGGGTCCAATCGAGGTGTTGAAGTCGAAGCTAGTAGGGTATGAACAAGACCAGCTCGACGTCCGTGACATCCTCGACAAATACAGCTTCAAATCCATCTTCGCCTTCAATCCCAATCCAAATCCCGCCGGTTCCTGCGGCCGTGGCCTCGCCATACGCTTCAACTCCAGGAATGGACGCTCTATCTTGACTTACAGAGACGGCGCAACCATTTACATCGATGGCGAACCCAAGGTAAACGATTAACAAAACTTTGATTATATAAAAAATTGTGATGGGTTATTCAGAAAAGTTCAATTGAAGGCAAAAAACAATTGTACTCTATATGACTGATAAAAAGCCTAAGCCAAATGCTATGTACGGCAAAGTCATCGTAATGACTTTTAGAAAATTTAGATGCTCTACGGCCCCAAAAATTTTGATGGGTTGTTCAGTAAAGTTCAATTTAAGGCAAATAATTTAACTCAACTGGGCCTGATGCAGTTTTTCTTTTAATTACAGAAGCAAAAACAATTGTACTTTATAAAGCCAAAGCCAAATTCTATGTACGGCTACGGCAAAGTCATGGTAATGACTTTTAGAAAGTTTAGATGCTGTAAGGTCCCATTTGGTACACTAGATTAAGATCATGTTTAGGGCTCCTCCTTGTTAGCAATCATCTTCAAAGTTTCTTCCTTCTCCCTTTCCAATCCTCCAATTTCCTCCAATTTTTAGTCGGATGTGCAACACGTGGCATTTATTTGATTTTTATGTCCGTTTTCCATACCAAGGGGTTTGGAGTTCTCTCCCCAGTTGAAGGCATGGCATGCCTTTTGTGTTTCTCTTCTAATGGTGGCAAAATGGACCCACCAAAAGCAAACACCCCATCATCAGCATCATCTCCATTGCCTTGTAGACTTGAAGGAAAAAATGTAGTCGAGGTTGGATGGCATAGGAACCTTGTAAATGCCATTGTTGTAACCATTTGTGTTGTCAGTTGTGATGTCATTGAAGGGAATAGGTGGTGTTGGTAATGAGCCCCTAGCCTAGCCATCAAAGGGGTTGAGCAAGGAGGAGTTGTAGCATTGGGAAGAGAGCTGATCGTAGTTGATGTAGCTGTCATTGTCAAAGGGGTCCTTGACAGACTAAATCTTTACAATTGGTTATATAAATGTAGCTGAAAAAATTCTGATTGGTTATTCAGAAAAGTTTAATTCAAGGCAAATAACTCCATTCAACTGGGTCTGATGCTGTTTTTCTTTTAGTCTACAGAAACAAAACAATTGTATTCTATATGTTTGATAAAAAGCCAAATGTCATCTTTTTTTTAATAAGTAAGAAAAGTCTTTATTGAAAATGCTACCTTATGCAAAAAGAGCACAAAGTAGTCAAATAGTACAAGCAAGAAAAAAAAAAAAGAACAAAAAATTAAATAAAAGAGAGAAGTGAACTTATGAATAGAGGGAGGGAATCACTAGATATCCCCAAGCCTAAGACCAATAAAAAAAATAACCACTAAATGAAGCAAGCAATCAGTCTCCTAAACTATCCACATCCTCAAATGTGTGTCTATTACGCTCCCTCTATATACACCACATCAGGCACAACGGTACCAAATTCCAAATGTCTGATGAGTGCTTCCGCAACCAATTCCTCCAACCAAAAAGAAGATCTAGTACTGTTCTTTGTAGGACCTGGGAAATCCCAAAAGATCTAAAGATAGAACACCACAACTGATAAACCTTGTCACAATGAAGCAGTAGATGATCCATTGTCTCCCCCACAACAACGAAAAATACAAAACCAATCAACAAAAGTGAAACTCCTTTCACTATCTTTATGTAAAGGTCTTCCCAGAGGCGAAGCCTTATATCTACTGGTAAGATTTGGTTTCAACTTTGATGGATGCTTGTAATTTGTTTGTTTGATTGTATTTCTCCCCAAATGTATACTTGGGTGACCCTTTTTTTGATAGTTTAATAAATTTTTCATTACTTATAAAAAAAGAAAAGAAAAAGAGATTTGGTTTCAACTTTCTGTCTGGGTTAAGTCACATGATTAAGGTAAATATTTTAGCGTTTGTCAAATTCCTTTGATGTTTCTTTCTGTACTTAAAGAATGGAAATTGCAACAAAGTGCAAAAGGGAAGATTGTGAAATGTCCATTCCTTTCCCTTCTCATTGTGGTTTCTTCCTACTTGTGTTTAAGATTCTTAAAATTTGATTTTATACTAACGGGGCTCTTCCTTAAACCTCGTATTCATCCAATCTCTTCCTCCAACCACATTAAAGTTCTCCAACCATATCTTGAATTTGATTGCAGTCTTGTAGATATGTCTAGAGCAAGCAACATATTCTCAAACTAGTAGAGAATGGCCCCTTATTTGGGTTGACTCTAAAACAATGAGTGGATGATCATTATTTTTCAACATATAAGCCTTCTTGAAACTCAAATACATAATGGCCATTTGACCAAATGGCATCTCCTTCCCATATAAATGAATGGTTGGGATGAATTCATGGGTTCAACCCACGCCTACATGAGTTGCATTTATCTATCAAAATAGAAAAATGTGACTTCTCCTGTTAACAACAATTTTTGCCCCTCTAATAGCTAGATGTAGAGAAACTAACATTTGTAAAGGGGAAATCATTGAGAGCGCATTCATACTTTGATATATCAAGACTATTCTCTTACCGCCTTGAATCCTCCCTGTTCCATCATATTAATGATTTAGACAATTCAGATGCTACAACTAATGTTTGAGGCCTTTTTAGTCCTAGGATAACTTAGTCCAGAAGAAGAAAATTATCTCATAATCAAGGGATTTTTGAATCCTCAGCAGGTAGTGGGATTTTATTTTATTTTATTTTTTGTGTGGATAGAATGGAGGGGGGGGGGGGGGGGGTTATATCAAGCTGGGACTTCTTAGTCCTCCTCTGCCTTGTTTGCAATAATCTTCTAAGTTTCTTCCTTCTCCCCTTTCAACATCTCCTCCTGCATCTGGTCTTCAAAAGTCCACATCCAGAAGGGGGGGGGGGGGGGGTGGGGGTTGTGTATGTGCAGAGTTTTTCTCTAGTAGAAAACGTGGCAAAGCCTCTTGTGTTTCTCCTCCAATGGTGTTAAATGGGCCCATCCAAAACAAAGGCCCCATCATCACCCTGATTGCTAGCAGCAGGCTTGAAGGGCAAAACATAGTCCATGTTGGATGGCTTAGGAACCTTGTAAATGTCATTGTTGTACCGTTTGAGTTAGTACTCATGTCATTTAAGGGAATGAGTGAGTCCCTAGTCATCAAAGGGGATGAATGAGGAAGGGGAGCTGGGGGTCATAGATGTAGTTGTTACCGTTGAAGGGGTGCATGGTGGGTGAGTGGTGGTGGGTTTTCACATGGTGGTCGTCACCATTAGTGCGTAATGAATCAAAGAAATGTCATTTCTTAGCTCTCTTTCTGTTTATGTCTAAGTGGATGATCTCAATCAGATTGAGGAGAGTGAGCTTAGATTGGATCAAGTGGCATTTTCATCGGGTTGGCAAGCTTAGATCAGATTAGGCACGACTCTGGAGTGTAAAATAATATTTTTGATATTTTGTGGGAGATGGGTCTTGTATCTTCTTTTGGCATGAGATTGGGTTGTGGTGATGTGCCAGTTAAAGTTCTTTTCTTGAATTTGTTGGCTATTGCATTGATAAAAATGCTACAGTAGCAGAGAATATGCAGAAGTGGTGATGCTATCCATCAGAGTCCTGTCCTTGCAAGATTTGAGCTTGAATCTGTGGAGAATTTCTTTTACACTATATGCATTTTGCAGTGTAGGGTAAGGCATCTAAGAATGAGAAGTTTGATGTTAGATCTTATCATTGGGTTCTTTGTGAGGAAGTTATGGGGGATTTTACGTGGCTAGCCATTTGGAAGACAAAGGTTCCAAGAAAGGTAGCTTCTTTGCTTGGAAAACAGCACGTGATAAAATCCTAACTACCGATGACCTTTAAAAAGCGTGGTGCTTCATGTGTAAAGCTGATGAGGAAATACTTTTATAAGGGGTTTTTAGCTTTAGTATTGTGAAGGGTTTCTGCCCATGGAATTCTCTTGAAGCACTTGAGATGAATTATCATAACAAGTTCAAATTAGTACCTGTCTTCACTAGAAAATAAAAAATGGGTCGAGGCCCAGCTACCTCGAATTAGCCAGAAACCCTGTTTTAGTTTGCATTTCCTAGGATCAATATGGGGGGATTTCGAAGTTTCTTTATTGAATCTAAGTTGTTTCAGTTGGTGGTTGAGGAAGGAGGAAATTTTTTCTCCCTTAAGATTTTTGAACGGGGAAAATACTACATGTAATCGGTGTTTATGGGCAAGAGTGTAGCTCTTTGGAAATGAGGAGTCTGGAACACATCGTGATTGGGGCTAGTCCTAAGGAATTTTTCACGTTAAGGGAAGGTGCTACTGCTTACACTTTGCAGCGGGGGTGCAACTCCTTTGGGCAGTACTTAGCAGTGACAGAGCTTAAGGTAGGTGGGATGCGGCGAACTATCATTATTCCTGCCGGAAAATTACAACAAGGATGGAGAACTTTTGGGATTGAATTAAGAAGGATATTGGAACCTTCTCAATATGCATTGGGTGGATTGAAGTTTGTACCGTACAGGTCTAAGCAGATCCCAAAATCGCATCTTGTCAGGTCCTATGTGGAAGCTGTCAAAGCTCCAGTGCAGGCAAGGTTGAAGCATGTTCAGCAGCCCCTCATTAACGAAAAGGTTAAGGCTGGTAGCGTGAAGAATATTGTGGAGTTTCCGAGTGACAATTCTTGCACACAGGTAGTAGTTTTTGAAACTCAGGCCGGAAGTTTTCCACAGTCAGCCATTGGTGGTGGTGAGCGTGGTGAAGGTGGTATTAATGGTAAGAATAGAATTGAGGAGAAAATCTCGGAAGGAAATAATGTCAATATTCATTTGAAGCCCAATTTGAATTCAAAAATGATTGAGTTTGGAAAGCTGCGTGATAGTAGGAAGGCCCGTTGGCTAGGGAGAGGGTTGACTGTGTATGTGAATGAATATGGAAAGAGGCGGGTATCTTGGGTTGGTATTAATGGTGGGAAACAAGCTGGCAAATGGGTTATGTTGAATAAGGTCCATAAGGGTCTGGGCCCATCCAAGCAGAATGCCCAAGTCTTGTTGGCAAATAAAGAACCCATTTTGGGCCTGGGTTTGTCAAGCCCACGAAGTTTTGAGGCTGGTGAGAGTTCTTTAAGTGGACAAAAGGAGCTGGAGTCTTCTTATCTGACTGGGGTCACTATGCCGAGCTCAGGTAGGAGTGAACTCACTGCCACGAAGGAGTTTGAGGGTTCAAGGGTCTTACCCATTGCACCGGAGCAACAAGTGATGTCGCCGAAGGGATCTTCTTCCTTAATTCAGCCACCCACTGCATCGGAGCAACGTGTGATGTCGCCGATAAGCATAGATCAGCCACCCATTGTGCCGACAGGACCAGCGGAGGTGGCTCAAGACTCCCACGAGCAGATATCGCCGATCGGTGCTTCGAGTGGGTCCAGGTGGGTGTCGGAGGTGTCACCGGCCATGTTATCGGAACTGGTCTTGACCCTTAATGACCCGAGTGTGTCGGAATTGGTTTCTTTGCCTTCTCCAGTGGCATCGGAGGAGGGGGATGATGACTTGGTGGGTTCGGAAGGATTGGTTACATCTGATTCTGAGGGAGCTCAATTACCTGGTCCAACTATAGGGGATATGGTCGGAAATTTGGATAAGTCATGGGGGAATTCCAAAGACTAGATTTTACAATTGCGAGATGGCAGACAATTAGTGCTACAATTGTCACTGTATCGTTCTCCGGATTGTATGTCAGTCTGTTCAAGTTTGGAGGGAGAGTGTGTACCAGGTAATGCTTTTAGTACTAATGAAGGGCAGAGGGTTAGTTGGGCTGATGAGGGTGAGGGGCTAGTAGAGTCTTTGTCTGTGGTTCCTAGGTCAGAGGGTGAGATGTGGGAATTTGATGAAAGGTTGAGGTCTTGTGAGGGAGGTGATGAGCCATTAGTTGTGGTACCTTTGGCCACCGAAGGTCCGGTAGAGTCGGAGTCTAGTCTTGTGAAGGAGATTGGGTGTAAGGAGAGTGTGGATAATCGTCAATTATCACAATGGGTGACCAATAGGATAAAGGCTTTTAAGAAATCTGTGGGCACTTCGCTGGAAGGTTTTGAGGAGCAGATTACAGGATTATTATTAGCTATAGAGGCCAGAAAGAAAGATAAACAGAAACTGGTGGTGGGTGATCAGATGAAGTTGGTCAAGTCAGGCCAGAAAGGTTAGCGGGAGTTGAAGAATTTGTTGTCTTCTTTGAATGTTGGGTATGATCCAAATAAAGCAAGGAGTGCAAGTTCTGAGCGGGTTGTTGTGCCTTATCAATGATTGTGAAGATTATTTCTTGGAACGTTAGAGGGTTGAATGAGCAGGACAAAAGGCTCAGGGTTAAAAATTTGATTAGGAAATGGGGGCCAGATGTGGTTTGTCTTCAAGAAACCAAATTGAGGCTGATTAATAGAGTGGTAATTCGTAACTTGTGGGGGTGGCCAACATGTTGACTGGTCTTACTTAGGTTCTTGTGGAGCTTCTGGTGGGGTGTTAATGATATGGGACACTCGGGTAGTGAATAAAATGGAGGAAGCAGTGGGGAGATTTTTGGTTTCTTGTAAGTTCACAAATGTGTCAGATCAGTTTGTTTGGGCATTTACTAGTGTTTATAGTCCTAATTTAAACCAAGACAGGAGGTTTTTATGGGAGGAACTTTGTGGCTTGAATAGTTGGTGGAGTGTCCCATGGTGTGTGGGTGGTGACTTTAATATGGTTAGGTTCCCTTCCAAACGATTGGGGTCCAATTCCTTCACTGCTGCTATGCGGGAGTTTTCCAATTTCATTTTGGAACAAGGTCTCATTGACCTGCCATTGCAAGGGGGTACTTTTACTTGGTCAAATTCTAGAGAAGCTGTTTCGAAAGCTAGGCTGGACAGATTCTTGTTTTCTGCAGATTGGGAGGATAAGTTTCCAACAGTTTCTCAAAGACGGATGTCTAGGTTGTGTTCGGATCATTTTCCAATTGTCCTTGAGGGTGGAATTTTTCAGAGATGGTGTATGCCGTTTAGATTTGAGAATATGTGGCTTAAGGATGAAGGTTTTGTGGATAGGGTTCGGTCTTGGTGGGATTCCTATCAGGTTCATGGTGCACCGAGTTTTATTCTGGCCAATAAATTAAAGCTCTTAAAAAATGATTTGAAAAGATGGAATGTGGAGGTGTTTGGTCATGTTGAAGTTCGGATTAAAAAATTGTGGAAAGACTTAAGTGTTCTAGAGAATATGGAGGAGAGTAGGGGATTATCAGCGGAGGAGAGGGTAGACATGGGAAGAATTCGTGAGGAGTTAGAAAAAGCTACTCTGTTGGATGAAATATGTTGGAGGCAAAAATCTAGAGTTCTCTGTGTTAGGGAAGGAGACAGGAATACTAAATTTTTCCATCGTATAGCTAACTCTCACAGGAGGGTTAATTCCATTGATAGGCTTATGGTGGATGGGGTGTTGTCTTCGGACCCGGCTGCCATAGCAGATTGTATCTCTCAGTTTTTTAGGCAGCTTTATTCTGAGGATGTGGCTTATAGACCTGTCTTAGATGATGTGGATTTTTCTAGTATCTCGGTGGAAGATGCAAGTTGGCTAGATAGGCCTTTTGAGGAAGAAGAGGTGTTTGGAGTGATCAATGATTTTAATGGTGATAAGGCACCTGGGCCAGATGGCTTTTCCATGGCATTCTTCCAGTCTTGTTGGGGTGTTTTGAGAACAGAAATTATGGCTGTATTCCAAAATTTCCATAATCAGGAGGTGTTTGAGAAGAGTCTGAATGCTTCGTTCCTTGCCCTTATTCCCAAGAAAGTGGATGCTGTGGAGGTCAAGGATTTTCGGCCTATTAGCCTAGTTGGCGGGATTTATAAGATTATTTCTAAGGTGTTGGCTAATCGGCTTCGTAGGGTGGTGCATGGGCTTATTTCGGATTCACAAAATGCTTTTGTGAAGGGCAAACAGATTTTGGATTCCGTCTTGATTGCTTTTGAATGTATTGATAGTAGATTGAAGTCAGGAGTTCCAGGTGTGTTGTGTAAATTGGATGTGGAGAAGGCGTATGATCATGTGAGTTGGGATTTTTTAATGTATATGCTCCAGCGTTGTGGTTTCTCAGAGAAATGGAGAAAATGGGTAAGGTATTGCATTTCAACTGTAAAATTTTATGTTCTGATCAATGGTAGCCCATCTGATTTTTGTGGAAGTTTTAGGGGGCTTCGGCAAGGGGATCCTTTATCTCCTTTGTTGTTTGATATTGTGATGGAGGCATTAAGTTGTATGTTGGATGTGGTTGCTTCTGCCGAGCATTTCTCGGGCTTTTCGGTGGGTAGTACGGTTGGTCCATCACTAATGGTGTCTCACATTTTATTCGCAGATGACACTCTGATTTTTTGTGATGCTGAATAGTCTCAGATTGCTAATTTGAGGGCAATTCTTGCTAGATTTGAGGAGGTGTCAGGGCTTCATATTAATTTGGGGAAATTTGAGTTGGTTCCTGTTGGTAGGGTACAAAATTTGGAGGCTTTGGTGGGTATGTTGGGGTGTGGGTAGTCTTCTTTGCCCTTGAAATATTTGGGCCTTCCTTTAGGAGCAAAATTTAAGGATTTATCTGTTTGGAATCCTATCCTAGAGAGAATGGAGAGGAGATTAGCACGTTGGAAGAGAATGTATTTATCTAAAGGGTGTAAGGTGACACTCATTAAAAGCTCACTCTCCTCTTTACCTATATACTTTCTTTCCCTTCTTCCTTTATAGGGTAAGGTGGCAAAGCGTATGGAGAAATTACAGAGAGATTTTTTGTGGAATGGGATTGGTGGTGAACCTAAAATACATTTAGTTAATTGGGTCAAGGTTTGTAGGCCTTTGCAGGATGGGGGGTTGGGTATAAGAAGGCTGGGAAACTTTAATTTTGCCTTGCTGGGAAACTTTATGGTTGTGGAGATATGGTATGGAGACTGATGCTTTATGGAGGACGGTTATACAGGCAAAATATGGGAACATTTGGGGTGGTTGGTGTACGAAAAAGGTGACTAGTCCTTATGGGGTCAGCTTGTGGAGATACATTAGAAGTGGCTGGTTGAACTTCTCTAAATTTCTTGTTTATGATGTAGGGGATGAGACTAGAGTGAAATTTTGGAAGCATGTGTGGTGTGGAGATTGTACTCTCTAAGAGGCCTTTCCGGAGCTTTATTGCCTTAGTAGGTCAAAGGATTCCTTAGTGGCTGAAGTTATGGGTTGGATTGCGGGGAGGTTTCACTGGAATGTGCAATTTCGTTGTCTACCACAAGATTGGGAAGAAGAAGCCTTTGACCGGTTCATGGGGTTGGTCTATTCTTCAACAGTGCGGGGGTTTGGCCCAGATAAGGTTTGTTGGAACCTTGCAAGGAATAGAGGTTTTGAGGTTAGAGGTTATTATAGCTCCTTCTACCCTCCTACTCTTGTTTCCTTTCCATGGAGAATGATATGGCAATCGAAAGCTCCTCCAAGGGTGACTTTCTTTTCTTGGTCTTCTTCCTTAGGTAAGATCTTAACAACAGATAACCTTCATAAAAGACAGGTGATAGTGCTTGACTGGTGTTATATGTGTAAGAGGTGTGGGGAGTCGGTGGATCACTTTCTACTTCATTGCTCCATAGCTTGGGAGTTGTGGTCTTTGGTATTTTGTTTGTTTGGTATTCAATGGGTTATGCCTAAGACTGTTCTTGAGTTGTTTGAGGCCTAGCAAGAAAAGTTTGCGCGACATCGTCACATTGACGTTTGGAAATTAGTGCCTCATTGCTTGATTTGGTGCATTTGGCGTGAAAGGAATGCTAGGAGCTTTGAGAGTTGTGAACGTTCTTTGCTAGAGATTAAGTCTTTTTTCTTACACACTCTCTTTGAATGGAGTGTGGTCTTTTCACATTTTTCTTGTTCTTCTTTTTCTATTTTTCTTGATCGTTGTTCTTTTGTTTCCTGATTTGTGCCCCCATAGTACAGCCCCAATATACTCGGTTTGGCAATCTTTTTATTATTAATAATATTCTTACGTTATTTATAAAAAAAAAGATCCTCATTTCTCTTTGCATTCTATCATGGAAGGAAACTTTGGTCGCTTGTGTTTGTTTTATTTTGGGTCATATCAGTGGAGAATCTTTACAGCATGTTGGAGTGGAGGATTAGGAGGCATTTAAGTGCTGATGTATGGAACGGTATTCTTCTATGTTTAATGTGGTGCAGTTGGAGGCAACATAATTCTTGGATGCTTGAAGGAGTTGAGGACTCTTTGATCCATCGAAAGTTCTTATTCTTAGGATATATTTTTTATTATCTAATGTCTACATCTGTCTATCTAGGTTGTGCCCCCTTGTTAGTGCTCTATGTGGTGCATTTGGCATGAGCAGAATGGGTGGTGCTTTGAGGGAGATGAAATCAGTCTGGTTAAGTTAAAGTATCTCTTCCTGAAGGCCTTGTATGAATGAACCTCACCGATTCCCTCATTCTCCGTGTATGGGTTTCTTGGTTTTTTGGAATCCCATGACTTCTCATTAGTTGGTGTTTTTCTTTTCCCTTTCTGTTCTTTCTGTTCTTGTTCTTTTTGTGCTGCCTGTTGTATACTGCCCGTATTCTTTGGCACCCTCTTTTAATGAAATTATTACTTATCAAAAGGAGGATTTATGAGCATCAAGACCTTGTATGAATGGACCTCACCAATTCCTTTATTCTCTGTGGATGCATTTCTTGGTTTTTTGGAATCCGTGACTTCTCATTAGTTGCTGTTTTTCTTTTCCATTAAGGACATCTCAGTGATCAAATCTTATGCTTGGATCATTTGGACAATAACCTTATGAACAGCACAATCATACCACCTGAAAATGAAAGTTATGAAACCTGATCTTCCTGGGAACTTCTTGTTTTGCTTTTGTTTTCTTTCTTTCTATTTCATAAATTCCCTATAGGATATTATGTTATTAAGGATTTCCTGATCTCTCTATTACCTTTTATGTATCTATCATATCATGTTGACCACCTTACTTTTCTTTAAGTTTCCCATACCACTGTTATGTGTGTAATAAACTAATGATCTTATAAAAGGTTTGGGTGTTCAGGTATCCTAGGATCAATAAACACCTGATCTTTCTTGCTTGGTGAAAGTATCTTGGACATTGATAGTAAAATGTTACCTTAATCTTGTGCGTTCATCTTTGCATGTACGTTTGTGTGCTTGATGTTAGAACTTGCAGAAAGGCATTTTTAAGCTATATTTCGCTGATTATGACTTTTCTTATTTATATAATCTCTAATTGCAGGACTCCCTGATCCAACCAGTGACCAAGATCTCGATTGGGGTAGCAGTTATAACCATTTTAATAGCATTGGTTTTGAAGGAAACTCCGGCATGGATTGAGAAATTCAACATATTTGGTGGGAGCTTCCCTCCATGGATCCTTGCTTGTGTGGTTATCGTATTCACTCGCATGAGGAAAAGAACCAAGGACTTGTTAAAAAAGTATGGTTGGTGAATAAACAACATTGGCTTTTCAGCCTATTTTTCTTTTCTTTTCTTTCCTTCTTTTAGGGCTTTTGTGTTTCTTCAAATCTTTCCAAGTTTTGGCCAAATCAAGTTTTCTTGATAATCCACACATTTAAGTAGATAAGTGAAAAATGTCGATGCAATTTCCTGTCTTTGTTTTTATTGCATTATATTTCATTCAAGCCATGGAATGGATTTAGATAAGTGAAATATGTCATGACATTTCCTATCTCTTTGTTTTTATTGCATTATATTTCATTAATCACATTCTATTTCCCAATTTTTGGGAATCAACAATAATTCCTCAGTTCAGTCTTTGTTTTTATTGCATTATATTTCTTTCAAGCCATGGAATGGATCTAATATGTCATGCAATTTCCTATGTCTTTGTTTTATTGCATTATATTTCATTATATCACACATTATGTTTCCCAATTTTTGGGAATCAACAACAATACCTCAGTTTAGGTCTGGGATAATTCTTTGTTCCTCCGTTTGGCATTATTCCCACTAACCAATTAAGAATCCTTGTATGTCCTAGTACTAGCAAGTGCATCTTTCATTCAATCATCATTTCCATTTAGTCAATATCCACTTAATGTCATTGATGTTTATAGTCTATCAAATTCTTTTTCTCTATATATGAAAATATCCTCGTATAAATAGTCTAGGTATTAGTATTACAATAGAAAAGAAAAAGGGTGGTTTTGTGGTGTTTTTCTATTTTTATTTTATACATTTAAAAATTATTTTGTTACAGTATTTTCAGTTTTCAGCAAAATAAGCTGTATCCAAACGGACCAGTCTTACAAAATATCAACAATAAAATATATTAAAATAAAAAACAAAACAACAACCACCACTCATCAGTTTCGTACTCTCATTTATTTCTAACTTTCTATTGTACTAATGCTTCTTTCTTTGTCTGTAAAAAAAGTAAAAAACCCATAAGAGAAAGAGAGTGAGAAACCCAGTACAATTGGTGAAGGCAACAAGGTGTAGCAAACAGTTGCAAGCCTACAACTTAGAGATTTAGACGGCCACGTTGACCTCCATGAGTCCATGTCCAGATCGACGAGCTCCAAGTCTAGTTTTCTATTGCCACTATCATTGTAGTTGATCTGTCATTGTAGTCAACACAATCAGCCAATAACCGGTTCAACCATACTGGCTCCTGGTTTTTACAGTTGAACCAGTTGGTTCTCGATTATTCCTAGTTTTTGGCTATTTTTCGGTTTTTAGTCATAATTGGACCGAATTAGTGGCCGGTTCTTAGTTGAACCGGTCGGACTAGCATGTCTGGTTTCTAAAACTATGGTCACTATGTCACACCTCATGCAATAATTTCATTGTAGTACCATCACCTTCATCAAACTAAAGAATCCGGAAAATTTCCAAAGACTCACACCATGGGGACTCAACACATTTTTGCCCCCCCCCCCCCCCCTTGTCATTCCTATACTTCGCCTTTATAACCCTCCTCCTCCAAAAGAGCTCCCTCTTTGTCCCCTATTTCCACTACCACTTTCCTAAGAAAGCTTGATTAAATCTTCTCAAGTTCCTTATACCTAACCCCCCTATATCCAACTGGTTCACAAATTTGAGCCTAATTAATCAGATGGAATTTATGTTCCTCTCAAATCCCACTTCATAAAAAGTCTCTTTGTAGCTTTTTGGTACGATTAGCCACCTCCACTAGAATAAGGAAGAGAGAAAGTAAATAAGTAGGCAAACTAGATATATATAGCTACTTCCACCCTTGCTAACCTTCATTCCAACTCCTTAAGAATAGGATTCCAAATCATTTTCTCCTTGAAGTTAGCATCCAAAGGAAGACCCAAATATCTAATCGGAAGTAATGACTGTCTACATCTCAACAGAGTCACTAAATCTCCTATATTGCTTACTTACCCCCACTGCTAATGACTTAGATTTTCCCAACTTAGTCTTCAAACCTAATACAAATTCAAATAACAAGATGATATCCTTCAATTTTGCTATTTGACTCAAATTGACATCACAAAAATTAAGGTGCCATCTGCAAATAAAAAGATGAGACACAATTAATGACCTATTATTTGCGATACCTACTAAAAAGCCTAAGAAAACCCCTCATTTATTGCTAAGACAACAAATGACTTAGAACCTCCAACACAATGTCAAATACCATTGGGGAAAGAAGGTCTCCTTGACGTAGTCCCTTAGAGCTCCCAAGAAAGTCACTACTGTGGGTGCAACGGGGGGAGTATGCTTTGGCCGAGTGGATCGAAGCAGAGAAAAGAAATGGAATTGCCACCTAGATTAGGTCTAGGAACCATAAAAATAGCATCCTTCGGGGAAGGACTGATCTACTACCAAAGCACGTGTCTAGAGTTTAGGTATAGGGATTGGAAGGTGTTAGACACCTAACCCCACTTGACCTGTGGGTCAGCTTCCACTAATTGTGTCTTACGTCTTAATCCTATTAAAGGCACATTCAATATTGTCATTCTAGACTCAAATACACACTAGCATACATCTAGTAATCAACATGACATTTTCATCCTAAAACCCTAACATTCATCTATCATGCAATTCAACACATCATATTCAAGGTAGCAAACAAACAAACATATCATATCTAAGGCACAAACGTAGGCATGTTAAGATCAAACAAACAAATTACCACATCCAAGGCGAAGCATTTGCAAATATCATTCATGTTCCTCAAAGCAAGATTAAGATCATATCTCAAACAAATGCATGTTCATGTGAATGTATGACTTACCTCACTTACCTTACTACATCACAGCACCTATGCATCAATGGATAGTCATATCATATGCATGTTCATGGCAAAACAACAAAATTAAAAGATAAAACCCTAATCTAGCATGTGAAGAACAATCAAAGCAAACAACATGGAAGCAGAGACTCAAAAGCATAAAGTAAGACAAGGCAGACGCATATGATATAAATATGATAAGGAAACAAAAGCAAAACTACTCGAATTAGGGTTTCTGGACATAAGTATGCGTGCGCATACATCGGGCTTATGTGCATAGCCCAGTTGCATGCGTACGCATACTTCAAGTATGCGTGCGCATGCAAAAAGCATGAGTACGCATACATGCCCTAACCCTAACCCATAAAACAAGCACACAACAGACAGAAACTCCAAAATCTAACAACCTAGCATGCTTGAAAACAGAAAAACTACAAAATCTAAACTAAACAAACATGTTATAACACAAACAAACAAGAAAAGCAAAGGAAATGAAGATCAAAACAAAGAAAAGAAATGGGACTAAAACTTATACCTTAAAACACAAAGTTCCTTAGCTGGATTTTGACCATTCCCCTCAGTCAATCTATTCACAATCAAATAAAAGAAGTGATTAGTAAGCTTGAACTCAAAGATCAGGGCCAGAAAAGGCCTTAATCAGAAAATATTGACTTAAGGATGTTTTGTGGAAGACTCTCTCTTTGATTCACTATTTCTAGCGAATTTTGTGTTTTCCCTTAAGATTTTTTGTGTTTTGAAAAGGTACCATGTATGGCTTTTTATAGTTCAAAAATGGGGGTTTGGAACGACTCTTAGACGATGTGAGATTTATTCAAAACCCAAACTTTAATGTAGAAAACTTGCTTTTCATAGTTTCTGGAACCCTAGCATGCATAAGCAGAGCTTAAGCATGCGTGCACATATGCATGTATGCTTACGCATGCCCTAGGGTTTTCGTGATCTTTATTTTCCAAAAATATATTATTTTATTCATAAAAGAGTCATATTTTCCAAAATTATTTTCTTCAAGTCAATTTCAATTTAATCGGGCCTTAAACCAACCTTGGGCTTTAAAATTCCAACATCATTGAGGAACGGGAGCCTGAGTCATAAGAGGTACAAAATGCGGTGTCTACAACTAGGGCTACCATTTATCAAAATGGAAAAGTGAATAGTAGATATACACAACATAATCCTCTTCCTCAATCTTTTTGAATACCTACATCTTTGAAGCATATACACAAGATAGTCCCAAGACATGTGATCAAAAGCTTTCTTCACATCTAATTCACACAACACTCTTGGAATACTTGCCTTCAATCTACTATCACTCGTTTACAATTGAAATAGAATCTGGAATTTGCCTTTTTACGACAAAAAGCATTATGGGGCTTTGAAATAATTCCATGCAAAACACTTTCTAGCCTATTAGCCAACACCGTAGAAATGATTTTATAAACTTTTCCCACCAAACTAATTGGTCTAAAATATCTTACATCTATGGTATCCACTTTTTTTTTTGGAATGAGAGCAAGGAAATATGCATTAAACTATTCTCGAAAATAGCTTGGGCATGGAAATTCTGAAATAATTCCATGATTCTCAATTTTAATATGTGCCAATATGAAAAGGCAACAAAGAAACCATCCAAGCTTGGAGCCTAATCTCCATTAAAGCCTTGGATCACCCTAAACACCTCATCCTCTGCAAAAACAAGTTGCTTCTTCCTTTGATATCCTAGTGAACTCCAAATCATTCAACTCTGGTCTTTGTCCTCCATTCTTAGAGTAAAATTGCTTATAGAACTAGGAAATGCATTCTACTATGGAAATCGGGTCTGATCTCAACTTTCTATTCACTAATAGATTATCTATGGCGTTGAACCTTTTATGAGAGTTAGCAATTCAATGAAAAATTTAGTATTTCTATCACTCTTTCTAAGCCAAAGAGTTTTAGATTTCTACCTCTAACATATTTCCTCTGGCTGATCGACAATTACTAGCTATTCATACAGGCAAGTTGCAACTTGGAAGAGTTGTCTTTTCCAACTTAATTTTGAGTTGATCATTTTCTAATTTTTCCTCATCAAATAGGAAATAAGTTTCCTTAATATAGTCCAAATAAGTAAGGCCCTTTTGTAATTTATTTTTCCTTTTAAATCTTTTATCTAGGTAATCTATTATCCTAACTTTTTACAACTTATCTCTGTATATATAATCCTTTTGATATGAATAGTTTATGAGTTTGGGTGTGGATGTTCTTATTTGGACATCTTATTCAAAAGGGTAAATTGCATTTACACCCCTTGAGGTTTGAGCTAATGCCAACCAAGTCCAAAACTTTTCAAAACTAACCAATTTGGTCCCTAAAGCCAATTTAGTTCCTAAAATAGTTGAGAAAAAATAACTAATTGTTTATGGACTAAGTTGGCTTTAGGGACCAAATTGGCTAGTTTTGAAAAGTCTTGAACCTAGTTGGAATTAGCCCAAATCTCAAGGTATATTAGTGGAATTTACTCTATTTGAAAACTAGATTTATATTCTTAATTTCTTGGCATGGATAATATCAAGAAATGATTTGAACTTCAACATAAGTTTAACACATTTGGCTAATTTGGAGTCCATTTGAAAACCAATGCAATTGGTGACCTAGAGGTTGGGGTCTCGGGCTAATAAGACTCTACTAAGTGGAGTGTCTTGGGTTCAAGTCTTCCTCCACCCTAGTGATGTGTTGGTGCTTATTATATTTCATTAAAATGAGGTCCTAGCCCAAGAGCGGTCACACCAATGTAGGGTGCTGTCGATACCGTATTTTGTCCAGCCCCGATTCATGCATCAAAACAAAGACAAAGACTAATAATAATAATAATAATAATAATAATAATAATAATAAAATTAAAAAGGTGTAAAATCCTAAATTTCAAAGCCAAGAAGGGTAAAAATAAGTACAACATGATTAGATGGTGGATCAAAAAGTCACAACATTTGAAAAATCCATCTTACAGCACTTAAGACCAAAACCCTAACTGGGTATGGTCAAAAAGTTGACTTTATGATTTGACCGTTGGATCGTGTTGAATTTTGGATTGTCTTGTAGGGCATATTTTCCCCTTCGAAACAATAGTTTACGGGCCAAAATTGGATTTAAAATGGATGATATATCACCAAAATACCGAAAACCCTAGTAAAATCTTCATTGTTTTTTCAGGAAAATTGGTAGCCCGACTTTGCGCAATAAGCTATACCGATGGGGCAAGAACTGGAACGAGCGGGTTGGACCATCTTGAAGAACAAGGTCTTAGATAATTTTCATCAAAAGTACTTGATGATATCTACTTTGGGCGTGATATCTCAACAACCGTAGCTTCAAATCTAGTGTGGCTAGGACTGTTGGAAACTAAACATCCAAAGCTTTTCGTGCATATGAAATTCTAAGAAAATGGAGGCCAGAAAGGCCTCCAAACAGCCGCACTAAGATTGTGCCAAAAATCAAAAAAGACGAAAAATGGTTGATGAGGTGGCAAAAGTGGGAGGCTAGCATTGGCGTATCAGGATACACCAATGCTAGCTGCCCATTGCTATGGGCGGCTAGCACTAGTGTATCCTAATACACTAATACTAGCCTCCCATTTTCCTCATTCCCCTAGAAAAATTGTGGAAAAAAATAAAGAAATAGAGAGAAAAAGTGAGGAAAAGTCAGAAAAAGTAAGAAAATTCTAAAAAAATAGCTTTAGAAAATTTTTAAAAAAACTCTTTCTCCTCTCTCTCTCTCTATGAAACCCTACACAAAAAAGCCTCATCCTTTTTTTGTTGTTGTAATCTTTGTGGGTAAGGCTATAGGGATGGGTTAGTTCCTTAATAACTAAACCCATCACACCCCTTTATTATCTTGTAAACATCATTTCCACATATATAAAAATCATTTCTTTTGCTTGTTGTTCATAGTTGCTTTATTTTTACTATGTTCTTATACATATTGTGTATATATTTATCTCTTTATTTCAATGTTCATATTATTATTGTTGGTTTATATTGTTGTGTTTGTATCCCTAGATGGGTATTGGACCATCTCCTAGGCTATGTATAGGAAGTACCTTTAGGGGGAAGAAATCTCATCCCACCTAGGCATCTACAGATTTTATTATTGCCTTTTATTTTATGTCATCCCATTTGCTTTCAAGCAATCCCCATTCCCTTTTATTTTATGTCATCCCATTTAATTTCTTGCATATCCCCTGTCCCCTTTTATTTTATTGCACTTATGCGCTCACGCGCGCGCGCGCACACACACACACACTATGTCTAGACACCTAAAAAAAAAGATTTTCTACTATCTCTCTTAAATGGTTTTTAAACCTCCATTAGAGTACAATATGAGTATGTCTCATAAGAATGGTGATGGCATAGAACTCTCATTTCTTTATGTTGAAGAATCCATAAGGCTTGAAAGAGATTAAAATCTATTTAATAGAGAAACAAAAAAAAAAAAAAAAAAAAACCTTTTTAATTAATCTTTTCAATATTCCAAGCTCTTTACTCTTATGTCATTTAAATTTGAAACTCTTCATTTTCCTTGCAATTTATTTTCTGCACTTTATTTTTTTGATGTTCCTTTACATTTCTCATTAATAATGTGCTATAAGAAAAATATGCTTGGGTAAAACACTTCCCCTACACACTATTCTAAGAAAATGCTTTTTCTAAAATCTTTTCCCACCTCTTTCTTTAAAAATAAATTCTTTTTCAAAAAAAGGATCTTTTTAAAATGTCTTTTGTTCTTCTTAAAAGTTTTCAAAACAAAAAACTTTTCTTTATGCTTTTTTTTTTTTTTAAAGAAAATTTTCAAATAAAAAAAATGTTTTTTTAAAAAGGGAAACCCGAAACTTAAAAAAAAAAAAAAAAAAAAATCTGTTTTTCAAAACTATTTTTAAAATGTAGAACTGATTTTTTCCATATAAAACTGTTTTTTCTTTAAAACTGTTTTTACAAAAAAAAAATTGTTTTTATAAAACTGTTTTCATAATATAAAAACTGTTTTATAAATCTGTTTAAAAAAAAAAACTGTTTTCTTAATAAAAAAATTTTTGTTTTCAAAAACTGTTTTCAAAATTAAAAAAAATCTGCTTTTCCAAAAAACTTTTTTAAGAAAAAAAAAAATCTGTTTTCTGAAATCTGTTTCCCCAAAACTGTTTTTAAAACTGTTTTTTTATAAAACTGTTTTAAAATAAAAATCTGATTTCCGAAACTGTTTTCCAAAACTGTTTCCAGAAATTGTTTTTTTCAAAAAATATAAAACTGTTTTCAAAAACTGTTTTTCAAAATAAAAATCTGTTTTCAAAACCAAATATCTGTTTTTTTCAGAAATTGTTTTCCAAAAACTGTTTTTAAAAACAAAAAAATCTATTTTCAAAAAAAAAAAAAATCAAAATCTGTTTTTTTAGAGGAGACCCGAAACTAAAAAAATAATAAAATAAATATTTTCAATTTTTTTTAAGAAAGTGCTTTAAAAAAATAAAAAAAATTTCGAAAGTGTTTTTCTACATACAAAAGTGTGTTTTCAAAAATGCTTTCTTGAAAAAGATACGTGCTTTTCAAAACAAAATATTATCAAAAAAAAAAAAAAAAAACGTTTTACCATGTTTATTTTTTTAAAAGGGCGTTTTCTCTCTTCCTCCAAAAATAAAAAAATAAAAAAATTGTAAAATGTTTTTGCTACATAAGAAAAATGTTTTTCTCAAAACCTCACCATAAAATCTTTTCTAAGAAAAACATGCTTTTTCAAAATAATAAAAGTTAATGTTGTAACTTTTACTTCCAAGCCTTTTCTTAGAATAGTTGTAGTTTGAGCATTTATGTTCAAGGCTCATTTTCTTGAGTTTTTGAACACCCTATAAGTTTACATTGTCCCTAATATTTTTTGGCACTAATGAGTTTTTTTTTTTTTTAATCATCTTTTTGCAAGAATAAAATGAGAAAATGGTGGATGATAACAAGATGCTACTCTTCCAACCCTCTCTCTTCTTTGTGTTGTGTTTGTTTGTTTTTTTTTTTTAGTATTCACATGTTAGCTATATAGTCCGTTTGGATCACGTATGCACGTCTGTGTTTTTGCCTTTTTTTTTTTTTTTTTTTTTTACCAGTGTCTCTTGCACTGTTCATGTGCAGTTCATTAAGGCAAAGTTACAGTGTTTTCAGCAGTGAACAGTAACTTAGAAATTATTTTTTTTATTGTTTTCAGTAAAATAAGTGGTATCCAAACACACACTTAAACCAGTGTCTCTTGCACTGTTCATGTGCAGTTCATTAAGGCAAAGTTACAGTGTTTTCAGCAGTGAACAGTAACTTAGAAATTATTTTTTTTATTGTTTTCAGTTTTCAGTAAAATAAGCGGTATCCAAACACACACTTAAAGTGTACTTGTGTGCTCTCTCACATGATATATATATATATATATATATGTATGTATGTATGTATATTGTTTGCAAAAATCTTTTTTTTTTTTTAAATGCCAAGTATTCTATTTCTTCATAAAAAGTTAATGTTTGAAATAAATTAAAATGAGGTACTATCTCAGATAGGCATTGTGGGATGCCTAACACCTTCCCGACACGTAACTAAACTTCCGAGTCCATGATCTTTGGTTCAAAAACTTTTGGTTTACCTTAATTAACAAACTCTTAAAATTTGGCTTAGTTAATTAAGTAACTTAAAATGTATTAAATATCCAAGTGACTAATCATACTTAATACAAAATCAATGGTTGGTGGCGACTCCTAAAATAAAAATAAGAAAAAGGGACTTGCATACACACGCCCCACCCTAGAGATACAATCACACAAGAGTCATGTCACCAAGGACCCAATGTGCGACAAAACCTAGAGAAATTTTGGGCATCCACAAGAAGCCACATTGGTCGTCCACTTCTAATTAATTTTTTATATTACCAAAGTCCGTTTGAATGTGCTATTAATTTCATCAAAATGAGGTCTTAACTTGGTAGCACTTAAAGGGTAATGGTTATGCCTATGTAAGGAAGCCACGATAATCACCATCTTTTAACTACTTTTTTTTTTTTACCAAAAAAAAAGAGAGTCAGTTTGAATATGCTACTAATTTCCTATTTATTAAAATTATTATAAAAGTTTGTCCCAAAAAAAAAAAAAAAACCCAAACAAAGTAACATATAGAAAAGTCTTTGTCTTTTTTGATTGTAGGGCCCATCAAGAGAAACTCAAAAAAGTCCAAAAGATAGCCTTAGAAGTCCAACAGCTAGCTTTTTGGGTATGATATGGCGATTGACGAGGAGATAAACCCATTATTATTTTTTTTTTTTGAGAGGAATTAGTTAGTTTAGTTAGCATTGGAATTCTAGTGTACTAACAGGTTTAAAATGGGACTCAAGTTTACCTTTTCTTTTGAGAGGAATTAGTTAGTTAAGTTAGCATTAAAATTTTAGTGTACTAACAGGATTAAGATCTTCTACTAACTATATAAAAAGTGTTAATGATACTTTCTACAGTGCTTTTGGTTTTGTCAAGTACTTTATCTTTTTTTTTTTTTTTTTTTTTTTTTTTTTGAGTCCAAACGTTGCGTTTTATTGTGAAAAAGCAATAGTCTCCTTTCTTTTTTGAAAGGGCAATAGTCCCCTTTTCAGTGATAAAACAAAACAAAACTTGATGTACTACGGCATGCCTGTAGTGTTTTTGGCCGAGTCAATTTGGTGACAGTTTCACTTTCACCATAGCTGGCCTCTTTTTTTACTTTTAAACACCAAAATATGTGTAGTACTACAAATAACCATTTATACCAGTTTCCTTTGAGTTGGTGTTCCGTTTTTATTTTTTAAATATTTATAGCAGTGATACAATATTTTGATTGAGGAGTATTATACTACATAAAAAAATTGTCACAATATTTTTACAATTTTCAAGGTGTCAATTCTTTATAAGTTAAAATAAAATAAAATAAAATAAAAAACTATCATTCTAAGACCAACCATAACTAAAAATAAAACTCTCGTGAAAATATTATGACATTTTGGTGTTGTCACAATATCATATTAGGACGTGCCCAACTTAAAATAAATGTATTGTGAAAATGTAACATTTTTTTTTGTTATCATAGTATTTTAACAATAGGTGGAAGAAACTTGTGAACAACTTAAGTTTCTTAGAGCATTCGTATCAACTCATGAAAAATGGTATAAGAGCCAATTTTTTCCATTAATTCCAAAAGTCACCCACATCAACTTATGCATTTATTGTGCAAAATGCATTTTAGCTATAGTACTTGTGTAAATATACATCAGCATTGTTGTTGTGAATTTCAATTTTTTTTTTTTTTTTTTGGGATGAAGAAAGAGAGTGGATGGTGGTTTTGTTATTGTCACAATATTTTCACAACTGTTGAGTTATTAGTTTCTTATAAATCAAAATACAATAATAAAATATCATACCAGGACCTACCACAACATAAAAGAAAGGTATTGTGAAAATGTAACATTTAATTTGTTGTTGTAACAATATTTTCATAATTGTTGAGGTGTAAATTCTTTATAGTTTAAAATAAAATTAAAAACAATTATTATATTGAGACCCACCACAACTGAAAATAAAGATATTGTGAAAATGTTGTGACATTTTGTTGTTGTCACAATATTTTTCACAACTACTACTAGGGTGTAAGTTTCTTATAGGTCAACATAAAATAATAAACTATCAAACCAAAAACCATCACAACTAAAAATAAAATTATTGTAAAAATATTATGATATTTTGTTATGTCTCTAAATTTTTTTTGGTTTAGTCAATTTTTGTGAACCAAAAATCATTGTTTCAGTGCAGAAATATTTTATTTTTATTTTTACTATAGAAGTCAATTATATATTTTATTTTATGTGTTATTAGTGAATTAGGCCATTAGTATTTTTTTTTTAAAGTATTTTCGAAATTTAATAATTGAGTTTCTTTAAAAGTATATTAAAACTAGGGTTAAGTCAAAGTATAAGCAGTTTTGTACTCAAATGGAGACTATTTGCCATCTTCAAAAAAAAAAAAAAAAAAAAAAAATGCTGACTATTTGCTTGAGTAATAAAATTTATTGTTGGAGATTTTCCTTAAATAACGCAGTGCTAATTAAATCCTAAAAAGTAAAAACCGAGTCTAGGCAAGTCTAGACGTTAAAAGTATTTTCGAAATTTAATAATTGGGTTTCTTTAAAAGTAAATTAAAATTAGGGTGCAATTACTGTCATTCCTCTCACCAATTTTTTTTTTTACTTTTTTCTTTTAATTTTTTCATTGAAATGTTCTAATTGAATATTACTTTTTTTTTTTTTTTTTTTTTTTTTTAACTCTCAAATTGAGAGCAATTCAACACAATGCAATACCATATCTCAATCTGATGTTCTGTTGGAACTTAAAAGGTCTGGGTGCAATTGTTCGTCTGTTGTTGTTGTTTTTTTTTTTTTTTTTTTTTAATGAAGGTCTGGCTTGGTGACTGTTTGCCAACCATTCAACCGCTCTTGCAAGAGCCTTAATCTTTTTTTTTTTTGATAATAAGAGTCTTAATCATTTTATTTGTTGAAGACGAGTACAATTCAATAATTTGAATAAGATTTGTAAGAGAGGATATTTACTTTAAAAAGATTTTTTTTTTTTTTTTTTTTTACTATTTCACAATTATAAAAGCTAGTGTATATGACAATATATAATTCATATATGCAACCATAATTAACGTTTTTTAGTTAATGTTATGTTTTAAACGTTGGGTCATACTAACGAATGCTTTTAGGGCATTGATTAACAATACATTTTAGAAAAGTTTTGACACAACTTTTATGAAAAATGAAAAAAGCTGTAAAAACATTAATTGTTTTTTTTTTTTTCCTTTTCCTATGAAAAATTTCTTTAAATGGATTATTAACCAATACCCTATGATATTTGTTAGCATTTCCCAGTAAAGTAGCCGAATTTTATTGAAATCTTTCTCTATCGGGTAAAGATATAAAGTAATATATGCTTAGTAAAAAAGGCCAAACCTCGTGTATCATCACAAACCACATAAATTGATATATTTATTAATTATTATATTTATTTTTTATCTTTGTTGATATTATATTAGTGTATTACAGACTTTATAGTACCACCACTGCTACTACATTATTACGAGAAATTATATAGTCTTCTGGTGAACCACGTTACTTGTCCACCATTCTACTAAAAGATTTCCACTTGTTTAAAATTGCTGTGTCAATAACCAGTTTCTGTTTAAAAATTTTTTCTAACTCAACAATTTTAAACATATGTGAGTCTTTTAGTGGAATGGTGGACCACCTTACTTGTTCACCATGTGAACCTTATAATTTCTTCAGTACTACGCCTTTAAGCTTTCTAAGCTCTCCTATTTTAATAATATTTTAATGTTAGATTTAAATTTGATAGTGGTTTTTTTTTTTTTACAAAAAAATTGATAGTGGTAGTTTTTTTTTTTTTTTTTTTTTTTTTTTTTTTTTTTTTAAATAGAAATTCTACTCTAGTCTAATCTAAGTATATATATATGTGAAACTCCCTTCTGGAGACTTGAATTTTGGCCCTTACCCCCCACACTTCAAAAACACTTACACTTGTAGAGTGATCATCGCACCAAAGGTGTGCAGTGGTATGGTAGTTTACTTGTTGGTTATTGTAATAGTGGTGTTATACTTATACTCATTATATCGTCTACTTTTATGAAAAAAAAAAAAAAACACAATTAATATTTTAATAGTTTTTTTAATTTTCTATAAAAGTGGTATCAAAATTTTCTTAAAATAAATTATTAACTAATACCCTAAGAGCATTCGTTAGTATAATCCAATTAACAATAAGGATGATCCAATATTATATTAGATACTCGGCATGGGTTTGGATACAAACGCGTTTGTGTTTGTGCTGTCCTGTGCACTGTTTACAGGACTCATAAATATCGATTTTAGCAAATTTTTTTTTTTAAATTGAGTTCTACAGTATTATTCACGCATTTAAAAGTTATTTTACTACCAAATTTTTCGTTTTCAATTTTCACCCTTTGGGATCCACACAGACCCTCAGCTACTCACATACACCAACTCCCAAGCAACAAGTCTTCAGCTACAGACAGGTCTCATAAAGTCAGGCTCAGCTTTTTGTTAACAAGAAGTCATCCTCTCCAACTATGTTTCTTTGCGTTTTCAGGCTGTTAACAAGAAGTCATCCTCTCCAACTATGTTTCTTTGCGTTTTCAGGCTGTTAACTAACGAAAGAACTCCCAGCTAACAATTCAGTCCATGGAAATGTGTTTCTAATGATGATCTAATCAATGTAACATAAAGATAAGAATCGTTAAAAAAATTTATTTCCAACCTTTCATTTTTTTGTTTCCTCACCACCCATATATTACTTTCTTCTGATTTTTTTTTTTTCTCTTGCTTTTTCTTATCCACACACGTCGTCTTCTGTCTCCTCTATTTATGCCCTTCCCACTTTTGAATTTCAACACACCTACATCTTCATCTTCACTTTTATGAGTTTATCACAGTATCACTTCTCTGCGTCTTTCTATCAGTACCAAAGCATCTGTTCCAGTTCTCACTACGAATTTCTTTTTGTTAGCTGTATAGGTACGTTTGTTCATTTCTTTTCTTTTTATTTTTTCCTTTTTGAGGTATTTAGGTGTATAGAATACAGATTTGTTTAGTTTTTAAGATTTTTTTTTAGTTCAAACTTCATGCCGGCCAAATCTTTAATTTTGGCCGGTTTTTACCGAAACCGACCCGATGGAGTCGTTTCTGGTGGAGAAGATCCGCCGCCGACTGCTGGAGTAGTCAGGTCGGCCGGTGTCGGATCGGATCCGGTCAGTTTTTTCGGGTGGGTCGGGTCTTCGGATGGGTTTGGACATTTATTATTTAACTCCCAAGCAACAGTTCTGCACCAAGGTCTCATAAAGTCATAAGAATAAGGATTATATAATGGTATTAACTATTAAGTAAGAAATGCAGGCTCAGCTTTTTATTTCTTTGTGTTTTCAGGCTGTTAACAAGAAGTCAACCTCTCCGACGAACGAAAGAACTCCCAGCTAACAATTCAGTCCATGGAAATGTGTTCCTAATGATGATCTAATCAATGTTATGTAAAGATAAGAATCCTTAAACAAATTTATCTAACATAGATTTGGGTTGAACAAGATGGGTCTGCTGTCAAAACTCCTATGGCTTGCTTGTTTGAGTATATTTCTGTTTCGCATGGCCGAAAGTGCTGTTCATTATTACGACTTTGTTGTAAGTGTCAAACAACCCACTGCTTTTGTGTTTAAACTTTCTATTTCATGATATAATTCTTGCCTCTTTTTTTTTTTTCTTTTTTTTTTCATTTAATTAATAACTATACTTAGAGGTTAATTAAACTTACCATGTGATGAGTTGTGAATGGTGAAGATTTGAACTCGTCATTTGACCTCATCATTCACAGCTTGCTACATGGTAAGTTGTGATCATAATTGTGAAATTTTTTTGTATTTTTAGCATTTTTTTATTAATTATCTAATAAGTCTGTCACAAAAATCTCGACAGCTCGCCTATGTGGCAATTTATAAATGGTGGAAAAAAAATTGATTGTCCATAACTCACACTTAAAGTATAAAAATAAAAAAACAAAAAAACCCATAAGTCATCTTACAGTATAATAATACCTCATTTTTATAGTTATTTAAAATAAGATATATCTTCCTATAAAAAAAAATTAAATAAATAAAATAAGATATATCTCATAAACTTTATTTTTTTTGTTTGAAACAGTAGTTAATGTGTAGCTAAAATTAGAACCCATACACCATTTTGTTCTCTATCAGGCCAGAATTATCTTGACAACTAGTAAACAGTGAACCCACTATCTTTACTTTTGAAGGTCAAGATTTTGTTATTATTCTATTGTTAATTGAAGTTGTATGTGGTTGGATCGAGATTATTTCAAGTCCGCGTTTTCAATGTTGCGTTTTCTCCTTCTTTTTTTTTTTTTTTCCTTTCTGCTGCACGCTAGAGGGGACAAAATTTACTGTTTCTACTGTTTAGCCGAAAAGTTTAACTTTTCTCATGAATTATGGACTCACAAATTTCACTTTTCAGCAATTTTTTCATTAAAAATAGGTCTCAAGAAACTATTCATACATTTAAAAATTATTTTACTACAATATTTTTAATTTTTAATTTTTATTTTCAGCAAAATAATTTCTATCCAAATAGAACTTAATCTCTCTTTCCTCCCACGGTAACTTACTGACTAGCTCTTGCGCGCTACCCTCGTCAACGTCACCGCGTTTCTATTGTAGTTGTCACCTCCATTCTGCCGTTGCCGATCTTCTCCTACACCTTCTTCTTCTTCGGCTAATCCAATAGCTACCCTTATCTTTATTTTCGATGGAATCTTTTGCTTCTTTTTCATTGCGTCTCTTATCTCTTTTGCTTCTTTTCAAACTTGCTTTTTAGTTTTGTGTGTAATCTGTCTCACAACCCACCGAGCTTCATTTTAAAATTCAAACTTTAATTTTTTTTTTTTTTAATAATACTAATAAGTTGATGGTTTTGCCTTTATACCCAAAAAAAAAAATGAAATAATAATAATAATAATAATAATAAATCTATTATTATTATTATTAAATATTAACAATAAATTTATTTTGATTGATGAAGATATAAATAGATAACTATATATATATATATATATAGCAATAATTTCGAAAATGGTAGCATTAATTGGTATCAAAATTTTTTCATTTTTTTGCCCAAAACAAAATATCTTCCGGTATGATATTGAGAGCTTGTTTGGATGTAGTGAGTTTCGAGTGATATCACTCAGTTTTCTGTTTTTATCATCCAAATCATGTGAGTCCCTCGGACGAGCACTTGTTTGGATGAGTTTTGAATCATTATTTCCATCCCTCAATTCTCTGATTTTTGAGTAACGAGTCATGAAAACTAAAAACACATTTTAGGTGCTTTTAGTTTTCATAACTCTGTTTTCAATGGTATTTCCATAATTAAACATATATTGAAGAGCTCACTAGTCAAGTCAGCCACAACTTTTGACTCTTTTTTTTCTTACTGGGTTTAGTGAGTTTTTTTTTTTTTTTTCTTCTTGCTGGGTTCGGTGATTTTTTTTCTCATTGGGTTCGGTATTTTTTTTCTCACTAGGTTTGATGAGTTTGGTTTTTTTTTTTTTTTTTTTTTTTTTTTTTTTTTTTTTTTTTTTTTTTTTTTCACTGGGTTTAGTGAGTTTGGATATTGGGGGTTGAAGGAAAAAAAAAAGAAAAAAAAAGAAAAAGGAAAAGTAAAAGTTGCACCAAGTGATAGGTATGGGGCCCACAAATAGTTGAAAAATATTAAGTGATGACAAGTGAGTGATGATGCCAAATGGATGGGATGTAGGGAGTTGGGGTATTTTAAGTGATGAGTGACGAAATTTGAGTGATAAGTAACCATTTTTTTTAACCAAACAAGCCCTGATTCTCTTGATCATATGTGTTTTTGATAAATTAGATCCAATTAATTTACGAAGTAAATTATATAAAATACTATATTATTTTCCATATGCATGTAATGTTTGTAAAAGTTTACATACATAAAAGAAATAAAATCTAGTGGGTTCACATTCTTTTTAGCTCAATTGGCAGAGTGACTCGTTTTTGAATAAAAAATTTGGAGTTTGAATCTTATCTACACCAAAAATCAATTTGTATTTTAATATGATGATAAAGTACAATCATTCTGAAGCGGACACTATAAGTTGAATATATATATATATATATATAAAAGAAGTGAGATAAATATACTCTATACTTGATATTTGAATATATAAAAATATTTGAGATAAATTATTTTCTGAGGGCTCAAATTATATTAGTCACCTCTCAATATTTAATATTCATAACAATTATTATTATTTTGGTTTTCTTTCTTCCTTTTTCCTCTTGTAGCTGAGGGAGAAAAATTTTACGAGGTTGTGCAGCACAAAAAGCATGCTGGTTGTAAATGACAGTTTTCCAGGACCAGTAATCCGTGTTCATAAAGGAGATACTGTTTTTGTTAATGTTCATAATGAAGGATATTATGGTGTCACTATTCATTGGTACTCTCTCTCTCTCTCTTCTGGCTAATATCCAAGATTTAATTCTGTTATGTCTAGCATTTTTCTTTATCTATAAATACCTGTTGCGCTTATATAGTCCAGCTAATTATTTGTCAATCTTTTTTTTTTTTTTTTTAATTAAGATGTTATAAACTAATCTAATAAATCTGCCCGTTGATATACATTTTTCTTTATTTATAATGAATGAGAAATTTCCACTTCATAATCACAAAATATGATCTCAATCAACAAACTTATTTGAAGATGTTTCATTTTATCTATTGGGGTTATGCTTTTAGTTAACTTGGTAGGACTTTTGGTTATGCTTTTACAATGGCTTTTTAATTACAATGTTTTATATTTTAAAATTGTTGCATGATATCTTCATTATTAATCCTACGAGTTATGTCCCTTTCAATGTATACAACCAAACAATCATTCATCAATTGATCTCTTATTTGATTGATTTTATTTCAAATTTATTAAGATCTAAATGAGTTTTTTCTAAGGTTTAAGATTAACAAATTTCTCTTTTGTTGTTGGGCTTATTATTATTATTATTATTTTCAGATTTTATATCAAATTGGTTTGTGATTGGTATTTTTTTTTTTTTGTGTGTGTGTTTAAAAATACCAAGATATTGTTAAGAGAATCATATTCAAACTTATTACAACTGGGTTTTAAAAAAATTTAGGTCAGAGTGTTTAAATTTTTATTTTAGAGGTCCAAAAAAAAAAAGTTGAACATATATATATATATATGTTTCAATGCAGGGAAGTTTTTGAACCTCCTAGGCTCCAAATGAAACCACCCCTGCAATACATAGAAAATATGACCTCACATATCTAATTTTCTGCAACCTTACAAAAAGGCACCAGTGAAGCGACCCATCAATCACATAGCACGGGACCCACCTGTATTTATTCAACTCGCCAGAGGAACTCCTTGTCGATCTAAAGTGATGACATGGGGTTTTTCTCAACCCTTGGATTTTTTGTGGTCATTCATTGAAATTGAAAATTAAAATAGGAGAGACTGGCAGAGTTTTAAATGAAAGGAGCCCACACCCCTTTCAATTAGCTAACCCAAACAAACACCGTCTAAAAAACACTCATTTGTATAAAAATTTAGAGGTGATAAAATTGGACACAATTTGCGAACTCGACATGACACAATACAAAATTAACAAATTATGAGTTGAGATTTAATGAGTTCGGGTCATATTCGGATTGACATAATTGACCCGTTTAATAAATGGGTTAGGTTAGTGTTTAACATATAAAATCTGTTTGACCCGTATGACCTGTTTAATTAAATGACTTTTTACTAATATAGCTTTCAAAATCTATGTATATAAACTTATTATTTGTTGTGGTTTATTTTCTTTGATATATTGTGATTGATTATTTGTGATATTGAGATATATTTTAATTTTGAATGATTATTTGTGATGCATTTATTTGTTAATTTTGAATTTTATATTAAAAATATTTTTTTGTTTGTTTATTCATAATTTTTTTTCTTCATTTTAATAAAATCTGACAAACAAGTCGACATGACTGACCCATTTAATAAATGGGTCGTGTTAGGGTTGAGGAATCTTGATCCGTTTAATAAACATGTAGGGTTAGTGTTGACCTATATAGTCGGATAGTCATGACTTGATACGGGTCAACACTAACCCGACATGTGTTGAAAAAAACTAGATCCAACCCATATGCACTAAAAGCATTGATTTAGGAACTATTTTTAAAAACATTTTATAGGAAAATGATAAAGTAATTAATTTTTCTAATGGTTTTTTATATTTTCCATGAAAATAGTATTAAAAATTTTCTAATATGGTTTATTAACAATTGCCTTAAGGACACCCGTTAACATGACAAAAAAAAAAAAACTTTTCATCTTTTGAATTGAATAACGTACTTGGCACAAAAATTAACATATTTAGATAGTACATGTGGTTGAAAATTTGAGTCCAATTAAATTTCTAATTGGATTTTCTCTTAATTTTGGCTTTAAATATAATATATGTGTGTGTGAGAGTCTTATTCTCTCTTAGCATATTGTTTAATGTAATGTGCTAAATTATTTACTAATACTTAAATTTAGATAAATATTATTTTAGATGTTCATTTTTCTATTAATCTACTTGATTCGACTCGTGCATGTCTTGTTGTTGGATAAATGAAGGGGCGTGGGATGGGTTTGAGATTTTTAAGTTTAAGTGTGGGTTTGGATCCACGTTTCCAAACCCACGTTTGCGTTTCTTTCATTTTTTTTCCCTGGACGCGCGTCTAGCATTGTTCATTGTCCATGAACAGTGATTATAGGCTTATGAATAGTGCCAAATGCACGAACAGTAACTTTTTTTTATTTTTTTAATTATTTTAAGCACTATTCACACATTTAAAAATTATTTTGCTACAGTATTTTCAGTTTTCAGTTTCAACAAAATAATTTCTATCCAAACGGACCTTTAAATTGGATGAGTGTGAAATTGAATTCCTAACTTTTAGTCGGTTTTGGTATGTACAATATTTTTAAAGATTTTTGGGTTAGAAAAGGTTATTCCCATCCCAAAACCAACATGTTTCTTTTTCTAGTAGAAAATCATTTCTAAGGCACCTACACAAGGCATCTAATTCACCTTATGTTTTTTCTTTTGCCCTTGAATTTTTTAACTAGAAATTTCTTTAGACAATCAACCAAGAAGAGGAAGAGGCTAAACAACAACAACAACAATAACAATGATAATAATAAATGATTCAATAATGATAAATTGAAGCTATTTGCAGGCATGGAGTAAAACAACCAAGAAACCCATGGTCTGATGGTCCTGAGTATATCACACAATGTCCAATAGAACCAGGAACAAACTTCACATATGAAGTCATTTTCTCTACTGAGGAAGGAACTCTTTGGTGGCATGCTCATAGTAACTGGACGCGATCAAGTGTCCATGGTGCCATAGTTATTTATCCCATAGAAGGAACAACAACTCCATACCCCAAGCCTGATGGTGAAGAAATTTTCATACTAGGTATGTCAAGTTTTTATGGATCATTTATCTTGCAAGCAATATGAATTCTTCTCTATTTTACAACTTAATAGAAAACCATCTTAAAATCTTAGGGAGCCTTTATGTGAGGGTTTATTACAGCATGCTTGGTAACCACCTTAATCTAAAAGTATAAGAAATTATGTTGATGTGCAATAATGTTATATTAATCACTTGTTATTCTCACTACTACCCAACGTGTGACTTCAATATTTTACCAACCACATCACTCATATAATTAATATTGTAGCTCACATATGAATCTTCTACCAACCCTTATATTTTATTTGATTTTTATTTTTATTCTTCATGGGTGTTACAGCGCTATTCTTAACCTTCGAGAGCATCTATTCCTTTGTTTTTAATCTTTTTATTTTATTTTTATAAATGGCTAGAAATCTCCAAGTCACTACCTGAACCCCTCATCTCCCCCTCAACCCCTAGTTGTATTCTAAAACCTTCGAGCATCTTGATGTTTAGACAATGTCTAACAATTAACTAATGTAATAGAATCTTATAGGGTAAATTACTATATATTTTGGTTCATAAATTTTAAAACGCCCGGCTTTTGTCCTTAAACTATTGAAAATGTTTTACTTTTTACCTTAAAGTTAAAAAAAAAAAAAATTTATCCCTAAACTATTGAAAAGTGTTATTTTCTCATTCCTATTTCTGTTTCAAAAACTATTAAAAAAAACTATTTACAAAGTTTAAAGATGAAAAAATAATTTTTTAAAGTTTAGGGACAAAAAACAAACTTTTGGTAAAATTAGAGACCAAATTAGTATTTTATTCAATCATATACTATGAATGTGTGTGTATATATATTTTGTTATTGTTAATGGATCTATCCTCACCTTAGGAAAAGGATTTTTTTTTTTTTTTTTTTTTTTTAAAAACACTTCTTAATCCACTTATATTGTATACTCAGGATCTTGGTATGTTGGAAACATTAACGCGTTGGTACTGGAGGACCTTAAAACTGGTGCATCCGCACCCGAATCAGATTCTTATGTGATCAATGGCCAACCGGGAGATTTCTTACCATGCTCCCAAGGTTAGTAAAAAATAAGAAGCATTATCATTTCAAATAAGTATATGTAAAATTTTTCTAACAAGGATCGGAAAAGACCCAAAAAATTGTTTTGATTGTTGTTACTCATATGATACAGATTCAACTCATCGTTGGGTGGTTGATTTTGGGAAGACATATCTTGTCCGAGTAATAAATGCTGCTATGAATGCTGACCTCTTCTTTGGAATTGCTAAACATAATATCACAGTTGTTGGAGTGGATGGTAGCTATGTAAAACCCATAATCAACGATTTTATAGTGATAAGCCCGGGGCAAACCATGAATCTCTTACTAACAGCAAATCAACCTTTGGGCCACTACTACGCTGTCGCTAGACAATATGACACTGACCAGTCGTTTTTTAACGGGTTTGATGACACAAATGCTACAGCAATTCTTATGTATAGTGGCAACTATACTGCCCCAGATGTTCCACTCTTTCCTAGCAACCTTCCTGCCTATACGGACAATAATGCCGCATATAAATTTATGGGTCGCCTACGGAGCTTAGCAAGCAAAGACTACCCAGCAAATGTCCCATTAAATATAACTACAAAAATGTTTATCACAATTTCCATGAACTATCTTCCCTGTCCAAATGCATCTTGTGCGGGTATAGATGGAAATATGATAGCAAGTAGCTTAAGCAACATGAGTTTTGTGAACCCCACTACTGATGTATTGCTTGCCTATTATAGGTATTCCCATTTTTACTTTTCCCCTTTGAGGATTATCATTTAAATTTTTTTTTTCTATTTTTCTATTTTGTAAATACTTATTATTGATCATAACACAGTTTCTAAATATGAAGCAGGAACTTGACTGGCATTTATTCCCCAGATTTTCCAGATTGGCCAGAATCTTTCTTTAACTTCACTGCGGACGATTTGCCATTAAACACTACAATACCAACTCAAGGGACCAGGGTTAAGATGTTAGACTACAATGAAGAGGTGGAGATAACTTTTCAAGGGACTGCGGTATTGAGAATACCACAAAATCATCCAATGCACATGCATGGGTATAGCTTTTTTGTGGTTGGGTCAGGTTTTGGAAATTTTAATAATGAGACAGACCCCAAAAACTTTAACTTGGTTGATCCACCTGAAGTGAATACTGTTGAAGTGCCAAAGGATGGATGGGTTACCATCAGATTCAAAGCAAATAATCCTGGTAAGATTTACAGTTACTTAGGCTTGTACTAGAACTCCGCCTAGCTGCTCTAACTCTTGATCTTGTGTTTGGTTCTCACCTAGGCCAAATTTGGCACAAACATTTACCAAAATCGCTCAATTTTACTTTGTATATATTATTAGAAATTATAGTACATACACAATAGTAAAATAAAGTGATAAAGGCAATTCAACAATAAAGAGAATGTCAATGGTCATAAGTACTACTGGCATCCCTCTCATGTGGAATTTTTTTTTTTGAAAGGCTCATGTGGAATTTATATCCAGAGGTTGAATTCCCTTACTTACACTAGGAAACACGCCTCATTTGATGGGGTTTGGATTCAAGATCGAGTTGAATTCTCTTACTTACACTTAACTGAATAGGGAAAAAAGAAGAAGGAGAATATGACTTCAATTTCATTTTAAAAATAATGGAAAACTCAATTATAATATTTGAATTTTTCAACGAAGAATATTGTTACAATTAGGCTTTGTAATAAAAGAACATCAAGTTTCATTTTGATAAATGATTGCGTTGAAATATATTAAGAAATAATTAATTTGTTTAGTTTTTATCTTGCTTATATTTTTTTAATCTTCAATTAGATGAAGGTTGAAATTTCACGTATTAATTTAATTTTGATTTTTAGTATATTTCTTATTTTTGAATGATAAACATGTTTTAGTTCATGCTTTGATCCTTAAAGATTAACCTTGATTTTTCCTTGCTTGAATCTTACATAAATACTATACTAACATGTGATGATTTGTAATAGGTGTCTGGTTTTGGCATTGTCATTTTGAACGACATCTTAATTGGGGCATGAACACTGTAATGATAGTGAAAAATGGTGGCACACCTGAGACAAGTATCCGCCCACCCCCAACTTATATGCCTCCATGTAAACCACCTTCCCTCGCTTGGCCTATGGACTTCGACGATATATTCTCATGAAGTCAGGAAGGTGTATGAAAGAAAATAATGTCAGGTATTATTTGAATAAACTATTTGGTTAGACTTCACTTTATTTAAAAATATATGATTTCTCCCATAAAAAATAAATACATATATATATATATATATATATATATATGATTTCACAATAAAGTAACATATTTCTCCATAGGTAGAATTTCTCTTTGTAGGGATAGTCTAATATATTGGACATTTATTAATTCAACTAAGTATGCATTTGCCAACAAATTATTTGCGTTTTGCGTTTTGGAACCTTTAAAACTTTCCTAAAATAGATTATTAACGAGTGCCTTAAGAGCACTTGTTAGCATTTTTCTTCTTTTATTAGGGGATTTGTTTCAGCTAGGCTTCCACGTGCTGGCTGACTTATTATGTTGTGGGCTTGGGCTTAATCCAAACACATAGTTGGGCTTCAAAAACAATGGAAGTTGAAAAGTTTTATACATACCAACATTTGTCACGCTGTTCTGTAACAACGGACACCATTTTGGTCAAAGAAGAAAGTAGAAGGCGAGCGATGGGAAGAAGAAAAGTAAAACGGTTTGTTTTACTAAACTCTTCACAGCTTCTAAAGGACAAGTTTAGCATAATATTTTTTTGGGTAAACGATCTGTGGTTCAACTAATCAAAAGAAGATGCTAAATGCACTATATAAGTCTAGTCAAAATGGCTGGATAATTTAACAGTATTTGATTTAGAATAAGTACTAAAATTATGACTTGAAGTCATTATATCAATTTAAAACTTTTAAACTAAGTTTAAAAAAAAATTTCACACAAGTTTATGTGTTACCGGGTGTGTCTAATAAACACTATCTATTGATTTAAGAGAAATGTTATGTTCACATCATTTTCACAACAAATTTTAAGTAGTATGTTGTTATAGGTTATTGGTGGGGTAAAAATGTAATTTCAGTGGTAGATTCAAATTAGAACCAATAATAACTAACCATTTATGATTTGTTGTAAAAGTATTGTGAAAATATTGTGAACATAACACTTTATTTTATTTTTTTTGAGAGATTTTCAACCATGGCGTCCGCTTCTGATGATAGCTCATTTTTTTTTATAATACAATCATTGTGGTAAGCCTGACCCAACAATCTTTAAACACGTATTATTATAACACTTTTTAAATCATAGTTTTCACATCATTTTGAATACTAATACTTGAACATTGCTACTAGACAGGCCCTAAGCATGTAGAAATGTGAATATCCAAGAATAGGAGCACAATAAGCATTCAAGCATGTGAACATTTTGATTCATGAATGTAAAGGCCATTAATGCAACATAGTATAATTGAGCTTGTTATAGTGGAAAGCCGCTCATAAATTATGGCCTAGAAGAAGTACAAAATGAAAATTTCATCACAGGTCGACATGTGGTCTAGTGTGTACAGTTGAAGTCATCGATAGCAGTATGGGTATGGGCTAGGCCCCTAATTGCGAGAGTAATCCCTAGATTATTGTCGTTAACACAAAAGATAGTGAAATCGAAGTCATCTGAAGTATGCTACAAAAGTAGTATATGACAAAGGGTACAATTAGTGGTGAAAAAAATGTGTACACAAATTAGCTAGGTTCACACATTGTTGTTGAACTTTATGAGTTTATGTATCATAAATGAGGGTTGACACGGGGCAAAATCATAGGGAAATTAATGCATGTTGATCGATGATTATATCATAATATGGTGCACCCTCACACATGCAATAACCCCACTTGGTGAATGGCTTTACTTCACAAATGCAATATATTTTTTGGTAGAGAGAAACCAATTGTTGGTTAAGGTTACAAATCTTTTGGTTGATGTATATGTTCATACAAATGTGTCTATTCCTAAGGGGTGCAAGTTTGACTATGAATACCAAGACCCTCATTTTCATTTAGACATAATTTCATTCTCTTTGTAGACAAAAGGTTGTAGTTTGTGATCACCTCCTTAACGAGAATGCCATGCACGTTTAGGACCAACAATTTTAAGGTTCCATTTCATGAATTGACAGTGTGACAAAATCATGCTTTTATTATAAAAGAGAGGTGAAGACTTAAAGAAAGTGCAAGTCCTAAAAAATTTTAGGGGATTATATATATATATATATACACGTGTGAAGATTTTTTTTTTTTTTTCCATTTCAACATGTAGGTATTCTACCCTTTCAGTCAAAAAAAAAAAAAAAAAACATGTAGGTAAAAAGGATTCAAATCCATATTCTCCACATAAGAAGAACTAAGTAATTACAAACAGCCACAAGACTATTGGTGTTGAAAGAACTCTTTTACTCTTATTACAAAATTTAAGTTGAATTAATTCTTAAAATAAATTCTTTTACTTTGTTTTCATTACTCAACAATACTTGGATATGTTTGGATACCTCTTATTTTGTTAAAAACTGAAAAATTATTGTTGAAAACATTGTAGCAAAATAGTTTTTAGGAAAATACTAACGAGTGCCCTAAGGGCACTCGTTAATAATCTATTTTAGGAAAGTTTTGATACTACTTTTATGGGAAATAAAAAGAGCTGTTAAAATATTAATTACTTTTTTTTCATTTCCTATAAAAACTTTATTTAAATGGATTATTAACGAGTGCTCTAAGAGCACTCGTTAGCATGACCCATAAAAGAAATGACCTTGGGATTTTTTTTTTTTTTTTTTGACAAAATAAATTTTTTACTTTAGCCTAATCTAAATATATATGTGTGTAAAACTTCTTCCTAAAGACTTGAAATCTAGCCCTTGCACCCCATATCCTACAAGCACTTATAATTGTAGAGTGACTATCGTATTAAGGGTGTATGATGCTAACCTTAAACAGTTCTAGTATCAAAGAAATGAAATCCCACAAATTCCTCCTCTGTTAGCAAGGTCTCCTTAAGCTTCCATTTTATTTCTTTCCTTACTCACTCTCTTCTCTCTTGAAAAATTTAAAGAGTTTCAAACATTCAGAAAAACTACCGTTTTTTAAATTGGGGTTCTTTCCATAGAGAGCAGATTGCAAATCAAGCCACCCAATTGCGTAAATCTAGCTTTTTCCTACTCTAGAGTCTACACACGTGGGTTCTTATATTGCAAATTTTTTTTTTTTTGGCCAGAAAAGCAGTTTATATTGTATTGTAAAAATTCTGATATGACAAGTTTAAACTCTGTTTGTAAGTACATATTAGCAAGGTCGCCGTTGTATCTAGAGAATGACTATTTGAGCCATTTGCACAAAAGGTCATAATAGTGGGGGCAAAATTGCTTTTTAAGGACAACGGACTCAGTTCCCTGCCTAGGCTCAATAGATTGATAAATTTATATTTCTCATTGTATTTGATTGACACTTTAGCTAATTAATTTATGCAATCAAACTATATTTTCAAGAATCTTAAGAAGCTATATCTGCTCTTGATAATTAACAAAATATCTGTTGTTCGGGATATGTCAAAACTTAAGCCTATTGATGGAAATCACTATAAGAGGTGGTCTTTAAGTATGCCATGTATTTGGAAGCAATCTGTGTAAATTATGTTTTGGTTGATGATTGTGTCCCTACTAATATGGCTGAGCTTGCACGTTTTGCATCTGCTTTGGTTTATGAGAAAGATAACGCAAATGTTATGGTCATATTTTGCAATATTAGTCAAACTCTCTATTTGATATTTATTGATTTTATAAGTTTGCAAAACAAATTTTGAAAGCTTTAAAAAAGAAATATTCAATTGAAGATGCTGGAACTAAGAAATATGTGGTGGGTATATTTTTAGATTATAAGATGGGTGATGACAAACCCATCACGGAATAAGTCCATGAGTATTAGGATATTTTTCTTGAAATTTTTTCTGAATGAATGGTCATTAATGATGCATTCCAAGCTTTGTTTTGAAAACCTGCCACCCTCATAGAAAGATTACAGAAATTATCTGAAACATAAGAAGCGTGATATGTCTTTAGAATACTTAAGTGTCCATAACCAGATTGAGGAATCAACCAGCAAGAGGACAAATGTGACTTGGCTAATTAATTCTCTTCTAAGGGCAATTTGGCTGAACAAAAACCTGGAAATTTTTAAAATTTTCAAAAATTTGCTCATGGGAAATGACCTAACAAGAACCACTATTGGATTGATGATATTGAATAATCTTAGCCTTTTATTATGAAAAAGAGGTGAGAATTAAAGAACTCTACAATATAGAATTCTCTAAAAAAGTCTACAAGATCCATATTCACATGGGTTATGATAGAAAATAAATTGTATAAAATGGGTCTCGATCCCAGAAAAGTCACATATAAAGTATAAAGTTGATTTCTTAGCTCTCTTGCTATCACTATGTATGTGGTAGAGCGATGAATTTTGATCGAGCATAGGGCACTAGGAGATTAATACCATGACATCATCATTTCGGATGTATTTTAATATCTAATTATAGATGTTTGGAACTTCCTTTGAAAGAAAATAAACTCTGTTCTTTGCTCATTTGCTACACAGTGCAACTGCCTAAACTTCTAAGTACTTAACTATAATCCCATTGATATAAAATGGTTTGTTTAGGATTAACAAATCATATTATCTAGTAAGTGGGTTTAAAATTTCATATTCCAATATGACCATTTGATCCTACTTTGCGAAATTTTCAAGAATAATCTGTAGTGCTGGCTACAGGAGAGCTTTGGTGCAGGTAGTAATTAAAAATCTAATAGTAAATTCTATATGTTGGGTCTGAAAGCCTAAGATGGTTAGACCAACTCTGAGGCTTTAATTTCACGTCATTTGGCTAAGTACTAAAATAGTATTGATTTCTTATTTCAAACCTTAAATCTGTCATAACAAATTTAAGTTTGGCAATATACATAAATTCTAATAATTTGTAAAGAATTGATTTTGAGCTGGAATTTTTGTCGTAAAATTTAGACATAAATTAATAAATCTCTGTAAAAATTTAACAATATTTTAGTAACTGTAAACAGGCCAAATGAATTTTATAAAAGGACTGATCTGCAGACAATCAAGAGATCAACTTAAAGCGGACTTGAAAATATGAGTACTATATGGAATTATGTTGATTGGTTAGAGTTGTAATTTTGTGTCCCTATTTTCACACATGCTGTTATGATCTTAGTGTTTCACATTGGTTAAGTGTAAGCTTAACCATGTGTTTATAAACTCTTGGGCACCCTCTCCTTATAAGCCGGTTTTCAAGGATAAGTTCTACTCATGGATTTGTAACATTTGGTAGCAGAGCCAACCATCACCCCGATTAATCAAGTGTAGCTCATTAAGTATGAGATCAAATGAGTTACAATTTTGTAGTCGAATCTCGGAAAGGGCGACCTAAAGGCTGGATTAAAATTACTGATAGCTGAGTGGAACCACCAAAAAGTGAAAGGGCTACCAACGGGTCAGTATCATTAGAGTGAGCCGTCGTGGACATCGGCTGTGGAGCGTGGTGGTATATTATGATCCTAGTGTCCCAAATTAGTTAAGTGTAAGCTCAACCATGTGTTTATAAGCTCTTGGACACCCTCCTCTTGCAAGTCAATTTTCAAAGCTGAGTTCTACCCAACTACTTGATTGAAGTTTATTATGCCTCGGGTTTGATGTTTAGTATGTAAAGGCATAAGCCTCGCTATCTCTGCTTTTAATATTTCATGATTCATGAATAATGTGTGTGATATAGCTTTGTTAAATGTGTACTCTTTGAAGTAGTGCATCTGATGTATGTAATTTTTGTTATGGGAACCACCTTAATTTAGATGGGTTAGGAATTTCTTGAGTTACATATGCTTTTAAGGTTGGGAGTTTTATGTTTGATTTTCCTTTAGATTTGTGAACTGAGAGTAATAACTAATAAGTTTTATTTTTTGTTTTGGTGTTACAAGAACCCAGGTTTGAGCTCCTTCAGGTTCAAGCTCTCATTTCTTCTGCTTTCAGGTACATGAATTGCTTATGAGCTTTTGGTCAGTCATGACACATTTTGAAAAGCTTATATTGCATTATAACATTTTAATAAATGAACGTTACATACATAGTGTTGTTTTATGCAATTATATTAGTAAACGTGTTATGTTAAATAGACATGTTATGAAAAAGGAAGAGTTTGAGAAATATCATTTTTTATTGATAAGTTTTATGGTATGTTTGGACTTTCTCTTATTAAAAAAAAAAAAAAACAGTTTTGAAAATCCATGGAATGTTTGGCGCCTTCTAGTTCATGGAAAGTTATACTCATCAATAATTATGTTTCTTGTTATAATAAAAGACATTATTAATTATTTAATTGTCAATAGTGTGTTTTATCATCTTTGGAACACAAATAGATTGATAGATCAGTCCATTCTGAGAGAGATAGTGTAGATCTGTGAGCATGATTTTCTCCTTCCAGGTGGGAGAAGTTTCTCCATTAGAAACTTGGATCAATCTCTTACAATCGATAAGTATAAGGATCTGTTTATAGCCAAGACTTGTAGGTTTAAGTAACCCCTCCACAATAGCTTCCTGAATAGCACCATGAACTGATATGGCTGCACAACTTGCTCCACCGGTGAATATGATGATTCCTTGCAGAGTGGTAGCTTCATAAGCATATCCACCTCTGTTAGGCATTTTTCTTCTGGCTCCAGCAACTTTAATGATTAGCTGCCAGTTACTCCCATTACCACAACTCAGAGCTTGATGATCTTTGGATCTGTCAGGATCTTGGTTTTTGGAGAAAGCATCTTGGTACCTGCAAGTCAAACACTGAGCTGTTAGAATAACTTCCATTGGGTTGGGGTTTATACCTTCATGAACCACTTATTTCTGTGATTCCAGATTGTCCACAAGAGGATGAATAAAGATTGAATGTAGAACATCATCTCTTGGTCAAACTGTTTGAATCGTTGGAAAATAGTCCCAATCCAACATTCAAAATTTACATCATTTAAGTCAGAAGTATGGACAGCCTAAGGGGATCCATGCCACACAGCTCTAGCAAACGGGCAATAAAGGAGATGAAATATGGATTCATCCTCATTCTCACATAAGGGACAAATACTTGGAGTTGGTATTCCCCTATTTTTCAAGATTAGTTTCATTGGGAGACTGTCATGTAGAATCTTCCACACAAAGGTAATGATTTTCACAGGGAGTTTCACCTTCCAAATCAAATTCCAGGTTTCCTGGGGAAAGTCATAGTTTCTGCACTGATCAGGGCAAAGGGATGAGGGTTGTTCTGCCTGCTTGGGATAGCAGTTTTGCTTTCCAACCCTGTAGTTTGGATTGGAGCCTATCTACCAGGACTTGAAAATCAACCACTCTTTTCCCCCTAAGCCTGAAATTTAAACCAAGGTATTTGCTTGGAGTTTGGACTAGATTAACTGGAAGGGTTTGGGCAAGAATATCTTGGTCCTCTCTAGGCATATTAGGGGAACAATAGAGATCAGATTTTGAAAAATTAATACTTTGTCCTGAAATTGAGCAATACCAATCCACAATTTACTGCAAATTGGACAAATAGTGCCTATCATTTTGAAAAAATAAGAGCAAGTCATCAGCAAATAGAAGGTGAGTGAAAGAAAACCCATTTCTCCCAATTTGGACACCCTTAATTTTCTTGAGGTTCTCAGCTTTCAATAGTGAAAGTGATAGGATATTTGCACACAAGAGGAAAAGGTAAGGGGATAAGGGATCTCCATATCTAAGTCCTCTAGAAGGTATAAAGGACTTAGAAGTGCTACCATTAATGACTAAAGTATAGGACACAGTTGCAACACATTCCATAATCCAACTCACCCATTTTGGACTAAATCTCATGGATAAAAGAACAACTTTCAAGAAATTCTTAACAACTCTATCATATCCTTTACTCATATTTATTTTTAAGGCACCAAAAGATTTTTTCCTGTCCCTTTTTTTGCACAGAGAATCAAAGATCTCATGCGCAATAAGAATATTATCCGTAATATTCCTCCCTTTGATGAAAGCATTTTGAAGGGGGTTTTGAGGTTGTCCATAAACGGTTTTAGTCTATCGACAAGTATCCTGGATATGACTTTGTACACCACATTGCATAGACTAATAGGATATAATATGTAACAGCCTCAGGGAAGGACATTTTAGGGATAAGAGTGATATATGCATGATTAAGGGATTTTAGAAGAGAACCTGAGTGGAAAAAAAATAAAAAATTACACCACATTTTGTTATGAATCTAATATTGTTTCCTGATTTCCTATGAATGGTATTAAAAAAAATCTTTAAAGAAACGTGTTATATGATGTCAAATGATGGAAATATAATTGTGGTGACTGATGAGTTGTTCATGATTTCTCAAGAATGAGGTTTTCTCATAAGATATTAAGAAATTTTCTTTTAAGATTTTAATGTTCTGCTTCTTATAAGCTAAGTGTCTTATTAATGTAACGAAATATATTTGTAAGGAAAATATTGAAGTTATTTTCTTGTGTTGCATAAAGATTAGACTATGAAGTATTGAAGTTTATAAACAATTATTTAAGAATGCTCAAAGAAGTTAATCTTGAAGCATATCCACATGTTGGTTTACATTACTTTATGCATTCTTACTAAAATCTCATGCCACCTAACCCATATTGAGTTTTGTTAGCTCACCATTTTTTTTTTTAAATCAATGAGCAGGTCTTATCTGTTGGAGCAGCAAGAACCTTAACCAAGTTTTGTAAGAGTTGGGTTTTAGTTTCAAATAATATCGTGTTCTCTTTTGGCAGTTTTAAGCTTAATTATTTCAAGAGTTTGTATTTAAGAATCTTTTTTTTTTTTTTTTAATTACATTAAGAATCTATTATCCAGTGTTTGGAGTCTTTTATGTAGTCATATATTTTATTTTGTGAACTTGTGGTATTTAAATAATTTATGGCTTATGTTGCCAATGACAGGGACGAATCTAGCGTTAGGCTAGGGGGAATATTTAACCCAAAAAAATCAAGTTTTACTATTAAAAAAAAAATCTCTTAAGAAAAATTCTTTGATGGAAAAACAAATATTAGAATGACACATTAGTTGTTTGCTTATTTGGGAGTCTTGGTACTTGGGAGTCAATATTAAATGAATTATTTATTTATTTTATTTCTCATTATAAAATAAATGTTAATTTGAGCACTATAATTGATTAAATTTTCTCTATTACAAGAATTAATTATTAATTTAGGGAATGTATTGTAGAGTTACTTATTCTTACAGTTTTGATCCTTAAGAGTTAGGAGACACATGAATTTTTTTTTTAAATTGTTGATGTAGTGAGTGATTATTGGGAAGTAAAAAAGTAATATCACTGGTATAAGCTTTTGATGCAGTCGCTTAAAGCCCCAAGTAAAAAAAAAGCCCCTAAATTTTAACTTAATTAAGCCGAAATATTAACCAATAAATAAAGTAATATTTTGTTATCAAATGAAAGCAAAAAAAAAAAAAAAAAAGTTACGTCTATAACATTTTTCACAATACTTTTACAACAAATCCTAAATAACAGCCTTAGCAGGTTGTTACAGGCTATTATTGATAGCAAAAAAATAATTTTAGTGGTGGATTCAAATAGAAAACAAGAAGCAACTTAACACCTAAAATTTGTTATGAAAAATTTTGTGAATATAGCACTTCTCAAAAAAACAAAATTCACAATAATTGAGTTAGCAAACTTTTACTAGTTCTCATCTAAGTCCACCACTAACATCACTTTTTTACTTACTACTATCAATCTGCCACATTAACAAATTTTGTATTTATAAAAAATAAAAAATTCTAGGTGGTTCTTGTTAATTAATAATAATTTTGCATATAAAACAAGATAATTAATTTTCGCCTTAATCCCCCAAATGCAACAAGCCGCCCCTATTCGCTCATCCTCTCTCTATGTCCTTACAAAAAATTAAGTAACACAAATTTGACCACATTTTTTGCCACAACTATCTTATGTAACTGATTATGAGTAGTGAAAAAAAAGTGATGAGTTCATGTTATGAAAGTGATAAGCAGTCAATTATTATCTATAACATAGACAAATCATGTCTTTCACCAACTTCTTGTACCTCTCTCTCTCTCCAACACTTTTTTTGTGTGTAAAATCCCTTTCTCTCTCTCTCTCTCTCTCTCTCTCTCTCTCTCTCTCTCTCTCTCCGCTCTTCTTCTTCTTCTTCTCTTTGTCTTTTTCTCAATCAGTCTCTCCCTCATGTCAATCAATGGAGTTATTAGCTGTTAGCTCGGTTTCTTCTTCTTCTCTCTTATCAGTCTTCTTTGACTCTTATGCATGAAAGTCAATACTGAATCGATACCAGCCATACCAAGAGAATATACTGTACCAGCCATCAACCGGTACTGATACTCCTCCAAAACGTATCGGAAAAAATACTGGGTTGTACCAGCCTATTTTAGCTATATCGGCCTGTACAGGTTGGGATTGGCGTTTTGGCCGGTACAATTAAAAAAATAAATAATTAAAAAATATTATTAAAAAATATTTTATTTAATCTAATATATTGGCTAACGTGCTTAAGCTAACATGTAGGCTTATAAAATATATGGATTTTAAATTTTATGTTGATAAACATAAAAATTCATAAATTCATACTTACATAAATAATATAAATATAAATAAATATGTATATGTGTATATATATATATATATATATATATATATATATATATTGTAAGGACCAGATTTGAATTCCTAGCCTACCACTTGGATAGACTTTGGCCCAAAAAGTCTGAAGCAATGAATTTGTAGAAAATGAGTTGAAAAAACTGGGCTCTAGATGATTAAACCAACTTTGGATTAGATTTGGATGATAAAACAATGCAAAGAGACAAAATTATGTTGAATAAAAATCATCCTCGGCGTTATCCGAGCTGACCTGTTCATATATCTTCTTCCCAAATTAGGTTACAAGTCTCCTTTTTCTCCTCTCACAGTCCCTGTTTTTTTCTCCTAAAAATTCCCTTTTTTTTTATTCACAAAGGGTCTTCTTTCTTATATAGTTCTTTTCCAAACATCTTAAACTTACACTTGTTGATCATCTGTATTACTACTTGAGTGGCTGTCCCATCAGACACCCTCTCTAGTTGTGTAGATTTTAGGGAAGCCAACCTTACACTGTTCAGATATCACCTCCACATTAATGCGGCCAGAAAGTTAGATGTAGAGCATTTAATGCGGAGGTAACAGCTTTAGCATCTATCTTAGTAGCCTTCGTCTACTCACTCCTTATCTAACGTCTGATTTCTAACCGTTATGGTACCTGGTAGGATGCTTAGGGAGGTAGAATATTCCTACCAACCTCGGATTCCACAATTCTGATATGATTCCTCTCCTCAGACATCTTTTGGACTGTTGTGTACAATTCGTATTTCTTCATCTCAAACCATTCTCACAACAACGTTGCTTGATCCTCCTCGGACAAGTATATGTCCTTGGATTGGGCCATAGGCCCAATATACAAATTTAACAATATCTTATGGTTATCTGGACCCCACACATATATATATATGTATAGAAATATATAAATAGCAGTAATCTTGAAACGGTATACCGGTATCAAATGGTACCGAAATATTTTGTTCCACTAGCCAAACCAAAACAACATCCGGTACTAAATTGACTTCCTTGCTCTTATGTCTATCAAAGTCACTGACCAAAATAACCGAATAGCGACATGTTTGTTCGATCAACATAAAAATAAGGTGAAATTGCAAACAATACCCTTAAAGTTTAAGATCTTATAATTTTACACCTTAAAGTTTCAGAATTTAGATTTTATGGTTTTACCCCCTAAAGTTATATGCTGCTGGGATTGTTACCCCCTCTATCCATTTTTTGTTGAAGTGTCCATTAAGTGCCATGTCATCTTGCCACGTGTGATTTGTTGATCCAATCAAATTGTGACACATGGATTTTTGTATTACATGCAATTAAATAAATTTAAAAAATATTTAAAGTGCTTAAAATAAATTTTTTAAAACCAAAAATTAAATAAATTAGAAACCCAGCATTTTCTTTCACTTTCCTTGATTTTCTCAGCAACCAAACAAACCCACAAACATCAAAAGCATCATTTCCGGTTCAATATAACACATTTTTTCTTTTCATTTTCCTTATTTCTTTAAGAAACAATTACATAAAAATATCCAAACTTTATGAGTTTATCAGCAGCCAAACAAAACAAAATATTTAGATAGAAATAAGCAAAAGAAAGAAAGAAAACCTCTAAAACTCTTCAATGGTAGAGAAGGTGTAGAAGGGTCTCATAGAACTACCCCAAACAACTTGCCTTGACTTATTAGTGGATGGGTTATTGAACCAGAAGGTCCAAAAATGCTCCAACGGGTGAGTCACTTCCCTTCAATTCTTCTTCTCCCTCTGTGATCTCTCTTCCTCTGCCAGCTCATCCTCTTATTCTTCTTGGGTTTGGGTATGGGTTTGGAGTAGCGTTAGTATTGCTTTGTACCACCAAGGTTGCAGACTTCACATTTCCTCCACCACCATTTTTCATCTCTCTTTTGGTTTCTCTCATTGTTTCTTGGAATGTTTGGTTTGATTTCTGTTGGAGCATTTTAATATTATTTAATTAAAATGAATTTATATGAAAATATAAATGCAAATATGTGAGAATTAGTATTGCTTTGTTCCACCAAGGTTGCAGACTTCACATTTCCTCCACCACCATTTTTCGTCTCTCTTTTGGTTTCTCTCGCTGTTTCTTGGAATGTTTGGTTTGATTTCTATTGGAGCATTTTAATATTATTTAATTAAAATGAATTTATATGACAATATAAATGTAAAGATGTGGGAGCTAATATCGAAGATAAAGAGTTAGTGAAAATGTTTAATCCCACGTTGAAAATGAGAGAGACTCTTTTATTCTTTTTAATTTTGATGATTAATGGGCTAATATGTATTGATTCACATATTGGGTTAGAGACGTGCACAAGGGAGATGTGAAGGGAGGAGGTGTTAAAAATGAAAACAGATCAGCCTCTTGGATCCTCTTATTACAGCATTACAACACCATAAAAATCCAGCAATCTCCTTAAGGAGATTCAACACATGGAGCTTACACAAGCCAAGAAAATTTGGAAAGCTTTACAAAGCACCACAATCTTGGAGGGAGTTCCAAAAGACTTTGCAGCACAAACAAAAGGAGACATTCTTGGAGACTTTAATCACACGCATCCGTGTGGAGGAGGAGGCTAAAGGATAAGATGCACTCATGACACAAGAGAGCAATGGTAATTCCACCACAAAGGTAAACCTTATTTCTGCCAATAATAATATGCCCAAAAATCATTTTCCTAGAAATGGTCAGTTGAAGCCTAAAAAAAGAGTTTTCAAAAATAATAATTGATCTCAAGGAAGGGAAAACCAGAAATAAAAATAACAATAAGAACCAAGAACCCCCTTCAGAAGATCAATTTAATATATCTTGTTTTGTCTGTGGCAAAAGTGGGCATATTGCTCGATTTTGCACATCTCAGAAACGTGAATCTATTCTGCAGGCTAACATAACCGAGGAGCCTTTAGTGGCTATGATTACAGATATCAATATGGTGCAATATTTTGAAGGGTGGTGGGCAAATTCTGGTGCTAATAGGAATGTCTACTATGACAAAGATTGGTTCAAGTTGTACACTCCCTTTGAAGAAGAAAAAATAATTATGCTTGGTGACTCTAGCAAAACCAAGGTTCTTGGGAGTGGTGAGGTTGATTAGAAATTCACTTCTGAACATGTGCTAATATTGAAATATGTACTTTACACTCCGTTTATGAGGAAGGATTTGAAGTCAAGCTTTTTGCTTCACAAGGCTGGCTTCAAGCAGACCATGAAATCTGATAATTATGTAATCACTAAAAATGGATTATTTGTGGGCAATGGTTATGCTTGTGATGTAATGTTTAAATTAAATGTTGAGAATAATAAAGTATCTACCAGTTCAGTTTATATGTTTTCTTCTATTAATTTTTGTTATGCTTGTTTGTGTCAAATAAATAGTAGATATATGGGAATCGTGAGTAGTTTAGGATTAATTTCAAGACTGTCAAAAGATTTTGAAAAATGTGAAACTTGTAGTCAAGCTAAGATTAAAAGATGCCTCATAAAAATGTTTTAAAAAATACCGAATTGCTTGAGTCAATTTACTCCAATTATTGTGAATTCGAGAGAATTTTAACTAGTAGAGGAAATATATATATTATCACTTTTATTGATAATTTCTCAAAATATACAACTGTTTATTTATTGAAAAATAAAAGTGCTGCTTTTGAAAAATTTCAAGATTTTTTAAAAGAAGTTGAAAATCAATTTGGTAGAAAAATAAAAAGAATAAGAAGTGATAGAGGTCGTGAGTATGAATCAAGTGCATTTAACTAATTTGTTCAGTCTTTGGGAATTATCCATGAAACTACTGCACTATATTCACCTGCTTTTAGTAGTGTGGCTGAAAGAAAAAATAGAACTCTAATTGAATTAACAAATGCCATGTTAATTGAATTTAGTGCACCTTTACATTTTTTGAGGTGAAGCTATTTTAATTGCATGTCATGTTTTGAATAAGGTGCCACATAAAAAATCACATACCACACCTTTTGAGATGTGGAAAGGATATTAGGGTCATATTTTCTATATAATTGGCTAATCCTTCGACAAAACACACTTTACTTATAAATTGGGTAGATCTAAGTTGGGTTTGATACATATCGAGTGGTTGAATTAAAAACATAAAGATTGATCTAAGAAACAAGTGAAGAAAAGCTATTTTACTGAAGCTCGACAGATAGCTCGACAAAAAGCTTCTATTAAGATTTACTAGGCAGCTCGACACCAGCTCGACACTAGCTCGATTTATAGAGCTTTACGAATTCAGAAATTTCAGATCTGAATTTTGGCCCATGTTGATGTATTTATTTAAGGTTTCTTTTCTCACAACTTTAGACATATATAAATCTTATTTTAAGAGCCGTCACATACGGATACAATGACCAAGAGATTAATTTTATCTGTGAAAAGCTACTGCATTTGTATGCCATAAGGTTTTGTAACCAAGTGCTTTCTGATCTTTATCGTTTATGAAATGAAAAACTTTGTAGCCAACAACAATCATTCAAGTTAGTGGAGTTAGTCACATATTGGGATCCGTGGGAAAGGGTTAGTCACAGATTGGAGATTTTTGCATCAAATGAAAGAAGGCTACTACAAGATGAAGTCCAATTAGGTATTGGAGCGAAGGTTCAACTGTAGGCTGGTATTTTAGGATAGGCTAGGGTAGTGGTAAGATTCCTTATACTTGTAACCGCTTGATTATTGATTAGCGGATCCTTGGGAGTGATGACCTTAAATTCACTCGATGGGAGTTTTTGCCTTGCATAAGGTTTTCCCCATTTGTCAACAAATCACCTTGTCTATTTAATTTCCATTGCATTTAGTTTATTTGGTGATTTGTTGGGGCCTTCACAATTTGCATGTAAGTTAACCTAATTAATCAACTTGGATAATTGAATTAGTTAACTGGGGTCAAGCTATTTTAACTCAACAAGTGGTATTAGAGCAGGCACACTCTGATTAGGTTTTAATCTTTACTGTATAATCCATTGACCCCTATTGTTATGGATCTTGGATAACCTTTAATTATACCTCCTCTTTTTTATGGTACTAACTATGCATATTAGAAAGTATGCATAAGAGTTTTTTTGTAGTCTTTGGATGAAAAGGTATGGTTAGTTGTCAAGGTTGGATGGACCAAACTTACTGGTCCGCTACATCTTGGGATGATGACAAGATCAAAGCTGCAAATTTCAACAGTACAGTGTTGAATGTCTTGTTTAGTGCTGTGACTAACAAGGAGTTTAAGAAAATCTCATCTACTGAGAGTGCCAATGAAGCATGGACAATTCTTCAAAATACTTATAAAGGCACCAAAGCTGTGAAAGACTCCAAGCTTCAAAGGCTTACCACTAGTTTTGAAGAAATCAGGATGGATGAAAAGGAAGTGTTCGATGAATTCTATGCCAAGGTCAATGACATAGTGAACTCTGCCTTCAATTTAGGTGAAAAAATTCCAAAGCCTAAAATTGTGAGGAAAATCCTCAGATCTCTCCTAGAACGGTTTCATGCTAAGATCACCACCATTGAAGAGTCCAAGGACATTGACTCTATCCCTTTAACGGAGTTGATTGGGAATCTGCAAACCTATGAATTAGTTTTAGTTAGGATTAGCAAGGGGAGTAAGAGCAAGAATATGGCTCTCAAAGCCAAGAATGAAGAAGAAGATGAGTCATCTGAAGATGAGAACTCAAAGTTCAAATCTTACATTACCAAACCATTCAAGAAGTTCATCAAGAATGTGAACGTCAAAGCAAATGACAAGGATCGCAAGCAGTCTAGATTCTCTCAATTTAAAACTCAAGAGAAATTCAAAAGAGAATCCAAAGAAGGTGGGCCAAGCAGCAACATTCCAACCGGTCCAAAATGCTATGGGTGTCAAGGATTACAGACACATGAAGCTGGAATGTCTTACCTATCTCAAGTCAATTGGCAAGAGCAAAGCCCTAGTTGCCACCTTGAGTGATACCAAACCAGAAGTAAACTTAGAGGACAGTGATCAAGAAGGGATAGTCAGGGCCTTCACAGCCACTGTTGATGTGTCCAAAGAGTCCAAAGAACCGGTTAATGAGGAAGAGGAATTGATGGAGTCCAAATTTGAAGATATAGGTGAAAAAGATGATATTCATACTGCCTACTCAAAGCTTTACAAGAATTTCGAGAAGCATGAAAAGCTTTATAGGCAAGCCACAAGGAAGCTAAGTGAAGTGGAGTTTGAATGAGAAGAACTCTCCATTAAAGTTAATGAAGCAAATCCAACCATTGGAGCATTGTGGTTTGAAAACAACTTCCTAGCTGAGAAGACCTAGAAACTGGATGCTGAGCTGTTTCAAATGAGAGTTCAATTGGAAAGGACTTCAAGTGCTAAGCTAGATGAAATGTTGAATTTCCAAAAGGCTACATCCGATAAAACCGGTCTCGGGTATGATCACTCACTCTCTTCTTGTAGTACTTTCTCTAGTGCATTGAATAATGTTGTGTTTGTCTCTCCTACTTCTAATGTTAAAACTAAGATAACTTAACCAAAAACTGAAAATGTAAGTGAGGTTAAAGATGATAAGGGAAAATCCATTCTGGGAGCGCCACCTGAGGTTGTTAAAGAGACTAAGTAGAACACTCATCGCTCCACTAGTAAGAAGTCTCAACCAAAGAAACCTCACTTCCAAATTGGGACATACACGTCCAAATTGCTATAAGTGGCTCGCCACTCAACAAAGCAATAGTGTGTTATCTTTCAGAAGCCAAAATCAATTTCAAAATTATTTGACTCCTCTTGGGGTACTCTTAAAGGCTGTAACGTTCTTGACAAACTTCAATGGGTTTAATCCTCCTTCATACTCTCCTCATCAGAGGTCTTAGAACAAGAAAGGTTCATCTCCCTCCAAGTCTCCTGTTTGAAAGGAAAAAGACACCTTCAAGTGATTCCATCTTTGTTCTTGCATTTCTTGTGTGTTTGGGTGTTTGTTTTTTAGTCAGTCTAGCTTTTTTTATGTTTGTTTGTTGGTTTTTTTTTTTTTTTCAATAAAAAAAGGGGAAAATCTGAAAAATGCAAAAACAATGTGTGTTTGTGTATATTAATACTTTTGTACCTTGGATGGCCATTAAAATAAAGTTTCTCAACTTTGTATTACTTGTAACTTAGATGACCATCCTCATGCACAACTAAGCAATGTGAGTCTTGTGGCTCATTTATGTGATTTGTATGAATTGGTTAATCTTTTATCATTCATAACTTTATCACTCTTTTTGACAGGAAGGACTAAAAAATTCTAAGAGAAAGACATAAATAACCATCTCATTACTAAAATTCGTCAATCATAAAACATTTGTGTGCAATTCATAAAAGTCGTGCTCAGTAAGGTGTAGCACTTGCACAACAAAAACAACATGTTTGGCTTACATAATTGGGTTATTCTTTTCTTTCTTACATACCCATGCCTATTATGCCATTTTATGCTTTAAAGAAAGGCGTAAATGCACTTTTAGTTCTTACATTTTGACTTTTTTTTCATTTTAGTCCTTACATTTTATTTTTTCTACTTTTAGTCTCTAAATCAATTAACGCGTTCCATTTTGATCCTTTCCGTCAGTCAACCAACAGAAATTACTGAAGTGGCAGCCGGAGGAATTAAAATATTATAAAAATGCCACCTCACTCATGACACATCAGCATATAAATTTAAAAAATTAATTTATTAATTTTAACAAAATTAAAAAACATAAAACAAAATTTAAAACATAAAAATACATCAGATTTGAATCAAACACACAAAAAACCCAGAATTTTTCTTCAAAAACAAACACACAAGAACACAGTAGCAAACATAAATCTCCCAGCCAACCCAAAATGAGAAACATTTTTAGTAAAACATCTTCATTTTACAATGGTCGTGTACTTGAAAATGCAGTGGAACTCATTTTTCAATGATTGTTTCTTGTAAAAATGAAAAAAGTTTCCAGTTCTCAAGACACATGAAATGCAAGTATAGTTGCACAAACCACCACTGATCACCCAAAAATTTAGATTGGGAAGAAAAACAGCCACAACAGCTACCCACAAACCCACTCTGAAACCCCCACCAACCTCCGACAAATCCACTCCGAAACCACCATCAACAACCCATAAGCCCAGTCTGAAACCACCACCAACCACCCACAAACCCTGACAGAAATCAGCACCAGCCCACCAGAACCACCATCAACCACCCAAATAACAAACAAACCATCACCAACAACCCAAAATTTCAGATCAGATAGCCAAAAAAAAAAAAAAAAACCCACGAACCCAAATCCCAGCAAACCTAATTGAACCCAGCACCCACCATCTCTTTCTCTAAACCCAGATCCAAAGAGAAAGCTGAAGAAGTAATCGAAAACCAAGCCGGCAAGCTAGAGCTTGGGATCATGAAGCAAGGTCTCGCCTTTCACGATCTTCTTGATCGCGAAGGGGATCCAAACCAGGGTCGAGACCACGATGAAGCCCAATTGCTTGGTGGAGAGGAATGGAGGCTGGTGAATCGGACCAACGTTGAGCTTGGTCTTGGCCTGGACGAAATCGGCCATCGACTCGGCGAGTCGCGAGAAATCGCCTTGGTCCATCTGCTCTGATTGCTTCGAGGATTGGTGTGGAGCGATGAGGCGGATGTGAGGGAGGGCATTGACGCCGAAGAGAGCGAAGCTCTGCTGAGACTCTAGCGTCAAAGAAGATGAGGAGGTAGTAGGGTCTTGGGGTTTTTGTGGAGGTGAGGTAGAGATTTTGAGTTTTTTTGTGTGTTTGTTTCTGAAGAAAAATTCTGGATTTTTTGTGTTTTTGATTCAAATTTGATGTATTTTTATGTTTTAAATTTTGTTTTATGTTTTTTAATTTTGTTAAAATTAATAAATTAATTTTTTAAATTTATATGCTGATGTGTCATGAGTGAGGTGGCATTTTTATAATATTTTAATTCCTCCGGCTGCCACTTTAGTAATTTCCGTCAGTTGACTGACAGAAAGGACCAAAATGGAATGCGTTAATTGATTTAGGGACTAAAAGTGGAAAAAATAAAATGTAGGGACTAAAATGGGAAAAAGTAAAAATGTGAGGACTAAAAGTGCATTTACGCCTTAAAGAAAAATATGCAAAGAGCATGAAAAGCAAAAAGAATCAAAATGTTTTTAAATATAGTTGCAAGCGTGTTTCTAGGAGATGTGAGAGTTATATAATGTACCTCAAAAGTGATAGTCCCTATCAAACAGTTATGATTGTGTGCGGATGTATTTTATTCTCTTATATCATTACTCTTCATATAATGAGACACTTATACTTCTTGCAAAAGTTTCGCACACAACCCGCATACTCTTTGCTACTCTTGATAATATTGTACAGGTATAATGTGATTTGGCCATCACACAGAATACATGTGATAATATAAGCTTACTAAACTGACTTAACTTGTTTTTGAAAATAAAATTGGTTAGACTTGTTTAGTGTGTTTTGATCTTGGAATTCTTTGCATCTAGAGTTGTTGATTTTTTTTTAGTGCAACATGCTTCTTTGTTGCTTGGTTTGATGTCTATCTTGGTTGCATTCATCTCATGTTGTTTTTCCTCCTTGAAAAACCTTGTTTCTGGATGCTTGATAAAAGCTCGATAGCAGCTCAATAGATGCTCGACAACAGCTCGATACAAGCCTCTTCTATCAAGAATTTTTGGGTTTTTCTCGATACCTCTTGATAGATAACTCGATCCATCGAGCCTTTTTTCCTGAAGTCTTTATCTACTCGATAGAAGCTTGACACCTCCTCGATCTATCAAAGCTATTTTGCCATCAATACCTCCTCAATACCTCTCGATCTATCAAGATTTTGTTCTCGACACCTTCTCGATACATTCTGGATCTATCGAGGTGCTTGTTTCTATATATACTCGAGGTTCGACCCGATTCACTTCTCACTCAAATATTTCGATCTCTCTCAATCAAACCTCTCTTTTTCACTAAAATCCTTGATTCCCTCAAGATTTCGGCCGAAACCAAGCTTCAATCCTTTGGTATGTGCTCTTAATCTCTTCTTTTTCTCATTCTTCATGCATTTCATGCATTTTAGACCTAGGTTTTTTTTTTTTTTTTTTTGAAAATTATGGGGTTTTTGTGTTTTTGATAAAATCTTTGGGTTGGGTTTTGTTGATATGCCTTCTCATGCTCATGCATTGCATTCTTAAGCTTTTTAACAATGTTTCATGCATTCTAGGACTGTGTGACTGATTATAAATTGTGAGTGCTATAGTTTGGATTGGGTTTTTTGCCCATGATGCAATTTATTTTTGCACGTAACATGTTCATGCATTACCATGCATTTCACTTCTCTTTTCCTTCTTTCCTGAGCATTTCTTCTGTTGTGTTCTCTTCCTTTTCTTCTCCTAAGATTCTCTGTCTATAGCACCCAAGAAATCTGCTCATTCAAAGAACCCGATCTCTCGTCGTGGATCTTCTTCTTATTCTTCTTATTCATGCATTCTAGGACTGTGTGATTGATTATAATTGGCTCGAAACTTGCCATGAATGTGGGCCCTTGTTTCTATAGTATGGACCCTATACCATGTCGCCACACTATTAGTGCTTCCCCTACTTGAAAATGGGGGCAAAGTCTACAAAAGGATGAAAAGAGGGTGTTAGATTTGCATTTGGATAAGAAACAGATGAAACAAGAGATAAAATAGGGTTCCTGACTAGCAAAATGCGCACGTAGGCCTGTGTCTATGTACGCAGGAACCAGGCACGCATACACAAGTTGGAAACCGCGTATGTGTGAACTTAAGAACAGATATGCATACGCATGAACTAGTCCGTGTACGCATGAAGACTAGCTGTGCACATAAGTCCGAAAGCTACATACGCAAGCTCAAGTCCACGTACGCATGAACACAGACAGTGGGTCATTCTTCGACATTTTCAAGCACACTTCGACCAAAGCTCATCCTAAACATGTTCCTACCCCTCATAAGGTATCAAGTTTTCGTCTAAACTCATCCCACAGCAAAACCCAAGCATTTACACATCCAAAAATAGATTAAAATGAAAGATCAAAGAAAAACTCGAAAATGAGAAAAGTTTGAAAAACTTACCGATCTGGTCCTCGCGCCCTCTGAAAGATGATCTTGTGGCCTGTATGTCAACAGAATGGGGCTCATTCAGCCTCACTGCTCCATTCCAACGCGTAAGGTTGAAGGCATCGCTAGAAAGCATGTAGGAGGTCTTCTTGGACTTGGGTACCATGGAGAAAATGAGACAGCTTGGAGAGGAAGAGAGTTTCGGATGATAGATTTGAGAGAGAAGAATCGGATTGTGAAAGGAAATGAGAGAGAAGTAGGGAGTTTTGTAGGGAAAAAAATGGAAGTTAGAGAGTTGGAGAGAACGTGAAGAGATGAGGGAGATGAAAAGAAGGGAAAAAAAAAGGGTTGGAAACCATTGGAAAAAATTTGAAGAGGCGGGAAAGTACTGGTGGCTAAACTACATGTAGTTTAGGTCCCCTACTAAACTATGTGTAGTTTAGGTCCCCTACTAAACTATGTGTAGTTTAGTTAAAAAAAATAAAAATCTCAAATATCCCCAATGGGTTCCTGGAAGATAGAAAATGAAAAAGAAAATTCAAGAATGCACTAAAATAATAGAAATACCTTCAGTTGAGTAAAGGACACAAAGACTGTCAAAGCATCCCCAATGAATGGAAAGCATCAAAAGCACCCTTCAGCAAATCAAAAGTTATTAAGGAAACTCCCCCATGAGTTTAGATCATCAACCAAATCCCCAATAAAGTACAGTATCATGGAAGGACTCTCCCGCGAGACCAAGACACAAAGGCAACCCCCCATGAGTTGTGAGGAAATATTCCCATGGAGTTGACAAGACCCCTCTTGGGTAAAATCAACACAAGTTCCCCAGTGAGCCATGAAGAAAAAGAAGAATTTTCCCCAGTGGACCACACATTACAAAAGACTTTCTCGTAGGTCACAATCACCAACATACTTTTCAGCAAGTTAACATCCCCAGTAAACAACATACCAAGAAGACTCCCCTGTGAATCACCAAAACTTCTCAGCAAATCATACTCTCCAGTGAGTCTTTCATCATCCCCAATGGATTTTTCACCCGAGGTTCCCTCATGGGTCGGAATACCAAGGCCACATGTGCACATATCTTACAGGAATTGAATATGCAAGCACCATCCACATACCAGTCAAGCAAGTCGAAGTACAAAATTTGTGCACATATCCTCTAAGAATTGAACATGCAAGCACATCATACAGAACTTGTGTACATATCCCGAGGGAATTGAACATGCAGGTATAGTAGAAGAGGTAGAGATAGAGATAGAAACCAAGGTCACCCCGTGACAAGAGCCTCACTAGAATAGGTAAAGATAGAGATGGAAAAGACAAGTATTACCCAGAAGCGTAAGCCACCCGAAGAAGTTTGAGGCAAGAGCCCCAGATGGACACCACAAATATATATATCATTTTAAGCTAGTAAAAGCACCTTGTTTGTTTGGTTGATGGTTGTGGCCGTTGGCCTTATTTATTTTTTTGTTTTTAAGTGACTTTAGAATAGTGAGTCACTCGCCTTTTGCTTACAATTGGCAAAATAGGTTCTAGGATAGTGAACCTATCGTCGCTCGTTTCCCAAGCAACAAGGGTGATAATTCAGACATACAAATCTCATGCGACTTTATAGGGTTGCACCCCGCACCATGTATGCATGTTGTGTGCCGTATGCGTGGGTTGGACCCGAGCTGTACGTCGAAACAAAATGTTTTGTCTCTTATTCTTTTGATTTTGTTAGCAAAGCTCACAAATCAAAAGAGGGTTATCTATAGACAACGCATTTTGTACCCCTTACGACTTAAGCCCCCGTTCCCAATGATGCCAAAATTCTAAGGCCCAAGGTTGGTTTAGGGCCTAATTAGATTACAAATTGACTTGAGAGGTGTTAAAATGGAAAATATAACTTTTTATGAGCAAATAAATCTATTTTTGAAAAATAAAAGGCCAAGAAAACCCTCCACCTGCGTACGCAAGTCTAATGCACGTGTATGCAAGCACGGACCTGTGCACGCAGCTAGGTTAGGGTTTTAGAAACCAATGAAAGGAAAGTTTTATGCATTAAAGACTAAGGTTTGGAATGAATCCAATATCGTCTAGAAGCCTTTCCAAACCCTCATTTTACAACAATATAAAGCCTTACATGGTATATTTTCAAAAAGACACAGAAAATCCTAAGGGAAAACCTAAGTTTTACTAAGAAATAGTGAATCAAAGAGGGAGTTTTTCACAAAACATCCTCAAGTCAATTTTATTTTGATTGAGACCTTTTCTAGTCTTGATCCTCGAATTTTGAAGTTTATTAATCATTTTTGTTTGGTTTTGAATAGATTTGACTAAGGGGAACGGTCAAAATCAAGCTAAAAGAGCTTTTGTTTTGAGGTATATGTTCTAACCTCTTTTCTTTCAATTCTACCTTTAATCTTTCTTTTAATCTATTTTCTTGCTTTATTTATGTGTTAAGGTGTTTGTTTAGTTCAAGGTTATGTAGTTCTAGGTTGTTAGATTTGCTGTTTTAAAGTTATGTTCATTTTCTGTGTTTCTGGGTTAGGGTTTAGGGTGTGAATGCGTGCACATGCTTCCTGCATGCGTACACAGGCTCGAAGTATGCGTACACATACAACTAACCTGCATACGCAGGCCTATGTATGCGCACTCAAACTCGTGCCCAAAAACCCTAATCGAAGTTTTTTGCTTTTGTTTCTTCATTTATTTTACATAATATGCCTCTGTTTGGTTCTTTTTTATGCTTTCTAAGTCTCTTTTCCCCTGTTTAGTTGTTTGTTTGTCTTTAACATGCTAGATTAGGGTTTTCTCTTTGTTTCTTGCTTTGATACCATGAATATGCATTAATATGATCATGCATTGATGTCATAGGTGCTGTGATGCAGTAAGGTAAGTGAGGTAAGACATTCATTCACATGAACATGCATTGATTTGAATATGATTTTGTTTGGATGATGAAACATGGTTGAGGTTTGCAATAACATGTTTGTTTGATTCTTCCATGATATGATGCCATATGAGATGAGAAGCATGATAGATGTATGTTAGGTTTGGGATGAAATGTCATGTTGTATGCTTAGATATATGCTAGTGTGTGTGTGTGTGTGTGTGTGTGTGTGAGTTTTTAAGATGCAATATTGAATATGCCTTTAATAAGATTAACACGTATGACATAATGAATGGAAGCCGACTCACAGGTCACGCGGTTTTGGGTGCCTAACACCTTCCCAAGACCATATCTAAATTTCAAACCCATACTTTGGTAGTAAGATCAGTCATTTCACATAAAAGCGCTATATTCATGGCTCCTAGACCATAAAACTGGGTGGCAACTCCTTATTTCTCTACCCCGATCCACTCGGCCGAGGCGTGCTCCCCAAAAGGCCAACCACGCATTGTGCCCACAGTGTGCATTTTGTAGGAGTTGCTGCAACTTAGTTTGCAGTAAATCCTAGCCTTTTTTTCCCTAAACAACACTATTTTGTTTCCAAGTTAAGAAAATATTGAATATATAAGAAGATAATAAATATGAAGTATATTTGATTTGTAAACAATGAAAAACTTAATTATAATATTTGACTTTTTGAACCATAAATATTGTCACAATTAGACTTTGAAACAAAATGGAAAATGATTTCTTATGGGCACTTTAGTTTTATACTTTGAAAGAAAAAATTGTTATGAAACTTATTACCAAATCAATTATACATAATTTCAAGGTTTTAAAAGAGCATCGAGTTCCATTTGGATAAATGATTGAGTTGAAATGTATTTAAAAAATTATTTTGTTTAATTTGTGTTTTGTTTATATTTTGTTTACGTTGAAAAGAAGTTAATTTGAAATTTCAAATATTAATTCAATCTGATCTTTGGTATATTTCTTATTTTTGAATGGCAAACATGCTTTAGTTCATGTTTTCATACAAAATTTGGCTACAAACTTGATTGTAGCCTATGACTACAACTTCACTTAATATCTTTTTATTGGATGTGAATTTTAACAAATTCAACATTGGATAATATTTTCTTCTTATATCCTTCACTCTTACAAAATTTTCAAAGGATCAAAAATCAATAGTTATGTTATTAATCAAATGTTTAAGTTTGAAGTTTTTGCATTCTAAAATTATGCATAAAAAATAAGTTTATAAATCATTTAGTAAAAAACATCCAATTTGCATTAAATTTGACATGCTTGTTAAGTACATAAAGAACATGTAATCCAACAGTTAGATTTTCAAAATATGTAACCATGTTAATTTTTTAAATAGGAGTTAAGCCACATGTTAATTGTTTTAATAGGAGTTGTAGTCATTGGCTACAACTAAGTTTGTAGCCAAATTTTGTCTTAAAGATTAACCTCGATTTCATCTCTCTCTCTCTCTCTCTCTCTCTCTCTCTCTCTCTCTCTCTCTCTCTCTCTCTCTCTCTCTCTCTCTCTCTCTCTCTCTCTCTTATATGCCCTCAACTTATATGCCTCTATGCAAACTAGCCCACCTCACTTGGCTTAAGGACTTCAATAATTCCCAGGGAGTTAAGAAAGTGTATGGACAAAAATAATTTCAAGTATTATTTGAATAAACTTTTTGTTTAGACTTTACGTTATGCACAAACCCAAAATTATTTTCACAATAAAATAACATGGTACTTTTTTTTTTTTTTTAGAAAGAAATAACATGGTACTTTATATGTAGAATTTATTTTTGTAGGGATAATTTAATTCGAAATATATGAATTCAATTAAGTATTGTTGATTAATGATGAAAACAAAGTAAAAGAGTATATTTTAAGAATTAATTCAACTCAAATTTTGTAATCGGGGTAAAAATATTTTTTTCATCACCAATAATTTTGTGACTCAAATGAAAGTATTTAGTTCTTATGTGGAGAACAGGGATTTGAATTCCTATTGTCCACAAGTTGTAAGGAAAAAAAAAATGTTCACACGTGTATATATATACATATCCTCTAAAATTTTTAAGTAACATTTCATTCTTTAAGTCTTCACCTCTCTTTTATAATAAAAGCAAAATTTTATCACACCATCAATTCTCTAAACGGAAGCTTAGAATTGTAGCTTCCAAACATGGACGGATCCTACTAGGATGGTAATCACAAAACTTTGTCTAGAAAGAGAATAAAAATATGTTTGAATGCAAATTAGGGTCCTAGTATTCATAGGCAAACTTGAACCCCTTGGGAATCGACATATCTACATAAACAGATACATCAATCCAAATAGTTACAATCTTAACTAACAATTGGTTTCTCTCTGCCAAAACAAATATTATGTATGTGAAGTAACACCATTCATTAAGAGGAGTTATTGCATGTGTGAGGGTGTATAATATTATGGTGTGATCACCCATCAACATTGATAATGGTCTCCATGGTTTTGCTCTATGTTAACCCTCATTTATGATACCCATATATAGATTGGCATTAGTGAGTGAACCTAGCTAATTTGTGTACACATTTTTGTCACCTCACACTGACCACTCTCTTCGTCGTATACTAATTTTGTAGGATACTCGGGATGACTTCCATTTCACTATCTTTCACATAAATAGAATCTATCTCAGGATTACTCCCGTATATTGCTACTAACGACTTTAGTTGTACAAACTACACCATATGTTGTGCTAAAATTCTTTTTATGTACTTCCTCTAAACCAAAATTTCTGAAGGTTTTCCTTGAACGACCTTATCAACGACTTCCACTACAACAAGCTCAGTTTTTCCATGATGCATATTAATGGGCTGTACATCCATGCATCAATCGTGACCTACATCTCTCTCCAGTGTTTTTCTTGTCTTCAATTAACCAATTATAAACCATGTTGCATTCACCTAGGTATTATATCGATGAGGTCTATTTCCACTACATGCTCTATGAATTTATCCATAATCAACCCCTTAGTCATAAGATCAGCCACCATCTTGTTCGCGGGGATAAACCAGACTCGTATCTTACCTCTCTACTACATCTTGAATATAGTGATAATCAATGTGTTTGCCCTTGGAGCTATTTGCTCTATTTTTTATTAAATAGCAGTCTTACTGTAGCAAAACACATCAACTTGTCCGTTAGGTATATTGAAATTTATGCTGTCGACAAAACGCTTAATCTAGACTGTATTACTTATCATTGTGTTGTACCATATATATTCTACCTCCATCGTATATTTGCAACAGGGCCTTATTTCTTACTTAACCAGGAAACTGGTGTTCCACTGAATAGGTATATATAAAGCCACTTGTATATTTTCATCATCTAAATCTCCTACCAAATCCACATAGTAAATCCTATTATTTCTAGATAACTCAAGTCAAAATATAGTTTCATTCCCTTGGTACCTTAGAGATATTGCAAATTTTGTTTAACTACCTGTCAATGTGTCGTATCCAGATTAGATTGATATTTATTTACTAATTTTACTACATGACAAATGTCTGGCCTTGTGCTTGTCATGGCATATACAAAGCTACTCACTGCCTGGCCATGGGGCACATTTTTATGAACTTCATTTTCTTGTCATCTTCAGGACACATCTTCTTGCTAAAGATAGTCAATTTGCTAATAGGTGTGCTCAAAGATTCTTTTTTTTTTTTTGGCCATGTTAAATCTCCTGAGAACCTTCTTCAAATAATTTTCCTGATCTAGATGTAAGAGTTTTTTTTATCTCTATTACTTGATGATTTTATTCTCAATACATCAGCAATAAGGCAGGGCCGGCCTATGCCTAGGCCATTTAGGCCATGGCCTAAGGCCCACTAACATGGAAAGGCCCCCAAATATGGGGGCAGTAAGTTTTTTTTTTTTTTTTAATTAAAGAAAAATGTGAGTTAGGTGTTCATTTTTTTTTTCCTCAAAGTCTAAAATATTAGAGTTATGCTAGTAATTACAAATTTTATTACACAAGTCCTATAAATTGACATGTCACCAATCACATGAAATAATTCAATACTTATTTATTCTTTTGTTGAAGTGTCACCTCATTGTTAAATCAGTTTGTAAATTTTTTGTAATAAAATTTATAGTAAGTTTAGCATTTTCTAAATAAAAAAATAAAATAATAAAAAAAAAACAATATGAATTAATAGAAATGCAACCTAATCTCCATTAAATGAATTAAAAATGCTAAAGCTAATACAAATTTTATGACAAAAAATTTACAAACTGATGTAACAGTAATATGATCATTATCACTTAAACAATATAATAAATTAATGTTTGAATAACTTTTTTCTTATTGGTGATATGCTAGTTTGTAAAACCTATATAGTAAGTATCATTAGCTCACCTTGGGTGAATTGGTCATATTAATAAGTATGAATTAATAATAGATTTGAAATAAGAAAAAAAACTAAATATTATTTAAGAGATATTTAGATATAAAAGGTCCCTTTAACATTTTCGCCTTAGGCCTCAAATTATCTTAGGCTAGCCCTGCAATAAGGGCATGTTCGGTAAACTGTAATAAATGTTATAATATAATAATTATTCCTACGGTTTAGTTATTTTGTAATTTGGTTATGTTTTTATTATAGGAAATGATCATTCCTTATGAATAGTTATTCTTTAAAATGAGAAATAATTATTCCTCTCGAAAAGAGTTACAATAGTTATTCCTTAGTAGGTATAATAATTTTTAAAATTGATATATCTTCAAATATACAAACTATCCATATGCATATAACATTTATAAAAATAAAAATAAAAATAAAAATCATTAAAAACAACCTCTCACAAATTTAAAGAATATAAAAAAAAAAATATTCTTTTTTTAGGAAACATAATTCTATAAGTAAGTTATTTCCAAAATAGAAATCTTAAGTTTACTCTGATGTTACAACTTACAACCAAATGTATGAATAAGTTTACGAATTCCATTACAATACACTTCATTCCCAATAATAAAAATTACCATTTATGTCGTAATCTCCATTTAGTGTACCAAATGAGCCATAATATTGTGTTCCCAATACATGCAATGATGGGCCCATGTCCATCTCAAATTTTGATTCGAGGGCTTTATTTTCATCATCATATGCGTAGACATGGTAAAGCAAGTCAGAATTCATTGACCTGACCCAAACCCAATTTTTTTTACCCAACTCAAACCCGAGTTTTTTTACCCGAATAAAGACAAGTTGACCCATGACTTGACCCATTTAAAAAAATTTAGTAAAAAAAAAATATATATATATATATATATATATATTTTTTAAGACAGTTGATTTACTTGTTTGTTATGGGTTTTACAATGCACAACCCAAACTCAATTAACAAATAAAATGCACATGATTTTTTTTATTTTTTTTCTTAAAAAAAATAAATTTTTTAAAACATTTTTTGGATGATGTCATTAAAAAAACATGTACTTATATTTAACATCATTCAAATACAATGGCCTCAAGAAAACAATTGAGACTTTTATCTAGTTGCATGCAAATGAATTGATGATTGTATGCAATAAGTAAAGATTGAGTAACGCAATAAGTAAAGATTTTTAGATATCAAATGACAAAGTACATACCAAAATAATCTGGTTGCAGTAAACTTAAAAATATATATTTGAAATTATAGACAAGTATGAGAAGTATTCATAAATGTGAAAAAGTAAAGTCGAAGTATATCAATGAAATTGACATAAATTATGAATGCTTAGGCCTATTTTTAACATTCCATAGCCAAAATAAAAGGCATTTAAAAATAAAAGATAATATTTTTTGGAGTGTACATTACTTAACAATAACATGATATTTATAAATAAAATCATGTATAAATAAGTAAACAAACAAACTTTGATGTATATTCCCAAATCAAAATATAGTGCTAATCATAGTGCATTTAGATTATTTTTCAAGATATTAGATTATGAAATAAGTTTTCAAGATTTTAAATCTTTTTTAATATGTTTGTTGAGGTCCAAAAAATCACAATGTTGTACCAAAGCCCAAAAACAACACAAAGGATTGAAATCTAGGAAAGTAAAACATTTGGGCTTCCAATAAAGAAAAAAGAGGAGAGGCCCAAACCCATTGTTAAGGTCCAAAATATTACAATATCACATTAAAGCCCAAAATAATACAAAAAATTTGAAACAAGGAAAGGGTAAGGCCCAAATTCATTAGAGGTCAATAGGAAGTAACCCAAACCTATGAATGGGTAAAGTTTTGGGCCTTATGAAACAAGGAAAAGGAGAAGCTCAACCCAGCCCTTAAGAGGGAAAATCATTGGGGAGCCCAGAGAGAAAGCTGTACCAGGATACTTGGGGATTCCTAGAAACCTGAGATCCTCGGGATATGCAGCAGGGTCAGGATGGGATTGACAGCTCAAGAGGGCATGCCAATAAACACAAGGAACGAGAACAGATATGTCCCTATCAGCGACCCAATGATGCAGAAAAAGGATCAAAAGGATTGGGAACAACAACTCATGAGTAAGGGTCTGGTACCTCGGGGAACCCAGGAAGAAGAACCATAAAGAAAGGTGGCTGGGGATCTTTCAGCCTAGCAGAAATGAATCAGCTCACTTGGGAAAAATGACAAAAGAAAAAGTAGCCAAAAGGTGGGTCTGAAAAGGTGGAATCTAGAAGCCTTGAAAAAAGAAAGAACAAATGTCAACCTTCTAAGACCCCCCAAAACGGAAAAGTCAACTAGAGGCTTTTTGAAAAAGGAACCTCAAAAGAAGAAAATAGTGAAGAATGAGAAAAGGACCAGCCACCAATGTTGCTAACATAATATTGGTTTTGGTACCCAGGGGAGCAAATAGAGGGAATCAATGGTACCCCAGAAACCCTAGGATGACACTATAAAAGGGGAAGCAACCAACAGTGAATTAGAGTACAAAACACTTGAGAAAACTCTGTCAGAATTCAAGAGGGAGAGAAAAGAGAGGGAAAACAACATCCGGGATCCTCAAACAGCCACTAGAGAACATACTTGGATTCAAGGAGATTCAAACTTCACAAGCCTTAGAGGCCTGAAGAGCCATCCAAGTCTGTGATTTTTGAACCTATATGAACCTTGTAACACGTCCTAGTGAGCATAATGTATCACAAAAACTAAGAAAATAATGAAATATTTCACGTTATTTTAAGGACCCCTAACGTTTTACTCTCCCCTTTCTTTATTTCATTTTTTTTTTTCTTTACTGTCCATTGCCATTCAATGCGTATAAATTTTCTGTATGCTAGTGTATATGTGTTGTAAGATCTGCGCTTTGTGCACCACTTAGTTCGAAATCAACCCAATTTAGCTGCAGTGAACCAAGCCCAGTCCCTTAAAGCACAAAGCATCAGGCCTAGGATCCTTGCTTCCTAACTTGGGCCTGTGTGCTGTTTTACAAAAAAAAAAAGAACCCACACAATGTTTTTATTCTTTGTCAAATTAGCTATCCAACTGGGCATTTATAATGTTGAGCTCTTTCATGATACGGGTGGTGAATTTAAAATAATGTATTTCACACCAAGTAATTTGTTACATGACTTACCAAGTCAAAAAATAACCTGAACCATTTTTAACCCGCTTAAAATGACCCCTCTTTTACTCGAACCCGTTTTTAACCTAAACTCGATTAACCCGACTTGTCCATTTTTCCCCGTCTGCATATGTGTAGGCCTATCCACAAGTCGATCCGGATCGAGTTTATGCCCAACTTGGAATCGACCCGACCATATCAGATGGTCAGAATTTCAACCTGCTGCCGACCGATAGGTTGATCAGATTGGGCGAATCAAACATTCAATGGACGGCGATCAATTTGATCAGAGTTGGAGATCTGAAAATCGGCCAAAATCAAGCGATTTAATGGCAAAATCGGTGAAATTTCAAGGATATTTTCGCCGAATTTTCGCCTTATTTTCTTTGGATTTGTCGAAATCTCATCAGATTCAGCGAGATCTCGCCAAATCTAATGAGATCTCGCCAAATTCGGTGAAGAGTCCATGGATGTAGCTGAGATCTCGCCGGATCTAAATAACTTCGCCGGGAAATTTTGATCAGGTTTCTTCGGGTTTTGGAGAGAAAACCCGCCAGCCAACCCACCGTTTTGGGGTTCTAAAGGCCGAGATCCACCGCCAACCGTCACTGGCGTCGGGTCAGCCGATTGTCGGGCTGGATCAGATAGGTTTGGGCGGGTGGGTTGGGTCACGGTTTTGTGGGACACCCCTACATATGCGAATAATTTCTAGCTAACAATATGTCATCTACATATAATGAAAATACTATTAACTTTTTATCGCATTTCCACACGTGAACGATCTAATGGACTCATTTCAAAACCAATTTCTAAGATTACCTGGTAAAACTTCAAATACCATTTCCTGAAGGATTGTTTGAGTCCATATATAGATCTTTTCAACTTGTAGATTTTTTCTTGATGCCCTTCAACTAGGAAACCAACCAGTTGTGACAAAACTCAATTTCTTCAATTCTATATTGAGGGGTGCAGTGGTCTTTCCTTTCAGTTCCAACTTGTAGATTTTATTCTAACCGAAGTTGACTTTGGTACCCGGCAAATATGTATCAACAAAGTTTACACTGGACTGTGGATATCCAACAAAATTGGAACAATACCAAATTATTGTTACTCAACTTGTTTACAAATGAAATGAAATATTCCAAGTGCATAATTCATGGTGTAAATCCCATCGCCAGTTTAAGTGAGTACATAAACATGACAAATTATAATTGTGCAAAATGTCAAAATTGTTCATAGCTTACTACCTTTTTTTTTTAACCTCTAGCGCCCAAACTAAAGAAATTGTAAACACATATAACCAAACATACAAAAGAATCCAATCAGTGGGACAAAATATACACAACCGTCTCAACTTTCATGCCTGCCTGCTTCTAATAACACTTCAGCTCGGAAAATTATATATAGGAATAACCAGGGCCTGATTGAATAAATACAAATGTATTTATTTTTTATATTTTACTTTTCTAAATTGATCTTGTGAATAAGATGAGAAATTGGTTTTACATGAATGATCGGAAAATAACTTATACGTGTAAGAAAGCAAAAATAATTTATTGAATAACTAAAGAATAATTTACATCTAAGATCCAAAAAATAAAAATAAAAAATTGGGAGAGAATATTAATACAAAAAAATGGGAAAATTTGAAAAAGAAAGAGATGGGAAAATGCTTCAGCCAGTGCTACCAGATAGATCTCCTGAAAGTGCACTTCCATATGAAGCCGATCCTGTCTGTGAAGTGGTCCCTGCTCGAGCTTTCTGGATCTGTCGTATCCTGAAAACATCTCTAGGTAGTGGCTGGCTTTGGACAGTAACAGTTTCATCATCCTCTTGCCCTATCAGTGTTCGCATGGTAGCATTAGTAAAATGTTTTGCACAGTTAGGAACTCAAATACATCAGAGAATCATTTTGGTACTATAGCAAGAAGGTCAACCATTAAAACTATTTTCTTTTTAAAGCATTTAATGGAGAAAGGCCTCCAATATGGCTTTTTTTTTTTTTTCAACATAGAGAGCATATGATAAGGCACCTAATGTGATGGATTTTGAAAGAGAGAAAAAACCAGGGGGGGTGGGGGGGTGTGTGTGTTGTCAAAGCTGTAACTAACATGAATACTTATGGAGTTATCACAGTTGTCCCTTATCACATTAGGTTTAGAACAAGGATCAATAGTAAGTTCTTATCTTAAGATAGATTGTAGGATGTATGCTTCTTACAGATGATATCATGTAAACTGTGTTAATTGATGAGACTAGAGAGACTTAACTCCAAGTTGAAATTCTGAGTGATACTAAAATTTGGAGATTTTAGGTTAAGTAGAACTAGATCTGAGTGCATGGAATCGAAGTTCAGTAAAAATATTAAAAATAGAAATAAATACACAGACATTAAAAATTGTGGGTGATGGACGGTCATGGCTTTAAAACCCATTATGCATGTACAATGATCTTAAATGACTCATATTAGCTTAGAACAGCATGAATATAGTGACAAAGAAGGGAGATTAAACATACTGTCCAGATCTTTCCTTTTCCCGGATTGTCTGTCTCTAGTTGGTTTGAAAGATGAACCACTCAGGATGGGATGGGCCTTGCTTGAACCAGAGACATCGCTTAAACTAGGAGCAGGACCTCCTGACAACTGCGCCGGGGAAGCCCCTGATTTTCCAGTATACCCTGCCGGTATATCACTCTGCAAACAAATTGATAATACAATATCCACATCCGGAGCTGGACCTGAAAATTCTCAAAGAAAGTAATTTCATTCAGCAGTAGTGCAAGTGATTAGTGGCCATGAATCGATAATACACCTTCATTACCATCAATTAAAATTGTGTATATCCAGTATGAAAAATCCTAGTTTTTGCATAAGAAGGATTTTAATTCACTATACAATTAGCATAAATAAAGGGGCAAGGTTGGCATATAAATGAAGCATAGAAGGACAACAAAGGAAGCTTCTCTATCATAGGACATTATGTTTCACTCTGGTATGAACAATCAAAGCAGTTGTTCTTATTGACAATTCAAAGTTTAAAAGTTGAAAAATTACCCTCAACAGCAGGCAAGCTTGCTAAAAATGCTACTAATGCAGGCGGTGTTGCTTTTAGTATTTCATCAAACGCATTTGTTGTTCCACCTCCCACTATTGAAACAATTGGGTTCGATAAGTTGCTAGATGCTGTAGTGCTTGGAAGAACTTCCATCCCTACAGTCAAATAAGATCAGCCACTAAGTAGTGTATCTATATGATGCAATAAGTATAATATTACACTCTAAAAAACTATGATTGCCATGAAAACAAAATTTTTAATGTTCATGATACATTCCTTATTAGTGACTGTGACCAGGTCAATCTCTTTTCCCCTTTCCTTTAGTTTTTAGTTAATAAAGTTCTACTAAAAGAAAAAAGCACAACGACAAGGGGGCTGATGTCTTCAAGAACACCATGAAATTATCATCCAACCTCTCCAAAGGCTTTCAACAACAAATTTCTGATCAAACGCATTAGTTCCTTTTTCAGTTTCAGCAGTGTCACACCATTTAGATGGCTGTAATGGCAGGCAATCTGTCATATCCTTTTTTTTTTAAATTGACAGTTACACAAGCACCCATGGGTTTTGATTCTTGAACCCACAAACTCACCCTCCACCCATTCTTATGGGGATGGAAGTGCCATATTTATTCTAGAGATATAAAGATACCAATCAAATTGGAAGAATCGTCATTGATTTCCACATATATGTTTGTGTGTGTGCACTTTTATCCATCCTTCAGCTCCAAGTAAAAAAATAAGCCATTTGGCTTCACTAAGTCATACAAATTTAAAAGATGTCTACTATTTTATTTACAAATATATTAGAAGAATTTTGATATACAAGTAAACTCACCAGCATACATGAAAACCAGTAAACCACCGTCAACGTTAATGGGGTGAAACCCCAGTAGTTTCTTTTTATCATATATAAGCATTATTGAATAAATTAAAGCCACTTAAATATTAATATATTTCTAAATTTTAAATAAAATAATAAAATAAAATAAATCCATTAGAATGTTAGGTAGAAACTCCAAAGTCCAAAAATCGAGCTATTTCTACGAGATATCCTAATCAGTTCCATGTTTCATCTATCTCAGGCTATGAAGCAATGAAAACTCAAAACCCCTAGAGTATCAGTGTTTGACACACATCACAAACAGATATGGCCAATATGATGCCTGTTTGATATGTATCCAAAAATAGAGACATAATTTTGGACACACTCAAGACATAAGCAGGACATGGCAATGGCTTAAATATATGTAAAAAATCAAAGAATCCAAGTCAAAAGAAGCCCAGCCGCCCTTTCTCTCAGTCTTGCTTTCTCATCTCAACCACCAACAAGCATCAACCTACAACAACCACCCCATAAGAACACCCAATTCAAATTGAGCTCAGGATAAAGTTTCCAGATCGTTGTTCTAAGTCTGCTACAGACCCTTCCCCCCCCCCCCCCCCCCCCCCCACCCCCACCAAAAAAAACAAAGCAACCATTTGTCTCTTTTTTTTCCATTCAAAAATATTATTTTTCCTTTGCTATCTATTGTTTCTTTCAAATTATTTATTCAAAATTTTTTAAGTACTTTTTATGCGTGTTATTTATTTTTTTTCAAACATAAAATCTTTCTAAAATAACAACAATCAAGCCTTAGTCTCAAATTTTTGGTGCTTTTAAATTACTTATACATGTTTTTTTTTTTAACATTTTGATGCATTTTATTTATTTTTTTCAAAGATAAACTATTTCTAAAACAACAAGAACAACAACTAAGCCTTAGTCCCAAAATTTTGGGGTCAACTATAAACCATATTTAAAAGTATATACTAATTAATTAATTGGTGTATTCTCCCCATATTATCTCCTACTCTTTCAAAACTTGCCGCATCATCATACCCATAAACTTCTAAATAGAAAATAATAAAATGTAAAATATGTGTGTGTGTGTGAATCATGAACAAGAATCACATACCAGATTTTTGCCTTGGGTCATAAATCACCATCTTAGAAATATCAGGATAAACAACCTTTGCAGACACATTTGAATTGCTCATCAGGCCCGTAGAAACTTTATCTGCACAAAGGGCAGGGTGGCAAGTAATATCCAAAAGCATAAATAAAACGACTATAAGAATAAATGATAACAGTACATATATACAAAAAGAGTACCTACAGACCCAGGTCCACTAGGCAGAGCTGACTTCTCGATTTTCTTATTAATATTTTTAGCAAGCCACTGAAATAAGTGAAAATAGTTAGAATCAAGCACAAACATATAAAAACAACAATTAAAAAAAATATTTGCAGTAACAATAGAGTCTAGACAGTTTGAATAAAAATGTGCATCCATTTGTGCCGCAATGACAAATGTATTGGCCCCAATATAATACTTATTATTACGAAAACAAGAATTGCACCTTTCGACATAAAAGATAACTTATTATTACTAAAACACACCTGTCAACATAAAATCATCGGACACTTAAGAGACTCTATTTATTTGTAAGCAATGTCTTCAAGTAGTAAAGTGACTATATATTTCAGCTCGTAGTCCCTTTCTTATCAGTGTAATCCTAGTACTTAACAGCAAAATTTTGAATTCCGTTCCGGAGGCCGTTTTGGATTGGCCATGGGAACAGAATATTCCGGTACTGGTGTGTGCCGGTGCACCGTTCTGGGGTTACACACTAGATGCATATATATTATAATAAATATAAATAATGCTATAAATAAATAAATTATATATAGTGCATTTTTAAAAAGTCCAAATAAAATGTTTCTCCAAAAAAAAAAAGTCCTAATAAAATGAATCAGATTGGTCATTTTGTAAATAAGCAAGCATCATAGGGCAAGCATCATAAGGCATTTGTAATTTCCAAGAACTTTCCATTTTCCATTTTCCATTTTCCAATTCACCTTTTTCACACCAACCCACGTGACTCCCTAGTCCCTGCCCCTACTGTTTATTCCTATTAATTATCTCACCTAAACCACTTCAATCCCACCATTTCAAACCCATGTCGTGAAGTGTGCCTCTTTCTTGGAACCCAACTTCTTCTTCTGATTTAGGATCTGAACCCACTACTTCTTCTTCTTCTCCATGATTTCACTGTGCCTCTTTCTTTCTTCATCATTTTGTTTTTCACATCCTTTTTTTGTATTCCAGTCCAGAGGTAAGTGGGTAGAACTTAAAAGATTTCTAGATCCTCTTGGTAGTCAAGGACACAGTGGCTACAAATCATTTTGGTCTGGAATGCTTGTCTCGCCCGGAACACCGAAAATTCACCCAGAACACCAGTTCAGACTGGAACAGTCCAGCATTTGGGGCAAAACAGAATAGGGGGGTCCTTTGCACTGGACTTAGCACTGGCACGGAAAATTCCGGCCATTCTGGCCGGAACAGAACAGAATTCAAAATATTGCTTGACAGTCCAATCGTCATACAGTACATATGCACTGTACTTAACAGTACCAACAGCCGTGTAGCTAGTGGTATTGTCCCATGGAGACCTACTACAATCACCACGGAGACAAGATTAATTGAAATAACAGTTCCTTCTTTTTTTGTGTCGATTTTTTTCCTAATTAAAAAAGGGAACATACAGCAGCCCATAGTTACTGTATTCATGAAAGTGACAAGATAACATTAACCATGGTTGAGACTTATGGTTATAACCATGTCATGCCAAGCCAAGTATTGAATGATCGAACTAAGCTTAACAAGACTAATAGGATGTTCAAAGTCGGCTTGCAGTTGACTCAAGCTCACCATATATGTTTAAAATATGGCTTCTTAAAACTTCAACTAACTTCAGCTCAGCTTGGCTTGACTTGCTTCACTAATCAACCCCAGCTCAAGCTCATATAAAGCCCAAGCTCAGCCCATAACCAACCAAATTACACTATTCAATCTCCTTGCATACCAACCATACTAATTGTTCCATAACTCATGATAATTCTCCATGTATGAAACAATATATATTGGATTACAAATGCAACTGTGTCTGTGCTCAGTGTCATATATTTTTTTTTATAGGCAGTCCAAGCTTGGAAAGCAGAGGATTGAGGTAGATATCAAGAGTAAAATTTACTTATCAAAAAAAAAAAAAAAAAAAAGATATTAAGAGTAAAATTTAATCACTTTATTATGAATAGCCGATTCCAAAATTTTGGCACTAAGACTTGGTTGTGTATATATATTGGATTACAGGTCTCCTTATACCCCAAATTGCAAAATATCAAAATGAATATAGATCAATAACTATTTCATCTATAAAATGTTTAAATTTTAAGTTTTTGTACTTAAAAATTATAGACAAAATATGAGTTTATGAATCGGAGAGTAAATAACACCCAATTAAAACTAAATTTGTCGTGCGTGTTAACGACAAAGAGACATGTAATCCAAAGGTAATATTTTCAAAATATTAATCAATAAAAAGTTATTTAGTGGTGTAATACTAACAAAGGTTTAGACCAGGTGTAACTGATCCTATTCCTATGTACATATAAATCCATTGAAGTTGCTCAGACAAGCTTCCAAGAACATAATAAAAACATCCAATGTCTTACAATTAACGAAGCTTTGCCATTCAAGATCTCGATAATCAAAATAAAACAATTATATTATATTTCAAATAAAATAAAAATAAAGAAACAGCCAAACCAGCTTTGATTTTGAGAGATACGACACTGTGTTGGGCTGACACAAAGTCATCATTTCCACCGCCATCAATTAGACACAACCAAATGTCCTCACAGACAAGGTCGGCGCTTAGAGTGATGAACTGGAATTTCTAGGCAGAGTCTGGTGAAAATCCAGTGGGGTGCTTGGGTGTCAGGCCTTAGTACACTAGTTTTGGAGAAGGCCCTTCTTTAAGAGGCTAGTTTGGATTGTTTCAAAGATTTGAATTGTGTTGGTGAGTTTTGGACAATCCAAAGACTATTAGAGAGGCCATCGTTGGAACTACATTAAGTCCAAATGCGCAATATGTAAAAGATGTCAATGAGGAAGAGTAAATAAGAACCATAATGTAACAACCCAAGGAAAAGCATGTGTGGTCTGCGGTACCCCAAAAAGACTAGTCTAGTCACATTTGAAGCTCCTTGTAGTTGTTTAAAGCCCAGATCCACCCAGTATATGGGCATGTGGGACTCAAAACACATCCAGACAACACACATTCAATTAATATCCAATCAAAATCTGGGGTGTCACACAATTTGTATGCTTAGAAAGCAAATCATGACTAAGGGGCTGTTTGGATTTCATGATTTCCATCACCCATAACTCAAAATTGGTGAGTCCCTAGGCAGAAGGGTGTGTTTGGATTTGTTTTCAGTTTTTGTTTCCATTACTCAATTCTCTAATTTTTTAGTGATGAGTTAGAAAAACTGAAAACAACTTTTGGGTGTTTTCAAGTTATGGACACTAGGTTATGATGGCATTTTAGTAAATACACACATTTCTGGGACCCACAATCAGAGAAGTCACGTCCTTACTTTTATTTTTTTTTATTTTTTTTCTCCTCCTTACTTTTTCTCTCCTTTCTTCTTCACAGACTCACTCAACGGCTTTTTTCTTCTTTTTTTTCTTCTTCTTTCTTTTTCTTTCTTTCTTTCTTCTTCACAGACTCACTCCAACGGCCATTTTCTTTCTTCTTCATTCTTTTTCTTTCTTTTCTTCTTCACAGAAACACATGGGTAACTTTATCCAAAAATAAATAAAGAAACACATGGGTACCGATTTCTCAAATCCAAAAAATCAAACCCATAAACACATAATACCGATCATACACACTAACACACAAACACAAACCCACAAACATGTTCATCCACACAATAAATCTAAAAATTTCTTCTCCAAACACAAGCAAAACCCATAAGTAAGAAATGAAAGAGAGGAAAGGGGCGGAGAAGAGGGGTGGAATCGGTCTTGCATGTCTTTGATCTAGCTTGTAAGCACACCGATCCGAGTGATTTCTTCAACTGGGTGTTCTAGTGGGTGGTCTCAAATCGAAGATGGGTTTGGTTTAGTGGTGTTGTTGGGAGACAAAACCCAGATGGAGAGAGACCCAAAGAACGATTTGGGTCAACGATTGGGGCAACGATTCATCTCATTCTTTCCAACCCTCTCATTTTTTGGGTTTGTTGATAAAGCTGGAGAATTTGGTTGTCGAGGATGCTAATGAATTTTCTAGGTTTGAGAGCAATTTGGGTTCAGTGAGTTTGGGTAATGGGGGTTGGAAAAAAAAAAAAAAGTAAAAGCTGCACCAAGTCAATCTGTGGGTCCCACAGAAAGTAAAATTTTTTGAGTTATCAGAAGTTGGAAACAAGGAGGGATTTTGCAGACTAGCAGAGTGAGGGTATAAAATATTGTAAGTTACCACGCGTTTGAAATATAATTGCAAACTAGCATCTCGAGTTTTGGAAACTCAAGTTCCATATGAAACTCGAGGCTTAAAGACTCGCTTCCTACTTGCTAAGTTGGACACTATTACGCCACATAGATCTCGAGTCTTAAAGACTCGAGTTCTACAAAGCAAAACCGAGTCTTCAAGACTTGATTTCTACCGGAATAAAACTCAAGTGTTTATGTATCTGGTTTGGGGTTATGTGGAAATGAGGGAAAAACAAAATTCCCAGTGGATTGATGTGGTTTGATAATGAATAAATGGGAGTGGTGATAAAAGATAGGAGAAAGCTGACCTCAGTGCGAGACAGTGAGAAAGCTGAGTGAGGTTTTGAGTGCGTTGCCGATGAGAGGAGACACCGATGGGTTTTCTGCCACCGATGAGATGCGCTTGACTCCGGTAGAGTGAGGGTTTGCCAATAGGTTTTCTGCCACTAATGAGATGCGCTTGTCTCAAGTTTAGGGTTTGTATGTTTGGGTGTGAAAGTGTTCTGGAGTCTAGACGCTTAAGTGTTGAATTATGATCACAAATCGAGTTTTAGAAAATCGATTTCAACGTATCACAAATTGAGTTTTAGAAACTCGATTTCAACGTGGCTCCATGTGGAAAAAAGTCCATGTTAGATGTTTGTAGCTCAAGATCTCGAGTATTAGAAACTCCTTTTCTACCCAGAACTCGAGTTTTAAAAACTCGAGATGCTACTTTTCCACTTTGTTTTGAAACTAGGCAACTAACGAAATTCTTAGCAATCTAATGTTAAATGAAAAAAAAAAAAATTTGGAAACAAGTGCCAAACATGCAACCTTTGGAAGTTTGGGTATTTTCAGTGATAAGTGATGAGTTATTAAGTGATGAGTGATCATTTTTTTTCATCCAAACAGCCCCTAAATATTCAGATATTTTAAAATATTATATCAGCCAGCTCACATAAAGCTAAGATTTGGATTCCTTATTCTTGAGCCCTATGTTTACTAGTCTGGCATGAATAGAATAATTTTCTAAACTTAGCTCACTTACTAAGTCTCATAATAAGGATTGAGCTTGGCTCATTTTCAAACAAACATAAACAAGCTTTATTTTGAGCCAAGCCGAAACTGTTAAAGACTGTTAAAGAAAAACTCAGTTCATTTACAGAAATGTGGGTGCAAGGTGCCTAGGTGTCACATATGTTAGGCCCAAAAGGGTGAAGTGTGAAATATTTCATCCTTTTCTGCCCAAGAAAACAAGATTTACCAGTATGTTGTTAGCTCCACATTGGGTATTTCATTTTCTTTTTCCTGTTCTTCCTTTACATATACACAAGTATCTATTCTGAGGGGACCTCACCCAACAGGTATTACAAATGAAAAGTATCAGACACCATGGTTTTCTTTTCTTTTCTTTTCTTTTTACACTAAAAAAAAAAAAAAAACAAAACAAAACCTTTTTTTTTTTTTTTGTAAGTAAGAATGTTATATATACGAATGTCTACTCTATGCATGAAAAACATAGAGCAAACCTAGAAAATACAAGAAGAAGAAAACTGAAAAAACAAAAAAGAAAACCAAACAACAGATAAATTACAAAAGAGAAAGAGAGTTAAGAAAAGAGGGGAGAGAATCACTAGTGTGAGTCCCCAAGCCCGAAACCAATCAAAAAGAGTCCCACTAAAAGAAGCAATTATCTGAACACCGGAACTATCCAAATCTTCAAAAGTCCTCCGATTCCGTTCCTGCCAAATACACCATAGGATACACAGCGGAACTAAGTTCCAAATCTGATACGCATGCTTCCCCAACCAATTCCACCAGCCAAAAAGCAAATCTGAGATCGATCTAGGCATAACCCAAGACAAACCAAAAGTTATTAAGACAAAGCTCCACAACCGATAAGCCATCTCACAATGAAGAAGTAAGTGGTCTACTGTCTCTCCACAATGCCGGCACATAATGCACCAGTCTACAAAATCCAATCCCCTCAATCTTCTCAAGTTATCACCCGTTAGGATCTTATTTCAAGTTGCACACCAAACAAAAAAAGAAACTCGCCTACGGGCCTTTACTTTCCATATTCCTTTCCAAGGAAAGACAATTGAGGGAGAATCTCGCAATTTGTTATAATACGATCGAATGTCCAACTCCCCATTAGGCTTCAACTTCCATCTCATCCGGTCTCTAACATCCATTAGAGGAATATTAGCTCCCAATATACGAAGAAAATGCAGCCCTTCATCCATCTCTCAATCATTAAATTCTTGAATAAAACAAACATCCCAAAATCTTCTATCTTCCGCCCCCTGCCTTGACAAAGAAGCTTCTACAGATGCCTCCTTATCAATAACAATACCATACAGCCTTGGGAAAGCCACTTGGAAAGGTTGATCTCCATACCACCCACCCTGCCAAAATCTCACTCTATTCCCAACCCAACAACAAACTGACAATTCTTGCTAGAATCCTCCCATCCCATGCGAATACCTCTCCAAAAACAAAACAAAACCTTGAGCCATTCTACCTTTGCATTCCTTTCCACCCCCTTTACCCTCTGGTCCCTCCCACTTTCTACCCTACCCAACACAACCACCCTTCTTCCCACATCATGCCATCTTACCCACACAGCCTTTCTACTGGCCTAATCATTTTGGTCAAGCTCTCCAACAACCCCATCCTGCTCCAGTTTCAATACCGCTATCCACAGCTCTCCTTCCTCCACAAAGCAAGCCTCCCCCACAAAATAATCTGATTCAGCTTCCCTCTCCTCCATCCTCTCAACCCAAGCCTAACCCTTAAACTAGGGAGATAGAGAGGAACTCTGTCTTCTTTAGTATTGATTCTAAGGTTTTTTCTTTAGTTTTTGTTGGTGGTAGAATAGATTCCTACACTATTCATTGGTTAAGTACCATGGCTCTATTTGGGTGGGAAGATTGGGTTTCGAATGGATCATTGTTTGTTTAGCAGAATTATCTAGTTGAAATTTTAGCAAACAACATTTTTTCAAGAGAATGCGTGAGAATTCAAAAATCTTGGAGATAACCAGTCGATCAATTTTGGGTTGGTTTGTTTGTGGAAATCTCTGAGTATCACAATGGTGCAAGAAGTGGTTGTCTTCAGGTTCTAGAGGAAGTCAAGAAAGGTGGTTGGGCTTCACTTGAAGTGAGACTACGCGAGTTTTTTTTGGGGAAAAAAGTTTCTAGGCCAGGGAAGGAGGTGGTGGCCAGTGGTGGTGGATTTGAAAAATCCTTTAGCAATCACAAGAATTAAGGAATTGATGAGAAAAAGTTCCCTAAAATTGCTGGCCATGTTAACCAGCATGAAGGGTGTGTGGGTTCGATGGCTCGGCTTGGGAGATTGGTGAAGGCTCGGGCCTCCACGACGCTGACGCAAGGCTGGAGGTAGTGCTTCCAAGCCCCGGCGTTAGTGTGGGACTCACTTCTGAGGCTGATTTTGTTGGTCTATCCGAATCAGGCATCCACGAAGCAGAGAAGCAGCTGGAAGTGTCACCGAGCCCTGGCGTTGATGTGGGTCTGACTTCCAAGGATGGTCTAAGTGCCATGGTGTCTCCAATGGTGGTTCTGTGATCGTTCCATCAAATTGTGGGTCTTCCATTGTCTTTCCCAGTCTTGGAGTTAACTGAAATGCTCCAGCGGCAACAATTTTTGGGTCCAAATCGCTTCTCTCCTCCATCTGAGTTGGATTTTAACTCAAACGATGCTGCTGTTCCTAGGCAGCTTTGGGAAGATCCTTGGTTGACAGATAAGGGTGAGGAAACTTGTTCTTTGGATGTTGCACCTTTGGCTTTGTGGGATCCTAATGGAGGTTCAGATTTTGGTACTGAGGTGAGTGTTATTGATGGGTTTTCTTCAGAGGATGAGCTGGAGCCTTCGGAATGGGTGAGAATGATGATCAAAGGTTTTGGTTCATATGTGGGGTTTTCCTATTGCTTGCCGTGAGAATCAGTGCATTGCCTTCTTCCAAAAACTCGAGTGTTTGGGAAAAACAAGCTGCTGCTGTTAGCACACATGGGCTACGTAATTCAAATAAAAAAGGGTTGCAGGAATTGAGAAATTTGGTTTCCACTATTAATTATGATGGACATTCTGTTAGGAATACTAGAGGTAGTGTGAAATCCTCTGGACTAGGTACAGCTGTTTGTCCATGACTTTGAAACTTTTGTCATGAAATATGAGGGATTTGAACAACCCTCATAAGAGGGATGCTGTGAGGAATTTACTTAAGGAGTGGAAGTGTGATGTTATTTGTCTTCAAGAAACCAAACTAGACAATACTAGTTCTACCATTGTCAAAAGTCTATGGGGCAGCCCTTACGTAGACTGGATAGTCTTGGATGCCATTCACACAGCTAGGGATGTACTGATGATGTGGGACAAAAGGATTTTTGAGAAAGTTGAATGTGTGGTTGGTATTTTTTCGGTTTCTGTTTTGTTGAAGGGTGTGGTAAATGGCTTGAATGGATCTGCTCAGGGGTGTATGGACCAAATGATGATAGCCTTAGCGATTCAATGTGGGTGGAGCTTGATAGTATGAGATCATGGTGGACTTTGGCTTGGTGTTTGTTTGGTGATTTTAACATTATCAGGTATCCGGCAAAGAGAGTTGGGTGTACTTCATTCAATCCAGTCATGTTTAAATTCTCGGATTTTATTGAGAAGCATCTTATGGTGGATTTACCTCTAGTGGGAGGTGAGTATACTTGGTTTCATGATTCTGACAATCCTTCCATGTCCAGAATTGATAGTGTTAGTGTCAGTGGGCTGGGAGGAACATTTCTTAGATTTAACCCAAAGGATACTCCCTTGGGTGGTATCAAATCATTGTCCTCTTCTTTTGGAGGCAGGAGGCATGGCGAGGGGGAAAAGTGCGTTTAAATTTAAAAATGTGGCTAATCCCCAAAAGAAGAAATAACGGTAGTGAGAGCCTTATGGTTGATGGAATCTTGTCTTCTGATCGAGGTATGATTGCTGATTTTCAGAATTCTTTTGTTGGAGGGAGAAAAATTCTTGATTGAGTTTTGATTGCAAATGAATGCTTAGACAGTAGAATGAAGAGTGGTGTCTCCGGTGTGATTGTTAAGTTGGATATTGAGAAGGCTTATGATCATGTGAACTGGAATGCCTTATTTTATCTTATGGAGTTGATGGGTTTTGGGGCAAAGTGGGGGAGACGGATGAAGGCATGTATTACTACAGTTTGGTTTTCTGTTCTTTTTATTGGCTCCCTTGCCAACTTTTTTTGGTAGTTCTCGTAGTCTCCATCAAGGGAATCCCTTGTCTCCACTCTTATTCCTTTTGGTTATGGAGGTGTTGAGCAGGTTGTTGAAGAGAACGGAAGAGGGTGGATTTCTTTGTGGTTTTCAAGCGAGAAGAGTGCAAGGGGGTATAAATATTCCTTACCTTCTTTTTGCTGATGACACTATCTTTATTTTGTGATGCTTCTAGGGAACAACTTTTATACATACGGACGGTGTTGATTTTGTTTGAAGCTATTACAGGCTTGAAAGTCAATGTTGGGAAGAGTGAGATTTTTCCAATAGGTGAGTTAAGGAATCTGAATGTTTTGGCTCATGTTTTATGTTGTAAGGTGGGTAGCTTGCCTATGATTTATTTGGGTATGCCTCTTGGGGCCCATTATAAGGATTCGTCGACTTGGAATCCTATTATAGAGTAGATGGAAAGGAGACTGTCAGGTTGGAAATGTCTTTTTTTGTCAAAGGGCGGTAGACTTAATCTTTTAAAAAGTACTCTATTAAGCCTTCCTACCTATTTTCTATCCTTGTTCACTATCCCTCAAGCTATGGCTAGTAGATTAGAAATGATTCAGAGGAATTTTCTTTGGGAGGCTTCTGAGAAAGTTTTCAAATATCCTTTAGTGGCTTGGGAAGATGTTTGTATGCCGGTGGAGGTAGGTGGGTTAGGAATCCAAAGGATTGGGTTGTTTAACCAAGCTTTGGTTGGAAAGTGGTTGTGGCGCTTTGGGAAGAAAAGTAACCAATTATGGCTTTAAGATATAGCAACGAAATATGGAGTGACTAGAGGAGGTTGGTGTACTAGAGGTGTAAGAAGATCTCATGGATGTGAGATGTGGAAGGGTATTAGCACAGGTGCAGTGAGATTTTTTGGACAGATAGTGTATGATGTAGAGGAGGGCCACCGTATTCATTTTTGGCATGACTCATGCAGTGGACATACACCTCTACAGAATCTTTACCCAAATCTAAATGCTTTTTCTCAATCCAAAGAAGTTTCGATTTTTAACTTGATTGTTTTTGCCCCCCAGGGGTGAGAAAGGAGTTGGAATTTACAATTCCAAAGAGTTCCTCGTGATTGGGAGTTGGAGACCATTGATTCTTTTTCTGAGCTTCTTTACTCCTGTATGCCGAGAGGTGAGGGGGAGGATAAGCTATCTTGGAATTTGACTCTGAATGGTGTGTTTGATGTGTGCTCCTTTTATAATTGGTTGTTTGGCAATCTTACTATTGTTTTTCCTTAGAAAAGCATTTGGTGTGTAAAGGTGCCTAAAAGGGTGTCATTCTTTTTATGGACAACACACAAGGATGGGATATTTATCATTGATAATCTTGTTAAGAGAGGTCAGTCCCTTGTTAATTGGTGTTGCATGTGTCGGTGTGGTGTGTTGGGGAAACTGTGGAGCATCTCTTACTTCACTATAAGTTGGCTTATGCTTTATGGCGAGAAGTTTGTCATGTGTTTAGAATCCATTGGGTAATGCCGAAGACAGTTATATCTTCTTCTTCTTTTTTTGCTTGGGACAATTGGTTTAGGAAGCACCTATCAACTATCTAGAATATGATAACAGGTTGCCTACTATGGTTAGTTTGGCAGGAACTTAGTATCATTGAAGATAATGAGAGATCTTTAGATCTTTTAAAACATCTTCTTTTTGGTACTTTATTTCAATGGGCTCGTATTTGGGGTCTTACACAATGTATTTCAATTTCTGTTTTCTACAATTTGTTAGCTGTTAGCTTTAGTTCTTGAGCTTTTTGAATTCTCTTCATGTCCAAAGTGTTCATCATCATGAACAAGATGTTCATTTTTTCAATAAAAGTTCTATTACCTAAATAAAAAATAAAAATAAAAAGCATAATGACAACAAAATATTCTAAATGAATATACCTCTTGCCGTGCCAAATGATCCAAGTCATTTGAAGAGCATGGCCATAGATCCATGAAAGTATAACGTGATACAACATCTTGCAATGATCCCTCTAAAGCTGATGGTCCCTCTTCCCCTGTTCTAGAAAGAGCTTCTTTCCTTCTTTGTTCAACCTATATGATGTTAAACAGGTAACAAATATTTAGTCAGTGAAATTCAATGACGCTCGCAATTCAGAAAGATATCCAAAGAATCACTTAACACTTACCTGCACACTCTACCTTCAACATTAGAAGCTTCCATACCATTAAAATTACAGAAAAAGAACCAATACTTAGGTTTTTTAGAAAAGCGTGCAAAATAAAACTATGGCATGTGATCATTTTTCTTCACTGGGTTACAATGACAAAATGGTCTCCTATAAAGCATGCAAGCCTAAATCAAAGAAACCACAGAAAAACATAATGCAAACAACATAAATTAGAAGCCAAAGTTTCCAAAATTATTATATTTTTAAAGGAAAAAAACACTTTCTAACAACATACCATCACACTTACAATCACTAGCAAAGAGAAATAATTTAGTTCCTATTTCATTATAAGTTAAAACTATTCAATATACTGTCAAGATAAAGAACATATCTTCTCATGTTTGTGGCTGTAGGAGATTACTACTGGAAAATTCTTTCAACAATATTATCCTGCAATGATGCTCTCAATTCTAATTTCTGAAATTTGTATTAATAAATGAAATCTCATGAAGTATATTCTGGCTGGAAGAGTATATTTTGGTCTGGGTTATCAGAAGTGTAACAATAAAATCAAACAGATGAATCTCCAAATTTAATGCACATTGTTCCAACAGAATTTGAGATTGGACACTGGTTCCAACCTCAACTTAAGTAGCACAAAACTAAAAAAGAACTGCAGTCAATTAAAATATGGTATAGCACCTTCCTGTACCTAATAATGTATAACAAACCCATGCTAAAACATTTGTTTAAATAATTCCTAAAGATTAAAGTGCAAAACAGTTGACTTGGTTTTGTTATTATTAATAATAACTGTTAGACTTATGATTAAGTGATTAAATTCACTATTTCCTAACAGCTTAAGCTTTTGGGACAATTGGTAATTTAACATGGTATCAGAGCATGAGATCCTGAATTCGATCCCTAACTTTACTCTACCTCCCATTTAAAAATGTTAAATTCTCACTTATTGGGCCCCCACTTATCAAGAGAAAGTTTAGGCCTACAAGTGCGGGGGAATGTTAGACTTATGATTAAGTGATTAAATTCACTATTTCCTAACAGCTTAAACTTTTGAAACAATCAGTAATTTAACAATAACAAAAAAAAATAATGGTAATGACGATAATAATAATAATAATAACAAATACATAAAATACAAGTATAGAAGCTCTCGACTCCAAAGGAAATGAAAGAGTATGATGCATAGAAGAGGACAAGAATATTCATCTTCATGAAAATTTAAATTTAATAACAACTACCTTCAACATGCTAGCCAAATCTCCATAAGTTTGCTCAAAATGGGTGAATCGTTTCCAGACCTGCAAATGAGTATACACAAAAACCACATACAATCTCTCAAGCAATGAAAAGATTGGATATGAACAAGATGATGCCTTGAAGCAAATAAATATAAAATGAGTAAGAAGAATATAGCAGAATTCAAAATATATATAAGAACTCCCATGGTCTTATAAGGCTTCAAACATTCAATCATAAGCCCCAAAATAATTTAGAACACCTTTAAACAAATTTACAGCATTTAATTTTTTGGCTGAATTTGCATTTAAATACATCAACACAATACGTTTTTGCTACAATGAACACATCATACATACATTATGCTTTGAGATTCCCACCTTTATTTTTTTTAATCTAAAAGCGAAAACATTTTTTTTTTTTGTTAATACTTTCAAACATTGCAGTTATTAAAATCAAATGTATAGAGCAAGAGAGAGATTTTAAGGAAGTGAAAATTTCAAATCAAGAATTAATATGAGGACTATTTGAAAGAATTCAAAGGCATTGGTAAGTTTGGGGTAGTTATCATTTTGGTTCTTAAAACTTCAATTTTCAATTTCATCCTCAAAATTTGTATTTGTTGTCAACGTGATCCTTCCATCCCATGCCATTAAAATATTTCCATTAAACGCTTCAAAAACAGCATAGTTTTTGTCTATTTTTAATACTGGGAAAAAATACTAAATTTTTTTCTAATAAAAAATAGGATTTAAGATTTTTTTTTCTATTACAAAATCAAATGTAACTCTCTCTCTCTCTCTCTCTCTCTCTCTCTCTCTCTCTCCGCCCCTTCATCCCTTACCGCCAGCATCTTCTTTTCGTCAATACCTCTCTCCTCTCTTTTTCCCTTTTTCCGCCAGCCCAATTTCCTTTGCTCTTGCCACAACCTCCTTCCTCAACTTTGAGGAGTTTGGTTCACAGCTACAATTCAGTGACAGCACTAATGGGTTAAAGAGGCTTTGAGGACTTTCATTATGCACTTGGTTTGAATTTCACATTTTCTTTTTGTTTGTAATCTGGGTTCTGTGTAATGACTCAGAATGGAAGAATCGGTCACTGTTTTAATGGGTTTTTTTATAGTAATTTTCAATTCTGGGGTCAATTTATTTTATGAGTTCTTTTTCCATTTTGCTCTGGGTTTTGTTCATTGAGTTGGACTGCTTGACACTATCATTTTATACACACACACACACATATATATACAAGGAAAAAAAAAGGGACAGACACTAGGTGTGTGTACTTGCCCAATACATATTACATAGAATACAGTAGTGAATCAATAAAATCAACAAAAGACATAGAAGGAATGCCACCTAGGGCATGCATCCAATCAAACAATGTCTGCAAAATATGCTTGATGACATAAGCAGGACACTTGACACCATCAAAGGCTCATTGGTTTCTTTCAAACCAAAGATTCCACATGACACTATCATTGTTCCTAGGATCTCAAGATTGAAATTCCACCATAGAGCTGAGAAATCACATGTGCATCTAACAACTAAATCAGAAACCAATTTGCACCAACAAAATCACATGTAATTCCACAACACTTCAAAATATTTTGAGAAGAAGAAGAAGAGCAGCAGCAGTGGCAGAGAGAAGACCATAGATCTGGTGGCCAAGGTAGTCAAAGGCAAAAGGCGACATTAAGGAGCCAAAGCCTTCTATCGCACGAGGCATGATAAAATAAAAAGGCGCTAGCCCGATTATAGCAAGGCACCAAATTCTAAATATAATTATTATACATACAGAACTTAAATCATTTGTACCTAATGTATTGAAATATTATAAATTATAATCAAGTTTTTTTAAAAATGTTTTGCATGAAATTAGAACTATTAATTGATTTCAAAATAGGCTTAATATGGTTTAGACTCTAATAACTATTCTAAAAATAGCTTTTATAACAAGCTTCTATAAATAAATTAATCTAACACTAAATCTTAAAACAAGCTTATGTAAATTAATCAATCTAAAAATTGGTTTTATAACAAGCTTTTGTAAATTAATAATCTAATTAATAGGTATTACAACAACCTTCTATAAAAATATAAAAAAATTTAAACCCAACAACAACAACGGAGGCTCTTGCCTTAGCACCTTTTTCATGGTTTAAGGCGGTCACCTTGCTCGCCTAGGCTCTAAAGGCATGCACCTAGCCTTAGAGCCTTAGAGGCGCCTTAGTGGCACCTCGCCTGGCCCGAGCACCTAGCTCGCCCTTGACTACCATGGAATTGGTGCAAATGGGGCATTCCAGCAACCCAATGCTGTCCAAGGCCATCCTCACCCACCAAACCCACACAAACTAATATTCAAAATCCCCTCACCCACCAAACCCACACAAACCAACATTCAAAATCCCGAAAGAAAAATGAAGGGGGCAAAAAGGAAAATAATAATAATAATAATGGAAAACCAACCAATCCGATCACCACTAGTCAGGTTGGTCACCATTTTTCAAACTCATTCTCAGAATCCATAGCCTTTTAACTGAAAATTAAATTCCTTTTGCACATTTAGTCCTTTTATTCCTCAAAATATTTACCACCAGTTGTTTGTAGCATTTTCCAAGAAAATAAAAAAGATCCAACATGCCAAACACAAAAAAGGGTAACGGATAATCAGGCATGTGAAGTTAGTGCCTGTTCAAGATTAAAATGCCTTGTACTGCCACTAAATTTATATTGGACTTTTGACTTTGACCATTCAAATATTTAAGCATCTTTCCTCGATGAATTGATATGTTTTCTTCTTATCTCCATAAAATCTTTAAAAAAACTTAAGTACAGGGAACAACATAAGCCATATGTCATAAGGTCAAATAAACTTGCTAGTTAAGAGATAAATCATTAGGAACTGGAAATAATACAAGAATACATGCATGCTCATGGGTGTGTGTATGGGGGTCTACCTCAACAGATTCCTCTGGTGGCAGTGAACTTAGTGCCCGCTCAAATAAGGCCCGGATATTTCTATCATCATTCAAGCGTGTCAAAAAATCTGCATATCTGTGACATCAAGGACATTAATAATTGATAATTATAAGCTGAATTACCAATAAGACAAAATGATTTTACTAAATGGTTGTAGTGTATCCCATTTGTCCATCATCAAAGCTCTGTAACATGCATAATTTCTGATTACGAGATAGATGAACTCACTCAAGAATGTATACAGGCTCATGCATAAACCGTTTCAATCCTGCTTCAAAAACATTGTGTGCAACCTGCAGGATGCGGAAAAAAAAATGATGGCTTTAAATATTTACTCTTAAGCCAACATAACACAACAGACCATCAGAAAGTACCAAATCTATGTCAATTAGTTTCTGAAACCCAGAAGGTAGGAATATGTTTAGGTAGGTGCATCCCACTAAAGAGGGGGGGAGGAGACAAAGGGCAGAGGAAAGCCTTTAATAGCAAATATCATCCCAAACTATTGTAATTCATCTAGCTTTTTCACCACTATATTATTGGAACAAGATAGCTTTCACAATGTCTGGTCAACACCAACATACAAGTTACAACAATCAGTAGGCAGAAAAGTGGCCATTTTTTTCAATTCAGAGTGTGTGGATACACTTACAGTAGAAAAGAAGGGGATTTTTTCTTTTTATGGTGTGGGACCCACCAAAACAAGCTCAAAAAGGACAAAAAGCTGGCTTTTTTGGGCTTTCCAAACACACACTAATATACCCATTCCATTCCAAACTGTTAGTCCTTTACTCCAATTTAGCATGTCCTAAAATGGAGTCCTATTTGAAAAGTCAATAAATAAATTTCCTAACTTACCATTTACTTTATTTAAAAAGTCAGTACTCCCCTTCACCAGAATTTATATTAAGGAGGGTGGTTTTGGGAACTTGTATCTTTTTATTAAAGACAATGCATTGAATGAGACTCCAAAGTTGGGTTTCCTAAACAGGACTAAAAACATGGGATGGAGGGAGTACAGAAATAATCATGATAAGTAATGCAGTGCTTTTGTAGAAGACATAACCCCACCATATCAATATGGAGTACCATTTTATAGATAGAGTAACACACTATACATGAAGATTAAAACTAAAAAAGAAAAAAGGACCTTTGGATCTTTGTCAAGACAAAAGGCCATCATTGCATAAGCGACAAAAACATGGTACGTGCAGTTTGGGGATTTTCGAGCATCTAAAAAGTACTTGCGAGCTGCTTCAACACCCTCAGTTCTCCTCAAAAAGCGAATAAACTGCAGCATGAAAAACAAAAATGATATCCATCATGGGAAAAGTATATTGACAAGCTGTGGAATATGCATGTCATCAAATATCTAAATTTTAATGTGACACCATTTAATATTATGCTTTGAGAGTAATGTGAGCAAACACAGACCGATATATTCAGGATTGCCAACACTACCTAGTAGAGATTTAGCATCTGCTGTCATCCGTGGTATATATTTATGCTTGCAAAAACTCTGCATATTTGACCCAATTTAGACTAAACTATCATGAAATGTCCAAAGCCTTGGCTTGGACTGACCCTTAGTGCAGAACTAGGCTATGGACCTTAAAGAATTTGTAGTTGGAAGTTCCTACTTACCAGAATGCAGACTCACTCCATGACTTTCAGAATTAAATATCATGAGACTTCCAAAGATTCTATTTTTCATTTAGTCTAAACCTCTCTCATTGAAACATGCGAGAGAAACATTTCCATCTCTCATTACAAATGTCAAACATACAACTTACTCTGAAGAAAAAAAATGTCTACTAAACAATTCAAAGTTACTTACTTGTATATGAGCAAGTGCTGTTGTGTTAACCCCATCCCCTAGAAGGCTCTCATATATTTTCTTTGCAGACTGCAATAAAGCAGAAGCAAAGTTCAAATACTAAGACCCAAGGACTTAAGCATGTAGAAAACATGTCAGGTCCTACTTACCTGAATTGCTCCACGAGATTCCTCCAGCTCTGCATAGGCATACCTCAGCATTTCTGAGTCTGACCATACATATTAAGGAAAAAAAAGCAAATGAGAAAAATAAAAAGGAGCAAAAGAAAGCAAGAAATGATACAGGCCATGCCAGATACAAAGTAAAGGCAAAAAAGCTGCCCTAAAATCAAGATTCACATCAAACTACTAGACACCTATTTGACAAGAGTCCAGCCATGTACAGCAAGATAAGAAGAGATGGCTGTGAGAGTTACTAAAGAATAATTATAAATCTTTTTTTATAAGTAACAGAATAATCATAAATCTTATTTAAGTGAAGGATACAAAAATGAGAAGCAAATTACCAGGAAGAGCCTTCAAAGCTCGCTGAAATACTTTGACTGCAGCATCTATTGAACCAGTTTTTGCATGCCATGTAGCATAGTCATACCATATATCAGGATAATGGTATAGATACATCAGACACTGGAATTCCAGCACAATGCAATGATCAAACATAACAAAACTGAATGAACAAAGAGTAGTGAAGGCAATAACATATTTAAGGAAAACAAAAACTAAGAGGTTCCTTTTGGGAACCCGCACAAATCAAGAGAGGTAATCAAACACTATGTGCCGTATGAGTAGTCCAATCATAGATCACATCTCATTGATTCTTCTTCTTTTCTTCTATAAGTTGTAAGCATTTTTTTTTTTTTTGAAATAGAGGAGGTACTTCATGCACCTTGAATGAGTGCACAATGTACTCCTAAATAATTACATAATTATTATCTTATACAAAAGGAAAGGGAATCAACAAAATCAACAATAGAGATTGCAACACTTGATGGCTATCATAGATCTAGGACAACTTTGAAAGTGCAATATAATTTGGCAACCAGCAAGTATCGTACCCTATGTTTGGATGGAGGGAGATGGGGGGAATAGGAGAGGAGGGGAGAAGGGAAGATGACCAGAATGTACTAAATTTTAGTATATTCCGACCACCTTTCCCTCTTGCCTCCTGACTCTCCTCTACTCTCCGTCCATTTCAAACATTCCCTTTAAAGAATTAAGCAGATTATGGGATGAGTCCTATTAGGGCCTTCAAGTTATGAAAGATTGATTTTGAAGAGAAGAGTATTCTCTCTATCTTGCTTCTTGGCAATTTCTTCGATTCACCACATCTCATTGGTGGCTCTCATAGATTGAGGAAGACTTTGAAACCTCGATATAATTTAGCAAGCAGCTAGTATCTTAGAAAAGCAAGTTGATTAAACATCTTTTTTATTATAATTAATAGAAATATATATAAATCAGAAAAAGGTGTCACCCAAGTATACTGGGGTAAACAAAGTAACAAAAATTGCATAAATCTAATAACTCATAGATAGAAAATAAAGAAAGATCCCTCAAGGCTGACAGCCAGTCCAATAATGTTTTGGTTAAACAGTTAAAGAATGTTTTGACCTAGAGAACTGATATATTAGTTGCAATTTTTTTTACTTTTTTTTCCATCTTTTATTTTATTTGACTTTGAAAAAAATGTATCCTCTTTAAAAAGTTTCTTCACATTTTCTCTGTGTCACCCTGAACTACCTCCTAACCAGGAAAAAAAAATTAAGGATACTCAGTTACATCAGAATGTAAAGCAAAATTGTAAAACTGCATATGAAATTGGTACCTATTGTAGACATATTTACAATTTTCTTTTCCTTTTACTTATTCTTTCTGAGATCCAGAATAAGTTATAACAACACACGCACATAATCTTATGAAAGATTGACTTTGAAAAATATAGTACTCTCTTAAAATTGTTTCTTCAAACTTTCTCTCAGTCATCCTGAACTACCTCCCAACCAGGGAAAAAATTAAGGATTCTCAGTTACTTCAGAATGTAAAGAAAAATTGTGAAACTACTTATGAAATTAGGTACCTTTCTTGAGGTAGCTCTTTGAATATACATCTTTTTACTTATCAAAAAAAAAAAGAATAAGTTGTAACAGCACACACACACACACATATATATATGAGAGAGAGATACATGTGTAATAGTTTTCAGCTACCCACATTTATCTTAGATGGACCACACATAATAAGGTATATCATAGATAATATTGTCATAGAATATAATTCTTTACACAGAATATTCATAGATATTTGTCTCATAACTACATGGGAAGAAAACTACAATTAATACATGAGACTTGTAGACAGATCGCAAGCAACACCTCAGTAACTGCAATGACTAGCAACGCTCAACAGGCTGCAGTTGACTCAGGTAGCAACATATCCGCCACTTACAATAGGTATGTTTAAAAGACTAAAAAGCAAATGACATCTAGGAAAATTAAGAAGATTTGAGCATGTAAGGTAGGTAGATTGCCAACAAAGACAGATGCTTCAATTCATATATTATAATGGAGACACTTTATACCAAACAAATTTTTTCCTACCTGTTCATAAGTGAATATAATTCGCTTGTTGGAGGACGCACTGTCTATCCTTTGTGGGTTTCCTCTAGAATGCAACACATAAATAGTATAAATCTTCCATGAAAGTTTCAGCAAGATCAACATCCATAAAGCAAACAAGAAATTCATGCCACAGCTACAAAATGACAAGTTCTTTAACTTGAATCACATAAATTTCTTTTAACTATTTGTAAATCTCAATTCCACTTCAAAAGTTAACTTATATAGGAAAGAGAGTAAAGAGTAGCCCAGTTTCAGAGATGAAGATCTGCAATATAACACCCAACAGGTTGCCATTTAAGACCAATAATCAGTATCTGCCAAAGTGCGTCTTTTCTCTAATGTTTGCCAATTTTTTAGCATTAAAGTTCATGGCAGTAAATTGGTTATGAGTATATAGAGACATTTTTTATATATAAAGTTAAGAAAAAAAAAATATACAGACTTTCCTTATCCAGAAGAATAAAGTTTGAAAAACTTGCTGCATTTGATAACTTTGTCACATAATTTCCAAGAACAAAAACTTCCATTTATTAATTTCAACACACTAAAAATATGGTATATCTTTCAGGAAAAGTTTCTTTTATTTGCAAAATCTGAACCCTCAACAACTTAAAGAAAGCCCAAGTGATATAAATCTTCCGTTACAACATAGAGCAGTATAAGTGAACATCTATAATAACAATTATGTCTAAGTTGAAACCTAGATGCATGCTCCTGAAACAAAAGGACATTGTGGCCCTGCTTCTTACTTCTCAAAAGCTAACAGCCGTTTCCATGCCATCCATTGCAGTTCTTCCTGTAAGTAAAAATGAATTACAATTTCCATAACAAATATAACTGAAAACAATTTCCATAACAAATATAACTGAAAACATGACATGTTATATGGAATAAAAACTTCTAATATGCCAATGAGATGCAGATAACCTGTTGTATGGAATAAAAACTTCTTATCTGCAAATGAGATGCAGATAACCTGTTATATGGAATAAAAACTTCTCATCTACAAATGAGATGAGTTTATAAAGGGCTTCATTTCCATTCAAATGATACTATAAACCAAGTAAACATGTATCATGGGCTTGGAACACAGCTAAAAGTGGTGCAATTTGTTTCACTTTCTGCAAACCAATGCAGGCATGTTTGCCTCTCTTTTTTTTCTTTTTCTTTTTTCCTTATGAATAAGAACAGGCACTTAGACCTCCTCCTTAAGACTGAAAAGCATATAAACATCTTGCCTTAGAATATCAAGGCAAATCCTTGCAGCATGTTTTCTTAGACACTTGTACAAACAAGTCAAGCAAAAATTCTAAGACTAGATAGCTTGTTGAAGAAAAGAAAGGTTTGGTTTCAGATTGTTTGCTTCCTTTGAAAATAAAGGGCCGCACATGCACCATTATTGTGTCTGAATAACAAAAACCAACTACTACTAAAACCATCTGTGGGTTAACAATTATAAATTGCAGCATACGAAGCAGAAATTTGCCTTGTAAGAACCAGATGGTGGTACAGCAAGCATATTCCAGTCAATTTCATCAACATATTTTTTCCGCTCTCTGTAGACAGCCCTGGCACTATTATATTTTGGTTGATATTCGGACAACAGTCCTTTGGCCTGCATAATACTATATCATCAGGTGCCAATTTTTAGAAAAATATCCCCTTCTAGATTGTAAAATACATATGCATAACATATGAATAACTACATACGTTTAATACCAACTAGTTCAAGTTAAAATTGCAATCCAGAAATAGTTACCAGTTGGCGGCTAACAGAATTTTCAAAGTTCTCATAGTCCTTCCAAAGTTGTTCAATGTGATGAGTAGGCGTGACGATGGCTTTTTGGTATACTTTCCTAACAGCAGTCATCCTTTGGGACTCTTCCTGAGTGTTTTGAGCCTGCATGATTGATGCCCGACAATATCAAATGAAGATAAAAGGGGGAAATTGAGCAAAAGGAAAAAGGAAAACCCTAGGAATTAGCACCTAGGGGTTTGCTTGGAATGAGCACCAAGCAAAGAAAATTTAGGCATCAGTACCTAAGTGCGTTTGGCATCAGCACCAAATGAAGGGGAAACACATTCTCAACTCTAAAATTTTTATTCAAATTCTAATATCCTTCACCCGTACAAGAGCATTAGTTAAATAGGGTTTCAAGGATTACACTCATGGAAATATCCAATTAAATTCCATGAAACCCTTAATATTAAAAAACCCAAATTCAAAACCAAAAATAATTTCAAATTAAAAAAATAAAATCTTAAATGATTTTGGTGCTCCTTGCATCAATGATCATCTCATTTTTAATATGGAAATGACAATAAAAACAACAAATCTATTAATTGAATGGCATTACTGGTTCATTCTACCCATAGTGCAATCATACAATGTGGAAAAGAGAAAGGGAGAAGCCAACAAACCGGCAATGTCTTTAAGAAGGTGATGTATTCCATCCATACAGGCCCAGATGCTATATCTGCTCCTGAAAACACACGCATTGAGTATAAGAACAATCAGATCGCTCAATATTAGTAACGTAGTTTAGCCTTTTCAGTAGATGAATCCATCTGAATTACATACTTCTACTTGTATAATAAATTTTATTTTTTCTTTTTCTTTTTTTGAGATGGTACAAGAACTAGTATGGTTGATTAACTAAATAAATCCCTCACTTACTCCTGCATGTACACAAACAAGAAAGATATTCCACCTATATACAGCTTGTCAACTCCCCCCCCCCCCCCCCGCCCTGCTGGTCTTTTGTGATTACAACCTATCTCCATAAGATTTTTTTTTTTTTTTTTTGATAAGTAACTAAAAAGTTTATTGAAAAAAAAACACAGCCCCATACATAGGAAATGTACGAAAGAGGCAAGAACATCAAGAAAACACAGAAGATTAATTTAATCTTTCTTCTAGTTTAAAGGTTTCTCATTTGCCTTTTAATGACTTTGTTTTCCTAAAAGAACCTTTTGAAAAAGAATACATCACTGCAATTTAATCTCAGAGTTCAGTCTAGACAAAACTATTTCCTAAGAGATGGGTTGTAATTTGTCAATATCTTTTTCCTCTCCATAATTTTCTCTAACTATAAGGACACTCCTTTTAAACATTACATTTCACTTTTAGTCCAGTCTGGTAGACATCAAATGCCCCAACAATTTTATGAGTGATGCAATTTGACTATCAAAACATTGGTTGAATCTCTCTTCCTGCATGATTACTTGAACAATTTTGCACAGCTTAAAATCTAAAAAATCTCAAAATGCTGAATAAGTATTCAAGATAATTTGGAGCATTCATTGACCAAAGTTGAACTCTGCAACACGAGTGAGAAGCATAACTGTGCTCATGGCTGCATTGGACAATATAGCCTTGATAAAAGTAGAATCAAGACAAATATTAGAAGTCTTAAACCTTACCTTACAAACTCATGTATTAGCAACGGAACACAATTTCTTACTTAAACAGAACTTTTCCCTTGATCCAACACAATTCTCAAAACAGAAGAAATCACCAAGACAACTTTTATACTCAGAACCCCACACTAGCATAATCACCAACTCCCCCAAGAATATATTGAACCATTGCATTCAGACTCCTTAGAAGCACACTAAATTTTGAGGAAATAAAAGTTCCACACATAATTACATAAAATTTCGAGACACTTCTGTTGCTCTATAAATGAGAAACGGGAGATCTCAAAGAATTAACACATACTTCCTTCTATATCTTTTCACCTCAAATGGGTTTTAGGAAATATAACTTACACTACTAACTGTATTCCGCAGAGTCAAATAATAAAAACCACTACCATAAATTCAGATTGCCATGGGATGTCAATACCTTTGATTAAGATCTACCAACAATCTAAGGCAAGTTTCTTAGGGATACACTTGAGTATTCTTTAGATACTTTATGTGAAGATGGTTTTCTCGTTTTATGGGGTGTCAATACCTTTGATCAAGAAATTCATGTTGCCACGTGATCGTCACTCCATTTGTTTCAATGGAAAACCTTATGTGAAGATATTTTTCCACGTTTCCTTTGTTTGGTAGCGTAAAAGAAAACAGAACAAAGGGAAACTGTCTTTGATCAATGGAAAACTCTATTGAAAATATGACTTATTTTTAGAGGTTTTTTTCCAATAAAAGTTTTTGGAAAACAACTCTATCTTTTTTTGATAAGTAAAAAATAATAATAAAAAAAAAAAAAGAGAGTTTTGTTTTCCAAAAACTTTTATCGCGAAAAAAAAAAAACCTCTAAAAATAAGTCATATCAAAGGAGTAAAGATTCACATTTTCAAGGTCGCTACTCGCTACCAAACACAAGAAAATGAGATAATTTGCTAGAAAATATTTTTTCAAAAATAACTCATTTTCCAAAAAACGTTAATGTCAAAACAAACAAAGCAAAATACTACTGCCAAAAGAACTAAAATTTTTGCAATTTTCCAAAAAAATTAACAAGTATGAATAAAATGCTACATGAACAAACATCTTAAAGGGCTTAAGAGAGATAACGCACCAAGATAGCTGAGCATAAAATCAAAAGCTTTTCTAGTCTCTTCTTGACCCTCTATCCCCTTCTTCTCATTGACCTTTCTAATGAAACGAATGTAGCACCGCCTACAGACCGATAAGCAAACAATGAAACACTTCAATCAAGTAATAGGAGGAGAGAGAGAGATTTCTAACTAAATAGACAATATAAGATAAGACAAGAAAAACAATTAAATCTTCTCAGCTTAGACAAAACCATGTTTTACATTGAGTATAAATGATTCTTCATTTGAAGAAGCTGTCTTCTCAGGGTTGTAAAGGAATTCAAAGATAAGGTGAGTAATATGAGTTTGCAAACTAGTTTTACTTTTTAACAGAATTAATTGACATCATCACTATAAAAATGTATGATCTTTGGCTATATTAGCAACCATCATTGTCAGAAGATGCAGAGCTGGGCAAGACATCAATATTATGGTTTGTTACACAATATAGTTAAAATCATTTCTTTACTTATTCCAGGCTTTGTCATGCCTTTTGTGGATGTATTTTTTTATTCCAGTGACTACTTACATAAATCTTGATCATGTTTATTTACTTTTTTGATAAATAGTGAAACTTTATTGATACCAAAAACCAGTTGCCTACGTATACAGGATGTATACAAATGGGGACAGAACAATCAAGCACACAAATTACAATTATCAATTATATCAAAAACCAAACATAAAGAATAACAATCCACAAGCACGCAAATTACAATGATCAATAAAACCTTGATCTTTTTATGTTCTTAATACCTCTCAATATGAAATTCAAAGTCAGGAATCATGAATTGACAAAGAAAACCTGAGGTAGAATTTATTTGAGAAAGTAAAGAAAGCTGAAGAAATCAGTATATATATCCTTCCTGAGATATATAACAAAGTTAGATATGAGCTGAACTGCCCAGCAACTTAAAATAACATCATGAGCAAGAAGTAATCTTTTCTATTAATATAAAATCAATACTTATCATAAAAAAAATAATAAATTTAAAAAATAAAAAAAATAAAACTTAAAAAGAGAGGAACAATGTTGGATGTCAACAACATAGTGGAGTTAAGGAGAGCGGAAATTACACAAGACTGCAAAATTGGAGGTGGCCATTACAAGATTCTAAAATAAAGCATAATAATTTTCATAAAAATATTAACCTTTAAAGAACCAAAAATCATAATCCTCATTTACCATAACATATACCTAAACATCTTTTTTTATAATTAACAAATATCTAAAAATCTGCACCAACTCAATTCCTCAACCAGTGCCATATGAATGTAAAATAGGTAACATACCAGAGAGGTATTTGAAGGCAGTTTAATAAACAACGGCTAAATAGCTGTTTTGTAGCGTCATCATTATTCACAGCCATGTGTGCCTCAACATATTGTTTCCAATATTTTGCCTGGAGATAAAGAGGTGATAACTTCAGCAATCTTTTTTTTTTTTTTGAACAGTTAATAAATTAAGCAATCTATCATCTATGCCACCAAACTTCTCCAACCAGGATAAAGACCTATTTCCAATATATGGATGAGACAACAAATTTAATATGGATAAAGTCACTTGATCAGGCTGCAGCCCTTGGAGTTCAAGAGTCAACAAATTGTCAATTTAAAAATTAATTGGAAATTTTAATATGACATGTCTACTACTATACGTGCTCTCCATGATAAGAGTCTAATAGCCTACAAGATAAGTGTGTTGTAATGTCATCTAAATTAGTACAGCCTTTACAGTAACTTTGGGATGAAGTAGCTTTCAACTTGAGCAAGGAAATATTATAAAGCTTATTCGCTCCAAAAATATTACTAGCTAATACACGTTTAACCATGTTAATCTCAGAACTGAAGTTCCTTTAGGTTGAGAGTGAGACTCAATTTCATCCTGCCTCAAACAATGCCATCAAAAACATTTTGTTTAATGGTAAGTTATCCACGCAATTAGTGGGTCTTGAACCAACAACCTCATCCTCTACCCGTTTTATAATGACAGAAGGAGGTACCATTTGAGCTAGAGCTCATTGGCACAGTGATCATAAAAATATTAAATAACTAAAATCATAAGCCAACCTATAACAATAAGTGACATTTCCATACGAAGCACATCAAGCGCCAAAACAGGATTGCAAGGGAACTGTCATCTGCTAAATAAATTCTTTGAGAAGCCTCAAAGCAAATTCTTGGGTTACAATTGATGATGTTTACAATGCTCACAAATATAAACAACCTCTCATCTACTACCCCCACGAAATACCAAACATGAAGAAGGGATTCCTTATAAACCTCTTTCATGGCCTTATATTCAACAAAAGAATGATAATTACATTTAATTGCTTATTTTCTTGCTCTTATGTACTCTTCTTCTCTAATTTCTTTCCCCCTATATCTCAATTGGCTTCCTCCTACCTCCTTTATTGGAACCATGCTGTTGGGGAGATAAACACCTTGGGGAGCTTTCTTGAGTAATTAATATAACATATAGAAACACACTTTTACCCAAAAGGCCTAAGCCCTTATGGGTATGTGCTCAATTATGTTATATTAACCACTCATTCTTTTCATTTTTATTCAATGTGGGACTTCACTCACACGTGTAACCCAACAATCTCCCCCTCACGTGTGAGTCTCTACCACTCTATGGGCTTCAAGACTTCTCTGTGGGCCATGAATAAGTCCTACTCACTCCCCCTTGCCTAATGGACTTTTCTCTTCATCAGCGCGTCATCCATGGGTCTCTCGTACATCATCCATGGGAACCACGTGTCAACCCTGCACGCACATCCATGGGAACCCCGCACGTTCATGTCCATGAGAACCTCGCACCATACCATTATTTAGCACCATGTGAGTCTCTGCCTCTCTGTGAGTTTTTGAACAAGTCCTACTCACTCCCCTTTGACTAATGGGCTTTTCACTTCATCAATGCGTCATTCATGAGTCTGTTGTACGCTATCCATGGGAACCATATGTCAACCCCGCACGCACATCCATGGGAACTCCGCACGTCCATATCCATGGGAATCTCGCATCACACCATTATTTAGCACCATTAGCAATATTTCAGGATCTTTGTGTGTGGGCCGTTTAGGTTTTTCTCTGTCCCCACTGGGTAGGGACCATGAACACCTCACCACCTTCGCCACACACCACCATGGGCTCTGATACCACTTGTTGGGGAGATAAACACTTTAGGGAGCTTCCTTGAGTAATTAATATAACATATAGAAACACACTTTTACCCAAAAAGCCTAAGCCCTTATAGGTATGTGCTCAATTATGTTATATTAACCACTCATTCTTCTCATTTTTATTCAATGTGGAACTTCACTCACACGTGTAACCCAACACATGCAAGTCCTCAACAACCAACTAGTTAGAAAATTATTAGCTCAAGAAATTCAGCATTATGATTATAGTTAGACAGCACCATCATTGCATCGAAGTCATGATCTTTCCTTATTCTTACCATCTAGTTGTAGACTCTCCTTCATTTTTACAGTAGACTACCCAAATTCTAGCATCTAAGCTTGTTTGGAAGATTCTTTTTACAAGTGGTTTAATTTAAGCATGCAGAACCAGTCTCTAGCATTTTAATTTCACACAACTCAACTGCAATAGCTCATCATCAAAACTTTATCTTCTAAATCTACTGCAATATCAAAATATCAGCAACAGCTCATACAATGACCGCTCTCACAAATCATAAACCTCCTACTAGAAATAGCATGCACTTTACTTTTTATTCCTAAAAGAGCAATTCCTATGCCCAATACCATTTTTAGAACTAATTATCAAAAAAATACCATTTTTAGAACTAGCTAAATCACGCATGATGACACTCTTGAAATACAAGCTACCCACTGCATAACAGAATATACAAAGAAAAATGAAGGCTGAAAATAAAATAAAAATAGAAAAGATGACCATGATCTATGGAAGTCCATACAATGTCCTCAGAGACGCATTTACAGTTCAGCAAAATCATAACAGTCCAAACATTTTAATAAAAAATTGGCCAAAATACAATCTTGGTCCCTAAACTTTAGCTCATGAGCAATTTTAGTCCCTAAAGTTTAAAGTAATCACACAAAAAAAATAAAAATAAAAACTTAAAAGAGAACGATTTTAGTCCCTAAATAACTTGAAGTGATCACTTTTAGTCCCTAAATTACTTAAAGTAATCGATTTTAATCCCTAAATAACTTAAATGATCAATTTTAATCCCTACATAACTTAAAGTGATCGCTTTTAGCCCCTAAATTACTTAAAGTGATTGATTTTAGCCCCTAAATAACTCGTATTCAGTAATGATGTATCGATTGTTAGTTTGGCCATGTCATCTAGATAACTAAACGCAATCATTTTCATGTGTTAAAGTTTGGGAACCAGAATTTTTTTTTTTTTTTTTATTAATAGGTAATTGAAGTGAGATATTAATATTATTATACAAAAAGAAGGGTGATAGAGGAACTCACAGCGGTGGGAAACAGTGTTAGAAGTTGCTCGTATAACGGCGCCGCCTCGGTAATAGGCAAATGCTAAAGACAGACAGACAGACACAAACACGCGCGCGTAAACAAATTATGCAAAACTCAAAAAGCCCTCATCAAAAATCAAAAGGGTATACCTGAGCCTCATTGGCAAGAATTTCTGCGGCTTCAATGTTGTACTTATCATCGACAATTACGTTGTCGGAGTCCATTGGTTTGTCCTGAAAAGAAAACCAAAATTATGGTAAAAGATGAAACCGAAAAACACAGTGACAGAGGCATATATATAATAAAAAATAATAATTGAAGATTCAAAAAGAAAAATAGTACCGTGGTGGTGGAAGACATTATTTGATTTGATAAATTTGAATGACACGACACTTGCTAAAACCTCCGTGAACCGAAACTTTCGGTCACCGGAACAGTGCTTGCTTGTCAGTGCGCCGGGTTTGCTGGATAAAGTTTATTTCTTTTTTATTTTGAATCACGTTAACACAACCTAATTAAGGGAGCTTCTGACTTCTGTCGGTCTCGTGACTCACTCATGTGGTATCTCTTTTTTTTTCTTTTTTCTTTTTTCTTTTTTTTGATGAACTCACTCATGTAGTATCACTTTTTCAAAATCAACCCTGTATTAGTTTATTTCTCAAAAAAATAAAACCCTGTATTAGTTTTTTCTCCACCCCTCAAATGTATATATATAGTTTTGGAAAAAGATATAAGAGGGTTTTTTTTTTTTTTCTAAAAAGATATTAAATAGTGTCTGCTATTTATAACCCTAGTCTATAACTACAAATGTTAGATCCTTCTGTAGTTATACTTTGGTTATGTAATGTATTATAAACCCGGTTTAAAACACTAGTATTACTATTTTCGCCAACTTATTTTACTATTCAGCTTATTATTGCTACTATTCATAGGTTTCACTACACTTTTGGTACTATTCATGGATTTCGCTATACCATTTCATCTAACTTTTACCATTATCTACAATACTTCCAATAAAAAATTTTCAGATTCAGCAAAATAAACGAATCTCAAATAGACCTTAAGTATTACTATTTACTAAAAGACAAAAAATCATAGTTTTTTTTTTTTTTTTCAAAAAATTTACAAATTTCCCTTGTAATTAAAATCTGATAGGTTATCAAAAAAAAAAAAAAAAAATCCGATAGGCCATAGCAATTTATTAACTCCTCTAGTGTTTTTTATTTGTAGGGGAAACTTTTATTTTGGCCAATTTAGTACATAATTTTTGGTATTGTAGCATTAACTTTCTCTTTTGCCACTTTAGTACATAAACTTTGATATTACAACACTAAAAACCCCTTAACTATATTTTTCACCAATTTAACCTTTTTTTGCAATAATATAAAAGTTAAGGGGTTTATTATCCACTATGTATCTAAAAGAGGTGGAAGGTTTTTATTCTTAAAATCTATGAGAGAGGAAATGGTTATATGAACCACATGTTTAGTTTCTCAAAAAAAAAAAAAAAAAATCCATGTTTATGGGTAAGAAAACTATAAAGTGTGCGTTTGGATGTGGATGAAAAAACTAAATTATTTTACTATTCAGTTTATTTTTGCTACTATTCATGACCCCTACTGCACTTTTTGGCACTATTCATGAGTCTCACTGTATTATTTTAGCTAACTTTTACTATTATTTACATTATACAGTATTTTCAGTAAAAAAATTTCAGTTTCAGCAAAATAAGTTGTTTTCAAACAGACCCAAAATGGTTGTTGCATAACTCAAAGGAAGTGGTGTCAGATGTGAATCCAAAACAGTTTGCAACGATAAGATAAGATGATAACGCATTTACTTTTCAAAGAAACTTAAATAGGTTTGGGTTTTATCTAATGGTTATAGAATTGAAGGGTGGTGGTCGTCGATAGAATGTCATTGTCTCAAAAGGGCAAAGGAAGAGTGCATGATGCAGCTTGGGGCAGAATTGAGGAAATTAATAGAAATCACACACATTGTTAACCCTGACAACAGGGGGAATTGTACAACTCTAACAGGGTGGCAAAATAGATTCTGTAAAAAAAAAAAATTAAAAATTTATTAAAAAAAAAAAAAAAGATAAAGGGATTTGCTTTAATGCAACGACAGTGTTAAGGAAAGCCTGCAGTGGTGAAGATATCTTGGCAGAAAAATATGAAAGAGAGGTAGAACCCCCAACTAGCGACATGCTGACATGCAAGACAAATGGGTGAATTCAAATCGGTTTGGTGCCAAATGCATTAATGATTCTGCAAAAATCACGGAGCGTGAATTTGGAAATGTCCACCCTAACTTTTCTCTTTAGATTCAAATTCAAATTCCCAACAATCTTTGAAGATTTAATACAAAAAAAAAATTTTGGTTTAATGGTGATTAACAATAGTGGAACTTGCACTTTTTCACCCTAAACTACACCCACTTTTACACTTTAACCCCTAGAAATATCGAAATGAACAATTAATCTTCCAAAGTTATAACTTTGTTTCAATGTCCCTCATGTCGTCTATTTTGGTGTTAAGTATGACAAAATGAAGTACTAAAAGATCAATTTGCCCCTCTCCAAAACAGACAGTTTATTGGTAAATTGGACTTTTAATTATGGTTTTAAAAATCAAATTGTTCAAAGAATTGGAAAGGAAAGAGATTTAAGTCTTTAAGGTTTTAAAGGCTGGACTGAGTTTCAAATGAGGTCAAATCGTGATGACATAATACTTAATAAATATGAAATAAATATAATAAATTAAATTTATATAAAAATTAACAATCTTCACTAAAAATTAAAAAGATTCAAAGGAAAAAAAAAATGTTTTACGGTTTTTTGGGTTTAAAAACTAGATTGGTGACCACTTTCCAATTACCCCAATTTGACCTTGATTCGGTTCAGTTTAAAAAACAATTTTTTAATGCTAAATTATATATATATATATATATATATAAAGTTGGGTTCAAGTTACACCATCCAATATTTTTTAATTAGATATGAGCTTTGATAAATCCACCACTGGATTACATTAACTTCATATATTTTTCATACTTACAAAATTTAAAGATGATCAAAAATCAATAGCTATGTTATCAATTAATTGTTTAAATTCAAGTTTTTGTAGTTTAAAATAATACATAAAAGATGAGTTTATGGATCAAGTGGTAAATTATATATGATTGCCACGTATGTTAAGAACATATATATGTGTGTGTGTGTGTGGGGGGGGGGGGGGGGGGGTATATATATATATATATATGTATGTATGAGTGTGACCGAAGGATTTGACCATGGTGATATATTTGGGTTCATACTCAAATAGCGTAGTCCTGATCCTATTCTCATTAACCCAGTCCAATTCCTGCTAGGATTAAAAAAATAACAATAATAATAAAGTTAGGCTAAAAACTTCATTAAAAAGATGATATTTTTTGTTAATCCTGTTAACCTAGTCCTATTCCTCTTAAGATTAAAAAGAGCACTCTCTAAATAAATAAATAAAAGAGGATTAAAAAATTGCACTCTTAATGTGACAAAAAATGTTGCATGTTTTGTTAAAGCACTAATAGTAGTTGAGCTCTGATTTCTTCAAATTTGGTGTCCCTAGAAAGGTATGGATGTCTAGTTTCCACAGGCTCTAACCTCATTCAATTTGGAGTTACGGTCATTGAGATATCGCATTTGGAAGGGAGGTGATGCAGTGTAGGAAATTCCGAATCACTTTTCTTTGGAAAATTCATTTCTCCCAATCTGCAGTAGATATTTTCAAGCCCTTTTTATGGAAGGTAGTTGAGGCATCATACTTCAATCTTGTTTAGGCATATTGCTCCAATTGTTGCTAAGTTGGTAAAGTTTTTTGCGCAAAAATGGCCCCAAAAAGCTATTTTTGACTTGAAAATAGTGAAACATTTAATAAGGGCTTTGGTATTTTATTAATATCTCATCCAATTTTGGCCCATGAACTATCGTTTTGAAGGGAAAAATATGAACTACAAGATGATCCAAATTTTATCTCAATCGGTTGGTCGGATAAAAAAGTCAATTTTTTTACCATCCCCAATTAGGGTTTTTAGTCTCAATTCTCGCCATAAAATGGTTAAATTGATTTTGGATTTTTGCTTCATCGTCCGATTGGGGCAAATTGTGTTGCTTTAATTTATTCCTCACTTTTGGCTTTAGAAATCATGATTTTCACCCTTTTTCGAGTTTTAAACATTATTTTGATGCGTTAATCTGGGTTGGACAAAATACGGTATCGACAAGACCAATGGAAATATTCCAAATATCATTAAATAAGAATTACAAAGAATACCCAAAAGCCAATCACAAGTAGACATGTGTTAGTATTTTAATTTAATGACATAAGCAATCTAATTAAATGATGCCATGTGTTGTTTTAAATTAAGACACTTTGGCTAATCAAATAATGTTATGTGTTCCTTGGAAAACATGACATTAAATCCCTCCATTTTAATTATGATACAAATCATCAATGATAGTCAGTCATGTGTCATTACACCTCCCCAAGATTGCTATAAATAGAGGTCCTCCTCAATGTTGTGAGAGCACATTCAAAAGACTTAAAGCTCTGCCATAATCAAGTTCCAAAGCTTTCGAGAACTTCAACACTTGAATACAAAAAACATTCAAAGAGAAATCATTCAAGTCATCTTCCTAGATCTTAAAGTGCACTGGAATCAAATTCAAAAGCTTTCAAAAACTTAAAGAGATTACAAGTTAGTGAAGATCTATGGATTCAAGCCTCCAAAGTCCTAAAGAACTTCCATTACAATCTTCAAAGACAAAGTACATTCAAAGAACACATGAAGAATGCAAAGAACGAATGATTCCTAACAAACACACAATTAGAGATTCATTGTAATTCTATTTCAAAGATCTTTCAATATGTTTCCCAATCAAATTAAGGACCATTTGATGTTCAAATCAATATTATACTTGAATCATAGATTTTTCAACAAGATCAAATTAGAGGAGTAATATGTTGCAATAGGATTTAATTTTAGGGAACTATACCTACTCATTCATCAATACAAATATTCATTTGTGAAACTATTTTGATTGTTTGATTTTCAAATTTGAAATTTAGTATTTACAAATGGGTCTGGGCCTTTTTTAGGGTTATTTGTTGGGTTTTAAGACACGGTGTTGATCATTTTGGTAAAAATTTGAGTTTTGTCATTGAGACGGGGGACACCAAGTATAGGCTAGAACAAAATAGGATGTCTACACTAACCAAGCAACAAAAATAAAAGCTCCTTTATTGCAAGACCCATGTAAGACCCATAAAGAGTAGGAGAAAAAAAGGAAGCTAAAACTAAAAGTGTTTGTTTAGAAATAACTTATCTATCTATAAAGTTGATTACTTTTTTGTTAAAATTACTATAGTAACAAAAATAAAGAGTGGGATTAGTACTAAACAAAAAGGTAAGCAAAAACCAAGGAATGGGTGTAGACACCTCATTTTGTACCCCATTAACAAATTTTGGTCATCGACCCCAATGATGAGCTTGACATATGTCAATCAATGGTAATTAAAGAGTTCATAATAGTTTGAAAGTAATCACAACTCAAAAGTGCTCAAATCACTTTGAAATCACTACTGAAAAATGACATTTACTCATTGTTTTGACCATAACTTTTTATACACAGAATTTTTGAGTGAGGTTTATTTCATTGGAAAGTGGACATCCTGGGTAGTGATTTGAACACAAAATTTGCCTAATTGGGATTTATATTGAGTGATTTATGATCGTTTGAAGTTGGGCCATTAAAGTTGTCAAATTAGGTAGGGTTTTTAGGGACACATGCATACGCATGAATCATGCATGTGTACGCATGCCCCGACCATGCATATGTAGGGTCATTTCTAGAAGCCCAGAACTTCAATTTTAGGGGCCCATAACATCATTCTTTGATGTGGGCCAGCCCCTAGACCCTTGGGAATGTCCAAAGACCTCTAAATAGCCTTAAAAACTGTAATTTTAACTTATAAATACTTATCTTATGTCTCCAATCAAAACCCTAGCTAGGAAGAGTTATTTTTTGGCCTCTATCTTCTCTAAAACCCTATTTCCCTTTTTAAAACCCTAGGACAACCCGTTAGCACGTTTTTTACAGATTCAAAACCTCTCTTTTGTTAGTTCTAAGACAAAAACTAATATTCTAATTTAGAAACTAATGTTCTAATTTGATTTCTCAAAAGCCTTTTTCAATTAAACTTTGTTATTGGGTTATGATTTCTAAAAACTATTGTTTTCTTTAATTCCTTTGCTCCTTTAATCTAATATTTGTGTTGTAGGCCAAGGGGTCAGTTAAATAATCTCAAACTCATAATCCTAAGCAAGGCGAGTGTTCTTCTCATGAATTCTTTCTTTGTTTAATAGGATTCACTTGAGTTTCTTTACATAGTTTTTATATTTGTTTTATTTGATTTGTTTATTGACCTTAATTCTTTTGATATGTGTTAATATGATTTTGGGCTGATTATATTCTGCTTTTTGTTGTTCTTGTTTTATTATTTTGGTTTTATGTAAAATTCAACATTATTATTTATTTTATGTTAGTTTAGTTTGCTATTTGTTTTGTTTTATGTTTATGTTGATGCTTTGTGCTAGTTTAGTGTTTAGGGTTCTAACATGCTTATTTGATTTCTGTTTTAATATCTTTGAATGATTAAATCAATAAAAATGTGATTTTTCAATTCTGTGTTAAAGGATGCGTATGCATCATTAAGTATGCGTATGCATAGTTAAGCATGCGTACGCATCCCGAACCCAGATTAGGGCAAAATATTGTTTTTATTATTTTAATCGTTTTTCACATGTTCTTTGATTCTGTTTGACTCTGTTTAGGTAAGTTAATTGTGTTTAATTATTTTCCATGTTTGGTTTATACGTGATATTTTCCCTTTTATGTTTGTTTATTTTTTATCTTTTCATTGTTTTAATGTATTTGTTTGATTGTGTTTTATTTGTTTCCTTTTATAATGTGATGTGATCTTTAATATATTGTGTGTTTTATATTCCATAAGTGATGTATGTTTAGGTTAAGGATTATGGCTTTTTTAATAACTTCTTTATCTAAATATGGCCTAGCAACATCTAATGGAGGCCGACCCACAAACCAAGCAGTATTGAATGCCTAAAACCTTCCCAAGCTGTACCCAAATTCTGGACCCATAATCTGGTATGTAGACCTATGCATGTAAATGATTGGCTCAAAAGTCTCAATACGGTTCCTAGACCTAATCTAGGTGGCGACTTCATTTTTCACCCTTTGCCACAGTCCACCCCAAAGGCCGAGATGTACTCCCTTACGCCCAGAGTGGAACTTGCAAAGTAGTGACTTTATGAACAAAAACAAGTAAGTGGGACTCACAATAGTAGTGGAAATAAGCTAGCTGAAACTTGAAATAAACTTCTTTCTTGGGGATCCATGTGGTATTTACAAATAGTGTAGAAAATAAGCTAAACATGATAAAGTATCTCTTGAGACGGTCTCATGAGACCATCACATACAAGATTTTCCGCTAAATACTAGCTTAAAAAGCCATTCCCTATAGTTTTATTTGACAAATTTTTAGTTTTTATGTATAGTTTTTTGAATTCTCAATTTTCTCACTTTTTCAAAGTACAAGATATTTTAGTACATTTAAAAAAATATATCATATCATATTATATATAATAAAAGTTAGGCTTAGACGCCGTGGTTGCGCCACGTGGCTTCACCAAATTGCAGAAATTTTCTTAAATTTTTAGATTTTTAGAAAAAAATAAATAAAATTATCACAGTTCATGCAGTAGATAGACACGAATAAAACTTCAGAGAAAAACTTCAGTAGATATATTATGGTTTATGGCACTATTCCAGGAGACTGATCTAACTTAAAAAAAAAAAAAAAAAAAAAAAGAGTCCTTCACATTCACAAAGACCAATATTAAAAAAATAAATAAAATAAATAAATAAAAAACAAACAAACAAACAAACGTTGTTGGTGAAGATAAGAAGTTGACCGGCAGAGACCAATATTAAAATTATTTAAAAAAAAAAAAAAAAAACCGTTGTTGGTGAAATAAGAAGTTGACCGGCAGAGAAAAACTTCAGTAGATATATTATGGTTTATGGCACTATTTCCGAGAGACTTTAATTAGTTTTAGACTTTTTGTTCATATAAAATTCTTCAATGTGAAGTGTGTGTATATATATACCCATCATACGATTCCTTTACGCTATTATTCTTTTCTTCTACCTATAATCTCTACTATTCTCTTCTTCTACCTATGCTATTATTCTTTTCTTCTACCTATAATCTCTATTCTCTTCTTCTACCTACAACTTTACGAGTACGTATTTGTTTACTCTATTTTTTTTTTCCATCAAATTGAATAGCATTAGAGTACTATGTTACGCTATTATTATTTTTTTCTTTTAGCGTATTTGTTTAAGTTGATTCTTAAGAAATTAATTTTTTTTTGTTTTGCGGTAACTCTTAGTCTGTGAATCTACAATTGATGTTTATACTATGTCTCTTCAAGCATGGAACTTTTAAGAAGTTAAACAACGCTAAAATGACAAGATGTTCAAGATTAAGACGAAGATCCATTATGGATGAACGGCGACAAAAAGCTACAAATTTAGCCACCAAAAACCATATGAAGGTAAAGAATATTGTCATATATTTATTTCATAATAATTTTTATTTTCATATGAAGTTAATCAAATTTAGCCACCAAAAACCATATGAAGGTAATGAATATGGTCATGTATTTATTTCATAATAATTTTAATTTTCATATGAAGTTAATCATGTGTTTTTTATTTAAATATTATTTATCTTTGCAAAATTTAATTTAATTTTTAAAAAATTTGTCATAATTCTATATAGACTCCAGCTCAAATGCGTAAAGAGACTGCCAATCCACAAACAATGCCATCAAATGACAAAGGTTACTCAACTCAAGTTTCATCATATATTTTTTTTAATCTCCCCTTCTTTATTTATTTATTAACTCATTTTATACTACTATTTTTTGTACACTTTTTTAGCAGGTCAACAATGTGTTAATGAAGATCCACAAATCTCTAGAAACTGTGACACTAATGACATCAATAGTTCAACAAGAAGTAAGAATCAAATACTAAATATATATTTTCTGTAATTAAATTTTTTCTATATTTACAAAGAACATTTCATTTTTAATAATCTAAAAAATTATAAACAGGAATGTCTCTTCAAGCATGGAACTTTGGAAAACCAACATTTGAATGTCAATATTGCGGTTCACTTCTATGGTATGACGAACGAGTAAAAAAATCTCAAAGACAAAGTTTTTCAACTTTTTCTATATGCTGTGAAGAAGGAAAGGTTAGATTGCCACCAATACAACCACCACCAGAGTTTTTGAGAGAATTACTTAGCCATGAAGGGGGGCCTAGATCATCAAAATTTCAAGAAAACATTAGAGCTTATAACTCCATTTTTGCATTTACATCTGTACACACCCAAAAAGTGGCCAGTGGGCTGGACTACCGTTGGGCTTACAATCTATTTCTATTATGGGTTTGAAGTTCTCCTACTATGGGTAGTTCAAAATCCTGAGACTGTTCATGCATTCTTTCACTCTCTTTCCCTCTGTTTTTTCTCCCAATCCTCCAACCCCCTTTGCTTCTGTTGTTCTTGTATTTATAGCTTCTTCATAGTGGGGTGGTCATCATCACGATATGGTAAGTGCAGTGAGAGGTCCAATGTGATCAAAGGTAAGTGGGTGGTTTGGTGATGGTGGCCTTGGAACTTGGTTCCTCCCTGAATGAATGGCACGGCAGCCTCGGTCCTCGGGAAATTGCCGAGAAAGTGAAATCCATAACCTCCGCTCATTCCAAGTTTCATAATGTACGGGACAAGAGCTCGGCACGGCCCTCGTTGGGATACCCTGGCTAACGATACGTATGGTCATGGGCCGGGCCTTTCGTCTTAATTGGGCCAGGGCCCAAATGTTGTTCACAGACATGGGCCCCAAAAGCAGACATGGGGTTGGGTGCCGTACAATAGCCCCCCCTTGATTCATGTTCGGTGCTCGGCGTGAATCAAGGAAATTACCGAGGTTGTAGACCGTAGGTGCTCGGGGATTTGACGCCTGGGATCTCTCAGGGCGTCATTAATTCTGCTGCCTAAAAAGGTGTGTCACCGCTGGCTGTCTGGATAAACCGTCATCATTACCTGACGCTTCGTGAACCGAGGCGGCGCAGGCTTTAGGAGGCGCGGGAATCGGAACGGTTGCTAATTAATTCTCACAACGGCTAATTAATTGTTGCATTCTTCCCAGCGATAGCCTATATAAGGTCAGTTCTGAACCATTTTGCCACTTTCTGCTCTCGTTTTCTTGTGATTCCTTCTCTGCCGAGCATTCTTCCGAGCATTCATACTCCAGCCCAGAATCCTCTTTCACCTTTAGAACCCAAGTAAGTTCTTCGCACCTCTCTCCCTTTTTCCCTTCCAGTCTTTATTCGTTATCCAATAGCATTTTTAGGATGGGGTACTCGTATCTCCTAGACACTAGAGCGGCCCTGGCCACTTTCAGGCAGGCCTTTAATATCCCTGATGATGTGGAGATTGCCTATTGCCACGAGAGCGAAATGGCTCTCCACAGAGGGGGAAACACCGTCTTTTTCCCTTTGATGTCCATTTTAGAGGGTGGGGTGAGGTTTCCCATTGATCCTCTCTTAGTCAACACCCTTAGGTACTACGGGCTATGCCCCGACCAGCTTCCTCCCAACTTTTTTCGGGTGGTGAGTTGTGTGAGGCGTTTAAACCAACTTTTTGACTTACAATTAGATCACCATGATATAAACCACATGTATAATTTATGTGGGGCCAAGAAAACCAACTATTACTTAAGAGTGAGAGACATGAGGGTACGGCTAATCTCCTGCCTACCTGACTCGAACAGAAATTCTGCCGGGGAATTTGTCCGGGTGCGCGGCAACTGGTTTGCCGGCGGTTTCCCGTGCCCCCTCACCAGGCGTGAAGTTGGTTCGTTCCCCTCATTTGACTTGTTTTCATTATGCTTTTTACTATGCTGCCCGTACAATTGTTTTTGTTTGTGAAGCCTTCTTATTGATGCTAACAATTACCCGTGTTGATATGCACAGACGGCAGAGTATTCGTCCAGGACCTCAGGGTTGTGCACGTGCGCGACTTAAACTTCGTGTTACGGTCCGAGATATTTGTGCATAACGACGGGCAACTCCGAGCGTCACATTTGATCCTCGGCGTTCAACCAGTGTATACCACCTGGCAAGCCTTCGGCCAGGCTTTATTGGTAGATAGCCCTCTCTTGCCCTATATCGACGTTCGGCATCCGAGCTTCCTTCCTGCCAAGTTTTCAGTAGGAGAAGCCCGTGAGCTCGGACCACGTTATATCTGCTCGGACGAACGTCAACCATTACGTGACGAGTCTGCCGAGCGTGTGTCCCGAGCACGCCGAGAACGCGCACACGAGCAGATCGAACAGGAGGCGGCCGCTCAACCAGAAGGCCAAATTGACCAAGAGGCTCCTCAACAAGAAGTTGAAGAAGTAGTTGCCGAGCCCGAGCCTGTTAACATTGGGGAGATGGTGACCCGAAGGACAATGACCATCAACCGGTTCATCCCCGGGGCCGGACAAGCAACCGAGCAGCAACAGCCCCAAGGGGGCGGACGAACCCCTCCTCCTCCGCCGGTAGCACGGCAAAGAAAAAAACAAAAGACAACCGAGCAAACTGTAATCATTCCTCCCACCGCGACAGCGAAGACTCCTCCTCGGCCATCCAGCGGCATAGTAATCCGAGAGCCCGTAACCCGGACGGGGACAAATGTAGCATCCTCCTCCCGTGCTGCACCCGCCTGGCAGCCCTCGTATATGCTGGACGGCAAGCTCCTTCCTTCAGACGCCAGCGTTCATGTTTGGGCCAAGGGGGCGGGCGGTCACGTCGCCCAGTCTTTGGCACGGAGCTTGCTGCTTCCAGAGGATGTGCGGGCTTTCGAGGAGGGCACGGACGAGTCCATGGCTCGGAGACTGCAGTGGCATACTATCGCGGTTAGTGAACTTCAAACTGCTCCTTGTCTTTCTCTTCCTTACATTATTCGTTTTTAATTAACTGGGATAGGGCTTCTCGTTCATGTTTCATCACAGGCCGCGCAACTGGCGTGTATTTTGGACAGACGCGTCAGTGACCTTGCCGAGGATGCCGGCCGAGAAAGGGCTCTGAAGGATGTGGCCGATGTCAATGCCAAGGAGAAGGCCATTGCTGCTGCGGCGGCGGAGAAGAAGGCGGCATCTGCCGAGAAGGCGAAGGCGGAGGCCGAAAACAAATATGCGGAGCTGCACAGGAGCATGGGGGACATAGAGCTGAGGCTAGCGGAAGCCGAGAGCCTAGGGACTGCTCGCGAGAAAGAACTGGCTGAAGTTCGAGCGGCCCTTGAGGCGAGCGAGAGCAAATGGTATAACGAGGGCTTTGCCGATGCTGAAAACTCGGCGGAACCGGTTATAAGGGCGGCTCAGAAGCTCGGCTTCCAGGAGGGTTGGATGGCTGCCTTACAGGCAATGGGGGTCCCCGAGGACTCCCCTCTGAGGAACGTTGCGCAAATCCCGTTCCCAGTTTCTTCCCCAATACGAGAAGCTACCCTAGGGCCCCTTGACGAGGAGGAGACAACTAGTCTAAGGGAACTAGTGGAACAGATTGATGCTCACGCAGAGCTGGAAGAAACCGAGGTGGCCAGCCAACTCCGTACTGGTGCTCAGCTCGACCAGGACCCCGTGCAGACCGAAGCCCCCGCTCAACCTGCTGATTCATCCGCCTAAGAAGAAGTTTAAGTTTCCTTAGTTTATTTCTTAGTTATCTTAGCACTTGTTATTACTGTTATTCAAATGATTTGCCTATGTCACCGGGTTGTGGTGACTGAACAATCCTTAAGTTCGTTTTGTTTTATCTATTATTGAACAATGCTTTACGTCGGTTTAGTTTATTTTGTTATTATCCTCTTGGAGTTAAGAATTGGTAAAGCGTTCTATAGATGAGGAATTTTTGTTTATGTACAATGCCTGCTGTACGGCTAAAGCGCATTGGCCAGTTGAAATTTAACTTGGGTTTCCTTCCTAGGTAGTTTTAGGATTTCCATTTGCACGTGCCCAAGCAAACTTTTTCACTTAGGAAAAATTCTGTGGTCTCCTACTGATTAGCAATATAAATGGAGCTCGGCAAAAAGGGCCCGCCTTTAGATAGATTTTTGGGCATCGACTTGCTCGGTAAAAACATTTTTGCCTGGCAACAGGCCTCTGCGCTTAGAATGAATTTGAGGTTTTCCTCTGCTCGGCAATAATGTCTTAGCCCGGCAGCAGGCTTCTGTCCTTAGGAAAAATTTTAAGGTTTTCACCTGCTCGGCAATATCGTATTAGCCTGGCAGCAGGTTTCTGTCCTTAGGAAAATTTTAAGGTTTTCACCTGCTCGGTAATATCGTATTAGCCTGGCAGCAGGTTTCTGTCCTTAGGTAAAATTTTAAGGTTTTCACCTGCTCGGCAATATCGTATTAGCCTGGCAGCAGGTTTCTGTCCTTAGGAAAAATTTTAAGGTTTTCACCTGCTCGGCAATAATGTCTTAGCCTGGCAGCAGGTTTCTGTCCTTAGGTAAAATTTTAAGGTTTTCACCTGCTCGGTAATATCGTATTAGCCTGGCAGCAGGTTTCTGTCCTTAGGTAAAATTTTAAGGTTTTCACCTGCTCGGCAATATCGTATTAGCCTGGCAGCAGGTTTCTGACCTTAGGAAAAATTTTTAAGGTTTTCACCTGCTCGGCAATATCGTATTAGCCTGGCAGCAGGTTTCTGTCCTTAGGAAAAATTTTAAGGTTTTCACCTGCTCGGCAAAGGCGTCTCGGCTGACAGGAATAATTCTAATTTGAGAATTCAACCATATCTATATATACGTACTGTTATTTGCATCATTCGAGTAATTACAACAGTTCGCATTACTTCAAAAGCCTTGAAGACGATCAGTTAGTAGTAAAATTTCTTCAAGTTGTTGGCATTCCATGGTCGGGGCAGCGGCCTCTCGTCCAGCTCTTCCAAGAAATAGGCTCCCGAGCCGGCGACAGCTGTTACCCTGTACGGTCCTTCCCAGTTTTGAGCTAACTTCTCGGAATTTGTATCTCGCATGCTCCCCACTGCCCTCCTTAATACCAAGTCCCTGGCATCAAATTCTCTTGCCCTTACGCCGCAATTATACCTTTGGGCAAGTTTCTGCTGATATTCGGCGAGCCGTATAGTTGAAGCTTCTCGGTATTCTTCTAACTTGTCCAAATGCTCGATCAGTAGGCTGTCGTTCACGTCAGGATCGAACCCGAGCACCCGTCCGCTGCACAGACTTACCTCAGTTGGTATTACTGCTTCGGTTCCGTAAGTGAGGGAAAATGGTGTTTCCCCTGTTGACCTCCTGGGTGTCGTTCGGTAAGCCCATAGGACGCTCGGCAACTCCTCGGCCCAATTCCCCTTTGCGCCTTCTAATCTTTTCTTCAGACCATTAACGATTACTTTATTCACCGCTTCGGCCTGGCCATTGCTTTGCGGGTACGCAGGAGTGGAGTACCGATTTCTGATGCCGAGGTCTCTACAGAAGTCCTGGAAAACCCTGCTGCAAAACTGCAGACCATTATCAGAAATGAGCGTGTTTGGTACACCGAATCTTGTAATTATATTCTTCCATACAAACTTCTTTATGTCCACGTCTCGGATATTAGCCAGTGGTTCAGCCTCCGCCCATTTGGTGAAGTAGTCCACGGCTACCACGACGAATCGCCGATTTCCGGTTGCTCGGGGGAAAGGCCCGAGTATGTCTAGCCCCCATTGTGCAAACGGCCATGGGCTACTAACCGGGTTGAGGTAGCCAGCTGGTTGGTGGATTAGGGGCGCATGCTTCTGACATTGCTCGCATTTACGGGCATATTCGGCAGCGTCCCTCTGCATTTTGGGCCACCAAAACCCCTGAGTCATTGCCCGGTGTGCTAAAGATCTCCCGCCGACGTGGCTGCCGCACACCCCACCGTGAAGTTCCTCTAACAGCTCCTCTACCTTTGCCGGGTGTAGACATAAAAGATACGGCCCCCCGTATGATCTTCTGTACAGCTTTTTCTCTGGCGACAGCCAGTATCTCGAGGCCATTCTACGAATCCGAGCCGCTTCCTTTTCGTCGGTCGGGAGCTTATCATCGGCTAGATATGTCACGATAGGGTCCATCCAACTTCGCCCGAGCATTGTAACCGATGCAACTACTGCCCCCGAGCTGCATGAGTTTATGTTGGCCGAGATGCTCGGCTCTGGAACCAATTCCACTCTTACAAGCCGAGGTATACCTTCCGTTATGGACGAAGCTAAGGTGGCGAGGGAATCGGCGTGCTTATTCTGGGACCGAGACACCTGTATTAACCTTACGGTGCCAATCTCTGACATAGCCTGCTTTCCCCGTTCCAAATATGCCTTCATACGTGGATCACGTGCCTCGAACCTGCCTTGGACCTGATTAACTATCAATCGTGAGTCTGTGTATACTTCAACATTCCGAGCACCAACCGCCGAGGCTACCCTTAGTCCGGCTAATAAGGCCTCATATTCGGCTTCATTGTTTGAGGCTTTAAACCCGAGTCTGAATGAATGCTCCAACCTTATTCCCTCGGGGCTGATTATGACCACGCCTACGCCCGACCCCGAGGAGTTGGATGCGCCGTCCACATATACCTTCCACGGACAACAATTCAGCTGGCAAATCATTTCTTGCGGGGCTCGGGGTGAGAATTCAGCGACAAAGTCGGCCAGAACTTGGCCCTTGATCGCCTTCCTCGGCCTGTACCGTATGTCGAAAGCCCCCAGCCGGGTTCCCCACTTGGCTATGCGTCCCGTGAAGTCGGATCTTTTCAGTAATGACTGTAATGGGTACTGTGTTAGCACATATATGGTATGTGCTTGGAAATACTGGGGCAATTTCCCTGTAGCATGCACCAGTGACAACACCAGTTTCTCCAAGGGCAAGTATCTAGTCTCCGATTCTGCTAGAGTTTTGCTGATGTAATACACAGGCCTCTGCGAACCCCTGTCAGTTAGTAACACGGCACTCACCGCATGTTCGGAAACCGAGAGGTACATATAAAGCTCTTCTCCGGGTTCTGGTGCTGCCAATCCCGGCGCCTGCGATAAATACTCTTTCAGCCCCTGGAAAGCTTCCTCGCACTCGCTAGTCCATTGGAACCCTTTCCACTTCTTTAAAAGCTGGTAGAATGGCCGGCACCTATCCGAGAACTTGGAGATGAAACGATTGAGGGCGGCCAGCATTCCTGTCAGGACTTGCACCTCTTTCGGATTGCTCGGAGATTGGAGCCGTTTCACAGCCTCTATCTGGTCCGGGTTAACCTCAATTCCTCAGCAGGAGATCAGATACCCCAGAAACTTCCCCGCTCCCACACCAAAAGCACATTTCTCTGCGTTCAGGCGTAACTTGTACTGCCGTAGCCGCTCAAATACTTCCCCGAGGTCCTCAACATGTTGCAGTTTCTCCTTGCTCTTAACCACCATGTCGTCGATATAGACCTCAACCGTTCGGCCAATCTTGTCTCGGAACATTCTCATCATCATCCGCTGGTATGTTGCTCCAGCGTTTTTCAGCCCGAACGGCATCACAGTGTAGTGGTAATTGGCGTCGGGAGCTATAAATGCTGTCTTCTCTTGATCCTCGGCGGACAGGGCTATCTGGTGGTACCCTTGGAAAGCGTCCAAGAAGCTCATCCTTGGGTGCCCACAAGTGGCGTCTACTAGCTGATCGATCTTCGGCATGGGGAACGAGTCTTTAGGGCATGCCCGGTTTAAATCCGTGAAATCCACGCATACTCTCCACTTGCCATTCTTCTCTTTTACCACCACCGTATTCGCCAGCCACTCCGGAAAAAAGATCTCTCTCACCGCCCCTGCCTCCTTGAGCCTCTGGACTTCTACTTCTACGGCTTCTGCATGCTCCTTAACAATCCTTCTCGGTCTTTGTTTCTTGGGAGTGATCGAGGGGTCCACATTAAGTTTGTGGGTGATGAACTCGGGATCAACCCCGGGCACGTCATATGGACTCCATGCAAAAACATCCATGTTCTGAATCAGACACAACAGCACTTCCACCCTCTCTTCGAGTGACATACTAGCCCCTACTTGGAAACGTTTATCTTCATCCGGCAAGATCTTCACCATTACTAGTTCCTCGGCCCCTTCAGCCCCCACTCCTTTCCGGGGCTTCTGTAATTGCTATAACAGGGGTTCCTCGGCGGCATCCTTATGTTCGGCGCGCCGGGCCTGAAGATCCGTTGCTGCAATAAGGCACTGCCTTGCCGTCCTCTGACATCCCCGAACCACGGCGACACCCTGCTCCATGTGGAACTTGATCTTTACGTGCAAAGTGGAGGGGACGGCGCCCATGGCGTAAATCCATGGCCTTCCCAGTATCGCTGTGTAAGGGGAGAAGGAATTGACTACTATAAACGAAGCCAGGATCTCTTTACCTTCCATACATACCGGTAGGGATATCTGCCCTTCGGGGACCACAATTCTTCCATCAAACGATACAAACGGCGTAGCATATTCTATTAAATCCTGACTTTTTAATTCGAGCCCCTTAAACAAGTCTGGATACATTACGTCAGCCCCACTACCTTGATCTATCATAACTCGTTTAACCAGAAAACCGCCTATCCGCGCCTCGACCACCAATGCATCGTCGTGCGGTTGTATTGTCCCTTCTAAGTCTTGTTCGTCAAAGGTAAGCACTTCTCGGTCATGCTTGGCCTTCTTGCTCGGGGGCCTAGTCTCTGGGTGGCTCGTCATTGGCACTACGGTCAACACCCCCGTTTTCGTCACCAGGGGGCCCCGCGTAGGGACGAGGATCATTTCAATCACTCCAATCGGTGGCGGCAGGTGGTTCCCTCTCTGTTGAGTGGTTGCGTTGGTTCCCCGGACGTCATCGTCGACCATAAACTCCTTCAAGTGCCCTGCCCTTGCTAATTGTGCCAAATGGTCCTTTAATACCCGACACTGCTCGGTTGTGTGGCCCTTGTCTTTGTGATAGGTGCAGTACAGACTCTGGTTTCTCCGAGCGGGATCACCCCCCATCTTGTTTGGCCATCTGAAGTAGGGCTCATTCTTGATCCGTTCCAAAATTCGATGTACTGGCTCTTTGAATGTCAAACTAACTTCCCCAGTCTGCCAAAACGGCTCCTGAATCTTGAAGTCCTTCCGAGGTCTCGGTTGGAATCCGCCCTGCCGAGGACGGTTCACTGCCGGGGCCTTTCCTTTGCTCTGCAACCGATCATCCTCCAGGCGCTTGTACTCCTCAATGCGTCTCATGAGCTGTCTCATGTCCTCGGGAGGTTTCTTCGTCAGTGACTCACGCAACTCGGAGTCCTCGGGGAGTCCCATTCTGAAGGTGCTTGCCGCAATTTTCTCATTCCCCCCACCTATTTCGTTATAAAGTTCCCAGTACCGGCTGGCATAATTACGGAGGGTTTCCCCCCCTTTCATCTTCATAGATAGTAAGGCATCCACGGGTTGTGGTACTCGGCTGCACGTCACAAACCGTACACCAAATTCTTGGATTAACTCGGCGAAACTATGAATGGATCCCTTCCGCAATCCGTTAAACCACCGAAGAGCGGTTGGCCCCAGGCTGGAGGGGAATACCCTGCACATGAGCGCGTCGTTGTGTGAATGAAGGGACATCATGTGGATGTAATGACTGACGTGTTCTACCGGATCCGTTCTTCCATCATAGGTATTAAACGGCGGGCGGGTAAACCTGCTCGGCATCGCCGCTCTTTCGATGTTATCCGAGAACGGTGACCGTGCTGCCCGTCGCAATGCGCGGCTCATCACATCCATTGCAGCATTATAAGGTTTCTGCCTATCAGGCGAATCAGACCCTCGGTCCGCGTATCCCCACGACCGCGAACGGTCTCTCCGATGGAATGCTTCCCGCGAATGCGAACGGTCTCGGTTGTCATGGTGCTCCTGGGAATGGGAACGCCCCCTGCGATGGCGGGGCCCGAGTTGGTTGGACCCTGTGTCGTTGCGATCTTCTCCCAATTCCGCCCTCCTGTTTCGGCGCCTGACCTCCGCCTCTAACTCCAATTCCCTTACTTGCCTGCGTAACCGCTCCAACTCCTCGTCTCGGCCATCGCGCCGTCTCCGCCCTGATTCACTTGATACGTGTTGCTGCGTCTGGTATGACCCCTCCCCGAGGCCAGATCTCTCCTCCCGCTCGTCGTTCCTATCTTCATGCCTTTTCTGCCTCCTCTCTCTCCAGGATGACCCCCGAGACTGCCCTGCCGAGCAGCTTTCGGGCCTCGCTCTCGTGACTACTCCTCGACATAACGCTGCACGTGAGTCCCAGTTGAACTACGGCTATGCAGGGAATCCCCACAGACGGCGCCAATTGTACACACCCAAAAAGTGGCCAGTGGGCTGGACTACCGTTGGGCTTACAATCTATTTCTATTATGGGTTTGAAGTTCTCCTACTATGGGTAGTTCAAAATCCTGAGACTGTTCATGCATTCTTTCACTCTCTTTCCCTCTGTTTTTTCTCCCAATCCTCCAACCCCCTTTCCTTCTGTTGTTCTTGTATTTATAGCTTCTTCATAGTGGGGTGGTCATCATCACGATATGGTAAGTGCAGTGAGAGGTCCAATGTGATCAAAGGTAAGTGGGTGGTTTGGTGATGGTGGCCTTGGAACTTGGTTCCTCCCTGAATGAATGGCACGGCAGCCTCGGTCCTCGGGAAATTGCCGAGAAAGTGAAATCCATAACCTCCGCTCATTCCAAGTTTCATAATGTACGGGACAAGAGCTCGGCACGGCCCTCGTTGGGATACCCTGGCTAACGATACGTATGGTCATGGGCCGGGCCTTTCGTCTTAATTGGGCCAGGGCCCAAATGTTGTTCACAGACATGGGCCCCAAAAGCAGACATGGGGTTGGGTGCCGTACAACATCGATGGGGGCAAATGTAGATGATAGTGCCAATGACAAGCCTGGGCCATATATCTTTCGAATAAATGGGCAAAACCATCATAAGATCGGATCTTTAATGCCAACACCTAGACGAACTCCTAAATTTGCTCAGCTATACATTTATGATACAGAGAATGAGGTTTTAAATAGGATGAAAGCAATTTCAAAAAAAAAAAAACATCTGGGAATAATCTTGATCCAAAAATTATTGAAGGTCTAATGAAAATGTTTGATCAGCACAACAAGCTTACAAAGGTTTTTCGCATGGCAAGAGACAGATTTCAAGATTCAGATTTAGTTCCTATTCGTTTAAGACTAATTGGCAAGACGTGACTTCACCAAATTGCAGAAATTTTATTAAATTTTTAGATTTTTAAAGAACTAAAAAGGAATAGTATACTACAAGTCTACAAGGACTCTAATTCATTCTTATCATTAAATAGAATTAGATTAACATTATTTTTTATTTGTTAGGATATATTTCTTAAATTAAGGGATAATATTTAATATACAAAAATTTAATTTAGATAATATTTATCATCTAATTAACATTATTTTTTTTATTTGTTAGGATATATTTCTTAAATTAGGGGATAATATACAAAAATTTAATTTAGATAATATTTATCATCTAAATTTTCAAAATTTTAATATTATTAAATTAATATTATTTTATCAAAATTTCAAGCTACAAAACTTGATTATTAAGGGATAAGCACAATCCAAATTCTTCAAGAGGTGATTAATATAAATCTATCCTAAGAAATAGTATATATCTCCAATAATTTGATAATCTCTATTTATTCCAAAAAACAGTATATATCTCCATTAATTTTATAATTTCTACGTTGATGACATTTAAAAAAAAAATATATATATATATATATATACATATCAAAATTCCTTATAGCTATCAACCATGTTCTCTTTCTCTCTCTCTTTTTTTTAATTTTTTTTTAATTTTTAATTTTTTATATTCTTTTCTTTTCTTTTCTTTTTTCATTCTATTCATATGACCTTTTTTTTTTAATTCCAATTTTTATGGGATAAAAACAAACACATTGATTAGATATCTTTACTTTCAATAAGATTTAAATGAATTATATTTCAAATGGAACTCTACCAATATATATAACCCTATATATCCTTTTTGGAGTGAAGCTCATTTCAATATGTAAATGCCTAAATCCCATGACAATGCAAGTATGCATTCTTTCTTCTTTTATTATTATTATTTTCATTTTGTTTATTTTCTTTAGTGTTATTATTGGTTTTTTGTCTTCATGTGATTTTAATTAATGAATTCAAAACATTCGAAAACATTGTCAAGTTTCTAAAGGCTCATTCTTTGTTTTTGTATTTTGTTTTTATTAAACTGATTAGATTTTGTGTATTGGTTGCCTTTTGTTTAAACTAATTTTCTTAGCTTTGATCTAATTTATATGCTTAGGGTTAGGGTCTTAGAATTAATGATTAAATATGGTTAGAATTAATAGATTAATTATAACAATTTTCTTATTTGATTTTTATTTTACATCAAATTATCAAGATGTTCTACACGTGTATTCTTGAATTATCAACTTTAACTTTAATTTATAATATTATCAAGATTATATTAATTTTTGATTTATCAATTGTTTAGTACATTTTTTTAAAAATATAATTATCAATTTAAAATTCAATTTGGAATTATCAATTTAATTTAGTTTTAGGAAGAAATATTACCCCTTATTTTAATGAGATAATTATTTACACTTGATAATTTTTTCTTTTATTTTTATTGAATCTATTAAAATATATAATTATTTATATATTTATTTTGTAAGCTTTTTCATAAAACCGTGCAACGCACGGGCCTATAACTAGTATTTAAATAAACTAATGCTAAACGCATGCCCTAGTTTTCCTAAGATAAAGTGAGCGCCACGTGGAATTTATTTAGCAAGTTGGGCCTTTAGTAGTGGGCTCAATTCCAAAGCCCACTAAAGACAACACCGAAGTAGATTTTTGTGGCCTATTCAAAAAATTTGATATGGTGAGCATTGTTGAGGAATATTCTGGGCTTAAGAAGACATTTGGGCCAGTGCTAAGCCCAAATAATTCCAGCGCTGGGTCAAGAAAGGGTTTTTTTTTTTTTAGCGAGGAGAAGAAACTAGAAAGGGTTGTTGGGAATGCCGAATGCCCTACATGAGATAAATGAAGGTTTGTTTTTTGCGAATGAAGTTGGGAATTTTGGGATGCTATGTTTACAAGAACCTTCCTCTCTGCATGACGCCGTCGTTGTTTGGATTGCCTATATTAGAAAATAAGAAAATGCTAATGTTACAAATTTTTTTATAAAATATTTTATAGACTGATATGATAAATGATTATTAATAAATAAAAAAAGTGATGTTAAGTGTAAAACAATAAAAACAAAAAAAGTGATGTCAATAATAAACTTAGTAAAAATTTGTCATAATAATAGTCTCTATAAAACTGTTGCAAAATAGTTTAACATTCATCTAGAAAAAATAGGAAAATGATAAGAGTTATTAATTGCTGATATGGTGATTGATTATTTGTAAGTGAAAAATTGATCCAATTAATAAGAATTGGCCACATCTACACTTTGTTAAAAAAAACAATAAAATAGTTAGTGCCATTCCCATAAAAGAAAAAGAAAAAGAAAATAACGTTACATTACAATTAGTGCAATAGTATTCCGGTAGTGCAGAATTAAACATGTCCCCATCAAAAAAAAAAAAAAAAAAAAGAATTAAACATGTCCAAGTGTCAGTATTCCAAGTGTCTATACACAACAAATCATCATAACATTACATTACATTACAATTATGAATTACCCTCAAAACTCAAACTCTCAATTAATCGATTGTAAAAGTTACACAACAGAACTACAAAAGCAAAGGAAACATCCTTTTATTTCGCTTTATTCATTCGTTGTTCCCTTTTCAATTCGTCCACTCTCTATAAAAAAGAACAGAACTTGTCTACTCGCACAAATTATAAAACATATATATATAAAAAAAAGAAGAAGCTTTATTAGATTTCAAAAATTCTGAAATCAAATCGCCATGTCAGTGCGTAGGCGTACCTTGCTGAAGGTTATCGTTCTCGGCGACAGTGGGTACGTACTTTGCTTTTTCTTTCTTTTACACGTTATTATTATTTATATTTATATATTAATTCTTTTTAGTTTTTGGATTTCAGGGTCGGCAAGACTTCGTTGATGAATCAGTATCCTTTCAACTTTCAACTCATTGATCTGTGAGATTATCATATATGTATTTCAATATTTAAGCGATTTTTAGTATTTAATTAATTTATTTATTTATTTTTTGGGTTGGTTTCCTGTAATGGTTCTGCTTGCTAATTTGGCTGATTAAATTTTGAAATATATAGCGTGTTGTAGCTGAGCCGTTTGTTAATATGGTTAAGAAATTATTATGGGGTAGTATTTGTAGTTGTGGATCTTTAACTAGCTGTTAGATATGTGCATAAGAAGTTTAGTCAGCAGTATAAAGCTACAATTGGTGCCGATTTCGTTACGAAAGAGCTCCAAATTGATGACAGGCTCGTCACTCTACAAGTGGGTAAATGGTATTTAGGCTTTATTATAGTGGAACTTTAGTTTTTTTTTTTTTTTTGTTTAATGGGGGATTAATGTTTAATGTCTGATATCATTGTGGGTTCATGTTGGTTGGTAGATATGGGACACCGCAGGCCAAGAGCGGTTTCAAAGTCTTGGAGTTGCGTTTTATAGAGGCGCAGATTGCTGTGTTCTAGCTTATGACGTTAACGTCTTGAAGTCGTTTGATACTCTTGACAATTGGCATGAGGAGTTTCTTAAACAGGTTGGTTGTCAATGCCTTTATTCAATCTTTATGTCTTGTTGGTTTTGATGATTTGCTAACAGCCACTTTTCTCATTAAAAAAACTTTAGTTCGGCAGTAATCGTTTGAGTGATTGGAATGTATTTGGAAGAATCTGAAATGTTTTAGTGGCAGCATTCACTTAATAGTGATAGTATAAGAGGAAGGAACTGAAATGTTTTAGTGGGAGCATCACTTAATAATGAAAGTGTAAGAAAACGTGTTAGTTATACATTATTTTGGCTTGGAGTGCTTCATTCGTAGATATAAGTTTAACTTTCTAGTCTATTTCATTACTACTGATTCATGCAAAAACTATTTGTTTGAGAGAGTAGGTTTGTTAAATATATGATTTGCGTTTTAGTTCTTTATAGTTCATTCAATATTTTTGCAATATGGTGCAAGAATGCAAATCAAGGGCCTTGTTGCTCAACTAGCACCTCCTTGTGTTTCCAATGGAGACGTCTAGGGTTCAAATCTCCTCTCCCCCATTATTGTAGCTCTTAAAAAAGAGAATGCAAGATGAAACAATGCGGAAAGGAGGTTACTTTTCCTAAGGGGGTCCTCAAATTGAGAAAATTTTTCTTGCTTGAACTATGGGATTAGTATGTGGGGAAACGATATCTTCTGCTATTTAATTAACAGGCGGGTGTGAGCTTCACCAAAACTTATTAGATTTAGTTGGTGTAGCAATTGTACTTCCCCTCCTAGCATCTGATATCTTGTTGGTTTCTATTGAAAAAAACAAATCCCATTGTTGACACATGCTTTTGTTAGACTTTCATATTTGAAATCATTTAACATAGGCTCTCATGCCAACAAGCTCCAACTCAAATGACACTTCCTTCTACTAAGATTGACATTATCTATAGTTTTGAATAATTTGTTAGAGAGGTTTATTCAATGACATTTGAAATGGAAAATTTCAGACCTTTTACCTTCCTTCTGGAAACAATTACTTTCATTGGATTTCAAATGGCTCATTCTTGTTTGAATTTTGAAATAGATAGTGTCTCAGCATGATCTTACACAGTACATAATTTGTTAGAGAGGTTTAGGCAATGCCATTGGAAAGGGAAAGTTTTAGACCTCTTACCTTCCTTTTGGAAACAATAATGATTTTCATTACATTTCAAATGGCTCATTCTTGTCTGAATTTAAAAATAGATATATTCTCAGCCTGATCTTTTTTTTTTTTTTGATAAGTAAGAAAGATGTATATTCAAAAAACTACTTTATGCAAAGAAGCACAAAGCATATCGAAGATTACAAAAAAAAGAGATCTCAGCATGATCTTTCACAGTACATCATTATAACACTTTTTGTTTACTTTATTTGTTCTTTTGCTAAAAATTTTGTCAGCTTTTGTACTTCATACAGTAAGGAGAGATTTATTTTCCCCCCCATCTCAAATAGAGTTAAATCTGTCTTTATTAGAATTTGTGCCATTGGAGCTTTCTATTATTCACCTTTTTTTTTTTTTTTTTTGGGGGGGGGGTGATTTTAAAATTTTATTAGAACCACAAACAGTAGCTTGCCAAAATCTTAGTCATAAAAAAAAATTAATTTGATTCCCTAAACTGCTTGATGTGTTTGTCAGTTTTGAAAGTTGAAGGAAGATGATGCTTTTGTTTATTGAAGCGTCACTATTACGAGTGTAAATCGTGGTGTTGAGGAATTTGTTCCACTGAACTGACATCATCAGTTTCTAAAATTTAGAAACCGATCACCGGCTGGCAGATTAAAAAATCAAATCAACTGAAACTGATGGAATATCAGTTCATTGGTCGATTTTGTTGGTAGTGGTAGATTGAGTACCTTTGAAGCTAAGATAAGCAGCAAGAGGGGCTTGAATGGGCTCAACAGATTCTTTTGATGATGAATACAGATTTCTCTTGAAATTCTCTCAATGGTATGGTACTGACTCCACCCAACCCTAGCCCCTAGGTGCTAACTCCTAGAGGTCCTCTTTTACTTGGTGTTGACTCTAACTAGAGATAGGTGCTGCCTCCTAGGTTCTCTTTCTTTTATTTTTCTATTCTTTAATTTTCATGTTGCATTGTTTTGGTTTGTTCTGGTTAAAGTTCTTAAAGAAGGATAAAATGGATTGAAAATTCAAATGCTTTTCTATGTAGAACAGTGGGCTTGATTTCTTCCATAAGTAATGGGCCTCTTAATGTCTTCTTTTTTGCATAGCCTAGGATTTTGGGAAATCAAACCATCTCATTGAGCCCCATCAACACGGTCTCAAGTTAAATGGCCCAAAACCTCATCTCCCTCAATCACTTCGCCTTCCAAACCCCTTCTCCTTCACTTTTTGCAGGCTGACCTTTAAAACCAAGCATGCTGGTGTGTCTGAGATTCCCTGTCTCTCATCTCCATTATCTAAGGGGCATCTCTGTCAGTTTTGGAGCATATTGGTTTCCTGACCTACAAAACTGACCACTGAACCAAATCTTTTGGTTTTCTGAATACCAGCACTGATAGTTCTGATGGAGGAGAGAATACCAACCAAAACTGATGATTATGGTCGGTTCTGGTCGTTGTATTCAGTGCCTTTGGTTTTTCTTGCACCCCTAGATGCCTTTCATGGTAGTCAAAGGCAAGCCGCTTGGGCAAGGTGAGGCACCGCTAATGCTCTAAGGCGAGGCATGAGGTGAGGCACCGCTAAGGCTCTAAGGCGAGGCTCATTTAGTGATACGCTCACCTTTGGAGCCTAGGCAACCAAGGCAACCGCCTTAAGCCACGAAAAAAGCCCGAAGGCAAGAGCCTCATTTAAAATATATGTGAATTTTTTTTTAGAAGGTTGTCATAATACCTATTTTTAGATTATTAGTTTAGAAAACCTATTTTTAGATTAATTAATCTACAGAAGGTTGTTGTAAAACTTATAGTTTGATTAATTAGTTTTTAAAAGCTTGTAATTAAATATATAGTTAGAATAACTATTAGAGCCTAAACCTGTTTATGAAAATATATATATATATATATATTAGAGGCTAAACCATGTTAAGCCTATTTTGAAATCAATTAATAGACCTAAATCAATTAAAAGACACCTGATTATAATATATTAGGTATATGTGATTTAAGTTCTATATGTATAATAACTATATTTATAATTTCATGCTTCGCTTTAATCGGGCTAGCACCTTTTTGTTGCCTCAAGCCTCTTGGCTAGGTGCTTAAGTGGATTGGTTTAAGTTTATTCAGTAAAGCTCCTAAGTTGACATTAGGGCTGTCAATAGGTTGGAGCTGATTTGGATCTAATAGGATTCAAGTTTAATCTGATTATATATTACAGAATCCAATGGAAAAACAATTGGTAGAATCCAAGTCTGGACATAATGGAATCATAAAAAAAAAGCACTTGAATTTGAATTTGACAAAATCTGAAAATTCATATTTGGATCTTTAAAATTTCATAATGTAAATCTAAACTTTCCTTCTCTTGTTAATAGGTGTGTTATAATACAAAATTACCCACACATATATGATTTGATTGTTACTAGTGCCTGAACTGATTTAGCATTATAGTGGAACTATTTTTTTTGATAGTGGAACTATGACTGTTTTGAATTCAGATTGTATTTGGTTTTTGAGCTGATCCATTGACAGCCCTGCTTTACATGATCCACTGATACAATGATTTGCATCATTATATCCTAATATCTGGCTTTACATGTTGAAGTATTGTAGGAATATAATTTCTTCACTTATTTTGATTCCTCCATTACCTTTAAATGCAGACTACATGCTTTGTTGATCAGTTCCTGTGCAATTTTAATAGTCATTTTTAGTTGATTGCATTTTTTGAGTTGGTTATTTGCGATTCTTTTATTTCTAGTTTTAGTCTCTATGATTTTTTGCTTTTTTTTTTCAAAAGGTATTTATATCTTTTTCTGTTTGAATGTTGAACTGGTTTCCACCTTCATTGTTGTCCCAGGCAAATCCACCTAACCCAAGGACATTTCCGTTTATATTGCTTGGAAACAAGATTGATGTTGATGGTGGAAATAGTCGAGTGGTAAGGATTTACAGTTGCAGTGCTATCCATGTTTCTTTGTTCCTTAGATGTTACCCTAAATTATCTTCTGTCCAGGTTTCTGAGAAGAAAGCAAAGGAGTGGTGTGCTTCAAAAGGCAACATCCCTTACTTTGAGACATCAGCAAAAGAGGATTATAATGTTGACGCTGCATTCTTATGTATTGCCAAGACTGCTCTAGCCAATGAGCGTGAACAGGACATGTAAGTTTATTTTGAGTGTTGATATCTTTTTTGGTTGGCTTGGCATTATATATCACTGTTCTAAGGTACTGACAGGCATAGGTTTGAAATGAACCCCATGGCAAACATACAGTGCTAGTAATATTCTAAGTATAACAGTCACAAGTTTTGAGATGAACATGGGTTCAGCAGCACTTCATGGAAATGAGTTCTGGATCATATTTTACAGCAGTCTAACAAGGCATGATTTTTGTGGGTACAATTACTACAATTAAAGAGATAAAAATTGGGGTCAAGGAATGTGAGATATTCCTAGTGACAGGTTATCATGTTCTTTGATACCTCTAGAAAGATCACTTGTACTACATCAAGGGTGTGTGCCTGATAAAAACTACCCTTAGAACTTATCAAAAAAAAAAGGGAAGAAAAACTACCCTTATTAGAACTTCAAACCTGTGCAGTTCAACAATGCTGCATCAAATTTCATTTATTGGAAGTGAGAAATGCATATAATTTAGTTAAGCAAATAAATGAGTTTATGTTTGAAGTACCTGTCTATCTCTTATCTTTGGTAAGATCTATTTACCATTGGTAGCGTTCAACTTATGTTCATTAGCTATAAAATGTATTAACTGTTTGTACGATTATGAAAGGTATAAGAGCACCACATAGGACTAGCCATTCAGTTAGTCCAGCACTGTAGGCAAAATGTATGCGAGCGTAGTGTTAATCCATTTCTGACCAGCACTGTACTTAGCAATTGACTTTAATTTATTTATTTGAGTTTATCCACTACTTTTTTCTTCCTTTTTCTCTCAAAGTCTTGCTCTATCACACAACGTTCTCTCTCTCGCATGCCGGATCTCTCTCACACTGTGACCCTTTCCTTCATCACGTTGGGGGCCCACCACATGATCAAGATAGCCGTTACCTTGATGTCTGTCTGAATAATTCCCATATAGTTTTGGTTGTAATAAGATGTTGAAAGTCTTGAAGGGTGGAAGATAAATTATGTAAAATGAAATAATTAGGCGTGGAAAATCCTATAAGAAAATGCCATGAGGTCTGGTGGTACTCTATATTGGAGGTTATACTGTGGATATTCTTTTAGTCTTTTAGGTAGTTTGAATATTGTTTTTATTTGCTAACAGAATTAACCGCAAACCATTGCCAAGAGAAAGAAAACAGGGTGGCATATATGATCAAATTTAAGAATAGCTTGGTAGATGTGAGAAAGGTCGAGGGAAATTGGAACAGTTAGTGAGCACAAAAATTAGATGTGCATGATGATGCATATCAGTGATTAATTTTATTGTGTGGCCATTCAGCTGGTTCTGGCCAGTGTTTGCACAGTGGTAGTGATGCAACTTACTGCATTACATATACATTGGTAATTGCTGACAATATAGCTAATGGTAATGAAGATTGTCTATGAGGATTTTCCTCTTCTTTATCTGATAGGAAATCAGCCCATCGGCAAGTAAATATGATGACTGCCTTGTAGAAGGTGTTGGTCTTATACATGACCATGGTCAACTAATCTTTTTAGGGTTTCGCTAACTCCCCAGATTATGAAAATTGTATCAATTCTGAGTTTCTTGCGAAAATGAATAGATTTTGAAGTTATGGAAAGTTTTCTTTCTGGACAAACTACTTCATTTTTTTTTTGGGAAGATGAAATTTTCTGAACCTCAGTATTATGAAACCTATTTCTATTGTTTTTTTATTTTTTTATTTTTTTTGGCATTTAAAGTAAAAGCCATGATATTAAGAGGATATGTTGTTGTATTTTGAGATTTTGGACTCTGATCTACTTGTTCGTACTACTGTTCATGGGACTTGAATTTATCTTGAAAATATATTTTTTTGATAAGTAAAAAATGGAATGATAAGAAAAATCTTGAAAATATATTCTCAACAAGGTCCTACAGCTGCATTTCCATTTAATGATCACCATAACAATAGGGATCATTTTCAATTTCCTTTCATTAATATATTTTTTCCTTCTTTTTCTTCATATAGTTAAAGATATATTCTTCATATAAGTTGTTGGAATAAGAATTGTGTAGTGGGAGAAGGTGGATCATCTATTGATACACTTACAGTTGCATATGACTTGTGGAGCTTTGTTTTTAGATTCTTTGGAATCCAGTAGGTTCTACTGGAAAAGGTCATTGACCTTATGTTTGGTTGGAGAAATTGGGTTGGCAAGCATTAGTCGGATATTTGGAATATTTTCCATCATGATTGATGTGGAATATATGGAGGGAACATTATCAGCACACGTTTGAAGATGTGTGAAGTATGAGGATTCTATTGTAGCAACCTTCACTAGTTCTTTATATGAGTGGTCTTGTGTTTGGGGTTTTACGATTAGTCATTCTATTGCATCGTTTATAGAGTTGTTGATTTTTTGTATATAATTCTCGTAATTCTTTAGGCTACTTTGTGTCCTTTGTACATGAAGTAGCCTCTCTTTAATAAAATTATTCTTACCTATAAAAAAAAAGTTTTTGCAAAATCCAATGTTTGTCTTTTATATCTCAATTGTTGTGTTAGTTGGTTGTTCATATTTGAGTCTATCTAAGTTATTGTTCAGCACTTTGTTTATTACATGGTATATACCTTATTTGTTTTCTGTAGCATTTAAGTTCATTCATATTTTCTCATTAAGGTCATTGTGGGGCAGATTGGCATTTCAAAACGACTCAATATTAAGCCATTGAGCTCTAGCTCAACTGGCACCTCCTCCCCTTCTAAGTGTTAGGTGGAGGGTGGGGATGAGGGGTGGGTGCTTGTGTAACTTACCATTTAAAAAAAAACCAGTACGGGTATTATTGACATGCATACATTCTGTATTTTGAAAATATTTATACTTGTTTAATGTCAAATACTATCTAAAAATAATGGACTGTTTTAATTTCCTTGGATTACCTAATTACTATTTTACAATTTGTTTGTTAAAAAACAAAGCTTGTTTTGGAGATGGGAGGGAAAAAAAAGGTGTCTATGTTCAGCTGTTTCATTAGTACAATGGAGCATTCGTGTGATCTATTTTCGCTTCTCTATTGTGTTATACCAGTTAATAGTATGTATTTCAATGCAACAGATAGTTAGGAATTGGGATTTTATTTTTCCCTCTTTAATTTCTGTTAAATATGAATCATCCATGGATGATACTGAAGTCATGTACTTCTCTCTGCTATTGGTGTTATATCCTAATATCATTAAGATTTTGGAGCAGCCTATGAGACGCATCAATGGACTTTTTTGACGCTCATTCTTCCATTTTAAATTGCAGATATTTCCAAGGAATCCCTGAGGCTGCTTCAGAGTCCGAGCCAAGGGGTGGTTGTGCATGCTGATCTGGCATATCAAATAATTTGACTGACCCAATGTTTTTGGTTGCCACGTCATTTTTTGTGCTCCTTGTGATTCTTTCCATTTTTTTCTCATCTTTTTTTGGTTTTGTACACCCTGTTAACTAAGTTCTTGCAAGTTCATGCTTGACACTGAAATTGCCATGTGGAAAAAAGTAGTCTTGTTTTGGTTAGGATGGACTTCAAGAATCCGGAATTGTAGAAACCTATCTTGGATTGGTTCACCATGAGTTATTTTAAGCATAGATTAGGGAAAGAGTGCTTGAACTTGTAGTTATCTGTTGATTAGCTATGCACAACCTAATTGGCCTTTTATTTTTATTTTTACCATAAGCAGAATATAGCATCCCCACCCCCCACTCCCCAAAAAAAAGAAGTTAACCTGAAGAATGGGTAGAGCTAAATTGTAATGTCTTCGCAAATCATGTGACCATTCTATTGTGAAAAATTGAAGATTTGGTGTACATCTTTTTGTGCGTGTTTTACCCATTTTTGTGAAATACTGTAATTTTTCTTGGTTAAAATCCAATCTTAAGGTGCATCAAAATATATGGGATTAAAGTATTTTTGATTGGTCCGTGGGTGAACCAAAAGAATCAACCAAACCTAATTGAAAAAGAATTTCTTTCAATGAAATGATGTAGCCGAAGAAACATTTGAAGAACTCAAGAAAGTTGAAGAACTCAAGATGGCTTGTTGGCTACATGTTTTTGGTTAAGTATAAGAGTGGGGAAGGACAATAGAGTGATAAGATGGCTTGTCCATAAAAGAAGAGGAAGCCCCAACAGAACAAGCAGCCTTCTTCTTCATCACCCTTTGGATTGAAGAGTTGGAAGATCAGATATGCTGTGAGAAGGATGAGGACAGCAAGGGCATCCTTGCAATCCTTAAGATTAGAAAGGTGACAACACAACAGCTTGAAGGGATTCTTTTTGAAGAATGGCATCATGCTCTACAAAGTAAGGGTCTTCGTTGGGAAAAGAATCCTCCTTAAAGCCAAGTATATTGCAGCACATCCATGACTCCTCCACAGTTGGAAACTTTGGCTATAAGAAATCTTCACAAAAAAGTGCTAAGAGACACTTCTATTAGAAAATAAAATAAAATGGAGCAAGATTGTCACAAGGCATGTAAGGGAGTGTGAAACTTGCCAAAGATGGAAGTTGGAGATTTTGCCCACACTTGAACAGACTTGGATAGACTGACATATTAATGGACTTCGTAGAAGGACTTCAATATTTGAATGTCATGAACACATCAAAAATACATATCACTTGATTTTGAAAGGGACATTTGGGCTATCAATCTCCCATATCAATTCAAGAGTCTTGATAGAACCAACATATCCAACTTTGGTCTTTGCACCTAACAATTGTACTTCCATGAAATTGAAAAACGCCATTCCCTTTAGATTATTAACAAAAATTCCTTTTGTTACTCTAGGTTGATTATTGAAGGACTTACATGTGAGAAGAACCATTTAATTGAAGAGAGGCTTGTGATCTGAAATAGTATTTCGAATTCGAACAATGATCTCCAGTCCAGCGTCGTTGTTTCAAACCAAAGCTTATTACTTCTCCCTTTTCATCATTTTATTATATCAACTAGCGACATTATGTTACCAAAAAAAACCAATATAACAATAAAGAATGCTGAACATTTCTCTCAAAAAAAGAAAAAAAAATACTGAACATGTAACCATTAAAACAACGTTATTTTTGGATACCATTAAAAAACGCAAAATGACATCATTTTGAAACTGGTCATGTAATTGTAGAGCAATTAAATTATGCAAGACAACATCAGTTTTTTGAGGAACTTGTGCGTAAACAAATGATGAAATTTAAGGAGGCAATAGTTCACATTTAAACACCCATTCCATTTTTGGATTTTTTTTTTCAAAATAACATCTATTTTCAAACAATTTCGTTAGTTAGCAACGTTTCCAAACTATTTAAGAAACTAACATTTCGAGTCTTATATGACTTGAGTTCACTTTAGCAACTCGAGTCTATAAAACTCGATTTCTACGTGGAACTTGAGTTTTAGGGACTCGAGTTCCAGTTCCTGCGGCTCTTTTCTCTTCCAATTCTTTTTGTTCTTCCTTCTTTTTTCTTTCTTAAGACCCAAATAAAAAATTCAGAAAATACCCAAAACTCAAAGGCTCTGGTTTCTGCAAATTTGGTTTAGAGAGAGAGTGAGAATATGATTTTCTTTCTTAAAACCCAAATCAAAAATTCAGAAAATACCCAAAACCCAAAGGTTAGAGTTTCTGTAAATTTGGTTTAGAGAGAGAGAGAGAGAGAGAGAGAGAGAGAGAGAATCCGAAGTGGACAAATTCAATTCGAGTTGATTTCCCTCGCCTGGAGCCTTTGCCGCCTGGGTTCAGTTTGAACTGTGGGGGTTGCTTCGTTGCTTCATTGTTGCTTTTCTGGGTTGGTTGTTTTTGTTGCTGGGTTGCTTCATAGAGTTTATGTTGCTGGTGCGTTGCTGCATTTTTGTTGTGGGTTGCGTTGCTGCGTTTTTGTTGCGAGCGTTGCTGCATTTTTGTTGCTTGGAGTTGCTTGGTTGCTGGAGTTGTTGCGTTTTTTGTATGGATCTGCTTTAGGAAACTTGAGTCTCCAAGACTTGAGTTCCATGGAACTCGACTCTATTGCACTTGAGTTGCTACAGTGAACTTGAGTTTATAAGACTCGAGATGTTAGTTACCTAATAAATAGTTTGAAAACGTTGCTAACTAACAAAATAAGTGTTATTTTGAAAAAAACAACCCCATTTTTAAACATACTTCTAATTCGAAACTAAGCAAATTAAGGAATATACCACATTTCAAGCATTGGGAACTCCAAACATGTCAAATGCCAAATTATTAGGAGCATGAGCTTTTGCGTTACCCGCACAAAGTTGAAAGCCCATATGTTTTAATAGTTTTGTACATGAGCTTATATAATACGCAATTTCACAATTCTCATATAATAGACCTGCGATTTTATAATTGTTGATGCTCATTTTGGGAAGCCTAGTAGAAAGAAGAAGCCCAGCAACATGGGCAAAAAAGAGTTAGTAAGTAGAAAGAAAAACCATTAAGCCCAAGCGGCAGGAATAATGGATCACAGGTTCATGAAATAAACAAATGGGCATTGAGGAAGCAAATGGGCCTAAAGGATCCCGGAGAGAGAAAAGTAGAGAATCCATAGGCAGTATATGACGAAGAAAAGTAAGAATGGGCCATAGCAAGCCCGAAGTAATGCAAGCAAAGAAAGTAAGGGGTTGATGGCAAGCCCATGAGCCCCAAGAATGAGGGATGAGGTAATTGGGTCAGGGAAGCCCAAAGGAGTTAGTAAAAGCCCATGGGAACATAGAGTTAGGAAAATGGCCAAGGAAGCCCAAGGAAAGTAAATGGACCAAGGATGCCCAGGAGGAAATAAATGGGACAAAAGAGCCCATGAACAATGTAATGCAAAGCTCAAATGACCATATTGAGTCATTGAGAGAAGAATGAGCAGTAGGCCCAAAAAGGCCCAACAGGTTGGGGTCAAATAACATCACAGCAAGAATGACAGAATGGAACGACAGGAAAAAGTAGCAAAACCACAGAAAAAATTAAAAAGGTAGGTTGAAAGAAGCAAAAGCTCACCATCAAATAAAACCCAGCCCCTAAGGGGAGCAAGCCATAAAAGAATGGGAAATCAGAAAATAGCTTACGCCATAAGAAGTCAAGGACGGACGGCAGATTGTGCAGATGAGCCTCCAGACCACGGCGAACGTATGAGTAGCAGGCAGATTTTAGACACGCATAGAAGTGAAACACGTTCAAGGCCCAGACATCACTAGCCTAATTCCAGCCAATACAAGATGCGGTGAGGTCATGGGTCAGAGGTAAGAGGGCATGGTCTGGTGGTGGAGAGAGGGGAAAACCTATTCTAGGGTTCTTGCTCAGGCTCTTTTGGGGGAAATGTCCTGCTGGGATGACATATCGCCCAAAAGAAGCAAGGATGAGTTGGAACCACTAGGTGTTTGCATGAGAGATAGAGAGAGAATACCCACACTGTAATAGGTAGGAGGGCCACGACAGACAAACAAACAAAATAGTCTTCTTTGTCTGGTAATGGGAAGTGGTATAGCCAACACAGGTAAGTGATGATGGCTGAATAACTGACGAGCCAGTAGTGGTCAACAATGACACCCATATCAAACAAAGTTAGTTAAAGGCTAAAATAGTAAAAGTTAGTCACAACATACACTAAATAAAGGACCCTTGCCGTGTACAGAGGGGGGAAGAAAACACGGTAATAGTAACCTCTAGGAAAAAACCACGAAGCAGAAACAAGTATTGAGAAAAGAAGAGAAAATAAGGAAAGAAAACAAAGAGTTAGAACGGTAAGCATGCATTAATAGGTTGATCCATTCTTTCCCTCAAAAGCCCATACTCTCTGTTAAAGGCAAAAGATTCTTCTGGGCATGAGTCATTTAGTCCCATTCCCTCAAAGAAATTAATTTCCTCATAGGGAGATTATTCGCATTAAGGAAATGGTTCCCTTCTTAACTTCGGTCCTGTGACACAACTTGGCACGGCAGACTGAGATTTTCATCTTTGATTCAATAAACTCATTATTATTTCTTTCCCATTTATTTCTTCTACTTTATAAATAGGAAATTTCTCGTCACTGCCCTTTATTCATTTCTGTCCTAATAGCAAATGTGTTTCTTTTGTTATCTTTATTGTATCTGTTTGCCATAATTTTTCTTATAGCAGCTTTGCCTGTCATGGGTATGTGAACAAAGTCTTGGCAAGCTAGGCATGGTTTGTGCATAAGCTAGACCAAGGTGGGTTACAATTGGACCGGTCTCAACTCCCTAATCCAGAACACTTAGGCCCAGTATAGCATGAAGCAGCCCAGCCCAATATTACAAAAAGGCCCATCACAATAATGATATTTGGTAATAGATCCTAAAAGCCCAGGAATAAAATGTTACTTTCCTGCATACAAAATCATAATTTGAATATTATCATTGCCTTTAAAATTATAAAGTCACAACATTTTATTTCTCTTCTTTAATTGTGACACTAAGAATTTTCAATTGTATTATTTTCATCTTAGATCTTATTCCTTTTCTTTTATTACGAGATAGTAAAAATTTTAAATATTATTCTTTTTACTTTTAGAGATCGTACAAGGGTCAAGTATCATGTTTCATTTCGGTGGTATTGATATTCAACATATTAAAATAATAATAAATAAAAAATATTTTTTTCACAAAATACTAATTTAAGATATAGTATCTTATGTGCAGGATATTAAGTTCACAATCAAATTCAAAATTTCAAATATATGATTGCATTGACTAAAGAAGTATAAACAATGTTATCTGATGATGTGTGAAATCAGTTGGTTGAACACTCCGGCTTCGGTGGGCTACGGCGGTAGCGAAGGCCTGAAAAGAAGAAACAACTAAGGGAGTGACCGGGGTGGACCGGTCAAATACTCTCCGATGATAAAGTTAGTTTTCTTAACAAGGAAATGTAATTCCAACTTTTCGGGAGTAATTTCTCAGAATTTTCTCATACCTTTGCCTGTTTCAGACCGGTCCTTTATATAGGGGATCTTGGGACGGTTACTTGGTTTAGTAACCTCCCCAAGATTTGTGGAATAACTGGTTTTACGGAGATAACTTCCCCAACGGCTATAGAAGCAATAACCGCTGATGGAAGTTACATACTTAGAAGAAATTGTTGGCGATGAACACAAGTTGGTTACCTGCTCAAGAATTTGTTAAGTGTTGTAGGGTCGTCCATGTGCAATGTCTATGGACGACCCTATGGACGACCCTTTGTCATGCCGTTGTTTGGTCGTCCATCTGCTTCGCATATGGACGACTCTTTCACCTTGATTACGAGGTTTATTCAATTGGGTCAACTTCTCATGGACGAGATCTCTGGACGAATAAGAGATTTGGCTAACCATTGGTGATGGACGACCCATCTGGACGAGCCATAGATGTAATTTTTTGGTTATCCCATCAGTTGCCCCCTTGTCCAGGGTGTCGTCCAGGGACATTATAGGGATTTTATCCCGTTCATACAGCCACGTGTCGTGATTTAATACGTTGAGCAGTTAAATCGATTTGCATTTTCCTATGCAATTGCCACGTGTCATTTTCTTAGTGGAGGATGTCGTTTCGCTGACCCTACTCCTGGGCCCTATAAATAAGCACATTCTCTTTCTTGCCCTTCACCTCATCATAAACTTCCTTTTGCTCTCTCGTCCAAGACCCTCGTCTAGCATTCGTCCTAGTTCTCAGGTACTTATTCTTCTCTTTAGGTTTTCGTTTTCATCTTTCCTTTAGTTATGTCTTCGTCTAGTAGCATAGAGAGAGAAATAGACGAGTATCAGGACGTCTCATCTGGGAGTTATGAGAGTGATGAGGGTAGTACTAGTTTTAGTAGTTCCTCGGACGAGCAGTACTCGTCCGGAGTGCCTGGCATTCCCTTGGAAGAATTTCAAGAAATGCAACGTAGGATGGCCTCCGGAACTGGGGCTAGCTCGTCTAGAGCGCCACCCAGCCCTTCTTTGGACGAGGAGGAGGAAGAAGAAAATGTAATATATAGCTGTGCGCCTGAGGTTGCATCCACCTTAGACGCTTCTAAGTTAAAAACTTTAGTAGATAGATACCAAATTCCTGCTGAGCTTGAACCTCGTCTACCCAGGGAAGGAGAGTGGTGTTGTTCACCTTCCTCTGGTTTAGGAGTTTATTCATCTTATCTCTTAGCTGGTCTTAGGTTTCCCTTAAATTCATTTTGTAGAGGTCTTCTTCATAAGTTAGGTATTGGTCCTAACCAACTTAATCCCAATGGTTGGAGGACGATAGTTGCCATGCAAGTGTTATGGCGTGAGGCATTAGAAGGGAACTGTCCTTTAACAGTGGACGAGTTCCTTTACTGTTATAAGCCCTCAGAGATTAAAAAATCTGCTGGTTTTTACCAGTTCTTGTCCAGAGGCTCTCATTACAGTTTAATAACGGGCCGTAGCTCGTCTGATAGGCTCTGGAAACAAGAGTTTTTTATTATTTCTGGAAACTGGGCTGGGGACCCAACTGAAGTTAGTAATGCCCCCTTCCCTCCTTTTACCAGCCCCATAGGTCGCCTTCGTCCTGAGGGTATGTTTTCTTTCTGTGTCATTTCTTTTATTCCTTGCACTTTTTCTATCTTTCAGTCGTCTAACCACCTTTCTTTTATTGGTGCAGCTGTTACTCGTCCACGCTTGGACAAGTTTATTTAGATCAAATAGATAAAGTTCGTGCCTTCCCTAGAAGGTCTTTTCACGAACTAGTGACCTTCAGCAGTTTGGCTACTTGGGGACTTGGTCCAGAACCTTCTGCTGAAAATTTAAGCCACGAGGAAACAACTCGCAAGAGTAAGTGTCGTCCAGCATCATATCGTTTCCTTTTTTGTTTTCTTTTCTCCTTTCTTTTTAACTGATTTCCTTCGTCATAGGAATAATTACAATGAGGGAAAACAAGGAGAAGTCAATAGCTAGTGGGGACGAGGATGTTTCTTTGCCCCCTGTCGTCCAGAAAGGGGCCGTCCAGGCTGGGAAGAGGAAGTCGAAGAAGATTTCAAGTAATGTGGACCTGGACGACCTTCCTAGTCGTCGAGGTCCTAAGAAACCAAAAACCAGTCAGACTCCTCTTCCCAAAGTCCCTAAATTCACTCCTCAGACGGTGAATCTGGACGAGCCTTCAGTCAATGTAGAGCCCGTCCAAATAATACACCCTACTTCAGCCGACCCTGTCCCCCTTCCAACGAAGACTCCTCGAAAGTCTCACTCCACAGAGCCTTCTGATCGTCCCTCCAACTTGGTGCTGGACGAGAACTATGCATGGAGGACGTTCAAAGGACTTATCACTGACAACGAAATTAATGAGTGCTATAACATGTCAGTGAAGGAGTTTGAACGCTCTGGCATTCATGATCTCTTCAAGGTATGAATTTAATTCGTCTTTGAGTGTTTTTAAAGATTTTTCAAAAAGATAGAAAATTCTAACTTTCATTCGTCCATGTACAGGCTATGTCAAAGTTCTACACAGCCACATGCCAAGCGAAGGAGCTCGCCGAGGAGGCTAAATCAGCGAAGGAGAAGACTGAAGAGCTAAACAAGGAAGTCTTATTGAAAAAGGGGGAAGTGATCAGGCTGAAGGACGACTTCAACCGCTTGCTGGCAAGTGAGACGAAGCTGAAGAACGAAGTGGAAGAGCTGAAGGCAGATGCTGTTGAAAAGGATACACGCATTGCTTATCTGGAAGGACAAGCTTCAGAATTTGCCTCGTCCTTGGAAAAAGCTCGTGAAGAGGCCATTGCAGCTTTCAAGAAGTCTGACGAATATAAGAATCGTCTAGACAACCATTATGCTGCTGGCTATGAAGACTTCCGTGCTGACGCTAAGGAGGCCTTCCCTGAGTTAAACTTTGATTCCTTCAAGCTTCCTCTTGCTACAGAAAGTTCTGTGCTAGCAACGAGTTCGGAGGACGTCAATGTGGTGGACGACTCTAATGAAGTGACTCAAGATCCGAAGGCGAATCCAGCAAAATGACTTCTGTTTTTTTTTTTTCAAAAAGTTTTATGTTTTTCCTTTAGTGCCCTAATGTTTTGGGCTTTTACTTTTTCTCTTCTTTCTTTTTTTTTTAAATTTATTTGAGTACAATTTCCTCGTCCAAGTTTATGGACGAGTTTTATGAACAAGCAATATACTCTAAGGGTTTTTGGACGGTGGTCGTCTACCCTTTAAATTTTATAAATGTATGAATGCCTTTCCTTTTCACTATTCATTGTGTTTGAATATTTTGTGAACAAGCTTCCTTCATGTCGTCCATACCATTTTTATGGTTTTGGGATTCCCTTTTTCCAAGGCTTTTACCTCGTCTTTAACATGTGGATGAGCTCCTTCATGTTATGTAATAACATCTTTTGTAATGTTCGTCCATGAATGTCGTCCTTTCACAAGATTCATTTGAACAAATTTTGGACGACTGTTTACTCGTCTTTAATAAAAATTTCCCAACAAATGCTCGTCCATGGGCTGGATTGTTAAGTTGGTTAAATTTGTCATTGGGGCTGTGGTGTTTTCACACATTGCTCGTCCATGGGCTGGATGATTTAACTTCAGGCTTGTCTCGTCTTGAGCTTAGACGAACACACCTTTATTTTTCTTGCTTTATCCTTATCTAAAGGAAAGCTTTTGGACGAACTTCCTTGCGTCCAAGGATTTTACTCGTCCTTGGCTTTTTCGCCTTCCGTGGATCATTTTGAATCATAGAAAATGAAGGATTCCTATATAATTATACATATTTTAAAACACATCATATGTATATTTAGAAATTCATACTATGTAATCATTCGTCCACAATCATGGCACATGCTTAAGAGCTTGTGCTTTTAAGGAATTACAAATATATAAAACATAACTTCGTCCATGAGTAGCATAACATACACACTTAAAACACAATAGTAAGCAAATACTAGAAGATAATATTAAGTATTACTTCAAACGTCCAAGGTTCTCGTCCATGTCATCAGGGCTCGTCTATGACCTCCCTTCATTGATAGTATCTCCTTAGGTGTTCAACATTCCATGGGTGCTCTAACTTTCGTCCGTCCAGGGCTTCCAAATAGTAGGATCCTTGTCTCTTGGAGTTGATAACTCTGTAAGGTCCTTCCCAGTTTGGTCCCAGCTTCCCATGGGCCGGGTTTTTAGTTGCCAAAGAGACCCTTTTAAGGACGAGATCTCCAATGCTGAAACGCCTGGGTTTTACCATAGCATCGTGTTGTCTTGCCATGAGATTTTTGTACCTTGCTGTTCTTTGCTCCGCGTTCATCCTTACCTTATCTATAAGATCAAGGTTAAGACGAAGCTGCTCATTGTTTTCGTCATCTTGGTACTTCATCACCCTATGGCTGGCCATATGTACTTCTGCTGGTATAACCGCTTCACTCCCATAAGCCAGTTTGAAAGGAGTTTCTCCTGTGGGAGTCCTGGCTGTTGTTCTGTAAGCCCACAAAACACCTGGTAATTCATCTGGCCATACTCCCTTTGCCCCTTCAAGCCGAGTCTTGATGATTTTCAACAAGGATCGGTTTGCTACTTCTGCCTGTCCGTTAGCTTGTGGGTGGGAGGGTGAGGAATAATGATTCTTGATTCCAAGCTGATCACAAAATTCTCTGAAGGGGGTGTTGTCAAACTGCCGTCCATTGTCAGATACTAGTACTCTTGGTACCCCAAATCTGCATATAACGTCCTTCCAGACGAAGTTTTTGACATTTTGTTGTGTAATTTTCACTAAGGGTTCAGCTTCCACCCATTTAGTGAAATAGTCTATGCCAACTACTAAGAACTTCATCTGTCTGGTTCCAGTTGGAAAGGGGCCTAAAATATCCAAACCCCACTGTGCAAAAGGCCAAGGAGCCATCATTGGGGTGAGGTATTCTGAAGGCTGTCTAGGGATGTTACTGAAACGCTGACATTGGTCACATACCTTAACATATGCTTTAGCATTAGCTTGGACGGTCGGCCAGTAGTACCCTGCTCGAATGACCTTGTGGACGAGTGATCTAGCTCCTGAGTGGTTTCCACACGCTCCTTTATGAACTTCTCTTAGCATGTAATTCGCCTCGTCTGGAGCTAAACATCTCAGGTACGGCTGTGAAAAACCTCTTTTGTACAACACTTCGTCCATAAGGATGTATCTGGCTGATTTGACTCTTAGCTTCCTAGCTTCGTCCTTCCCCTTTGGAAGCCTTCTGTGCTTCAGGTATGAGACTATCGGGGTCATCCAATTTTCCTCTCCTTCTATCTGCAACATTTCTGGAAGGTCTATGCTGGGCATGTATCGTATTTCATCTAACTCGTTCATGGCTTCATTGGCGGAGGCCTCCTTCGCTAGAGTGTCTGCTTCCGTGTTCTCTTCCCTCGGGATTTGAACAAAATTAGCTTCCCTGAATTTCTTCACAAGGCGTAACACCTTCCTCAAATATTTCTTCATTCTATCTTCCTTTGCTTCACATGTTCCATTTACTTGGCCTATGACCAACTGTGAGTCTCTCAGGACGAGTACTGAGCTTGCTTCTACAGATCTGGCCAACTCTAACCCTTTAAGAAGGGCTTCATACTCCACTTCATTGTTAGTTGTCTGATACTGCAGGCGAGCTTTGTACTTCAACTTATCTCCTTCTGGTGACTGCAAAACAACTCCTATACCTCCTGTATACAGTGTAGATGACCCGTCTACATGGATAACCCATTTCTTACTGTCTTCTTTCTTATCCAAGTCCTCATAACTTGGAGTGAATTCTGCAATGAAATCTGCCAGGGCTTGTGCTTTTATTGCATTCCTCGGTTGGTACCGAATATCAAATTCACTGAGCTCAACTGCCTATTGGATCAATCGTCCTGCAGCTTCAAGTTTGTTCATTGCCTTCTTGAGTGGATGATCAGTCATTACTATGACGACATGACCTTGGAAGTAATGTCTTAACTTCCTGGAAGCTGTTATTAGCGCGAAGGCTAACTTCTCTATCAATGGGTACCTTCCTTCCGCTCCTCTCAATGCCCGGCTAGTATAATACACAGGCTTTTGCACCTTTTCTTCCTCCCTGATCAACGCTGAGCTTACGGCATGCGGAGACACTGCTAAGTACAGATATAATTCTTCTCCTAGCACGGACGGACTTAGCAATGGAGTCGTAGTGAGATAGTGCTTTAGGTCCTGGAAGGCCCTTTGGCACTCGTCCGTCCACTCAAATGCCTTCCTGAGAATCTTAAAAAAGGGCAAGCACTTATCAGTGGCTTTTAAGACAAACCTGTTCAGAGCTGCAACTCGTCCAGTTAGGGATTGGACTTCCTTGATGTTCTTCGGTGGTTCCATGTTCAGTATGGCTTGAATCTTATCTGGATTTGCCTCAATTCCTCTCTCTGAAACCATGAATCCAAGAAACTTTCCTGACGATACTCCGAATGCGCACTTACTTGGGTTTAGCTTCATCTTGTACCGCCTAAGTGTTTCAAAAGTTTCCTGAAGATCATCTAAGTGGCTTCCCTCATCTAAGCTCTTCACAAGCATGTCATCCACATATACTTCTACATTCCGTCTGATCTGTGGACGAAACATATGATTCACCAACCTTTGGTAAGTTGCCCCTGCATTCTTTAGACCGAAGGGCATTACCTTGTAACAGAATAAACCTTGGCTTGTAATAAAAGACGTCTTTTCCTGATCTGCCTCATCCATCTTTATCTGATTATATCCAGAGAAGGCGTCCATGAAACTCAACAGTTGATGGCCAGCCGTAGAATCAACCAGTTGATCAATTCGAGGCAAAGGATAACTATCCTTAGGGCAAGCTTTGTTTAAGTCAGTGAAGTCGACGCACATCCTCCACTTGCCATTTGCCTTCTTTACCATTACTACATTTGCCAACCAATCCGGGTAATAGACTTCCCGGATAAACTGTGCTGTGGTTAGTTTCTGAACCTCTTCCTTGATAGCCTTCTCTCGCTCAGGGGCGAACACCCTCTTCTTTTGACGAATAGGCTTAGAAGAGGGGGACACATTCAGTCGATGAGTGATTACGCTTGGATCAATGCCAGGCATGTCGTCATGACTCCATGCAAAAACATCGGCATTATTTTTGAGAAACTGAACGAGGTCTTCTTTCGCCTTTTCCTTCATACTTGTTCCAATTCTAGTGAATTTCTCAGGATCATCTTCTTGCAACAAAACATTCTCTAATACTTCGGTAGGTTCCGCAACAACTCTTTTCTCTTCTATATTCATAGTCTGCATCTGCTCGTCCATAGCCAACATGGCTAGATAACACTCTCTGGCTGCCAATTGATCTCCTTGTGCTTGCCCAATCCCATACTCCGTAGGGAATTTAACTGATAGATGGTAGGTGGACGTTACCGCCTTCCAACTGTTCAAAGTTGGTCTTCCAATGATGGCATTGTATGAGGATGAACAATCCACCACAAGGAAATTTATTTCCCTAGTTATCTGCTGCGGGTATGACCCTACCACTACAGGCAAGGCAATGGTACCTACGGGCTGCACTTTCATTCCTTCGAATCCTATCAGTGGCGAGCATGCTGGACGAAGCTGATCTCGTCCAAGCCTCATTTGCTGGAAGGCAGGATAATACAATATATCCGCTGAGCTTCCATTATCCACCAACACCCTTCTGGTTCTGTAATCTGCTATAAGTAGGGTAATGACTATGGCATCGTCATGTGGATGATGAATTCTTTCAGCTTCTTCATCTGTGAAAGAAATGGTTGGCTCGTCCGTCCCCCTCGTCCTTGGGGATCGTCCAGAGAGTTGGACATTTTGCACTGCTTTGAGATACGTCTTCTTTGCCTTGGAAGATTGTCCTGTTGATGTCCCACCGATGATAACCCTTATTTCTCCGAGTGGGGGCCGTGATGACTCTTCCATCTTTGCTTTCAACTTTTCATCTTTATGATCCCTTCCAACGAAATGCCTCAACTTTCCTTGCCTGATGAGGTTCTCAATCTACTGCTTCAAGTCGTAACACTCGTCCGTGTCATGCCCATGATCCCTATGGAAGCGACAATATTTATTCTTATTGCGCTTGTTAGGATCTCCCTTCATCTTCTCTGGCCACTTCAAGGAAGGATCATCCTTGATCTGCATGAGCACTTGATCGAGTGGGGCATTCAAGGGTGTGTAATTCTGATTTCTTGCTGAGGGGCCTGCCTTCCTGCTATCCCTGTCTCGGTCTTTCTTGTCTTCCGTTCGTCCCTTCTTTGACGAGGCCCTTGATCAGAATGACGCGGGGGGTTGACTTCCATTCTTTCAGCTCTCTTCCTCTTCTTAGCTATGATGGCGTCTTCTGCATTCATGAAGTTTTGGGCTGAATGGACGAGTTCAGCCATGGATTGGGGCTCTTTTTCGTACAACTTGTGAATGAATAAGTTTGAATTAACCCCATTGTGGAAGGCTGCCAATAGTAGTTTGTCGTCCACCTCGTCTACTGTCAGGGCTTCCCTGTTGAAGCGTGTGATGAAGGAACGCAGGCTTTCATTCTCTCCTTGCTCTATGGTCAGCAAACTGGAAGAAGAACGTTTGTGTCTCTGTCCTCCAATGAAATTATTGACGAATAATTTGCTTAACTCCTCGAAAGAACTTACGGAATTCGGGAGTATTTTGCTGAACCATACTCGCGCTGGTCCCTTAAGGGTGGTAGGGAAGGCTCTGCACATAATCTCGTTTGGAACTCCTTGGAGATGCATTGTTGTCTTGAAAGTAGCAATATGATCAAAAGGATCACGTGCTCCATCATATGAATCCAGGGAAGGCATTTTGAACTTCGGTGGCAAGGGATGCCCATTGATGGAAGCCGTGAAAGGGGAATCTGTTCGGTGAACCAAATCCTCGACAGGATTTGCCCTTCTCATATTTTCCTTCATCTCGTCCATAACCTTCTTCATCTGATCCATTTCCTTCTCCAAATGTGGCACCCTTCGCGAAGTGGTGCCTCTTGACTGGGCCTCGGGCTCAGCATTTCCTCCTCTGTCTTCCTGACTTTGGGATTGTCTCTTAGCATGTCCTTCACGGCGTTGCCTCTCCATCTCCCTAGTCAATTCTTGATTCTGGCGAGTTAACTCTGCCATTGCGGCCGCCATGGATTGTATATGTTGGATGGAAGGCGACGGCATAACAGGCGCTGATTGGCGATCGCGATGGGGGTTGCTTGAAGCGTCTCTGCTTCCCTGATGGCCTGGGCTTGTAGCCCTCGACCTAGTCCGAACCATTCAACCTTTTGTTGTAGAAAGCGAAATCGTAAAACAACTTAGTCGCTCCCCACAGACGGCGCCAACTGATGATGTGTGAAATCAGTTGGTTGAACACTCCGGCTTCGGTGGGCTACGGCGGTAGCGAAGGCCTGAAAAGAAGAAACAACTAAGGGAGTGACCGGGGTGGACCGGTCAAATACTCTCCGATGATAAAGTTAGTTTTCTTAACAAGGAAATGTAATTCCAACTTTTCGGGAGTAATTTCTCAGAATTTTCTTATACCTTTGCCTGTTTCAGACCGGTCCTTTATATAGGGGATCTTGGGACGGTTACTTGGTTTAGTAACCTCCCCAAGATTTGTGGAATAACTGGTTTTACGGAGATAACTTCCCCAACGGCTATAGAAGCAATAACCGCTGATGGAAGTTACATACTTAGAAGAAATTGTTGGCGATGAACACAAGTTGGTTACCTGCTCAAGAATTTGTTAAGTGTTGTAGGGTCGTCCATGTGCAATGTCTATGGACGACCCTATGGACGACCCTTTGTCATGCCGTTGTTTGGTCGTCCATCTGCTTCGCATATGGACGACTCTTTCACCTTGATTACGAGGTTTATTCAATTGGGTCAACTTCTCATGGACGAGATCTCTGGACGAATAAGAGATTTGGCTAACCATTGGTGATGGACGACCTATCTGGACGAGCCATAGATGTAATTTTTTGGTTATCCCATCATTATCTTTTTTTAAGAATAACTTATATTAAAACTGTTATGCATTTGAATTTGATTAAAAAATCTAATGTATTATATAAAAGGTGTGGTGGACCTTTTTGTAATGTTGTGTTGGGCTGCCTCTTGTTGTACTGGGCCCGAGTGTTTTGGATTAGGGAGTTGGGACCCATCCAATTGTAACCCACCTTAGTCCAACTTGTGCACAAACTATACCCTGTTTGCCAAAGTTTTGATCACATGCCCATGATAGGAGAAGCTGCTATGGGAAAGTTATGGCAGACAGATGTAATAAAGATAATAAAAGAATGCGTTCACTATTTTAGACAAAATAAATAAAGGGGAGCGACAAAAGACGCCCCGTGCATAAAAAAAGCAGAAATAAGTGGGGAAGAAATAGTAATAAGTTTGTTGAATCAAAGAGGGAAATATCAGTCTGCCGTGCCAAATTATATTACAAGGCCGAAACCAAGAAGGGAACCATTTCCTTAATGCAAATAATCTCCCTTGAAAGAAATTAATTACTTTGAGGGAATGGAGCTAAATGGCTTATGCCTAGAAGAATCTTTCACCTTTTGTAGAGAGCAGGGCTTTAGAGGAAGAGAGGGGATCAACCTATTGGTGCATGCCTGCCATTATATGCTCTCTGTTTTTTCGTTCTTTCTAATTCTTCCCTTCTTTTCTTTTCGTTTTCTTTCTCAGTGCTTGCTTATTTTGTTGTGAATCTTTCTTAGAGGTTCCTATTACTGTGTTCATGATCCCCCTACTGTGCACGGCAAAGGTCCTTTATATAATGTTTGCTGTGGCTGGTTTTTATTATTTTAGCCTTTAACTACCTTTGTCTGGTCTGGGTGTCCTTGCCAACCACCATTGGTTTGTCAGTCGCCTAGCCAACACCACTTACTTGTGCTGGCTGTGCCACTCCCCATCGCCAGACAAAGAAGACTATTTTGTTTGTTTGTTTGCCGTGACACTCTTACCTGCTACGGTGTGGGTGCTCGCTCTCTCCCTATCCCTCATGGCATGCACCTAGTGGTTCCAACTCATTCTTGCTTCTTTTTGGTGGTATGTCATCCTAGCAGGATATTTCTCCCAAAAGAGCCTGAGCAGGAACCCCAGAATAAGTTTTCCCCCTCTCCCCACCGCCAGACCATGCCCTCTTACCTCTAACGCATAACCTACCACGTCCTGTATTAGCTGGGTATAGGTTGGTGATGTCTGGGCTTTGCGCATGCTCCACTTCTATGTATGTCCAAAACCTATCTGCTGCTCATGCGTTCGCCATGGTCTGGAGGCTTGTCTGCACATTCTGCCGTCTAGCCTTAACTTCTTATGGCATGATCTATTTTCTGATTTCCCTTTCTTTATGATTTGCTCCCCTTAGGGGCTGGGCTTTGTTTGATTGTAGGCTTTTCTTTCTTCAGCCCACTCTTTTGCTCATTTCTGCAGTCTTGCTATCATTTCCTGTTACACTACTCTGCCATTCCTGCTGTGATGTCATTTGACCCAAGTCTGCTAGGCTTTTTTAGGCCTGTTGCTTATTCTTCTCTCAATGACTCAGTATGGTCATTGGGATTTTTATTACATTACTTGCTAGCTCCTATGTCCCATTTATTTTTTCTTGGGCATCCTCGACCCTTTTTAATTTTGCATTCCCATAGGTTTTTATTAACTCATTTGGGCTTCCTTGGCCCAATTACTTTATCCTTCATCCTTGGGGCTCATTGACTTTTCATCAATCCCTTACTTTCTTTACTTGCATTACTTCGGGCTTGTTGTGACCCATTCTCACTTTTCTACGTCATATACTGCCCATGAGTTTGTTACTTCTCTCTTTCCGGGCTCCTTTAGGCTCTTTTGTTTCCTCAAGGCCCATTTGTTTATTTTATGGGCCTATGATCTATTGTTCATGCCACTTGGGCTTAATGGTTTTTCTATCAAATTGCTAACTCTTTTCTGCCCATGTTGTTGGGCTTCTTCCTTCTGCTAGGCTTCCCAAAATGAGCATCAACAAAAGGTATTTACTAATTACTATATTTAAGTTTTATCTAGTAAGTAACATCAACATGTTGTGTTCCCTCCTCTCAAGTTAAATGTGAGAGAAGAGAGCATCATGTCGAGAACACTTAATAATTACTTGTGACTTGTGAGTTTGGTGTTTCTGTAGAAGCAATGTGAGAAAAATTAATGTTGCTAATTCACATGGAAATAGACATTCCTCTAATTATTGTACTATGGTCTATCATAATTAAGAAAGTATAAAGACACAACAAAATGTCATAATATTTTTACCTCATCCTTGAGGTGGGTCCCAATAAATATTTTACTATTTTATTTTATTTTAACACAGGATGAGGTTGACAGCCTGACGCTTTAAATGTTGTGAAAAATGTTGAGAAATTTTATTGCGGCCGTGGAACAAGTCATCATAATAAGTACTTATAGTAATACATAAAAAAATCACAAATTTTGTCATAACTATCATAAGTGGCCGTCTGTAAAGCAGTAAGCCACTTTCATGAATCCATAATTTTATTTTGTCATTCAAAAGGTGTATGACAAAAATAGTGATATTTTATTTCTTTTTTTATATATTAAGAGGATTCAGAAAGTTAGTTATGGTTTCAAAAAATGTTGAAAATACCTCTAATCTATTTAGATAATCTTTATTCTTAAAAAATAAAAAATAGGGCTAAAATTGTAATTCAACAAAAAAAAAAAGATAATTTTTTTTTTCTAAAAATTAGCACAATCTCTGATTGAATATATTTCACACACGTTTAATACATTTTTCTTAAAAACTAGCACACACTAAACATAGTCGTTTACTTATTTTTAAATCCTAAATTTTAATTTTTTAAAAATTCATTCCTATATAATTTCACTAACAATAAATAAATTTAAATTAAAAAATTACATTAAACATGAAAAAAATAAAAAAGAGCCGCATCGCAAGGCTGAGCGCGTGTAAGGAAACTAATTTTAATAAGATAATTGCATGAAGCTACCTGATAAGCAACGTGGACCAGTGGTATCCACTTTTTTCTTTATATATTCATTTTTCAGAACAGTGATGCTCTCTTTTTAAGTCTCTTTGCGTTCGCAGCAACATTTGTTAGTTTGTTAGTTTCCGATGGCGAGTTCATTGGAAATTGGGTTAAGAAGTGTATTCGCAGTGTTGGGTTGTCTTATGTTGGCTACTCTCATCTACACCATCTCCATCGATGATCTTCCTTTTCGTAAAGACCTCCTCACCCCGTACGCTCTCTCTCTCACCATGTTACTAAAATAGCCTTAGTTTTTGGTTAATTTGTTGTGGATTAATTGCTTATTCTTGTTTAAAATCTGTTACTTTTTAAGGGTTATATATATATATTTAGAGATAATTCTTTTCTTTTGGTTCAAGAAACACCAAAATACTAATTTAAAAATTGAAATTTGAATGATCAGGTGGATGGTGGCAACCTTGGTTGACTTCTATATCAACGTTGTACCTCTCGCGGTATGTTTTTTGCAATTGTATTGTTATTCACCATCTACATTTTCACGGCTTTTGGTTTGCTGTGACGTGGCTTGATGTAATACAAATTATGATAACGTGAACATTAAGATTTTACTATGAATGAACCATCAAAATTTCACTAATTTTTTACAAGGTATGATGAAGCAATCTATCTAGGATTTTTTTTTAAAATGTTATTTCTAGAGTTTATTGTAGAAGATTCTAAGTTGGAGGTAGTGATGGAAGGGTCATGAATTCCTTGTTTTGTTGTTTTTGTGCTTGAGGAGCTTATGGGTTTTTCGTTTGACATTTAAAACCATGATTGGATGCTATCAATTTATATATAGAATGTCCTCAAGTCTACTTCAAAATGGACATGTAATTGTTTGTTGTATAATATATGCATGTGTAATAAAAATTCCAAAGTATCTTATACTATACATGAAGTGCATGAACTAATTGAAAGCTTAGATACCTAATTATAGTCATAGGAAATTGTCTTATTAGAAAATTTCAGTCTTATTTATGCTTGTTGAATAAAATTTTATTTGAACTCACATACTCATCTACCATATCAGGCATGGATTCTTTACAAGGAACCTAAATGGATCACTGCTATCCTGTGGATAATTCTGCTAGTATGCTTTGGCAGGTATGTTTGTTATCCGCTTTTAAATCTGTTGAAGTTTATTTTTTGTTTGAAAAAGTTACAACTTAGGGTTGACATATTGTAGGAAGGTCTATCGAATTGAAGGCTGTGTTCAGTTATCCCATGAGATTATGTTGAGCCACAAACTATTTTCTGTTATTCAAATGAACATAACATCAAAGTATTAGAAACAAGAATAGGTTTGAACATTAATTTATTTCAGGGAATGGGGGATTCTCTGAGTGACATAGACTTAAAAAAAAAAAAGAGTACTTTTCTAAAATCATTTTGCTGAGTTCAATGAATGATTGGATCATGACTAATATTTGACAAAGATTGTTACTTGTTTTTTAGTATTTGGAACCTGGTTTTTCCTTCTTTAGTTCTGCAGTTTTTATATTTTGATTTTCTCTCCAAAATGTTTTGCTAGAATTTTCCTTGTTCTTTTTTCGCATGGTCAAGTTTTTAGTCAGACTTATGTAAACAGTATTACTTTTCTGGTTATGGAATCAGGCGACATGATGCACATATGTGAAACATGGAAAAAATTAATCGGTAATGCTGAAGTACTACTGACATAGGATATGATCTATGAGATACAATTATCTTATGCTGTCTTATTTATTCGTATGTTTTAGAAAAGTTGTTAATGTTATTCAAAACAGAAAAATTTATGTTATCTCATTATTCTGACTGCTTCATTTTTGAAATTATTTAGTTTGCTTTGTGCTTTGAAGCTTTGGTTTTGTTTTGTTGTTCTCCTTTTTTTCATAATTGCAAATTTGGCTCAATATTTTCTATTTAATACAACAAACAAACTTTAGTTCCAAACCTTTGGGGTTGGCTATAGATCCTCTTCAAACTAATCAGGGTTGCCCTCATGTATAATTTTCTGTCATTCTATCTTATTTGAAATCATAATTTCTGTCACCTCCGTAATTGTCATATCCTTTTTTACTACTGTTAGTGCTATTTTAGGTCTTCCTTTACATTTTTTCCCCTTTGACTTGAATCAGTTCACTCTTCCTAACTGGTGCATTAATCACTCTCCTTTGTATATGACCAAACCATTTCAAGTGACTCTCTCTCATCTTTTTATTATAGGGGCCACTCTTATTTTTAAGCAAACTTCCCTATTTCAACTTTTTTCTTTTCTTGTATTTCCATTTATCCATCATAACATTACACTTATTTTATGAACATGTTACTCCCTGATTTTCTGGTTCATATATATATATATATATATATATATATTTATATTTCTAAGGTGAAAGTGGCATTGAGAGCCTTTGATTCCTTTGAATTTTTAAAGATTTTAAGTTTTTTTATGTATATATTGTGTTATTGTTGAAGTATCAAATTTGTAAATGAGCTTTTGAGCATTATTTTTATCATGCTTATGGCACTAGCAATCTTTCAATGGAAGTAAAATGGTTTTTAATTTTCAGCATTACTACATGTGCCTACATTCTCATGCAACTCCTGAAGGTTCCATCTGAAGAAAATTTACAAGATCCCATGAATTATGTTCTGTTGCGGCATCCAGGCAAGTATGTATGCAAATTTACAGGTATGCATTTTTAGTTTTCTTATGCAGGTAGATGTTCTTATGCACTAGTGTTGAAATAAAATGGTAGGTTTTTAAATCATCTATAAGCTTGTCTTCTATGTTAAATTTTGGAGTTATTCCAATTTCCCTTTTCTCCTTTAGTTTTTCCCTGTTAAGATTGTGGAGGCATGAAGATTCCGTTCGCTGTTGTTTTTATAATTTCTTAAATTTGTTCCTTTACTGGATTGGAGAGGATTGAGGTACTTCAGTTTGTTGGTTTACAATTTCAGTATGGTTGAACAAGCCGTTTTTGTGTACTATCGGAGAGTGGAAAAATGGTCTTTTGAATTCATTGAGTTTAAATTTTTACTAATACTATTGTAGAGAGGATAGAAAGGTTCTTGATAGGATGGGAAAAATTGAACTTTTCAAGGAACACTATCATCAAAGTACTTTATATAACTTACCTTCTATATTCTTTCCCTTTTCACCATCCCAACCCATTTGACTAATAGATTAGAGAAGTTATATAGGAGATTTTTCTATGGGGTGGGCTGTAGATAAATTGCAATTTGATTTAGTGCATTGAAATCTTGCCTGCTCTCCCATTAGATTTGGAAGGTTGGGAATTAGAAAACTAAGTACCTATGATCCCACATAGCTGGGGAAATGGTTATAATGTGGGGGGGATCATCCTAGGTGTGAGATATAGGGATTTATTATGGCAGATGTCGTAAGTGTTAGGCCGTCACAGGTGCAAGGTTTAAGGTTTATCAAGTTTAGCAGGAAGCGTAACAAGCGTGTTGTGTGCATGTTTTGCCAAATGATCTATATTATGATTTGTTCCTTTTAGCCAGTGTTTAGGACTCTTTGGACGGTGGGAGGATTCAGGCATGGAATCTGATTTGTATGCATGTGTCAGAATTGGGACCTCAAATTATTTTATATGTCTTTTGATCTTCTATGTTCTGATCTTCCATAAAATAGTATGGCCAATAGGATAGCTTTGAGGTTGAACCATATTTGTTACTGTGATGTCCATTATTTTTATAAGATAATTAGAGGGTTTTATGGGTGTGATTTTCCTTGGAAGAGTATCTGGCATACAAAAGTTCCAAGAGAAATTGCCTCGGAAAAGATCCTAACAGTGGGTAATTTCATCAAAAGGAATGTTATTTTTTTGGATTGCTGTTGCATGAGTAAATCAAGTAGTGAGTCACTAGATGATCTGCTACTTCATTGTTCTATATGTGAGAGTGTTATGATCGTTCTCTTCACTTTATTTGTAGTTCAAAGGATGATGCCAAATAAGGCGGTTGATGTGCTATTCAGCTGGAAAAGAAAGTATGAGAGACACAATAGTTGTTTTATTTGCATCCTGTCCCTCTCTGTCTCATATGGAGAGAGAGAGAGAGAGAGGAATGGATTAACCATGTTGAACTCTAAGTGGTTGAGTTAAAATCACTATCCCCGAGTTAAAACATCTGTTTCCATGCATTATATATGTATCATTTTGAATTGTGATAGATCATCTGTCCTTGTGTAAACAGAAAATTATGCTATGCATCCATTAAAATAAAAATTTGGATGGAATTTATAATATAAAGAAAAGGATGGAGCTTTGCTTTAGTAATCTTAGTAAGTTTCCAGGTAAATCATTATTTTATTGCCTTCTTCAATGGATTACTAGGTAAATTATACCTTTTTGTGCTGAAGGATTTTGTCAATGAAGAAAGATGCGATTGCTTGTTTCAGTAAATTTATTTATTTATTTTTTTGTTGTCCATTCAGTTTTCTCCAAAAGTGTGATTTACTTCAAAAATACTCATTGTGTAGGGATGACACACAACAAAAGAGGAATCATTCTTCTGTTGTGACTCTGAGGATCCTTTTCATTATTTTGGGTTGTTTGATGTTGGGAACTTTGGTTTATACTCTCTCGACTGATGGTTCTCCCTTTCGCAAAGAGCTTTTAACTCCGTAAGTATTTATTTTATTCATCATGGATAGTACCATCCTCTGGTTATGCTACTTGTCAATAACAGTTCTATATTATCGTTTATAGGTATATCATCAAGTTCTTCTCATTTTTGTTAGAGTAGAAATAATGTTCATAACAAATACAAAAGAAGAGAGTTCATGTATGTTGTATTCATACTTTAGTTTTTCCTTCTTGTGTTGTATTTATGTTTGGGATGACGGGTAAGTTTTAGTTCTGCCAATAAGATTTTATATAAAAGAATTTGTCAGATGATTGGAAATATTAGATTATTTAGCACGAATTCTTAAATTATATTTAGAAAACATGATGTTACCTCTAATCATGTCAGTACAGGCAAGCAACCTGCTGCACTAAATTTTGTAGAATATAGCATATCTTTTCCAGTCCTTGGCCTAACCTTGGGTCATATGTAATTATTTTTGGTTATCAGGCTCTGATACTGTCATGCTATGATGTCTATGTTTCAAGACGTTTCTGCCTATGGAATTAGGCATGACTGAACTTTGTAGACATCTAAACATACCCCAACCCCATGTTTAGTGAGACAGGCCGGGAATGTCTTCCCTAGTCTTCCATCTTATCTTTTAGGAGCCATATGAAATGCCTAGGTTATCTTAAACATCATATTCAAATTGGTAGTTTTAAATTATAAATTAAGTTTTATTCCTACTAGTTATTTTCAGTAGCTAATGTCACAGTAAATCTGCAAGTCACCTAGAACATGGATTAGTATTGCACATTGAAGGGATGGATCAGGTTATGCACCTAGCATAAGATAAGATAGTTTCAGGGTCACTTACGTTACATGAACCAGTAGTATGTGCTCAAGTTTTGTTTCATTAGGCTTTTCTTTTGGAGTGAGGAGGAAAAATCTGGTCAAAATTTTTTAAACATCTATGAGTCCTTTTTAGTTTGTTATTAATTTTGTGAGAAATGCACTAAATAAAATTTTGTCTATTGTGTCTGGTTGTATGTTACTTTTCAATTATGAATATTCTGTCTTTTATATTAAGATCTAGAATAATAAGAAATTATTTCATGGATTCTTAAATTTTATATTTTGATATGGAATGCTCTAGTTGGGTTGTCTGATTTTGTTGGAGATTGCTGGCATTCCCCTGTTAATTTTTTTGATAAGTAATGTAGTATTATTAATGATCAAAAAACCTTTATGTTCACGATGATGAACAAAAAGTGTTAAAAAAGTACAGAAAACTCAAAATGAAAATCTAAGAGAAACTTGAATCTCTAAAATAGAAGAACAATGTGTGAAACCCCAAATCTGGGACTAATCAAAAGAGTACAAGCAAACAAAGTTTTCAATTGATCCAATGATCTCTCCATATCTTCAAAAGTATGACTATTCTGCTCCTTCCAAACAAGCCACATCAAACAATCTGGCACCATGTTTTAAATATTGGAACCCTGTTTGCCAAACCAATTTATATAGCTAAATAGCAAAGAAGCAACATTCCCTGGCAAGATCCACTGAATCCCAAACATCTGAAAGACATCTCCCCATAAAGCATAAGCAACGTTGCAATGGATTAAAAGATGATCCACCATTTCCCCATTACTTCGGCACATACAACACCAATTAAACAATGACAAATTCCTCCTTTTAAGGTTATTCAAAGTAAAAATCTTTCCCGATGCTATTGTCCACGCCAAGAATGACACCCTCTTGGGATTCTTCATGGACCAAATACCTTTCCAAGGGAAAGAGACAATAGTAGCTCCCTGAATCTCCCTATAAAAAGACCTCCTCTTAGGTTATGACCTGATTAGATAAATGCTAGAGGGGGGACTGAAAGTTTGTTTAAGTCTGCAGTAAGTTTTTGTCTTGTTTATGCTTTTGGTGTCCTCTATGCCGGCATGCTTAGTGACAGAACCATCTTCTTTGCCTGTTGAAAGTGGAAGTTTCCAAAAAACTTCCGGGCTTATGCTTCCAACTAAATACTTTATGGCCTTGCTGACTGTGCTAATAGAAGCTAAGTGGAGCACTCTATGCTGGTGGTGGGTTATTATAGAAGCTTTTCAATGGGTTTTTTAAATGGTCAGCTTTAGGTCGAGGCTCCAATACCTAACTAGTAGAAAAAAAAAATATATATATATATATATATATATATTAATCATTTCATTCACTTTTTGTAACAAATATGTGTACATTTTCAACAATTTTGTCATTCTCAAATGGTATACTAACTATGCGATATTTGGCAGAACTTTTGCATTTAGCTTTTTTTCTTTTTTAAATTGGTACATTTTACTCATGCAATGGGTTTTGAACTCAAGGCCTTACCGGCAACCTTGTTCTCTAAGTTGGAAGAGATGCCATTTGAGCTAAAGCTCATTGGCAACGTTTGCATGCTTGTGTCTATAATATGTCTCTTTTCAAGTTTGTCTGTGAAGGTCATTTACTTGTAAGGTGAATGTAATGATTTTGATAAAATACTTGCAGGTGGATGATAGCAACACTTGTTGACTTCTATATCAATGTTGTGGCCCTATCGGTATGTCCCTAAGTGCCTTCATCTCTGCAGTTTCATAGCTATTTGAAAGCAAATAATGTCACCATTAAATTGCGATGAAGGAGAATTAATTGGTCAACTTTAATTAGAAAGTTTAGAAGTAACTATGTGCATGGAAAATTTCATCTTCTTATGTCCTGTTTTGTTTGTCTAGTTTATAAACTTTCACTTTTAAAGGGAACATCATTTTGTGATTTGTTTTTTTAAAGAAACATATAAATGTTTTTCAAAATGCAAGGGGTATGCTTGGAAATCAGTAAATTAATAACCATTGACTTCTAAAACTGGACAAATATTTTGGGCAAAGTAAAAATAGAATAATGGACAATAGTTAGTGAACAAATATGTAAAACATTTATTCAAATATGTAAAATATCTATATGTATGTCAATTTATGTTTTCTATGCCGAATTTTTAAAACATTTTTTAAAACCTTGAACTAAATGAAATGCATGAAATGCATACGTATTCCGTACCACATATCTTTTGCTATATATATATATATATATAGTCTTGTATGTTATATCTACTAGACAAACAAAATGGGACAACGGGAGTATATGATAACAGTATTGCAATACAAAATTCTAAATTTCATGTTAATTCATTGCTTTAAGCTCCATCTTTTGTTGGACATATGATCTTTCATAAATACAAAAAATATATAGTGTGTATTTATTGCCTGCAATTGTTGGTTAAAATCTAGACAGAGTAGTGGTGAGAGGTTGTTTATAACTCTCGTAGAAGGTTTAATCATCTAAGTATTTTGGAGGTGGATGGGGTGATTTATGAGGAGGAGTTTGAGGTGGCGGCCCAGGTGGTTCAATTTTACAAAAATTTGTATCAGGAGACTGAGGAGTGGAGGCCTTTTGCGGAAGGTTTGGAGTTTGATCAGATAAACGGGTCAGAGAGGGGCTGGCTTGAAAGGAGGTTTGAGAAGGAGGAGATTCTTCTAGCTGTCAATGAGTTGGCTGGAGATAAAGCTCCAGGTCTAGACGGTTTCTCTATGGCCTTTTTTCACCAATGTTGGAGAGTGGTGGAAAGAGATATTCTAGCAGTTTTTGAGGAGTTCTATCTCCATAGTAAGTTTGAGAAATCTTTGAACGCTACTTTCATAGCATTAATTCCTAAGAAGAATGATGCTTCCAATATTCGAGATTTCAGGCCTATCAGCTTGGTGGGGAGCTTATACAAGATCTTGTCTAAGGTTTTGGCAAATCGTTTGAAGCTGGTTTTAGATCAACTTATCTCTGAGTCTCAGAATAGTTTTGTGGGAGGTAGACAGATTCTTGACTTAGTCCTTATTGCCAATGAGTGTCTTGACAGTCGTGTGAAGAGCAAGGATCCGAGGGTTATTTGTAAGCTTGACATTGAGAAAGCCTATGATCACGTGAATTGGGAGGCTCTTTTAGATCTTTTGAAGAGAATGGGCTTTGGGGAGAAGTGGTGTAGATGGATTCGTACTTGTATTTCAACTGTCCAATTCTCTGTTTTGGTTAATGGGACCCCAGCTGATTTTTTTAAGAGCACGAGGGGTCTGAGACAAGGGGACCCGTTATCCCCTATGCTGTTTTTGGTTATAATGGAGGTTTTAAGCAGGATGTTGAAAAGAGTTGAAGGTGCTGGCTTGATCAGGGGTTTTAAGGCTGATGGTAAACGAGGGGAAGGGGAATGTATCTCGCATCTTTTGTTTGCGGATGATACTATTCTGTTTTGTGATGCTGAAGTGGAGCAGATCCTTCATGTTTGAATGCTTCTCCTCTGTTTTCAGGCTGTGACAGGTTTGAAGGTTAATGCCTTGAAGAGCGAGATGGTTCCAGTAGGGGAGGTAAACAATTTGCATGCATTGGCAGAGATTCTGGGTTGTAGGATTGGGGCTTTGCCTATGACATATCTTGGTATGCTGTTGGGGGCTTCCCACAAGTCCCCCTCTATTTGGAATCCTATCTTGGAAAAAATTAAGCGAAAGTTGGCTGGGTGGAAGAAGCTGTACTTGTCTAAAGGTGGAAGACTGACATTGCTTAAGAGTACGTTAGCTAGCCTCCCCACTTATTATTTATCTCTTTTTACCATCCCTTCACATGTGGCTAAGAAAATTGAGAAGATGCAAAGAGACTTCTTGTGGGGGGATTCGAAGGCTCATTTGGTGGGGTGGGATAAGGTGTGTGCTCCTAAGGCGAATGGTGGATTGGGAGTAAGGAAAGTTACGACTTTCAACAAAGCCTTATTAGGAAAATGGTTATGGTGGTTTGGGGTGGAGGTGACTCGTCTTTGGAGGAGGGTTGTAGCTTCGAAGTTTGGGGAAGAGTGGGGGGGTTGGTCATCCAAGTTGGGTAGGGGTGTACACGGGTGTGGTTTATGGAGAAGCATCCGAAAAGGCTGGAAGGTGTTTTGTAAATGCATTCACTTTGAGGTAGGGATGGGAGATAGAGTGAAATTCTGGACGGATCGGTGGTGTGGGGAGTTACCACTCCATCTATCCTTCCCGGTAGTGTATGGGATTGCTTATAATAGAAAGGCATCTGTGGCCTCGTCTCTTGAAAGGTTGGGGACTGGGGCTCAGAGAAGCTGGAATGTTCGTTTACTTAGGGAACCAAATGATTGGGAGTCGGGAGAGGTGGAGGATTTCCTTCGTACCTTAGGCTCAAATTTACCTCAATCTAAGCACGGAGACCGTATGAGGTGGAAGTTGTCAAAGAAGGGGAATTTTGACATTCGCTCTTTCTATAATAAGCTTCGTTGTCCCTCATCTATTATCTTTCCTTGGAAAGGTGTTTGGAAGGTTAAGGCTCCTCCGCGCGTCTCTTTCTTTGTTTGGAATGCAGCTTGGGAGAAGATTCTTACTGGGGATAATCTTCAGGGTAGAGGCTTTGATTTTGTTGACTGGTGCATTATGTGTCGTTGTAGTGGGGAGACGGTAAATCATTTACTACTCTATTGCGACAAAGCTTATCAGTTGTGGAGCTTGGTTTTCAGATCTTTTGGGATCAATTGGGTATTGCCAAGTTCGGTTGCAGATACGCTTTTTGGTTGGTGGAATTGGCTGGGAAAGCACTCTTCTAGTATTTGGAATTTAGTTCCTCCGTGCCTAATGTGGTGTATTTGGAGGGAGCGAAACTGGCGTACTTTTGAGGACTTGGACAAATCCGATGACCAGCTGCTTGCTTTTTTTAGTGGCTCCCTTTTTGATTGGTCTAGGGCCTGGGGACTCACCTCTAGTGATTCTCTCCCTATGTTCCTTAATTCCCTTCTTTGTTCTTAGTTTTTTGTTGTTTGTTGTTTGTTTTGTTGTTTTTTCATGTTTGTTTCCTTCACTGTAATCTTTGTTCTGCCTTATGTTGTTTGCATGAGGTAGCTTCTTGAATATCATCTCTCTTACTTATCAAAAAAAAAAAAGCAAACAGTTAATGGCTGGTCAGATGTTCAAGAGAGCACTATCAAGCTGCAAATGGTTCCCATAGCAATGATGCAGAACCTCAAAATGAACTTTGAGTGTGTTTTGAGCCCTTGCAAAATTTTATATTTTTTGACTTATACAGTTGGTTTGGGATGAATGGGATCAGTAATATGTTGCTCAACAATAATTTTATTCAAATTCAACTTTTTCTTTCTTTTCTTCCTAATTATTTTTTAAAAAAACTTTTGAGATTATGAAATATAACAGCAATATGTCTGAAGTTTTCCTAGAAAGTAAGTGCATGACATTTTTGGATTTTTGTATCATTATTATGATTTCTTTTTTGAATAATTAGTATATTCATCCTTCTATATTAAATATCAGGTTTGGGTTTATTACAAGGAATCAAGTTGGATTTCTGCAATGATCTGGATAATTCTGTTGATATCATTTGGCAGGTAATTTCTCACTCATGATTTCAAATATTAGCTGTCCTATGATTTATCTGGTAATGGAAACATGTAATTTTTTAGGTGTGTAACGTTATGAAACTAGAGTTTCGCTGTCTTTGATGAGCACTATGTGGAACTTTATTGACTGAAATGCCTTATGCAAATCAATATCGGGATTTTCCTTCATTAAATTTAAAATTTTCTAGTAAACTATGTAAATCTATAATTTTTTGCTTATAAATATGTAATTATATTATAATGTACTTGGCAAAGTTTGGAATTTTATTACATAAATATATAAGGGTTAATTGTAGAAATTTACCTTAAACTTTGGGGTACTTGCACTTTGCACCCCAAAACCTAAACCATGAAAACTTGTAGTAACCACCCAATTGTAATACACCTTGTAACTTTTGCACACTACCATCTGGATGTTAAGTCTTAAGTCATGTGTAAACCCTCAGCCAGTTAAATGTAAAAATTGCTCTCCCACAGTTACATTTACTAAACTACCCTCCATTCTTATTGCCTCCCTATTTCAAATTAGTGCACCCCTATAGCTCATTTCTTGTAAATGGAGTGAACCCAATCTCAAACAATTCATCTTCCCACATCAAGAAAAGCAAATCTAGACCCAGCTTAGTAAAATGCTTTGGCTATTGAAAGCAAGGCTGTCAAAAGCTTTAAAATTCCCTCTTTTGTGAGTTACTGAAAGTAGATGATAAACCATTCAGAGACTGTAACTGATGAAGCCAAAAGCGGTGAATAGAAGAACCAACTTCTTTCTTTTATGAACGAAATTGAAGCCCATTTTTACCAATTGCAGGTCCATCAAATACCAAATCCAAAAGAACCCAGACTTTGACTGCAAACAAAATTTTGAGCTCAATTAAATTTGATGTTGTATCTTTCCTTTCTCTTTTTTGTTTTTCCCAGGACCACAAACAGGGGTCTTGGTTTGATGAACCGATCCAAACCCACAGATTGTTGAAATTAAAATAAAATATTGTAGTGAGAGTGGAAGCGAGAGAGGTTTAGGGTGGTTTTTTACCCATATTTATAACTACACATGAATGGGCAAGATTGTGACTGAAAATCTAAAATCTTAAAAATTTAAATAACTGTACAATTATGTGTTTCACCCATTCGGCCACTAAACTCCATGTCACTGTTCATTTTTCAAGAAGTTAAAATATGGGGGCAATTTTGATAATGGAAAACACCTCTATGAGTTTAGTTTCATAGAAAGGAATCAAAATCTGAGTTTCTGCAGCGGCCCTGTGGCCTGTGGGCAGTTTGGTAAATTTCACTTTGGGAGGGCAGTTTTGTCATTTTAGTGCAAAGCAGTTGACCATTAAACTTAGCATCCAGATGGACAGTGGGGCGCAATTTGCAAGATTTGTTACAATTGGGGTGGTGATTGCAAATTTCATAATTTGGAACACAAAGTGTAAGGACCATCATAGTTTAGGGTGAATTTCTGCAATTAACCCAACATAAAATTACGGGATTACATCATTCTTGTTTTATACATCAATCATAACTAGCACATATGCTGATTTTTGGATTGTAACCAAATACACCCATTTTATTACTTTCATATTGCCAATACTTCTTAGTTCTATTTTTCCTACTTATCAAAAATAAAAATAAAATAATACTGCTTAGTTCTATGTTTCCCAAGATGATGATTGTTGAAAACAATGGTTTTGACATCCGGCATTTTGTTGCTGATGTTGTTGTTGTTGTTGTTGCTGTGGTCATTTCCTATCATGGACAGAAAACATGATGATGCGATGTTGTTTATTACTTCCTATCTGGGACAGAAACCATGAAATAATTTATCTAATGGAATTTCTTTGTTTTTTCATAATTTAAAGTTAATAATCTATGCTGTTAATAATTTATTTATGGCAAATTGTAACTGAAAAATTGATGCATCAATTTCAAGTATATAGATATGACATTGGCTTTTACCTGTCCCACCTTTGAATTTGAACAGTTGACCTTTAAATCAGTATTGCATCCTGATATTTCTCTCTGTCAATGGTAAAGTTCTACAATTTCAATGTTAGATATTTGCCGTTGACTACTGCATTGCCTCTCTCTTGTTCTCTCAAGATTGCATATCATGTGTTTCGCCAAAACTCGTACCTGTTTTTTACCGTGTCTAGAGATAGATGGACGGGTGTTTCAGTATTAGGCTTACACTACCATTGGAGAACGTTCATTTGATAAAGTCGTGAGAAGAAGAGATAGGAATTTACTCGTCTTATTGCGGTAGAACATTATAGTAATAACAAAAATATTAAACTACAAGTGTGAAGCTTTTTCATTGGACAGGTTCCTATGTTATTGTTTTGGGTGTGCAGGCTCTTTTAACACCAGCATAGGGCATAAAATTATTCTCGGTTCCAATGTAGTTTGGATTGATTACTAATATATTGTATTTTTCATTGTTTTAGCATTACCACATCTGTCTACATTGCCTTGAAGCTTTTCCAGCTCACTTCCCAAGATCCAATCTACCTTGTTTTATTGAATAGTTACAGTGGCTACAGGTATCACGTGTAACGTGTTTGACTTTTGAATTTTGTGGACATGTAAGAAATAAGACCAGGTTTGAAATTTTCATTTTTACCATATTCTTTATGATTATCATAGACTCATGGAAGTCTCATATATATTACGTATCTAAATTCCTCTTTATATTTGGAAAATCCAAAATTGGATTACCTGTTTTTGACATGCACACCAAACTCATTATTCTATCCCCAAATTAATGTTTAAAAAAAAAAAAAAAAAAATTTATAGAACGAAAAACTTGAAATTTAAACATTTTATAGATGAGATAGTTATTGATCGATAATCATCTTGATATTTTGCAGGCATGGAATATATAAGGAGACAATTGTCACAAAACAAATCCAATAGAAAGTTATTGAGTAGTGTAATATTGGCAAAAGTTAATAACTTGAACCTAACTAATATATATATAGCGTACCTACTGTGCAAGTATATGGTGTACTGGTACTTAAAGAGGTGATGGTGTAGAATTCTGTAATTTCTTGGAAGTAAACATGTAGGTGGGTGTAGAATTCTGTTTTCTGCTTTATGATGGTATATATATTTTTTTTTGCTGAATTGATGGTATATATATTAATCCTCATGTTGGTGAGAATATTTTCCTTGGATTGTAATTATTGGAGAATCATATTGATACAGGAAATGTGTGTGTCTTTGGTCATCCTACGGAGAGACTGCATATGGTGACAAATAGAAGGAAGCAAACACCTTAGGCCATCAGAAGGAAAGAACTTTTTACTGTCTTGAGTATTCAGCCCAAAATTTTAGTTTTTTGTTTCATCACCAAGTTTTACCTGTAGTAGAACCAATTTTCGATCTTGTTATATGATAAATCTTAAAGAGTAGTTATTAGTAATAGTGGAATCTAAGAAGAAAAGTAGAGGTTTTGAAATCACTCCTAAAATGAATTGGTGTTTGTAAATTTGGTTGTAAATTGGATTGCAGTTGGATTTGATTTAAATTTACTTACTCAAGGATTTACTTAAATTTTTTTTCAAGAAGCTGTTTGGGAGGTCAAGGGGTTGGGTTAGCTGGTGTATACTAACTCGAATTTGGCTGATATATTGGAACTGGCTGAAGCTGGCAACAATAATGGAGACCTAATTATTTGATCATGGTGTTCCTTGAATTTTCATTCATGCATCGATCACCTACCAAATAGATCTGTTGGGAATTGGTAAGATAAATCTGATGATCAAAGTTTACAGCAATACCTGGGTACATTTGTGTTAATTCTACCAAACAGGTTGAGAATGGTAAAAAAATAGAGAAGAAGTTATTGGGGATGGGGATGATGTTTCATTTTAGACCTTTGAATTTGAATATGTACTAATGGAGTAATGTTTTATTGCCTCTGAACAATCTAAAAGACTAAAACTATGAAAGAAAATAGGAAAAGTAAAGAAGAAAAGAGGAAGCCTAAGTTAGCATTTATTTTCTTCATTGTAATGTTTGAATGTAGTATTTATATGATAATAATAGATGTCAGGTCCCAGATGAGACCAATCTCTTTTTTAGTACTCAGCTGAGTGTAGCCTCCTTTTATACTTGGTATTAAAGGGTTCAAAGGGAGTTTGCCCAAAAAGCTAAGAATTAGCTTAGCTTTGCAATGGCATCTCCACCCTTTAATTATGGATTGCTAGACAATCACAGAAGGTGACATGCACAATGCTTTGGGTTTAGTAATATTACATTTTTTGCCAAAATGTTGTGGTTATGTTAATACTCAGACAAATACCACAGAGAGACCATAAGGGTTCTTTCTTTGTGCAATATAATGTTTTTTGGACTTAAAATGACTCCTTTGCCAATATGTTTTTCCTGTGATCTTTCTCCCTGTATTTATAAGCTCAATCTATTTTTGAATTTTAGGCCTATGTCATGTGGCTCTGTGATTAGAACTAATGTAAGAAGTTCAGTAAATCTAACTGTTATTTTGTTCCTTGATTACTTACTCCATCATTGATAGTCCGTTTGAATTGAGAGAGGGGGAGAGAAGAGTAGAATTTATTCCAAATTAGCTTATTTTCAGCCAATTATACTTTACTCCTCTCCACTCTCTCTCCATTCCCCCTCAATCCAAACTAGCCCTGAGTGTCACATAGGAAAGGTAATGGATTCAGATGCCTCACAATATGTAGTTACGAAGTATATATAGGAACCTTCTTTATTTATTAGTTTTGCCAAACTAGAACTTAAACAGAATGGGCAACTCAATATTCTAATCAAAGTTTTACTCAAAAAAAAAAAAAAAAAAAAAAACTCTAATAAAAGTTGTTGAAGTATGTCCTATTCTAGAAAATGTCACTTCTTATTATCGGGCATTTAGGATAATTGAAAAATATTCTTAAATTGAAAATAATTTTCTATTGATTAGAAAGAACACTCTCTTTCGGGGATGAAACATTTTCATACCGAATAAAACAAAAACTTCTAGAATGACAAAAATGTACCTAACATATTGTCAAAATCTCCGTAATGCCATTGAAACTGTCAAAATGACCAAAATGCTTTCAAAACTTCTAATATCACAAAAATACTCCCTAAAATCCTTTGAAATGCTGAATAAATCTCTAAAATGATAAAGCTACTCCTGAAAATTTTAAAATGACTAAAATATTTCCAAAATCTACAAAATAACCTTGAAACCTCCAAATCACCAAAATGCCTTCAAAACCTTGAATAAGACTAAAATATCCCTAAAAACACAAAAACATAAAATAATAAAAAAAAAAATCCTCTCAAAACCACAATAATGTTGCTCATTTAGTAGGTGTTACAGACATTTATAATTTCATATCTGATGATATTTTTTTTTTAGTTAGGGATAATAATAATTGGGATAGTTATTTCATATGTTTCAAGATTGACAATAATCATTCTTTTTTAAGTGAACTGGAAAGCTCTTTTTCTAATTCTCTAAATTTTAGTTATCTAAGTAGTGTATCAAAATAAAGGAAATACCTCTTGAAATCTCTAAAATGACCTTGATATACCTCAAAATTTTGGAAATTGCCCCCTACTTTAAAAAATCACACAACCAATTCTCAAGAGTTTATAGTTATGCATATAAATGTGTAAGTTTAGTTGATAGTTTTTGTTGATTGTGTGTTTTTTTTTTTTTTAATTTTTATCTTCACCACTTATATTTTGATTGTCAATAATTTTATTTTGATTGTGTTTTTCTAAGGTTGATTTTAGTTGTTTTGCATTGATATTTGAAAGTGTTGAATTAAAATTGTTATTTAATTAATATCAATGTAAAAGAAAATTTGTGATTTTTCGTACAAGTCAAATGTCGGAAAAAATGATTTCCAGAATATTTTCAAGAACACAACTGAACATCTTAAAACAACCAGTTTTTTTGAAAATGTTTTTAGCCAAAAATATTTTCCCACTAAAAACATTTTACGCCAAACAAACTAAAGCGAGTAAGAATGTGGCACTCATAATGGTCACTAGTTTCGTGTTACGCATAGAATATCTATGGGTGGGTCTCAATTCTTGCATGTGACGTTCTTACTAGCTACGGACATGATTGTTTTTGTGTCAAACATGATCATCTCTTAATTCTGAGATGAAGTGGTTGCAGAATTTGATTAGCCTAATTAGTATAAAATGAAGCACGTTTCCAATTATGGCTAGTCCTTTTTCATGGTCTTCTTTTTCCCACATAACTTGCATGGTTATGTTTTGTGTAAGTGAGGATTTGACAATCTAATTTCCAAATGTGCTCCTGAAACTTCATTTTTCATTTTGTCCCATCACTGTACTATCGTTATCTTTATTACTGTTTTCTTTTGGAATTGATTATTTGTCTTCATTTTTTTGCTAAACTGATTATGTCTTCATAATTGTTCATGGTAGAGCAGATTCAATAGTAGCGGGGTACAATTTAACCAAGAATTGAATATTTGTTTCAGTAAGACAGATTCAATAGTAGCGGGGTACAATTTTACGCTAGCTATAGACCTTGCCTCTAGTAGTACAGAATACAGATGTAAACTAATTAGTGACAATTCCCATAATTTTATTCCAAGCTTCAATCTCCTTCAGTTCAAAAACATAACATATAGGAGATGTCCAACTAATTAATGGTCTCTAATTTATTTTTTCACCCGAGTTGTCAAGCCTTTGGAGCCTAATTGCAGAACTCGAACATGGAGGCATGTAAGGAGGGGGTTCGCGGATACTCGTCTCACGGGTGCCACCATTTTTCACTATAAAGACAGTGTCCATACCCCAGCTTAGATGTCGATCCAAATGACAGTGCCATAGCCATACCCCTGCAAGAATTTATCCATTTATGAATCAAAGTTAGCATTCAAAATAAAAGATAAGAAAATGCAAGCTTCTAGCGTGTAAAAGAAATCACAAATGGCTTAACTCCACGGAACAAAAAGTAGGTGACATACCAGGATTACTTGCTTTGAATCTAAGGGCAACCCATCCTTTCTTAGGCAGTGAAACTGTATTCATCTTAGGCGGATCAACCAAATTGTAGCCTTCTGGGTCAGTCACATTATCAAAGTTCCCATAACCTGAGCCAACCACATAGAAGGTATATCCATGCAAGTGCATTGGATGATCTTCTGATGCATCAAAAACATTTGTACCCTGAAACACTATCTCCACCTCTTCATTATAATCAAATATCTTCACCTTGGCCCCTTGAATTGTCGTCGTGGTATAATCGGGCACCTCATCTGCAGTGAAGTTGAAAAGAACCGGCGGATACTCTGGAAAATCTGGGGTGTAAATCCCACTCATGTTCCTGTGTTAAAAGATTTTGGCATAATGTCATTTCAACTACATAAACATAGTGTTTACTGGGTTAACTAGTTAAGCTTACACAACAATTTAGCCAGAAGTTATTTTAGTTTGTAATTTGATAGTAAATGTACAAGAAATTGCAATACCTGTAATAGGCAAGTAGAACATCAGTGGAGGGGTTAATCCAACTGACATTGTTTAAGCTTGAAGCAAGACCACTTTTAGTAGTTCCCTCGTAGTCAAAGGTAACAGTGTTCATGGAAGCTGTTATGTACATTCTGGTAGTAATGTTTTTTGGGACATTAACCGGGTGGTCGTGGTTCGCTAAGCTCCTAAGACGACTCGTGAAGGTCAATGCAGGAACGAAGTCTTCATAGGATGGAAGGGTGCTCGGAAATATTGGATCTGCTGAGGGAGTGTAGTTGCCTCTATATTCAAGAATTGCTGTGGCATTTGTTTGATCATAGTCTGTAACATCGGACCTAGCCGAATCATATTGTCTAGCAGCCACATAATAGCGACCAAGAGGCTGGTTTGCTGTGACCAACATATCCATTGTTTGTCCTGGAGTTATCATCACAAATCCAGTGATTACAGGTTTAACGTATGATCCGTCCAGTCCCACAACGGTGAGGTTATGTTGAGCAATTGCAAAATAGAGTTCTGCATTCATGGCTGCATTGACTAAACGAAGAAGATAGGTCTTGCCATAATCTACTTGCCAGCGGTAAGTACTTTCTGCATCACAAGAATATTGATTGTATTTAGGAATGAGTGGCAATAGTTACACAATGTTTGTACTGGACACAACTTAAATCGTGTTTTCAGTTATAATTGTGGAATTATGATATTGTGAATTTCACAATTATAATTGAAATCGTGTTTTCAAATTTCAGTTGGAGTGTGTATATTAGTAGTGTGTAACTTAGCGTGCGCAACAGTAATTAACATTTAGGAGTTACTTTCTATAGTTTGAGATTTTGTGCATCTTTCCTCATTCAGCGTGTGTGTGTCCACGTACCGTTAGAGCACGCACAAAAATCTCCCGGTTGGCCATTGATAGTGTAAGAATCAGATCGAGGAGTATCAGCACCATTTTCGAGGTCTTCGGCAACTTCTTCATTTACGTCACCCACGTACCAAGATCCTGCAAGTACAAGAGAAGAAATGCATGATATTAGACATTGTTCGAATAGGATTACATATTTATATCTTTATGCGTGCTAATACATCAAGGTTAGCAAACAATCCGAATACCTAAATGGCTAAATGGCTAGCTAGGACAGGATGGAGAAAGATAAAAAATTTGACCATGTTGTCATTGCACCATAGTTAACAATCATATAAGGGGTTTTAAATAAATTTATCTGTTTATAATACCATCATATAAGGTTAAATTAAATGGCGTTGAATAAGCGATTTAATGGAGTTTCAAAAAGTACTAATAGTTTAAGCATATGAGAACAACAAACGTTTGCGTTTAGAAATTATTAAGTTTGAAAAATTCTAGGAGCATTAAGAACGTTTAGATTATATTGAATACCTAACACGAGAATTTCTTCTCCATCGGGTTCAGGAAATGGAAAACCGGTCTCTTCATTTGGCAAAACGACAATAGCACCATGGACACCAGCTCGGGTCCAGTCACTATGAGCATGCCACCAAAGGGTTCCTTCCTCATCCGAAAATATGATTTCATAAGTGAAGTTTGATCCCGGTTCTATTGGACATTGTGTAATGTACTCTGGACCATCCGACCATGGGTTTCCTGGTTGATGCACTCCATGCCTGAAGAAAACATAATTTATTTAGATATTTTTATAATATCTTTCAATAATTTCATTTGTTGGTAATGAAATTCTTTAATTTTGGTTTACCACTATAGTGAAGAGCACTAGAAAATTTTCTCTATTTTTTCATGTTTGTTTACAAAATAAGAAGGGGAAAATAAAATTAAGAGCCTTGTAACTTAACCAACACTTCCTGATGTTTTAAAAAGAAATGTCTAAGTTTTTAATCCCTCATTTTCCAACTATTGAATTATAAAAAATAAAAAAATAAGAAAAGGAAAAAAAATGATAAAAGAAAGTAATTCAAAATGTTATTCATACATCGCCAAAATTTTAGTTCTAAAATAATTCGGATTCCGAGAGAAAGTTGGTAACATTTTTGTTGTTGTTGAATTATCTATATTCTTTGTAATATAAATTTTTACTATTTCCTTTTCGTCTTTTATACAACATAAACCAAATAGAGTGGCAGGCTTATTATTTTGCTATTTGTCAGTTTGGCATTGTTTTATTTATTTCTATAGTAAAAGAGAACAAGCATATATAGAAGACAAATTTTGGAGCAACATTATAGTTATAGACCTAAATTTTAATACATACTCTTGAATGAGGATGAAAGGGCATTTTTGTTGAGAATCTAATAACCTTTTTTTTGCTAAACTTGAGAATCTAATAACTTAGTAGCATAACATGTTTTCCTTTATTAGGAGAATTATAGTTCAAATCCCTCCTTTATTGAATAACTATCAAATTACCACAAAAATAAAGCAAAGTTTTTTCCCTTATGAATTACAATGGTGGTGATAAATAGAGGGAACAAAATAAAATAATATTCCATTATTCCTTTTGGTCATAACATAAATAAATAAATAAATATGTACTAATTATTTTCAAAGAAGGGTTGGTGTATGGTACTCTTTATTTACTAACTCTTCGTATGTTTGTAGGCTAAAGATCCTTTGTGGCTGTTGCCACGTGACACTCCATTGACCATTGACTATTGACTATTGACCACACAGTATAGTATATGGAATTACAGTTGATGTATATAACTCTATATTCAGGTAGACCTAAGGGTCAATGATAAGACTTTCTAGATTTGGAATAAGACAATAAGAAATGCACAGGCATACACGGAATCTTTTTCTTTTTCAATACCATTACCATGTACCACCGGGCCTTGTTGCCCAAGTGGTACCGGTTTCTTAAGTGACCGCTAGCTCGAGAGTTCAGTCCCTCGAATAAATAATTACCCAGCAAAAAAAAAAAAAAAAAAAAAAATACCATAACCATGTTGGAGTACTTATATTAATACTAATATAGGAAAACATCTATGCTGAATTTTTGAACAGATAGATCACTCTTAATGACTGAGATTAAAAATTGACAAAAACAACTTTTAGTAAATAAAAAAAATGTTAAAAGTGGTACAAATATTAAAGTGGTATAAATGTTTTTAATCTCAACCATTAAATAAAAAGAAGAAGAGAAAAGGAATTAAAAAAAAATGTTAAAGCGGTACAAATATTTTGTAAGTGAGGGAGAGAGAGTCTTTACCAATGAATAGTAACACCATAGTATCCTTGATTATATACATTTACATACACAGTATCCCCTTTTGTTACACGGATCACAGGGCCCGGAAGACTTTCATTTACAACCAACATGCTCTTACTGCTACACAGCCTTGTAAAGTTGGTCTCCGTCAACTACACAATTTGAACAAATAAAATTTTATTCAAACATTAAAGGCAGAAGAGTGTATCGCATTATTACATGAGAGAATGGAATACATATGTATTTATTGTACTCTCAGAATATTCAATATGAGCGCGATTAATTACACACTAGTATGTATGGTGTGTGCGCTCTATGTCATCTGAAATCGTGGATTCAAAACATAATTTCAATTAAATTATGAAATCATGTTTTCAAGTCATGTTTTCACCATTTTAAATTTATAATTAAAATCATGTTTTGGAGTAGTGTGTACTTCACACTGTGCAACGACAATTGCTCATTCTATATTACCAATATGCGGAAACAAAAACCAAAAACCGAGAGAGAGGTACTCACAATAAAGTCATGGTAATGGACTTTAGCTTGAGCCAAGCCAAGGAAAAATATCCCGTAGAGAAGCAGAAGCTTGACGAACCCTGAAGGCAAATCCATAATCTCAGTTCTGGAGCGTCACCCCTGGTCCACTATACTTTAAGGACCAATTGTACTAATTTCCGCAATGGCTATTGGCGATGTTGTCTTTGAGAGCTAGTTATTTATGAAGGTAGAACTTATGTGTATTATTTTTACTTGGATGGTTAGGTCGAGTACGTCTTGTCTTAGTTATGTTGAATTCTTGTTACGATGGTTTTAAGTACAGCTTGAAATTTGAACTCTGGTTGTAGGTTAGGTGGGGGTGTCTTCTTTTCTCCGTTACTACCTGCTGATGAGAGATAACAAAAGGGCAAAATATTCTTTTATATTTATTCGAGTATATTTTGTATAAGTAACATTTTTAATGTCATATATAACAAAAGACTCTTATGTACTTTGTGCTTAGTAGTCCGTTTGCCTTTACATTCTTCTTTTTAACTTCTTATTTAGCTCTAATTTTGTGTGTATAATTTTTAAAATTATTCTCACTATTTTTAAGTACGACATAACTTTATTTAACTTAATTTTAACAAATAAGTAACAAATAATCCAAAAAAAAAAAAAAAAAAAAACATTGAAACCTCGATAATTTATAGAATTTTATCAATAACATCACTTCCACTGCCAATCATTTACCATTGGTCTCTATATGGATAAGCAGCCTATTTCACCTAAAAAATGCAGGCTCCCCCGTTTTTGGTCATCTTCTTAAAACACATTAATGTGTAACGACGTAACCTCATGGGTTACAATACATGTAAATTTATTTATTTTGGTAAACCAATACATGTAATTTTATTCAAATAACTACGTCTCCTTCAGTTTAAAAACATAACATGTACTTCATGTAGATGATGTCCAACTATTTAACCGTATCTAATTTATTTCCATCTAAGTTGCCAAAACTTTGGAGCCTAATATGGTAGAACTCTTGCATGGAGGCAAGTAAGGAGGGGGTTTGCGGATACCTGTCTCAGGGGTGAAGCCATTTTTCACTACAAATACAGTGTCCATACCCCAGCTTAGATGTCGATCAAAATGACAATGCCATAGCCAAACTTCTACAAGAATTAATCCATTTTATAAATGAAAGTTAGTTTACTTAAAAAATGATGGGAGAAGGTTTTAGTGTGTTAAAGATAATAACTCTACAAAATAAAAGTAGAAAAATGATTACCTTACACTCAATATTGCAATTTTAACTGAAATTGTGTTTTCAAAACATGACTATTGCATTATTTCACAATTTACTATTTTAAGATAGTGTATACGAAATGTGCAATAGTGAGCATGTAACAAGATTGACATAGCAGGATTGTTTGATTGGAATCTAAGGGCAGCCCATCCTTTCTTAGGTACTGAAACGATATTCATCTTAGGCGGATCAACCAAATTGTAGCCTTTTGGGTCAGTCGCATTATCAAAGTTTCCATGACCTAAGCCAATGACATAAAAGGTATATCCATGTAGGTGCATTGGATGATCCTCCGATGCATCTAAAACATCAGTACCCTGGAACACTATCTCCACCCCTTCATTATAATTAAGTACCTTCATCTTGGTCCCTTAGAGTGGGATTGCGATATTATCGAGAAGAAACTAGAGTTGCGTAAAGAGATCGACCACTAGGTTGTGCTCGGTGGGCGAGTCTATGATGCTTAAGTCAGTATCAACTTATATATTTTGTATATGTATGGTGTTTTGTAGTTTTTTTCCTCATACCTTAGCAAGTGAGGCAGATTTTCCCTTTTATAAGTGACTTGGGTAGCTGTTGTACATAATGAAAGGTGATTATTATCTCAAGTGTAACGGCCATCGTCTTGATGGGAGTTTAAGGCATTTGAGTAATGGTCATCATTGAACAAATTGAACGTGCTTGAGCTGTTACTTATCTTTCTTTGATGGCTTGCTTGTGCCTTAATGTCATCTATCAAGGTGGACAACCAATTGATTTTCTTGGACTCACCAGTCTTATCATTGGGCCTAACACTATCATATTATCTTGCAGTCACATAATAGCGACCAAGAGGTTGGTGTTCTGTGGCCAAAATATCCATAGTTTTGTCCCAAGTTATCATCACAAGATTAGTGACTACGAATTTTACATATGACCCACTCAATCCCACCTAGGGATGGCAATTTTTGCTTGACCCGCGGGTACCCGGCCCGACCCGACCCTAATGGGCCGGGTTTACCCGATCTGATAAGGAGTAGGGTCGGATATGGGTTTAAAAAAAAAACCTGAAGCGGATCCGAGTCGAGTCCGTGTTTTATAAAAAATCCAGCTCGAAACCCGGCCCAAACCCGGACCCGGACTCGGACCCAGCCCGATTATTTCGAAATTACTAAAAACCTCCCCTATATATATATATATATATATAGCTATAAACACTAACCCTAACTCCCTCATTTTTTAGCTCACACCTCCAGCCTCCTCACCCTCACTCCCTCATTTCAGCTCACGCCTCCTCAGTCCTCACCCTCACTGCCTCACACAGCACACGGCCTTACACCTCACATAGTCACAGGGATAATCACTCTCCATCTCACGGCGTCACACCTCACACCTCACACAGTTACATGGACAGTCACACGGCCTCTCTTGCTTTGGCCTCTCCATCTCACACTCTTTGCTGTAAATCTCTCAAGACAAGCCAGACTTTTGGCTCTCTCAAATCTCTCAATCACATATCTACTATACAAATAACACACCTCACTAACCAACCCACCAACCCTTTTTTATTGTTCTTTTCAAAGTTTTGATCTTTCTCTTTAAGTTTGAGATTCATAGTATTTGCCCCAGAAAATCTTGGTGAGAAGGATAGGGTTGAAACCCAAATCCAAGATCATATAGACTAGGTTTCAGGGAAAGGGAGAGTTTTTATTGGGTGAGATTGTTTACAGTTATGCTCTAAAGAGGCCTGGATTTGGTTTGTGAGTGTTCTAGAGAGAGAAAATTGAATTGGGTAGTAGGGGTTTTTTTTTATGTTCTTTTAGTTCTGAAGTTGAGGAATTTGGAGACAAAAAGAGTTGAATTTGTTTGTTTGTTTGTTTTTTTTTTTTTTATGTTCTTTTATGTTTTAGTAGGGTTTTTTTTTTTTGGTTGGGCCACGATTTGGGCCGCGGATTGGGCCTAAATTTGGCAGGGCTTAACGGGGCTCGCAGGGCCCAGCCGGGGTGGGTCCGGGCCCTAAAAAAAAAACCCGTTTAGTAAACGGGCCGGGTCCAGGCCGCGGGTCTTGGCCTGCGGGTTGGGTCCAGGTATGGAAAAACCCGGTCCGAACTTGACCCATTGCCATTCCTAAATTCCCACCCACCATGGTGAGGTTATGTTAAGCAAATGCAAAATAAAGTTTTGCGTTCATGAGTGCATTGACTAAGAGTCTGTTTGGATACCGTTTATTGCTGAAAACTGAAAATACTGTAGCAAAATAATTTTTAAATGTGTGAATGGTACCGTGAGACCCAGTTTTAAAGTTATTTTTCTGAAAAAAAAAAAAAAAAGTACTTGATGCTGGATGCGCAAAAAATGCTGGACGTGGCCGCTATGCAAACATACACTAAACGAAGAAGATAGGTTTTGCCATAATATACTTGCCACCGATATGTATTTTATGCAACACAAGAGTAATGATTGTAGTTAGGAATGATGTTCAATATACTTCCTTACATGGTTTAAGATTTTTTGCCTCTTTCCTCGTTCAATGTGTGTGTGTGTCTACGTAACGCCAGAGCATTCACAAAAATCTCCCGGTTGGCCATTAATAGTGTAAGCAGATTGAGGAGTGTCGGAACCAGTCTGAAGATCCTCAGCAACTTCCTGATTTGCGTCACCCACATACCAAGATCCTACAAGTACAAGACAATGAATGATTACATTTATATCTTTATATATTCTAATACATCAAGGTTAGATAGTCTTTTTTTTTTTTTTTTTTGAGAATCCGGGCCACACGGCCAAATTTTATTTCAAGAAAAAAAGAATTACAAAGCGTCCCTCATTACAAGGGGGACTATATCATCAAGGATGGACTCAATCCAAACTTGTAACTTGTTGCTAGACTTAGACCGTCTAGCAAGAAAATGGGCAACAGAGTCTAAATACCTTTATTGTCATTGCACCATAAATAACAATCATATAAGGTTTATATCAAAGGGGGATTCGATAGTCGATCTTATGCAGTTTATTTGTATTAAAAACAAAGATATATTAAACTCTTTGAATTACAGATTTTTGAATTACATGAGAACAACAAACAGTGACAGTCAGTGATGTTTAGTTTCTAAGTTTGATCAATTTTTGAAGCAATAAGAACATTTAGATCATATTATATACCTAACACGAGAATTTCTTTCTCCGTTAGGCTGGGAAAATGGATAACCGGTCTCATTATTAGCTAGGCAAAACAACAATGGCACCATGCACACCAGTGTCCAATCACTAATGGCAATTTGGCATGCCACCAAAGAGTTCTTTCCTCGTTTGAGAATATAATTTCATAAGTGAAGATTGATTATGGTTCTATTGGACATAATTTCTAGCCATTATGTTTGTCCTTCAGCATTTGATGTCTCGTTACTTGTTAAAACTGAAAAGGTTTTGTTAAAATTATTTACTCGATGCAAATAAAGACGTTCTGTACATGGACATTAATTTTTTTTTTTTTTTTTTTCATTTGGAATGGTTACTGCACAAACACGAGTTTGTGTATATGTCATTTTTCCTTTTTTTTATTTATTTTTTATTTATTTATTTATTTTTTTTTAAGGAAAAAAACGTTGAGAGAGAGAAGGTGGCGTTGCTTACAATGCTATGTGTGCATCCCCACATGGGCTAGATACAAGGGTGTTTTAAACCCCGTACTTAGATTTGCCTCACCCCACCTATTGGTGAGACGTGAATTCAAGTACTCATGGCGAAAAATAAGGCCGGTTCAAGGCATTGTGGCCTAAGGTGACTACTTTAAGTGGGGCTTATTCTTATATTTTGAATATAAATAAAAGATTTATTTAACTTTTAATATTTTTTAATTAATTTTTTTAGGTGCAAAATTATCAATTAAAACGAATCAATCGTATCACTCAATGACAATACAACTAAAATAAACTATATCTATTGAGTGAAGCAACCAAGAACTAAAAACTTATGATTGAAAATTTAAATTTATTTACTAGCGGGAGATTAATAAGTTCTCTCAGCATTTGTGTGTGGGAGATTAAAGAGTTTGACATTCTAAAACTGAGAAAAATAAACAATCTTTGTCACATTGCCCTCAATTAAGAACCAAGACTAGCATTGTAACTAGCACACCACTTGAACTCCTTATGTTTAACTATGATCTATTATTATTTTTATTTTATACTTACATTATTTACAATTTCTCAACTTATTATATCACCTCTCTATCAATTTATTAAATATTACTGAATTTGTTTTCTTTGCTAAATTTACTTGTGATTTAAGAATAATTCATTTGCAAGGGAATTTACTAAAATAATTAAAAGTGATTTTTTTATTTAATCAAAATGATTTCTACTTGAAGGATAATTATTCAAGTTTATTTTCATGCTTATTTATGTATATTATTTTCTATTAACCTTATAATATCATGAAATTTTATTTGAAAGTCTATTTCAATTTTTTTTTATAGATATTTTAAATCAATTTTGCTAATATTTACAAATTTAATATATTTTTATTTGTATTTTAATTAATTATGAAATCATCACGGTTTGACATTGGTCCAACCTTAAAAATCTTGAACCTCTCAATTTTAGGTTCTTTGAAACGCTCGGATTTAAAAACTATGATCATAAGGTCTGAAAGACTTTCATTTACAACCAATAAGCTCTTGGTGCTACTCAACCTTGTAGAGTTGGTCTCCTTCAGGTACACGATTTGAACTAATAAATTTTTTAATCAAATAGTGTAGACATCGCATTTTGTACCCCTTACGACTTGGGCCCCCGTTCCCCCAATGATGTTGAAATTCTAAAGCCCAAGGTTGGTTTAGGATCCAATCAAATTCTAAATTGACTTGAGAAATGTGAAAATGGAAAATATAACTTTTATGAGCAAATAAATCTGTTTTTGGAAAATAAAGGCCAAGGAAACCCTCGGCCTACGTACGCATACACACGTATGTGTATGCAGGTATGGACCTGTGTATGCAACTAAGGTTCTAGAGAGCTATGAAAGGCAAGTTTTTTGCATTAAAGCTGAGGTTTTGAATGAATCCCACATCGTCTGGGAGCCATTCCAAACCCCCATTTTTCACCTATATAAAACCTTACATGGTATATTTCAAAGGACAGAGAAAATCCAAAGGGAAAACACAAGATTCACTAGAAATAGTGAATCAAAGAGTGAGTTTTTTTATAAAATATCCTCAAGTTAATTTTCTTTTGATTGTGACATTTTTTGGTCTTGATCTTCGTGTTTTGAAATTTATTAATCAATTTTGTTTGGTTGTGAATAGATTTGACTGAGGAGAACGGTCAAAATCAAGCCAAAGAGTGTTTGTTTTTGAGGTATAAGTTCTAAACCTTTTTTTTTTATTTTTAATTTTCTTGCTATTTATTTGTTTTAATCTTTCTGTTTCCTTTGTTTTTCTTGATTATTCAAGTTATAGTATGCTTGTCTAGTTTAGGTTTTCCTTGCTTTATCATTTCTTGCATGCTAGATTGTTAGTTTAAGTTTTTGCTCTGTTCTGTGTTCTTGTTTTTTGGGTTAGGGTTTTCCAGGGTGTGTCTACGCACGCATGCTTCCTGCATGCATACGCAGGCTCGAAGTATGCGTACGCATACAACTTGCACACGTAGGCCTATGTATGCGCACGCATACTCGTGCCTAAAAACCCTAATCTGAGTTTTCTACTTCTGTTTCTTTGTTTATTTTACATCATATGCCTCTATTTTGTCTTGTTTTTATGTTCTTGAGTTGTTGTTTCTTTGTTTATTTGTTTGTTTGTTCTTAACATGATTAGATTAGTGTTTTCTCTTATGTTTTCTTTGTTTTACCATGAACATGCACATGATATGTCCATTCATTAATGCATAGGTGTTGTGATGCAGTAAGGTAAGTCATGCATTCACATAAACATGCATTTGTTTGTTATAGGAGCTTTATATTCTTTTCATGGATATGTATATGCAAGGTTACATGCCATGATTTGAATAGGATAATATGTTTGATTGTTGCCATGTTTGGTTTCTGTCATGATTTGTTTGTTGCCTTGGATGTAATGAGATAGGAACATGCTAGGGTTTATGATGATATGATGCCATGATAGATGTATGTTAGGGTTTTGGGATAATTGATGCCATGTTGTATGCTTAGATGTATGATAGTGTGTGTGTGTGAGTATAGAATGCAATGTTGAACGCGCCTTTAATAGGATTAAGATGTAAGACATAATGACTGAAAGGCGACCCACGGGTCGGGCAGTTTTGGGTGCCTAACACCTTCCTAAAACCGTACTTAAACTCCAAACTCATACTTTGGTAGTAAGACTTAATCATTCCATGTAGGGGTGCTATTAAATGGTTCTTAGACCCAATCTAGATGACGACTCCAATCTTTTCTCCGCCTTGGTCCACTCGGCTGAGGCGTACTTGCCATTTCCTAGGGAGGAAGCCGTTGTGCTCACAAATAGTAAAAAAGGTGGAATAGTGCACTTTGGTAACAAACTAGTATTTGTTCATGTAAAAGAAAAAACAAAAGCTAGGGGAGAGAGAGAGAGAGAGGTACTTACAACAAAATCATAGTAATGAACGTCAGCTTGAGTCAAGCCAAGGAACAATATTCCATAAAGAAGCAAAAGCACAAAAAAACCAAAAAGCATGGCCACAATCTCAGTTATATATATATATATATATACATAGTTGTTAAAATGTGAATCGTATAGTGAATCGATTTTTAATTTTCTGTATCATGTATCGTATCGTATCGTGCATCATAAGATACACAAACACTTAATAAAATTTATAAAAAATTATAAATATACATATATAAAAGGTATATTCATTATAAATTTTGAATATATTCAACTAATGACTAATTTATTCATCACTTATGTAATAATATTTAATAAGCTAACTAAATAAATCAAACTAGTATGTGTTTATAACATACACATTCAAATTACTTAAATTTAAAAGTGATAATATATTACAAATGACCCAAAAATAATAATTTATTTTCATCATATTGCCTAATCAACCTCATCTAAGTCAATTCTATCATCATGTTTATAATTTTGCAAAGTTATTTCTTTATTAAAATTTTCTTCATCATCATTCGTCATTAACATTTACTATCCCTTCTTGTTCTTTTTATTTTAATAATTTTTTTTATAATTTTTTTTTTGGCATTCTAGTTTCTTGAACTTATAACAATAATGATAAAAATAAAAAAAATTATATTGTCAATTAATATTTTATTCATTGTATATAAAATAAATTTGTAAATATTAAAGTGAAGGGTACGTAGATGTGTACTATGTAGTCCAATTGTAGGAGAGAAAGGAAAAAAAAACTTATGAATATGTTATTTTAGTAGGCTAAATTAAGTAAACTAATAATTTTATGTTAAAAACAAGTCTAACAACTTGTTAGATTCAAATAAAAGTACAAATTTTAACAAAAAAATCTCATTCTAAAGCATTTGTCTATGTATTATACAATATGTATGATTTTACAATACGATACGCACACTATATTGTACGATTCATGAACACTTACAATATGTAGATACGATACAGAACTTTTTACACACGATATGTATCGCATATCGTACAATATTGACAACTATGTGTGCGTGTATATATATATATATATATATATATATTTTTTTTTTTTCCCTTAAAGGCTACAACGAGTTATATATGAGGGTTTAAGCTTATGGTTCTAGAGTTGGACTTCTTTTTGGTTAGAGAACTTGCATTAGTGCTTGTATAATAGAAAAATGACTACATTTTAGCTAGTTAAACTCAAAATTCACTCACATCAAGTCATACAAAAAGTTGTGTAAAAATACATGTTTGCTATAGTAATCATGTAAATTTATATTGATACTATTCATTTTGCATTTATTTTTTTATTACTTCTTTATGTATCTCAAGGATAAATAAGAGAGTGGATGATAGTTATTGTGTGCGAAGAAAAAGAAACAATTAAAAAAATATGAAAAAAAATTATATATTTTAATGAAATGTAGTGTAAAATAGCTAATTTGACATGAGGTATCTTGAAAATTGAATATGTAAATTGATATATTTGAATTCGCGTTGAGAGATTTTAATAATGGGCATGAAATATGAATCCTGGTTGAATGTTTGGTGAGCACGAGAGAGGCTTCTTGATTTATTTACACCATCATTGGTGAAAGATAAATAAAATAAAAAAAATAAAAAAATAAACTTGTAGTTGTAGTTGTAGTACACAAGATAAATACTATATTCTTTTAAAGGCTAAACTCACTTGACACAATTAATGGGACTCGTAAGAGCATTCTCATCAGGTGTGTCAAATATCAAATATTTGGCATTTGACACACCAAACACCACTATTCAAGCCTCATGAGGTGTTCTAAATGTGTCAAAAGTTTGCAACATGCTACAGTACCGTCTCAAATATGAGACGATATGGACATCAATGCCAAAATATTTTATTATTTGTTTATTCACTGGGTTTTCTCTCTCATACATTCACTCCGACTTTCTCTCTCTCTTTTATCTCATCTTTTCTCTCATCTGAGTTTGTTCTTCTCTCTTGCCGATCTCGCTGGAGCCATAGTCGTCCTCCACAACTCCCTCTTTACTCTCATTCTCTTCCTCTCTCATCCTCAAGCCGCCTGAAGCCGATCTCACCTAAAGCCACCTCAAGCCGCTGAAACTGATCTCGCCTGAAGCTGCCTGAAGCCGATCTCGCCGTTGACGTCTCCCACCTGAAGCCGTTCTCGCCACCTGAGCTGTGGGTTTGTTTGATTTGGGATGGGTTTTGAGGTTTATGAATGTGGTGGGTTATGGGTTACTTGTGGTAGTGGTACTGTGGTTGTGGCGGCAATTTGGTGGTTGTGGTGGTGATTATTGGATAGTTGTGGTGGTTATTTTTTGGGTTGTTGTGGAATTTATTTTATTTTATTTTTTAAGGTGCCATTGGTGGATGTGGGTTTGTGCCGATGGTGGCTGTCGATGTTGTTGCGGCAGTGGTTGTTGGTGGCCGTTGTTGCGGCAGTGGTGGTGGAGTTGTTGTTGTTGTTGTTGAAGGAGTTTAATATATTATTTTAATGTGGTGTAAATATTATTTTAATGTATAGAAGGGAAGAATAAAATATCTGATAAATGAGATATTGTAAAATGATGTGGTAAAATAATAAAGTATGCTTTTGGTGTGTCAAAATGACATTTTTTATAGAAGAGCTGATGAGAATGCTTGGAGTATTCCCAGCAGGTGCGCCAAATGTCAAATATTTGGCATTTGGCACACCAAACACCAAAAAACAAGATTCATGAGATGTTTCATATGCTAAAAATTTTAGCATTTTTAACAAACTTGCTACAGTACAATTGTATTGATAGAATTGTTCTGTAACATGTTGTATAATTAAATAACAATTTTTTAATTATCTATTAAATAACAATTGTACTATATGATGAGGTGTTTCAAATTAAATAACAATTTGTACTAGTAGAATTGTACTGTAAAATTGCTACGATACAATTTTATACTGCTACGGTACAATAGCTAGGTTTTTTTAATTATTATTTTAATGTAGTGTAATGTTAAAATAGAATATCTGATATATAGTGTATTGTAAAATGATGTGCTAAAATTGATAAAATAGGTTTTGATGTGGTAAAATGGCATTTGGCATAGCACACCTGATGGGAATGCTTACGAATCGTATTAATTTAAAATTTAAACTAACTCAAACTTCGCGCATATTTATACACACGCATTCTTTGATATATTTTTTATATGTTGTAGACTGTAATTGAGTAAAATATCACTAATTCAATATTGAAGCAATTGTGGTATCAATGGTGAGTTTAGATCATAATCAATAAAAACTTACCAATTTAATCATTGTGAAATTTTTGTGTTAGCAGTGTTACTCTTTTTTATTAAAACATGAAAAGACAAGATTAAGGCCCCATTTTTTTTTTCTATAGCGTTACTCTTTTGTTATTTCTCTATTTCCATAATTTATCTTCCCCCCTTCCCCCCTTCCCCTTTCCTTTAACTCTTCACACACGTTTACACCTTTGTATATATCACATTACATCATTTTGAACAAAACTTATCAACTTCTCTACACAAGTTTATTGTTTTACACCTCTATACCTATTATCTTTTGGGTTGATGTGATACATCAATCCACTTTCATTATTTTGTTAAATTTTTTTAATAATTTAATTAGTTTTTTTAAACAATAAATTCTTTATTAGTTTTAACTTTTCCCATTTGTATTGGTCAGTTTTTTTTTTTATAAATAAAATAAAATAGAACTAGTCTATTTTTTTCTGTGTAAATTATTTAATTTGTATATTTTGGGCAACAATACCTATTATAGTTGCATATGCTTAAAGAATTTTTTTTAAATTAATAATTAATAATCATATTTATGATTAACTATGTTAGAAAATGTTGTGTCCCAAAGCCTTGTGTCTGGATTACATTCACCTGCTAAGTAGAACCTGTGGATTTGCTAAGAAGATTGCCTCTGCCTCCAAGAGTTTAGTTTAATAAAGGACTCCTTCAGTTGCTTGTAACTGGGGGATTAGGTTGCTGTTATCTTTTGTTATTATCGTTTGTTATTAGATTGTTATCTTTATCTAGGATCAAGGTTGTGAAACCCGGATCGAACCGTACGAGCCGACCGGATTAACTGGAAACCGTTCATCAATATGGGTTTTTAACTCTCAAGAACCGCCCTATACAAGAAAAGTAGTGAACCGTGCAAACCACAGTCGAACCTCTCGTGTTTGAAAACCGTTGACGGTTTTTGTGATTTAGATCTGGATTTTATTTTTGGTACTAACCACCATTGTTGATGCTTCAAACCACCATGAGATGCTGTTAGACCTTTAGATCATGATGACGCCGAAAATCGTCAGTAAGCCACACAATACTCACGTGCTCGAAACAAGGCCTGCAAAACAACAGCAAAGAAAACCTTAGGAGAGTACTGGTGTGGTACTGGCCAAAGACCCTCCGAAGGTTAAGTTAGAGAACTTTTTTTTACAACTCTAGAGTGCTAGAGCTGGGGGGAATTGTGCTTACCTTGTTCCTTGAGAGTCTTTGGGTTTTTATAGTAGAGTAGAACCAACTTTTGTTTCTTGCATGGGAAGTCTTTTCCTTATGGAGAAGATCATCATTAATGAGCGTATATTACATAATCTTTCTTATGCTAGGAATCTTTCCATATTGGGATTCTATTGACTAGGGTTAGCAGTGGGAAGCAAGTTGTTTCTCTTTAGGATTTCTTGGAAGTCACTTAAATCATGTAAAAGCCACGTGGCCCTTGAGACCCTTCATCCTTGCGCCCGTGCACCTTGGATCCGTCCATGACCGAGGCCCGTCCACTATCAATCCACTGATCTTAATACAATTAGGTTCATTAGAGTGGATCCGTCATCATGATTTTTCCCTCTTCTGGGAAGCGTGCATAGATTGACAAGTTGGCCTAGGGCCATTTAATGCTTGTAGGGACACGTGTCGCTTTTTTAGTGGTTGGTCTCTCGGAACAAAGTGTCCCTTCGTCTTCCGTGCCGTTCTCTCTATATAAACCAGCTTTCTTCCTTTTCATTCTTTACTTTCTTCAGCGAATTTGTGATCAGAGCACATCCGTCTCCCTTGACAAACGAGCATATCATCCACCCAGCGCATCCGTCATCTACTCATTTTCACTGCTCTTTCAACTGGTAAGTACCGTTCCCCTTTTGTCAAATTTCTTTAGACTTTGTACTCCCGCCATCAATTAGATTCGTCAGTGTCTTAGGATTTACCATCACGTGTAGGTGACAAAGATGTCTAGTGCGACAAGTAACCAATTGTGTGTCTGCGATGAAGTGAGCTACGATGAAGTATTTCCATTAGGTCAGAAAGACCCAGACACATCAAGCAAAGAGAGGAATCCATCAGCCACCTCTCCTTCAATGGATGAGGGTTTGGAGATGGATGGGTTAAAGGGTGACCCCAGTGAGGGTATAGATGGTGTTGAACCCCCAATCCAATCTGTCATAGGTCCTGATAGACTTAGGGAGTTCATCATGCTACCCATATGGACGGTTAATGATTTTACTTCAACAATCAAAGAACCCCACATCAAGACTCTTAGGGAGAAGTACCAGATACCCGTTAACATACCCATCCGTCTCCCTTATAAGTCAGAGAAATGTTACTACGAGTGTGTTGAGGGTGTCAGGGTCTATGAGCAGATGCAGAAGGCAGGGCTTAGGTTCCCCTTGAGTTTACTTCACTGTCGCCTTCTCCAGTACCTAGGTGTGGCTGTCACCCAGATCTCCCCAAATGCTTGGAGGGTCTTCCTTGGTGTGGAGGTCTTATATGGGGCTATGTCTAACGGGGCACGGAGATTGACAGTGGAAGAGTTTTTTAATTGTTACCGTCCGGTTGAAATCGCTCAGTCAAAGGGCATGTACAGCTTTGTGCCCAAGAGTCCATTGTTGAGGCTCATGTGTGAAACCCCCTACTCTAACAAAAATTGGAAGAGTAGGTATTTTTTCTTGGAAGGTAATGAGTGGATGTGTCATCCCGACGACCATGAATACATGCCTGTCGACACAACATGGGGCATAACCCACCGTTTGGTATGTATCCGTTTGCATTTAAGATCTTTATAGTTTGTTAGATGTCATTCTAACCGTCTACTTTCTTTCTTTCTCAGCTTAAGATCGTCCAGAAGTTTCACTTGAACAGTGGAGTTTCTTGGAGTGAATTTTTAATAAAACCAAGTTGGAGGAGAGGACGTGGGCTAAGTTGGTCACTTTAGACACTCTACACTGGTACTATGACGGACTAGAGCCCATTACAGCTGCCCGTCGATACGACGCTCAAGTTCGCTAACGTAAGTCCGTCACCTTGCTTTTTGGTTGGTTTTTACTTTACTTCATTATGAACATCCGTCTAACTTTGTGCAGAGATGGATGCTGGCAGGAGGAGGGCTTATATCAAGCAGTAAGCTGCTTTAAAGAAGCAACAGGAGGGTCAAACTTCCAAGGGGACGGGTTCAGCCGACCCGTCTACTAAAAGGAAACTGCCAAAGAAAACTGGTCGTCTTCCCAAGAAACCCAAAATCGTCCCTGAACCCGTTGTGGGTTTACAAGCTGAGGCCAAGAAGACGGTTACTTTGCCTGGCCCAGGGAAGGGCAAAGGACTCATGACGGGTTCTGTCCCCGTCATTGAAAAACCACCTGTCCTCCTCCGTGAGGACTTTAAGTACGCATTGGAGCAGCTCTTGTCCATCATCGCAGCTGATGACTATGAGGACTTGAGCAACCACGCAACTTAGGCCATGGGGGAGATGGGGCTCTTTTGTATTGACCAGGTAACCTCGTCCTTCTTATTTTCTTTTTGCTTCCCTTCCACTTGCCTTGTTACTAACCCTTCTTCCATTTTAGGCAATGCTGATGATGAAGGGGTTGATGGGTCGTTGCTTGAACCATGAGACTTCTTTGAATCATATCAGGGCGAGGGTGAACTCGATGGAGGACGAGCTGAATGAGCTGAAGGCCTGGAAGGCCGTCCAAGAGATGAAGCTGACTCTATTGGAGCAAACTAGGGATGAGTTTGAGAAGCAGACGGAGCTACTGAAGTAGGTTTTGGTGGACAAGGAGAAGGAAATCGGTGATGCCAAGAACCAGCTTCGCCAAGCGAAGGAAGAAGCGATACGAGAGTACCGTGATTCCAACGCCCTTCTGGCAGAGCTTGGAAGCTCCTTCGCTGAAGGCTTTGACACCTTCCGTCAAGTCAAGACTTCTTATCCTAACCTGGATGTGTCCCATGTCTCTATCAATGTCTAGGACCAATCCTCAGTTCAGTCCGTCCACTCTGAGAGTACGAATGAACTTTTTGCTGATGATGCCCCAGTCAACGACCCTCGTGGTGATGGAGGAAATGTTGCTGAAAGCCAAGTTAAACCCATCGTGGACAGCACCCGTCACTTTGATGTTGTCCAAGTAGAGGAGAAGAAAGAAGAAAACACCCCCCTTCAACAGTAGTTTGTTTGTTTGTTTTTTTTTTTTTTTAATGTGACGATTTTAAAGAACAGTTAATGTATAATTTAACCGTTGCCTTACGTATCTAACCTTTTCCCTTTATGGGATTTTAGAAGTATTTTCAATACTTATTTTGTTTTATGTTTATTTTTATGTCTATGGAGAATCCGTTCAGTTTACAACTTTGTGTAAATATGACTATCATAATCATTCTCTCGAGTGAACCCGTCCACTTTGTGGACTTATTATGATGATTCAACATCTAACCCGTCCACTTTATGGACTTGTAGTGTTAATTCTTTTAATGTTAATTCGACCTTTTATTGAACCCGTCCACTTTGTGGACTAGTAATATTTAATTATCATTTTATTGAACCCGTGTTCATTCAACGTTATGTCGAAACCGTCCAGCATACGGACTTTATAATTATCATCCTTATGATGAGTCTGTCCACTTTGTGGACTGGAATTCTTAGTTGGAATCCATCCACTTTGTGGACTTTATAGTTGAATCCATCCATTTTGTTGATTATAACATCAACTCATCTGTTTGGGATGAGCTCGTCCATTTTATGGACTTAATCATGAATTTGTCCTCTCGTGGATTCTAAGCCCGTCCACTTGTGGATTTGATAACATGAACTCGTCCACTTATGGACTTGTAATGTAAATTCAACTTTATGTTGAACCCGTCCTACTATTTGGACTTTATAATTTACATCATTTAGGATGAGCTTGTCCATTTATGGACTTGTAATGCTAATTCAACTTTATATTGAACCCATCCACTATGTGGACTATTTTTAACGTCCTTTAGGATGAGCCCGTCCACTTATGGACTTGTAATGTTAATTCAACTTTATAATGTTAATTCAACTTTATGTTGAACCTGTCTACTATGTGGTCTAAATTTGTAGGAATATAACATGTGGTGATTTTGAATAACTCCTCTTATTATAATGGTAATTCATGAGTAGAAATTGTTCTTGAAAAATAAAAAAACTTGCCCTTGAGCTTAAAAGGAACCGTAGATAAAAACTAAACTATAAAGACATAAACTTGGAAATGAGGAGTGTCATTGCTCGTCTATTGCTAGTGGCCTACTGATAGTACTTCTTTAGGTGCTCTATGTTCCATGGGTGATGCAACTTCTGCCCGTCCAACGTCTCCAGGTGGTAGGCTCCCTTCCTGTGCCACGATACAATTCTATATGGTCCTTTCTAGTTAGGCCCTAGCTTTCCCTGGGAGGCGTCTCTTGTAGTGCCCATCACCTTTCTTAGGACAAGATCTCCTACCTGGAAGTCCCTGTGTCTGACCTTGGAGTTGTAGTGTTTGGCCATAAGGTTCTAGTATCGTGCTAATCTTTGCTCAGCTGTTGCTCTTACTTCATCCACCAGGCCAAGTTGCAGGCGCATAGTTTCATCGTGCTTGCTTTCGTCATGGTTCTCTACCCTGTAGCTTGTAAGTCCTACTTCCGCTGGGATGACTGCATCGCTTCCGTATGCTAATTGAAATGGGGTTTCTCCAGTAGGCGTCCTCGTCGTTGTCCTGTATGTCCACAAAACACTTGGTAGCTCCTCTGGCCATATACCCTTTGCCCCCTCGAGTCGAGTCTTGATGATGTTGAGCAAGGATCGGTTTGTGACCTTAACTTGCCCATTGGCCTGCGGGTGGGCGGGTAATGAGTAATGGTTCTTGATCCTAAGTTGTGAGCAGAAGTCTCGAAATGTGTTGTTGTCGAACTGCTTCCCGTTGTCAGAGACCAACACCCTAGGTATACCATACTTACAAATGATGTTCTTCCATACAAAACTTCGCACATTCTTTTTAGTGATGGTGGCCAGGGCTTCTGCTTCTGCCCACTTTGTGAAGTAGTCTATACCGACTATTAAGAACTTCAATTGTCTAACCGCTGTTGGGAACTGACCCATTATATCTAGTCCTTATTGAGCGAAAGGCCATGGGGCCATCATTTGGGTGAGCTCCTCTGTTGGTTGCCAGATGAGGTTGTCAAATCTTTGACACTTGTCGCAAGCTTTGATGTATTCTTGGGTGACCCTCTGCATGGTTGGCCAGTAGTATCCCGCTTAAATTAATTTATGTACCAACGACTGTGACCCAGAGTGGTTTCCGCATACTCTTTCGTGGACTTCTCTCATGACATAGTTCGCTTCCTCGGGGACGAGACATCTCAGGTACGGTCGGGAGAAGCCCCTTTTGTAAAGAACGTCTTTGATTAGGATGAAGCAGGCAGCTTAAACCTTCAATTTTCTGGCAGCCTCTTTGATGTCTAGCAGCACGCCATCCTTTAGGTAGGAGGTTATTGGTGTTGTCCAGTAATCTTTGGATCCTACCTCCTGCATACTGATGCTAGTTATTAATGGTGAAATTTGAACGAAGGACAGTACCTGGCTGGGGATGACCATATACTCTGCTGACGCAGCCTTAGCGAGTCGGTCGGCGTGCTTGTTCTCCTCCCTTGGAATTTGAACAAACTTCGCTTGGAGGTGGCTAATCTGATCTTTCACCTGCTCCAGGTACTTCTTCATCCGTTCATTCTTGCAGTCGTATTCTCTGTTAATCTGACTTGTCACTACTTGGGAATCGCAATAGACTTTCAGCTTCTCAGCCTTAGCGAGGTCCAGTTTTGCTGTCAAGGTTTCGTATTCCGCTTCATTGTTGTTCGTAGGTAAATCTAGACAGACCATGCATTCGATTTTATCTCATTCTGGGCTATGGAGTATCACACAAGCTCCGCCTGCTTGCTTATTGGAGGATCCATCTGTATGGATGCTCCATTGTGGGACCACTTCTGCCTCCTGGCCTTCTACGTTAGTGAACTTTGCAATGAAGTCGGAGACCACCTGTCCCTTAATGGTAGTGCATGGGCGATATTGTATGTCGAACTCACTTAATTTTATTGCCCACAATGCCATTCGTCTGGCAGCTTCGGGATTACTCATTGCTTACCGTAGGGGTTTATCTGTCAAGACGATCACTATGTGAGCTTGGAAGTAAGGCTTGAGCTTATGAGCTGTAGTAACCAAGGAAAAGGTGAGCTTTTCCATTGGTGGGTATCTTTCCTCTGCCCCTCAGAGTGCTCGACTCGTGTAGTACACAGGTTTCTGCACCTTGTTTTCTTCCCTGACTAATGTTGCGACGACGGTCGCCGAGGACACTGCTAGGTAAAGGAATAGGTCTTCCCCAGGTTGGGAAGGACTCAGCAACGGAGGGGACGAGAGGTAGACTTTCAGGTCCTCAAATGCTTGCTGACACTTGGTCGTCCATTCAAAAGACTTCTTCAACGTGCGGAAGAAAGGTAGACATTTATCCGTCGCCTTTGACACGAATCTATTCAATGTTGTTATCTTACCGTTGAGGCTTTGTACTTCTTTTACATTCCTTGGAGGTGCCATCTCTATTATGGCCCGGATCTTGTCTAGGTTGGCCTCGATACCCTTTTGAGAGACCATGACTCCTAGGAACTTTCCTACCGTCACTCCCAAGGCACATTTGCCTAGCTTGAGCTTCATGTTGTAGGAGTGAAGGGTGTTAAATGTTTCCCTAAGGTCCTTTAAGTGATCTTCCTCCCTTCGGCATTTTACCAACATATCATCAACATAGACCTAGACATTTCTCCCAATCTGCTGTGCGAACATCTTGTTCATAAGCCTCTAGTATGTCGCACCCACATTTTTGAGGCCGATGGCATTACTTTATAGCAAAAGAGGCCCTGACTGGTAACGAATGAAGTCTTCTCTTGATCAGCTTTGTCCATTCTGATCTGGTTGTAGGCTGAAAAAGCGTCCATGAAGCTCAGTAACTGGTGTTGAGCGGTAGAGTCAACTAAGATGTCAACCTGCATGAGGGGGTAACTATCTTTGGGGCATGCCTTGTTCAGGTCGGTAATGTCAATGCACATTCTCCATTTCTCGCTGGCTTTCTTGACCATCACTACATTTATCAGCTTGTGAACTTCTTCCGCTATAGCTCGGTCTCGTTCAGGGGCGAATACCCTCTTCTTCTGACGGATGGGTGTAAAGGTGGGTGACACGTTCAGTTTGTGCACCATGATGGAAGGGTCTATTCCCAACATATTTTCATGGCTCCAAGCAAATACATCCCGGTTATCTCTGAGGAAAGTTGTTAGTGCTTGGCGAACTGTCGAGCTGGCGAGGGTACCAATCCTTGTTGTTCGATCATTCTTGGAGTCATCGAGGAGTATCTCTTCAAGCCTTTCAACGGGTTTTGTGACCGTCCGGTATTCTTCTATGTTCATGGCCTGGAGGTGGTCGTCTATCTCTATTATAACTTGTTGACACTCCATTTTGCAACCCGCATTTAACCCCACATGGAGGGTAAAAGGGTACTTTCACTTTGAAAATATGCATCTTGGTTCTAGCCATTAGATCCTTAATCTCATTTCACAAAAATAATTTTGATGTTGTAACGATCAAATTGACTGGTCATAAGCTCTAATCGGACCACCAGATTGAAAGTTATCATCAAATCAAGATTTAATAGTTGAGATGCACATTCACAAATTGAGTCCTACTATATGTGATTATGAATAATTGATTTCAATTGGTTACAAGTGTAATCAATTGGAGATCAATGATGTGTCATAATTTGATTGGTTAGGACTATATTTTATGGTGAGGTTGCATACACCTAATTAATTAGATAGTTAAACATTAATTATTCAATGAGAAATTTATGTAATTATCTTTTAATTAGAGTAAATTTGGAACCAATTAAATCTGAAATGAGAGTGATTAGAGCCATTTAATGTTAATTGGGAGCTAATTTGGGACCTATTAATAGTAATTGTGCTGAAACCATTTTTTAACAAATGACCTCTGCTCACCATTTTATCAATATCTCTTAGAATATTTTGAATCTGTGAATGAGGTTAATTTTCCCAGAAACTAGACATCCGGGGCTTCAATTTGAGTACAAGAACGAGGCAATTCCGATCATAATTGAGTTAGATATGATTTTTCGAAATTGGCTTTACAAGCTGTTACAGCAGTTACGGGAAAACCGAATTTTGGCTTGCTCCTCACTCCCACCAATCTTTCCATTTAACGCACCAAATTTTCCCCAAGGCTCAAATGAGGTCTAGGTTCATGATTTTTTATCAACTCTCATTAAATGGCATTCCATTCATATTTCTTCCACCACTACTATATAAACCCTCACTCTCCTTCATTCCAAGGCACACAAAAACCTCCTCCCTTCTCCTCTCTTGAGTTCTAGGAAGTTGAGTAGTCTTGTTATATCTTGGTCTTCTTGAGACTCAAGGTATCGAGTGAGACTCACTCTTCCTCTCCTAATTCTTCTTTTCCTCCACCCTTAGAACCTCCCTCAAGAGTCTCCTCCTCCACCATATGGATCTTGCATGAAGGTATAATCTCTTTCCCTAATTGTTTTTCATGTTGCTATGATGAGAGTTTAAGATTAAAGCATGATAATAATCATTTAAATTCCCTTGAATATGTTTAAATGTTCTTAATTGTTCTTATGTGTTCTTCACATGCTCTTGGTTGTTCATCACATGTTCATACATAACACTAGTTTTAATCTTAATCCCACATCAAAAAACATGAAAAAGATGTTTGTTTCATAATTCTTTCAAATCATTGAATCTAGGATATCACTATCCACACACATTCACTAGAATTTATTTTTTAATCCAAATGCAATGCTTAGTAAATTGAATTAGGGTTTATCACATGCACATACATTAAATTCAACATGCAAATTGATTGATAACATATTGGATGATGTGATATGAATGTTGGCCACCATAGTCTAGAAGACCAGTTTCACCGGGCAAGGTGAGTGCCTAACACCTTCCCACCTTGTAACATAGCCTCCGAGCTTAGATCAAGGGTTAGTAGATCAAATGCTTATCCATGTAATTTTCGATTTTTAGATTGTAACTAGGAAACAAAGCCATGTACTTTATCTTAGATTGTATCTAGGACCAAAGCCATGTAATTTTCCTATGATCAATGTAAATTCAATTGAAAATTAATAAAATGAGGAATTTTTTAATTTTGGTTTTCTTATTTATCCCAATAATTAAATAAGTGGCGATTCCATTGTAAAACCTTAATCTAAAGGGGAAAATATAATTAGTCGAACCTCCATTTTGAGAGGCAATAACACAACTTCACCCATTCACGTGGGTTTGGCCTAACATCTTAAAAAAGGGGGCCGAGGGCGCGGTCTCTCACATAGCTATGTAGCATTCACGCGCAGCCACCTGATTTTCGTGTAGCTCCCCACTTCATAATCTGTAGGGAACTTGATCATTAAGTGATAGATTGAGGTTACAGCCTTCCATGCATTGAGGGTAGGTCATCCTAGGATGGCATTGTAAGCGGACGAGCAATCGACCACAAGGAAGGTTACTTCCTTAGTGATTTGCTGGGGGTAGTCGCCCACCGTCACGGATAATGTGACAGCACCAAGAGGGAACACTCGTGTTCCTCTAAATCCAACGAGCGAAGTGTTTGTCTGAATCAATCGCTTTTTATCATTCCTCATCTGCTGATGACGAGTGCATCGTCATGCGGGTGGTGAAGACATCGGGCATCTTCTTCTGAGAATCTGATGACGGGGTTGTCCATCTGTGCCAACTTTGGTACGAAACTCGTCAATTGGACGTTCTGAACCATCTTGGGGTAAGTTTTCATGGCCTTTTTGGATGACCCAGTAGCCGTCGTGCCCCCAATAATCGTTCTTATATCCCCTATGGGTGGCCTGGGACGCTCATTCTCCCTTAGGGAAGCCTGCTCTTGAGGTGGTTTTATCCTCTCCTTGCTGACGAACCTCTGCAGCTTTTCTTGTCGGATAATGGCTTCAATCTGTTGCTTCAAGTCGTAACAGTCAGCTGTGTCATGGCCATGATTGCAGTGGAATCGGCAGTACTTGTCTCTAGATCTCTTATTAGGGTTTCCCTTCAGCTTACCGGGAAAGGTCAGGGCTTCTTCGTCCTTAATCTGCATCAAGACTTGGTCGATCGGGGTAGTCAGCGGGGTGAAACTCGTGAATTTCCCCGTGGGGGTTTTGAGCGCCTATCCTCCCGTCATTTTCCTGTCCTGCCATATGTCTTCCTGTCTTTCCCTCTTCTTAGGCCTATCTTCCCGGGCCAGCAATGCATCTTCTGCGTTCATGTATTTGGTTGCCCTGTACAGCACATCCGACATAGTTTTTGGGTCAATCTTTTATAGGGAAAATAGGAACTTACCCTTTCGTAGTCCGTTTGTAAAGGCAGCCACGAGTATCTTATTGTTATCTTCATCGATCGAGAGAGCCTTTTTGTTAAAGCGGGTGATGTAGGACCTCAGCGTCTCGTCCTTCCACTGCTTAATGTTCATTAGGCATGCAGTGGACTTCTTATACCTGTGTCCCCCGATGAAATGTGAGACCAACTAGGCGCTTAATTTTTTGAAGGTACCAATGGAGTTAGGCGTCAGCCTGCTGAACCAGATCCTTGCGGATCCCTTCAGCGTGGTGGGGAAGGCCCTGCACATGATCTCGTCTGGTACCCCTTGTAGATGCATAGGGTCTTGAAAGATTCTAGGTGATCTAAGGGGTCCTTGGATCCGTCATAATGCTCCACCTGCGGCATACGAAACTTCGATGGGAGGGGGAATGAAGTGATGGACACTGTGAATGGCGAGTCCGTTCAATGGACCAAGTCAGCGAGGTCACAAGAAAAATAAGTGGATTAATCATATTATCAATTGAAAATAAAATTTTAGCGGAACTTGGATACAAAAACTTTATTATTAATTTTGCATCTGAAAAAGAAAAAAAAGTAGATTTTAAATATAAAATTGAAAATGTTATTTAATTAATATTTAAATATAATAAATGAAACAACTTATATTTTTCACCATAGACCTCAAAATTAGTTGAGCCAGCCTTGGAGATTTTATTAACCCAAAGAAACCAGGAATAAGAAGAAATGAGCCCTTATTGAACCCCCATTTGGACCCAAATAGACAAGTCAGAGATGGAAATAGCTTCTAGTATTTTAGAATGGGAATGATTTGTATCCAGAGGCCAGAAAATTGAAACCTTGTGGGCAGAAAATTAGGCATTGTTTGGTAATGTTATTTGAGAACAATTGTCAAGGATTTGAATCCTCAAACACGTGGTCCCATTTTTAAATGATGCATTTGGTAAGAGAACTTTGAATAGAGTATTTGGAATAAAGCTTTCAATTCAGAGGGTTTCAATTTAGAGGATTTAAAATATGTATTTTGAAAACACTCCAAGTGGTATTTTAGAATTCTAAAAATAGTTTTCAATTAAAAGATGTTTCCCATAAGTTTCTCCTCGCGTGTGAAAGCTCTCCTCAGAGACTTCTCCACGGTTGTAGAATTTGCTGTCCCTTCTTTTGAAGGTGCTTCTGTACCCTCTGGTACACGTTACCAAAGGGCTTTGTGGTTTTTCTTTTTTCTGGGGTTACAGCGAAACAGTCTTCTTTCTACCCTCTTTCCTTTCTTCTTATCCCTTCTACAATCTTTTCTTTTCTTTTTCCTCTGTCCAAAAACCATGGACGACCTTACCAACCGTTGGAATACTCTATCACTTTTAGACAAGGAAGGCCCGTGGCTTTGCTTGAAATCTGATCAGGCAACGACAGAGTTCATGATTGCAGCAAAATTCTTGACAAAACGCCCCCTCAATATTGACGCTATTGCTAAGACTTTCACCCTTCTTTGGCAATCAACATAGGGTTTCAAAGTAAAAAATGAAGGAAATCACGTGGTTCTTTTCACTTTTGAGAGTAAACTGGATGTGGGTAAAATCTTGGCGAGTGAACCGTGGAGTTTTGATAAGCACTTGATGGTGGTTCAGCGATATGAAAAGAATACAGTTCTAGACGACTCGGATGTCAACACGACTAGTTTTTGGGTACAGGTTCATAACATTTCGCCAAGATTCAAAAACCGAGAAGTGGCAGAATTGATTTGCGAATCAATAGGGAAAATTAGCAGACCCTCGGAGGATAATGATGGGGATGAGGGAAGTTTTGTTTGTGTCCGTGTTACCGTTGACATTCACCAACCTTTTAGCCGAGGGAGGATTATTACTCTGGATGATGGTAAACCACATTGGGTATCCTTCAAATACGAATGGCTACCAAACCTATGTTATTGGTGTGGTCGCCTAACACATGTCGATAGAGACTTGTGAGATTTGGATTGATAGTGAGGGCACCCTTCAACTTGAGGAGTAGCAATTCGGAGCATGGATGAGAGCCCCTGTGTACACCCCATCTAGGAAGAATGTAGTCTCAGTACCAGGTTTCTACAAAAAAAAGAAGGGAGGTTACATGACAATAACCCACACTCCGACCACCACCCTACCTCCAAACACCGACTAGGATCCAGATATGGTAAGACCGAGTTTTTCAAAAAACTTAAATGCCTTTCCTTGTATGGTGAAGCCAATTACTACTTCTTCTCCACCAAATCCGCTTGTCGAGAATCATGCTTCCCAAAATAATCCTTTTTACTCACCCCCTGATTTTGAGGGTCAACAAAATTACAGGGATTCTTTTCAGGAAAAACTTGATGAGATTGACCAAGATTTGAGGAGATACGAATTATCTGAGCAATTTTGTTGAGGGAAAGTAGTTGATACGGATATGGTAAAGCCTGAGATAGACTTTCAGCATCACCCCACCTCTCCAATTACTAAGTCGAAGCCCATACTTACACCCCCCATGCAACAGACCCCATTTGTTCTAGTAGACTTGACAAAGAAGGGCATACCAACAAAAAACTCAAATGACCCATGCCGGAGGAGGATTCTGAGACAAAGTTCAGGTACTGACATAGTAATGGAAGAGAGTGTGGGGCAAAAGAGAAGTGCACTTTCTGAAGATGATCATTCAGTGTTACCTGGAAAAAAAAGAATGGTTTCACAAAATGATAAGGAAAACATCGAGATATTGGCAAAGGCTGGTTTCCAGCCTTGCCAGAAGCAATGAGTATCCTATGTTAGAACTGTCGGGGGCTTGGAAACCAACGTACAGAAAATCAGCTTGCAGAGATAGTGCGGGCAAAAGATCCCTTTGTCGTGTTTATAGCCGAAACATGGACAGATGAAGATAGGCTAAAATTAATTCAAGATAGGTTGGAGTACAAAAATAAATTCGTGGTGCCAAGAAAAAATAAAGTAGGAGGTTTGGTACTCTTTTGGAAGGAAGATTTCAAACTGGAGGTACAGACTTTCTCCAAGAATCAGATTGACACTGCAATAAATAAAAATTTAGAGGATGAATAGAGGTTCACTGGCTATTACGGGGAACCCAATACACAAAAAATTCATGAGTCATGGGACAGATTACGAAGCTTGAAGAGTAGAGGGTCAGGTGTTTGGATTTGTGCAAGTGATTTTAACGAAATTACAAAGCAATTAGAAAAGAAAGGAGGCAGGTTATGGCCACATGGACAGATGCAGCCTTTCCCAGAGGCTTTGGATGAATGCATTTTCATTGATATGGGCTTTGTAGGGTCAAAATTTACATGGCACAAACACTATGAAAATAACACAGTTTGGGAAAGGTTGGATAGGCCAGTGGCGAGTAACAATTGGTTTTTAAAATTCCCTGAAACCAAGGTCTACCACCTGGATGTCACTTCTTCAGATCATAAGCCAATATGGATTGTACCCGAAACAATGGATTGTAGACAGCAAAGGCCTTTCCACTTTGAACAAATGTGGATGGCTGAAAGGGGTTGTGGGGAAACCATTGAAGTTGTATGGAGAGCAGATTATGATGTCTCAAGAGTTGAAAAAATTCTGAAGAAGGTGGACAAATGTGGGTCAGACTTAATGCAGTGAAGCAAGAAGCATTTTGGAAGTGTTTGCTTGGAGTTAGAAAAGAAAAGAAAACAGATGGTTGAAGCTGAAAAAAGAGCCATCAAGTGGGGAGATGCAAGTCGGCTAAAACAGTAGGAGAATGATATAAATATACTGCTTGACAAAGAGGCAAAGATGTGGTGTCAACGTTCAAGGGTGGCTTGGCTGAAGGATGGTGACAAAAACATTAGATTTTTCCACAGAAAAGCATCTCAAAGAAGGCGTAGAAATTACATTAGAGGCCTTTATGATTCAGAGGGACAATGGACAACTCAACTAGACCGAGTTGTGGACACTGCAATCAGTTTTGACCAAAAACTCTTTATAAGTAGCAGCCCCACAAACTTGGAAGCAGTCCTGGCCGAAATACCCCAGGTAGTGACAGATGACATTAACACAGCCTTGATGATTATCTTTACGGCATATGAGGTAGAGAGAGCTCTAAAGTAGATGGAACCTCTAAAATATCTAGGTCCCGACGGTATGCCTCCCTTGTTTTATCAAAGTTATTGGTCCTTTGTAGGTGCTGATGTAAAGGAAGCTATTTTGTTATATCTAAATTCGGGGTCTCTCCCTAAGTCACTTGGTCATTCTTTTATTAATCTTATTCCCAAGGTGAAAAATCCTGAAAACATTGCACAATATAGACCTATTAGTTTGAGTAATGTCTTATATAGGGTCTTTTCTAAAGTATTGGCAAATAGATTAAAATTTTGGTTTCCACAGATTATTTCTGAACATCAAAGTGCTTTTATGATTGACCGGTTAATCTCAGACAATATTTTGGTGGCCTTTGAGACATTGCACCATATGAGAAACCACTGCACAAGGAAAACAGGATATGTGGCACTTAAGCTTGACATGAGCAAAGCTTATGACCAAGTGGAATGGACGTATATGGAAAAATTGATGGAGAGGATGGGTTTCAATAGTAGATGGGTTAAACTCATGATGGAGTGCATCACCACAGCCACATACTCGATCTTAATCAATGGAGAACCACATAGTAACATCACTCCAACTAGAGGACTTAGGCAAGGCGATCCACTTTCACCTTACCTATTCCTTTTGTGCACGGAAGGGCTGCATAGATTGATAAATCAGGCAGCGATGAGGGGTGTCTTGAAAGGGGTATCTCTTTGCCGAAATGGACCTAGACTAACACATCTTCTATTTGCAGACGATAATCTTGTTTTTGCAGGTCCAATGAGACGGATTGTCAGAGTCTACTACATATCTTGTCCACTTATGAACAAGCATCAGGCCAACAAGTCAATAGATCAAAGACAAGCCTCTTTTTCAGCAAGTCCACATCTCAAGCAATGTAGCAAACCATACAAAACATGTTGGGAGTGACAAGTGTTGAGCACTATGATAAATATCTAGGCCTGCCATCCTTTGTAGGCAGAAGCAAGAAGGCGAGTTTTGATAATATCAAGCAAAGAATTTGTAAAAAACTTCAAGGTTGGGAAGGGAAGTTGTTGTCTCAAGCGGGTAGGGAAATTCTTATCAAGGCAGTAGCTCAAGCTCTTCCAACATACACCATTTCTTGTTTCAAATTGCCGGTGGGTTTATGCCAAGATATTGAAGCCCTTATACGCCGGTTTTTTTGGGGGCAAAGGGGTGAAAATAGAAAAATTCATTGGCTCAAATGGCAGGAACTTTGCAAGACAAAATGTCAAGGGGGATTGGGATTCAAGGACTTATCTCGATTCAATGATGCACTACTAGCTAGTCAAACTTGAAGGCTCCTACATGATACAGACTCTTTATTCTATCAGATAAAGCAAAATACTTCCCGAATTGCTCGGTAATGGAAACAAAAAACCCAAGCTCTACCTCGTATGCATGGAAGAGCATCATCAAGGGCTGAGAGGTGATAAAGAGAGGTGTGGCTTGGAGAATCGGAGATGGCAAGTCAATCAAGGTTTGGCAGGATTATTGATTGCCTGGCAAGCAGTTGAGGAAGGATGTCTGACCGTGTTGGAATGAAGCAGAGGAAACTAAAGTCAGTATGTTTATTAATCCAGAAACTTGTTCTTGGAGATATGATGTTTTAGAATATTATTTGCTGGATTTTGAGGTGGAGTTAGTCAGATCAATTCCACTGTGTCGAACCAAGCAACTAGATACTCTAATCTGGCCTCACAACCCGAATGGAGCATACTTTGTGAAGTCGGGATATAGGTTTCTGCAGAATGAATCTCAGAACCAACAACCTGGACCTTCAAATCCAGAAGCCGAGAAACCTCTCTGGCAAGCTATTTGGAAGCTTGACATACCAGGCAAAGTAAAGAATTTGATCTGGAAAGCAAGCCGAGATGCTCTACCATCAAAGACAAACTTGGTCCGAAGGAAAGTGCTAACTGATGGAACCTATGAGATTTGCAAAGCAGGCCAAGAAGATGTGGTCCACGCACTCTACAAATGTCCGAAGTTATCTAAGCTTTGGAAACAAAATCCAAAATGGCTACATAAATACATCGAGCAATGCACAAACTTTTTTGACATTATGGAGTTTCTTATTGCAAAAAATCGGGATGCTGCTCTCTTTGCTATGACAGCATGGTCTCTGTGGAATAGACGAAATAATCTTAGGCTTGGAAAGGCAGCAACACCACTGCTGCAGATTCTGCAGCAAGCAAAGGAGAGAATCCAGGAATTTTCCCGTCAGTTAAACCCAACTCCACCATCCTCGGTCAGACCTGAAACATGTTGGAGACCCCCTGATGCATCATGGTTTAAGATAAACTTCGATGGAGCATTATTTAGTCAGGAAAAAAGAGCTGGTATCGGGGTTGTGATTAATTCGAAATGAAGCTGGTTTAGTCATAGCCTCTCTATCACAGCAGATACACCTTCCCTCAACTGTCTTGGAAGTTGAGACATTAGCAGCAAGAAGAGCTCTGGAACTGGCAGTGGAAGTAGGAGTAAACAGGGTCATTCTTGAAAGGGATTGTGAGATCCTTATCAAGGCGCTTCAAAGTAATAACCACTCCTTGGCACAGTTTGGCCACCTAGCAGAGGGTGTAAAATACCTCGCCTCAAAATTCCATAGTTTCAACTTTCAACCTGTCTCATGTACGTAGGCACTGCAACGCAGTAGCCCACTCTTTAGCTAGGGCGAGTAATTTTAAATCCCCATTTATTAGTCTAGATGGAAGATGTTCCACCATATGTTTTTTCTGTATTGCAAGCTGATTTGGATAACATTTCTTAATAACACACGTTTCTTTCTTCTCAAAAAAAAAAAAAAAAAAAAAGGTTTTCAATTAAAAACGTGGATCTCACGTTGTGTCACAAAAGTAACATTCTTTTTTTCTTAAAAACTCATACTCATAGCAAATACTCTTACCAGTTTTTGAAAAACATTCTAGAAATATGATACCAAACGCACCTTTGTGCATCACGAGTTCCTTAAAAATAATATTTCAACACACTTTTTTGAAAAATATTTTCACAATGTTTTGAAAATAAAAATACAAATATCCTTAGCAAACAAAAGACACATTCCCGAAATATATATTGCAAAATTCTTTTATACTAGACATAGCTGCAACAATTATCCAAGTAAAAGAGATTTAGGAGTCTTTGACAGGATCCTGCCAAAAAATTCTTCGCATACCTTTAGGGTCCGTTTGGATGAGAGGATGGAAAAGTAGAGGGATGAAAAACTTTATTTTTTTAGTTGAGATAAAAAATGAGAGGATGAAAAATAAAGTTGATATAAATTTACCATTATGTCCTTACAAATATATAAACAAAAAGTAACACATTTATTATTAAAAAAATTTGTCTAGACACTTTAATTTTTTTTATTTATTTATAAAATAAGCAAATGCTAAAAGGATATTAAAAAAAATAAAATAAAAACAAACAAAAAGAACCAACGTTTACTGTGCAAAATTTTATCCCAAAAAAAAAAAAAAAAAAAACCAAAACCAAACCAATGTGAACGTACTGTGCAAACCAAAAGAAATTTTATCCCGGCAAAAAAAAAAAAAAAAAGGAAAAAAAAGCGGAAAGACAAAAATAGAAAAAGACAAAAAGTTGGCAATTGGTTGGAGAAGGGCAATTTTGTCCAACTCACTCTTCCTCCTTTTCCCTCCCATTTTCACTCTATTTTGAAGAGATTGAATTGTGGTGGGCCCAGAGAAAAAATAGTTGGGCCCTGCCACTTTTCTCTCCCCCTACCCCTCTCAACCAAACACTCTTCCCACTCATTTTCTCTTCAATTTTTCAGTCTTTTTTTTTTCCATCCTCCCCAAAATCCACCAAACTAAACATAACGTCAAGGATGATATTAGAAAATTTTAATTGAGCGGAAGAAGCGATAATTAATGGGGAGAACATATTTTGTTTCCTCCCCATCTTTTGAAAAACTCAAACTTGGACCAGGCATGAATTAAAGGCTACTACTTACTTTTTCAATGCACGACATAGCTTACACAACACAAGATATTGTTTTATTGAAGCATCAAAATTCAACTTAAAAATGCAATTTGTTGCTTGCTTGATTCAGAGAATTAATGCCTGCAAAAAGGGGTCAACTAGAGGACGTGTCGGCCGCTACGTACTGCTCCGATTCTTGTATCAAAATTTGTGACTTTATTCAAGGCAATTGAAAAGGACTTTGAGCCTAGTTTGTGAGAAATTATTAGGTACATACGTTGGGAGGACTGCCGATATGGTTCTCTTTTATCAATAAGATGGTGTTATATGTAAATTTATGTGTAAGTTTTTTAATCAGCACAAGATATAAAAAATAAAAAATTATCACGCTAGCAGTCTTCTTCTTAGGCTTAATAATTTCTCCCCGTTTATTCCTTAAGTATCTTTTTTATGAGGTTATTTTATGTGGTTACTGATGGAGAGCCATTAATGGCGCTGATCTCATGGTTCATGTCTTTAATTATTGGCTTCTATATAGGCAGAGATCATGGTTACTATGTAGCTTTGCTTTGAAAATTCAACCTTTTTTTCTTTCTCACTAGATTCTACGAGTTTTCTGTTTGGCTTCCATTTCGTCCAATTTGTGACTTTTCATTGATGATTGTGATTTCACTCGTTGATTTGGGATTTTTTGTTCATTGAGGTTAATTTCATTTTTCTAAAGGTTTATCTACACGTTTGACCAACAATTAGATACCACATGATGTTCTACATTGATTTATTTTTAATAAAAAATGAATTGTTCCAATCAGATCATCTTAGTTGTCCGTTAGGTCACAATAGGATTAAAACTACAGGCATAGTTACAAAGACAAAAAAGAAAGAAAGAATGATTAAAAACAAACAAACAAAAAACCAAAATAATAATAATAATAATAATAATAATAATAATTTAAAGTTTAGAGATAAAAACAAAACTTTTAGTAAAGTTCAGGAAAAAAAACAATTTTTTAAGGAAAAAACCTTACTGAGTTTGTTTAGTTAATGGGACAACCTCCTCCTCCTTCTTCTTCTTTTTAAAATTTTATTTTATTTTATTATTACTTATCAGAAAAATGTATGTCTCATTATAATTATATTAAAAAAACTCTATAGTGTGTGGAGCTTCTTAAACGGATCCAATTCAAGGTAATGTAATTTGCTATAATTTATATATATATATATATATATATATATATATATATAATATCCACCTGCCTTATTGGGAGGACCAACCGACCAAACTCTATAGGTTGAGCCACAAACTCGTCACGTGGGTTTCTCTTTTTTTTTTTAATTTTTTTTTTTAGGCACGTGGGTTTCTTTTTCATTTTCAGAGAATCACAACTGAAATTCCAAGTTAAAGAAACTCTTACTATGAGGACCTGCTCACGTTGCACGTGATTATTAAACTTAATAGTTATGGGTTTGCTACTATTTATTAATTTTTGTTTAATTTCGATAGCCACCACGTTTTCTTGGTGTATCAGTGTCCCTATTTAATTTGCACTGAGCAGGGTATTCTTTAATAAAAAGCAGAAAGAATAGTTTGTTGTGAGTTTTTTTTTTTTTTTTTTTTGAAGGATATATATAACCGAAATTTTTGACTTTTTATTAATTTTTTCAGAATTTGTCACATCATTATCATTCTTTTTAAATAAAATTATTTTTTTTAAAAACAAAATTATTTAACTTTTTTTAATTAACAATATCAACTTCAACCCAAGGAGGACTAATCTTTGACATCAACAGCCAAAATCCAAACTTAATAAGGAGTGAAACTCTATTTTTCTAACAAGTTCAATTTAAACTCAAATTCAAATGTTGATAATTTATTTCCAAATTTGCAAGGTTAATCATGAATATTATAAAAGCAGTACAAACCCCAATATTTGTTTTTAAAAAGGCTGAGTAGGGGTATGGGGTACGAGCTATTCTTCTGTTATTTTATTCTTCTCTACTTTGTTAAAAAAAATTATTTTATGGTCTTTCATGTATTTTTTTAAAAAGTGATTTTTGTACATGAACCACCAAACCCTACGCCTGTGACTGTATATGATTTTTTTTTCATCGTTTAAACCATTAAAATTTAAAACTTATTACTTTATGGGTTCGTGTACTTTTTCTTTTTCTTATATTTCTCTTTTGAATAGTGTAGGGGCCTTTTTGTGTTTGGGCTGGGCTGCCTCCTGCAAGTGATGGGCCCTAATGTGTTCTGAGTAGGGAAGTTGAGACCGGCCCAAATGCAACTCACTTTGGGCCGGCTTGCACACAAACTTGGCCTAGTCCGTCAGAAATACCCTTACGGCAAGCAGGGCTATTACAATAAAATTGCGGCAGGCAGATATAATGATAATAAAAGAAACAGAGTACGATAGTTTTTATTAATGACAGAGTCCGAATAACACAGTAGCAATAATGGCAATGATAATAACGGTTTTTTATAAGAAAGAACAATTGATTGAACGGTGAGTTAATCAAAATAAACGTCAAAGTCAAAACCGAATCCGTAATGGCAAAAATCAAAGAGGAAGAACGCTTCCTCTCAATGAAACTAATCTCCCCGGCGAATATCTTGCCGCGGGGATTAATGCCTTTGAGGGAATCGGACCTAAATGATAAATACCCGAAGAAAGTTCTTACTACTTAATTGTTCCTTAGGGAGTGGGATTTTGAGGGGGAGAGAAGAGAAAAGATGTATTGGTGCGTGCCCCTTATCCTCACTATTGGTTTTCTTATCTTTTCTTCCTTTCTTTTCTTCTTCCTTTTAATTTTCTTTCTATGTATTTCTTCCTCTGTTTTTCAGTCCTTTTTACAGGGCACAGCGAGGCTCCTTTTATAGGGCCTGCCGTGATCGTTCTTTTACCATTTTACCTCCTAACGGCATTTGTCTGGTCTGGGCATGCTTGCCGACCACCGTCTGCGCATTGCTCGCCCTCGCCAGACAAAGACAGGTTTGTGTTGTTTCTGTCCGCCGTGGCACTGCTCTCTGCCGTGGCTTTAAATACTCTCTCTCTCTTCCTATGGCATGCACCCAACGTTCCCTCTCTAATCTTACCTCTTTTGGGCGGTCTGTCATCCCAGCAGGACGTACCTCCAAAAGGGTTTGGACAGGGAACGTAAAATAAATCTTTTCCCCCCTCCCCTCCACCAAACCACACCACCCCTTACCTCTTACCATGACCCATGGCCCCACCACGACCCATATTGGCTGGGTACAGGCTGGTGGCACCTGGGCCTTGCGCGTGCTTCCTTGCTACGTACGTTCAAAGTCTGCCTGCGGCTTTAAGGAGCTTTGTTTGCATTTGTCTGCCATACTTCTTCATTCTTTCATGTGGGCCGTTTTGTACTTTCACTGCTTCCCTTTGGGATTGGGCTTTTCTTAATACATCTCTCTTGGCCCATTTCTCTGTTTATGCTTATGTCTTGTTTCATTACTTGGCTTTTCTTGCCATGATAACATGTTCCTGCTAGGCCCCTTTCAAACTTGCCGTTTCACTTCTTCCCCCAGTGACTTAAAAGAGTCTGCTGGTGTTCTTACTTATGGGCTCCATTGTCCCTTTTTCTTTTTTCCTTTGGGCCTGCGGCTCTTTTACTTTCCTCGGGCTTCCTCAGCCCATTTACTGACTTTGTGTTCCCATGGGTTTTTACTAACTTGATTGGGCTTCCTCGGCCCAATCTTCTCATTCTCATCCTTGGGGTTCAGGGGCTTACCATCAACCCCTACTTTCTTTGTTTACATTGCCTTGGGCCTGCCGTGGCCCATTCTCACTTTTTCATACCATACATTGCCTATGGGTGTCATTTCTCTCTTTCCGGGCCGTTTGGGCTCATTTGCTTCCTCAAGACCCATTTTCTCATGTTATGGGCCTGTGTTCTGTTATTCCTGCCGCTCGGGCCTGATAGTTTTATTCTGTGCCTGCCACTCTTATTGCCTGCTTTGCTGGGTTGGGCTGACTTTACGAAAATGACCCTTAACAAATAGTTATATATTTTTTGAATTGTTTCAATAACTTATTCTTTAATTATATATCTTTTTTGGCATTTTGAAAGTTTTAACATTTGAATTTGTGTTAATTTTTGCAATATTTGAACATGTTTAATAGATTTCAATGACTATACCATGTATTATTCTTTTGAAGGTAATCAATTTTTCTTTTATATTTCTTTGTTGTGTAATCATATACATTTTGTTTTACTTCAAAAATTTATAGGAAGTAAATCTTATGATTCTTTAATATGTTCTGACCTTTCAAAAGTTTTAACATTTGAATTATTCTTTTGATGGTAACACATCTTTCTCTTATATTTCTTTGTTGTGTAGTCACACACACACACACACACACACACACACACACACACACACACACACATATATATATATATATATATATTTTATCTATAATTTGTAGGCTCTGAATCGTTTGATTCCTTTCAATAGTTATAGCCATGGATTATTCTTTTGAATATAACTCATCTTTCTCTTATATATTTTCTATTGTTTAGTCATATATATTTTTTTTGTTTCAATAATTTCTACATAATGAATCATCTAATTCTTTATTATTTTTGGTATTTTAGAAGTTTTAATATTTGAATTATTGAGTGCAATAGCTTACAAAAAATTGTAACACAAATTGAAGCAGGGGTGGCTCCACTTGGAGCCCAGGGGGTTCAAATGAACCCCCTGAATTGAACCCAAAAATAAAAATTATTATAATATTTTTTATTTTATTTTTCCTGTTTAGACACTTAAAATAAAAATTTGAACACCCTAACCTAAAACCCAACTGAAATAAACTTAAATACAATCATCTTAACAATATATATCTTGACATTTTTAAACCCAGAAAAATCTCAATAACAAATTAATTTGATCTAAAATTTAGGAAAAAATTTTAATTAGCCTAACAACAAAAGTAGAATTTGCTAATGTTAAACCTCAGAAAAAGCTCATTTAGATCTTAAGAAATTTTAAATAAATCAATCAAATGAGAAATTAGTGCATGAATGATTGCTTGACTATGTACAATGAAACATATGTAACTAGTAGGATTGATAATGAAGATATCATGCAATAATTTCAAAATACAAAACATCGTAGAAGACAATTGTAAAAATTTATGTATTAAAGATTTTTTTTTTTGTGATGCTGATATATTTAATTTATCTTTTGTTTAAAATTTTGTATAATTTATGTTTCTTATTGAACCCCCTAGAAAATAATCCTGAAGCCGCCATTGAATTGAAGTCATACAAGAGCAAATCATGCAATGGTGTAGTTTCTTAATTAATTTAAGATTTTATAAAATTATTTTAGTTCATCTCACAAATAGGTAGGTTCCCGTGTATAACACAAGTTAGCGATTAGTTATTATTATACCCAAGTTATTGGAGAAGTAATTGATTTTCGTATCCACGTGCATGGCGGGTATTTTAATTAATTTTCTCAAAGGCTTCCCTTTATTTGTACATATTTTGTTTTTTTGAAAGGTTATTTGTACATATTATACTGTAGTCGAAATTTAAAAAAATATATATTATTTTTTAAAAACAGAAATCTTCTTTGTAGAATATATAGCATCAATTAAAATGTCCGTCAGTTTTCGTTTGGACACTACTCATTAAGAACCCTACTAATTTTGAGCTTTAGCTTATCGTTGCTTCCACCTTGAGATTCGAGTCTAAAGCATATATAATTAGATTTCCTTAGAGGTCCATGCAACGGAATCAGGGACCCAATTGATTATGATTCTACTAAAAAAATTGCTCCTCTCCACATAATGAATAGAATTTCCGGTACTATTGGGAACTTGGAAGATTAGATTAGACCACATCTAACTTTCCGAGTCAATTGTTTTTTATGGCTTTCAGGGAGCAGGAAATTAAACATAATCAAAATCAAAAGAGTAGGCAGTAAACGACTCGAGTTGAACTGAGTATTAAAAGTTTAGACTTGTTCATCTAATTTGATTTCAAACACAAGTTGAACTTGAGCACATCACTTAACAAAATTACATGTTCAAGCTTGGTTAGTTTACTTGTCAAGAGAGCTCAAACTTGTTTATGAACTACTTAATTAACATATTGTTGTCCTGCACATAGTAAAATCATGACTAAAATATTTTAATTCTTGACAAATCTATAAATTTTTACTATAATGAATTGTTTATGTTATGGATAAACTACAAATAATAATTTTACATCATATATGAACCAATTTACAAATTTATACAACCTAATTTCAAGTCTATATAAATATATTTTTAGACAAGTATACATATAAATATATAGTATTATATATGGTTAATTCGAGCTATCATGTTCACAAGTTTATTCACAAACACATTATTATGTTTGAGCTTAACTCGTTTAATAATCAAGCCTAAATAAACTTGGCTTGTTTACTAAACAAATGAATCTAAACAAGTTTTTTTCTCAAGCTGTTCATAAACAGTTTGATTCATTTATAGTCCTACAAAAGAGTAATGCTAGAAACACAAAAAATTTCACAACGAAAATAGTTTTTTTTTTTTTTTTTTTTTGAGAAGCACAACAGAAATAGTTAAGTTGACAAATTTTTACTAGCTCTCATTTTGGTTAACCATTGTTGAGGGTCATTTTTTAGAATCCAATAAGAAAGAAGAAAGCCCAGCAACAAGGACAGCAAAGGGTTAGCAAACAGATGACAAAACCATTAGGCCCAAGCAGCAGGAATAATGGATCACAGGCCCATGAAATAAATAAATGGGCCTTGAGGAGGCAAATGAGCTTAAAGAAGCCCAGAAAGAGAGAAATAGCATATCCATGGGTAGTATATGATATAGAAAAGTGAGAATAAGCCACTGCAGGCACAAAGTAATGTAAATAAAGAAAGTAAGGGGTTAATAGCAGGCCCATGAACCCCAAAGATGATAATAAAGTAATTGGGCCAGGAAAGCCCAATGAAGTTAGTAAAAGCCCATGAGAATGCAGAGTTAGTAAAAGGGCCAAGGAAGCCCAAAGAAAGCAAATGGGCCAAGGATGCCCAAGAGAAAAACAAAAGGGCCACAGGAGTCCATAAGTAGGAAAACCAATGGCCATGCTAAGCCACTGGGGGAAAGAATAAATGACAGGCCTAAAGAGGCCTATCAGGATTGAGTCATTACAACAGGAATGACAGAGTGATATGGCAGGAAATGAGGGCAATCAAGAAATGGGCTGAAAGAAATGTAAAGCCCAATATCAAATAAAGCCCAGTCCCTAAGGGGAGCGGGAAATCAAAAAGTAGCTCACATAAAAGGTCAAGAACGGACGGCAGACTGTGCAGGCAAGCCTTTAGACTATAGTGGACGCATGAGAAGTAGGCAGATTTTGGACACATATGGAAGTAAGGCACGCGTAAGGCCCAGACACCACCAGCCTGTACCCAACCAATATGGGATATGGTGAGGTCATGGGTTAGAGGTAAGAGGGCATGGTTTGGCGGTGGGGAGAGGGGAAAACCTATTTTGAGTTCCTGCTCAAACTATTTTGGGGGATACGTCCTGCTGAGATGACATACCTCCCAAAAGAAGTGTTGAGGTTCAAAAAGGGATTAAAAAGCCCACCAATAGGCCCACAGAGATAGGAAAGGTATTGGGCCCATTTCACACAAAAGAGGGGAGAAAAATAAATAAATGGTGGGCTCTCACAGAAAAGAAAGAAAGAAAAAAGAAAGCCCAAAGGGCTGGGATCCAGGGAAGAGGCCCAACCAGCAAACCAGACCAAGCTAAGAAGAAGAAAAATTGGGCCAGAATCCCAGAAAGCCTCCCAGAGGTGGAGGATCCTGGGGCACGCAGGAGGATCATAACAGAAAAAAAATAAAGAAAGGCAAGAGACAAAGGACACGCGGATCTTGTGACCCAGACACGCAGAGGAGGTACAGAGCAAAAAACGCAGAAACCTGTTTCAACCGTTTGGAGATAAAGACAAGGAAGAGTACAACTGGGAGAGGCTGGGACGCTGAGAAGAAAAAGCCAAAAGGGGCCTCAGGCCAGCCAACGGGAAATCTGGAAATGGAAAGGAGCCGAGAGACTTTCATCTGGTCGGAACAAAAAGCAAGGAACTATGAAGAAAGGGGAAACGACACGATCCTGAGGCAACCAGGCACGGTACAGGCTTCAAAGGGTAAAACAGGGAAATCACTAGTTCACCAGGGAGGCCGAAGTTGTGCTATAAAAGGAGGAAGGAATCCACGCTACAGGGCATTCACGAATTTTCAGAACGATCAGACCATCTAGAGCATTAACCATGGCTTTCCTGAAGTCCTAGAGAGTTACAGAAAATACTCTGTAATTTGAGAGAAAAACAGGGGAACCGTCCCCGGTATCCCAGCACAGTCACTATTGAACATGCTCGGATTCAACAAGTTCAAACTTTGCAAGTCTTTGAAGCTTGAATAGCTATCAAAGTCTGTAACTTATGAGCTTAGTTGAACCTTGCATCACGTCTTAGTGAGCATTGTAGTCATAGCTTAATAAAATCAATGAAATATACCTCACTTAATTAGAGGATCCCCAGCTTGTTCTTATGTTATATTTTCCATTTTTTTGTCATTTGCATTAATCCTTTACTGCATAAATGTCGTTTCAATACAAATATTCTTGCTTTCTTTTTTTGTTAGCTGTTTGTGTTATGGAAAGTATGTTTTGTGCACCAATTGATTCTTAAAACAGCCCCTTTAGCTGTGGAGAATCAATCCCAGTCCACCAAGAACATCTCACACGGCCTAGAGTTCCTGGGCCACAGTGCTAAAAAAAAAGGGCACTCTCACATTTTGGCGACTCTGCTGGGGACTGGGTAAAGAAAAGGGAAGAAGCAATCCCTTCGCAGAACATGCCTCCAAGACAAAGGAACAGTAAAGGTGCAAACATGCCACCCACGGCCTCTGAGCCCGTGGGAGAAAATGAAGTAGCCTCCAGACAAAGAGGCGAGGTGCCCCTAACAGAGCACGAGGCTGTGTCAGAACAGAGGAATGCGAGGCAAGAGCTAGACCCTATGGCTCAAATGACCGCGATGTTGAAAGAGTTGCAACAAGAAGTTCACCTTCTCAAAGAAAGTAAGACGCAAGAAGTCAGAGACAATGCCCCCCATGTGGGTAACCAAGGCAGAACCCAGCCAGAGGGAGGATCAGCAGTGGGAGGAGGAACTAACCCCCAATATCTGACACTGGCAGATGTCAGTGCCCTCCTGGACTAAGAAAGGGAAAAACTTTCCAAGACCCCGAAGCAATTTTCTCGGGATCCCCCGTTCCCACTGGAACTCCTTGGCAAGCCGTAACCCAAAGGATATGAGCCACCAAAGTTCCATCCTTTTGATGGAAGGAATGGAAGTGCAGTAGAACACGTGAGTAGGTTCGTCCACACTATGGGCCCCTACGCAGGAGACCGGGAGCTGTGCCTAAGAGAGTTTGCTAAGTCCCTGGTGGACAGAGCGTACACTTGGTACACTACACTGAGACCTGGGTCCATTAAGACCTGGGACGAAATGATGGAAAGATTTTGTGCAAAATATTACCCTGGTGAGGACAAGGTCACTTTCCAAAGCCTTCAGATGGTGAGGCAGAGACCTGGAGAGGATCCTGTCCAGTTCATCAAAAGATTTGAAGATGTGTCCCTAGACTGTTATGGGGACCATGAAGAAAAAGAGCTTGTGGAAACTTGCGTCTCTAACATGCTTTTCGATTACAGGCTCAACCTCGAAAATTTATGTATCACACAGTTCGCTGACCTGTTACAAAGAACAAGAAGGACAGCACAAACTATGAGGGCGAAGAGGGCACTGGCATCCCAAGCCATGACAGCATCAGTGGGGGAAAAAAGGAAAAGGCCTGATGAAAAAATGTTCGAGGAACCACCAGTGATCCCATGTACCGTAGAAGAATTAAACCACGTCCTGGACAAATGGATCGGGGATGGAGTGATTAGGCCATTCACTGTGTCCAGGCCACCAACCGAAGAAGAAAGGAAAAATCTTTTGTTTTGCAGGATTCACAATTACGTTAAGCATTCCACCAAGGATTGCTGGACCCTCCGCAGGCTTTTCCATAGGAAGCTAAGAGAAGGAACCCTGGAACTCACCCAGAAGGAACCAGAAGTACAAAGAAACCCCCTGCCTAACCATAAAGGAAAGGGGGTAGTAGCTGTGGTAATCCATGGGAACTCGGCAGAAGCAGAAGAGTCAGGAGGATCCTTCCACCCAAACACAGTCAGGACCCTCCAGAAGAATCCCAAGTTCAGGTCACTATTCAATCAGCTAGGATTTGGACCAGAAGCAAGAAGGGTGGCCACGGAATCCCTCATGACTATAGCAGCAGATTCAGGAATGGAATGTTTCACGGCAGAATCACATGCCAGCCGAGCTTTCCCAGAGACAACAAATGCCATAACCTTCACTGATGAAGACATGGAGGTTGAGCATCTAGACCACCGTAGACCTCTTTACCTAATGGCCACCATAAATGGTGTCCAAATCAGAAGAGCACTTGTAGACACAGGGGCATCACTTAACCTCATAGCCCTGAGCACCTTGGAAGCCGTGGGCCTGGCTGGAAAGAGGATCCTGGGGGCTTCCATGGAGATAACCGGATTTGGAGGATCAACAGAATCAACCGAAGGCTATATACAGCTAGCCCTAAGGGTGGGGCCAATAGTAGCCTTGACCAGATTTCACGTAATCAATTCAGAAGTGTCCTACCATGTACTCCTGGGACGGCCATGGCTCCATAAGCACCGCCTTATACCATCCACATACCACCAGTGCGTTAAGGGGAGATTGAACGGGAGGCCTGTAAGGATCCCTGCCAACCACAACCCTTTCAACCAAGGAGAAGTAAACTTTGTAGAAACAATGTTTTATGATGAGTTGGGACCAGATGATGAAAGTCCCATACCAGGGACCCCAGGAACACCTATTTTGGAAAAAGAAGAAGGAGGAGGTACCCATGACTTGAGGGACCTCCTAAAGAGAAAAAGGCAAAAGAAAGAGCCCAGCGCCTCAGGATCCCGGGAGTGTGTAGTAGTATGAGAGCTCGGGGGGAGATTAATATATCGTTTGTGAAGGTGCACGGGATCTGAGTGCATCGTGCAAGAAGGTCCCGGACCACTAGAATGTATGATGGCCCAGGAGGAAGTCCAAGAGGAACCAGTCAAAGAGACACAAATCCAGCCTGAGGAAGAACTACAGGAAGTAAACCTAGGAATTGAACTGGGATCCCAGAAACCGGTCTTCATCAGTAGTCGGTTGACAACACAAGAAAGGGGGCCACTGTTGGCTTTGCTCAAAGAATACGCAGATGTGTTTGCATGGACCTATGATGAGATGCCCAGTCTGGATCCTGGATTAGTGGTCCATGCTCTCAATGTGGACCCAGGAGTTAAACCAGTGATCCAACCAGCCAGGGTCTTTCACACTGATATAGAAGCCCAGATAACTCAAGAGGTCAAGAAGCTACTAGCAGCTGGTTTTATCAAGCCCATCCAGCACCCTAGATGGCTTTCTAACATAGTACCTGTGAAGAAAAAGAACGGCCAAATCCGTTGCTGTGTAGATTTCCGCAACCTGAATAAAGCATGTCCAAAAGATGAGTTCCCTCTGCCTAATATTGACCTCCTTGTGGATTCAGCTGCAGGAAGTTCCATGTTCTCATTCATGGACGGATATAGTGGGTACAACCAGATTCGCATGGCTGCCAAGGATGCCAAGAAAACAGCATTCAGGACACCAATCGGAAATTTTTATTATACTGTGATGCCCTTTGGTCTTAAAAATGCAGGAGCCACATACTAGCGAACCATGACAGCCATCTTCCATGATATGATGCATGAGGAAATAGAGGATTATGTGGATGATATTGTGGTCAAATCAAAAACTAGGACATGGCACCTTCAGATACTTGAATGGGTTTTCAAAAGATGCAGAGAATACAAGCTACGCATGAACCCCATGAAATGCGCTTTTGGAGTATCTGCAGGAAAGTTCCTCGGGTTCCTAGTGCATCACAGAGGCATAAGTGTAGATCCAGTCAAAGCTGTAGCTATTGCTACTATGAGAAGACCAACGACAGTGAGGGAGCTCAAAAGCTTCCTGGGAAGGGTTTCCTACATCAGGAGATTCGTGCCAGGACTGGCTTCGGTCACAGGGGGCTTATCCAAGCTGTTAAAAAAGGGAACTGAGTTCACCTGGGGAGCAGAACAACAAGAAGCCTTCCAAAGGGTCCAACAGATCATGAATCATCTGCCCACTCTCTAGGCATCAGTACGTGGGCGACCCTTGCTATTATACTTGGCATCAAATACCTAAGCGATAGGAGCCCTGTTGGCCCAAGAGGATGATGGTGGGAACGAGCAACCTGTTTACTATGTGAGCAGAACACTCAAGGATGCTGAAACCAGATATCCCAGGATAGAAAAGGCTTGCCTAGTGGTTATTTACACATCTCAGAGGCTGAAGAGATATTTCTCAGCCCACCAGATCCTGTTAGTAACTAAATCACATCCCATAAAAGCACTCCTGCATCAGCCCTCCTAACAGGGAGAATAGCACAGTGGCTGATCCTGCTTTCCCAATATGACATAGGCCTAAGGACCCCCAAGGCCGTCAAAAGTCAAGCCATAGCGGATCTCCTGGCGCAATTCCCAGGGAAGGAGGAAAACCCACTAAGTGAAAAGATCCCAGGTGAAGTGGTAGTAGCAGAAATCCCGGGAAAGAAATGGACAATGAGATTTGATGGGTCGGCTACAGCAACTTCAAATGGGGTAGGAATTGTACTAAGCTGTGAAAATGGAGACACCATACCTCTATCCTTCAAGCTTGGTTTCTCCTGCTCCAATAATGCAGCCGAGTACGAGGCGTACTTAACTGGGCTAACTATAGCACTAAATGTTGGGGTGAAACACATGAGAGTACTGGGAGATTCCAATCTTGTGGTATCCCAGGTGAAAGGTGACTTTGCATTAAGGGAACAAAGTTTGGCAGCCTACAGGACATGGGCGCAAAGGCTGGAGCAGGAATTCCTGACCTTTAGCATAGAGTACACACAGAGAAGTGAAAACAGATATGCAGATGCGCTTGCCACCCTGGGATCCCAAGTACCATTCAAGGGAAAAGACACTCTAGTCAGAATAGGAAGGCAGGAGCATTCCATCTTAGAAATCCTCCAACAAATATCCCCCGGAGAGTCCAAACAATGGGACTGGAGGAGCGAAGTGAAAGAAAAAATGAAAGAAACAGGATCCGGAGGGAATGTTAAGGAACTGAGAGACTACACTCTAATAGAAGGAGAACTATACAGAAGACTGCCCGGAGGGATCCTATCCAGATGTATCAATGAGAAAGAGGGGAAGTTGAGATTGGAAGAACTACATACCCAAGTCTGCGGGACCTTAGAAAAGATCAGTCTATACAGGAGGATGCAACGCATGGGGTACTACTGGCCAAATATGAGCAAAGAAGCATCAACTATACAGGAAAAATGCCAAGAATGCCAACCTTCGATAGACAGAGGAGAAAGCTATGCTGTATTTGTTACAGAAGACTGGAGGACCCCTTTCATGGAATACTTGGCTCAAGGGATCCTACCAACTGACAGGACGCTGGCCCACCAGCTCAAGAAGCTCGCAGTCAGGTATTTCTTACAGAACGGGATCCTATTCAAAAGGGGATACAGTGGAGATCCCCTAAGATGCCTGGGACCAAGGGAAGCCAGGGAAGTGGTTAGGGAAGTCCATTCTGGTGATTGTGGAAGTCACCCAGGAAAAAGGAGGCTCTATAAACAGTTACTACTATTGGGATATTACTGGCCAACAATGAAAAAGGACTCCGAAGAGGTAGTCAAAACCTGCCACGCATGTCAAGTCCTTGGAGATGCAATCCATACTCACCCAAATACGTTACAAGACATGACAACCCCATGGCCTTTCCACACTTGGGGGCTTGATCTCATAGGGCCTATAAATCCTCCATCCAGTGGTTACATATGGATCTTGGCAGCCACTGAATATTTTACAAAATGGGTAGAGGCCATCCCCTTGAAGAAAGCCACTGGAGCAGCTGTAGCAAACTTCATTCGAGGCCATATCATTACGAGGTTTGGGATCCCCAGGAGGTTGATCAGTGACAACGGGACCCCATTCATAAATAAAGACATGAAGGGGTTAACAGAGGCTTACTACATCAAGCATGGAAGGTCTACACCGTACTACCCACAAGGAAATGGCCAGGCAGAGGCCACTAATAGGGTGATCTTGAAGATCCTTAAAAAAATGAAGCAAGAATATGGAGGAAAATGGAGTGACCACCTGGCAGATGTACTTTGGGCGTGCAGGAGCTCTGTGAAAACAGCCACGGGATTTTCACCATTCTCCCTGGTCTATAGGACATAAGCTATCAGCCCAGTAGAATTAATTGTTCCCACACCAAGAGTAGTACTTGAGGAAAGTCAGGAGGACACCGAGGACACAAACAATGAAAGGAGGCTAACAGACCTGGAAGGGGTAGAGGAAGAAAGAGAGCTAGCCAAAAGAAGAAGCCAGAGGTACCAGCAAAGGATGACAAGAGCATATGCACAAGCAGTACGCCCGAGGACTTTCACTAAAGGGCAGTTGGTACTAAGGACAGCAGAACATGTGAGAAGAAACCTACCGGGACCCTCCAAATTTGCCCCAAAGTGGGAAGGACCCTACATCATCAGGGAGGCCCATGATAGTGGGTACTACTACCTCACGAAGGAAGATGGAACAATCCTGACAGAGCCCATAAATGGGAAGTGGCTGAAACAATACTACGCATGAGAAGGGAGAGGTCTCAGTACACTGGAATCCTTTTGCCAAATGCTCCAACTTGCTAAGTGTTCCTCTTCTTTCCTTCTTTCATATATTATTATTTAAGTAATTCTGTTCGAAGCTGGAGGTAGAAGGACATTCTACGATCCTTACTATCTTGGTTACATTCGCTGTGTTCCTTGAATGACATTTATGTTTTAAGATTCAATGAAATTTCTTCTTTTGCTTTGTTTTTCAGTTATTAAATCCTAAGTATCACAGAATTCCTAACACGGACAAAATCAGGGGAGGATACCTGAGGAAATCTTCTTACATAATCCAGGATCACCCCACAGATAACTACAAACAGTTGAAATTAAATACATGGTCTAGGACCTCAAGCATGAACTGAAGGTACCTAGCCCAGTACTTGATAAAAAAAAAAACTTGCCAAGATTCATGAGCTGGGACAAATAAGAATACATTACCAAACATACCCAGCTCAGTACTTGTGCAACAAAAAAAAAGGTGGGGGGAAATACTTGGGGAAATCTTTTGATACATAACCTAGGATCACCCCACGGATAGCTGCGAAGCAGCCAAGTCTCAAATACATGGTCTAGGATCTCAAGCATAAACTGAGGATACCTAGCCCAGTACTTGATATAAAAAGAAACCTGCCAAGTTCATGAGCTGGGACAAAAAAAAAAAAGAATACAATAATATGTTGCCAAATGTACTCAGTTCAGTACTTGCGCAATCAGGAAGGAAGAGAATGCGTACCTAGTTGGAACTTACAATAAAATTTGTGGGAATCACAGGCTAGGACTCAGCAAAAAAAAAAGAAAGACAAGAAAAGAAGATCCACATGCCATTTGAAAAAGATTAGAAGCAAAGCCATACTAAAGCACAAGCACATAGAAGCAGTCTCAAAGCACAAGTGCAGATCTAAACGAAAAAAAAACAGAAACATTGTCCAACCAAAGAAATAGAAAATTTATACAATCCCAAATTGTTCACACATGTCCAAACAGTTAAAAAAAAAAAAGAGGGGAGAAAGAAGCTAAGTAAGGAGGCCAGCCAACAAAGAGCCACTCGAAGGAAGAGCAAGGACAGCTGAAGAAAGAACCCTCTGCCTTTTGACTTTTAGATCTTGCAAAGTCTTGTGAGCACGAGCTAGAGCTTCCTCAGCAGTAGCAATCTCGGCATCAATACTTTTAGAAGCTTGCCTCTGGAAGAGCGCTTGGGCTAGTGATCGCAGGTACTCCAGCAAAAAGGACAAGTTAAACTTGGCCTCCAAAAGATCCTGAACAACTCCCCTCCATTCCAAGAGCTTCTCCTCAGAAAGAGAGTCCAGTGAGGAATCTCTCAGAGAAATCAGCACGGTGCACAGCAACTCCATCAAAATGTTCCCCAAGAATACTCCTCCTCTGAAACCATGGGTAAAGTCCCCATAACTTTTAAGCAGCCCTTCTAGTAATGGCAGGCCTTCCACAGGCATAGAGAACCGCAAGAAGTTGCCATAGGAGGATCCGAAGCGACAGAAATGACTGACAGGGAGGCTGTTGAATTCCAGAAGATTAAAACGAGCCAAAAAGGCGGGGAGCCTGGAAGCAGGGTCGGAAACAATCACCTCTGGGGCCTTCTCCTTTGCTGCATCATCGCCGGGGTCCCAAAGGAACCTCCAACCTCCTGGACAGCATAAGGGGCAGCAACTTGAGCAGATCCTACACCTCCCTCAGGAGCCACGATTTCAGGATTTTTGATATCAACCCCTGCAAAAAAGGGGGGGGGGGGACTTAGCTTCTAAAAAAAGAAAAAAGAAAAAAAGGAGGGAACAAAAAGTGATAGAGAAAAAGAAAAAACCAGTATCAGCCTCTTGGGGTGAAGTTTCCTCCTCTTCCTCCTTTGATTTCTTGAAAGATTCTGGGAAAGAACACAGGGCAAGTTGAAGAAAAGGTAAGGAAGCTCCAGCAAAACGGCTAAAAGAAGGCAGGGACACAGGGGGCTTCGCCATAACAAAAAAAAAACAAACACAAAAAAAAGGGGGGGGGGACGAGGAAAGAAGAAAGAAAGAATGCAGTAAGGACAGTCAACACCCCACCTTCAGAGTCCTCCGATTCCAAAGAAGTAGCAGCACCAGAGGCAGATCTTGCAGTGGCTTGGCCTGGAAAGAAGAAGAACTTAAAAAAAAAAAAGAAAGAAGGGGTGCAAAAGAGATAAGGGTAAAAGGCTATATAAAAGAAAAGAAAAGAAAAGAAAAGAAAGGCTCACCTGTTTGCTCGGATGATGATGCGCCTCCCAAGGTCCTTGTACTTAAACCAGTCTGAGGTAGCACGGTCTTGACAGGGCTGGGAATCTGTTCAAAGTGAGAACCTGGGGACGCGGGAAGCTTGGGAGCCTCAGGATCTTGGGCAGCCTGGACATCCTGCGTTGGTTGCTTGGTTTCCTCAGCTATGTCACCAATGAGAGCCTCCTCCTCCTTACTCTGAGATGCAATTTCAGCCATCTCTTCCTCCAAAGTCTCACCAACCACAGGGGGAGGAACCTCAACCTAAAAAAAAAGAGGAGAATGAGCAAAAGGACAGCACGGGTGAATAACACTTGTGAAATAAATATGAGAAAGCAGCAAAAGACACAGGTAAGGAAAAACCATACCACATCTTCACCAGAAGATTGACTTCTACCCTTCCTGGGATCTAGCTTACGCTTAGACTGCACACACAAAAAAAAAAAAACAAACAATCACTCATTAGTTAAAAAAAAAAAAAAGAAGAGAAAAGGGAAGAAACAACAAAGCTGTAAAAGAGCAAAGGAGGAAAGAGGCCTTGCCCTTCTTTCTCTTTCAACAGGGTCTCCAAGTCTTTGTTGTCTACTACGGGTACGTCCAGAGGGTCCTAAGGAACCATGAATTGAAGGACTCACAGGAGCTGGGGGAAAAGAAGACTCTACCTTAGTCTTCACCCGGCCCTTTGTGGCCAAAGGTTGCTCCACTTCCTTCTCCTCAACAAGTACCAACTGTTTCCGGGATTTTCCAGCCTTCTTCTTCTTTGGCTTAGGGCCAACATCCTCTGCACTCTCTTCAGCCGCGGCCTCCTTCAATTTTTCCTGTTTGATTGCTTTCCCTTTACTCATGCCTATGGGAGCGCTGGGACTTATGGCTTCCACTGCCCCTTTCTTAATTGGTACCCCAGCAGAAGCACCAACAACAAGGTCACATCCCAGCCAGTTCTCTGGGAAATCCTGCGCATAAGACACCCAGCCTTCTCTGGAAGCATGCCATTCTGCAAAACCAGTTTTGCTGCTCACAGCAGCAGAAACAATACCAGCAGTAGGCAAGGACAGGCGCCTGTTGGATGTTGGGGCAGAAGAAATGTCAGGGTTAGGCACCCTCCCAATCGTCTCAGAACCAGCATAATCAGCAAAGGACTTCTGAACCTTCCTCCAATAACCAGCATAACCACTAGAGGCAAAAACTCCTCTCTCAGAGTTAGGCACTACAAACTGAGGACTCCGTCGTGACCAATAAGAAAAAGCCTGAAGTTTCATGAAGGGATCCAAAGAAGGAAAAGAAGGAACTATGTCATTGAACACTGGGGGAATATCCTGGTCAAAACCAAACTGCCGAAGTACTCGATGCGCCGAGTAATGGGTGTACCGTGGGCCAGTCGAGGAAAGCACAGGAAGCCAGGAAGGACTAATGCAAGCCAAATAGGCTAAACTACCTTCATCACCACGACGTAAATCAAAAGTATTTCCTGTAGAAGTCAGAAAGGGAGATAACATAGAATCGCAAACAAAACCAGGGCCAAACTCCCGAGGGGAGCGCCAATTCAAATGGCCCGCTTGATCAAACAACTCAATCAAGTTAAGATTGCCACCTTTTAGACTCAGCCAACGGAAAATAATAGGGTGGCTGTCAGTAGAGCTGCCACAAAGCCCTTTTATCACATCAGGGGAACCCTGAAACTTATCTTTCACAAATTTTAAATTTCTGCATTTTGCCAATGTAACTGAAGAACGATCCCACATAAATACCTGGAGAATGGCGCAATGAAGCGAAGAAGTGATAACATAACAAGAATCACCCTCTGCCTCATCTCCATGAAGTTGATCCAATTGAGAGTAAACATGGCCCAAAAACATGGGAGCTAGAGGATATTGAGCGCCCTGAGCCAACTTAATCGCCAAAGGAAAAAGAGTGGACTTGATTCCATACCTAGGGAACTCGCTGAACAGGAACTTGCTAAGCCAGAATGCAAGGAACACAGCACGCCTGACTTCCTTATCCTTCTCACGCGAAAGAGTCATAACCCACCTGCCCATCCTGGCCGGTTTCCCACCAGAAGAAGCAGTACGCCCACCAAAATGAGCAAATAATTTCTCTTCCACTTCGAGATCCTCGTCGGAAAGCTTAATATCAAAGGGGTTTTCATCCCCAAGCACAGGAAGGAGAAAATTGTTGACTACATCTTCCAAGGTAACAGTTAACTCACCAACAGAAAAGGAAAAAGTGTGCAGAGCAGGACACCAGCGGCGCACCAAATGCCTAAGGCCTTTGGCATCTCTGAAACCCTCAAGATTTCTGGAAATAGCCACCGCCTTAAGGACGCCGGCACGCTCCAAGCGACCCACAAACTCTTTATCAGAAAGCTCATTATCCACCCAAATGGGCCAGCCTTGAATCTTTCCAGCAACAAAATTAAAGAAGATAGGAACCGCTTCTCGAAGTCCTCGCCTGATTTGGAGATCAAAAATCTCCCTAGGGTCTGGAACTTGTGCAGAACCAACAAAACCCGCTTGACCAGAGAAAACCCAGGTCTGGATCCCAAGCTTGTTCTTATGTTATATTTTCCATTTTTTTTGTCATTTGCATTAATCCTTTACTGCATAAATGTCGTTTCAATACAAATATTCTTGCTTTCTTTTTTTTGTTAGATGTTTGTGTTATGGAAAGTATGTTTTGTGCACCAATTGATTCTTAAAACAGCCCCTTTAGCTGCGGAGAATCAATCCCAGTCCACCAAGAACATCTCACACGGCCCAGAGTTCCTGGGCCACAGTGCTAAAAAAAAAGGGCACTCTCACAAGAAGTAAGATTGAGTTGGAACCACTAGGTGCATGCCATGAGAGATAGAGAGAGAGAGAGCACCCACACCGTAGCAGGAAGGGGTGCCACGGCAGACTAACAAACAAAATAGTCCTCTTTGTCTGGTGATGGGGAGTGGCCACAGACGGTCTAGTGGTGGTCGTACACCCAGACCAGACAAAGGTGATTAAGGGCTAAAACAGTAAAATCCAGCCACGGCAGGCTCTATAAAAGGAGGCCCTTGCCATGCGCAAAAAAGAGGAGGAAGGAGGAACAGGAGAACTATAGAAACAACAGAGAGGAATCACGAAATAGAAAACAAGAAAAAAAGAAAAGAAAGGAAAGATAAGATAAGAGGAAAACTGAAACAAAGAAAGAAAGAAAAAAGAAAAACAGAGAGTTAGTCCAGCAGGCATGCACCAATAGGTTGTTTCCATCTCTCCCTCTCAAAATCCTGCTCTCTGCCAAAAGTAAAAGGATTCTGCCAGGGCACCAACCATTTAGGCTCACTTCCCTTAAGGTGATTAATTTCCATGGCAGGATTTTCCCTGGGAGATTAGTTGCGTTGAGAAGGAGCGTTCTTCCCTTTCTGGTTTTGGTCCTGCGGACTAGACTCACTCTGATTTCTTTCTTCTTTTGATTGATCCATATGCTGACCACTTATTCTCTTACTTTATTTACAAAAGTAATTGTTGCTATTGTGATTATTTCGCTTAATTAAGGACTAATTGATTATTTTAATCAAGAAACAAAAGTACCCTCTTTTGTTTTATTATTATCATGTCTGCCGGCCACAACTCACCCAGAATGGCTCTGCCTGCCGTAAGCATGTCCCTGGCAGATAAGGCATAGTTTTGCGCACAAGCCGGACCAAGTTGAGTTGCAGTTGGGCCGGTCTCAACTTCCTTACTCAGAACATTCGGGCTTAGCACCGCCAGAAGCAGCCCAGCCCAGTACAACAATAGTACCGTAGGAGGTAGCCCAGCATAACACAAAAAGGCCACTACATTAAATTGGTGACTCCACTAGGGAGTTGAGAAGCATATAGGGACAAAAACCCTTACAAACAAATGCCTCAAAAGTCCAGAACAACGCGAAACATGAGTGTCCTGCCCTAGCAAGCAGAGTCCAAGCCAACAACACCCCGCCAACAGTAGCCTAACCAGGCAGAAGGTGCCAACGGAATGGGGGTTGAACCCCAACCACAGCCAAGAATCCCTACTAACAATGCCAACATCTTCATTGAAGTGTTGCAGTCCCTGCAACACTCATAGCAACAAATGGTGGAAGAAATTCGTCAGTTGAAAACAGACAAAACAAAGGGAAAAGGAAGCCAACATGACTTAGAGCATACAGCGGACAAAGAGGAGACACCAGCAGGAGGTGTCCCGCAGAATGCGGAGCAACGTTTCATCACCATAGTCAAAGTAGCGGCCCTCCTAGAGCAAGAGAGGGCCAGGGCACCAAAGGAAAGAATCTATGCACGAAGGCCTCTTTACCCACTAAGGGTACTCAGCAAACCATACCCTGAGAGGTATGAGCCACGGGCCTTCGGACAATATGATGGCAGAAAGGGAAGTGCCATTGAGCACGTGAGCAAGTTCATCGATACTCTTGGTCCTTACACTGCAGACGAAGACTTATGTCTTTGAGAGTTTTCTAAATCACTATGTGACCGGGCATACACCTGGTATATCGGCCTAAAGCCAGGGTTGATTCCAACATGGGATGACATGGTGGACGTATTTTGCACTAAATACTTCCACGGAGAAGAAACAGTAACACTTGCAACTCTGCAAGCAACGAAGCAGAGAAGTGGTGAAGACTTGATGGAATACATCAAAAGGTTCAGGGACATAGCACTAGATTGCTATGACCATTATGAAGAAAGAACATTGGTGGAAATGTGTATGACAAACATGATTAGGGAATACAGAGCAGTCCTAGAAAACTTGAAAATTTCCTAATTTGCCCAGTTGTTGCAAAAGGCCAGAAAGACTACCTAGTCCGTGAAACCAAGCTCGGACAAAAGAAACACTTTGCAGGCTATGGTAGTATCCACTGGCGAGCGGAGATTGAAGACTGAGGGGAGGGAATATGATACTCCCCCACCAATACCATGCACTCCAAAAGAGTTAGATGTTCTGCTAGACAAGTAGATAGCAGATGAAGTTTTTAAGCCTAATCAAGTTTCTAGAGAGCCCACAGAGGAGGAGCGGAGGAACACACGCTTTTGTCGTGTACACAACTACGTGCAACATCCTACCGCAGAATATTGGGCGCTCCGCAGACTGGTGCACCGTAGGAACAAAGAAGGAACTCTAGAACTGTCCCAGCAAGAAGTCCAAAGAAACCCGCTCCCAAACCACAAAGGGAAGGGTGTAGCGGCGGTAGTAATTTGCGTGGACTCGGGGGAGGACGAAGAAGAAAATCCAACCCTGCCTACCGCAGCCATTACCACCTTGCAGCAGAGCTCCAAATTCAAAAATCTGTTTGACCAGCTGGGGCTCACAGCAAGGGAAAGAAAGATAGCCACAGAGGCTTTGGTGAGCATCGCCTTAGGGGTAGGAGTAGAATGCTTATCAACAGAAATCCCAAATTACAGAACCCTCTTGCAGGAATCAACCGAGATCACTTTTAGCAATGAGGATATGGAGGTGGGATACCCAGATCACAAGAAGCCCCTCTATTTGGCAGCATCCATAAATCAAATCCCCATCAAGAGGGCCTTGGCGGATACAGGTGCTTCCGTAAACCTCATTCCATTGAGCATTCTACAAGCGGTAGGAATTTCAGAAAGAAAGATCCAAGGATGCCCAATGGAAGTAACGGGGTTTGGCAGAAGGGGAGAATACACCGCAGGCAATATCCAGCTATAGTTAAAGGTGGGACCCATAGCTTTTTTAGCTCGATTCCACGTGGTGAAGACAGAGGTCTCGTACCATGTGCTTTTGGGGAGACCATGGTTGTACAAACACCAACTAGTCTCATCCACATACCACCAATGTGTGAAGGGAAGGTTAAATTGCAGAATGGTACGTATAGCAACAAACCCTACGCCATTTGAGCAGACAAAGGCTTATTTAGTGGAAACTATGTTCTACGACTAATGGACTCCATCCGAGGAAAAGTCGGTATCAAAGCCACGAGGTACCTTTGTACCTAAGTGGGAGGACATCCAAAGTGATCCGGAGCTCGATTTAAGGGAGTTGCTAGCATGAAAAAGGAAAAGGAAAGAAGCGCCCACTGCAGAATCAGATGATACAGCGCACTGTGTCAGGGTTCGAGGTCCTAACGGTAGGATTATGTACAAGTTATGAAGCCGCGCGAGGCCCACAAGTGAAATGCAGACGGGCCCCACCCAGAAGGGGCAGTACGAGAGTTTGGCGTGTTTCGTGGTTCAAGAAAGTTCAAAGGAAGAAGATAATGAAGAGAAAAATGAAGAAGTTGTGGCAGAAAAGGAGGTACAAGTTACAGCAAAAGAAGAAATGGAGGAAGTTGACTTAGGGTCTGTTTCATAAGGATCAAGGCCTATCTTAATTAGTGTAAGTTTGACAAAAAAAGAAAAATCAAAACTGGTGCTGCAGTTGAAAGAATTCAAAAATGTCTTCGCATGGGATTACAGTGAAATGCCAGGGTTAGACTCCGAGCTAGTGGCGCATACGCTGAATGTGGACCCAGAGGCTAAACCAGTGGCCCAGCCTGCCAGAGTATTCCACACTGAGATAGAAGGGCAGATAGTCAAAGAAGTGTATAAATTGCTGGCCGCAGGATTCATTAAGCCTATTCAACACCCGTGCTGGCTATCTAACATAGTACCAGTAAAGAAGAAGAACGGATAGATAAGATGTTGTGTAGATTTCAGAAATCTCAACAGAGCCTGCCCAAAGGATGAGTTCCCATTGCCAAACATGAATTTGCTAATAGATTCTGCAGCTGGAAACTCCATGTTTTCATTCATGAATGGGTTCATTGGATACAACCAGATCAGAATGGCACTAGGGGATACGAAGAAAATTGCTTTCAATGATGCCCATGGGCAATTTCTACTATACTGTGTTGCCTTTTGGGCTAAAAAATGCGGGTGCCACTTATCAGCGAGCAATGATGGCCATATTTCACGACATGATGCATTGTGAACTAGAGAACTACGTGGATAACAAAGTGGTAAAATCAAAGAGGAGAGAAGAACACTTCCAAGTGTTGAGAAAGGTATTCGAGATGTGTTGAGCTTTCAAATTAAGAATGAACCCTCTCAAATGCGCATTTGGAGTGTCCTCTGGGAAATTCCTAGGCTTCTTAGGCTGCGTTTGGTTCAATGTAAAATATTTTTCAAGTGTAAAATATTTTCAGGTGAAAGTATTTTCAGGAAAAGAAAATATTTTTAGGTGTTTGGTGGCATTTTAAAAAATACTTTGGAAAATATTTTTAAGTGTTTGGTTGTACTCTTGAAAATACTATGGAAAACACATTTTCTACTTGATGCTCACATTTTCTTATCTTCCAAACAAATATATAATATCAAACCAAACAAACAAATTCATCCAGTCCAGTCAAATTGAGAGAAGAAGGAAGAGAGAAAGGTAAATGGGTTCGATCTAGAGGTGGCGGGTCGCTCGTCGACGAGGGTCACGGTGGGTTCGATCTAGAGGTGACGGCGACAAGAAAATGGGTTTGATCTGGGTTCGACGACAACGAGGTCACGGTGGGTTCGATTTAAAGGCGACGGCGACAAGTAAATGGGTTCGATCGGGGTTCGATCTGGGTTCGACGGCGACGAGGGTCACGGTGGGTTTGATCTGGGTTCGATCATAGTGGGTGGGTCTGAAGGATGCGACGACAACAAGATCGGTGGGTGGGTCTGATTTTGGCGATGAGATCGGTTGTCTTCTTCACTTTCCCTTCCAGCTCTCTTTCTGTCTTCGGTGCTTGAGCTCTCTCTCACTCTCTCTCTTCGGGTGTGTTTTCCGGAAACGCTTTGAAGGTAAAATCAAAGCGTAAATGATTTTACGCTTCAAAATGGCTTTTTTTTGGTTAAAGTGTATTTGATTTTCCGTTGACCGAATTTTTCGTAGCTACCAAACACATGAGCAGGTGTAAAATGATTTCCTGAAAGTGTTTTCAAGCGAAACAAACATAGCCTTAGTTCATAGCAGGGGAATAGATGTGGGCCCGGCCAAAGCCACGGCCATAGCAACCATGAGACCTCTAGACACGGTAAAGGAGTTAAAGAGCTTTTTAGGGAAGGTTTTATATATTCGGAGATTCATCCCTGAGTTGGCATCAATCACTTCTGCTTTCACCAAATTGCTCAGGAAAGGGAAAAACTTTGAATGGGGAGAAGCGTAGCAAACGGCCTTCAAGAGGCTACAACAGATCATGATGAACCTCCCTATAGTGCAGGCCCCAATCCATAAAAAACCACTGTTACTCTACCTGGCTTCCAACTCGTATGCCATTGGTGCATTAATCGCCCAAGAGGATGAAGGTGGCATTGAGCAATCAATGTACTACATCAACCATGCCTTAAAAGACGCAAAAACTCGTTACCCAAGGGTAGAAAGGGCGTGCTTAGCTATTATGTATGCTTCACAATACGATTTTAGAATGGGGACACTCAGGGCGGTGAAAAGCCAGGCTATAGTGGATCTATTGGCACAGTTTTCAAGAGAGGAAGAATTCCCGCTGGATGATGAAGTTCCGGGGGAAGTAGCCATGGTAGAAGAGGTCAAAGAACAATGGGTAATAAAATTTGATGGGTCTTCTACCATCCAGTCTAGAGGAGTGGAAGTGGTTTTGTACCATGAAGAAGATAAGGCAGTAGCGCTGTCGTTCAAGCTGGAGCTCCCCTGTTCAAACAGCAAGGCAGAATACGAAGCCTATCTAACCGGGTTGGCCATAGCTCTTGAAATGGGAGTTAAGCATTTAAGGGTATTGGGTGATTCGAACTTAGTGGTCTACTAGACCAAGGGGAGCTTCTCCTTAAAGGAACGCAACCTAGCCCCATACAGAGCAATGACCCAGAAGATGAAAAAAAAGTTTTCAACCTTTGAAATAGAACATGCTCCAAGGAACGAAATTCGGTTTGCAGATTCGCTAGCTGCACTAGGCTTACAAATAATATTCGAAGGAGACAGTACTAGAGTAGAGGTTAGCAAGAGGAAAAAGTCCATAATTGAGATGTTAAAGGAAAGGTTCCAAAAGGAACAGTGTGAAGGGGATTGGCGGATCCCCATAAAGGAAGCCTTGGTGAAGGAAGAAGACACCGCAGAACTAAAGGTACTAAAAGACTACGCCCTGGTGAGGGGAGAACTGTACCACAGAATGCTAGGTGGGGTCTTGTCCAGATGTGTGGGGCAGAAAGAAGCCCAGAGAAAATTGAAAGTAGTATATGACAAGACTTGTGGATCCTGCAGGGAGGTCAGCCTTTATTGCAGACTTTAAAGGGCAGGCTTCTATTGGCCGAGCATGGGTAAAGATGCAGACCGAGTCCAACCCAGTGTGAGACCTGCCAACTTGTAGCAGACAAAGAAGAAAATTACGCTGTGTTCATCAGCAAAGACTAGAGAAGCCCATTCATACAGTACCTGATAGAAGGCATCCTGCCATAAAAGTATAGCGAAACATACAAGCTCAAGAGGTTGGCAACGCACTACTTTTTGCATAATACTATCCTTTTCAAAAAAGGGTATGATGGGGACCCTTTAAGGTGTTTGGGCCCTGAAGAAGTAAAAGAAATGATAAAAGAAGTACACTCAGGAGAATGTAGGGAGCACTAGGGGAAGAAAAAGCTTTACAGATGCCTGCTGCAAATGGGTTACTACTAGCCTACCATGAAGAAAGATATGGCAGAATTTGTAAAAAAATGCCACAGTTGCCAAGTACAAGCCAACTTGATTCATACTCATCCACAGAGTTTACATAGTATGGTCACCCATGGCCCTTCCACACTTGGGGGCTTGATTTGGTGGGGCCAGTTAACCCACCATCGCGTGGATACATATGAATACTAGTGGCTACAGAAAACTTCACTCAATGGGCAGAGGCAGTACCACTTCGAAAGGCCACGGGAGGAGCAGTGGCAAACTTCATCAAAGAGAATATAATTGTAAGGTTTGGAGTGCCCCACAGGATCATCAGTGATAATGACACACCATTTGTCAATAGTGATGTAAGGAAGATGCTAGAGTTCTACTAAGTTAAACACCACCGGTCATCGCCTGATTACCCTCAAGGGAATGGGCAAACAGAGGCAACAAACAAGACTCTCATAAAGATTATCAGTAAGATTAGCCAAGAGTATATAGGAAGATGGGCAATGCACCTGCCAGATGCTCTTTGGGCTTATAGAAATTCACCAAAGTCAACTACAGGTTTCTCACTTTTTTCCTTGGTCTATGGAACTGAGGTAGTAAGCCCAGCAGAAATAATGACTCCATCCCTGAGAGTTATGCAGATGCAAGAAAAAGAAAAGGAAGAAGAAGTCTTTGCGACAGAAAGGTGTGAAGACCTAGAAGGACTTGATGAAAAGAGAGAAAAAGCCAAGGAGCGCAGCCGCAAATACAGACAAAAGATGACTGAAGCCTACGGCAGGATGACCAAAGAGAGAGTGTACGCGGAAGGACAACTTGTGTTAAAAGTAGCAGACTATGTCAAGCGAGGCATGGCAGGACCATCTAAGTTTGCACTGAAATGGGAAGGACCCTTTGTGATAAGGGAGGCGCATCAAAGTGGATATTACCGTTTGACTCAAATGGATGACAGAGACTTAATGGATCTCATCAATGGAAAATGGCTGAAACGTTATTATGCCTAAGGAGAAAAGTTATGTGGTTGTCCCTTTCTTTTGTCTTGTTAAAAAGCTTTTATGTTTCCTTTACCTTTTCCTTCTTTCAAGTGACTATGTCACAAGACAAAATTGTAACGTGCTGTCAGGAGAAGGTAATGAAAAAGTATGAAGTATTAGCACCCTATGTCATAGCAAAAGCAAAAACAATAGCAAAGTATAGCATCATAGTTACAAACCCAAACTGTGGCAAACTAGCCAAATAAGTGCTATACGAAACATAAAGTGTACTAAATGGGGTAATAAGAGAAGGGAAACAACGAGACAAGAAAAAACTGCATCATTATCAACGAAGTCCGAAAATGAGGGGTAATCTCCAAAGCGGCTAGGCCTACCAATGCTAGAAAGAAGGCGCTTGCGACGACCCTCCAAGTCTGCCACCTTCTTCCTGAGAACCTCAATCCGTGCATCTATAGCGTCAACAGTAGGCTGGACTCTCCTCATAAAAAGGGCCCGGGCAATCTCAAAGAGGTGGTCCAAACTCCACAGCAAAACCTACACTAACAAGCTCCTGGATCGCGGCTTTCCACTGCAGGATCCTCTCGATAGAGACAGTGTCAATGAAGTTATGCTCAATATCGTTCAGTACACTCCCTAGCATCTTCAAGAAATGCTCTCTGGCGGAGCGGCCAAGAAGGAATCCTTGCATGAAGTCCCCACGGTTGCTGTAGACTGTCACCAAGTGAGAAGTACAGTATTTGGGAACTCTAAAGCCGTGGAAGTTTACATAGGAAGGCCTAGAGCCCCAGAAATCTGCAGGACCAAGATTATTGACCTCCGGCTGATCAAAGCACGAAAAAAAGGTTGCAGCCTCACTCACAGGATCCGAAATGGTGGCATAACTGTTGCCCACCTCAAATTGAGAAGGGGTAGTAGGGAGTGGACCTATCAAGAAAGCACAAGGCATGAAATGAGAAGCCGTGATCTAAAAAGGACTAACTCATAGGGAAGAAATGAAGAAGGAGATAAGGGAAAAGGAAAAGGAAACTCACCGGGACCAATGATAATGGGGGCTGTAGGAAGGACAGAAGCAGGTACAGAAGGTACAGGAGAAACAGGTGCTAAAGATACGGTAGGAACGGGCGCTATAGGTGTGACAAGAGGAGCTGTTGCGGGCATCTCTATGTCTGCTGCAATTCCTAGCCCCTTAAAGGTCTCTGCAAACAGGGAGATAGGCATACAAATAAAAGGGAGATCGCAGCAAGGAGCAACGCAAACAAGTATGTATAAAGAAATAAAAATAAAAAAAAGAAGAAGGGGAAGAGTGGACTTGGCAAAAAATGAGGGGGAAGGCACATACATGAATTCGGTCTCAGGTAGAGCACTCTCCTCTTCGTCAGAGTCAGAAATCCTCTTCTTTAGGACGAGCTCATCTTCAAGATCCTCAAGAATGTCCTCAGACTCCTCAGAAGACAAGTCAGTATCGGGCCCACGTGTAGCAGAACTAGGAATGGAGAAATGGGTAATCACCAATGAAGAACCGTCCTTTACAGCCTGTGATAGAGCTGTGAAAAGGGTCGCTGGTGGAGATAACAAGGGGCATGACAGGAGGAGTAGCCTCAGTCTAAGTAGCAGCAGGAGGGGTGACTCCACTTTGAGGAGTAAGTGTCTCGACAGGAATAGGGGTGGCCTCACTAACCTTCCCAGTATGAGTACCTTCATCTATGGGTACCGGCCCAGTGAGAGAGGTAGGAGCCTCAGCAGGAGCCCCATGTGCGGCAGAAGGGACAGGTGTCGAAAACGCTACATCAGCACCATCAAAAAAGCCTTCCATGGAGGCAGAAAGCTCCTCGGCTGTGGGGTGTTACACAGAAAGAGGCTCGGGCTCATCCTAAAAGACAAAAAAGAAAGGGATATGAAGATCGGAAAACTTTTGGGTGGATAAGGTACACAAAGGCATATGGCAGACGAAACACATGCAAAGAAAGAAAAAAAAGGAAAGGGGATATACCTCGAATTCAGGCTCGTCAAGCAGTATGGGATGGGTGACAGATGTATCCTCCTTGTGCTTAGATTGCAAAAAGGAGAGGAGGGAAAAAGACAAAGTTCAAGAAAGGAGTCAACAAACATGTCAAGGTTAGCCACAAGGAAAGTAAAATATATATATATATATATATATATATATGTATATATATATATGTAAAGGACAAGGCAGGATTAGAGATGACGTACTCTCCGCTCAGCAGCAAACGCAGGGTGAGGGGATGTCTTTCTCTTACTACCCCGTGTCCTGCTGGAAAGGGGAGCATCTACAGGTGGCCATGGAGTGGCAGGCTTGGACTTGCTTACAGACTTAAGCTTGGCAGGACCTTTCTTACTCGGTGCAGAAATGTTCACCACTTTAATTTTTTTCTCCAAACCCGAAGGATAATCACCAGTGTGCCAATACCACCTTCTGTTCTCCTCATCCCATTCAAAGATGGCAGACCGGTTCTGTTTCTTGGAATATGCTAACACGGACTTGGAAGGCAGGAGCAATCAAGGATTAGCTTAAATAACCATGTTGAGCCCATCAGGAGGAATAAGGGAGAAACCACGACTACCCACCAACTCTTGCTCGAACGAAGTCATCACTGCCTGCCAATACCCATGCATGGCAGGAGTACAAAGGCCCTCCCTCAGTAACTGCACTAAAACGCTGCCTCTAGAATTCAAACGCGGTATGCCGCAGAAAGGGTCCAACCGAAGTAGGGGACTCCATAAGAAAAGAAAGGTCATCAGGAATGTCTTGATCTAATCCAAACTGTCTTCTCACTCGGTTGGCAGGATAATGAACAAACCTGATGCCTTCGTCGGCCAAGTAAGGCAACCATCCGGCATTGATGGTTGCCAAATAAATAATCCCTATCTCATCAAAATCGGCCAAGGGAGTGGTAGTCCCAATAGTGTCAACAAACAAACCCATTGCAGAATCTATGCATGTATAACCCGTACCCAAATTTCTGTAAGCTCTCCAAGAAAAACCAACACCTTCATCAAAAGACTCAACAATAGAATAATCAATAGGCTTCAAACCGGACCAATGGAAAGCCAATGGAAAATTGGACTCAAATCTGCCGCAGAAATCAATAATTACCCTCTGACATTATTGATATTTCTCTTTAGCAAAGCGAACGGGTCTCCACTTTGCCAAATGTTGGGCACAATGCTCAAATAACAACTGCTGCATGATAGTGCTATGAACAGAGGAGATAACTATGTGACAGGACCCCGCCTGACTCTTATCACTCCGCAGGATATCTAATTAGACATATAGATGCCCCAAGAACATAGGGGCCAACGGCAGGCTCACCTCGGCGGATATCTTGATGGCTAAACGGAAGTATAAGGGCTTTATGACATAATGAGGGTGAGAGCCAAAAACAAATTTGCAAAGCCAAAATGCAACAAAAGTCGCACGGCAGGCGGTCACAGAGAACTTAGAAGAAGAACTAACCCAATATGACAACTTCGCATTCTCAGTCATCCTTTTCTTCAATTCAGCCTCAATGGCCTCTTCCTCTGGAGAAAGTTCTAAAGTGGTAGGATCAACGCCTCTGAGAATGGGCAAGAGTAACTGGTTGGCCACGTCTTCAAGGGTAACGGTGAGTTCGCCGTAGGAGAAGAAGAAGGTATGGGTGGTGGTACACCATCGATGGACCAGGTGGCGAAGGTTGTAGAGGTCCCGAAAGTTGGATAAGCAACGAGATGAATCGATAGCCTTTAAAACACCAGCCCGCTGCAACAACCCCATGAAGCTCGTATTGGACAACTCATTGTCTACCCATTCTCTCTAACCCAAGGCGGTACTCGACCCAAATTCGAAGTGGATAGGCACGGGGAGCGAAATGCCTTAGCGAATGACTAGATCGGGGATCGAGAAGGCCAACGGGGCCTAAGAAACATCGGGGTTTTGTCGACTAAGGGCGAGCCACACACGGCCTGGTGGTAGCAGCGCAAATTGCTCGGAATCTTTGGGAAATGAAGGTGGATGTCGTACCATGGATCGATTAGAAGGGCGCATTCACTGTCTGGGTTGCGCTGTGCTTCTTCCTCATCGGAATGGTTTGACTCGGAATACTTGACCTCCTCACCTCATCACGTGCAACGGGAGGGTTGGAAATGGCCTCTTTCCCTTTACGGCGAGAAGAGCCTTGGCTTTTCACCGGCGCTATAGTATGAAGGATTGATCGGAGTAAATGGGTGTGAGTGTTTGAGAAGAAGAAAACGGTGAAGAAAAGGGAACGAAGAGAGTGTTTTTGAAAAGAAGGAGTTTGTGTTTGAAGTATGAAGGGACTCCATCTTAAATACCCAGGTCATTAATGCCGGCACGAAGGAAGACGATAGGTCAGCCATCAGAATGGGAATGAAATTAATGAAACGGTAGCTATGTTTTACAATAACTGCTAAACTAGAAAATTCGAAGAGACAACACTGTTCACTGCAGGAAAAGAAATATATATATATGAGAAGGGGTCCACTGTTTAAAAAGCCCACAAAGGAAAAGAAAGAAGAGAAGGAAGGTCTTTTATTCACATATGAATAGCAGAAACACTTCATATGTTCAGGGGGCTAAATGTTAAGGGTCATTTTTGAGAATCCAAGAAGAAAGAAGAAAGCCTAGCAATAAGGGCAGCAAAGGGTTGGCAAACAGATGGCAAAACTGTTAGGACATATGTGTTCACACTTAAGAACATATGTCATATTTTATGTAAATTGGCTAATCCTTTGACAAAACGCACTCTACTTGTAATTGGGTAGTTCTAGGTGTTTTTAATACTTCAAGAAACAATGTTTCAAGATCAAGTGTTGAAGTCATCAAGTCTGTCCAAGAAAAAGCAAGTTGAAGTGCAGAATTTTTAAAGCTCGACACCTGCTCGACACCTACCTCGACACCTGCTATCTGTCGAGAATTAAAAAGTCAGAATTCCAATCTGATTTTCTTGGGATCCGTGAATGTGTTTTTGGGGCTTCTTTTCTTCTAACCCTAAACATATTTAAGGAGTGTTTTAAGAGCCGTCAACATAGACATAAGTTGCATAAGCATTGAGCAATCCTTGTTCAAGCAAATTGTGCTCTAAGACGAAGTTCTTAACCTAGTTCATCTTCTTCAAGAAGTTGCTGTGTATTGTGCACCTTAGGGTTTTGTGACCAAACATCTTCCTGATCTTCATTGCATAGGATGATCTGAAGAACTTTGCAGCCAACCTCTTCTTCCTAAAGTTGGTGTTTGAAGTCGCGTACTGGGATCCGCGCATCTGGTTAGTCACGTACTTGGGAGCCGTGCATCAAAAGGAGGAACTGTCGCTACAGATCAAGTCCAATTGGGTATTGGGGTAAGGGTTCAACTGTAGGTTGGTAAGATACTTGGGATTCCTTATTTGTAACCGCTTGATTTGATAATAGTGGAGTTTCGAGAGTGGTGACCTGAAAATCACCCAGTGGGGTTTTTGCCGTTAGGGTTTTTCCCCATTCGTGAACAAATCACCGTGTCTTTTATTTTCCGCTGCATATTTAATTATTCGGTGATTTGTTTGTGCTACCACGTATTTGCATGTTAAATTGATTAATTAATAACTTGGCTAAATTAATTAATTAGTTTAAATCACAAGGGGTCATTCAATTTGTGGCCTATCAAGTGGTATCAGAGCGGGCACACTCTGATTAGGTTTAATCTTTGCTGTGTTTGATCCATTGACCCCTGTTTGTCATGGATAGAGGACAATCTCTAATTATACCTCCTTTATTTGATGGGACTAACTATGCCTACTGGAAAGTACACATGAGAGCTTTTTTGCAGTCCTTAGATGAAAAGGTGTGGCAAGCTGTTGAGATTGGCTGGACGAAGCCAACAGAAGCGCCAGCTGATTGGGATGAAGCCAAGATCAAGGCGGCGAACTTCAACAGCAGAGCGTTGAATGCTCTATTTAGCGCTGTCACAAATGAGGAGTTCAAGAAGATATCCTCAACAGAAACTGCCAAGGAGGCGTGGACCATCCTCCAGACAACCTATGAAGGAACAAAGGCTGTCAAGGATTCAAAGCTACAGAGGCTCACTACTAGCTTTGAAGAAATTAAGATGGAGGAGGACGAGTCGTTCGATGAGTTCTATGCCAAGCTGAAAGACATAGTGAACTCAGCTTTCAATCTTGGGGAAACCATCCCTGAACCCAAGGTTGTAAAGAAGGTGCTCAGATCTCTACCTGAGAGATTTCATGCCAAGATTACGGCAATTGAAGAATCAAAGGACATTGATAAAATTCCTTTGACTGAGTTGGTTGGGAACTTGCAGACCTACGAGCTAGGGTTATCAAGAATAGGAAAGTCAAGCAAGGGCAAGAGCATGGCCCTGAAGGCTAAGAGCAGTGATACAGATGAGTCTTCCGATGATGAAGATTCCAAGATGAAGTCCTACATTACGAGGCAGTTCAAGAAGTTTATGAAGAATGCCAATGGGAGGAGCTTCGACAAGGACCGAAGGCAATCCTGTTCTTCACAGTTCAAGAGCCAAGACAAGGGAAGGAAGGATGCCAAGGATGGCGGTCAGTACACTGTTCCGGCAGGACCAAAGTGTTTTGGGTGTCACGGGTTTGGACACATGAAGAATGAGTGTCCTACATATCTGAAGAGCATTGGGAAGAGCAAGGCTCTAGCTGCAACCTTTAGTGACACTGAGCCTGAATATGATTTCGATGATGAGGATGACGGAATCCTAAATGCCTTCACTGCTTCAGTCAATTCTACTGATGGGATTGTTGAAGAAGAAGAAGAAGAATTGGTAGACACTGAATGTGAAAAGATGGATGACAAAGATGATATCCATTCAGCCTATGAGAAGCTTTACAAGCTTTCTGAAAAGCATGAGAAGTTATACAGGATGGCCACCAAGAAGCTCAGTGATGTGGAACTCGATAGAGAAGAATTGTCCACAAAGTTTGATGAGGCGAATCAAACTATTGGTGCACTGAGGTTTGAGAATAACTTCCTGGCTGAGAAGACCAAGAAGCTTGAAGCAGAGCTGTTTCAAGTCAGAGCGCAACTTGAGAGGACTTCAAGTGCAAAACTTGATGAGATGCTCAGCAACCAAAAATCGGCTTCAGATCGAACAGGTTTAGGGTATGGTCTTTCTATCTCTAACTCTGCTTCTACTAGTTCTACTATTTTTGTTCCTCCTGCTAATACTGTTAAAATTGAGAACATTGATGATAAAACTGAATTAGCTAGTGAGAACATAGACAAGGAAAAATCCATCTCAGGAGCACCCCCTAAGTTAGAAAAGAAAGATGCTAAACTCCCTAGGGATAAGAAGGCTAACTCTCAAAAGCCTAAACAAAAGAAGCAGCATCACTGTTATCATTGTGGAGCTGCCGGTCATACTCGACCTAATTGCTACAAGTGGCTAGCCACCAAATAGAGCAACAGTATGACAGCATCTGGAAGCCAAAGTCAGCTTCAATCTTCTCTTGCTCCTCTTGGAGATCTTCTGAAAGCCATCATGTTCCTTTCGAACTTGAACGGTTTCAATTCTTCCCCCTCACCGCCGGCTCAAGGTTTTAATCAAAGGAAAGGTTCTTCCAAGGTGTGGAAGAAAAAGGACTCAAAGTGATTTCATCACTTTCTTTTCCCTTCTTGTTCTTCTTATTTGTTGCATTGCATGTGTGTTTTGCATTTTTATTGAGTCAGTCTAGTTTTATGCATTGTTTTGCTTTGTTAACATGTTTTTGTGTGTTTACTTTCAGTTTTGTTTATTTTGTTTTTGATATAAAAATAAAAAAAAAATTGAAAAATTGAAAAATACAAAAACAGTGTGTGTTTTGTGTACTTTGGTACTTGTGTACCTTAGATGGCCAATGAAACAAAGTTTTCTAAACTTTGTATCTCTTGTAGCTTAGATGAGCATCTTTATGCACAACTAAGCAAGTGAGCTTTGTGGCTCGTGTTTGTGATGAGTAAGATTAGGTTATTTCTTAGACTTAACACTCATATCACTCTTTTTGACGGGTAGGACTAGAAAATCCTAAGAGAAAGGCATAAATAACCATCTCACCACTGTTGCCCGCCAATCATTAATGACATCTGTATGTTTCGGCATAGCAAAAGTGTGATGTCAATGACATTTGTGTGCTTAGGCATAGCAAAATTGAAATGTCAAAATATCAATGGGTATTTCTTTTCTTTCTCATAAACCTATGTATGATATGCTTAAAAAGAAAATATGCAAAGAAATAAAAAGCAAAAAGATTAAAAAATGCTTTAAAATGGTTGCAAGCGTGTATTCTAGGAGATGTGGGAGTTATAGGATGTACCTCAAAGGTGATAGTCCCCATCAAACAGTTATGATTGTGTGTGAGTTAAGGTTATTTTCTCATATCTCAGATCGTCATAACATGTATACACATATGCAATCTTGCGATGTTTTTCACACACAACACGCAATATTCTTTGCTACTTTTGATACATGTGCAGGTACAATGTGATTTGGCCATCACAAAGGTTTACATGTGCTTTTGTATGCTCACTAAACTGTCATGACTTATTTTTGAAATATAAAATTTGTTAGATTTGTTTAGTGTGAGTGTGTGTTTTGGGAGATCCATGTGCTTAAATTTTCTTTGAGAGAGGTTATTTGAGAGCATTTTATGTTGATTGGATCATGGTTGAGGTGCATGTCTTGATTGCATTCATTTCTGTGTTTTTCACTTCTCGAAAAACTGCTTTGAAAAGCTGGCTCGACACCTCCTCGATACCTCCTCGATACCTGGTCAGCTGTCGAGCTTCTAAAGCCTTTTTCTTATCGCAATCTCGACACTTCCTCGACACCTGGTGGATCGATCGAGATTCTCTCTGTCTCCTCGATACCTTCTCGACACCACATCGATCGATCGAGCTTCTGGTATTGGTTCAGCTGTTTGGTACCTCGATACCTCCTCGATACCTTAGCTGTCGAAGGCAAAATTCTCGACACCTTTCTCGACAGCATCCTCGATACCTCTCGACACCTCAGCTGTCGAGATTTACTGAGGTGCCTATTTAAGCTGCCATCGCGATTTCCCTCTCATTTTCTCGATCTCTCTTTGATCTGTCCGAGGCGGTTCGTCTTCTAGATCATTTTTCTTCACTCCAACCTTCATCCAACATGATTTTTGGCACTTCCTTGCTTCGAATCACCTGGTATGATCTTGTTATCCTTTGTTCTTCATGCATTTCATGATTTTGAAACTTAGGTTTTAAAGTTTTTGAAAATTTTGGGACTTTTCAAAATTAATGAGTTTTTATTGAAATTTTGGGTTGGTTTTTCAATAAAAAGTGATTAAAATGTCATGCATTGCATTCCATGTGCATTAGAATGATATTTTCATGCATTTAGTTGTGTGATTATTGTATGTGTGCTGCTAGGATTGGATTGGGCTGAGCCCATGATGCTTTTTATGTTTGCACGTCACATGACCATGCATTCCCATGCATACGTCCATTTTGTTCAACATATTTATCATATTTGAACTGTTTGGGACTTTTCTGATTGTCTCCCTCTCTATCTCTTTTCTCATTTTTTTCGTTAGTTGCATTTATGGCACCTAAACGTAAATCCACTCCGGCTCGGAACCCTCTACGTTCTGGAGCTTCTTCATCTTCTGATACTGCTCCTCATACTCTTCGGTTCCGTGATGTAGATGCCCAAAAGGCGTTTACTGAGAACTTTTCTAAACGAGGTGTTCATTCGGAACGCCACGTTGTTCTGGCGGACTTCGCCAATACTGACCTTCCCTCAATCATTCACAGTAGGGGATGGGAGTCACTGTGTGACGTCCCGGTCACTTGTCCTCTCGTATTTATTCAGGAGTTTTACTCCAACATGTACGGGATTGATCGTTCAGTACCTCTCTTTCATACTCGCGTTCGAGGTACGCGCATTGCTGTCACACCGCAGCTGGTTGCGGATGTGCTTCATGTCCCTAGGATAGAGTTCCCTGACTATCCTACATGTGAGCGACTGAGGACTGTGTCCAAGGATGAGCTCATTACTGCTTTTTGTGAGCGCCCTTCTGAGTGGGGTGAGCATCAGTACACATCATGTAGACCTTTTGCTAAAGGTCCTAGGTTCCTTAACATGGTGATGACCTTTGTACTTCATCCTCTTTCTCATTATAACTCTATCACTGAGCCTCGTGCTCGTTTCTTGCTATCTCTACTTGAGCATCTCACGATAGATTTCCCTTCCCACTTCATTTTCTCTATCATAGATGTTCATTTAGATGCGGCGTACCGTGATAAGCTCATCTTTCCTTCCGCTATCACGAGGATTCTACGCCATTTTTCCATCCCTTTCCCTGTGTCCGACCACTTCACACACATATCTGCCATAGATGCCGCTACCGTAAAACGTAGTCAGGCATAGTTCAGGTCGAGACAGCCGGATTCCACTCCGCCCTCCCGTTCGGCTCCATCCAGATTTGCTCCATCTACATCGACTCCTCTTCCTTCCTCAGGCGATGTATCTCTTGGAGATATTATGGCGCAGCTGCAGCGCATGGATGCTCGCCTTGATACACTCACCACTGAGCTGTATCAGGTGAACGTTCGTGTTGGTCGTATTGCACGACGGCAGGCGACCATGGGTGGTTTTGCATCTGAGGCTTCTCCTCCACCACCTCCTTCAGTTGCTTCAGATTCTGATACTGAGGATGATGATGATGATGATGGTGATGACGATGATGCTTCTGATGATGATGATGGAGATGCTAGCTCTACTGATGAGATGTCTACATGACACTCTACCCTTTGTCACTCGTGACAAAAAGGGGGAGTAGTTTTGGGATTATGAGAGTAGTCATCTTAGGGGGAGAGTTAGTATAGGACATTTTTGATAGGGGGAGTGTTCATATCTTTGAGGGATGTAGTGAGGCTTTAGATGTATCTTTTCTTTTCCATTCTTTATAGATACAGTGGGCTTGTATATCAGTTTACATACATTGTACTTATCTTTCTATATATGTGGATGTATGTTTTTCTTTCACCTATCTCTTTATGTGTTGTTTCTTTTCTCTCTTTATACACATGTTCTTTATATTTGTATGCAATCTAATTATTTTTGTTTCACACAAGATGCCTTGATGAGTTTTGTTTAAAAGTGTTTCAGAAATACAGGTTGTCAAAGTCTACTTGCCATAAACTCTCTTTTTGCAAAGTTCTTCAAGAGTTTGTGTTAGGATAGATTTTATTGTATTTAACAAGTGAATATGAGTTGAGTGATTTATGACTTCTCTCATATGTTCATTTGTTTGTTGTGGTTTTGTCACGGATTGCCAAAGGGGGAGATTGTTAGGACATATGTGTTCACACTTAAGAACATATGTCATATTTTATGTAAATTGGCTAATCTTTTGACAAAACGCACTCTACTTGTAATTGGGTAGTTCTAGGTGTTTTTAATACTTCAAGAAACAATGTTTCAAGATCAAGTGTTGAAGTCATCAAGTCTGTCCAAGAAAAAGCAAGTTGAAGTGCAGAATTTTTAAAGCTCGACACCTGCTCGACACCTACCTCGACACCTGCTATCTGTCGAGAATTAAAAAGTCAGAATTCCAATCTGATTTTCTTGGGATCCGTGAATGTGTTTTTGGGGCTTCTTTTCTTCTAACCCTAAACATATTTAAGGAGTGTTTTAAGAGCTGTCAACATAGACACAAGTTGCATAAGCATTAAGCAATCCTTGTTCAAGCAAATTGTGCTCTAAGACGAAGTTCTTAACCTAGTTCATCTTCTTCAAGAAGTTGCTGTGTATTGTGCACCTTAGGGTTTTGTGACCAAGCATCTTCCTGATCTTCATTGCATAGGATGATCTGAAGAACTTTGCAGCCAACCTCTTCTTCCTAAAGTTGGTGTTTGAAGTCGCGTATTGGGATCCACGCATCTGGTTAGTCACGTACTTGGGAGCCGTGCATCAAAAGGAGGAACTGTCGCTACAGATCAAGTCCAATTGGGTATTGGGGTAAGGGTTCAACTGTAGGTTGGTAAGATACTTGGGATTCCTTATTTGTAACCGCTTGATTTGATAATAGTGGAGTTTCGGGAGTGGTGACCTGAAAATCACCCGGTGGGGTTTTTGCCGTTAGGGTTTTTCCCCATTCGTGAACAAATCACCGTGTCTTTTATTTTCCGCTGCATATTTAATTATTCGGTGATTTGTTTGTGCTACCACGTATTTGCATGTTAAATTGATTAATTAATAACTTGGCTAAATTAATTAATTAGTTTAAATTACAAGGGGTCATTCAATTTGTGGCCTATCAAAAACCATTAGGCCTATGCGGCAAGAATAATGGATCACGGGCCCATGAAATAAATAAATGGGCCTTGAGGAGGCAAATGGGTTTAAAGAAACCCAGAAAGAGAGAAATAACATATCCATGGGCAGTATATGATATAGAAAAGTGAGAATGAGTCACTGCAGGCCCAAAGTAATGCAAACAGAGAAAGTAAGGGGTTAATGGCAAGCCCATGAACTCCAAAGATGAGAATAAGGTAATTGGGCCAGGGAAGCCCAATGAAGTTAGTAAAAGCTCATGGGAATGTAGAATTAGTAAAAGGGCCAAGGAAGCCCAAAGAAAGCAAATGGGCCAAGGATGCCCAAAGAAAGCAAATGGGCCAAGGATGCCCAAGAGAAAAATAGAAGGGACACAGGAGCCCATAAGTAGGAAAACCAATGGTCATGCTAAGCCACTGGGGGAAAGAATAAACGGTAGGCCTAAAGAGGCCCAGTAGGATTGAGTCATTACAGCAGGAATGACAGAGTGATATGGCAGGAAATAAGGGCAATCAAGAAATGGGTTGAAAGAAATGTAAAGCCCAGTATCAAATAAAGCCCAGTCTCTAAGGGGAGTGGGAAATCAAAAAGCAGCTCACATAAAAGGTCAAAAACGGATGGCAGACTGTGTAGGCAAGCCTCCAGACCACGGCGAACGCATGAGCAGCAGACAAATTTTGGACACATATGGAAGTAAGGCACGCGCAAGGCCTAGACATCACCAGCTTGTACTCAGCCAACATGGAACATGGTGAGGTCGTGGGTCAGAGGTAAGAGGGCATGGTTTGGCGGTGGAGAGAGGGGAAAACCTATTTTTGGGTTCCTTCTTAAGCTCTTTTGGGGGATGCGTTCTGCTAGGATGACATACCTCCCAAAAAAAGTAAGGCTGAGTTGAAACCACTAGGTGCATGCCATGAGAGATAGAGAAAGAGAGCACCCACACCATAGCAGGAAGGGTTGCCACGGCAGACTAACAAACAAAGTAGTCCTTTTTGTCTAGTGATGGGGAGTGGCACACAGACAGTCCAGTGGTGGCCGGTAAGTACACCCAGACCAGACAAAGGTGATTAAGGGCTAAAACAGTAAAATCTGGCCACGGCAGGCGCTATAAAAGGAGGCCCTTGCCGTGCGCAAAAAAGAGGAGGAAGGAGGAACAGGAGAATCATAGTAACAACGGAGAGAAATCACAAAATTGAAAACAAGAAAAAAAGAAAAGAAAGGAAAGATAAGAGGAAAACTAAAACAAAGAAAGAAAGAAAAATGAAAAACAGAGAGTTAGTCCGGCTGGTATACACCAATAGGTTATTTCCCTCTCTCCCTCTCGAAATCCTACTCTCTGCCAAAAGCAAAAGGATTCCTCCGGGGCACCAACCATTCAAGCCTACTTCCCTAAAGGTGATTAATTTTCATGGCAGGATTTTCCTTGGAGATTAGTTCCATTGAGAATGAGCGTTCTTCCCTATTTGGTTTTGGTCTTGCGGACTAGACTCACTCTGATTTCTTTCTTCTTTTGATTGACCCATATGCTGACCACTTATTCTCTTGCTTTATTTACAAAAGTAATTGTTGCTATTGTGATTATTTCGCTTAATTAAGGATTAATTGATTATTTTAATCAAGAAACAGAAGTACTCTCTTTTGTTTTATTATTATCATGTCTGCCTGCCATAACTTACATAGAATGGCTCTGCTTGCCGTAAGCATGTCCTTGGCAAATGAGGCATAGTTTTGCGCACAAGCCAGACCAAGTTGAGTTGTAGTTGGGCCGGTCTCAATTCCCTTACTTAGAACATTCGGGTTTAGCGCCGCAGGAGGCAGCCCAGCCCAATACAACAATAGTACAGCAAGAGGCAGCCTAGCATAACACAAAAAGCCCACTACAACCATCTATATCATTTTTTTTTACATACCACTAACAATACACAGTGGTTGTCAAAAGTTTTAGATAAAAATTGTCAAATCAAAATTGTTCCCTTGTCTTGTTGTTCATGCTGAAGGTCACACGTTGTACTCTTAAGAGCATTCACATCAAGGGTTTTAAAAATTTTAGCCTTTAGCATCTTAAAAAGCCACTTTATAACATTTAATATCTCACTTTATAATACATTCAACATCAAAATTTCTATTTTTTTTACAACTTCATTTAAATATTATTTCTTTATTATTTTTTATTCCTTTTTTGTTTTTATTTTTTTCATCCTCTCTCCTTCTTGGCCTTACCGTCTCTCTCTCTTTCTCAACCCAGCAACCCTACTCATTGCCAGCCACTAGCCACCACAATTCGAACGACCACCACAATGATCAGAAACCCATGCCGAACTCCTAGCCGATGACTCACGCCGATCTTCCCTCAACACCGATGCCCACGCCGGTTAGAGACCCACGAACCCACCAAGTCACAAAATAAAATCACCCCGCTAAAATCAAAACACAGAAACCAGGCCCATGAAATCAAACCACAGAACCCAAACCCATGAACCTAGACCCACAAACCCAAACCCACAAAATCAAATCACCCCGCCGGACCACAACTATCGAACCATCAGACCAGGACCCACGACCATCGTCAGACCATAACCATCGGGAGAGAGAAGGGAGAAGAGAGAAGTGAGAGAGTAAAGAGAAGAGAGAAGTGAGAGTCGGTGGGAATATAAATATTTTTTTTTTCCAATCCAGCTACAGTGAGCTGTTATCCATAACAGCTCACTGTAGCTCAATGCTAAAATTTTTAGCATTTAGCATCTTTATTGTAGGAGTGTTTTTGTGATTTGAGGTGTTAAAAATGCTAAAAAATAGCATTTAGCATTTTTAGCACCTTTGATGAGAATGCTCTAAGTCATATCTAACTTTACACAATACAAAACGGAAACCCAAATCTCATTAAACGTAGTGAGTTCAAGGCCCAAGAAGTAATTATTAATAGGAAAAGAAAGTTTTTACGTTAAAGAAAGATTTTATGGGAAAGAAAAAATAATAATAATAATAATAATATTTTGACAGCTTTTTTTATTTCCCATAAAAGTGGTGTTAAAATTTTTTTCAAATGGATTGTTAACAATTGCCCTAAAGACCCTTGTTAGCATGACCCTTAATTAATAAAGTATTCCAAAAACAAACGGTTTCAAAACAAAAACACAATAAACACCCGATGACTTCAAAAGCAAGTGCGATCAGGCATCAGGCAGGCTGGGTTGTATGCCTACTATTACTGCATGTTTCATTTCAAACAGGGATCACCTATTTACCTCCTCAATATCCGTTAAAAAATAAAATATAGAAAACATAAAAAGTAGGTGTGTTTTGGATTGAAACTGTTTTTGAAGGTTTTCTTTTTTTTTTTTTTTTTTGAGAAACAACATTGTGATTTTATTTATGATGCCATTGTGGTAAGGATTACATTGGATAAATGTGGAGGAATATCCTCCATCCATACCGTATATTTGCTAACATGTCTCGCATGTCTAGCAATTTTATGGGCTAGAGCATTACATTATCTTGGAACTAAACAAAACTCTAATACTTCAAAACCATCTGCCAAACTCTTAACTTCCTCCAGAAGGTGTCCATAGTCAGCCAACGAGGGCAGGCCGCTCTGCATTGCCTCGATTGCGATCTTTGAGTCGCCCTCCAGGATTATCGAATTATGCCTAAGCTCCAAAGCCAGCTTCAAGGCTTTTATAGCTGCAAGTAATTCGACTGCCACTGTAGAATGAGGTAAAGGAAACTTGTCCGCCATTGATGCTAGGATCAAGCCGTTTCTGTCTCTAATCACCGTTGCTGCACCTGCTATATTTTGGTCTTGAAAACATGCACCATCGAAGTTTATCTTAATGTTTGGCTAGGGTGGGGGTCTGTCAAATGGATTCAGAGAGGTTGGAGTGGTTTGGGCTGGGGGGCTCGGTAGTAAAGAGCGTACATAATCTGCTCTGAGTGTCTGAACCAACTGCTGAACTTGTTGGACTGGGAATGGGGTTTGGCTGGTCCGAAGTGCATTCCGTCTGTGCCAAATTGCCCATACTGTTGTTGCAAAGAGCTCCAAATTTTTACCTTTCTCCACTACAAATTCCACCAGCTTCCTGAACGTGACAAAAGATACTGTCATCCGAAACTCCCACTCCCTCTGCTATTCCCACACCGAGCTAAGAAGCGGACATGACCACAATGCATGCACCGTGTCCTCAACCTCTACATTGCATTGTTCACAACAATCCTCCAACACAACTTTGTGCCTTTTGAGATTACTTTTGGTTGGGATAGCATTCTTGACAGCTCGCTAAAGGAAATTCCTAACCTTTGGTTGGGTTTTCAGCCCCCACACCCTCCTCTATAAGCCATTAAACTCTGGATTGTAGTCATTGTTGTCCATGCTTTGGGCCTTGTACAAAAACCTATAGCTTGATTTCACTGTATAGGAACCCGATGGAGTAAAGGGCCAAAATAATGTGTCATCTACCTTCCTTGAGCAAAGAGGGATGGACTCAATCAAAGAGATATCCCTTGCACAGAAAAGTTGTTGCAAAAGTTCCGGATTCCACATATTTGAACCCGGTTTGATCAGCTCCGAAACTCTTATATTCTCAAATCTTGTTGCAGCTTGTGAAGACACAAAGGGTAGAAATTCAGAGGGCAGCCACGGATCTCTCCACACATTGATACTCTCACCATCTCCCACCCTCCACCTCAAACCTTCCATCAACACATCCCTCCCCTTAAGTAAACTCCTCCAAGCATATGACCCCGTTTGTGATTATGGTGCTTCCAAGATAGTTCCATTAGGGAAAAACCTTGGTTTGAAAACTCTCTATAGAAGTGAGTTTTTATTTTGGAGGAGTCGCCATGCTTGTTTCACCAAAAGAGCATCATTGAACAAAGCAAGGTCCTTAAACCTCATTCCTCCCTCACCCTTGGGTTTACATAGTTCCTCCCACCTCACCCAATGGATTTTCCACCTATCACCTCTTTGACCCCACCAAAATCTCCGTATAAGGCCCTCTAACTCCTCACAAAGCCCAATAGGAAGCTTGAAGCAATTCATGGTATATGTTGGAATTGCCTGGACAACAGCCTTAATTAAAACTTCATGCTCGGCTTGAGAAAGGAGCTTCTCTTCCCACCCTTGAAGCTTATGCCACACACGCTCCTTTATGTAATTAAAGCTGGATTTTTTATTCCTCCCCGATAGGGAGGGCAGCCCCAAGTATTTCTCATAGTGTCGGATTTCGGTCACTCCTAACATATTCTTTATTGCATCCCTTTGGTCTTCCTTTGTTGATTTACTAAAAAACACTGTTGTTTTAGCTTTATTTATTTGTTAACCCGACCTCATCTTATAAGTTTGTAACACATCCAACACTTTTTGGCACTCCTCCACATTAGATCTGCAAAATAGCAAGCTACCATCTGCAAATAAGAGATGGGTTAGTGATGGGCTTCTCCTGCACAAAGAAAATCCATGAATATCACCTCTCATAGCTGATTTGGTAATTAATCCATGAAAACCTTCTGTGCATAGGAGAAACAAAAAAGGGGAGAGGGGGTCGCCTTGTCTTATACCCCTTGTAGGAGTAATAAAACCCGCAGGAGCACCATTGATAAGAATAGAGTATGTAACAGTGGAAACACAAAGCATTGTGAGAGAGATCCATCTTTCATTGAAGCCCAATTTCCTCATAATCTCTTCCAAGAAAACCCATTCCACTCGGTCATAGGCCTTGCTCATATCTAGTTTCAGCGCCATATAACCATCTTTTTTAGATTTATGATTTTGCATACCATGAAGGGACTCAAAAGCAATAAGAATATTATCTGAAATGAGACGGTCTTTTGTGAATGCACTTTGGTGTTTGGTAATGATTTTTGGAAGGATCCTCTTCAACCTATTGGCTAGCACTTTAGAGAAAAGTTTATACACCACGTTACATAAACAAATGGGACGAAATTCTGAGACTAATTCTGGGTTTTTTACTTTTGGAATCAAAATGAGAAAAGTGTGGTTAATGTGCTCAGGTAGTGTAGCTGAATTTAGGAATAATAAAACAGAGGAAGTGATTTCCTTACCCACCAAACCCCAAAAGTGTTGGAAGAAGAGTGGTGGCATGCCATCTGGACCCGGAGCCTTTACAGGTGCCATTTGGGAAAGAGCTTCATGTACTTCACACTCCTTAAACTCAGCTTCAAGTTCTCGATTCATGTCATCCGTCACAACTGACCCTATAGTGCCCAGAGCCAACTCGGGTTGGCAAGAGTTTGATGAGGTGTATAGCTTGCTAAAGAAATCTGTCACCTCTGTAGCAATGACTCTCTGATCCGTACACCATTGCCCCATTGAATTTCTGATTCCGGATATTCTATTCCTCCGGTACCGCTGTGTTGCCTTCATGTGAAAAAACTTTGAATTTCTATCACCATGGACTACCCATAAAGACCGAGAGCGTTGAAACCACATCTTCATCTCCTTATCTAGCAGGTCATTGACCTCCCTTCTTAGCATTTGGGCCTTGAAATTAATACCTGTATTGAGAGCTACCAATTCGGCCTGAGCAAGTGGCTTCTGTTTGTTTTGCAACTTCTTTCGAACACACCCAAAATGTTTACTACTCCATTTTTTTAGAGCCACCCCACAGTCGTCTATCTTAGAAACAATATCCGAATTTTGAGTGGTTGCTCTCCTCTTCTCCCATACGGCCTTGACTGTCTGAGCACAACCCTTATCAGCAGCCACATTTCCTTGAACCTGAAATGTTTGCTTGGACTAACAGAGACTACAGGCTCGGGATTGATCAGCAATGGTGAGTGGTCAGACGTACTACAATTTAGGTGGTGCATTGTAGACCCACCAAACCTAGATAACCACTCACTGTTGGCTAAGCTTCTATCCAACCTTTCCCAAATAGAATTGCCATCTCTAAATAATTTTTTCCAGGTAAACTGACAACCTCTGAACCCCATATCAATGAAACCACAAGCATCCATCGCTTCACGGAAGAGTTGCATTTGTGCATGACTTCGATTTGTGCCTCCTTTCTTTTCTAAACCCCTCACAATTTCGTTAAAATCTCCGGCGCACAACCAAGGCAGATTGAATTGGGAATTAAGTTGCCGGAGTAGGTCCCAAGATTCCTGCCTTTTATGCGTGATAGGTTCTCCATAGAAACCGGTAAACCTCCATGCACCTTTACTACCCTTGCCAATAATGCAATCTATGTGGTTCTTTGATGATGTTTCGACTTCCAACTTCAAAGACTCCTTCCAATACAAAACAAGTCCACCCCCTCGAGTGAGTCGTGGAACAAAGAACATGTGATCAAATTGCAAATTCCTTTTGATTTTTTTTAGCCTTGCTTCATTCGTCCAAGTCTCAGCTAAAATTAGGACGAAGGGATCTTGTGCTCGAGATAAATCCCCAAGCTCCTTCTCTGTCGGCAGGTTCCCAAGCCCGCGACAGTTCCACACTAGGAGACTCATTGCGCTTGGCGGGGCTACTGTGTAGCCTCCACCATTTAGCTTGAAGATAACTGATCATTTTGGATCTGTTGTCGTTTATGGGAAGAGTCATGAGTGATTTCCATGCCAGTGGTTGCTTTCCTCTTTTTTCCTACTACATTCACTGCTTTTGTCTCATTAGGGCTAGGTTGGCGCATTATACGTTTCCAAGACCTGATGTTTTTTGGTTGGTCATCTACCTCTGCCGTGGATTGAGTTTGTTGTAATTTTTCCAATTGAAGTGGCACATGTTTCTCATGTGCCGGGGCGGCTAGGGTTGCTTCCAAAGAGTTTGAATTTTCCCCCACATCTTTAATGCCTGATGGCATTGCATTAAATACCAGATCAGAATTTAAAACCCCCACGTTTACTTCTTTTTCCGTTGCCCTGTTCTCCTTCTCCAATACAGAGCTGTCTGCATAATTGGCACAATCGTTCTCTTTAACCGCTAACTTTAATGCCCCATTATTGCTCCCTAAATTCGGTAAAGCTGTCTCTTTTCCATTTTGGGTGTCTTGATTGTAGCTTTGATTCTCCTTCATTATCCTTTCCTTAAAAGTATTACTCTCAGTAGTAACTTACATGACCGTTACCGCCTCTCTGCTTGGCTGTTCCAATTCACAATCCATAACCACTTCCGTCGCCGTCTCCACCGTATCTGAGTATCCTCCATCCATGACCTGCACCTCTTCCTCCCTCTGTTTTTCCCATTGAAACCTCCGGTTTGTTTTCTCAAAATACCCTGGGACGTAGATAACGTCTTTGCCTGCCATTTTATAGGGAGGAGCACGCAAAAAGGTTCCGAATTGCTGCTGGTCCGTTGTCAGTGTCCCATTGCTTTCCAACCAGAGATCACAGTCTCTGTCATCATGGTTCAGTCACCCACACCAATAGCACAAACTTGGTAGTCGTTCATACTTGAAATTGATCCAAGTTTTCTCACCACTTGGTAGTGTGATAACTCGCCCCCTGCATAATGGAAGTGTGATATCAATCACCGCCCTTACTTGGAAGAAATTACCACCTTCTTCATCCACGGCTCCTATGGACTTCTGAACTTCCCCCACCGTTTCACATAACTTCTTCGCTACCTTTCGTGTCAAAAAACTCACCGGGATGTTGTGAACTTGCACCCAGAAAGGAGTTTTGATAAAATTGATTTCTTGAACCGGAACATCTCCTGAATACCGCTGCATAATAATTAGATGCTTATCAAAACTCCAGGGTTGACTTTTCAGTATTTTGTCTACTTCCTCCAAACTCTCAAAGACAAACAAAACAATGTTATTTCCCTGATTTTGAATCCTAAACTCCCTGTTTGTTTGCCACAATTGTCTGAAAGTTCTTGCCACAGCTTCCATTTGGAGAAAGCGTGAGGTTAAGAACTTTGCCGCAATCATGAACTCTCCCTTTCTGTGATCCTCAGGAAGGACATATCCCACCTGTTCTTTCTCAGATAATGTTAGGTTCTCCCATCTCATTGTCAGTTGCTCCATTTCCTTCAAAATGACAAGCAGTGCTGGAGAAGAGAATTACTAGACAAACTATTTCCCAAAACCCCTCGAAAAAACCCCACTAGCTCAAAAAGTATACTTGATACTCCTTGAGAACAATATAGAACAAACTCTCCTTCCAAGAAGGGACAAAACTTCTACAATCTAAGCAAAGTAAGGGAGCCCTACTTTCTTAGCAGCTGAGAGACATTATTAAGAATCTAAATTATACTCTTAGAGGATTGTATCTTAAGTTTAGAAATGAAAATTACTGTTTGAAGGTTTTCTTTGGTGATAAATAAACTAGTAATGTATTGGTATAATGTTCCACTGAATCAAGAATTATATATAAATTAAAAGTAATATTTTAACAATATAATTAAAATTGAATAATAAAATAAATAATAATTTGTAGTATCCCGATTTTATCATCACTATTTGATGAGTTGGAAAATGTTTTGCCCAAATGATAATAAATGGACATTAATGCTGATTTGTGTACATCAGTAACTGACAAAACCTTCAGCAGGTTCTGTAACCGTTGATCATTAAAGATGATCAACTTAATTACCTAATACGTTACAAAGGCAATAAAGCCTAATTTATGGTGTAATAAAGGCAGGTTACAAGGTCCAGCTCCTATTAAAGGAATCAGACAAATGAAGGAAAGGTACACACAAAAAACATTCTATAAACTCATAAAAAGCTTTGATTATCCATTACTAGTTAAAGTTATAATTCTGACTTTATCATCGGAGGGTTTTAAGAAAACGCTCCACTAGTGTTTTCTCCACCAAAATCTCTCTTTTATTTTGCAAGCATCCAAAGAAGACGTTGGCTTCGTTGGACGAATAACATACTGACAATTTCAAGCATCATCACTATTAATTATTATTTAGCTTTGAGAGGTGATGTGGATAAGCATGTAGTGTCATGATAGGATTATTTATATAGTTAGTTTTTGGATACGCTACATGTGAGATGTAATTTTGTGGCCAAACAAAGAATTCTACCCAAAGTAAGAGATGAAACAATAACCTGCACAATTAGGAAACGTGTAGTCCTCATTTATTTTTGTTTCAGTTACAAAAAGATAAGGGAATTAAAACTTTTAGTCTCCTTATCAGTTAAGGAAAAAGATAAGAGAATAAAAACCTATTTGAATAAGAAGTCTAAGGGTTATTGGAATCCCTCAAAGTTCCAACTTATCTGAACAGGTCAGTAGTTAATAACACCTTAAATTGAGGTTAATTAGAAGTTATAAAATCTTGGAAGGCTCTAGGGTGTCTTCATTATATGCGTTAACCAAAAGCCGAAGAATAAATAAAAAAAGAAATGTGCGGGGACGGTTGGAGGCATCGTCTATAGGCTGTAGCTAGTGTTAATCACTCCCTAGTTTTGACAATGGCGGATCTATTATTTTATTAGAACTATTGTCATATAAATATTGGCATGTAATTGCATTAAAGATTAATAGAATTTCCGTTTAAGTGTATCGTAGCTATGATTTGATTTGGTTATTAGATTTTGGAGCGTGAAAGATTTTGGTTTGGAGGACTATACTAGACTTTAAATACTTTGATTATATTACTATTTTAAAATTGACCCTAAAGAGAACCTTCACAAGGTGGCGTTCAATAATAATAACATGAAGTCTTGTAGTTGGTTTAATTTGATATTTGATATATGGTCGGTTACTTTAGAATAACTATTAGGTATAGTCTATTCGGATTCGATGTTTCTACATATGGGAAATAGTTCTAACCATATTATGACTCTAGGAAAAAGAGAAGGTTGTGGAGGATTATAGTATTTTTAGAAAATAGTTTATGATCGATCTTAAAATTTCATGCTTATTGATTAAAGTATTCTTTTGTTTAGAGCTTACGGAAGACTAAAGTGGAGGTAAGTAATTATGCATAATATACACAAGTTTTTTTCTTTAGGCTCTTAGAAGTTTTAAGCTTACATTTTCTAAAGTTTATCAAAAACATTTTTACATCATTGAAAGAGATTTTTTTTTTTTTTTTTTTTTTGGGAGAAACATTAAAAGAGAAACTTTGACTTTTAAATAATGTTTTAAAGAGAAATTTTGAATTTTAAATAACGTGTTGAACGTCCAAATCTCATTTAAAAGATGATTTCTAAACTAAACTATTTTCATAAAAGAATTGAGTTTCAATGTAAGTTTTCTAAAAAGGTTCTTGTTCTTTAAATTTGTTTAAAACCAAGTGATTTCATAGTTATATTCCTATTTTCCAAATGGTGTTTAAAATGTTTCTTTTAGCAAATTGAATTTTCAGATTTACTCAAGAATTGTAAAATACTTGTATAAACTCCTTAGTTCCTATTCATTCTCCAAGAGAGTCAAGCATCCTTTGATTTATGTTTCAATTCGATATTTTGATCTTCAATATGCCTCTATATTTGGAGTGATTGTTACCATTAAGTGAATTATTCTACTTTTGTATAAACTTTGCTTTTGTGATATGTGACTCATTAAATGTTTTTTATTATTATTATAAATTGATTATATATATATATATATATATATGTAAGCCCGCTCACAGGGTTGTATGTGAGATTAAGTGCTGAACCCTCACCAATAGGAGTTAAATACTGGTATCCACTCACAGGATTGTATATGAGAATATGTGATATGTGTATATGTGACATTGAGCTCTGATCAATTATCCGTATGTGTTTTAGAATGATTTTAAGATTTGATTACATATGTATTAAGAGTGAATTTGTGAAATCAAAATACTCGTACTTTGCTTGACTCTATTCTGTTGTGTATTGTGTATAATTGCTTACTAAATGTGTGGCTTACCCCCATCAATTACAATTTAGATTAAAGTTTAGTTGGGAAGCAAAACCTTTAGATCGCTTCGTAAGGTGCAAGGTAGAGCGTGGGAGTTTTTAGGCGACTTCAATAATGCTTGAAGCCTTATAGGACTTTTAATTATTTTTATTTCGCTTAAGATTTTACAGTATTTGAAGATTATTTCTAAATTTTGGATTTTATATAGGCGTAAATGCACTTTTAGTCCCTGCGTTTTGACCCAATTTCTATTTTGGCCCCTACATTTTATTTTTACCACTTTTAGTCCCTAAATCAATTAACGCATGACATTTAAGTCCTTGAAGCACTATTCCGTTAGCCAACTAATGGAGAAACTAACGTGGATATTAAAATATTATTAAAATTTTTAACCTTCTTTTTAAAAAAAAAAAAAAAAAGATTTTCAATAGTTTTGTTTTTCTTTTCCTGGGAAGAACATGAAGAATCAAGAACATGTGTTCTTCCCGTTAATCATGTTCTCTATTTTCTTCCCAGCAAACCTTGCCTAGAAATTTAAAAAATCAATATTTTTTTTTCTCTTTTCTTGTATTTCTTTAGCAACGAAACCCATAAAATCAGTCAGATTTACAAACACAAAGAGATCGGGTTGAGAAGAAAGAGATCTTGTTTGCTGAGATTTACAAACACGAAGAGATCGGGTTGGGAAGAAAGAGATCGAGTTTGTTGGGTGGTTGAGAAGAAAGAGATCGAGTTTGCTGGGTTGAGAAGAAAGAGATCGGGTCTAAAGGATATTGTGGATAAGAATCAACACCCAAGGATCGACTGAGAATTCAAATAACAGACTCCGACCACCGCAGATGGGAGATCCCACTGGATATCATCCCACGCCAAACCCATTCCCCAGGACACAGCTCTCTCCTCGAAACTCCTTCATCTCCACCCCATTCCCATTCCACCACCTCCTACTTCCTCTCCGACCCCAACTCCGACCTCACCCTCACACTCCACACCACCTCTCCTTTCACCTTCTCCATCTCCCATAAATCCATAAACGACACAATCTTTGACACCACCTCCACTCCCTTCATCTTCAAAAACCAGTACATCAAGCTCTCTTCTTCGCTCCCCAAAACCAAGTCCTCACTCTATGGCCTTGGCGAGCACACCAAGCGGTCCTTCAAGCTTGTTCCCCATGACACTCAGGCCCTCACTTTGTGGAATGCCGATATTGGCAGTGCTAATCTTGATGTCAATCTTTATGGGTCGCACCCGTTTTACATGGACGCTAGATCATCATCATCATCATCACCGGCCATTCAAAGTCATGGAGTTTTGCTGCTGGGTTTCTACAGGTTGGGTTGTGGTGATTTGGGGTTTTTTTTTTCAGTGGGTTTTTTTTTTTTTTTTGTGTTTGTTTGCCAAGAAAATTTATGGGTTTGGGGTTTGGTTAGGATTTGGGTTTAGGGTTTGTTTTTTTGCTAGAGATTGATTATAGGGAAGAGCACTAGTGAAGACCATGAAGATGTTCTTCTGGAAAAAATAATGAGAAGAAAAAAAAAAAAAAAAAAAGACAAGAAAGACATTTAATTAATTAAATTTATTTTGTTTTGATGTGTTTGGTTATAAAGAAAGTACAAGAAAGGAAAAGAAAATGATAAAAAAAATAAGGATTAATTTGGTAAGAATATGGATGGAGAAGAGTTTTTGTTTGAAAGAAAATAATTTTTTTTGTTTGTTTTTTATTTTTTTAATTAAATTTGAGTAATCAATTTTTTTTTTTAATTTTGGTATTTAAAAAATATCAAATAATATTTTTAATAATATTTTAATACTCACGTTAGTTTCCCTGTTAGTTGGTTGACGGAATAGTGTTTCAAGGACTTAAATGTTCCGCGTTAATTAGTTTAGGGACTAAAAGTGGTAAAAATAAAATGTAGGGACCAATATAGAAATCGGGTCAAAACGTAGGGACTAAATGTGCATTTACGCATTTTATATATTGTAAGAGGTTTATTAAGAGCATTATTTATTTGGAGTTTTATTTAGTTTGGAATTAATTATGTTTATTGAGTTATGCAAGATTAGCAAGTTAGTCATGTATCTAAATTCATGATCCATGGATTTAGGTTGTGACATAATGAGTTTATATAAATAGTGTTAATTTTAATTTTGTGCCAAGTGTCAAGTGTTAATTTTAATTTTCTTAATTCCAAGTGACCCATTCATATAATACTACTCATCGTAAAAACTGAGATGAGCATCTCACTCACCTAGATAAAATCATCCATCTATTGTTAAATGTTTTCATACTCAAATGTAAGTAAGAGTTTCAACCTATTAATTATAAGGTAGAAATGTTATATATACAATATACTTATAATAAAAGGTTGGTCTTAGAAGTGCTAGTTGCACGCAGTGACTATCTTACTTTGCAATAAGTATCTTATTTAAGTAAATTACCTCGTATTAAACTTTATTATCAACAGTTTGGTCTACGTAAAACTCTATTACTCACGGTAAATAAAAGGAAATATATATATATATATATATATATATATTAATAGGTAAAACTCAGAGAAAATTCAATTAAAATTTGAAATTAGAATCCAATTTTGCATCATTTGTCTAAATTTATGTGGGAATCACATTATAATTATCCACTTAAATTTGTGCCATGTGTCTACCTAAGTTTTTAATATTTGTGTCAAGTGAGTTAATGAGTGCAAAATACTAAGAATTTAATATTAATTAACTATAAAATTAAAAAAACAAAAAAACAAAACCAATCACATATACTCAATAAAAATCATCACACAACAAAGATCACCACACATTCTATCTTATTAAAAATTAGAAGAAAAAAATGATCATAAGTAGTATTAAATTTAGATAAAAATTTTAATATGTGACTAATTACGTTTAATTTTTAAAAAAATAATTTGAATAATTATTTATATTTTTATAATAAAAATTGATGATACACAGAAAATCAGTAAACTGAATGCTCCGGATTTCAAAGGGCTGGCAATCTCTTGGAAGACCTGAAAATAAAAATGAAACAAAATCAAAGGAGACCGGAGTGGACTGGCCAAGAACCCTCCAATGCTTAAGTTAGTTTCTCTCTTTTAAACTTAAGAACCCCTACTTTATTTTGAGGAATTGTGGAACTTACTTTTGTTTAATGAGAATGAGTATTTATATAGTGTGCTTTGAAGCAGTTACTTGTTTTATAACTTCTCCCATATTTGTGGAAGTCTGAAGGTTTGAACTTAACTATTACAACCGCTATAGAAGTTATGATATCTACTCTCATCTTCTATAATTGTCATTGGAAGTTAAGTACTTGGCAGGAACTTATAGCGATGAATTAGGATTTTACTCATATATTAAAATGGTTACACGTGGTCCGATTCATAAGCTCTTGCAGACAAATCTTACACTTAGAAATATTCCTAAGTGTTGAAGGGTCGTCCATATCTGGACGACTTTCCTTAGTCTAGACGAGCTTCTCATAAAAGATTACGACAACCCATGAATGATACAATGGACGAATAAGGGTAAGCCCAACTGTTGTGGTAACTTGCATTCTGTGGACGACAACCCAAGGACGAGCTACGCTTATCCTTCCCATCAAAATTTTTGTTTAATTTTAAATGTATTCATGCATTTGCATGAGTTATATGCTAGTAAATAAATAAAAAATAAAAACTCCTAGGTTTATATGCTAGGAATTGTAAAACTTTATGTATTTGTGGGTTTATTTATTTATTGTGATGTCAATATATTCAAGTTCTCTTTTGTTTTAAATTTTTTATAATTTATACTTTTACTAATCCCCTAAAAAAATCCTGGAGTCACTACTGCCAGCTTCATTGTTCATGAGCTCCACAAGAACACCATCTTCAGCCTTAGTGTAAGCTGCCATCACGAGGTTTAAGCCTCCTTCATATTCCACTCTATTTGACATTATGACCATAAATGTTCCAACAGGCATCAAGAACACCATTGAAGCCCAAAGGAGAAATCCATGGATGTAATCTCAAAAGTAGTTTTGTACACAACTACCATCATACTTACAAATTAGATGACTTTATTAAAGAAATCCTAATGAGCAGTTAAGCTTCGTTTGGGAGTTTGTAAGGGAATAGAATAGAATGATCATAAGGGAATGGAATTGAATGTATTTAAGTAAGAGAAAGGAATGGAAAAGAATGGAATGGAATGGAATGGAATTAAGTAACCTTGATTGGATGTTTTAAAATAAAGAAATGAAAATGGATAGAATGTAAGTAATCTTTTTTGGGAGTAATATGGAGGGAATGGAATGGAATCATTTTATGACAATATTACTATTAAACTCCTATTTTAAAATAAATGGTTGAATATATAAGGGTATTTTGGGAGTTTTAGTAAAAAATTTATTAAATCTAATTTTATTCCCTCACATTCCTCCTAATTTCGGGGGGAATGAAAATTTGAGTTTTTAAGGGAATAAAGAGGAATGAGTGTTTCCTCCTACCAATTCTATTATCTCCCACTTAAACTCCCAAACAAGGAACAAGACTTTCCATTCCCTCCATTAAACCTCCCAAACAAGGGAATGGAAGAATAATCTAAAATTATTTTTTTCATTCCTTTTCATTTCATTCTATTCTCTCCTCTCAAACGAGGCCTTAAGGAAATGCCAAAATGCTAGATCTAAAAAACTTATATACCAATTGTGGATAGTATTAGACAGAAAATTTTCCCAAAGGTTTGAATGAGAAAATCTTTAAAAAAAAAAAAAAAAAAAAAAAAAAACGTAATGAATGTTGTCCTTGGTTCTTAAAATCTAGGTAGCTTAAGCTACTTTTGCAAATAAATTGTATAAAGTCCTAAAAGAGGAAATAAGCAAGATTATTTTTTTTAAGAAGAAAATAAGCAAGAATTAGTAATCAATAACAAACCCCAAAAAAGAACAACATGATAAAAAAATAAAAAAACAACATTTGAATTAGAATGCTCTTGGTAGGGGTGTTTTTTTTTTTTTTTTTGGGAGAAAAGTTAGAGAAAGGTATCATGGTATTTAAACATAAACATGCACTGATAAGCTTTTTTTGTTCTTTAAAGGAAAGACCCTATGCTTGGCATCATCCAACCATTTGTCAAAATTATGCACTTCCTCATCTTGTGCATATCAATTGATTCGCCTCTCAATCTACCTTCCACCAAGGCATCAATACCACCCGAACGATCAGTGTTTGACGTTTCATGATCATGAGAATTGTCCAATACACAAGGTTCTCCATGCTCGTACCACTTATTGTATGATTGCATAATCCTACGTAGAAGCAAATGAATTTGCACAATAAGAGGAGTTTGTCAGTTCAGCACCAAATATTGCCATTGCAAAATGAAGAAACGGCATCACCCCATCAATATACTGCTGACTTAGCCTATCATAAGGTGTCTTGCCTAGTGACATCCAACTCTTATCCATGTTTGATCACACATGTAAGGTAAAGGTCAAGTTGTCAAGATGGCATGTCATTTTGGTTGTATAAGTTCACATTTACTGTCACCGTTAGTCCTCCTTAATGGCAACTCTTTTAACGAAATGTAGGAAGGACTAATGGAAACAACAAATGTTAACTTATAGGACAAAAATTACAAAAATAAAACTTACAAGACCAAAATGACAATTAATCAAACTTAAAGGGTGTAATTTGTATTTTTGCCTTAATTTACAACATGCCATTGTAATGAAACTTAGTTAAATCTAGCATTGCAATTTTCATTATTAGTTTCTTTTAACTTCAAAACCATATGAATCTTTCCTGTTAAGTGTTATGATATATTACATAATGTAAATTAAGGAATTAAAAATAAATAAATAAATAAACAACTCTCCAAATATTGTAAAAGACCATCTTATACTCCATGCAATCCAACCACTTGCTCCAATTCAAACAACCACCACAATCATATCTCAAATCAAACAAAAAGATTTGAATGGTTCTAAATGTTTAGGGTTAAATATATAGATTTCTATTTTTATGTATGTTGGTAAACTGAGATCAAAACATGTCTAGATTATTTATTAGACATTACTCATGATAGTACAAATCAGGATTCAAGAACTTACAAGCTGCAGAAAGGAGAAGTTAATTTCTGTGAGGTTCAACCAATCAAAATTAAGCTTCGACCAATAGAAAATTGCAGTCAGGATTTTTTCTGCAGAATTCTTTTTCAGTCCAAACACTACAAAAACGTTTAGGGTTTTAAGTGAAACGCTTCTTGGTATAAAAGGATAACCCTAACTACGTTTTAGAGGTTCTTGGAAGTCTTGTGAGTTACTCCTATGAGATTTGAGAGGTTCTGTACCTTTTAACTTAACAAGCATCTGCCGAATCAAGAGATCTACAATCAAGAACTGGTGGAACCAAGTTGCTGCAAAATATCAACTACTGATATGAAACCTTTGAGTGGGATTTCAAAGTCATAAACAAGGAGTTTGTGTTCAGCAAATCCAAGATAGAAGAATCCTTGGAGTCGGAGCTGCACGTGGTCATGTTAGTAAGTTCAACTTGAGGTAGTTTAGATTTAGGGTTAAGTCTATTGTAATCTTCCATTCTATCACAGTGGATTTGTTTACCTTAAAGATAGCTAGGTCAAATCCTCTGCAAGTTTTTACCTTGAAATAGTTGGTTTCATTGGTTTTCCTTGGTAATCATATCGTTGTCTTATTTATTTTTTCGCACTGCATGATATGATTTATTACTATTTAACCTAGATCTCATAATTAACCCAAGTAACTACTTGACTAATTTAGTAGGTTAAATAATCTGTTTTTAAGGGGTCTAAACAAACAAACAAGATTCATTATTATGATATAACACAACATACAAATATGATACAACACAGCCTACACATCAAGCAATGAACGATCAAAAAGCACTCCTAATGTTATAATAAACCACCCTGATACTACATGCAAGCCACTCACTTGCTCCAATTCAAACTTCACCACAAGCAATTCTCAACCCATGTTCATCATACCACACATATATCACAAAGTATTTGTAATTATACTTTTACACTTGACCAAAAAATAATTGACAAACCTTAGTAAAGTACAACACTTACTAGATTGAAGAAGGTAATAGTTGAACTTGTCAAATTAGTTTCTACCTACAATGCCAGTTTCGATGAAGATATTTACTAACTAAATTGCCTACACAATATTTGTATATATAAACATATATATAAATGTGAGTTTAGATTAACAGAATACACATCACTGTTTTTTTCCCTAGCTTATGGTTTTTAGGTTTCTCTCCTTTTTTATTTTTTATTTTTAATTCGATAGTTGGGTGAGAGGAATTTAAACTCTAAATGTCTCCTTTAGAAATACCAGGAGACGCCAACCAATTAACTTACAAGGCTCTTAACAAGTTTCTCTCCTCTTATGCCTTATGTTAAAACAATCTCTAGCCAAAACAAAACTTTACAACAACATTCTCCAGCCTAGCTTACAGTGTATTTTCAAAAGATACAAAAATAAAATAAAAAATAGCCAAGAGCCTTATAACTTATTTGGTAGACACCTCCACATGTTTCCAAGGGAAACATTTAGGAAGAAAATCCTCTCTCAACCATTGTAACTCTCTAAAAATAAGTCTGTTGAAAGAGGTAAAGCTTCAAGAAGAAGCTAGTGCGAACTTCTACATTATTTATGACCTATAAACCTGAGTTTAGGAAGGCTACAAACATGTAAACCTTCCAATGTTATATTCTTTTCTTCTATGTTTATATATATATATCGGGCATTGGGACTTGGGAGACACTAGGGGTACAGCACAAGTTCACCATTAGCTAAGGACAAAAAATTACATTATTCTTCCTAGCCTTATCAACCCAAAAAAAAAAATGTAATAGAAGGAAGCAAAATACAGAAACTTACTAACAAGTAACATTAGAGTGCAGACAAAAAAAAAAATAGAGCATTTGCATTAGTTCAATGCAAAATGCTGTTTGGCTTATCACAACATTATGATAAAAATCAACGATGTTGAGCAAACCAACGAAGTTTCCTCTACAAAGTTTCAAGTCAACAAATTAAAATATGATAAAAATCCAATTAGCTTTCTACTATTACTATTTACTATATAGGCTACAGTCCAATCCTCCCCCCAAATATCATTCTCATAAATAGCCATAATTAAGCCAACTAGTGCGCTAATTAAAAAAATGCTCAAGCCAATTGAGTGGTTTACTTCAATTTATGAACTAATCCAATAAACAAATCTTTTTCCATTAAACATGTTTCTTCTTAATTGCTCAAAAATACAATAATTATAGTAAAGATCTCTACTGAAAACACTCTCATCGCTATGTGGTCCCCATGGAGAAGCCTCTTGGAAAAATGGAGATTGAGGCAATGATACAAGCTGCAGTAGAGCAGATAGATAATTGAAGGTAATCTGTCTGAACTTTAGGCTGCTATTTCCAGATACTGATGTAGGGAATGCGCTTCTAATATTTGGTTTTTCCAATCACCAATTGTCAAAGTAAATTCAAAGATTAATGGGTTTTTTTATTTAAATCCATAAACGAGAGCACTCAACCCAATGTACTGCCAAATTTACAGGTGCACTGGAAGAAAACAAAAGGAAACAGAACTAAAAGAAAAGAAAAAAAAGATATATATATATATATATATATTAAGGGTTCGTTTGAGACCTGCTTATTTTACTAAACTGAAAACTTTTTATTGAAAGTACTGTACATAAAGATAAAAGTTAGTTAAAATAGTACAGTGAGACTCATGAATAATATCAAAAAGTGCAATGAGACTCATAAATAGTAGCAAAAATAAGCTAAATAGTAAAATAAATTGAAAAAAATAATATTTGTCAAACCGCAAGATAAAAGATATTATAATTAGTTAAAGTTTTCTTCCATGATAAGCTATCCAACAACATATGATATGACCAGGGCGGAGCCATCATTGGAAAATAGGGCAATGGCCCCCAATTTAAAATAAAAAAAAATTTATTTTACATATATATATATATACTAATTTTAGCAATTTTGTTCTATAAAATTACATTATGTTTCCCTTAAACAATATTATTAATTCTTTTAAGAGTAATGCTATACTCAAAAACTTTTTTACAATATTTTTACAAGCTGATTTGATAGCAAATTCTTATTGGTTCGCATATGGGCTCATTACTCACATCATTTTTTTATTTACTAGTAACCACTTATCACATTAATAATTTATAAATAAATAAAAATTGTAATTCTAACATTTTTCTCATTTTAGTGACTATAAAAAAATTTATAAATCTAAAATCTAAAACAAAATATACAAGTCTAAAAAAAAAATAAAAAAAAAAAAACTCAACAACAAAAATTACTAATAATAAAACTAAAAAAAATTAAACTCAATCAACCAATTTTATCCCCAAATAAACATCCATGCCTTTTAAAAAATTCTAAACAAAAATAATTTTATTCTTACCCAAAAAAAAAAAAAATCTCAACAGCTACGCAGTAGCTGACTCAGAATTTGAAACCACCGCACAGTAAAACCGTCTTCCTGACTCAAACTTCTGGCTAGTCCCTGCCAGCCTGCCCAACGTAAACCGCAAAAGCTTCAGCAAATGCAAACCAGATTTTGCATAAATCAAACCACATGACATCTAATTCAAAGAAAACTGAAAAATCACATCGACCCAATTACAAGGCTGAACATTTTGCCACATTTCTAATTCTTTTTCTTTTACTGCTAAGTAAAAAATTAAATAGAATATAAGCTCAGTCCCTTTCAAACCCTTTCTGGATCTCTGGTAAAACAAACAAATAAACCTGTCTAAGTATCCCAATTTAACCCCCATATCTACGCTAGAAGTAGAACCCATATAAACTAAAACCATATACTCATGACTCAACCAAGTTCAACATAGTAGTTTTCAGATTGGCATGATAGCTTCCGTTTCAAAAGAATCAAAACAAGATATATTAAACTAAAAAATAAAAATAAAAATTCTTTTATTTTCTTCCCAGGGTTTCTCAGCAACCCAACACACACACAAGTCAAGCACCGTGAAAAATGAGAAATGCCCAGATCATTAAAAAAAAAATAAAAAACCCAAAAACTAAAAAAAGAAGGCGCACATTTCTTGGCCAGTGGTTCAAACAAAACACACGGGTAAAATGTAGAATGGAGAGAAAGAGAAAGTGACAATGAGGTTTCGGAAAGATGAGAGATACAGACGGAATTGACTGTTCTAGAAGTAGGAACTCCCATTGTGTCTCTTTGTTTGAAAAATTGAAAGGGATGTGTCTGAGTCTGACTACTAACAAGGATGGAAAAGGAGAGATGGGCCTAGTCCAACCCGGTCCATCCTTTCTTTCAAGTTTGAACCTTTAAAGCTTTAGGCCACGAAAACTTTTCGTCCCCATACACCCCAATTACTTCTTTCTCGGCCCTATACCTTACGGTCAAAAAACTGATAATAAATTTGTGGCTAAAATGTATATTCCACCATTTAAAATTAATTCTAGTTATCTAACTTTACTTTCATTCAATTGAGTTATTTAAGTTTAAAATTTATTTAATTCAAGCATTCTGCCTAATTTTGTGAAAAAATTGTCATCTAAAAAATATTTTCTCACAAGAAAACAATCTATAAAATTAATAAAAATATTTTATAGATTTTTTATGTGAGAATTTTTTTTTCAAAAAATCTTTTTGCATTAGTTAATTGCATACTTTACAGAAAATTTTTAATAGAATTGGAAGAAATTCTTAAATTGAATAAATTTAAAACTTAGAAGACTCAATTAAACAAAAGTAAAGTTAATATGGTGACCAATTTTATATTTTGTCATGTAATGTTGATATTTGGAGATGAAATATGTTTTCCTTTCTAGATTTCGTTGCCAAATATGGTTAATATTGTATAAAGATAGCTACGCAAAAAATTTTTAAAAAAAAGTTTAAATAATTTCAAATTAGACATATACTTGAGCAATCAATCCATTGACACAAAAACAATAATAAAAAAAAAAAAAAATAAAAAAAAAAATCCATTGATACAAAAAAAAAAAAAAAAAATGTGCGCCAAGTGATTGCAGCCCAATTTTATTTGACAACAAGAACTACTCTTGCCTCTTGAAATAGAAGTTGCCCTACATACATATTTAAAATTAAACCCATATAAGAATTTCATTTTTTACCGAATATATCTTGGTCTATCAGTTCACTAACTGTGCTGGTGCTCATTAGCTCAATTATAACCCCCCTCCAAGAAAAAAAAAATAACTATTCAAAATATCAATAGAAAGTAAGGACAATCTTTCTAGAAAAATGTGTACTTAAGCTCCGTTTGAATAGCTGATGCGTTTAGCGTTTAGCGTGTCAACGTTTTTGGCCTTTTTTTTTTTTTTTTTTTTCCAGCGCTTGGTGCACTATTCATGGGACATGAACAGTGCACTGTACATGTAAACAATAACATGATATATATATATATATATATATATATATATATTTTATTGTTTTCAATTTTTAGTTTTCAGCAAAATAAGCAGTATCTAAACGCACTATAAAACTTCAACTTTAGCAAAGAATTGATTGGTAGGGAGATTTTTTTTTTTTTTAACCTGGTGTTAATACCCATTTTCACAACACATTTTTTCTTCAAGGTCAATTCACATACTATATTTTTATTTTATTCTTTAAATATGGCCCAAACCCATGCGACTTATTGGGGAAATTGAGAAAATATGGTTTGAAGGGTATGAGTCGGTTTTCTTGCAAACCTTTTGCATGAGCCCAACCCAATTGTGCTACCAAGTGGACAATGGACGCTAGTAGCACCTCAAGCTCATAGAGGAAGTCTTGTACTCAAAATTTTCACTCCAAAAGAGCTTTTATGCTTTGGCTAACTGTGGCCCAGAGTTCTACCCTAACCCATTTTTGCCTTTAAACATAGTTGGCTCTCATTAGCCAACTCTAGTTGCTAGCCCTCACTTAGGTGAGCCTCCCAACGGTCTAAAACAATTGAAAAGGGGGAGCCAATGGGGTTTAGTCAAGCACTTCCTTTAACGATGATTGTTGAGGTATAATTTTTTCACTCATATCACGTGTCTCAAGCCTATTTAATCACATTTATTTATTCACCAAAAATACCAAAATTTCACCCATTAATTATTTTGGGCCTCCATGAATATTTCTCATCCCATTACAAATATTTCTTATCTCATTATCTAAATTGGGCCACGATATAAACTATCACAAAAGCCCATTCTCAAAGCGAATATTACCGATTGAGGAAAAATTCGTTCCTCCCACAATTATTATTATTATTAGTTTTAAAAATGGCAACGTTTTGAAATAATTTAGGAGAATAGTTCTTTAAAAATCATATTTTAAAACATGATTTTAAGTTTGAAATCATGTGAAAAAAATTATTTTCACATAAATTCTATTGATCTGGCATGAGCTGATGAGGCATAATAAATACTTAAAAATTGTGTTTTAAAAACATAGTTTCAATTATATTACATTTTGCATTGAAATCGTGTTGAAATACATCATTTCAACACAACTTCAATGTAAAATTTGTTAATTTGTACAAATAAATTGCACCTACCCTCTATCTAAATGAGTAACTCATATAGGATTCCTTAATAATATGATTATGCATTTGGCCTTGGAAAATTTATCTTCACAAATTAGAAAATTTGTATACAAAAATTGGGTTTACATTGAACTCATTTAAAGCACAATGTGATATAACTAAAACTTGTGTTTCTAAAACATGATATCCAGGTGTACAGTATGCCACATCAACTCTTAACAAGCAAGCAAGTTTTTTTTCACCACTAAAAATCATATTTCAAAAACACAATTTTACAAAAAAGGTTATTCCCACCAATAGTTTTCCAAACAATGTAGTATTTTATAATAATTAATAAATAATAAAATAGTATTAATTTGCCAAAAATTTCAAAAAGTACGGATCATGCTAGATTGATCCAAAACATCAAAATTTGGGTAAAACTTGTACCTAAGTACCTACTCAATCCATCTACAAATACATCTATTTCACAGCAAAATTTATGATTTGCTAACTTTTATAATTGTGAGTAGACAATAAAAAATGGTAGATTAATACTTATAGTTAAGAATTTAGTAAATTGTGAGCATTACCTGTTTGCCCAGTCTAGTTGTTGCAGTTGAAAGGAAAAAACGGAGAAGATGAGCAAAGATTGACCAGAACATGGTTGTTTTTATTTCCTTAAACACGAAGCCTTTGCTTAATAAAAAAAATAGTGATTTTTATTTATTTATTGTTTAAAAAAAGAAAAAGAAAAAAAGAGAGAGGTCCCGTTCGAGGTGGAAAAACCAGACAACGAAACATAATAAAAAAGCGCGAGAACACGGGAGGGAGGGACATATCATTTCTCAAAAAATAATATTTAAAAAAAGTACAATAGATGAATGCCACGTCATAACCCACTCGTGCGCTTCCTGAAACGCTTCGAAAGTTATATAGATATAGATATATGTTAAGAAGCCCCTCTTCTGTTTTATTCTCTCTCTTTCTTCGCTTCTACTCTCTCTTTATCAGAGCTAAAATAAAAACCAAAAAAAAAAAAAAAGAGAAAAATTAAAATTAAAAACCCCAAAAAAAAAAAAAATTTTTGATTACCATATTAGGTTCGGAGAACAAAACCCTAGCTTTTCGTTGCCCTATATAATAAATAAATTAATATATCTGATCACAGACTCTGGAAAAAAAAAATCTCTAAAAGATTTGTATTTTCAGAATTTTGTATATTTTTGTTTGTTTGGTTGTTGTTGTTGCGAGACGGCAATGGCAGCGGCGGCGGCGGGGGTGACAGCTGGAGGGAGTGCGGAGGCGGCGGCGGTGGGGAGTGGGGCCCAGTTGAGCCCGAACATGATTGGGAACCCATCGCTGTACGTGGGGGATCTGGATGCGACGGTGGACGAGACACAACTGTACGACCTGTTTAGCCAGGTGTCTCAGGTGGTCTCCATCAGGGTTTGCAGGGATCAGAACCGCAGGTCCTCTCTTGGCTACGCTTATGTCAATTACGCCAACGCTCAGGAAGGTCCGTTCTATTCATCCCAATTCTCTTTTCTCTTTCTTTTCTTCATCTTCATCATCATCATATATATTTGATTATATGTGAGACACGATCACATTGTTATATATACGTATATATGTATGTGTATAATATGTGCACGTGGATATTTGGTATTTCTGTGAGTCTCTGTTTCTGTGCGAAAAGCTGCGATTTGTTAATTCAGTAATTTAAAAAACAAATAATAATAATGATTTTTGGTTGTCAGTGAATTGTTGTATTGCTTTATTTTATTTTAATTTTTGTGTTTTGGGTGTTTTTATTGTAATTATCTGGATATTGAGCTTTGGGTTTGATCAATTTTGTTTGGTGCCGTACGCATACTCTGTATCTGTGTCCGTACTTTCTCGGTTTATGGTTACATTTATTGGGTTGATTCTATCGTATATTGTTCAATTACCTATAGAATTTGTTTACATTTTTTTTTTAATTAAAAAAAAAATACTACTTTTTTGGTGAATTCTGAGAGTATTATTTTTGGAATTGAGAACAATGTATGTTTTGGCTTCATAGTTTTGGACCTTTTTGGAATGAAAGGTTTCATTTTTAAGCTAGATTATATGTTTTTTTTTTCATTTTTATTTATTTATTTGGAGAATTTCATTTTAGGTTCATAAAAAAATGTTCCTTTTCTTTTGGGGAATATTCTGAACCTTTTTTTGGGGATTGGTGGTTTGTTTGATATGAATTTTCACTGTTTGTAATTAATTTCTTTCTGAATTTTAGTTTTTACCAACAATATATTTTTCTTCAACTAGTAGAAATTAATTTGTTTTTTTTTTTTTTTCTATTATTAAATGATAGAAAATTAATTTGTTTTCAGCATATAATATTTACATATATTTTTTTTTATATTATATGCTTGCCATTATACAGAAAATAATTGGAGAGTTGTGCTTTGTTTCCAAGATTTTTGGTAGTTTGAATTCAACTGTGCATTTTTTTTTCCAATCAAATTCGTAGGATTTCCCCCCCCCCTTTTTTTCAAAAATAATATTCCAATTATTCTCTTGGAAACAACAAATTAGTGAGTATTTACCTGTTTTTGTTTCTCTTTATTGGTTTCCAAATTAATGTTTGTTTTGTTGCCAAGCTTAGCATTGACCCTAATCTGTTTTCTTAATTGCAGCTGCTCATGCTATGGGGATCTTGAATTTTACTCCTATCAATGGGAAACCTATCAGGATTATGTATTCTCATCGAGATCCTAGTATTCGGAAAAGCGGATATGCTAATGTTTTTATTAAGAACCTTGACACATCAATAGATAACAAGGCATTGAATGAAACTTTTGCTGCCTTTGGGACTGTACTTTCTTGCAAGGTGGCCGTTGATAGCAATGGTCAGTCTAGAGGCTATGGGTTTGTACAGTTTGAAAATGAGGAATCAGCACAAAATGCAATTACGCGATTGAATGGTATGCTGATAAATGATAAAAAGGTCTATGTTGGACTTTTTGTTCGACGTCAAGAAAGGAATCAACAAAATGGCTCACCAAAGTTTACTAATGTTTATGTGAAAAATTTGGCTGAAGCAACTACTGATGAGGACCTCAAGAAACTTTTTGGCACCTATGGAACAATCACAAGTGCAGTAGTTATGAGAGATGCAAATGGGAAGTCCAGATGTTTTGGTTTTGTAAACTTCCAGAGCCCAGATGATGCTGCTGCTGCAGTTGAGAAGTTGAATGGGTCCTCTACCAGTGATGACAAGGTTTTATATGTGGGGAGGGCTCAAAGGAAAGCAGAAAGGGAGGCCGAATTGAAGGCCAAATTTCAGCAGGAAAGAATTAGCAGATATGAAAAATTGCAAGGTGCTAATTTATATCTAAAAAATCTTGATGACAACATTAATGATGATAAGCTGAAGGAGTTATTCTCTGAGTTTGGAACAATAACTTCATGCAAGGTATATATTGTTTTTAAGTGAAGTGATTTTTTCCCTTCTCTCCCGAATCCCAATTGGTACTTGGTGGTTTTATCTGTGAGTCAATTATAATAATTGTTTTCTATTTGTAACTTTTTGTTTGGCACATTTTTTTTATTATATATAATTAGGTAATGCTTGATCCACAAGGTCACAGCAAGGGATCAGGTTTTGTGGCCTTTTCTACCCCAGAGGAAGCTACTAAAGCTGTAAGTTACTAATTCATTTTCTAGGACCACTTGACAGACCCTACTTTTGCACCATTGCTTTCCCTCATCATGAATGTATGAATTTTCTTTCTGCTCAGTTGAATGAGATGAGTGGAAAGATCATTGGACGGAAACCTCTTTTTGTTGCTGTGGCCCAGCGCAAAGAAGATAGGAAGGCTCAGCTTCAGGTGATTTTTCTTCACACATATTTGAATGGTTATATAGGAAACATAGTTCACTTTGATGTGGAGTTGGGGCTTGCTTAATTTTGTGGACATTTGATACGGATGTTATAAGGAAGGTCTTAACTGATGTAATCCTAGTTATTAGTTGATAAAACAAGTGCCTACTTTTTGAATATGCAGTCAATGTCTTGCAGCCTTTTGTTTGTCATTATCGCACAAATGCTGGACATACTGGAATATCTGAGCACTTTTGTGGAAATTTGATTTTGAATCTCTAGAGCATTTCCTTGTGAAAAAGAGAAAGAAACAACAAAATAAACAATGGCAAGACAATAATTTAGATGGTCTTGTTATGTCCCAAAGGTGTCTTTCTCTGTAACTAGAAAATGCCAAGCTGTCAGTGCAGGAGACATCTCGGAAGTGAACAAATTTTGTTGCATTTCTTTTTTTGTTAATGACAGATACTTATAAAATTAAAAAATTTTATATTCAAATCAACATTTTTTGTGGCGTTGCTGTTAAACCATCCAACTAGCAAATCTTTTCCATCCATTTCTACAAGTTTATACCTGAATATAAATTTCTCTCTTGAGCTTCATGTTGAAAAGTTAGTGTTACAAAATTGGTGATATTCTTTAAATCTTAAATTTGGCTAGGGAATTTTTCTCTGAAATAGCACTTTATCCCCTCTTTCCCATTCTTAAGGGTGGAGGGTGAGATCACGGGTTTAAAAGTTAATGGGTGCACCGTGCACGTGTAATTAAAACAAAATGCCTCTCAATTGTTTTTCATGATGGTTGGAAGTTGGTGTCATTACTTGTATTCTCTGTCAAATGTTTCAAACATGATGGACAATTACCTAACTTTCTTCCTTCTAGGCACGTTTTGCTCAAATACGAACACCTGGTGGGATGTCACCTTTGCCTTCGGGATATCATCCTGGGGCACCCAGATTTGCCTCGCAACAGTTGTATTTTGGTCAAGGTACTCCTGGCCTGATGCCCCCTCAGCCTGCGGGTTATGGCTTCCAGCAGCAACTCTTGCCTGGCATGCGCCCAGGTGTTGCTCCAAACTATATCATGCCATACCATCTTCAGAGGCAAGGACAATCAGGGCATCGAATGGGCATGCGGCGAGGAGGAAACTTTCAACAGGTGCCACAGCAGCAGCAGGTGATGTAACCAAACCTTCTTTCTTCTCATTCTTCCCTCATTATCTGGGTTCATAACATTGGGCTTTAAGATTGCATGACTTCCTTAATACTTAATGAGGCTGTATAAGACTAGGAACCTGCTTAGTAGAATAAAATGTAACTAAATGATGAATCTTCATTCAACGGGGCACTCGATGATATCTCCATTTTTAATGTTTCCTCTCTACTTTACAGTCATGTGATGGAACCCGACCTAAAACTTGATGGATTCAAGTCTCTTTTGATTGTTATTTTGTACCTCCTGATGTTTCCAATGGAGACATCCAAGGTTCAAATCCCCCCACCAACCCATTGTAACTATCGAGTTATTTTAATTACTTACTAATTTATTCCAGAAGCTCATTTGGCCTTTTTTTTATTTGTTTACTTTTTATATTTTTCATTGCCCAATTTTGCTGTTTCCTATTTTTTGAATTATAGTTTTATAACTTCATATCATATCATGATGACTTTGTAGTCCAAGATAATAGATATTTTGTTTACCTCTAATATTGTTTTATCCACTCCTCAAATTTAGTTACTGCATCGTAACTCCAACCAAGGCTTCAGATATATGGGAAATTCTCGAAATGGCGTTGATGCATCTGGGGTTCCTCAAGGTGTAGTAGGTCCAGTGATGCCATTGCCTTTTGATGGTTCAGCGATGCCAGCAGCTCCTGTTGATATCCAGAGACCTGGGCCAGTGCATATCTCAACACTTTCATCAGCTTTAGCTTCTGCTAGCCCAGAGAATCAGCGTGTGGTATGCTATTCTTCTAGTCTTTTTATATATTGATTATGATATATGATTTTTTGAGAAACATTGTTTGACTGAAATGACGTGTAGAGAATATAATAAACATAGTCTTTGGAAAGTAATTGTTGTACTTGTTTCATAAAATTACAGATGCTGGGTGAACACCTATATCCCCATGTGGAGAATCTTGAACCCCACAATGCATCAAAGGTGACTGGGATGTTGCTGGAGATGGATCAATCAGAGGTAATCCATCTCCTTGAGTCTCCTGATGCCCTGAAGCAGAAGGTGGGCGAGGCAATGGAAGTGCTACGGAAAGCTGCTGCAACAGAATCCGGTGTTAGTGATCAGCTTGGCTCATTGGCACTTGGCACTGAATGATTGAAGTGGTTTTTTGAGGGTAAATACATTTAATTTATTTGGGAGCCCATTTTTTACAGGGCTTGATGAGCTGACATTGTTTCTGGGGTTTTCGCTAAAATTACTGTTTTTTTTTTGGGGGACCATGTGGCAATTTGGTTGCTGACATTTTTAGGCTTCAAATTTGGTATGGAGGAGGGTATTCAAAGACCTGAGATTATTAGGGATTTTTTTTCTGTTTCTTTCTCCTTTAGACTATCATTATTACTATCATGGATATCTTAGGAATTAAGTTGGGATTTTTGTAGAATTTTTTAAAGTCTCTCTCTCTCTCTCTCTCTCTCTGTTTTTTTTTTTTAATTGTTTTAGGAATTCTAACATGGGGCATGATTCTTCTTTTATGTTCAATCCATGAGAGTTGTGGCTGGAGTGGGAAGTTTATCTCGCCACCCCATGCTTGATGTGTAACACCAATAAGGTCTATTTGAAAAGTAGATTCATGAATTTACCTAAGACTTCCCTTTGGATGTTGCCTATGTGTAGAGTATTATTCATGTGTTAATTTCCATTGGAAGTTGGTGCAAAACGGGAATGGAAATTCTGTTTTCACTGTTCATTGATGAAATGGTAATCAACTTGGAATACCTTACAGTCATAACCACTTCCCCCAATTAATACAACCTGTTTATGGTTTTGTTCTCTTTTGTACAAAATTAATGGGAAGCATAAAACTGCCTCCTGTAAATTATCAAAAAATAACTGCTTCCTATAGTTATTACCCCCCCCCCTTTTTCTCTGTCCTTTTTTATTTTTATTTGGGGCTCTCTCTCATCTTTAATTTAAGAAAGATACTCATTTGCATTCATGTTGAAAGAAAAGGAGATGAAAGTGAAGAAGGCTGTGATTTAAATTTAATTCCCCATGTTTGATTTTTTTTTTAATTCATTTTTAAATAAGAGGAATCATTCTGGAAAGAATGTTATATATCCCCCTTTTTTTTATACAATACAAAATGTTGAAGTATATCAAAGGCTAACGTATCTATTCCTCTCTTCTCTTTCAATTTTCAAAACATCTAAACAAAAAAGATAAGTATTTCCTCTTCTTTCCATCTAAACTTCCAAACATAGCGTGTTTACATGGACACAATTCACATCCTAGTGTGTGTATGAGAGAAGGGAGGATGCACAGCACAATGTGGAACAAGCTTCACAAGAAATCAGGGTGGACATCATCTTCAACCCTTTGATCATTGTTTATGGTCTCGAACTCCAAGGCATGGTAATGCAGCTGGTGTTCAAAACTCCTGCCACTTCCAAGTTGCAAGTTATCGTTATCATCTTGCGCAATGTAGTCGTTCCATTTGGAAACCCCTTTGGCTTTGGCAGTTGGAAATGGAAGCTGAGGTTTCCTTCTTGGCTCCTGGCCTTCATCATCTTGTTTCATGCGGTCATCACAAAATGTTGAAGAGCCCTTGGCGAAAGGCTGATACCTCCTTGGGTCCTTGTCTGCAATGCAAAATAGTCATGACATGAATTAGGATAGGTTGGGCTTGGGATAGGCAGCTCACAATTCAACCCGACTTTTTCAGGATGAGAAATCTCCAATCTATCCCAACCTGTGATAACTCTAAAATCCAACCCAAATTAGAGCCTAATAATAAATATATTGGATTTTTATTCAAATTATTTATACATATTATTATTCAATAAATGATCACAATTTACACAGTTGAGTCTAAAATTCCAATTTCATCAAAACTAATCAAATAAACATTTTTTTTTTTACTTCAAATTATCAATAGCTTGGGTTGAAACCAAAACCAAAGCCAAATAAGATTAAATTCAACCCATCAACACATGAAAAACCACTGGAGGTGAGGGTTGTACTGTGCATATAAATGAATCACATCACCAAAACCAAAAAGAAAAAGAAAAAGAGAGAATTACTCGGGGAGATGACATTTTTGGCGGTGGAATTTCTGTTGGAGAAAAGCGGCTTGTAAAGAAGGCCTGCATTGGCATTGAGTTTTTGTTTCTTGAACAAATCCTCTGGCAACTCCGTCACAATCGTAGGCTCAAAATCACTTTCTTCCTCAACCTGCTGCTCTTCCACTTCCACTTCCACAGGATCAAGGAATTGACTCCAATCGCTGCTTCGTCTCTTGTTATTAGGAACGCGATTGTCGTGGACAATATCTTCTTCTTCTTCTTCTTCTTGTTGGAATTGTGGAAGTGGAAGTGGAAGTGGGGATGGTTGGGTAATGGCGCGGGACATGTTGAAGGACTGGACGAAGCCGCGGAGGTCCTTGGCGACGAATCCCTGCGCGAACACTTTGCAAACAGACTGCATTTGGTTGCACACCACGCACCTCCACTTGCTCATTTTCTTCTTCTTCTTCTGTTGCTGCTGCTTCACCTGAGACAAAATCCATCAATCACAATCACAATCACAATCACACATATTATATTATCATTTCATATACTACTAATTTATTTATGTATAGTATAGTAGAGATGAAGATAATAGACAATTGAATAGATACTAAAATTTTGCCTGCATTGTGGAGCATTGGCAGCATTGAACCGCGATGAACATAGTCGACGACGACATTTCTCTCTCTCTCTGTTTCTTTTTTCTTTTATTTTGGAGGTTTTACATTTTGGGGGGAAATTTTGATTCTGAGACTTTGGCGCCAAAATTTTGGAAATTTGAGGCTTTTCAATTTGGGCCTATAGTTGTTGTGGGCTTGTAGCTGCATTAAGCTGGGCCTATCATATGCTCTTCCTCTGTTCCTAATGTTTCCATCGGGACTCGGAAAATAAATGGACTTATAAAATTTTATTTATATACATATATATATATATATATATATTTAACTTGTGATGAATGTTATTCATTATTATGCCAAAATATCAAATATTTTTTAATACAGGCGGAATTTGAATTTCAAATGTTAAATTTATAGTGTTCGTTTTATAGTAATTACTTTTTATCATCAAATCACGATATCAAATTTTTTTTTTTTTTAAACAAAATTCAAACTTCAATCGCTTATTCGACAACAAAGATTTTACCAATTGAGCATTTTTTTTATAGCTAACTTGAACCGCCACAAATGGACTTATATTACTTTCAAAAGAAATTGAGATAGTTTACGAACAAAACTTTTATGTTACAATTTTGATATGGTCAACTTTGAGTGGTAGAAGTTTCAAAATTAAAAAATAAAAATAAAAATGTGAACGGTGGAGAAAAAAATGGTGAAAGTGATAAACAACTACTTAAAATTGACCACATCAAAATTGTGGCACAAAAGATGTGCTCCTATAAATACTCAAAAAGAAATTAAAAGGGTTATGTTATGTTTGTGCTATTTTATTTTTTTATTCTTTTAATATCGAAATTAATCATTATGGGATCATTACATTTCACTGAATTGAATCAGCATGAAATGTGAATTATCCATACAAGCAAATTGGTTTTGTATGCGAGGGCCGATCCATGGTAATGGATTTTACATAAATTCCACACAATAAACATTATAAATTCATATATTTCAATATATAAAATAAAAAAACATCATTTTAGGCGATATTATTCTATTTTTTTTCCTATCTTGTACTGTTTGCCACATCTCGCATGGGTAGAAGAACTTGCTGCCTTACTGGATTTGAATCCGCTGATAACCACAGAAACTTTCTACATAAAATTAGAATATTATATTAATAGGAAATGAAAGTTGGAATATTTATAACCTACAGATATGTTAAACTTAAATAGCACTATACAGTTTCTCAAAAAAAAAAAAAATAGCACTATACATGATCAAATTACAATTTAAGATCTTCTCCAACCAAAAAAAAAAAAATTTACAGTTTATTTCGATCCAACAAACATACGTGTTCTTTCTCAAAAAAAAAAAAAAAAACAAACATACGTGTTCATTCACAAAACACTTATCCAATTCAATCAACATAAAGTGGTATATCACAATCTCCTATGATTCATTAAAAAGACTATTATATTAAGAAAAGAAATAAATGAATATAATGTCTTCCATGATTTCTACTTTGCAATTATTATCAATTATATCTCTTAAATTATATAAAGTTATTATGAAAAAAAATTATAAAAAAATTTCAAATGTTTTAATTTATTTTCATTTCAATTTGTTGACTTTTTCATTCAATTTTTCCTTAAATGAATTATTTTTAATTAAATTGTGTTATTCTTTTAATATATATATATATATCTAATTTTTAACTCATTATTGTATCTTTTAATTATATATTTCCTTAATAAGCTATACTCAATATTCTTTTATGATTCATCATCTAGATATTTCGTTTGAATTTTTTTTAGGCAACATTTGTTTGAAAATTGACTCTATATATTTTTATACTACAAATTAAGGATTTAATCTTTACATTTTTTTTTTTTATAATGATCATTAAAATATTTTGTTAAAAAAATATTGAGCTTTTTATGTTTACCATATATCAAAAGGAGAATGTTAAGGTACACACTTTTTTTTTTTTTTTAATGTAACATACCTATCTAATCTTAACTATTAATACATGAGATTGCTTTATATATTATATAGTCAACGGCGGAGCCAGAGAATTTTCTCAAGGGAGGCCATGTCAAATGTATCATTATATTCCAATAGCTTTAACTCTCTTAGAATAAATCCAAATGACTTTATTTTTGGACAACAAAAAATCTTTTGCTAAAGAGATTTACTTATATATTTTTATTAACTTATGCTTTAAATGCTCCTAAAATTTAGGACTTATATATGACCAAAAAAATCAATATTAAAAGGAAAATAAATGAGACAAATTGAAAATCAGAATTTATACCACCACACACCCTTGGTGCGATGGTCACTCTACAAGTATAAATACTTGTGGGGTGTGGAGGCCAAGGGCTGAGATTCAAGTCTCCAGGAGAGAGCTTCACACACATATACACTTAGATTAGGCTAGAGTAAAATTTTTATCTTGTATAAAGAAAAAATCAGAATTTATAATTTTCTAGACAAATTAATTATTGAAATTCAATGTTTAATAATTAAAGTCCAACATTGCTCAGGGACACATAGCTAGGTGGCATTGCATATCTGCTCTACTTTAGGAAGAGAATTAGGATTCTAATCCCCTCCCCTGTTTTTGTAAATATCAAATATACAAACCCTCAAATATATATAATCTTAATTTGCTAATCTGTTGAGATTTTATAAGAGACACATGTAAGTAATGACGTATATAAGATATTGGAGGAAACTAAACAAAATGCTCCAAATGATGCTAATTTATTTAGTTTTCTCCAATCCTCACATACGACTTTGACATTATCAATATGCATATTCATTCCTTCAATGAGACTTGAGAAATTGATATATACTAATGTAAAGTTGGACATGAGATATTGGAGGATTCCATTACGTTGGACATGAGATATTGGAGGAAACCAAATGGAATGCAATGAAAAATGCCAATCCATTTAGTTACCTCCAATTCTCACATACAACACTGACACTAACAATTGTTTACTCCAAAGAGATGAAAGGAAGCTAGTAGAGCAAATGTACTAGATAGCTAGTAAGAATTGATTTATTTGCTTTATTGACTGTACAAGCTGGTGATCAAGCTGATATTTATAGACTGTCCCAGAGGTTGAGCAACATGCAATTTACAAGAGTAAAGAAGTTCATGCAGTCTACATGAAATGCATGACTTTCATGTTAACAAACAGTTACAAGTCTCACTATACAATTCAAAGACAGGAAATTCAAATCTTCATAAACAACATGACTTGCAAACGTACGAGTTAGTAGTTAGGCTCTCTCTCTCTCTCTCTCTCTCTCTCTCTCTCTCTCTCACATTATTAGGAAACATCAAAACAATAATTATCAGATATATAGAAGGCATAACACCATGTATTGATTCCGTTATGGGGTAAAAATTTTTTAATCAAAAATATTATTTTCACAAAAAGGGTAATAGAAAGGAGAATGGGAAAGGCACATCATCCTTTTAGGCCCCATGAATGAGTATGATAAAGCAGAGCAAATTAAAACATGGTTCAGTCTGCCCTGTCCACTTGGAGGATCTCATGGGAATCAAACACAATTGAATTTATCTTTCCTAACTATATAATTCATGACTACAGCCATTTTACCATTTTGTAATGCCAAAATTGAATTCCATCGCAATCTTCAATTATATACAGGAAGATAGCCTTGAAAGTTGAAATATTTTTCGCAGCAACTTCAAGGAGTCCACCTTAATCAATCAAGGAAAGAAGCTAGAGACTATGGCCTAGGTTATGGTCCAACTTGCACCAAACTTCATTCTCAGAAGTGGGAAAAAGGAAAGACCAATTGGATACATGACCCCCCAGCCTGTAGAGTTTATCATATATATATATATATATATATATATATATATATTTTTTTTTTTTTTCCCCCATTTTCTTTTTCTGTTCTTAGTTATAAATTTCTAATAGCCAGGATTCAGTTAGCTAATTAAATAAGTAGAATGAAGACAGTATTCAATCTCTCATCATCAGCAAACCACCTGGAATATTTGAGCTTGTGAGTTTGTTAGATTCCTTCCCCTCCTCATTGCCTAGAGGAATCAATATGTAAAGAACTCAATTCCATGTGAAAGCATAATTCCTGTTAGATACATTTACTAGTAAAATGCAATGGAGCTTAAATGGTGGGTACTATCTGATCCAAAAAAAGAAATCTTATTTATTTTGTAAATTTAACTCAATGAGAAAATGGGTCAGATTCCTTTCCAATTATTGTTGTCAGGGATTCATCTTCTTATACCCATAATGCCTTTTAAACCATTGGTCATCACTGTAGAAAACACTCAAGTGAATCAAGTGTTGCACTGTCCTATTGATTACAAAAAGGATCTCCAAAATGCACTCCACGATTTGCAGCTTCAAACCATAACCATAACACATAGAAAGTAAAAAACTATTTTGATAAATTCAATTGTTTCGGTTAAGGAGGAATGATTTGAACTCTAGACGGACAGCTCAACCCATTGGCCTAACAGCTCCCAATAGAGGAAGACCCCAATAATATCACATTTTCACCCTAAACTATTAGCCTAATTACATTTTATCCCCCAAATTATTGAAACACACTATTAATCCCCTAATTTTTCTTTAATAATTGTATCTTTTGATAATACATTTTCTTAATAAGTTATACTCAATATTTTTTAATGATTTATCAAGAGTCTTGCAACTCAATTAGTTGGCACTTCATGGTTTTTTCAAGACATCTAGGTTTTAAATCTCTCTTGTCCGTAATAAAAATTATTAAATAAATATATATATATCTTAAGGAATTTGTTTAAAATTTGTAAATTTTATCTGACGAACAAGGGTTATTTTTATTTTAGAGAGGATAAATAAGAGCTAAAAATAGATGAAGCTTGTATTCAGTGTCCTTTTGTATTGGACATGATATGATTTGGACAAGTGTCTACATCGTAACATGTTTGGTGTAAAAAAGCACTTGACACAAACCGTATCCTTTAAAAATATATTACTCCCTCTGTCTCACTTTTTTTGTTCTGTTTGAAAAGTCAAACTTTTTAAGGAAATATCATTTATTGTCTTGTCTACCTTTTAAAAATGTATAAGTTTCCAAAACTACCCTTAAAAAAATTTATCAAAAAAATTGAATTAGTAAATTAATAGGGGTATAATGAGAACATTAGTAAATTAATGACTTTTATTTTCAGAAACATGACAATATTTTTGAACATCTCAAAAGGGAATAGAGGACAACAAAAGTGAGATGGAGGGAGTATAAAAATATAAGGAAATGCTAACGAATGCCTTTAGGACATTAGTTAATAATCTATTTAAATAAAGTTTTTATGAGAAAAGAAAAAAAGTAATTAATGTTTTGACAATTTTTTTTTATTTCTTATAAAAGTAATATTAAAACTTTCCTGAAATTGATTGTTAACCAATACCTTAAAAGCATTTGTTAGCATGTCGCAAAAATATATTATAAATGTATTTTATTAGCAATATAGGTAATATCATTCTCAAAAAAACAAAAACAACATACGTCATAAAAAGCATACATTATTAACTACACAACATATTCTAATTGTCAAATTTGATATATATTTTTTAATAATTGAGCGTAAGACAGGACACTCAATAATATCAAAAGATATTAACAAGTTACAATAATCTTTGACATTCGCAAACTTGATTTTATTCAAATTAAAAAAAGTTCATCTTACAATAATTTTTCCAATAAGTTGAAGAGTTTAATTTTTCCTAAGCCAAAATAAAAAATAAAAAATAAATAAAAATTACATCGAAAGCCAAACCATCATAATAGGAAACAAATTTACAATGAAAACGTAATGATAATTTAAAGGAAAAAAAAAAAGAAAAAAAAAAGAAAAAAAAGAGAGTTAAAGTGAAAACGAATTTATTTATCTATTTAAAAGCGCACTGAAAATTGAAAAAAGAAAACCAATTGTGTCTGTCTGGTATTTATATTAGATTATTCCTAAAAAAAACATCACAACTCTAATTACATTATTCCTATATTAGATTAAACCCTTTGAAGAAGCGAAAACCCAATACGACAACACAACATACGCAAAATGGCCTTGAAGTTACAGTCTCACATTGAGAGAGTCCTGTGGGACCAACACCAAATCTCTCGCCGCGTCAGCGAGCTGGCCTCTCAAATCTCCGCCGATTTCGGTGGCGCCGCCAATTCAGACTCACCACCACCACCACCTGTCCTCGTTGGCGTGGCCACCGGAGCTTTTCTCTTCTTGGCTGACCTCGTAAGAAACATTGACCTTCCCATCTCCGTTGATTTCGTTCGCGCTGATTCCTACGGCTCCGGCACCATCTCCGCTGGGGCCCCCAAGCTCTCGCTTGACTTGAAGGTTGATGTCAAGGGAAAGCACGTTATATTGGTACTCTCTCTCTCTCTCTCATTGGTTGTCTGACTTTTTCAATAACATACCAAACAAAAGGTTTTTATAGCTTCAATGTTTTGTTCTCTTGTCTGTACTGTTCTACTATTATTTTGGTTCTTAAAAGTTATATTGGATGTTTCTATATTGGTCCTTTACGTTTTTTAATTTTCATTTTGGTCCATCATGTTTGATTTTTATATTAACTATGCCGTCTCTCTGTATCCATTAAAACTGAGTATTTGCGACATGTTTTTCTACTTACATCAATAAACTTTGTGTTCATTTCACGCATTTTAGAGTTAGTATTTCATGAACTAAATAAACATGGCTCAAAACGGAATCCAACGTTCCTATAAAAAAAAAAAAAAAAAAAAAAAAAAAAAAAAAGGAATCCAACATGAATGATCAAAATTAAAATTATGAAATCTTAAGGGACTAAATGAAAACAACCCTAAACGTTAAAGATACAAAATTTTCTTTAGTCTAGTAATCTTAATAATGCGGCATTAAAAAAAAAAAAAAAAACCTATTTATGCATCTTAAAATTGGGCAAAATTTGGAAAATAATATTATTTTAACAATAATTGTTTAAATTGATAGTGTTTTTTAATTATTTGGGAATCTAGGTTTTTTTTTTTTTTTAATCGTGTTAAATCATGTTTTTAAAATTCAATTTTTTTTCTAAAAAATAAAAAGCTGATAAGGTTTTTGGTACTACCTTGTTCAAAATCAAGATGACAAATGAATGGAAGCTGGTGTATGTAATGGTGTAGGGTATATAATTGGATGGACATGTTTGTTGTGTCAGGTTGAGGACATTATTGATACGGGAAGCACCCTATCGTGTCTGATTGCTTATTTGGAATCAAAAGGAGCGTCCTCTGTATCTGTTTGTGCCTTCCTTGATAAACCTACAAGAAGAAAGGTTCATTTTCAGCCACTGGGTCAAGGAAAGTTTTACAAGGGGTTTGAGGTAACATCTCTATCCTATTACTTCCCCGTCTGTGTGTCTGCCACTTGAAATCAACAATATATTTCTTTTGACACAATAAAGGTTCACTGCCAGGACTCTTTTTAAGTACTTCTTGGTTTTGCTTTAGAAAGTCACTCACCAAAAGGTTATGTGTTACAAGTTACAACTCACTCACCAACCCCAGGACTACTAACTCTGCGAGTGAGATATAATTGAATTCCAAAACATAAGAGTCACATTGCATTTGATGCTCTCTCTACAGAACGAAATTAAACTAGGTAAAAATTTATTTATTTTCATTTGTTTTCTTATTTGAAAATTAAGGACAAATAATAAAAAATAAATATACAATTGAAGACTTTTTTTGATAATTCAAAAGTTACAATAGGAGATAGGAGATTTGAACCGTGGATGTCTTGGACACACCAGGAGAAAAAAGAAAGGGAAACATTGTGAATTTGTGAGTGGGGTTCAAAATCTTCTTCAAATCAAAGACAAAAACATGTCTTTTGTAATACCTGTTGTTCTCCCATGCTATTTGTTGCATTTTAGATGTTGTAATTTTCTTAAGAGTGATGCTGTATGAATATTGAATGATAGAAGTTTAGTACAAACTGGCATTTTATCTATAATGGCGCTACATGATAGCTTTATATGAAATGTAACGTGTGGTGCGCACTTCTTGCATTAACCAGCATACTTGATAATTTTCCTAGTGGAACTTCAGTAATCAGACAATGAACTTTTGTATTTAGATTTACTCTTGAAGCTGATGATCATTTACTCAAATTGATAATTTCTTCTCTTACAAGATAATTAAAGGGTGAGATTGTTGGTTCAAACCCTCTAGGTGTATATGTAACATACCAATAAAGTCAATTGTAGGCTCTTGAAAAATATTTGATTTTTGCTGCACTATGTTGACTTTTGTTTTGTATGAACTGTCATAAATATAAATATGTTGTTATCATTTTCTATTTTCTTTTTGCAGTGTCCAGATGATTTTGTTGTGGGTTATGGAATGGACTTTGCGGAATTATATAGGAACTTGCCTTACGTTGGTGTCTTGAAGCCTGAATATTACAAGTGATTTTACACTTCTGATCTTATTCCATAAGATGTATCAATAATGATTTTACATTTGTGAGATGATGGTATTCAAATACAATTGGAGTTATTTTGATGATATTTTTTTTCTATATTTTCTTGAAAATATTCATTGATGCACTGGATACTGTGCTTTCTGCCTACACAGTTATATTCACTTTGTAATTCCAAACTTTTGCACATAAACTTTATTGGTATGGTCCACTGAGAAATTAACCCCCTGTCTTTCCAGGGCTGCTCACTAGCTCCGGGTGCGTCTGTACCCAGCATTAGGCTTTGGGTTGTACATTCTAAACTTTCAAAAGTAAAAAAGAGGGGGATAATCAAAGCCGTTGCTGTTATGATTGTCAACCTCTAGGACCTAGACGTGATGTTACTCATTACAATTATCATGAGCATCACAATTCTGATATTGTTTTATGTAAGAACTACTAAAGTGGCATGTAAATTTAACTTCCAAATATGAATTTTTGCATAATCTTGTATATCTACCTAGTGGTAGGTAGATAGCATCAGAATTTCTTTGACTCAGAAGATTCTATTGAACTCAATGTTACCTATACGTATTCAAAGTACTAAAAAAAAAGTATTGAATTCACTGAAATTTCGCGTTTACTTCCGATCCTTGACACATTTAGATTTGTGCTAAAAGAGTTGTGAAATAGAAACTAAGTTTAATACCATTACTAGTTTTCATATTAATAAAGGTCGTACACATTGTACAACGTTTCCCCCCTTTTTTTTAGTTTTTTTTAATCTATCATTGGTTTTACTTAATTCTTTCATCTCATCCCTTAGCAGAGAAAGCAAGCTAGAGCTTTAGAGAAAATCTTAAACTCTCCTTCATTTCTCTCACCATTGCATACACCTTTGAGAGAATTGTAACATTCATCTCCATCACCAAAAACAGTGTTGTGAATTAATTGAAGGCTTGTAAACCATTGGAGCTCTACAAGTTTGGTAGATATCTGTTGGCAGCTCAGCGGTAATGACTCTGGGAAGCTAGTTATGAGTGCTTAGGCTTTCCTCTTTGAAAACATGTCTCGCTATTTTTATGTTTTTTGAGTTCTCTTCCACATTTTCATTTTGCTCTCTATTTACTTTAGTTATGTTATGAATATGCATGCAATATGAAATTTGGCTAATCATGTAAATTTGGGCTAATTGCCTGTGTAAGTTTAAAAGGTGATTAAGCCGTAAAATACGATTTAGGGGTCTAAATATATGCTAAGGAGTTATTAGGATTTATTTTACCTTGTTTTATGGTTCTTCATTCTTTCCCTTAGGTTAGACTTCCTTTTAAAATAGGATGAATCAAATTAAAAAATAATATGAAGTTAATCAAATTTTCATACACCGAAGGAGTAGCAATAAAATGAAATAACAAAAGAATTAGAAAAACATAGATTAAAAAAAAAAGCACCATGCTTTAGAGAGAGAGACAGAGAGAAACAAGAAGCATTTTCTCAAGAACCAAATTAAATAACAAAAGAATTAGGAAAATGTAGATGAAAAGAAAAAGGTACCAAGCTTTTGAGGGCGAGACTTGAAGTAGCAAAGACTGCAAACAAAGAGAGGGAAAGAGAGACTCAAGTTCTCGATAGTAGCATGTTGTAATTTAGAATAAAAAATTAATAAATAAAATAATTATGAAATGGAAATCTATGAAGCCTCCGAAGGTGCCAAAATTTGTACATATAGATTATTACTTGGAGAAAAAGTACTTTTCCCGTTATATTTTGAGAAGTTCACAATTTTGAATTTCCCCTCTTAATTTTTAAACCAATCAATTTCTTCATTTATGTTTAAAAAATAAGAAAAATCTCTCAATTTGTATTTTTTTTCAATTAAATCCAATGAAATCACAATGATTACAAATGGAATCTAATAAAACAATAATGCAATCCTCAAAATTTTCTTTAACAACTTACTCAAAAAATTCTATTGAATTTAACAAATTAGGGTATTTGATCATTTCTCATATAAAGCAGAAATTAATTAGTTTTAAAAATATTAAGGAATAGTAAAAGAAAAGTTCTCTCTCCAAACTAAACTAGAACTCAAAGTAAAACCAGGGCGCACCGACTTAATCGATTTGTTTGTTGGTGCAGCAGACTGAAGCGGCGGAAGCCCAAACAGAAAGTAAGAAGAAAACAGCGAAACAACATGAGAGGAAAAACCAAAGCCCTTCTCAGTCTCTCATACTCTCTCTTCTCTCCAATCTCCAAACCACAATCACACACAACCACTTGGGCTCTTCTTGGTTTTACCTCTCTTTCCACCAAAGCATCCAATTCAGAACAACCCAACAACAACAGAGACTCAATCCTTCTTGAGAAGTTCAGGCAAAGAAGACTCAAAGGTTCTTCAAATGATACCCCAAAAACCAAACCCACACCATCACCAGAATCATCGACTTCTGCAAATGGGGATGGACCCACCAAGGAAGTGAGCAGCTTTACTGAGTTGGGTCTGAGTGAGGAGTTGACTGAGGCTGCTGGGCATATGGGTGTTTTTGTTCCTTCTGAGATTCAGTGTGTTGGGATTCCTGCTGTTTTGGAAGGGAAGAGTGTGGTGTTTAGTGCTCAGCCTAAGTCTGGCAGGACTTTAGCCTACTTGTTGCCGCTTGTTCAAGTAACTTTTCTATGCATTTCCTCTTCCCCTTTCTTTCTATTATTTCCTTTCCTTCATTTTTTCAAAATCTGACTTTAATTAATGATTGCTTTGTGGGTTTAGTAGGATTTTGGAATATTATGTTTGATTTTGTTTTGGGGATTTGTTTTTGTTTTTGTTTTAGTTTTAATTGCTTGTTTAGTTTCATAAAGATTAAAAAGTTCATAAGGTTTTCACTTCATTGCCCTAAGACTGGACCTCTTAGATTCATAAAGATTATTAAAATAAATATTTTTTTTTTCACTTCATTGCTAGCATTTTAGGCCATCTTATGTTTTTGCTGCAATCTTTAGGCTGTCAAATTATTAATACTATTCAAGACCTACCTCCCCTCCCAAAACAACCATGTAAAATTGAAGCTGTTCAGTTGCTATATAATTACGTTGATATGACAAATTGACAATATTATTATGTTTGTGGTAAGTGGAAATATGAGTAACTCAATTAAACTAATTAATTTTTTTTCTTTTTTATAGCTTCTGCGTCAGGAGACAAAGCCCAAGCATCCACGAGCAGTAGTGCTATGCACCACAGAAGAGCTATCTGATGAGGTCAGGACCCATCTCTTCTCCTCCTCTCTTCTTTTTTTTTTTTTTTTTTTTTCCTGAAGCATAGTTATAAGAATTTGCAGCACTAATAAACCCCAAGGATTTTTCACCCATAGTATTAAATTTGTATGGACTTCACAGGTGTTTCAGGTGGCAAAGTTTATCAGCGATTCTGCACAGGCAGCACAGCTAAAGTCTGAAAAGGTTAATGGTTCAAACCAGAAAATTTTGTCGAATGCTCCAATTGGCATGATAGTTGGAACCCCTGGAGAGGTTCTTCAACACATTGACGAGGGAAATGTGGTTCCTGATGAAATCAAATACTTGGTTAGTATCCTAAGACAGTAATTATCACATATGGATTTTGATTGTCCTGCTATCTTGGATATGGATATTCCTGTCAGGTTTGTGATTTAATGGTGGTGAATATCCCTTTGTAGGTGTTAGATGAGGTGGACACCATGTTTGGTTGTGGCCTTGGTCCTGAAATCCAAAAGATACTAAGACCATTAAAAAATCATGCATCAAAATCCAATTACAAAGGATTTCAAACTGTTTTGGTGACTTCAACAGTAGCGAAGGTATGGTGTAACCTCAGTCTTGTCTTAATGATTTTGATATTTAGATTGTCTGTTTATAGGATCTTGGATTCTTTACGAAAGTTTCAGGCTTCAAAATTTTGTGACCTTTGGCTGCTGTTTTCACATTGTGTAACTTCTGTTATTCAAAATGACAGATACTAGGCGAACAGCTATCTCCCTTTGTGGAGCAACTGGAGTGTAGTCATGCAGGGCAAATTGCTGCGATGTTGCTAGAGATGGACAAAACAGAAGTATTTCATCTCACTGAGTCTCTGGATGTTCTGAAGAAGAAAGTGGCCGAGGCCATGGATTCCCTTAATATAACCGCATCAGAATCATGACATTACTTTTCTGCTTTTTCACTACTACAGGATAATAGAGCTAGCCCAATTCTCACTAGTAGATATATGGAAAAGGGTCCTCAACATTTGATTTGAAATTGAGAATTGAGAGAATCCATTTCGTGATAAAAAATTTGTAGTTAACCAATCTATAGGTGTATATAGTGCCATTTTATCTGGTTGAATTAAATTTTCAATGATGTGGCACCATGTACATCCTTTTATACGTGAAAATTAAATCTGAATCATGACATGGATCCTTTTCATTTCAACATATGAAGAGGATTTTAATCTGATAGGTATTCCTGTATATATGTTGCTATGTGCCCATTTTTTATGGGCTTTATGAGTGTCACCATCTGTAGAGTGGAGCTAAATCTTGTAGTAAGTTTGTTGGTCCTGTTGCATTTGTGGAGGTGTATCTGGCAATTTGATTTTTGACATTTTTTAGGCTTCTTACTGTTAGGGATTTACAGTCAAAGTGAAACTAAATTTTTGCCATTTTAACTTTGTTTCATTCTTCATGACTAGCAAAGGTCTCTGGATTTGGTGTTGAATCTCATTAGACCTCAGTTTTTCTTTCTACTTAGTTCTTAATTGTAGTCTGAAATTTGTCATTTGCTTTATCCTCTTGTTTGATTCTGGACAATGGGTAGCAATTGGGTCTTCTCAGTACCCAAGGCAAATGTGAAATTATGGTGAGATTTTGTCTCTGATGAATTTTTGAGTGAATCCTGAAAAACACTACCATCTGCTGCCATTGCACTTTTGAATACATGGCACTGTGGCTTGGTCTAAGATTTTTGAGTGAATACTGGAACAAAACTACCATAGCCCTCAATTACACTTTTTCATGCATGGCACTATGTTCTAAGATTTCGGATTAAGCACACGGGGAAAGAATTTCAAGTTGGTGGTTGATTGCAAAGAAAATAGGGACTGCTTTGCAGGGTGTTCTTTTTCTTTTTTATTGTATTCACTATTCATGCAGCTTCTTCGTTAAGAAATGTCACTGATGTAGCATATTAGCCAAAAAAAGCAGCTGGCAATCTTAATCCTAGGATGGCACAAGATAAATTTTAATGTGGCTATAAGATGAGGCGTCAGACCTGGTAGAAGTAGCAGAAACAGCATCAGGATGCCGAAATGATAGTAAACTATCGAGGCTGCTTTGTCGAAAATTCTTAGCTCAAAGGGACCCTTGTGGAGCAAAGCTATGGCAGCTTGTTTAGCAATAAATTTTGCAGTAGCCAGAGATTAAAAGTACACACGTTTTTTAGAACGGGGCAAACCGGTTAGATTGATTGGGTTTGGGTTTGACTTGTCTGGTTCAAGTTAAAAATGAGTCGGATCAATTTAGTTATGAGCTGACCATATTTTTTCACATGATTTTTTTATTATTATATTATCGTTTATCTTCCTTTCACCATAAATAAGAGAACAAATAACAAATACTCACAAATAAAAATTAAATAATACATATATTTTAAAGTTAAATGTGTTTTTTAGAGTATTTTCAAGAATACAAATTAAACACCTGAAAAGCATTTTATAGAGCATTTTTCAAAATACAATAAAACACTTGAAAATATTTTATTTTTCAATAAATTTTTTCAGCAGAAAGTATTTTATGGTCCAAAAACATTTTACATAGAACCAACTACAAGCGAAAGCTTTTTTTTTTTTTTTTTTTAAATATTTTTTTTAAGGTTATGATGCTCTGTTCATTATTATTATTATTTTTGGTGAGGTGTGCAAGTGCATAAACTCAACATGAAAGTTTTGTGTTATATTTGGAGTTTTCAATACTTTATATATGATGGATATTTCAAGAATGGTTGAGATTTAAAAAGATTACTTACAATATAAAATAATTGTAAGTAAAATAAGCACAAATGATGATTATTAGAAATTGCGCATATGTGTTCAAGTCTCAAGGCTTCAACAAAACCCTTTTTTTTTTTTTTTAAAGTGCAAATGATGAAAGGTTAATATCTATTTAAATCTCAAGGCATGCATTTCTAAATTTTAAGTTGCATTTTTAAGAATTGACTTCTTTAAGAAGATGAGATGTAAGGTAATTAAAGGTCTACAAACCATGCAACAGGTTAAGAACTAGTAAAAAAAAGGGAACTTGAACCCTATTATTTATGTGGAACAAGACATGTCAATTGACTAACAAAATACAAAATACAAAATTAGAGCAGACTTTTTTTTTTTTATATAATTTTTTTTATAAAGTATATAATTCGAAATTGTAGTGCAATTAAAAAATGGTAAGTTTGTTGTAAATAAAAAAAAAAGACACCAAAAACTGGGTCAGGACTCAGTATATAAAAAGAAAAAAAAAAAAATCAGTTCGTCAATCCATCCATTTCATAGTTGATATACAGAAACAAGCAGCGTGGGTGCTGCAAGAGAAAGAAAACACAAAATGGGAGGAAGTGGAACAGCAGCAAGAAGAAGCCTTCTCACTCTTTCACTGTCTTCCCCAAACCTCTTCACTCTCTCTCGCCTTTCTTCCTCAGCCAAACGCTTCCCACTTCTCAAACTCTCAAAACCCACTAGGGTTTTACTAGGGTTTAGGCCTCTATGCACCACCACCACCACCACCACCACCACCACCGAACCTGACCAAATCAAGCACTCCATGCTTCTGGAGCGTCTGAGGTTTAGACACCTCAAAGACTCTGCCTCCAAACCCCCCCTAACTACAACAACTCCAAAGCCACTGAATGCTGTCCAGACTGAAACTGAAGATGGGTTTAAGAACAAGAACACGAACAAGAAGAAGAAAGTGGTTGAGCGTTTTGAGGAGTTGGGTCTTACTGAGGAGGTTATGGGGGTTGTGAAGGAGATGGGTATTGAAGTTCCTACTGAGATTCAGTGTATTGGTGTCCCTGCTGTCTTGGAAGGGAAAAGTGTGGTTTTGGGTTCTCACACTGGCTCTGGTAAAACTTTCGCTTACATGCTTCCCCTTGTTCAGGTACCTACTCCTTCTTCTTCATTTTTCTTTGTAATTTCAAACTTTTGCATCTTTTTTAACCAAGTTCTATCTTTATTTACTTTTTACCTTGTGGGTCAATTAAAAATTGGCTTTGGGCTTGCTTTCAATTATGTTGTGTTGTAGACTTCCGCTCAATTTGCGACTCTTGCTTTCTACAATTTGAGTCAAGGTGGAGATTGTTAGAAATTGTTTCAAATTCCTAATTTGACTTAGTTTGGAATAAAAGTCTATTCCTTGTTAAACAAATAATAGTGCCTTTTGGAATTTGAGACAAACAACAATGTTGCTTGTTGTTTGTCTAAACTATTATTATTAATAATGTTTATTTTCGTGTGGGTAGATGGAAGTTTGGGGGCTGGTGTTTGTTGCATGTGTTGTAATTTTGCATTGACATTGTTAAAATGGAATCTTTTGGGTACATGTTTGATACATTTGAGTGGTTCGATTGCCAAAATGTGCATTGCTGAGTGATGTGAAACCGTTTCGTTGACATCCACCTCACAAAATCTAATATATGTATTGGGTGGATAAAAAATTTTCCAATCTGGAACCAGTATGAACTTTTTTAGGCAATCCACTTCTCTGTTTACTTATATGTTCACCACGTTTGAAAACGCTCAATATAATCCCTGCTACAATAACTAATGTTCTGTCAGAATTAATAAGATAAATGCTATCAATTTTTTTTTGTTTTTGTAGTTGCTGAGACAGGATGAGGCATTGTATGGTATGCTAATGAGGCCGAGGCGTCCTCGAGCTGTAGTGCTATGCCCCACAAGGGAGTTGTCTGAGCAGGTACCTCTGTTCTTTCTTTAGGATTTGAAGATAACTTTGCCATGTCGACTTACACTGTGCAGTTAAAGTTAGATTGGTTTTATAGGTATTTCGTGTTGCAAAGTCCATCAGTCATCATGCACGGTTCCGTTCTACCATGGTAAGCGGTGGTGGCAGGGTAAGACCCCAGGAGGATTCTTTAAATAACCCAATCGATATGGTAGTTGGGACCCCTGGCAGGGTTCTTCAACATATTGAGGAGGGCAACATAGTTTATGGTGATATCAAATATGTGGTGAGTGTCACACTCTATAAAATTCTGCAGTTTTGTTTATAGGAAATTTCCTACTTTTTGGATGTGCACTATTTATTGTGTGTTTCTATCAATGTTAAGACGTGTAAGAAAACTGCAAACTCTATTGTATTCTCATTTTAATAAGGTGGTTCACTTAATGATGGTGGTAATCCTTTAGTAGGTGTTGGATGAGGCTGACACCATGTTTGATCGTGGCTTTGGACCTGACATTCGGAAGTTTCTTGGCCCACTAAAAAATCGTGCATCAAAACCTGGTGGTGAAGGGTTTCAAACTGTTTTGGTCACTGCAACAATGACAAGGGTATGGTGATATGCGTTGTTATCTTACTAAAAATTAAATTGTTTATATACTTCATAAATATCTTTTTTTTTTCTAGCATGTAAAAATAAACCTAGTTTAATTCTCAAAGAAATCTTGATGGGGTTAATCTGTATATCTTGAGTGCTAATTCTAGACTAGCAAGGTTAGAACAGAAAGGAAAATAATCTTAAAAAAAAAAAAAAAAAAAAAAATCCTTCTTTCAAATTAATATTTTATTGCCGTTCTTGTCTATGATTATGTTTCATAATACTTGTATTTTTCATATGAATGGCAGTGGGATTGATTATTTTACATGCATGTGGTGTCTGAATGAACCTGCACTGTAATAACTTACTTAATACATAATATCTGACCTGCCATTTCCTCTTATAATTGTTTGGTAACATAATTAGGGGATTGCATGGTAAGGGTTGCTATATTTTGCAAATTCGTTTTGGTTTTATTTATTTTTTATTTAGGGGATGGGAGTAGGAGTGGAGGTGGAGGAGGTGTTTTGGGATATTACGAGATCATTCCTTGTTTAGGCTTTCTTTGGGAGATATGATTTTTTTTTTTTCCTGGAATTCGACAATTGTTTCTAATATAAAATATTTGGCTACTCTATCCACTACCTGATATTTGAAAATTGGAGGATGTAGAGGTCTGAATTAATGTTGGAAGGCCTCGTTGCCATTGCTCTGTTCATGTGAAGATCTTTAGAAATACACAAAACTTTGAGACTTACAGCACAATTCCTGGCTTTAAAGGATAACACTGTTGTATCATAGTTGAGGTTAGCAGATGGTCCTAATGGTCTTTCTTCTACACAGATTGTGTCTTTAAAAAACCTTGATTTTTGACATTTGCAGGCAGTGCAAAAGCTGGTCGATGAGGAGTTTCAAGGCATTGTACATTTGCGTACATCAACACTGCATAAGAAAGTTGCATCTGCTCGACATGATTTCATCAAACTCTCAGGTTCTGAAAACAAGCTGGAAGCATTATTACAGGTAGACTTCTGTAGTAGTTTGCCCTATTTTTCTGTTTATCAACAAACAGTAATGGTTATATGTACGAACAATTAATTAACAAAGTTTAGTCCCAAAACCTTAAGGTCAGCTCTGGATCCTCAGTGGATTAATTAGGGTTGGCAACATGTATTCTTCCCCTTCATTCTATCCTATCTGAACAATTAATTAAAAAAGCTTAGTCCCCATCATTCTTCCCCTTTATATTATTAATTAACATGTCCTTTACTAGTACTTCTAATGTTATTTCAGGTCTACTAATTAGTGGTACTAGTATTTTAGCAAAAAATTTAGTAATAGTAGCATTAACATTGTACTGCTGTGTGAAATGATCTTATCAAAAGCATGTTTTGGTTATATTTCAATGTGCTACTTATATATGTTGCTTAATGATGGTATTTGTGAATTTGGATTCCTTACTTTTATATTTTTCTATCTCATTTGAAGAACGTAGTTTAGCCTCTAAATAAAAGACCTAAGTTCTCTTGTTGTGGAGAAACATTTCCCTCCTAATAGTTATGGCTGTGGCATACTTATAGTTAAATTGTAAACTATAGAAGTTTAGGTAAGAGAATTAAGAAGAAGGGGAAAATAAAGGGAGAGAGCTACAGTGAAGAAAATAAGGTTTAGGCTTTAATCTGTCAGCTATATTTATATTAGGGTTTATAACATAATTACACAAGTACCCTTATTAATATGCTAATAGAACAAGTAACCGGAAAATAACTCTTAACACTGATCAAAAAAATGAATAATAATAATTAAATATGGGGAGACCATTGATCTTTTACTTATGCACTGCCTTATAGCTAGAGAGTTGTGGAACTTGGTTTTTTCTTTATTCGGGGTGCAGCGGGTGATGCCAAGTGGGGTTGTCGATCTTTTAGCTAGCTGTTCACATAATTCAATAGGCACAGAGCTGCAGCAATTTGGGCCACGATCCCTCTTTGCCTCATGTGGGGTATTTGGAGAGAAAGGAATGCTTGTACTTTTGATGGAGATGAGAGATCAATTCATGACTTGAAGCGGCTATTTCTCCAGACTCTTGTGTGGACAATTCTTTGGGTCTTTTTATTTTTGATTCTTTGGCTGATTTGATTGATTTTTGTAATTTTCAAGAACTTTAGTTTTTTTGTTGTGTCCTTAGCACACTGCCTGTGTGCTTTGGTTTTTTGTGTTACTTTCCTTTTTAATTAATGAAGTATTACCTATTTATAAGAAATAATTATGGCTATGGCACACAACATTTTCACCTTTGGACATTTTAGCTTACATGAAAAGCCATGAAAATGATCAATAAAATTACGCATAAAAAAGAAAAGGGATATGAAGATGGGAAGTAATCACATGCAAATGCAAAATATAACATCAATGGCCAAAGTAATGTCACCTATCCAACTTGACACTGCGTGTTTGGTTGGAAGAATTGAAGTAAACATTGAGTGCTACCCAAAGCACCAGTATAAACAATCTTGGGGTTATCTGTCAGAAACTTATTCTTCCTTGAAGTTGGGTTCATAAGCTCCCTGCCTCTAGCATTTGATTTTATTGTTCTGGTTTATGTTTGCTGGCTTGGGTGCTTGTGACAGCCTTAACCTTTTCACTGTGAATTTAATAGTCTACGTAGCCTATAGCTCTGGTTCTTCCAATCATGGTCTCATTAACCGTTTTATACACAACAATCAAAGTTTTGGTGTAAAACAGCTATGCTTGAATTACTAGGCAAAGTTAATTTACCAAGCAAAATTTTTGTTGGTTATGTGGTGATGAAAAGCCAGGTTCTGGGGCCAAGTTTATCGAAGGGAAACAGGGTGATGGTATTCTGTAACACGTTAAATTCTAGCCGTGCTGTGGATCACTTTCTGGGTGAAAATCAGCTTTCCACAGTGAATTACCATGGCGAGGTGCCTGCTGAACAAAGGTGATATGATACAACATATTTATTCATAATCCTCCTACCTCTTCTAGTAGGCTCCCAAAATTTCTTTATATTTGCAATTTACTGACTACATTTCTGTGGCAAGTAGTTGTATTTTCAACTGCTGCAAACATGGCTCTCGTTTAGGAGGCTGCTGAACCTTGATGTTAGAGGTTCAAGTGAAAGAAATCATGTCATCATGTCATGTTCAAAATATATGTCGTTACATTTTTGTAGTCTGATTTTAGTTAAAATATGTATACTATTTTACGACTGTTTAAGGAGTATTCTTGACACAGGAAAAAACCAAAATTGATGCAACTCTAAAATTGAAGAACAGGAAAAATAAGAATAATCTAGAAATCAGCACCAAGCAAGGAAGTAAAACCAAGGAACCTGCACCTAGGTTTGCCAGAGTCTTCAGCACTAATCTATTGAAGGAAAACAATTAGGAAAAGAAAAGCTTTAACCAAATACATGAAGTAAATAAAATTAAACAAATCATAGACACTAATTAGCTTGATGATTATCATATCAGAGAACACCAAGCTACAATTATCCTTGATAAACCAAAGCAAATCCTAGACATTGATTGATGAGGCATTAGGAGTTAGGCCCAACTAATTAATAGCAGCTCTCCATCCATAAGGCCACTGCTTGGCTTCTTTTGGCGTCTAAATTTCCAAAAATGGCATGACTATCAATCATTAGTCTATGTAATTGGGCCATTTACTTATTAAAAAAAAAAAAAAAGTAGTCTATGTAATTGGGGGTCCTTATCTTGCGTCTGCACTAACTACTAGCTTAGATTGTGGGCATTAGGGTTTTCTTTTCCTCTTATTTTTGGGCCTCCATTTCTTTCTGTTATATGTTGTAAATTCTCATATCACAATTTTAATTTTTTTCTGAGTTGAAGTTTCATCTGATTGGAAGTGTTATTTTTCACCAAGTATTGTCAAGATATTGTAGTGTTTTTGCATAGAACTATATGATATTATTTGAGCTTGATATTCAGGACAAACTGTGTGAATTTGGTTAGTACTTAAATTTCCATGAATCAAGCCAGTTGTTTTGGCCACAAAGCATACAATATGCCTGTTAAAATTCAGATAGGATAATTTGGTGAGCAATTTTATTTGGGTAAAAATGTATGGAAGAAGCTCTGCCACACAGAGTCTTCAGTCTTCTTTTATTTTATTTGTCAAGATTCAAGGATTGAACTCTTTCCAACTTGTCGAGCCTCCAATGTGGTTTAGAGCCCTCTCTGAACATATTCAATATTCTAGATGGTGTAGATTGAAAATATAAGTTATCACATGTAAGGAGGAACTTTTCATTCAACAAAATGAGGTTGGGTTGCCATTGTATACTTCCTGTGTACTTGGGTTCTCTTTTTCATAAATAAAAAAAAAAAAAGGAAAAAAGGAAAAAAAGACTGTTCATTCATGTTACATTTGAATGGTAATTTGTATGTGTAGTTGAGTAAGCGTAAATGATTTTTATGTATGGAAATGACTTGTCATGTCTGGTTTTTTGTAGCTGGCTGTATCATGAGGATATTGGGGATCTTGGTGGTGCTTTATGTCTAGTATTGTGCGAGTAACACAACATTTATCTAGTTTTGAAGAGAAACTTTCCCCACCCCACCTCCCCCCTTTTTAATAGGCTATTCTTTTATATTTATTTTGGTTGGATATTTAAGATTCAAATGTTTCAATTATTTGTTTTTTAAGATTTTCATAAGAGTACAAGGTTATTCACTGCGCTATCGACTAAACACTGATTTTGGATTGGTGGTTGAGCTGGCTGGTTTCGTCGAATGTTGAGTTGATGATGATAAGAATGAAGAGTTGGCCGGAGTAAACAGCAGATCTGGATGATTCTGTCAAGTTTCAGATTTACACAAGGGGGAGAGAGATGTTGGCTGAGGCTGACTGACAGGTGGATGCAGAGTAGGAAGAAGAGAGATTGAATGTTGGACATGGGGATTGCTGACCAGTGTCAGATCTGGGTTTCAGCAATGAGATAGACAAATGACTGCATTAAGGGAAAAAAATGATGGAGAATGAAGAGAAGTGGAAGATGCAGTCAGGTTCTTCGGGTTAACTTTTAGGAAACCTGATATCCAACCAACAATTGGAGATTTTTAGCCTCTGATAAAATTATAAATATAATTAAAAAAAAAAAGAAAAAAAAAGGAGATTTTTTTGCCTGAAAGACCCACCACTGACTGATAGTATTTTTGGAACTGGCCACACGTTCAGGCCATGCTGGGCTGGTCTATTTTGTTGAGTCCTTGGGGTTGTTGAACTGTCCTAGGATATTAAGGAGGATTTGGCTCATGTATATAAGTTGATGAAGTGGTGAAATGCTTTGAGAATATTGTCTCATACTCACTATGCCTGAAGGGGAAACTGCGATACGATAACTATGCTATATAGGACTAGTATAGAATGTTGAGTTCTTAATAAGCAACATTTTCATAAAGTGAGTGTAGTGGAAACGAGAACATTAAAATGGATAACTATGAATACTAATTGGAAATGAGGTCATCTATTCAAAGGTAGGTGGCTCCCATTGAGCAAAAGATGTGGGAGAGACAGAGAGTCATTTAAGATGCTTTGGGGATTAATTAATACATTAATGAAAAAATAGTGATTTATTCAAGATTATTGAGTGAAAAAAGGTATTCATTGATAATGAGGCAACAAAACGTATGATTATAGATATAGGATAGATTGATGGAAATTTTTTTTGAGTGTCTAATCCTGATTAGTTGATGACGATTCATGGTCCATGCCAATTTAGTTGGGATTTATGCTTAGTTGAGTGGTTAATACTGACTGTAGGCTATATAGCTCATGCTGTGTATGATAACGGAAGTAATAGAATATGTACGGGTAAGAACAGCACACATACTACCATTTCCAATTCAGCCACCCTGGTTATTGTAGATTTTTTTTTTGTTCAATATGAGGAGCTAACTTTTCTATTGATAAATAATGTAACTTTTTCAAAGATTAAAGAAACCAAAGTATACAGGAGGTATACTAAGGTTACAAGACAATTAACCTATCAAGTTACAATGGTAAAACATATCTAAAAGAGTTGAACAAGAAAAAGATTTCAAAGCTAGAGTCCAATCAAACAAATAATGAAAGAAAAACTATTTAAGCTCAAGAATAGACTGTTCACATCCTTTAAAACTTCTAGAATTCCTTTCCTGCCAAGGACACCATGACAATATATATATACCTATCCATTTATGGGTATGAAGACTTTGAACACTTGCTGGTGAGAGCCACAATGTGTATGCACAAAGCACTTATACATGTGCAAGTTTGAATACTAACTGAATTTAATCTAGACATTTATTGCTAATATTTATGTATTTTATGTTACAGTTGCATTTTTGAGCCTGAATTAATTTTCTTTGTGTATTCATATCAAAATATGGTACTGATACAGATATCCCTATATTTTGTTTTTCCTCTGAAACGCAGGGTTGAAAACCTTAAAAGGTTTAAGAGTGATGATGGAGATTGCCCCTCACTGGTGTGCACAGATTTGGCTGCCAGGGGACTGGACTTGGATGTGGATCATGTTATCATGTTTGATTTTCCCTCAAACTCTGTAAGCATCATATCTATGGCCTCATTCAGGTGTTCTTCTCTTTTAATTATTTCTTTTCAATCCTGCATTAGGTGCTTTAACCCTACTTTTATTGTCTTTTAGATTGATTACCTTCATCGCACAGGAAGAACTGCCCGTATGGGTGCTAAAGGTGTGCAACAATTTTCTCCACATGATATGTTTTGTTTCTCTGCTATTTAAAGTAAAAAACTTCACACATTCTTATAAACTTACAGCAAAAAGAACAATGGTGGAATGTGCTGAAACTCTACTCTAGCTGTGGATATACCCTGTAATTTGATTTAAATATGTAAATGACATATTTTACAGTAAAAAAAAAAAACACTGCACCAAATGATACCCCCTTCTTGAGGTTTGTATAAAGGCTACAGATAAGGGCATGTCGTCTTCCCTAATAAAATATTCCATTGCTAAAATAGGATTTGTGTTCACTTATCAAAAAAACAAAAGAAATTCATACTCAAATTAAATTTTCCCACTAACTATGGTTAATCCTATGATTCAACCATGGAAGATTGAATTGTTACTGCTTCGCAAATCTGTCTATTCAAGATTTATTTTATAAAGCCCACATGTGAAGTCCAGTTTTAGTAAAAGTTGTGGTTTTAAAGGTCTAGTTACATGTATCTTAGGATTACAACAGTTTTTTAGTTGGGTTTTTATTTAATAAGTTATGGTCAATTTGTTGTCTAGGGAAAACTGTAATTTCTGCAAATTAAGGGTATTTTGGTAATTTAGTTGAGTCTTCAATTTTGTAAGAGATCCTTAATATTTTAGGTTTTATTTTCTTTAAATCCAAAAGTCTTTTTATTAGCCTTTTAGTTTACTAGTCAAACTAGGAGTGCTAATAGTACCAGTATAAGAAAGAGTCCTTCATATGTGTATATATATATATATATATACACTCAATAAACTCAAAGAAGAGAGAGTTGATTAATAAAAATATTGATTGTTTTAAGCATTGAGGCATATTGCCCTTTGTGTGGTCTTTTACCCCTTTCTCTTCTCTTTTCCTTACAACCCCAAATCAAGTCCTATCAAAACCCTATGTACTTTCTTCTACCAAATAGCTATCAAATAACTCATCAAACCATTTTTTAATTCTCAACGGAATCTCGTATGCCTTACTTCAATAATTATAAAGTGCTTAGTCCGTTGGAGTTTGATTAAAAGTGAGGATTGTTGTACAGTATGCTCTGAGATGTGCAACTAATCTGAGTTTCTCCTATGTTATAAAAAAAAAAATTTATGAAGTATAGATTCACATATTCTCCTAACCCTAAACCCGTGACAAGCACATGTAGCTAAATTCCCTTTTTGTCCCAAGTGCAACCCTTATACTAACTTTACTATCTTTTTCCTTAGCCTATTGAAAGATTTCTTAACTATGGTTAACACTAACCCTTTTTCTAACTACACTACCTTTTTCATTCTTAGCTAACAGAAAAGGGCTTAGCTAACAGAAGAGAGAGAGAGAGAGAGAGAGAGAGAGAGAGAGAGAGAGAGATTCTGTTCAGTAGGCTAAGGTGGAAGAAAATACTTTTAAATTTGGTTAAAGGGTAGAGGTAACCATAATTGTGAAAGAGGAAATTAATTTGAGCAGAAGAAGTCATTGTGAGAGAACATGGATTTATTTTTTGCCTTTATGCAAACCTTAAAGAGGGATAATGTTATTTTGTAAAACTTCAAGAGAGTTGGTGTAATTTACTCTGTATTTTAAGTGAGGCTAGATATAGCTTTGATGGTAGAAGGTTTAATTGATATTGCATTGAGTTGTAGAGCTCTCTCCAAATCTAAGAAGAGGGGAGAAAATAAATAAAGAAAAGAGACAAATAAGGATGCATCTTAACTTATAGTCTGTTCAGAAAAATGAATCTTGCTCAATTTTCAGCTTGTAAAGTTTTGTTTTTTTTAATCAGAATCCATTTACATCTGTGTTGTAATCTCTCTTCAGATGTACATTAAAACCGCTGTTTTAAGTAAAGAAATTCTTAAAACGTGATGATTTATCAGTTTTGATGGTGGAGGCCGAAAGTACCTTATCAGGTTTTCAAATGACAACTTATCTTTGTCTTACAGGGAAAGTGACAAGTTTGGTTGCTAAAAGGGACCTCATATTGGCCACCCGAATAGAGGAGGCCTTGAGGAAGAATGAGAGCTTGGAGTCGCTTACTGTAGATAATGTTCGGAGGGACATTGCAAGGTCCCGAATAACTGAGCAGAAGCGGACTAATGTTAAATCGGTTAAGATTTCAAATCAGAAAAATAAGATTACAAGGAAAGCTAAAGAGGAATCTGCTCCAAATTTGAAAAATAAGGTTACAAGGAAAGGTAAAGAGGCATCTACTCCGGCAAAATCTTCCAAGCGAGCAGTTCAGGTATCAAAGTCATCATCCAGTGCAAATACCTCAAGAAAAGCACCTTCAACTTCAAGTGGGAAGAAGCCAACAGCCATCAAAAAGTCTAGGTCTGTCAAGTCTGCTGCTTCCAAACTTAGCGTTGTTGGGTTTAGGGGGCGTGCTTCTTCAATTTTGCATTAACATTGTCATGTTTGAGTTTGCACATTCGTCTAATTTTTGGAATGGGCTAATTCTATAAGTTTTTGCCTTTCCTGGTTCCAACTTCTATCTATGTGCATATCTCTCGCTTTTTATTATTTTTATTCTTAAAAGTCTTACAATTCAGGGGATTTAAAATTTAGTTCTCTTTATAAATAAAATAAAGACATATCGATTATTTACGGTGTTTAATATCAATACAAAGAGGCATACATGGATACAACCTTTTTTTTTTAACAGATGAGTTCGTTTGTCCTAGGTCTTTTTCGTTAGCTTTTAATTTATTTTAATTATGTATAGTTTTTTTTTTTTTTTTTTTTTTTTTTTTTTTTTTTTTTTTTTTTTTTTTTTTCAGATATACTATATTATAACCCACTCAAAAAAAAAAAAAAAAAAAAAAAAAAAAAAAAAAAAAAAAACCCGACAATTGTTGCATTTCCCTTAAAAAGAATGCTACCATTCTTACTGTCTTTTTTTACGTATACAACCTTCACCGAACCTTATTAAATTTTAGGAATTCTATCCAAATCTACCACATATATTCGAAAAAAAGTAAGTTTGGTATTACAACTATTTCTATAATTTTGTCACAATTTGTTCACTTAGCGAATTGTGATTGGTGAAATTATGAACTTATATGGATTCACAAATTTTTTTTTTTTCCACCACTTCCAACTCGATATGTAAGCAAGTTGTGACCAAAGTTATGAAAGTTATTGTGATAGTAGACTTACTCATTTGAAAAACCAAAATCCATACCAAACATGTCCATTTATCAGTTGGGTCAAATGGATTGGTCCTTAATCTTTACACTGTATCTCAATTTAATTCCTAACTATTTAAATGTGTCAATATGGTTTCTAACATTTTGGTATGATGTCAAAATGGTCATAACTGTCAAGTGATGGATGAAAAATGTTGACGTGGCTAATAGTCAAAATAAATTTATTATTTTTTTACCACATAGATTGCCACATATATTGCCACGTCAGTATAAATTGTTAAAAAAAAAAAAAAAGCTAGTGCCACTAGTCCATTTTTTTTTCCCTTTCATTTTCTTTTGCTTTTCTTTCTTGGGAAACGAACGGGACTATGAACCCACAATTGAAAAATTCAACTTCATTTTCCTTGCATTTTCCAAGCAACAAAACCACGGAAAAACATTAATATTTTATTGACATATTTTTCCTTTCATTTGAAACATTAGAGATGATATACAATGTAAAAGTTAAGGACAATTATGTAGTTTACCCAATTAAATATCTAAGCCACTATTTAACAAAATTTAAACATTAGTAAGCATTTTACACCAATTAGAGTAAAGCTTTAAAATCTTGTTCATAAATTTAATAAGCAGAATAAGTTCGAAAATTATTCCTCCCAAACGAGCATGTATAACAGATTCTATCTGAGCCATGCAAGGCCATATTCGAAAATACAAACTTGTTTTGAAAGTTGTCAATCCGGAAACATGTTACAAACGTAGTTTGCGGTGAAGATTTGTGACAACATTGAGCATAAGATGCAACTCAAATTACTTCCAAGTGAGTAAAGGGCGTGGAGTTCTGGCAGTGGCAGGGGTAACTATATTCCCATTTGCATCGTATATTATGACACCAGAAAAATCAGGTAGCTGACACTTGCCTCCCATGATTATGTTCTTCTTCCACACTGAGAGCTCACCGCTAATCATCATGCTTTCATGACCACCATTCCCAGTAGTAGTTAGGATTGTTGGTTCATTAATGTTGAGATTTATTACAGGATCTTCATTGGCAAAACCATAGCATGTAATCCAACGATGATGCCATTTACGGGAATGAGAAGCACACATGAGCAATGCAATGGCACACAAAAGAAGAGTTATCACTGCTAGGCCGAGTTGAGATGTGATTGGGAGAGTTTGCATCAATTGATGAAGCTGGCGAGCCATGGGAAAATTATCTGATATGGTGGGTTATGCTTATGCCTGAGACATTGAGAGGGTTTATGTATGTAACCTTTCATGTTGGCCAAATGGGGTTGTTGTTGGATTAGGAGAGATTCGTTAGAGAGTAGTTTGGCTTGAAACTTTTGACTTGCTAGCTAGTGTAGTAGTGTGGTTTAGGTGATTCTTGTTAACAATGTGGTCTTGGTGATCTTTGACTTTGACTTCCACTCTTCCATCCATGTCATCAGGTAACTTTTACTTCGAGATATATATATATATATATATATATATATATATATATATATATAATCTTTATTATTATTATTATTTTTGGTTCACACTTTTCCTTGATTTTCATTTTGAATCCCTCAAGAATCTAGATAATGCAATTTTTACTAGTACATATATGTTCCCATAGAAAAAGAAACATATATGTAAATTAAAGTAAATATTTCAATAATATAATTTAAAATTGAACAATAAAATAATTAGTAAAAATAAAAGAACATGTTCAAAGTAAATTGTGTGTGTAGGGTCTAAATTTCGTGGCCCAAGCCCAAAAGATCAGGATTTTGAACCCAACAAACCCAGAACAATGAATTTGTAGAGAATGGGTGAAAAAACTAGGCTAGTTGTGAAACTAGCAACAGTCAATTGACATAAAAACACGCTTGAAGGTTAAAATAAACTCAAGTCCGAAAATGATTGTTCTTGATTAAAAGGTGAATACCATTTTTTAGAGTTCTTCTTCTGCTCCCTCTTTAGAGGCCTATTATATTTATATATTCCTCCTCTCCTTTATCTTCACCGTCCACCTGTTCTTCATCTAAGCCTTCACTTGAGTACTTGTCATATTAGATATCTGCTTTAGTTCTCTGTGAGTGGTGGTAGCTGAGATTGCACTGTTCAGGAGTCTTCTTCACATAAATGTGGCCAGGAAAGTTGCTGCAGTGCATTAAATGTGGCGGTAGCAGCTTTTTCTTTTAGATATTTCTCTGTTCTTATCATCTCTAGGCATGCCCAAAGCTTGTCCTTGTCGTAGAAATAGTTGGGAAGATCATTCAGACTTTCAATATATTTGTTTGGTCAAGTCCCTTTGGAATCCGAGGAGGATGACCTCTTCAGACCAATAAGGTTCTCTTCGGACTACTCCTCTCGCTCATTTCCAGGTACATTTCTTCCACTAGGATTCCTTCCTAGCCCCTTGTACACACAATTTTCGTAAAAGATAAATCACACGATCACGAAAATAATGTAACAAATAATCAGTTTGTATTTGATTGGTATATATGTGAGTACAATCCTCTGTATGAATCTTTACAATGAAAGAGTACAATAAATTCCTCTGATTCGATCTCCAAGAAACGTTACGATCCAAAGGGGCTATAAAGCTTGATCTTGAATCGTGCTTTGATGTCTCCAAGTTGAATGAATAGTTGAATGTGCTTGATTTGATGCGAGGGCCGTTGGCTTGATCTCGAACTTGATTCAAGGAGAATCCCCACTTTGATTTGAAGAAGTAGGAATAAGCCTTGATGAACAATGGAATTCTTGTGAACTTTAGAGATGACTCTCTATTTTGGCAGAGTGTCAGTAGTATTTTTCTCTCTGTCTGTCCTCTTTCTCATATGAGAAGCTCCTATTTATAGGCAACTCAATGATCTTTAATTTGGAATTTTCTCTCAGCATTTATTGAGAGTTGAATTAGGAATTTAATTTGGCATTTCATTTAAAAAGAACTTTCCATATAGGTCTTTTCTTCTGACGCTGCCATATGGCTTTCTTCATTTGATGTTGCCACGTGGCTTAATTTTATTTGTTGATCGTCCACGTCATTAATTGGGGATTAATTTGATCACAAATATTTTATCATGAACAATCAGACGGTTGTGAATACATCATAAAATTTTGATGTCTACAAATGCCCCCACTTCAAGATTCGGCTTTGCATCTTTCTGATGCAAGGAAGACGAGTCTTGAAGTATTTTATTAATTCCAATTTCGGACTTAGTTCACAGGAAAGCAAGATCTTCATCATCTACGTAAAAGGAGATTTTAGCTTCCTCAATCTCAATGCTGTACATTACAGTTTTAGCATTGGATTGAAGAGTATTGTTCCATGGTCTTAGTAAGGCATGCGGCCCATTTGTCATTTGATTTTTTTTTTTTTTTTTTTTTAAGTCACTTGACGCCTTGTGAGTTTGATTGCACAAAAGACTGTTTTGGACCACAGGCCCATGGTAGTCTTCTTAGTAGAGTCGGTGTTGAAGTTGTCTTCCTATGCACGCTTTTTTTTTTTTTTTTTTTTTTTTTTTTTTTTTTTTTTTTTTTACAATCTTGTAGCGGCAGCCTTTAGGATGCTAGGGTTTTCTTTTTTTCTTAGCCTAGCCTACTTATAAAAGTGAACCTGATGGTTTCCAAGTGAAGACAAATCTCAAAGGAGGCGTGAAGTCATCTACTTTTTTTTTCTTTTTTTTTCTTTTTTCTTTAGCCGTAGGAGGCATTCTTCTTCTCTTTTCCATTCTTTCCTGTGTTTGTCTTTGTATTTTCTTTATTATTATTTTGTATTGAACAACTTGATTTACTCTGTGCAGGTCATCAATTGCTCTTTTTTGGACTACCTCCGTTGCGCTGTTCATTCAGGTTCAAAGCAAATTGTGGCGTCATATTCTTCTCCTCTTGGTGCCCAACGAACTCGAGCATTGGCGGCTTCATCACTGATCAACCTTCTTGAATCGGCGCTGAGTCCAAAGCTTTGTTCTACCCTTCGTCTAGGCATCCAACGGCTCACACTTCCTGCCCTCATTCCACGATCATAGGTGCGTAGCTTTGTTCGCGTGTCCGTCATCTCCACTTTGCAGTTGTTGGCGCTGGAGCATTGGGAGAGCCACATATCGGATTCAAGCACCAATTTTTATCTCTTGGAGGCAGTACTGCAGTGAGATTTCTGCTTCATCTCTGAAGTACGCTCCTCTTCTTTAAGCGTCTTGCAATTTCAAGCATCGGCGGTTTCATCCTAGACTTGGTGCTGCTGCCTTCCTCTTAGACTTTGTGCTGCTGCCTTTATCTTCACGTGACAACCAAGGTGCACACTAAATACACGCCTAAAGCTTCAACGCCCCCACGCGGACATATGGTTTTCTTGTAACCTTGAATTTTAACGCCAAAGCTATGAACCTTTTTTTTTTTTTTTTTTTTTTTTTTTAAAGTTTGGATGGTGTGCATGCAAGCCTTTACGTGTCCTTCTCTTCACATGCACCTATGGTTATTTCAACACCTACATATAATAACCTTGGAGTGTTGAACATATAGCCTAAAGCTTTAGCACCACATGGACACGTGGCTCCCAAATTTACTCCTCCAATGCCACACATAATAACTAAAAGTGAAAGAGTATTAATGCTTGGCTGTTACACTTAGATGTGGGCATGTGTATAGTCAAATATGAGAAGTCATTTGGAGTCTTGGACCAAGCAACTTGCTTGACTTTGAACCTTGGAGTATGATGTTTGCATGATAATATTGAATGAATGGTTTGTCCGTGGTTTTGGATTTCAATGTCACGTGCCTCCTTTTTATTATTATTATTATTATTATTATTATTTTAAATTTATTAGTACAAAGTATTTGAACTAATAAGTTATTCCTCTTTTTTTCTTTGGTTTGCTGTCAGGTGATTCAGGCTTGCCAACCCTTTGCTCAACTTGTGACTCTTCTACATTTACTCAAGTCGTGACCTTTACGAGCTTCGTCTTCTTCAAGTGGCTGCCATCAAGTGCACTCATCATGGTCATCTTTTACGACTCATCGAGGACTCTTAATGATCAATCCATCACTCTCTTGCGCTCTACAAACGAACCCCTGGAGAAAGGCGTCGTCTTGAAAGTCCATCCACTTGGTAGCAGTGTCCCTTCATCGTCCACTGCCATTCCTCGTCCTCCGAGTCTATCTCAATGGTGGATCGAATCATCCCACGAACTACACGACCCGACTAGAAAGGATTCACATGTCGTTTCGAGGACGTTTACTTTGGCCTCCAACCTTCACTCAACCACGGATCACATCAGTCCATTTCCTCTCCTTGGTCGTTGGATAGGTGCGGGAGAAGTGCAATGGGCCTTACCTTCTTCCAAGACTCCTCCACTCCAATATAAGGGTGAGTTTTCCTACCTCCCTAAATATTGGGAGTGGCTAGAAGAAATATTGAGCCGCAATACTAAAGTCTTAAATGATGCCGATCTTTACAAGCCATTACTTGCATCGTTATTCACATATGATCGGAACACCCATGTCCTGCAAGCCTTTCTAGAGTGTTGGTGCGCAGCTACGAACACGTTGCACACGTCTGTAGGAGAGGTCTCCATCAGCTTATGGGACTTGCATTCAATCGGTGGGCTTCCCGTGTACGGCTCACTTTACGAAGAGGTCGTTCCAAACTCAAAAGACATATCATCTCTCCCATCATGCTGTCGTCATCTATTTGCTGCCTTTCATCACCTGAGTCTTGAGCTTGGTGGTTCGCACCTGGTCACCACGGCCGTGTGGGTGAAGTTTTGGTTCCGTGGCGAGTCTAAATATCAGAAACCGCCGACTAGAAGGTCAATACAAAGAAAAGCAAGAGGCAAGCAATCTCATAACCCTTCTGGTAAAATTGATGCCCCCCGAATTCTGACTAAAGAAGACGAGGCTCCCTTCAATGTGCTCAAAGTGGAGAGAAGGCTTATAGAAGAGACTTGGTTAGCCGCTTCGATCTCGTGTTGGCTGTGTGAGTTCGCTCTTCCCGATGGGGGACCAAACTTAATTAGACCTGGTGTTTTCAAGAGCTCAAGTGCGATGGCTCGTGGTAAGAGATATTGCCTTGCAGTCCCAGTCCTAGCCAACATTTATAGGGGCTTGAATGAAATTGTGTCTTCTAAGACTCCTAGTAAATGTGATGCCACTTTTCCTGCACATTACTTGAATGCTTGGTTGGCTGAATACTTCGACACTCACTTTGAACTTGAAGGGTCTCGCTCCAAGGATGTTCCGCACATGTTTAGATACTCCGGAGAAGGTGCAGCCAAGCATTATGACGAGGTTACGGCTCGTAAGCTATTTCGTGCGGTTAGTAACTTCAAGTTTCATCGCTTGGGCCTTTTTAAAGGCCATCGAGAGATTCTGGTGGATGATGACAAGCTACCTAGCTCTTATGCAGATTACTTCATCAGCCAACGTTCTAGCTACTTGGCCTCTCGTCGCGGAAGTATATGTATAGTTGAACCATACAGCCCTCACCGCTTTGGTCGACAGTTCGGTTTCAATCAACACATCCCTGGGGAGCTTAATGAGGACTTTCGCACCGTCACCTTAGAGCAAGTAGTATGCTTCTGGCGTCGATGTCTTCGTCTTGCTACTGGTTCAAAGTTCTTGATCCCTGCCTGCCCATCTGAGCACGGGGCTTCGTGCACGAAGGACTATATGAATTGGTGGGCTAGAAGATCTGATGGTTTCTTTTCAAGTAGGGCTGAGCAACCGATTGGGGATGTTAACCCAAGCAAGATAAGACTTAAAATAAAACAACCCAATGAAGTAGTTGAGCCTGTGAAGCGTCGAGGCGATGGGAAGCCCTCTTTTGGGATTTCGGAGGCTACCGATGAGTCTTTAGGAGGAGTGGGTGTGGACAAGGCACATTCTTCTAAGCGTGGGCCTTCTTGCATAGTCTCAACGTCTCAAGACATAGTGGTAACCAAGGGTAAGGATGCGTCAGATTCCGAGCGGAACAGTGGCAACTCAGATTCTCACTGGAGACGCAAAAGGCAGAGGGATAATCCCAGCAAGAATCTGGATCATGAAGGGGTCACCCAGGCGACTGATCTTGGTGTCAACATGGATTCGCTTCCCGACCCTTCCGGTGGCAGTGCACAAGTGAGTCTTAATTCTCTTTTTGATGATTTTGATCTTGAACCTATTAAAGACCTTTGTTTCCTTCATGATGACCTTGAAGCTATTTCTGGTATCCAAGAACTTTTTGAGAATGACAATCTTGGTATTCTCCCAATGCAGGATGACAATTATCCTTCGAAAAGAGCAGGAGAGAAGTGTACACCAGTTGCCACTAGCCCTTCTACGAGTGAGTTTTCCATTCAAGGTCCGACGGCTTTTGATTTGGCTACTAAGGAAATTAATCCATCACGTTCGGCGAAGACTAACGCCACTCCCTCTTCCGACCCTATTCACAAGCCTCCAAGGGACGTGACTCAAAATAAATCCCTTATGTGTAGTTTGAGCATCCCAGCCACTTCAACTGTCACAATGTTTGAACCCGATGACTTGATTTCAAAGGCCGATCGACAGCGTGCGAAAATGCTAGGAGGGGACCTAATTGAGAAGGTCGTCAAAATCCCTTTTACTCTTGTGACTTCATTTAGAGGTGGAGTCGAGAAGATCCTTCAAGTTATCGCACAAATAAAAGTTGTGGATGCAACGCCTTTAAGAGAGCGTATTTCGAAATATATGGATGATGCAGACCGATATTCTTCCCTCCATCATGCCCTTTCACAAGGCATCACACCTGAAGACAAGGAACAGAAGCTTACCGACGCTCGGCATTGTCTCACTCTTGCCCTTGACTCAGAAGCCATTAAGATCAGTCAGAAAGTTGCAATCAAGGCGAACTTAGACAAGGCCTTAGCTAGAGAGATTGAATTGAAGAAGGAACTTGAGTCACTTTCGATGCAAAAGGCAGAGTTTACAGCGTCAAGCACCCTCTGTGATGCAGAGCTAGCCCAACAACAAGTGATCATTTCTCAAATCAAGGGGGAGGTTTCCAAGATTGAGGCAACTCCAACCTTAGAAGCTTCTGATGATGCAAAACTTAGAGAGCTACAAGGGTTACTAGAGACTAGCAAAGAGGAGTTGAAGCATTTAGATTGGATAGGTTAATCTTTTTTTTTTTTTTTTTTTTTTTTTTTTTAATTTTATTGATGTAGTCATTACAATGTAACGGCACCTATCTCATTATTAATAAAGAAATTCATTTATTTCTAGACCAATGTTTGAGAACATCCCTTTTTTTTTTTTTTTTTTTTTTTTTTTTTTTTTTTTTTGCGACTGTGCTTAGCAAGAGATGCTAGGCTGCCTACGTACCCAAAAGGGATCAAGTCATAACGTAGTTCAAGGGACTTATTATTTTTTTTTTTTTAAGTACATATGTGACTGAACTTAGTAACGAATACCAAGCTGCCTACGTACCCAAAAGGGATCAAGTCATAACGTAGTTCAAAGGACTTACTATTTTTTTTTTTTTTTTTTTTTTTTTGTCCCTAACTTTTGCCTAGGCCGCCTCTTTCAAGGTTTTCAACCTAGCGGGAATTTTTTTTTTTTTTTTTTTTTTTATCTTTTTTTTTTTTTTTTGTCCCTAACTTTTGCCTAGGCCGCCTCTTTCAAGGTTTTCAACCTAGCGGGAATTTTTTTTTTTTTTTTTTTTTTTTTGGTGAGCAGTTTAAGCTCTTACCAAGGAGCAACTTCAATACTTCATGCATAGTATCGCTTCAGGAACTTTGCATTTATGGGACCTACCCTCAAGCCATCTCCGTCGACTATCTTGTAAGCACCATTAGTGTAGACCTCCTGCACGACATAGGGGCCATCCCATTTTGATGTGAATTTGTTCCCAGTCTTGTGAGAGATGTTGATGGGTCTTCGCATTGCAAGTACTAGGTCCCCTACTTGGAAAGATCGAGGTCGGACTCTCTTGTTGAACGCTCGCGAAAGCCGCGCTTGGTAGCATTCAAGACGTTGTTGAGCTTCCAACCTCTTTTCATCAAGTGCTTCCAACTCTTCGAGTCTTAAACGCGCATTTTCTTCATTTGTGAGCCCTTCTTGGATAGCAATTCGAAGTGATGGAATTTGTCTCTCTAAAGGTAGGACTGCTTCGACACCATATACTAATGAATACGGAGTGGCTTGCGTGGGTGTCCTGTATGTTGTTCGGTATGCCCATAAAGCTTCTCCAATCTTTTCATGCCAATCCCTCTTCGAGCGCTCTACTACCTTTTTCAACAAATTGCAAAGCGTCTTGTTGAAAGCCTCAGCAAGACCGTTGGCTGGTGCGTTATACATGGATGACTTGTATTGCTTGAACTTGAACTTCTCGCATAGTTGGGTCACCAAACTATTGTAGAATGGCTTACCGTTATCAGTGATGATATAGCGAGGGACACCATATCGATAGATCAAGTGAGTCCGGATGAAGTTCACCACATTTTCCTTCTTTACTTCCCTAAGAGGTATGGCTTCCGCCCATTTAGAAAAATAGTCGGTCGCAGCTAATATGTACAGGTGACCCCCTGACGACTTAGGCAATGGTCCCACAACGTCGAGTCCCCATGCATCAAAAGGCTAGGATGCGACTGTAGGGTGCAGAGGCTCCGGCGGTTGGTGGATGTAGTTCGCATGAAGTTGGCATGCTTCGCATGTCTTTGCATAGTCCATACAATCCTTGACCATGGTGGGCCAATAGTAACCCATTCGTTTTATCCGGTGGTACAATTTGGGGCCAGATTGGTGAGCACCACACACTCCCGAATGAGCTTCTTCCATGGCTTGATCACCTTCTTCCTTGCCAAGACATCGTAAGAATAAACCGTCGAAAGACCTCCTGTATAATGTGCCCTTGTAGTGTATAAAACGAGGCGCTCTTCGTCGTACCTCAGTCTTGTGGTGGGGATCTTCAGGTAGCTTACCATGTTCTAAGTAATCAATAAGGGGTTGACGCCAATCCTCATCCTCCACTATGGATATTAATATGGCATTTGTCGCACTCGCGCATTCTTCCGTGTAAGAGAGTACCCAACGGTTGCAGACAGAGACATTTGCCTTTTCACCCTCCGACAAAGCCAATGTGGTGGCTAGGTTGGCTAGAGCATCTGCCATCCTATTCTCGTTTCTGGGGATATGCTCTAAGGAAACTCCATCGAACTTCTCAATTAGTTGCATAGCCATCTGAAAGTAAGGAATCAAACCCTCATGTTTAACTTCATAGCGTGTCAAAAGTTGATTGATTACCAACTTGGAATCGCCGTAGACTTCTAAGTATGAGATTTTCATATCGAGGGCCATTTGGAGGCCAGCAATAAGGGCTTGATACTCAGCAATGTTGTTTGAACATGGTTCACTAAGCACAAAGGCAAATGGTAACACTTGTTTCTGTGGCGACACGAAGACAACCCCAGCACCAGATTCCTCTTGTCGTGCGGCTCCATCAAAGAACATCATCCAAGGTGGGAGGACTTCGGTGTACAATACATCTTCATCTGGAAAATCATCTGAGAGTTCCCAATCTGCAGGAATGGGATGATCAGCGAGGAAATTTGCTAGGGCTTGCCCCTTGATGGCCTTTTGGGGCACATACACGATTTCAAACTCTTGAAAGGCCACAGCCCATTTTGCCAACCGCCCAGACATGATCGCCCTAGACAACACGTATTTTACTGGATCTATCTTTGCAACCAAGTGTATTACGTGTGTTTGCATGTAGTGCCTTAATTTTTGAATAGAGAAGAAAAGCGCAAGACACATCTTCTCTATTGGAGAATACCTTAATTCTACCCCAGTTAGCTTTCGACTAAGGTAATACAATGCTTTCTCTTTTTCTTCTTCATTTTTTTGAGCTAAGAGGGCCCCAAGTGATTGTTCTTGTGCAGCAATGTAGAGCACTAGAGGTTTTCCTGGCATGGGCACTCCTAAGACGGGTGGGTTAAGCAGATACCTTTTAATGCTTTCAAATGCATTCCTGCAAGCCTCATCCCATTCAAAGGTGGAATCTTTTCTCATCAATCGACTGAATGGTTGACACCGTCCTGCTAGATTCGATATAAAACGTCGAATATATGCAAGATGGCCTTGTAAGCTTCGAAGCTCTTGTAGGCTCTTTGGTTCAGGCATCCTTTGGATAGCATCTATTTTAGATTGATCCACTTCAATACCTCGATGTCGAACAATGAAGCCTAGAAACTTCCCAGATGTGACACCAAACGCGCATTTGAGAGGATTCATTTTAAGTTGATATTTCCTTAGTCGATTAAATACAGTGCGCAAGTCCTGTAAATGATCTCCTCTTTTCTTTGTCTTAACAACTAGATCGTCAACATAACATTGCACAATTTTGTGGAGTATGTCATCGAAAATTCGTTGCATTGCTCGTTGATATGTTGCGCCGGCATTCTTGAGCCCAAAAGGCATCACCTTATAACAATAGATCCCCTTTGGAGTTCGAAAAGCAGTGAGCTCTTCATCCTCGGGTGCCATTCGAATTTGATTGTATCCTGATGAGCCATCCATGAATGATAATACTTCATGGCCAATAGTCGCATCAACCATAAGCTCTGTATTTGGAAGTGGGAAGTCATCCTTTGGGCACGCTCTATTCAAGTCCCGAAAATCAACACAAACTCGGATTTGTCCATTCTTCTTTTTGACAGGGACAATGTTTGCAATCCACTTTGGGAATTGTACTTCTCGAATGAATCCTGCCTGCTCGAGTTTGTTAACTTCTGCCTCAATTTGCGGGTGGAGTTCCGGTCGAAAGCGTCGTTGGGCTTGCTTAATTGGGCGTGCTCCTTGCTTTATTGCTAACCGGTGAACTGCAATTGTTGGGTCTAAACCTGGCATCTCCTTGTATGTCCAAGCGAACACATCTTTGTATTCCATTAAAAGCTCAAAGTATTTGCTTTCTTCCTCCAGTGTCAAAAGCGAACTCACGTAGATTGGGCGAGGCTCCTCGTCAGTCCCTAAGTTTAATTCTTTGAGCTCATCTACAGTCGCTTGCCCCCCGTCTTCTATTGCCCGAGGGGCTTCATTTGGTTCATCGTCTGATGCGTCTGATTCGGAATCGGTTTCCGCTGTCACGTGGTAAGAAGGAAGGACTAGTGTCTCGTGCTCATCCTCCCCATCGTCAACTTGCTTCTCGAGCCCTCGTGTGTGCACAATAGTCCGCCGCTTTACTTTTAGGGAGTTTCCTGTACTAACTTCTACAATCAACTCACGTTTCATGCGCGAAGGGATAAGGCTGTAGGCTTCGGTGCTCTTTCTCTTTTGTAGGCCACTTTTCTCCTCCTTAGGTCGTGGGGTGTTAGTTGAGCCACTCGTAGACCCAAGCCTATCAAATGCTGACTTACGTGTGCGTGAGGTTCCTTCCTTCGTAGGGAGAGAAATGCTTAATCTATTAAAGACTGACTCACGAGGAGCAGATGTTCCTAGACGGTCAAATACAGAAGATCCTGACACAGGCTTCGGCTTCCCCTCCTCCTCAACTTCAAAGGTGATGTGTTGTGATGTTGCCTTTTTTCCTTTCCCTTTGGCCGAGATTCGAACTGGCTCTTGTGATGAATACCCCAGCCCAGTTCTAGGAATCTCGATCGCATAACCTTGTTGCTTCAGTTTGCTTTGGGTCGAGTTAAGCCCATGTGACTTCTCTTCCACGTAATCTGAATAAAGTTGCCCCAATTGCGGAGGATTTTGGAAATCATAGCCTGATTTTGCCAAAAGCTTATATGCTTTAGGGTCGAAACCTTCTTCTGTTCTTCTGACTGGCAATGAATCTTCTTCAACAAGGTTACGTGTGGCTCTAGTGAAACCTTTGAGTGGGGGTTTTGTAGACGCCCCTTGGCCTAACTTCGGTAATGGTAAGGTGAAATCACTTTTAAGGATAGCGATATCTTCCTCTTGAATAGACTTTTTGCACTTATCCTTTGTCACCATTGTCAACCCGAATGGGGATTGTCCTTCCTTTCGTTTAGATGCGGGCACATATCGTAAGACCATGGGTGCCTCTTTCTTCTCTACATGAAACTTCTGTCTTACTTCAGAGTTAGGTCTCGGACCTTCAGCGAGGGGCTCACCTCCTTCCTTACATTTTTCCTTCTTCTTTTCCATAGACTCCTTTTGTGGTACATCGTAGGTTGTGTCGCAATCCAAGTAAAACTTGGCATCTGCAAAGTGAGATTCTGCCGCCGTAAATGGTTGCAAATCTGCTGTCACCACCTTTACTTGCTTGCCATCGCAATACTTGAAGCATTGATGCAATGTAGAAGGTACAACACCATTCCCATGAATCCATGGTCGTCCTAACAACAGGTTATAAGAGGTCTTCGAATCGATAACATGGAAGAGAGGTCTTGCTTTCAACTCATCAATAGTCACATCTAACCGAATCATGCCAATTGCCCTTTGACCCTCTTGGTTGAAGCCTTGGATGACGAGTCGACTTTTGGATAACTCTTCCATGGATATGCCTAGGCGTCTCATTGTTCCTTTGGGTATTATGTTGACGGCAGACCCATCATCTATGAGGATGCGACTTACTCTTTCCCCTCGTGTGTAACCTGAGACAAAAAGTGGTCGATTGTGTGGTTTGGAGCCTAATAAGAGATCTTCATCGGCGAACGTCATCTTGTCACGACAATGAGCACATAAAGCAACTACTTCTTCCGAGGCATGGGTTTCATTTCCCTCTTCCTTGGTTACTTTGGTTTCTTCAAGGTTCACTTTTTCCTCTTTTTCAGTGAAGTCTTCTTGATCATCAGCATCATGGCAAGAGACCATGTAAGTGGTTGTCATCAGGCCCTCTGAAAGAAAGCCTTTAGGGAAAAACTCATGCAGCGTGACCGACAAGCGGCCTCTCTTTTGTAACAACTCATTCGAACGAGCTCCCTTTCTTTGTTTCTTCGGACTATTTATTCCCTTCCCCTTGGGAGCAACTTTTGAATTGCTTGCTTGAAGTTCCCCTTGCTTGTAAAGAACATAGGGTTTTGGGTTACGCTGTTTTCGAAGTCTCTTGTAGGTCACGGAAGTCCAACCCTCTTCGTCACCTACCAATTCATTGTCAGCTCTATCATCATCTTGAGGGTTGAACCATGACGTGTGCATAGGCTCGAGTGTTCCAAATTGGATGTGCTTGCAACATGCCCTTGATGTTGATGGCAAGGTGGACGGCACTTTCGTTGGAGTTGGTGACTTCACAGAGATTGGGGATCCAACAGCGAACGTAGCATGATTTGCCTCAGCAGTTTCATCTAGGTCTAAAAGAATTTTACCCTCCTTTGCAAGCCTTAGGATAAGGTCCTTCAGAACAAAACATTTTTCCACAGGGTGACTTACAACTCGATGGTATACGCAGTATTTTGGGTCGTTGGTACGCCCCATTTCCTCCGGACGCTTGCACTCTGGGAGCTTGATCACATTCTTCTCTAATAAATCCTCGAGCATGCCTCGAACGTCGGCATCTGGAAATGGATACGTCTTTTCTTCCATCTCCTTCAAAGTCAATCGACGCTTCTCCCGCTCTTGCATTGGATCGGTCCTTTTCTCCATTCTCTTATTCTCTTTACTGGAGATCTTCACAGGCTCCACAGCAACGGCCATAGCTTCCTTAACCATGGATCTGGAAGACTTATCCCCCCTCCTCATATCTTTCTTCTCTTTACGCTGCTGGTCAACAGGTAAGCCCTTTTCTCCATGGCTAGACAGACTAAGCTCCATATCATGGGCTCGGGTAGCAAGTTCCTCAAAGGTGTGAGGTTTAATTCCTTGGAGGATGTAAAGCAACCCCCAGTGCATACCTTGGATGCACATCGCCACTCCTGAAGACTCGGAAAGGCGATCTTTGCAGTCGAGACTTAATGAGCGCCAACGATTGATGTAGTCTACCACTGGTTCATCTTTCCATTGCTTCGTGTTGGTTAATTCTAGCATGCTTACGGTACGTCGAGTACTGTAGAAACGGTTCAAGAATTCCCTTTCCATTTGCTCCCAACTATCAATGGACTCAGGTTCAAGATCCGTGTACCAATCAAAAGCATTTCCTTGAAGAGTACGCACGAATTGCTTCGTGAGCAAGTCTCCATCCGTACCAGCGTTATTGCAAGTCTCGATGAAATGAGCAATATGTTGCTTCGGATTCCCTTTCCCATCGAATTGTTGAAACTTAGGAGGTGGGTAACCCGCAGGCATCTGTAAAATATCAATCCTCTTGGTGTATGGTTTTGAATACATCAGAGAGTTTTGTGGTGCCCCACCATATTGAGCTCGAATGGTGTTCGTTATCATGTCCTGTAACTGTTGGACCGATAAAGATGAAATTGAGGTAGAGCTCCCTTGTGGACCACTAGCCTTCTTTGGAGAAGATGTGTGAGCATCTTGGGATGTATGCTGATGCGTGTGAGAATGGCCTCTGCTAGACTCCCCTCGATTCTGAACCTCAAGCTTGTTCATAAGCGTGGCGATTTGAAGGTCCTTCTCCTCCACAGTCTTGGTAAGCTTAGCTATAGCATGTCCCATTTCAGCAATCTTTTCGTCAATGGTGGCAGTCCCTGTCATCATGGCCGCCATAGCTATTGTACGAGAAGAATTTTCTGAGAAGATAGATGAAGTGACTTCTCGGGGAGATCCTTGGGAAGAACCTGACTGTGAAGCATTACTCGACCCAGCATCTGATGCAGAATAGTGATATTCGCTGCCAATCATTGAGTCTTCTGGAACGAATGCTGAATCTCCCTTCTTAGAGGAAGCGTGCTTGTTTGTCCTCAAAGTGCTCAAGGAGATGACTGTCTTTGGCTGGGCTGGGGCACTTATGAGTTTCGTCACAGGAGCTTTTCCTTCGACTTCTTGTGATGTGAGGAGCCTCATTGCCTTAGCTTTGTTTCGAGTCATGGGACCTGTGGAAGTACTGCTGCTTGTTGATCCCCCAACGCTTTTGGTAGCATTCTTGGAAATCTGAGACTTCTTCGAGGCCATTGACCTAGGTGGATTGGAGACTTGAAGATTTCTAGGATGGAGAAAGAGATGAGAGGCAGAGATGTCCCACCGGGCGTGCCAGAAATTTGTACACACAATTTTCGTAAAAGATAAATCACACGATCACGAAAATAATGTAACAAATAATCAGTTTGTATTTGATTGGTATATATGTGAGTACAATCCTCTGTATGAATCTTTACAATGAAAGAGTACAATAAATTCCTCTGATTCGATCTCCAAGAAACGTTACGATCCAAAGGGGCTATAAAGCTTGATCTTGAATCGTGCTTTGATGTCTCCAAGTTGAATGAATAGTTGAATGTGCTTGATTTGATGCGAGGGCCGTTGGCTTGATCTCGAACTTGATTCAAGGAGAATCCCCACTTTGATTTGAAGAAGTAGGAATAAGCCTTGATGAACAATGGAATTCTTGTGAACTTTAGAGATGACTCTCTATTTTGGCAGAGTGTCAGTAGTATTTTTCTCTCTGTCTGTCCTCTTTCTCATATGAGAAGCTCCTATTTATAGGCAACTCAATGATCTTTAATTTGGAATTTTCTCTCAGCATTTATTGAGAGTTGAATTAGGAATTTAATTTGGCATTTCATTTAAAAAGAACTTTCCATATAGGTCTTTTCTTCTGACGCTGCCATATGGCTTTCTTCATTTGATGTTGCCACGTGGCTTAATTTTATTTGTTGATCGTCCACGTCATTAATTGGGGATTAATTTGATCACAAATATTTTATCATGAACAATCAGACGGTTGTGAATACATCATAAAATTTTGATGTCTACACCCCTTTCTTCTCTTCGCATACATAGAGATATTCGAATTGGGCCTTAGGCCCAACACATGACGTTGGGCTTTTACACCCACAATAACCCCTCAAAATTTTAATTTTTCCCTCATAGCCGAGGAGAAAAAATGGGATTTTGATTTCCTGCGAAATAAAAGTTTAAAAATCCCCAAATATCTGAGTCCACACGTGTATGTGCATAGATTTAGACGCTTCATCATTGCCGCTATCATTTTAGCGTTTCCAAGGTGCTATTAATTACTCCAGGCAACGTCTTGTCTCTGGCATCCAACGGTGGGCTATTGATCCAACGAACGTGGTTTTTCCTCCAAATTTGGGCGGGATAACTCCCACCATTTCACCTATCCCTATATAAAGCCTCAGAGGGGATTATTTTTCCTTTACAGATCTTCAGATTTCCAGCGAACTCAAGCACTCACTCCCATCAAGCTCTTTCAGTCATCAACTCTCACTCTCCTCAGAATCTGCGAGAATCTTTCCACAAGTTCGAAGATCATCTCCGATTCAGTTTGCGTAAGTTCTCCTTTATCTAAGCTTTTCATCCTCTTATCGGCTAACCTCTTCGAACGCCGAGTACACTCCCCTTATTTGTTTTAACTGAGATGGGTAGATTCCAGTATTTGGTGGATAGCCCCGCACAGATGGAGGAATTTAGGGCGACATATCGCATTCCTCAAGATGTGGGTTTGAGATATTGTCCACCGGAAAAGCTTCTAACAGATCGTGAGGTGGGCGAGGTTACCATCCCCATCAGTAAAGCTTCATACTCTGCCTCATTATTCGTTGCCAAGAAGTCCATTCTTAACGCCTTTTCAATGATGATTCTCTCAGGGGATATCAGCACTAGCCCCACTCCGGAACCTCTCTGATTCGATGCGCCATCCACGTACACTTCCCAGGGTAAGGGGCCTTGTTGGGAAATCATACCAACCGATTTCTCATCCATGTTAGACGTTGGCGTTACTTCTTCTAACTGGGGCTCCGTGAACTCGGCCACCAAATCTGCAAGGATCTGGCCCTTAACTGATGTGCGAGGCATGTATTTGATATCAAAAGCCCCTAAGATCGTGCCCCATTTAGCAATTCTTCCAGTATAGTCAGCGCTTCGGAGTATAGCTTTGAGTGGGAGATGGGTGAGAACAATAACTGTATGGGCTTGGAAATAGTGAGGCAGCTTCCGTGTACTAAGTACCACAGCCAGAATAGCCTTCTCCAATGGCAAATAGCGGATCTCGGCTTCATGTAGCGATTTACTTACATAATAAATTGGCCTTTGCACGCCACAATCTGCTCGTATTAACACCAAGCTTACAGCATTAGGAGCAACAGCAATGTAAGCAAAAAAGACTTCATCTGGCTCAGGGCTGGACATGATTGGAGGCCGAGCTAGGTAGTCCTTAAGCTGCTGGAAAGCCACAGCACATTCCTCAGTCCACTCAAATCCCTTCCACTTGTTGATCAATGAGAAGAAAGGTCTGCACCTATCTGTCGATCGGGAAATGAACCTGTTCAGGGCAGCAGTCATTCCAGTCAGTTTCTAAACCTCCTTGGGGTTTTGAGGAGCCCGTAAGCTGCTGATAGCTTTTATCTGATCGGGGTTAACTTCGATTCCCCTATGAGTCACTATGTACCCCAAAAACTTGCCTGATCCCACACCAAATGAACACTTAGATGCGTTTAAACACAATTTGTGTTCCCTGAGGATTTCAAAAATTTCCCTGAGATCCCCAATATGCCCAGCTATGATCTTGCTTTTCACCACCATGTCGTCGATATAAACTTCCATATTTTTACCTAATTATGGTTCAAACATTCTAGTCATCATCCTTTGGTAGGTGGCTCCCGCATTCTTCAAGCTGAATGGCATTACCTTGTAGTGGTAGTTCCCAGTAGGAGTGACAAAAACTGTCTTTTCCTGATCATCCACAGCCAACGGTATTTGATGATACCCTTGAAAAGCGTCCAGGAAACTCATCTGAGGATGACCAACAGTAGCATCAACCAGTTGATCGATCTTCGGCATAGGAACTGGATCCTTTAGGCAAGCTCGATTCAGGTCTGTGAAATCCACACATACTCGCCATTTTCCGCTCTTCTTCTTCACCACTACTGTGTTAGCCAACCACTTAGGATAAAATATTTCCTTAATCACTCCAGCCCGTTTGAGTTTTAACACCTCTTTCCTGACAGCATCTGCGTGTTCCCTTGATGGACGTCGGAGTGGTTGTTTTTTAGAGATGATGGCTGGGTTAATGTTTAGATGATGGCAAATGAACTCTGGGTTTACTCCCGGAGCCTCTGTGGAGTCCCATGCAAATACGTCAATGTTGGTCCTGAGAAACCCTATCAGTTCATCCTTCTCTTGAGGAGGGAGCATAGATCCGACTTGAAAAAACTTCTCTGGATCATCATCAATGACTACCTTCATCAAGCTTTCACACTTCGCCCCCTCGGCTGAGGCTTCGGTGTCTAGCACCGAGGATTTTAATTGCTATAAATCCCCTTCGTTAAGGGCCGAGGGCTCAGCTTCAGGCTTATGCTGGATCGCTGCTACTAGACATTGTTTGGTCGTAGATTGATCTCCTAAGATCTCCCTGACCTGTCCCTCGGACGGGTATTTAATCTTCTAATGAAGAGTGAAGGATACAGCCCCCAGTGTATGGAGCCAAGGCCTGGCTACGATCGCAGTGTAAGGTGAGTAAACGTCTACCACTATAAAATCTACCTCCACAATTTCAGAGCCAGTCTGCACAGGTAGCCTGATCTGGCCTCTTGGTATGACCACTTTCCCATCGAAACTCACTAAGGGGAAACTATAGGGCATTAGGTCTTCAGGCGTCAAGTTCAGCCCCTTATAAAGGTCTGGGTACATTATTTTTGTGCCGCTGTCCTGATCCACCATCACTCTCTTCACGTCGTACCCCCCTATCCTGAGGGTGATCACCAAAGCATCATCATGAGGTTGGATAGTTCCGATCTTGTCTGCGTCCGAGAATCCCAGAACCGGCTGAATCTCCAACTTAGCCCTCTTCGGCTCTCTGTTGACATTTTTCGAGGGCAGCCGAGCAACTGATAGTACCCTGGATGGACAAGACCCTGTTCTTCCTGGTGCAGCAAAGATAACATTTATTGTACTAAGGGGGGGCTTAGAGGAATCATCCCTTCGAGATCCTGCGCTTGCCTGGTTACCCTGACCAGAGGTATGATGTAAGAGCTGTTTTAACTTGCCTTCGTTGACGAGCTGGTCTAAATGGTCCCACAGACTCCTACAGTCCTCTGTAGTATGTTCATAGTCTTGGTGATATTGGCAATAGAGGTTGTGGTTGCGTCTTTCAGGGTTTCCCACCATCTTGTTCGGTCTCTTGAAGAAAGGCTCATTCTTGATCCTCTCTAGGACTTGGTGCACTAGCTCTCGGAATACGGCATTGACTGTCTGAAGGTTCGCCGAACTTTGCTGTCCGACCCAGTCTCTTCGCAACCTGTTGTGACCTTGCCGATCCGACCTGAAATCCCTCCTGTCCTGAGGGATAACCTTATCCTTTCCCTTGCCCTGCTGCTGGTCTTCCTCGACTCTTTTATACTTGTCAATCCTGTTCATCAGCTGGCATACACTGGTAACAGGTTTTCCCATTAGAGACATCCTCAAGCCGTGTTCAGTGGAGAGGCCGAGCTTAAAGGAGCTGATGGCCACCAGGTTGCAATCTTCCTCTATCTCGTTGTGCATTTCCCAGAATCTATCCGAATATAACTTCAAAGTCTCGCCTTCACGCATGCTTACAGATAATAGAGAGGCCAAGGATTGCGGAACCTTGCGACACGTTACAAAACGGGACCCAAATGCCTGAGTGAACTCTTGAAAAGAGCTTATAGAGTCTGCTTTCAGGCTATCAAACCATCTCATGGCGATCGGTCCCAAACTGGATGGGAAAACTTTACACATTAAGGCCTCATTTCTGGAATGAACGACCATTCTCTAGTTGAAATGACTCACATGTTCCATGGGGTCTATCTGGCCGTTATAAGTGGTAAACGTTGGCTGGTGAAAACGTCGAGGGAGTCTTGCATCCTCGATGTTACGTGTAAATGGGGACCTGAAAATTTGATTCAAGGCCTTACTCATAGCTTTGTTCCCTACGCCTCTATGTGGTGGGCTTCGAGGCCGCCTCTCACGGCGGTGCGCTTTCTCATGGGAAAAAGACTCACTGACTGGTGTCCGAGATTTCTGCTTGTAAGTAACGTCTTGTTTGTTGTCAGAATCTTCATCAGAATACGAAGAAACCCGTTTCCTCTTTGCATGTCGCAGCTCCCTCTTAAGCTTTTCAATTTCTAGTTGCATGCTCTAGTTTTTCTCTGCATGAGACATATGACTTCCTCCATGTGATTGACTTCGATCATCACGTGCGGTGTGTACACTACCCTCACGATCCTATCTCCATTCCAAGTTGAGGAAAGGATCAACATGCTGAGATGCCCTGGACTTTGCTGGTTGTTGCCCTGGTTTAGCCATTATGGGATGTTGCCTCCACTTTAGCTCAAGCTTCCCCACAGACGGCGCCAATTGTAGGGTCTAAATTTTGTGGTCCAAGCCCAAAAGATCAGGATTCTGAACCCAACGAACCCAGAACAATGAATTTGTAGAGAGTGGGTGAAAAAGCTAGGCTGGTTGTGAATCTAGCAACAGTCAATTGACATAAGAACACGCTTGAAAGTTAAAATAAACTCAAGTCCGAAGAGGATTGTTCTTGATTGAAAGGTGAATACCATTTTTTAGAGTTCTTCTTCTGCCCCCTCTTTAGAGGCCTATTACATTTATGTATTCCTCCTCTCCTTCATCTTCATCGTCCACCTGTTCTTCATCTAAGCCTTCACTTGAGTACTTGTCATATCAGATATCTGCTTTAGTTCTCCGTGAGTGGTCGTAGCTGAGATTGCACTGTTCAGGGGTCTTCTCCACATAAATGCGGCCAGGAAAGTTGCTGCAGTGCATTAAATGCGGCGGTAGCAGCTTTTCCTTTTAGATATTTCTTTGTTCTTATCATCTCTAAGCATGCCCAAAGCTTGTCCTTGTCGTAGAAGTAGTTGGGAAGATCATTCAGACCTTCAGTATATTTGTTTGGTCAAGTCCCTTTGGAATCTGAGGAGAATGACCTCTTCGGACCAATAGGGTTCTCTTCGGACTGCTCCTCTCACTCATTTCCAGGTACATTTCTTCCACCAGGACTCCTTCCTAACCCCTTTCTTCTCTTCGGATATATAGAGATATTCGAATTGGGCCCTAGGCCCAACACATGACGTTGGGCTTTTACACCCACAGTGTGTAATATCAATTTTATATCAAAACCAAATTAAAAGTATATGGTGTAATATTTATTTTAAATTATTAGATTCCTCAAAACCTTTTTTTTTTTTTTTTTTGTGAATCAGATTACTTACATGTTTTTTCTTCAGAGAGTTTTAATCTAAGGCGTTCGCTCTTGATGAATGATGATTACTCTTTATCATCATATCAAGACATCAATTAGTTTTTTGTATAAACATAGATCAAACTCCAGATTTCTTATTCAATAATAAGAGACTTTACCAATTGTGCAAATTAGAATCCATGTTCTTGAAACTTAGTTTGCCGTAGTTAGGCAAATTTGAAATGGGTTTTACTAACGTATGCCTTAAGGGCACATGTCAATAAACCATATTAGAAAATTTTTAATGGAAAAACGAAAAAATAATTAACTTTTTAAACAATTTTTTTAATTTGTCATAAATTTTTTTTCTAAAATAGATGATTAATATGTTAGCATACATGAAGGATTTGGACGCCTAGGTCCAATTCCTTCGTGGCTTGTGGATTAGGTGATGATTATGGCTTCGTTTGGATTCTCATGCATTTGCCTTTTTTTTTTTTTTTTTAGCTCAGCACCTCTTGCACTGTTCATGGGACATGAATAGTGCAAATAGGCATGTGAACAGTAATTTTAAAAGTGAACAGTAATCAGAAAATGATTTTTTATTATTTTCAGATTTTAGCAAAATAAGTGGTATCTAAATGCACACTATGAGTCTACAGATTTGGGCCTATCATGATGTAGGCCTACAAGATGCATTAGTCCTAGACTTGAGTAGAGACTTGACCACCTAGTCTACTCAAGTCTAAAAGAAAAAAAGTCTACTCAAGTACTTGCTGTATTATTAAAAAAAGAAAAAAAAAAATGATAGGCACAACATTTTTTACATCTAATTGACAGATTGTTAATGGTAAGGAAAAAGTGATGGTAGAGCATCAGTATCTGGTTTCTAAAAAATATCTCATTTTACCATCTTAAAAGCTATTTTATCTATTATACTATATCATTTTATAATACACCAAATATCCTAACTTTTATTTTACCATACAACACATTAAAATAATATAAAACAATAAAATAAAAATAAGATAAAAATATATCTCACTTCTCTCTCAAATCTCTAATCTCTGTTTCTCTTACTCTTTCTCAACCACCCACCACCACCGCTGAGCTACCTAGTCACACCTCCCACCACTGTCGAGCACATAGAGCACGCATCATGACCAAACACGACCAAGAATAGATAACCTCACAACGACCCACCACGATCAAACATAACCCACCACGATCAAACATGACCCACCACGACCCACGGCCCACCACACCAAACACTAGAGCCACCATTGAAACTCAGCCCCAGACCCACAACCCACCGCGACCCTAGCCCACCATGCCGCCAACACCCACTGACCCAAAACCCACTCTGATCCACCAATCCGTGCCACGAGAGAAAGAGAGAGAGTGTGTGTGTGTGTGTGTGTGTGGGAGGGAGGTTGAGATGAGAGGAGAGAGAGAGAGAGAGAGAGAAGTGAGTCAGGGAGAGAGAGAAAGAATGAGATGATGTTTTGAGGAGAATGAATAAAAAAGAATATTTTATTTTTGCAATTGAGCTACAATACCATCATAAATTTAGGATAGTACTGTAGCACAATTGTAAATTTTTTTTGCAATTACAACATCGGGTAATGCATCATTTTAGTAGTTTGATGCTAAAATTTAATATATCCAGAGTTTTACAACTCCGGGTATTGATGCTCTAAGTGGGCCTAGAGTACAAGCTTGCCAACTCAACTAATGTCAAAATGTTGTCAATTTGTTTTTATGTATGTAGCATTCCTGAAAGAAAAATACATTGAGAGTTAGGAGTTGAGAGACCTAGCAAACGAGTTAGGCTAATTGTGTTTAGTTTCAACTCGATTGGGTTCAAGATAGATCAAATTCAAATCTTAAATTTATTGGATTAAAACGGGTTTCTATTTCTATGAGCCTTACCCAACCGAGTTGACAGGTTGGATCAACTTAGAATGACCCATATTTTTTTCATATGCAAAAAAAAAAAAAAAAAAAAAAAAAAAAAAAAAAAAAAAAAAATCTTTAAAATATTTTCTAACATTCTTTTGTATTTCTTCCCATACAAATAAAAGAAAAAAAAGAAAAAGAAAAAAAAAAAAACAACAATAATAATGTTCACAAATCCGTAAGTTCATAATCTGATAATAATTCTAATGATCTATTAATTAATTAAAAAAAATGAGAAAATAAAACGGTATACACGTTATACATATAATATGAAAGAAGATTAAAATCATCACGAGTGTGCTTTTTAAATTACTAGTTTTTTTTTTTTTTTTGAAAACTTATTTGTTTATTTGCTAGAAATTGGCAAAAATATAGTTGTGCTTAAAAAAAAAAATTTTAACACAAACAATTGAGTTAAAAAGTTATAAGAAAAAATTAATCCAAAATCATACAATATATATAGTTTCCAGAATAAAAATGAGACTTTTTTTTTTTTGGAGAGAGTTTCAACCTATGGCGTCCGTTCTTGATGATAACTTTTTATTATCAAATCAAGACATCAATCAATTTTTGGTGTAGGCGGGGATTGAACTATAGATCTCTTATACAATACATGGTAGATCCAATACAGAAGACATGTAAATTTGAGAGTTACTTTGACAAGTAATGTCATTAATATTTTCATTTACAATAAAAAAGTAAATATAACTTTAGTATACAAAACTACGGTGAAATTGAGAGTCAATAAAAAAATTGAGTTCAAAATTTTCTAATAAAAAATTGATGAGTGAGCCGAGTTTGGTATTGGTTCGACTGGGTTGGATTGGGTAAAAAAACAGGTTGCTATTTCTATCACTCATATCTTATTTATCTCTACTACTATTTAAAAGGCTTCTCCTGTTTAAAATCCTCAATTTTAATACTCAAAATACTCTCAAATTTACCCGTTTGTAAAGTTTAAATAATAGGGTTAAACATGTAAAATTACTAATTGAAAAACTCCTAAATGTTAGTTAAATTAAAAAAAAAACAAAAACAATTTCTTATATGATTCTATACACGTTTCACACCTCCAATCATTTTCCTATCATCATCTGGCAATTACAATATTATTTGAACTATAACCATCTCAATCCTCACGTCTCATATTTTACATAGATTCACAAAAACCAAAAAAAAAAAAAAACTTATCAAAAAAAAAAAAAACTTATAAAAAAAAATCGCTACATTAAGAGACAAGCAAGATAGGACTGCAAAGGAGGCCAATGATCAAATTAGAATTTAAAAAAAAGTTAGACTACTCAAAAGGAGGCCAACGATCAAATTAGTAACCCCATTGACATTTGAGTTACTATCATGTGTTGTGATTTCTGTAGGTTGTGATGTCCAAATAGTTGACAGGAAATTGTCAATAAATTGTAATTCTCTTTATATACACTAAAGTTACGAATTTTTTTAATTCTTTAATTTTCTTGAATGTTTCTTCATCTTTTGTTTTATATATAGAATAAGTGACCAATACATATGGTTATATGTAATTCTATCAAAATTCAACACTAATTTTTCTTTCAAGAAAACGGTGAAGACGAATGTATTTTGGTTATAGACGGTGAAGTTTGTGGTGATCTGTAAAATTAAAGTGAGAGATGAAGATAGGATTGAATTCTGGATTGGATTTGTGGTTGAATTTATGGAAGTGAGGGATTCTCATATGCCGAACCCAGTGACCTATGTACAGATCTCCATTATCAAAATTCACTTCTTTTTTCACTCTCTCTATCTGTGGAGATCTTGATCTTGAGGTTTGATTATTCTGAAACATGGCCATTGAAAAGTGATTTTGTTTGATTTCAAGCATAGTAGGAGTGAGTTTCATCTTTTATCAAAAGTCAAACTGTGTACTTCTGAGCTAACTAATGTATTCAAGGTTTTATTTTTATTTTTTACTCTACAAGCATATCAGATTGTTTGCAATTTTTTTAGTAATTATTTTCCTTTTAGTTATTACTTGCATTTTTCTTTTTAATATTTGTGGTTAAATAATAATGGACGAAACTTATATACAACACCTAAGTCTTGCCCAATAATAAATGTTTATATATGTCACTAATTTAATTATATTTACAATATAAAATGGGGATTTTGATATTAGATGGTAATAGAAATCACATCAAATTGATGTTTGTGTGTTTTTTCCCCCTTTTTCCTGTAAGTTACAAAAAAATTATACTTTTACCCTCATGGAAATTGGGTGGTTTAGATTTCAGATGTAAAAGAAGAATCATATCAATTTTTTTTTTTTTTTACATCAAATTATTCATTTAAGTAAATATTAAGTAAATATCAGCCCAAAGTACATTAAAATAAAAATATTGGTCCAAAGATTAAGTAATACCATAAAATATCATCTTCCAATCACTGAAACTGTGATAATCACATTACAAGAATTGCCAAAAGCGTATGATGATTATGGAATACTAGCCTCTGAGAGAGGTTCTTCTATTTTTTCTAAAGGTTAATAATTTTTATTTATCATAATTTGAAATTACTGCATTTTCTAATCATAAAAATATCTACTGGTGTAATAAGTGTTATGCATTTGAGGGTAAAATAAATTTTTTCGTATAAATCTTATTATACCCTTAGGTAATTTTGTGATTAGAAAATGTAACAACTCTAATTTATTATGAATGAAAATTATTAGTCTTTAGAAAGAAAAAAAAAAAAATATATATATATATATATATATAAAATAGCCTCTAAGAATGTGCATATTTCGATTTACAGTATTATTTTGCTAGTTAGTATTATTTTGGTTTAATTAAGAGGTCTGGATCCAATTTTATTGACTCTCAAAAAAAAAAAAAAGATCCAATTTTATCAGCTGAAGGTGACATGAAGCCCGCTTTGTCACAACTGAAACCTAGCAAAATTGGATCCGAACCCAATAAACCAACTCGATCCTAAATAGGAATACCCGACTTAACTCCAAATGAAATTTTTGGTCTCAGAGTTTAAGAAATAAAAAGGTAGACCAATACCCGAACCACTTAACTCCGACCCGACCGGTGCCGAGGTCTACAACTGAGCGCAAGCCACAACCTCTGCAATCTGTTGTCGCATTTTAGTTGTTGTGCAAAGTGCAGAGATTATTTGGGAAATTAAAAAAACAAAAATGTATCGACCATCTTCATCACATCTTTCTCTGTCTAAATTGAAATCGTTTTTCAGACTCAGACACCCTTTGCATCGATCTCTAATACCCACTTCTTCTTCTTCATCTTCATCTTCCTTACACTCACTCGTTTCAGACTCACCCACCTCAAATTCCCATCTTTTGCCTCATCCAACTCGCTCAATCTCACAAACCCACTTCACTGGAACTCACCTGAACCTCCTCAGGAAATACAGTTCTGAGTCGGTGGACCACAACAAAGAGGTGGACACTATCAACCTCAAGTTTGCTGAAGCCAGAGAGGAGATAGAGATGGCTATGGAGTCCAAAGAGACTGTGTATTTCAATGAGGAAGCAGAGTGTGCTCGGGCTGCTGTCAAGGAAGTCCTAGACAGGTTTGAAGGGCTATTGGCCAAGTTGACAGAGAGTCAGAGAGCTGCGTTGCAGAGGTCTATGGGGCTTAAGATTGAGCAGTTGAAGGCTGAGCTTCAACAGTTGGATGAGTAATGAGGTGGGTCTATTTGGGTTTTTCTCAATTTTGTTTCATTTTGTGGAAAACAATTTGGAAGATGATAGAGTTGGTTATTGCATTTGCGGTGGTTAAGAATAGAGATAAATTTTGAATAATGAATTGGCATTAGTTTATTCATAATAGATGAACGTTGCTAATGTGAAATTTATGTACTTACGAATTGGTGCTGCATTCAATGGCTTTTGGAAATTTATGCTTCTACTTTTGTTTATTGGTCCATAGTTCTTGCATTTTCATTTCAAACATGTTATAGATGTTATGGTTGTTAGAGTGATATCAATACAAAAGTACCTTACAGGCTTACAGCTCTATGGGATTTTTAAAGGATAAATGATCAAGACAGGGTATTACCTATTACCTAACCCTTACAACAGTTAACAGACATTCCAACTGAAAGGAATAAAAACCAGAACTAACCAACCAAAACGAAACCTCCCTAATGATCTAATGAGGTACTTATTGATTCTGAAAACGTCTAGAAGAAATAAGTTTTTTGAGAAGGAATTAATGACACTAATAGAAAACAAAGAAAACCCATAATGATGGCAAAAGGCAGAGTATGATTTTAACCCATAATAGGGCCACATCACTTGTCTATCTTGCAAGTTATGATGCATTCTACTTTTTGGACTACAAGATGATTTAAAAACCATATGTTCCCCTTTCCTGTGCAAAGGATCTAACCAATATCACTAATCAACTGAAAAACCCAAGTTGGTTGCTTGATTGCAACCAGACCATCACTTCAGCTCTGACCCTTTAAATCAACTATAATATGTTGATAGGGTTTCCTGATGGATTCTTTGGTGGCATTTGTTCACCAGCTTATACCCTGAGAGGGTTTCATGCGGTGCAGCGGTTGTCTCAAATTATGTTCTCAATTTTTCACTTCTCTTCTAGTCCTTGTTACACTTGTCCAAGGCCCTAAATCATATCGCGATTATTGAAATTCGAAATCCTGTTTGTGGGAACAGATTACTTTTTTCACAAATAAAGGAAAATAGTTTCCTCTGCTGCTAACCTGTGACTTGTATTAAACCATGATTGCTACAGAAAAAGTTGGAAACAGCTATTTGGGGAATTCCACTATCCACAAATTCCTTTCAGCTTAAAAGTCTAATTACATCTTTATTTTTTTGATAGGTAATGTAAAATATTATTAATAAAAAAGCCAACTTGAGTACATTGGGGATGTATTATGGGGACACAATCAGGAACCAAAATTACAACGATCAAGTAAAACAAGAAGGGAAAAACAAGAAGAATGAGACAAAGCAACACTCCATTCAAGGAGAGTTTGCAAGAAAAAGGACTTAATCTCTAGCGTAGAATGTTCACATCCCTCAAAACTTCTAGCATTCCTTTCATGCCAAATACACCATATCAAGCAATGAGGCACTGGTCTCCAAAAATCTATATTGTGATGTCACCCAAACTTACCCTGCCAAGACTCAAATAACGCAATAACCTTATGAGGCATAACCCAGTGAATTCCAAACAAACAAAACACCAACAACCGCAACTCATAAGCTATGGGGCAATGAAGCCCACTAACTCCCTAGAACTATTGAATGTATAACACCAATTAAGAACTAGAACACGTCTTTTGCGAAGGTTGTCTATTGTTAAAATCTTATCTAAGGAAGTAGATCATGAAAAGAAAGCTACCCTTGGAGGAACCTTCGATTGCCATATCATTCTCCAAGGGAAGGATAAAAAAGTAGGAGGGTAGAAAGAAAGATAGAATCCTCTAATCTCAAAATCTCTACTTCTTGCTGGCTTCCAACAAACCTTATCAGGACCAAACCCCTGCACTGTCGAAGAGTAGACCATATCTGTAAACAGATCAAAAATTCTTGTTCCCATTCTTGCGGTGGACGACGAAATTGAACATCCTAATGAATCCTCCCAGCAAACCAACACATAACCTCTGCCATTGAAGAATCCCTTTCCCTACTAATACAATAAAGTTCTAGAAAAGCCTTTTGGAGGGTACAATCCCCACACCACACATGCTTCCAAAAGGCTAATTACATCTCCCTTTTTCTGGTTTTTAAGCTAGTATCTTAAAAGCCACTAAGTGTAGAATCCTAAAAGAAAAATACTGTTCACTTCGTAAAATACTTCATAATTTACATCTCATCAAATTGTTGTTGGACCTTATCAGGACCCGGTTTAATTCTTGCTACTACGCTCATGAAAGTTCCCTCAACAGATTCACTGTTGTTTGAAGAGTAATTTGCAACATAATAGCTGCACTTTTGAGGATGGGGAGAGACCTTTGGATCAGTTGAAATCCTTGTTAATTCGCACATTGTTTGATTGGTCTTGTGCGTGGGGTTTTACACTTTGTAATTCTATTTTTGAGTTCCAAAACTCACTTTGTTTTTCTGTTCGATTTGTTGTAATTTTTTTAAAGATATTTTGTGTTCATCTTCGTGAACATGAAGTAGTCTTCTCTTAATAAAATTTTATTTCTAATAAGAAAAGAAGAGTAATTTGCAACTTAAATGATCAACTGATATGGTAGAAAATATAATGGGGCAGGCTGCCTGCCATTGTTTATATGGTAGAAGTAAGTACTCCCTGAACGTTCAATGACAAGATAGCTACAGGAAAAAAAAATGAAACTAAACCGTTATTTCTCAGAATCTGAATCACTTTTTGGATAAATTAAATAATGTTTCAGAACTCATCTTAAAATGAATTTTCTTCCTGCTGTTGAAACGCAAAATAAATTGAATAAAACTTGTAATAAATTGCTACTCCTCCCAAAAGTTTAACTATTGGATGGTGGAACATATGGGTCCAAGGCCATACACACCCCCCACCCCCTTCCGGGGGTAAAAAAGAAGAAGAGTGAGGGCCAACATGTGAACTTTTGAAGTTTGGAATTCTGATGAGCTGGGTTTGGACGCGATATTATTATAAATTATCACTTATAGCATGTTGATAAAGAAAGAAACGCTAAGTCCCTTTGGGGACACCTGGGTGGTGGGCTCAATGAACTTGAAGGGTGTGCTGTAAATCCAAAGTTCCCAAGTTCCATCCACCACACTCTCGGTCCATGGGGTTTCCGAGGTGCCTCATGGATAGGAAGTAAAATAGTTTGGCCAAAAGTTGGGACACTAGTTCCTTATATAAAAATAAATAAATAAATAAATAAATAAAAGAAAAAAAGAAAGAAAGAAAAGAAGGCACCTCTAAGTGATATCTGCTGAAAGGAGGTGCTGGAATTTCTTGATTTTGATTCCTGCCCTCGTACTATTCATTTCTTATATGGGGAAAGCATGATTACAACAGGATGAGGAAATTCTTGAATGGGACAGCTGGTGGGGACAACTCTTAGAAACTTCCTAGAACCTTCCTCACCCTTTCTAGAAGGGTACCACCCATACAACACAAGTGTACAACCCATAATATCCTCTTTCTATTTCTCTAATTCTCCCCTTCAAGTTCTATATGTCGTATAAGCCCAACTTGGAACGTATACACTCTAAATAACCCTTATATAAGGTTTAATAAAAATATCAGCAAGTTGGTCTTCAAACTTCATAAGCAGTGTAGTAACATTTCCACTTAGAATCTTGTCTTGGACAAAGTGGCAATCTACTTCAATGTGCTTGGTCCCCTCGTGGAACACATGATTGGAAGCAATGTGTATAGTGGCTTAATTATCACAAGATAGTAGAATAGAAGTAGGTATTGTGAAGAATAACTTCTGAAGGAAATGTTGTAAACATGTCAGCTCACAAGTGTTATGTGTCATCGCTCTGTATTCTGCTTCTGCACTTGATCAAACAACTTAATTTTGCTTCTTACCTTTCCATGTCATAAGATTTCCTCCTAAAAAGGTGCAATGGTAGATCTTCTATCTAAAGGTGATCCTGCCCAATCTGCATGCCCTGATTGGAGACTTCCTTCAGATACCGAACTATCCAAATAGCAGCATCCCAATGTGAGGACTCTTGGGGCTTCTAGGAACTGACCTATGATGCTAACTGCAAATGAAATGTTCAGCCTTGTGATGATAAGATGATTGAGTTTCCCAACAAGGTGATGATATCTGCTCTGATCTGAAAATATTTCTCTATTTTCTCTTAAGCGATTTTGATTTGGATCCATAGGAGTGTCAACAGGGTGGGAGCTAAATATTTCCTCTGAGATAAACTGATGCCTTGCTTAGATCTCACCACCTCAATGCCCATTAAGTTGCAAAGTTTTCCAAGATCTTTAGTGTGAAAGTGTTGTTCCAAGAATGGTTCAATATGATAATTCCATCAAAATCATCTCTAATAATGACTATGTCGTCTGCATAAACAACAAGTAATATGTATCCGCTTAGGACTAAGTTGTGTAGAGCCATAGCCATGAATTTTGGCTAAGTAACCATTGGCTAAGGCGATACTGTGTGATGATATAGCAAGATGATAATTAGTGAGATGAGTGGATGCATTAGTCATATGCTTAGTGGCACCCAAATCAAGGATCCAAGGATTGGAAGTAGATGAGGAAAGACAATGGGATGCAGAACCTGAGTGAGCTAGGGTGGTTGTGGAGGAAGATGCCACATGCTTTTGATGAACAACCAATTGAGCATACTTGTCTTTGGAAATGGAGATAAACTTTGTGTCTGAGACAGTAAAGGAGGGCTTTGATGCTGGAGTGGGCTTGTCCTGGGTGAATACCTGATTGGCAGACCTAGGGGGTTTGCCATGGAGATCCCACTAGTAATCAAAAGTTTGGTTGTTATGCCTACAATGCGTGCACTTCTTTGGATCCAAATTGTTTCTCAGACTCATACACCCTTTTCAACCATCTCTATGACCAAATTCTTCATCTTCTCTTGACTCACTCGCAATGCTTCCGTTTCCACCCGTTCTAGACTCGGTCCCTTTTCCCAAACCCAATTATAAGTTCCCCATTACACCTACACCCACCTCAAATCTCCATCTTTTACCTCATCTAACTCGCTCAAAACCACCCACTCACTTCACAGGAGCTCACCCTAAACTCCTGAGGAAATATAGTTTTGAGTCTAATGTGTTGGTGGAGGAGTTGGACTGCCACAAAGAGGTGATCATGATCAACCACACGTTCGCTGAAGCCAGAGAGGAGATAGAGATAGCTATGGAGTCCAAAGAGACTGCATTTTGATGAGAAAGCAGAGTGCACTCGGGCTGCTGTGAAGAAGTGTGACATGTTTGAAGGGCTATTGGCGAAGTTGCCAGAGAGCCAAAGGGCGGAGTTGTACAGATCAATGGGGCTAAAGATTGAGCTGTTGAAGGCTGAGCTTCACCAGTTGGATGAGTAATAAGGTGGATCAATTTGGGTTTTACTCCATTTTATTGTTCTTATTTTCTTTTTGGCTTTGTGTGTGTGGAGAACAATTTTGAAGGTGATAGAGTTCGTGATTGTGGCGACAATTTTGAATTAAGGAAATGTCATTGTGTTATCCAAAATAGATGGATGTTGCTAATGGTGAAATTGATGTACTTTTAATTGGTAGTGCACTCAATGGCTTATGGAATTTACTAATACTTTTGTTCATTATTTCATAATTCTTGCATTTTCATTTGAACTATTTAAGTTTGTTGTGATTTTCACGTTAACTTTAACTGCTTGAAACTAATGTAATGGTTGGAGTTGCTTGTTTCTTGAGGTTGAAGATCTAGTATCTCAATCATGTTATAAGTGTTGCAATTGTTAGAGTGATATCAATACAATACAAAAGTACCTTACAGCTCTATGGGTTTCTTTTTTGTTTTTAGATTCATTGATTGAAACACTTGCACATCTCAGAACATAGGGTCCAAGCTGAACCACTAACAATTCAACATAGGGTTTAGTACCTAACCCTTGCATCAGTTAACAGACATTCCTATGGAAGGAATAAACTCCAGAACCAACCAACCAAAATAAAACCCCCCCTAATGATCCAATGAGGTACTTGTTGATTCTAACAACTTGTAGAAGAAATAAGGTTTTTTATTTTTTTTTATAGGATAAATTAGTGCCACAATTAGAAAATTAAGACATCAGAACTCATAATAATGGCAAAAGGCAGATTATGATTTTAACCCATAATAGGACCACATCTCTCTTGCAAGTTATAATACATTCTATCTACTTTAAGAATACAACGTCATTTGGAAAAACATATGTTCCCCTTTCCTGTTCAAAAGGACCTAATCTATCTTGCTAATCACTTGGTTGCTTGAGTGCAACCAGAGAATCACTTCAGGTGTGAGTCTTCAAACCAAATACATGATATTGAAAGGGTTTCCTGATGCATTCTTTAGTCGCATTTGTTCACCAGCTTATACTGTGATAGGGTTTCTTGTGGTTGTTTTGCATCTCTTCCGGTTCTTGTCACACTTGTCCAAGACCCTAAATCATATCACGACTATTGAAATTTCAATTCATGTTAGTGGGAGCTGAGTACTTTTAAAGTTGGGAAATGCGGTGAGCAGGGTTTGAACACAATATTATGATAAATTCCCAGTTATAGCAAAACTTTAAACTATTAGAGAAATTTAAAATTTAACTATGCTAACAATTAGCAAGGAGACTCATGACTGAAATTTATTCACTCAAAAACTGTGAAGTGAAATCTTTAGATTCATTAAATGTATTTTTCTTAAGCATTTGCAATTTAATATTGTTTTCATAAATATCTCAGTATACTTTGACTAAATTCTCAGTGTTATGATTCTCTTCTGTACGGTCTTCACTAGCACTTGATCCCAGTTTGGAAGCACCTACTGTGAATTACATATTAGAGACACAATGAAACAAAAGATTTAAACCAGAATAAAATGTTGTGAGTAGTGGTGACAATAGTATATGCGGATAGTTGATCCTTAGTTTTGTCTATTCATTATAGCCTTTCGTTGGTAGTCAGAATCTCACAGAGAGCGCAGAAATTTTTTCAAGGTAGTGAATGATTCTGGTTAAGAGTGCTTGGGTAGGAATTTTTTGATGGATTTCCTCAAATGGGGCATCCTTTAGGTGGACTTCTGTTATCTCACTACCCAAAATGGATCAGTAAAACTTCTCAGTTACATGTTAGTTTGTTAGGAGATGCAGGTTTATCAAAATACGCTGAGTAGATTTTAGATGATTTACCGATATACAGAGAGATTGTTATTATATCTACATAGAGAATAAATAAAGAAGAAAAAGAAAGAACATAAGGCATGTGATAAGTCATAAGAACATCAGAAAAAGCTAAAGGTGCTGTGAAATGGAATGCCATGTGGGGAACAATGGAAAATGGAATGGCTATGTCTCTTTAGGACCAGCTGAACTTAGAGATCGAGCTAATTGGTTAAACTGATAAGGACAGGGCCTGAGTTCAGTTTTCCGTTGCTTCACTTCTTTTTGTTTGTTTGTTTGTGACGAGACTACTACTACTACTATTATTATTATTATTATTATTTTGTTCTCAACTATGGTTATATATTTATGCATTCTTATTGAGTTTCTCTTGTTATTATTTATGCTGTATTCAAGCTATCTAAACCTTTGAATTCATGCATGTAATAATAGGAGGGACTGAACCTTTCTACAGGTCCAGAGACCGAGCTTTGAGTACTGAAATACCAGCTAAACTACAATGAACAAGCAGCCAAGCAGTAGTCTTTTAATAAATATTAAAAAATAAAAAATAAAAAGAAGAAAGAAAGAAAGAAAGAAAGAAACGAAAGAATATAGTTTCTCTGATTGTCTATATCTTTGGCTTTCTGAAGCTGAGGTCCCCCACGTGTTTAGAGTAGGGCTAGAACACCAAGGTGTGAAAAGAAATCTGATGGCAGTTAATGATTGGATGAGGTTTGTTTATCAGAACAGGACATGGTTTCTCATGTAATAGGCAGGAACATGGGGTGTCTGAATTCCTCCTTGGAAATACTCTCCACTGACTTCCCCATGAGAGATACTAAAACAAGATGTACACACTGCTTTACCCATCCTTTTTTGGATTTTGTGATTTCTCTAATATGAGAAATTGACCTCTAGCTATTAAAGAAGGAAGCTCATTGAATAAGCATGTGTTTCACATACAAATTCTTTTAAGATTGACAGAGTTTCACATACTAGTAGCTTCTTTCTATCAAATAAGGATAGCATTCATTTAAATAATTGACATTCAACCACGAGATAAATGTACTTTCTTCAGATTCTGGTAATGTCCATATTCTACAAAATTATTAGTAAAATCTTTATTCATTCTGGGTGGTCTAAGCTATCATTTGTGATTGGACTCTAGAATCTTGGTTTTAAATGATTCTTAAATGCTTTGTAGGCTAATTCAGAGATTACTTGGCTCAATTATGTTTCGATGTGCTCTTTTGGGATGCACTCTTAAGGGTCTGTTTGGTTGGAGGTGGAATAGGGAGGATAGAAAAGAAATGAGAGAATAGTGGAGAGAGAATATTTTTAGTAGGTGTTTGGTTGGAGGGAGGAGAGGAAAAAAAATTGGCAGGTGTTTTTCCTCAAAATGGGGAAAAAACTAGAGGGGAAACTCCGATGAAGAAAAAGATTAAAAATCCATGTGCAATGTGTACATGGGTTTGTCATAAATTCTTTGGGTGTTTTTTTTTTATTTTTTTTTATTTTTATTTTTTAACCATCTGTTTTGGTTTTTTCTTTTTCTTTCTTTTTTTTTTCTTTGGTTTTCTGCTTTAGTCTTTTTCTTTTTATGTACTTCTCATTTGTGTGTGTGTGTGTGTGTGTTTTTTTTTCATCTGTTTTTGAATCCTTTGGTTTGTGTTCTTAAAAAAAAAACAAAAACAAAAACAAAATTGAAGTGTCCTTGCACAATTTTTTAATAAAAAAATATGTTACCTTTTGTTTTATTTAATAGAGACATAATTGTAAATTTCTTCTCAACAATTTTTCATCTTTCTACTTTTCAATTCTCCCAATCAAATATATATGAGAAAAAACTAAATCTCTTCTATTCTCTCACTTTTTTCCCCCATTTTCTATCATCTCAATTTTCAACCCTTCCAACCAAACAAACCCTAAATGTCTGTTAAATGTTAACTAATCCCCAACAACAATATCAATTGGGGAAGGAAAGTGATGGTAGTAGTGCCAATGGGGATAATTGTTAATTGACAAGGACGGATGTGGATGAGTGGTTGCTAGTAGCAATGGGTTGGTATGCAATCAATGGTTGGTGTGCAATCAAGGATTAGGGTTTAGGCAACCAGTAGTCATGTGCAATCAATGGTTGGTGATCCAGTGATTGTGAGTGATGGAAAGCAAGGGCAAGGCCTATGAAGCTGAGGGTGATATCAATTTTGGGGGGAGGAGGGAGGGAAGTGGTAGTGGCAACATAAAGGAGTTAAAATGGTTAGTAGGAATAAAGCCAAAACTTTATTGATAGTTGAGATGTGGGGATTTGAACCATGGATTTTCTTTGGAAGTATCAAGAAGTGTCAATCGAGTTACAAGATTTTTGATATCAACTAATATTTTTAGTTGGCACCTAACATAGGAAAATGCAAAAATATCTACGCCTGAAAAAGGACTAGAATTATGAAAATGGATAAAATCTCTAGATTTTAGTGAAGAATCTCTAAATTTTGGAGGTCATTGGTAGAATGTGAAGGTCTCTAAATTTTGGAGACCCATTGGTAGGATGAAAAGATTTTACTGATCTTGTAATTTGAATTATTTATATTCGTTTACCTAATTGTTGACAAAGTCTAAAACTTTTAAGGTAAAATTTCTATTAAAAAATAAATTAGTAAATTTTACTACAGTAATTAATAATTTTTTTTTTTTAGAATCAGTAATTAATAAATTAAATGAACTACGCACGGGTAAAAAGCTTGTTTTCTTGGGTAAAGAAAGCCTGCAGAGAGAACATTGGAAAGTGAGATGGTATTGGCTTTGTGGACAGCTTTAGGTGATCCAAAAGAAAAGGCGGCTTGGCATTTCTTTTGTATATATATAATCTGTTTCTTCTTGGTATTTTGACTAATGATGAAGAACATGGGTTTAATTTTACATTCAAATCAATTTGTTCTCTCTCCCTAATTTTAGTATCTTATTTTAAGTTTCTCCTGCAAATACTTATATGTTGAATCTCTTTGTTTGAGATTTATGCTGTGATAACAAAATTTTGCATATGAATATAATGGCGCGTGAGGTTAACATTAGGAGATATCAGTTAAGATACAAGATTTTTGGTTTCAGAAACCAGTTCTAGTAGAGAAAAATTAGCAAGAATATTCTCTCTTTCCTAAATGCTAAAACCCAACAAGTTTGAACCAGAAATAGGGCAAAGATTGCGGAAAAAGAAACCGGTGGTATAGAAAATGACCTAGTTCAGAACAGAACAAAGGTTTTTTCCTAGTGAAAATGGGCTGTCTTTGAAACTAGTCTATATTGGGGACCCTCCTTGTGGTGTTGAGGTTCCAAAACAAACAAAGACGAATGTTTTCAGGCTCCAGCTTTATCTTTTTGTGCCTTGAATTTGGTATCAAAGAAACAAAAAGAGAAGCATATTGAACTAATCATACATCTTGCAAATTGCAATGTCTACTGCTACCATCTTATAAATGTTCCAATGATTAACTTTTTAACAATATTATATATACATTTAAACAGATGAAACACTAATTCCATCCTACTACTATATCTTCTTTTTGACCAATGCTTTTGAGTAATTAAAAAAGTTGGGGGGTATGGGTCTGGTCCTTTTTGAGAGAATTTTGTGACATGGGAGACAAATCTCCTGTCTTGCTTCGGCAACGCATGTGGGGGGAGGACTGAGGAGAAGAGAAGCATGGCCAGCTTTCTGTTTGTCTCCTCTTATCCTGCGGCACAGGCCTACATAAAATATATACGTGTTTAGTTTGCTTCCCCAATTTCTTCCACACAATAATTATCACATGCATTGGATATATATATCTTCACTCTTATAAAGTGTGAATTTTACATGACTCTGGTCCGTAGAATTTACATACTATGACAGGAATGATACATATATATGATACATGAGATATTTAAGAGTCAGTTTGATTTAATTTTTTGTTTTTGTGCGTTTTGAAAACATTACTTTTATTAATTTATAGCTGCATTTTGCAATTGCAGTTCAAAAGGTGCAACGCGTTAATGTAAAATCATGATAGTAGACCAATAAGTGCGATTTTGTAAAACCTACCAAATGCCAAACGGAAGCGTTTACAAAATGGTTTTGTGTTTTGGGCTCGAAAAAGTGAAACCACGCGGGATTGTAGCTTGCTTTTTTCTTTTTGTAAGGAAAAAAAATTGTAGCTATTAGAAGTATGGAGTATTTGTTTAGCATGGTGAAGGTTTTCAATTTCATAGTTAGAAAAACTCATTTGTCAGCCCTATATTTAATTACTAATATGAAAATGCTACAACCCTTGAGATTGTTAATCTCTCTCTCTATAGGGGACTGTGACTAGTGCAACTCAGTATGTGTCATTGAGTAAAATTAAAGGTAAATTCAATTAGAACTAGGCTTGTGCATATTTTGGAAAAAAAAAAGAAAAGGTTTTTCAATTGTCTGCATTAGAAAATATATAATTTTTTTTGGTCAAAAAGTACCAAAACAATTCACAGACAATCTGAGCATAAATTTCAGAAACATCGGAAGAATTGGATTGAACAAAAAGAAATAAAATTCTATAACCTTGGGTTGGATGAAGAACTTAAAATTTGGAAAAGGACCCAATAATTATAAATTTTATGCAGGGACGGACCTACATAGGGGCAAGGGGGGGCCATTGCGCGCCCCCCCCCCCCCCCCCCCCCCCCCCCCCAACAAAAAAGCTAGTAACCCAAAAAAAATAAAAAAAACTAGGAATATTGGTCACAACATGGCTCTTATTTTGGAAGTTTCATTGAATTCAAGGTGAGCTATTCTCTCTTTTGTTGCGAACTTGATATTGTACTAATCATCTATTCGCCATTTTTTACTCGTAACTTCATTTCTTTCACATGCCATAGACTATAGAGTTTGTGGGGTAGTTTTAAGTTTGTATTTCATTTCCTAAATAATGTCCCCAATAGAACTTCTTCTTCAGGGTTTCGGTAAAATTTTAAATCCATCCTTTAAATTTATTTATTTTCCAACTTTTTTTTATTCATTACTTTTGTTCATTATCATTATTTTGTTCAATCATAGACGACTTTCGAGACTTAAAAGAGCGTCAAATTCCATTTTGATAAATGTGTTGAAATGTTTAAAAAACACTTATTTTGTATGTTATACTTTGTCGACATTTTTATAATATCAAATGTTTAAGAAGCACTTATTTTATATGTAGTATTTTGTTAAATATGAAATAGGTGTTAGTTTTTATTTTCATTAAAAAAAAAAATGTTTTAAGCTTTGGCCCCCCCTCAGATTTAAATCCTGTTTCCGTCCCTGATTTTATGGTTTGAAAAAAAGAGGAAATTCATGGATTTATATTCCTCCACAACACAACAAAAATGTCACCTCGTTCCAAGAAACCAATGACCACAAGAGACCATGATGATGAACGGAAAGGAATGGCAATGAACGTAACGGTGGGGCATGGATTCTAAGAAACAAAGCGCGCACACATTTTGCGGCGGAACACAATTTTTTTTAAAATTTTTTTAATAATGGAAATCAATGAATTGTCATTTTTGTCTCTAATTTGAGAAATGACTTCTAATTTGAAAAATGACATAAAAAAAAAAAAGTAAGAATTAGTTCCCAAAAAAAAAAAAGTGAGGATAAAACAAATTACACATTTTTTCCCTTTTCATTATTCTTGAGCCAAATAATTAAATTAATAATAGGACATGTGGCATGATAAGAGCGCCCTATGTGAGAAGACTTTGCGAGTAAGAGCGACAAATCAGAGAGTGTTCAATTAAAGCCAAAGAAAAGATAAGTGGCATTAATCTATTGGAAGCAACATATAATTGAGAAGAGTGGTAGTTACTTTAAGCCGTTACTCCAAGTGAGGCACGTACTAGACAAATAGAGTAATGCGACAATAGTTGTCTCGAAGTGGTTAGAAGACATTACTCAACCTTATCATTTGCATGATATTTATTTAGTAAAGAAGGTGCAAATAAGAACATGACACATGACAAGGAGAGCAAGCTTAATTCTCAAAACCTAGTATAAATAGAAGAATTATTCTTAAAAAAAAAGGCATGCACAATCAAACAGAACTCCGGGTATAATTTGTATTTGTATTTGTATCGGTATCAAGTATTCTTTAGGCAATCCGTAGGCTTGTATAAGGCTTTATACTTGTAAGTTTGTACTCATGTTCTTAATTTAATTAGGTGTTAAATTTGTTAAGTAGGCTGTTTACTTTTCCTGTAGTTTATTTTACTACGAGTTGGGCTTGGTAAATTAGGCTTTGTAATCTAGGTATTTTTTTTTCATTTTCATTATCTTGTTCATTGCACAAAAAGTCCTATTAAATTTGGCGTTTCTAGACCCCAAAACCTAACCCTCAAAGTCTGATATCTACTTCGAGTTCGAGCCAGTGTGAACCACTTTGAGTGAACTGAAATTGAAATATCATTAAGGGACCAAAGTTAATATAAAATTGGTTTCTACTCAAACAGTTCTCTTACAATTTCACTTCACTATTGTATAATCTCTGGGTTGGTCTAATATAAATTTTTGAAGCCATCAAAGAATTTATTCTAATAATTTTAGATGTGTTTTGGACAAGGAAGTTTCACCTTTTTTTTATCCGATAATTGGAGGAAGGAGATATAAACCTATGACATTTTCATTAGGCTACAAGACTCTGCACATACTCGTATACTACTCAATTATTTAAAATGCTTTGGACTCGTTAACCAAAAAGAAAAAAAAAAGGAGAGCTGCGTGACATGAAGCAAAACCAACCACATTCATGTTTCTAAAACTGTACAAGCCCAAGGCCACCGTTGAAACTCAATGGTGCCAGTACCATAAGCTCACTTATCATTTCCCAACACTAACACCACTGGTTCCTTCTTATCTTGGGATTGAAAAGAAAATCAATCATTGATGCCTAAAGAAAACAAAACAAAAAGGAAAAAAAAAAAAAAAATCAACTTTGATTTGAGGACTGCTTTATTAGAGGCTGAGAAGTCTTCCCCCATTCTTCCGGTGGACTCTTCACCTCCATTAATAGTGCCACCACTTCCTTCATGGTTGGCCTTTCTGCTGGAGAAGTGTTCACACAAAACATAGCAATTCCTAGTGTTTGAAGCATCTCTTGCACCATTTGATCAGGTAAGCCTTGGAGCTTTGTATCTAGTATTGATACAGCAGGTTCAAAGCTTCCCATCTTCTTTTTCACCCACTCAACAATATGGAGCCCATCACCTACTTGGGACTGAACTGCACTACGCCCACTTAATATTTCCAGCAGCACCACTCCATAGCTGTAGACATCGCTCTTCTCTGTTATGTTCATGGTGTATCCGTATTCTGTATTGAGCATTGAAATCTTATTAGAAATGCAATTGACAATGCATGTTAAAACAAATGAATCTCTAACAATGCTGTGATTCTGTGAAGGCTCTACTGGATGTCTTTCATCTTAGCTTTTTGTAAAAAATAGACAAAGAGCTTAATTGAGCTTAATTTGCCATGGCATGGGAAACATATGAACTCTAGGATCTAAAGAAACAATGGAGTATCTAAGAACAATTAAGTCTAGGTACACAACATTTTCACAATTGTTGAGGTGACAGATTGTGATTTGTGTACAATAAAAGTGATGTTAGTGGTTGTCCGATATAAAAGTGATGTTGCAGTAATCACATTTTGCCACCTCAAATGTTGTGAAATTTGTTATGTCCGTAGTATTGTTGATCTAAGAAACCGAAACGGGATGAATCAAAGTTGAACAAAATTGATATACATCTCCTATAATATCTTCAAGAATGTGCATGATGGAACAGTAATCTCAGCAGGTTAAGTGTATAAACAAAAAATCTTATCGAAGGACAGTGCTTTCAGAATATATAAAGCAAGCACTAAGTAAGAGAGGGAGGGAAGATCAAGAATACTTGCCTGGGGCAATATAACCATAAGAGCCAGCTACTCTTGACATTGCATGGTTATAGTTTGGAGAGTTCATCAACTTCGCAAGACCAAAATCTGCCAGGTACGCTTCAAATTTGGAATCTAGAAGTATATTATTGCACTTAACATCTCTGTGAAGAATTGCTGGCACACAATCATGATGAAGGTAAGCAAGACCCTGAGCCGACCCAACAGCAATCTTGTACCTAGTTTCCCAATCCAAGTTCCTATTCCCCTGCAACAGCTGTTGTAGGTTACCATTAGAAATGTAGTTGTAGAGAAGTAGCTTGACACTTCTATTGGAGCAGTATCCTAGCAACTTCACAATGTTCCTATGTCGAATATGTCCAAGAATTTGAATCTCCGACGCAAAAGAGTCCACTGGTTCTTCATCTCGTTTAGTTTTCCAGAGCTTTTTCACTGCAATCAAGTCCCCATTGGGCATTTCTGCCTGGTAGACAACCCCAGAGCAGCCTTTCCCTATAATATTTTCATCTTTCAAGCAATCCAGGATGTTGTCAATGGTGAAGTTGAGCTTTTGAAATGGGATGAAAGTCCATGGATAAGAGAAGTCTTCAGCCCCTGAAGAAGATGGCGATGTTCCTGAAGATTTATCCACTACATACTTGTGATTACGCGTTAGTATAATCCACGACGCAAGAACTGCCACTGTAACTGAAGCCAGAATTACACAAACCAAACCTACAATTTTGGCAGATTTTAATCCACTTTTCCTAATGGGGCCGAAAGAGCACGTAGACCCATCAAGGGACTCGCAAAGATTCGGGTTCTGAAAATATGAATTTGAGGATAAAGTTTTGAAGAATGGTGTCACTGGAATAGGACCTGAGAAATTGTTGTAGGAAATGTTAAGGGAGGCAAGACTGGTTAAGGAACCCAGAACTTCTATTTTACCATAAAGCATATTATGGGAAAGATCAAGCGATTGCAGCTGTGTCAAACTGGCCATTTTCTCAGGTAATTCTCCTGTAAACCCATTGTAGCTCAAGTCCAAACTGATTGTCAAGCTTGTCACATAACCAATTTCAGGTGGAATTGCACCAGAGAGGTTGTTGTAGCTCAAGTCAAGCAGAGTTAGCTTCCGCAAGTTCCTCACGGATTTCGGGATTGAACCTGTCAGCAGATTATTGTTGAGAATGAGCTTGTTCAAGTAACTCATATTTCCAAAGCTCCCAGGAATTTCACCAGTGAAGCTGTTCCTGCTGAGATCAAGCTGCTCTAAATTCACAAGCTCACCAAGCTGAGATGGGATTTCCCCAGTAATGTAGTTATTGTGCACATCCAATAGCTCAAGAACAGTGATGTTAGCAATCTCAAATGGAAGGCCACCAGAGAAATGGTTCATGTACAAGTCAAGAAACACAAGATTCTGCAATTGGCCTATCTCTTTAGGAATAGGACCAGAAAGCTGATTCTCCCCGAGCCTCAATCTCACTAAAGACTGACAATTGGCAACACTTGGGGGCAACCTTCCTGATAATGAGTTCCCTAGAAGCAGAAGCTTGCTCAGCTTCTTCAAACCGAAAATCTCTTCCGGTATAGACCCGGTAAGCCTATTTCTTGAAAGGTCAAGCACATATAGTTCAGTGCAGTTCCCAAATGAAGATGGTATGGTTCCGGACACCAAATTACCCCACAAGAAAAAATTTTGCAACAATTTAAAGTTACCAAGTTGCCATGGAATGGTACCTGATAACTGATTCTTTTCAAGCTGAAGAGCAGTGAGGCTTGCGCAATTGCTCAATTGCCATGGAATTGTCCCCGTTAGTGCATTATCCGATAAATGAAGCTGTTCGAGCACTGCTAGCTTCCCCAAGTCACCTGGGATTTCTCCAGAAAGTTCATTGGCAGAGGCATCAAGAACCACAAGCGATGAACAATTGGAAAGCTCAGCTGGGATTGGTCCAGATAATGCATTTCCCCAAACAAGCAAACTAGTAAGCTTTTGCAACTTACCCAATTGAGGAGGGATTGAGCCAGTGAGCTTGTTCATGTACAAGTACAAGTTCCTCAGCTCAGAACACTGACCAAGTTCAGGAGGTATAGAACCAAAAACCTCAGTCTCATACAGTGACAAAGTTTGGAGATTGACTAAGTTTCCAAATGTGGGAGGGATCACACCAGAAAGACCAGTGGCAGCAGCACCAAATGTAGTGAGATTGGTGAGTAGTCCTAATTGTGCAGGAATTTCTCCTGTTAGATATGGGTTCCCACCAACTCTAAACTGTTGAAGGGAAACCAAAGAGCCTAGTTGTGATGGGATTGACCCATTAAGAAGATTGTCTTGAAGACAAAGAACTTGTAATGAGCTTAGTTTGGCAAGCTGTGGAGGTATCCTACAAGACAATCTGTTGGTGTTCAAGAAAAGAAACTGGAGGGAAGAGAGAGTGCCGAGTTCTGGAGGAATAGGACCTGAGAGGGAATTGGAGGAAAGGTCAAGGAGGCGAAGATAAGTGAGTTTGCCAAATGAAGAGGGTATGGTGCCAGAGACATTGGTGGAGGACAGGTTGAGAAGTTGCAAATAAGAGAGGGAAGAGAGCTGTGGGGGTAGAGAGGAAAGGTTGAGGAATGTGTTGGGGATAGAGAGAGAAATAACTCTGGTTTGTGGAGAGCAAGTGATGCCTTGCCATGAACATGGGGTTGAGCTTGATGGGTTCCATGAGGAGAGAATAGAGGATGATTCTTTGGCAGAAGGGTCTGCAGAAGAGATAAGGGAGAGAAGGGCTTGTCCATCAGGTGAGAGAGAGGTAACCAGTAAGGTTTTGTTCATGTTAATAATGTAGAAGAAGAATAGAGAAAATCTGGCAACAAAATGGTTGGCATTTTTCATTTGGGCCATGGAAAGTGATGAAGGTTAAGGCTGAGAATGGAGTACTAGTGGTTCTTTGTGGTGGTAGCTAAGTTAGAGATGGAAAAAGTCCACTCTTGGAGGCAACATGCATGTGAAGGAAGCTATTGTGATGGTGAGGATGCTTAAATTTCACACCAAAGTGTTGAACTTGAACCCATGCATGTGAACAAAAGAGTCTTTCATGTATCTTTTTTATGGTGGAAGATAATTTTGAAAACACAGTCAAAAGAATATTTATTGTGGGTGAAGAGTGAAGAAGATCAGTGCTTATCTTTCTTACCGGAAAATGCCCACCTCTCTTCTTTCCAAGCAGGTGGCACTGGTAGTGGTGGTGAGAAGTTTAAGTCTCAGCTCTTGTAGTTTATGGTACTCCACCAATGGTGGTGGCCATGATATGATTAAAGGGTTGTGTTTTTATTGGAGGCGCTGCTTATGGGGGCTGAGCTTTGAGTTGAGTTGAGTTATAGCCTGTACAGCTATCAGCAAAGTGTATTGGCAGTCTTTGCTTGTTTCTATATCTATATCAGTAAGATACTCATACTCTCGAGTCCCATTACATTACATTTAAATACAAACATTTGTTTTTGTTTGTGTAATGATTTGGGCACCACTGTTTTTTCATTGCCTGCTGCCTAAACTGCCCTCAATATCCATTGAATAATCAATGTATCAATATGCTTTTTTGTGGGGACAGTGTTGATAGAGAGCAACCCTATCAGCTCATGCAAAATTTTACAAATACAAAAAGTAATCTGTTTTACACATTTTGAGCAAAAATATATTCACAGTGGGTGTAAAATTATGCATAAATGCACAAATGCTACAGTAACCGTACATATAATATTTTAGTATTTTTTGGTAGTGTTGGGTCTGTGAGAGAGAGGGGTAGTGAGTGAGAAAATAATAAAAAATTGTAAAAGAATGAATATTTTATTGAATAGATGTGTAGAATAAATAGACTAATGTGAGAGTTTTGTAAAAATGAGTGTGTAAAATAGAAAAAGTAATTTTTTGTGCAAAATAAACAGAAAGTTTGCATGAACTGATGCGGTTGCTCTTAGCACTTTTGCAGGAGATGCTCCTATAGTCCAATCCTCTGCTTATACAATTGTCACTCATGGCCAAATTCACTGATATTTCAAGTAAGGTGGGATAACTATCTACTAGGGGCCCAGTTGCTAAATATATGAATGGTTCATTCAATTTCACATTCCATAAGGGTACATAAAATGATATATGGGAACCCAATTCCCTTTTTGATGTATGCCCATTACATTTTTCATAATTTGTTCATAGCTAATGAGATGCTGTGATATGCCTAGTAAAAATATTAGAAAATTTTACATTTTAAATTATATAGTTTAGGGGCGTAACAAATTAAACCTCAAAATTTCAAAAATTAATCCAGTTCAATTTATTAAATCCTTAAATTATAGATTTAAAATGTAATTTATTCAAAATTTTATTAGTGGATAGAGTCAAATAAAAATATTCTGATCACAACAGACTATATTAGTGGTTATATGAAATATTGGGTAAATTTATCCTACCATGATGTAATCCAACGGCTAGGGTTACTTTAAATTGGATAACATATTCCAGCATGAAATGTCAAATGGGTAATTGCAAACAATGTGAGTCAGATTTTCAGGAAAATGGGTCGGACAGTACCAAAAGATTCAGTGCTCCATGCCCATGGATTGGAAATGGAGCTGGCACAGTGAGAGAGTGCCTGCCTAAGTGCCTAGGGAAGAGGAAGACTTTGATGATAATATAGGAGTGAGGCAGCTTGGGAGATTGTGAAAGGTGAAGTAGAGTTGGACTTGGAGTGAGCAAATCAATTTCAATGTCTTTTTTCTTGCATAAAATATGATCCCTCAAACTTGGCCTTAAGTGTTTATTATAAAGGATTAGGGGCGTGAATGCTGAGGAAGTTTTTAATTGGAGCATCTCCTTGTGAGGGCAAAGATTTTATATTTGTAAGTACAAAGTTTTCTTCCTCTGAATCCATTTAGAGCTAAACTCTATTCTATGTAAAACCGGAAACAGTAATGGAACAATTTTTTTTAATGCTTTTTTGCTGTGTGATTACTGTGAGGAGGTTAAATTTAGTAAAATAGGGTAACTTGTTGGTTACCGAGGAAGAGATGGTGGGTTTGCTTTGGGAGTGGGGCAAAAGAAAATGTAGAGGGTCACATGACACTGAGAGAGCGTTAGATTTTTGAATAGTTTAGGGCACGGGTAACGATTAGGGTTTTATTAAGTTTTGACTGCATCTAACAATTCAGCCGCACGAGACACCTCTCATTAATGTCACAAAATGTTACATTTTAGCTTTGATTTGAACACTCATGATTTTGATCAAATTGGGTTTTTTTTTTTGCCACGAAAGGACTGTTTTTGTTCCAATAAAATTTGAGTTTCATGGGCATCTTAGGAAACCCATGCTATTAACCCAAAGAGGTGTCCCATTGATCATGAGTGCTCAAACTAATATCCTTCTGAAGCTGAACATCTATGACCAAAAGTCACCAAAGTACCAAACCCCTTCCCCCTCAAAAAAAAAAAAAAAAAAAAAGGAAAAAAAAAAAGTACCAAACCCCTAGTTATTTTTTTTCCCCTTTTGGTTGGTCTTCTAGTTATTGTACTTTTGCTTTTGCTTGGCTCCTTCAAGTCAAAATAGTTAATAATTGGACTCGGATATCCATTAAAGGCCCAAGTGATTGTCGTGGGCTTCATTCATCACTCATTTAATGATGGTACAATTTTTTCCCAAAAACAAATATTTAATGAGAAATGTTATCACTAAAAACTATTTTATAATATTTTTATAAATGATTATTGTTGCCAATTTTTAATAGTTCTCATTTGGGACTTTCAGTAATATCACATTTTTACCTATCAATAACTATTTACCACATCAATAATTTGTCAAAAATAAAAAAATAAAAAAAATAAAGTTTGTAACTTTATCATTTTCCAATTTAATGTATAAAGCAATCTTACGTGCATAATAATTTCACAACAAATTCTAGGCAGTAAGGTGTTATTCGCTATAATATGTGTTCACTATTAACAGCATTTTTTTACTCACCAATAACAACTTGCTACATAGAATTTATTATGAAAATTTTGTAAACGTAGCATTACTCTAATGTATATATTTTTCTTCCTGGGATACGACTATGGGTCTTGTAATAAATTGATGTGTAACCAATTATAGAAATCATTTAAACGCTCGTAATAAAATTTGTAAACCATTTATTGAAGGGCACCAATTATATTCAATACTATATCAGTTTGTAAGTTTTTTTTATAATAAAATTCGTAGTACTTTGGCCTTTTTTTTCTCTTTTTCTTCCCAAGACTATTATGAATAAATTACCAACTTTTATGAAACCTTTTGAAGTAATTCATCCATAATTTAATTTCTAGTACAAGTTTCTTTTCGGTGTACACGACATTTGAATCCACATCTATTATTTGATAACAATGAATTTTATTAGTTAAACTAGTTGGAAGCAATAATTAGATTTTTTTGTGATCATATGAAAAATATATATAAAAAAGAGAGAAGAAGAGAAGAGATTACCAATTGGTTTAGAAGTTCACACTTTACACACACTTTGTCACAACTGGCCTATGTAACAGATTGTGAGTGGTGAAGAAAAAATAATGGTCTATGTAATAGTGACATACAACTAATCACAATTTGTCATGCATGATAGTTGTGACAAACTGTGTAGTACTATCATTATAGATATCAGAAGATCCATCTTGTTTTTCCGAACATTCCAATGGACACTAAGGGCACGTTTGGTAGACTGTAATAAATACTGTAATGTAATAGATATTCTTATGGCATAACTATTCGGTTGTTTGGTTATGTTTTTATTACAATGAATAGTTATTCCTTATGAATAGCTATTCTTCAAAATGAGGAATAACTAATTAACTATTCCTTTACCTTATGTAATAACTTTTTTAAAAAATTTCCTAAAAAGACATTAATTGCCACATCTTCAAAAGGAAAAAAAATAAAATTTTCTTGTTGTTAATTATTAGCACTATTTTGAACACCTTAAAATAAGTGTATTTTAGGAAATTTTACTTAAAAATGATTTAATTACACATTCTTTTTATACTCTACTAAATTGTGAATGCATATTCAGGATTTTATTCCTAAATGGTCACCAAACTAATAAATAGTAATACTTATTACATTCCAACTTAATGTATTCCTTATAATACTTATTTCAATTCCCATGTAATAATCATTACAATATACCAAACGTGTTCTAAGTGCACAGTGCTTGTTCATGTTACAAGTGGCCACTTAAGCCTCCAAAGCTTCGGCCTTGGTGGGGCATCTTTTATGTTAAGTTATACGCAACATAGGTGATTTTTTATCATCACCTTTACTATAAAATAGTAAATCATAAATGTAGCCCAAACGTCATAAAATTTTCAATTCCAACTTCTCATCCAACAATGAAGTTATTGCAAATAAAAATCAGATGTACCTCTTTAAGTATTTTCAATTAATTAGCTGCTACATACAGGATCATATAAGAAATGTATTCAAAGAAGATTAATTCCTTAAGGTTGACGTATTTCATTAACTCATGCATTGATATCCAAAAATAAATCTTTCTTAAATGGGTGAAAGATAAATATATTTTTATATGTTAACCAGCAATGTGCTTGGTAACGTAACCTGCTCGCATAATATCTTCAAGGATACCATACACAAATTATTTTAGTAGTGTTAATATGAATTTGACAAATTTGGGTTAATTATATGACATGACACAACCTATTTAAAATAAGCATTTTAAAACGGGTTCTAGTTAACTTAATTGACAAAATTTCCTATCGTCGAATAAGTGATCTTATGTTCGAATTTTGTCTGTCTACGTCAAAGACTAATTGATATTTATTTTAAAGAAATTTGAATTCAGTATGTGATAGTGGTTGAGAGTAGAGAGGCTGGCTAGTCCATTGTCAAAGGAGCAAAGACTCGTATAAAAGGGGTCCAAAGTTGACGTTAATGCGCCACTAAATCTACATGTCTGATAACAGCATGTATAAATAATTATCTGAATCTCAGTTTCAGTGGGTTTGAGGAGCTCACCTAGTCTTAGGGGGTCCAAATTTGTATATTGTATAATAAGAATGATCAATAAAATATTCAGTTACTTGGCATGTCCTCATTATAGTCAGGCCATAAGATAAGAGAGAGCTTAAACTTAAGCCTACCAACATTGACATGGGTCTGCCCTTTGCAGTGCAATAGGGAGCAAGAATTAATATTATTATTAGGCGCAAGCTTGTGTGAACAATCAAAGCCCACAACATGGAACATACAGCGGCTCTAATACCTTGTTTATGGTTCACAATGATGGTGACTGTTCTTTTGTTATTTGTAATAAGATTACACTTTCTGCGTTAGGTATTAAAAAAAATGCAAGAATCTCTCTAATCAAGACGATAAAAGTCTTCTTTTGTGGATTAATAAATTTTTTTATTGTCTGTAAGTTCAAAATATGAAAATACACATACACTACAAATCAATTAATGTCTTAACTTATTTATCAAAAAATAAAATTAATGTCTTAACTTGATGATAAAAAGAAAATTATAATTAAGTGGATAGATACCATAAGTTAATACCGAGCGGATACATACCCTAGAAATTTAATTTTTTCCTAATTTTCTCGTGGATCCTATGCCAGTTAAATGAATAAGTAATTAAAAACATTAAATTATTGAACAGAAATTTACCTCTCATGCAGCTATGCTACCAAGTAGAACCTAGTTATGTATTATCGGTCCTTTGCAATCAGTAAAATGCGTTTTTCCACCACATGGACTGACTTGAGGGTACCTTTCTTGGAATTTATTATGGCCTTTAGATTATGTTCATGGAGCCCCAAACCCTATTTTGTTACAACGTGCCAACTTGACTTGGATTCTCTATCATTCACAGCAATCTTTCTAAACAAAAGAAAAAGAGACTTTGAAGCAATAATGTAAGAAAGCATGAAGATGACAAAAGAGCGGTGCCATTTGGCATTTGCCCTTTGGAGATGAGGTGCTTAATGACATTATTAAATCTCTGATAGCAGATGAGTGTGTACGTAGGATTATAGGGTTGGTAAAGAATTCAATGAAATTTCTTTCAGGAGAGATACAGATTCCAACCTAGCAGACATCTTACTGGAATCCCGCTCTTCAGTCAAGAGGATAGAAGACTTTTTTGCAAGAGTTAGTATGACATTTTTTGTTGCATGACACAATTTTTTCTCAGTTTTTTTTCCACATTTTATTAATATCCATGATCGTAAACAATACACAAGTTTAGGTATCCATTTTCACAAGCTTGCTTTTATACCCTGGATGATAACCAAAGCCCAAAGGCATCTTATTTTTATTATACATTATTCAAGTAATCATTTATAACAGGTTGTCTAGAAAAGACAAAAATAAAAGATGCCTAGAAATAAGACTTTTTATCCTGTTCATAAAAACCATGCCTGCAGTGCTAAGGTAGAGAATTCTATATAGAACTTCCTATGAACTTTTTTTTCTTGAGATAAGGAGAAAGATAAAACTCGATGGTAGCAGTCTCTCCAAAGGAAAAGGCAGGGCTGGAACTAGGATTTTTTTGTTTGGAGAGACCAAATTATAGCGCCAATATATTAGTCAAAAAGTCAAGACAAACTATCACACATGCGTGAACACACATACACACATATAAACCTTATATTTTGATACCAAAGTATGTTATAATTTATAAATATATTGTATACAAAGCTATCAACTATATATGAGATAAGTATATTTGTTAGATAGTTTTTTTAGAGAACTTATCATCTTTTAAACTCCAATGACTATACAAAAGTTATCTAGTTTGATATTAAATATATACAAAAATTGAATTTGAGAAAACAAAATATTATCATTGGACTAACTTAAATACATACATCATCACTCTCATAGTATGTGTCCTACACTCACAAGTCCTACACATTGATATATATATATATATATATATATATACACGCACATATATGATGCATGATAAAATCATTGTCTCCGAACTCCGAGGGAAAGACTGATAAAGGAAAACTATCTTAATTTAGGAGAAATTGAATTTCTAGTGATTAGTGAAAATGAGATTTACAGTATCTTGATTAAGTAAAAAAGAATTTAGTGTTTGTTTTACATATACAACACTGGAGTTTACTAACTGCAATTAGGTGCCAAACTCTAACAAACTAACTACTACTCTATTAGTCAATCCTGTGACATGTGTACATTGTTGTTACACAGTGCTAACAAATTCTGTTATGCGAAATGGTGTGTTTTGTATTAATCATCTCCAGAATTTTCTATTTGTTGTGAATGAGACATCATTTGATTAAGTGGCAACGAGCCAACGACACAGGCCATTTTGTGCTTGAGGTGAATATCTTTGGAAACAACACCGTTTCTCCATTCTTCTTGACCGTTTGATGGACTACTCTACAGGTAGGGGCATGCACAGGTCGGGGCATGCACAGGTCGGGTTAAGGGGTTTTTTCAACCTAACCCATAATGGTAGGTTAAAAAATTCTCAACCCAACCCAACCCATCACAAGGGTCTAACCCAACCCAACCCAACCCAACTCATGTTGATCGAGTTGGACCCATGGGTTGGACATGTTTTTTTTAATTACTA